>CM053031.1:109977753-111387120 GCA_028564925.1 Lithobates sylvaticus | reverse complement strand
TATTAATACACCACTATCTATACTCATATGGTCACATACATAAGAATTTATTACAATAAATTTATTACCTTTACTCATAGACATATTATATGGGTCCCGTCCATGTACGCACCCCGCTCCCATCCTTATATCCCTTGTTACTGTACATATGGGTTGGGATTAGGAATGGCTTGCTTCACAGCGGGATTTGCTGGGCGCTTGACTGGGCAGCAAGGTCTCTAATTTGTACACAGTGACTCTTCTGTCAATTCGTCCCTCAACTTGCATCAGCCAACTGGGAGGACCCTTCCTATATAAATATTGAGTCTAATCCACACATATATACTTTGCAAAAATTTTATTACTAAAACCACACATTTCCATCTCCTGTGCTGGATTTCAGAGACCATGCCCAGGGTTTTTACCATGCACCTCTACCTATGGTTAGGTTCAAGGAACCTGCCTGTTTTTATGGTTAGGCACTTACTTCGGCGGGTATTCATTTTGGACCCTAAGAATTAAACTCGTTCTATGTCCCATACGACACATGGTGCGTCTTCCCCAGCAATGATCCCTGAATATCTCTACTTCCCTACAATGTTATATGTTCACCTACCATGGTGTATTGATCCTGGCTATACAAAGGTCATCATGGTCAGGCTTAAACCGACGGGAAGTATCTACCTGCTTTTTCATCTACTCTTGGTTCACTTGTGTCGTGAATGTAGCACTCAAATGCGACGCGATGAGACTTCCCCAATCAGTAAGCCCGTTGACGCCAACAAATATACAGGACCAAGTCAGCACTTATGGGGTATGGGCAATATACAGCCTTACACCTTTCACCATACCAAAACTGGTTCAGCAATTACAGGAATCCGTCACCTTTTTGGATTACGATAGTTAAGCGAAGGTGTGTGTGGCAGAGTATTACTCGAGCGGGTGGATGCTATAATCAGACTGGCCACCGACTTTTATACAGAGATTTCACATTCTGCCTTGATGCTGGTTGACACTTCCGCCTGACAATGCAGTGTAAGCCATGAGCACTTGACCAATTTCTATCCTGTTCCCTAACACCCTCCACCAATACCTCTCAACATGGTTCACCAAAATCTGGAGACCCTCTGGGTATTCTTGTGCATAGTTATTAAGGACGCCACCAATCTCTTTATGAGTAAACAATGTCCCGCTCAAGATATGGGCTGAGTGTTTGTTCCTCTGGGTACCGATGTCTAATCCATTACCCAATCCCATCCCTGTCCTATTACCTTAATTTTGTGATGATTACACGGCATCCTCCTGTGGTTACTCCTCAGGAGATAAGCCATCCTGCATGCCCAATATTCTGTGTAGCACATCTCTGGGAGTTAGGTCTACTGGTACGTTGATCAGCACTTGATTTGTTTCTGAGTATTTTATTCAGCACATTTTAGGGTAATAGGTTTTTTTTTCTCAATGTGATGAGTTGTTGCTGTGCCATGTGGTGAAGGCATAACTGTACCCTGGTAAGTCAGCGTTTGTTCCCTTTATCTATCGGAGCTTGCTCCTGTGTTGCTTTCACTGGCATTTCCCTGTGTAGGGTTTCAACTTCTCCGGTGAGACCTCAACCAGGTGTATCTCCCCCATACAAGAATTGTTTCACCCCCATTGAATGTGTCCACTTGGAACCCTCTTTGTCTGGCACACAGACACCTAATTATGCAGAGGTGCCCGCCCTCCTGGGTTACCTGAGACCATATATCATTCCGTTGACTAGTCTCCTACCATGTACTTACAGGTTACTCACAACTTTCCTTCTATTTCAAACTTCCTCATCCAATACACAACAAAAACATATTATAATTAAGAACATTTCCATGTTCTGGATGGATTGGATGTGGTCTAATAATGTGTTATATTCCTTCACACCAACCCTTCTCAACACTTTGTAACGTTATATTTAATAACAACGTTTTGAATTCAGCAGGAAGTGATGTCCAGGAAAAAAGAGAATTTGTTTCATGGCTTGATTGATAGGCGGCAGTCTTGTCAAGATCCAGAACCAGATCGGTACAATAGGAAAGTAGAAGTGTTTTAAAGTGTAATCCTGTTTTTGTTTGTCCTCATCTCTCCTGATATGTAGTAGAGATAAATTTGTAGGGCGTGGCTGATATGGCACAGACTAACTGCCAAACCCAGAGGATCATCTGTCAATCCATTGTACAGAACCTTTCCTATCTCGCCTCACCCAGGTTTCTGGAATTGAAAAGCAAGCAGCAGGAAATCATACATTATCCATAATATCTGCTTGATTTATTCATCGTCTTACTGTCATATTTTCCATCCGGGGGATTCTCAGGAAACTTAGTATTCCTGGCTTCTGCATTTTGACTCCAAAACTCATCGCTCATAAGCGTCAAACCATGAGCCTTTTGTAGGCAGAACCCACTCTATAAATTGGATTCCCCATGGTATGCGGTCAAGAAACAGACGGTCAAATTGTTTGTGTTGTCTCAATAAGATTCTCTAAAATGATAAACACTCTTAAAAAAAACAATGCATTTTATCCTTTATCCTCTTATGATGGGGTAAGCACTATTCCCCTTTCAGGTTGTACAAAGCTAGAAACCTTTTGGAGCTTTTTACACACTGTACAATAAAACAATTAAAAATGAGTCTCTGACACTAAAGCCCACAGAGACCTAAATCATAACAGAAAAAAATAGGTGTTTTTTTCCAAGAAAATATAACTATAATATGTAAAAAATATTAAAAAATTAAAGGTCCTGGCCATATTTTCACCCAATGAAAATAACTTGACCAAGAACAACCACCATTCAAACGCAATGACATACACTGCACATTTTAATTAAAGAATCCATGGATTTTCTCCTCGAGAAGAGTACATGTTTCTTTTTTTGATATATGAAAGACAACGATAATGTCTAATGGCGGAAATATACAACACGCAAACAAAAACATTCGTAAGCTTCATCTCACAACATTCTTGTCGTACTCTACCCTCCAAGCTGGTGCATCAACTCTTTAGTCTTTGTCAGCATTTTCTGTTTATATGTGTTTTCTTTGTTTGCAAAACAGAATTTACTAATTAATGAAGCACGTCTCATGGTACCATGTGATAATAGTTTAATGCAATTTAGACACATTAACTCTAACCACCCGTGTTGTCTAACTGTTGACGGACCTGAAATCAAAAAACACAAATGTTTAGTCAGTCCATAACCTGTTCTCTACTCCTGATTTCTGGTGAAAAAGGAAACTCATAGACAGAATGATTATAACAACGGATTATCTTGTCAAATGACTTTTAAGGGCCCAAGTCTCTTTTCATTAAGTGCTACTTGCTAGGGGAAAATATGAGTTGTAGTTTATAACTAATAGAAACTATAAAAAATAAATTTAAAAATTACAAACATTTAAATACGCTAAAACCACTCAAAAATTAATAAAATAAAAAAAAAGTTGTAAAGTGGAAAAAAAAATTGAATAATAAATAAACAAAATATGAAGAAAAAATGTATTTCATAATAAAAAAGAAAATGTAAATCATTTATAAGAAATGATAAATTTAATAATAAAATTAACTGACAAAATAATTAAAAAATAAATAAAATTATATAATAAAGGAAAATTAATACTAAAAAACTAAATTAAAAAATTATGAGAATAATTAATGATAACATTGTTAATCCTTATATAAAAATAAAAATTACAAAAAATACTTGAAAAACAATCTATCATAGGAATGGAAACTTTGATCAGAGTATTTTTTAACATACTGTGCAGCTGACTAAGTGATGCAGCATTGCTTCCCCCATGTGCTATGTTTTGATATAAACCCATTCGGACTACTTCGCCATTTTGGATTTGTAATGCAACTGTCCTACATATTGCTGAGTCAGTTTGTAGTACTCCGTAATAGGGTCTTTAACGGGGAAGTTGGGGTTTGTTGTGACTATGCGTGCTTCCATGCTTTGGAATGTCTACCCCTCCTAGGCCGGAGGAACATATTCTTATGGCCTTCGGGGTAGTTTTTTCAGGTTTGATCCTTTTTTTTGATTATCGTGAATGCGCCCAAACAATACTTGGCGATGTGACACTTCTCACTTTTTCACAAACAAACCTTTTGTGCTCCTGGCTTCCACTGCAGATAGGCCCTTGTTTCTATACTATCTTTTGTGCTGGAATAATTCACATTGCTGGATAATAATATACTGTGATCTAGGACTGAACAGGGAATTTTACACTTTCAGTCGGTATCTGAGGACGGTCATCAGATAAGGATGTCTGTACTTTCAATTTCCTGAGATCCAATTTGCATAGCGCAGTTATCACGACGTCTTGTTATATTACTTGTCTCCAATCAGCGATTTCCCACACATACGCCCTTCCTTTATTTATGCCTTTAATATCCGGAATACACCGGCCTTTGTCCCTAAGATATTCGCTTATCACTGGACTCTCGTGACAAATAATTCTCGCAGGTTTATGACAAAATTTTGGTAGGGACCTTAGCATTGTCCTCTCAGAGCCCATTTCTAGTGGAGGAATAAGCTTACATTAACAACTTATCTGCGCAATCGTGTCGCATCCAAAACTGCGCATAATCCTCACAATAAGTATACGGTCAGTATGAAAGTCTTGCTCGGGTATACAATGCAAGCTCAACTCACCTTTGCAGACGCAATATTGGGGTCAAGACTACTTCTCCTAAATTTCATTTGTTGCAAATAACTCATACCTGGATATATCACGGACTAGTGCCGCACATGAAGCTGCAATTCGTTTCCTACGCCCCTATGCATACTGCTGATTTAGTCCATTAAAAACCCTGTTGCTGATTATAGGAACTGGCCATGATCAAAGGTTACTGGTAGCCCATTGCTTTTAGAAAGAGTGTCTCATGCCATGCGTCATGACTCAAATCGGGATATACGGATAATGATGTTTTAAATAATTTTATTCTTGCTAATTTTAGTTGTTAATTTGAATTTAGTGCCTCAAAAACTTATTGGTCAGAGTCATGTGGCGACTCCTGGGAATTCATAATATGCCCAGCCAAGAATAGGCCATAAAATAATCTAATAAAACGTTGTGTCTATCTTGGGAATTGTAATCGCAAACTGTTTATTCTGCGGTGACTGTCTATAGGAGCATTAGTCGTCTGGTGTTTACTTCATCGGCCTCTTTTTCTCTTCAATGACTGTGCAGATATCGGCCTATTGGCATGTTGCTGTGTGGATCATTGGAGCGTATTTTTTACACTGTTCTTTCGTTAAAGAAGTTGGTGTATCACAGGTGGTAGCATTTGCTACTTTCCTTTCTAAAGACATGTTCCATATTCTTCCGATCGCTGATAAACATTTTTTTCCGCCCATTGACTCTACAAGTGTACGTCTTTCATGCCGCGCTGTCCACTGCTTGCGCCGTCTGAAAGCTGTGTCTCGAAGTATGGGTCCCTCTACTTTGTTTTCTGAAAAACTCGCCGGCTTTTTTGCCCGCAATTGGTAACATCTCACTTAATGGTGGCTGTTACTATGCCATGTGTAGAAGGTTTTCACTGAACTTGCATCTATATTCTTCTACGAGAAAGTCTCTCGCTGTTCTGCTTACTCCACTTCTGTCCCAGCATTTGCTCAGATATAACTTTAATTCTGAGCAACACTGCAATCTCATAAGCCAATTTTTACCTTCGTCGCTTTCTTTTTTAGCTGTTTACCCAGTAATCTGCTATTCTGTTGCTGACACTGAGACACTAGTACATTACACTGGCTTTTAAGCGTTTCTCTGCCCATGAATGATAACTGGCAGAGGCGTACATATCTTACATATATATAGACGAGTTCCCTTCCTCAAAAGACACAATCCCACACTTCTATTTGTACTAACGTTCCAACACTGCACTGAGTACCCAAACCAAACCCAATTATCGTATAGCTCTTACACTTCACGGGAAACACAATAAAAAAAAAAAAATAAATCGCATCACATAGAATTCAAGATTCTTCATTCATTACCACTTTTACTTGATATCATTCGAAACAATACAACTTTTGCCTATCCATTGAAAAGACTAACTACACTTATTGTGGCATTATCAGCTGATGTTTGTTAATGAAACTTTCAAAGACTTCCATTGATATGCTAATTAGCCTAACCACATTGAAGTTGCTCAACCAGTTGCTTACACAATGCAACACAAACAACCAACAACAAAAAAAAAACTGATGGCAAAAACACACCACAGAGGCACAGTTAAAGCTATTTAAACTACTTTTCAACTGTCAGTCCCCACCAACCAACTACAAAAACAAAACAAACAAAAAAAAAAAACACATCCGTTTAAACACAAATTTGTTAATTGTAGTTTTACAACAAGACACAAGGCACATTCTAAGACAGAAGGCAGACTCTTAATCAATGCATTCCTGTTAGGGTAAAAATCCTGTTAGGCCTTCCGGTCACGTGGGTAAAAATCAAAAAAAATTAAAAATAAAAAACTTAAAAAAATTGAAAATATCAATCTATTTCTCCCACTTTTCGTCAAAGATGTATGGTAATTCCTGTCAATCTTTAACCAAGGGTGATCAGCCCTCTTGACCAGCTACAAGTTTTCTAACACTTTGCATTAGCAATAAAACATTTAACATATATATATATATACATATCTCGGATAATAAAAAAAGGTCTCACCAGATTTGTCGCGCGTCCGCTAACTGATGAGTTTTTATGATCATCCAAGCGTGGTTTCAGAATTTGCGAGCCAGCGCCAATCTTGTCCACACGAGTGACGATTTTCAGTTCTGGGTGTCTTTGATTACCAGGACTCAAAACAAAAATACATTAGTTTGTGGATTCTGTGTAAAAATACATTATACACGCCTTTGGGGTGCCATCTGATGTACGCAATATAAAAATTGTATCTGTATTAATTTGTCTAGTCCCTATAATGTTGTTAGTCTGTTAAACCTATGAGCGCATGCTAATGTTAGTATCACAATAATACGAGGTTAGCTATGAAACCAAACACAAACTGCTGCAATAACACTATCTTATTTATTTCCCAAGAATCAGGAACGCTAACATAAAGTATTAAAAGATATTACAATATCACCAAGTTTACAATCAAATCACATAATTCAAGAATATCAAAGATACTTATCACATATGGTAGCGGAGATGGAATGGGAGAGACGTCCACATGGCTAGGCCTCAAAAATGGCCGCTCAGCAGAGAGACCTTCTCAAGACATGCTTTCCAGCAAACAGATAGAATGAAAAACAGAGAGAAGAGCTCTCGGCGAATTCCTTTTACCAAGCTCACTCATTCAAAACCCACCCCCCCCCCTTGCTTCGCACCCAATGAACACCAGCAAAAGGTGATCCAGGAAGTAAACTGTACTCTCCACTCAGGGGCTGTGTCTCAAGCCTGGAGCCGTCTTCACCGCAGGTGGGCCCAGTCATTGCTTCTGAATACAAAGCTTGCTTCATTCCAACTTGGCAATCTGGCTTGTAGCAAAACAGGAAGTGAACCGCAGAAATATTAAATCCAACACGTGTTTATGTGTTCTTTCATATCTCTTGGAGCGGAGGGCTCCGACCATAAAAAGAAGGCCAGTATGGTGGCCTGTAATTATGGGAGGAGCCTGGAGGGTATTTAACCAGACCACCCACAACAGTCTGTGTCGGTTCCAGTGCAAGGTACCCACACATTTCCCTTCTCAGAGTACTTCTCTTAAAACACGTTTCTCTACAGAAGCATCCATTTACTTTCTTAAGGTATACGCCCTTCTCTTGACATATCGCCCAGCAGACCAGGGCTCACCGCTCCAGCTCACCAGGGCTTACCTTACAGCAGACCAGGGCACACTTCAGGTCTATATTATGTTGTTAGTCTTGTGAAGTGTTTATGTGTTCTTTCATATCTCTTAGAGCGGAGGGCTCCTACTATAAATGTGGTTTTATTCACACAAAAAACTCAAATGTATGGCATCTTAAAAGTCTCATCGTTTTCCAATGTTTTGGCTATTGTCTATTTTGGGCTAGTTGGGATGTGGTAGCAAATGCAATGTATACCCTACAAGGACCGCACCTTTAGGTCCACTTTTACAGGAAAAGGAAAACATGAGAAGGAGCTCAATAAAGAGATGTTTATTCACATTCATATGAGTCAATAGGTGTTACATATAAAAATTAGCAGTGGAGATTCCTTGCAAGTTTTGAAATGGAGTTGGAGATTTTGTCAGGATTAATGGTGTCCTTAATGCTAAGAAATCCAGGCATATACTTATTCATCATGCCATACCATCAGGGACGCATGTGATTGGCCCTAAATTTATTCTGTATCAGGACATTGAGCCAAAACATACAGCCAATGTCATTAGGAACTATCTTCAGCGTAAATAAGAACAAGGAGTCCTGTAAGTGATGGTTTGGCCCCTACAGAGCCCCGATCTGTACAACATTGAGTCTATCTGGCATTATATAAAGACACAGGAGGAATTGATGCAGCCTACATCCACTGAAGATTTGTGAATAGTTCTCCAAGCTGTTTGGAACAACCTACCTGCTGAGTTCCTTCAAAAACTGTGTGCAAGTTACATAGAAGAATTGATGCTGTTTTTAAAGCAAATGGTAGTCACACGAAATATTGATTGAATTTGGATTTCTCTTCAGTTCATTTACTTTCCATTTTGGTAATTGATAAAAAAAAAATATTGACACTTCTGAAAGCATTCTTATTGCACAGCATTTTTTACACTTGCCTACAACTTTTGCACAGTAGTGTACGTACCACAAATACAGTTTGGTAAAGAATGGGCAGAGCGGTTTTCAAAAGGTTTTTTGTTAAACCCTACTGAATTTGCTTTATGTCTGCCTGCATGAAAAGTGTAACCACTACTGAATCATGAACTGCCAGCCGCTGTTACTTTCGTAGTTTAGCTTCCTTGTTGGCAGTAGAAATAATCAATAAGCATATACAAGAATTCCTTTTCAGATTAAATATTGCAACTATTAATGCATTGTATGTGTAAATCCAATAAAATTAAATCATGCTGAGCTAATATTACCAATGGAAGCCTATTGGAGCAATCTGGTTTACTGACTGATTCAAAGCATTAAATTAACTACAGTAAATGAAAATAGAATCCCATAATAAGACAGATAAAATAAGAATGCATGATTGAACCTAACTAACTTAATGTCCTACCAATTATTACGTGTTACAGATTATCTTTTATATTTCTTAATTCCCTGTATTGCAATATACTCTGTTTCTCTACATAGGGGTATCATTTAGTGTTTACTGTCAAAAGCACTAGTAAATCTTAAGGCAGAACTTGGGAATCATCTCATTAGTATTTATTAACTTGTTAACAAGCCATTGCTAATAGGGAATCACAGTTGGCAATGCAACTCAGTCTTTGTAAGAAATGAATAGCGCTTTCAGGAGATCAATGAAAAAAGTCCCAAGAGAAAACTCTGCTTCAATTTATTTCCAGGGAATAGCCTACTCAGTTCTGCCAGTTATTTTATGCCATTTGCTGGAGAGAGAATGTAGAAGGCTCAAATCAAACTATACTGGCTTCTTTTTAACTATTTCTGCCTGACTGAGGAGAATAGAACAGCAATGCTCACATAGCAGAGATTATTCCCCTGCATTTGATAAGGTATTTAGTATGACTATAACTTTACTGTGTGTTTTATGTAACATTACTACAGACCCCTGTCATAGATTAGTGTTTGGCATGGATTCTAAGGGGGACCCCCACCAAAAAATGGCATGGGTCCCCCCTAAAACTACTTACCAGATTCTTACCCTTGATGAGGGTCTGGTATTGATTTTAAGGGGGAGGCACCCCACAAGATGTGGTAACCCCTCAAAATCTATACCAGACCATTGTTCGGGCATGCAGTCTGGCTGATCAGGAAGGGGAGGCGTAACTCTTCTGAACAATACCAGGCCACGTGCTCTCAACACAGAGAGGGTACTTTTTTGCCATGTTAATAGGAACCAGGGCCTATTTACCACATCTCTGACCCAATGGATCGTGGGGGTCTTGAAGGGAGAAATTATTGAAATCTGAAGACCCCCTTTAAAATGAGGGGGGCAGATATCTACTGCCTCATGTTAATAAACAAGGGGGTACATAGCTCAGTAAATACACTAGCATTAATTTATTGCAATATTGTTCCTACCTCAATCCTTTGTTGTTTTTTTTATATTCACAGGAAGTTAGCAAAGTCTACACTTGTGCTTATCCTGGTATTTGGCGTCCACTACATTGTGTTTGTGTGCCTACACACACATTTACTGGTTTAGCCTGGGAGATTCGGATGCACTTTGAACTGTTCTTCAACTCATTTCAGGTACATACCTACTGCACTGTTAAGAAAAAAAAGTCCAACTTATGACACTTCATTAATTGCTGCAAATACGATTTCCAAAGTACACTCCAGTTGTGATTGAAAATAAAGTATTTTTCATTTTGGCATTGTTGCTGAGCATGGCCCACCCCAATGCCCTCTGTCATTATTTTCTGGTAATTGCAGATTTTCTGCTTGTAATGCAGGTTAGCTCTTGTATAACATAACACCTGCTTGATTCTTATAATTTTTTCATACAGAAATTCTGATGTAAAATATATACCAAAAGATAGCTAGAAGTAACTAATCAGATTTAAATCTACTTTGAAAACTTGAATGTGACCTGTAACACAGAAAGCAGAGAGAGGTGGTTACACAGCACGTGCATCAGAAAATACACTCTTTGTGACCATCTAAGGTGCTCTGAGAATTCTTGTTGCTCTAGATTACAGGGAATTCAAATTAGGGTAAATTGAGGACATTTTTGATTTTTAGCATCACTGCAGAATTTCTGGATAGCATTAGTATCTACAGGACTGGTTTCACTTGGAATTTCTCTTTAACACATGTGACTACTCTAGCCAAAGGCAAACTTACCAATGTTCATGATTTTTGTGGTGCTTTGTTTGTCCCTATCCAGTTATCTTATCTCCACCAATTATAAGTCTTGGAAAGAGATATACAACTTTTTTTTTATAAATATGGCCTAATCCTAGTTTTCCTGAATGTGAATAAAAGTGATCTAGATCAAATCTCAATTCACCTAGATTGATTTTATTTTCTTGGAAATAATTTAAGTTTTCCATCGAATTTTCTATGGGACCCAGGATTGTTGATAAACTTTATATATGTTCATACAAGTATTGTATATGTTCATGCATATATAGAGCATTATCAATTGCAACTGATCAATCCAGGAGAACAGATGCAGAGAAGGAGATATGTTTGGTCAATTTTGCTTTCCATTTTAGTCCCCGGTCAAACCGCTGCGACTTGTCATGAGATTTTATCATTTCAAATTGCATGACAAGTCACATCCTATTGTCCACAATGAAGCAGTCAAATTGGTGCGACTCCGATTCCATCGGAGTTGCATCAATTTTGAAAGTAGTTCCTGCACTACAGGTGCGACTTGCATAGACACCTGTGCCTGAAGTCACACAGATGTCTTCCAAGACACACCTGAAGTAGCACTGACATGGGACTTTGAAATTGTGCAGCTTCAAGTGAAGTTGTGTGATTTCAAAGTTGGGTTCAGTGTGGCTGAAGACTTATGCCACGTACACATGAGCGGGATTTCTGCTGGAAAAATCTTGGATGGTTTTTCCGACGGAATTCCACTCAAGCTTGGCTTGCATACACGCGGTCACACAAAAGTCGAACCTGTGGTTGAATGTGCCTAACCTTAGCTCTATTAGTTCAAGATTATTCTACATAGAGAGAAAAGATTTGACATAGAGAGAAAAGATTCAACATTATAGAGACAATAGCAAAAAAGGTTGAATGTGCCTAACCTAACTCTATTAGTCCAAGTTTATTCGACATAGTGAGAAAAGATTCGACATGAAGATTTGACAAAGCAGTCGTTGCGAGCGGACATTTATGGTCAAGTGCTCCGCTCATAGGCTATAGAAGAATTCTAATGTTGGTTGACTAGTAATAATAATTATTACATATAATTATTACTAGTGTCATACAACATTAGAATTCTACTATAGCTTTTAAGTGGAACATTCAACCAGAAATGTACGATTGTGGCGTTGTACAGTTTAGCTGCTCTGTCGAATGTTCTTAGAACATTCGACAGACACCATAAGCAATCAATGACAGATTTGACCTTAATTATTTCGGATTTCCGGACGAATGCATTTTTTAACTAAACTAAATAAATGAAAATTAATTTCGGGAGTAACTAAATAAAGACATTTTCAGGATGAAAACAAAATTCCGAAACAAAATTTTTCAGTGTGCACATGTCTAGCAGTTATACTGCGGCAGGTTGGCTCCCGTGGGCGAATCACGTCATGGTACGTCAGATGATTTAAGAGCTGTAGGGGGCACACGCCCACAGTGCGACGCCTGAGCCAATGCACGTGATCGTGATGCCCGCCGGCCACCCGCGATCGCTCCCGACAGAGACAGAACGGAGATCTGTCAATGTAAACAGACAGATCTCCGTTCTGTCAGGGGAGGAGAGATAGATCTGCTGCTCCTAAAGATTAGGAACAGCAATCGTTCTCCTCCTCCAGGAAGTCCCACCCCCTACAGTTAGCACACATTTAAACCCTTGAGCGCCCCCTAGTGTTAACCCCTTCCCTGACAGTGACATTTTATACAGTAATCAGTGGATATTTTTTTAGCTCTGATCGCTGTATAAATGTCAACGGTCCCAAAAAAGTGTCAAAAGTGTCTGATCTGTCCGCCGCAATGTCATAAAAAAATGGCATACATCTATCCCCTATTTTGTAGACGCTATAACTTTGTGCAAACCAATCAATATATGCTTATTGCGATTTATTCATTTTTTTTACCAAAATATGTAGAAGAATATTTATCAGCCTAAAATGATGAAGAAATAATAATTTTTATTTTCTTTTTTTGGATATTTATTATAGCAAAAAGTTAAAGATATTGTTTTTTTTTTTTTCAAACTTGTCACTCTTTCTTTTTATAGTGCAAAGAAAAAAAAGCAGACGTGATCAATTAGTCATTAAATTTCAGTTTAGTAACAGAATGCCTCCTGGGATCAATGTCATGTAGCAATCATTGGAGGCCTAGGCTGAAAATCAGGAATTGCTGCCTTGCAGAACAAAAACAAACTCAAAAGCAAACATTTTAAACATTTTTTCCCCCCCCAACCCCCCACCCCCCCCCCCATGCATTTATGTAAGAGGAAGGGCAGTGAGACAGAATAAAAAATGTGTTAAGGTTAGTTAAAGGTGTATTAAACACAAAACCAAAACACAAAACCAAAAAATGTATATATTGCATCTTACCAATCAGTGGATAAATGATGGCTGTATTAGTTTTCTTTTTTTTAAAGCTTTTATCCCCCTCTGTTTTCACACATTCTAATAACACACCTCCTGGATTAGAATGCGTACAATCTGGATGATGCAACAGTGTAACCTTTGGGTGGCAGCATTGTCAGTCTTGGGGAAGATTTAGACACACTGACAAATTGAAGCCAAACTCCAGCTAACACTTTTTAAGCAGTTAAGCTACAGTTTTACATAAATTAATAAATGAAAGCTGACCATTGAAAACACTCCTGTTAGTGGTAAATGTTTTTATCTCTACCCTGTAGTAGATACATCTGCAGTACAGCTTGTTCTGGCTAGCTCACCAGGTGAAAATAAAAAATAAAACGAATGCAGACATTGCATCTAAGAATTGGTAAGTTGCAATATAATAAATGCTTGTTTTCAGGTTTAAAACTGCTTTAAGTTCCTACATAGCGGCCAGCACAGGTTATCATTACAGATCATGGTTATATCAGTCTACTGGGTGCTCAAATGTATAACAAAACTTAATCTATATGCAGATACCAATGCAATATTTTTTTTAAACTATATTTGAATATAATAATAGACTTTAATGTTGGAGTTATTTTCTATATGGATTTTGATTAATAGAATATTTGTTTTTTACAGGGATTCTTTGTTTCAATAATTTATTGTTACTGCAATGGAGAGGTAAGTCTACATTTTAAAAGTATAAGAGCTACAGGGAAGGAAGGAACTAACTTACCTGTAATATTTATTTACCCTATATACTGTGTAGTTTAAATGCAGTATTCTGCTTGATTAACTGTGGGAAAGATAATAACAAATGAGTTATGAATGATCCACTGTAAATCCTCTGTGAAACTTTCTTCTTTATAACTTGGAACCACCATGATCTATATGCACATACAACTTCAAGTGCTCAATGAAAGTCCCTGTGGTCATTCACCTTTTTGCCTGAACCTATGCTAACCTATGCCTGAACCTATGTACATCAGCTAGGTTAGGCACACTTATTATTCCATACATAGAAGATCTGTGATGTCCTCAGCTGGATATCACCAATACACAATCAGATGGAATAAATTGGAAATCACATAAATTAGTATAAAAAATATAGTGTAAAATCATTAAAACCAATTTAGTACTATAGAAATATAAATTGCACTCACTCTGTTCCTAATATGCTTTAAGAGACTGTTGGATTGTTTTTTTATGCTTCCTACTTGCTCTAAAAGCTGGGCAACTGTCCTGTCTCATCACTCCACTACAACCCCCGGGATTGCATTAACCAGTCTCTGTCTTATGTGTTACATGTGTTAGACGTCCTCAGAGGCTTGGAGACTGGAGACCCACTCTGCCATTTATCCGCTTTATCCCAATGATATTAACATATACGGTATCAGCTGCCCACATTCATAATGGCTGATAACTATCCCTGCCCTTACTACTGCTCACTTATGCAATCTGGACTGTTCTCTTTAACCCTTTTTCTCCTGGTCTCCTTATGCCTCCATTTTGTATCACCATGCCAAAAGTTATAATGTCTCATATTATTTAGAGTGCACTAAGGATGGCCATACACACTACGGCAAGAAGGAAAAATCCCCCACGTTGGGGTTTTTAGGCAGCGTACAATGAAAAAGTCAGAGTTGGTATGTAAAAAAGTTTTAAAGTTTATTCAATAAAAGATGGGACAATTGGGTTAGAACATGAGCTCCAGTGGGAAAAATGGTATATATAAAAGAACATGGATAAACATCAAGCAGACTAAAGTTCACATAACAGTGTAATACAAAGTCTGTCGTATAAATGAGAAGATATCCCTGACGCGTTTCAACCCAATAAGAGGGTCTTCCTCAGAGGGAAAAAGGTCTACACAATGATGTATATCCTGAAGATAAAAAGTATGATATTCCCACGTGGAGAGTTTTGAGTAAGGAAGACACCATCCACTTTCCATAGGGTGTGCCAGAGAGACTCCGCTGGAAGTCACACGGATCCTAAGGTGCCAAGTAAGCCTTACGGGAGGTCACACGCATAGAATTCCTCTCCTTCTTCTCCCACTACTGAGGCAGGGGTATCCAGAGGGGAGGAAAACAACCTGGGTGGGGCCAGGAGACACGCGGGCACCACCTGAAGGTGTAAGACACAAGGGTAGTGCCAAAAGCTGCTATCAGTGATGCAGTGTCACAATAGCAGATGAGGCGCTGAGAAGGAGTCCCAGGTCCTGGTCACAGGAGTGGTGGTTTTTCAAAAGGACCTTGGGCCAAAAAGGTGAAAATCACCTAGTCGCATAAGAGTCTCAGTGGGATGTGGTCCTGCTTGGATGATGGCAGTCACTGCCATCATCCAAGCAGGACCACATCCCACTGAGACTCTTATGCGACTAGGTGCGACTAGGTGATTTTCACCTTTTTGGCCCAAGGTCCTTTTGAAAAACCACCACTCCTGTGACCAGGACCTGGGACTCCTTCTCAGCGCATCATCTGCTATTGTGACACTGCATCACTGATAGCAGCTTTTGGCACTACCCTTGTGTCTTACACCTTCAGGTGGTGCCCGCGTGTCTCCTGGCCCCACCCAGGTTGTTTTCCTCCCCTCTGGATAACCCTGCCTCAGTAGTGGGAGAAGAAGGAGAGGAATTCTATGCGTGTGACCTCCCGTAAGACTTACTTGGCGCCTTAGGATCCGTGTGACTTCCAGCGGAGTCTCTCTGGCACACCCTATGGAAAGTGGATGGTGTCTTCCTTACTAAAAACTCTCCACGTGGGAATATCATACTTTTTATCTTCAGGATATACATCATTGTGCCGACCTTTTTCCCTCTGAGGAAGACCCTCTTATTGGGTTGAAATGCGTCAGGGATATCTTCTCATTTATACGACAGACTTTGTATTACACTGTTGTTATGTGAACTTTAGTCTGCTTGATGTTTATCCATGTTCTTTTATATATACCATTTTTCCCACTGGAGCTCATGTTCTAACCCAATTGTCCCATCTTTTATTGAATAAACTTTAAAACTTTTTTACATACCAACTCTGACTTTTTCATTGTACGCTGCCTAAAAACCCCAACGTGGGGGATTTTTCCTTCTTGCTATCCTTTAGGGGTGAGCAGCACTCTTTTGACCTTTGGGTCTGTGTCTTCCCTTTGCTGGCTATACACACTACAATCTGATTATACAATCTCACTTGTATCCACCAAAACCATGCAATACTGGGACAAACCTACACAATCCAATCAACCTCCATCCAATCACACAGGTCCCTACACTTCACAGCTGTTAGCAGATCCAAAGGAGGCACATGGACAGCTTAGGATTAATTATCACTAAAAGCAATAAAAATTAATATCAATAAAAAATATTTCCACAATTAACACTAAACATAGGGGAATCAAAACCAGAGGATCAGATAAACACTTTTACAATTATTGATAAGGAAATTTAAATCAGATTCTACATTAAGACCTTGTAGAATCAGGGTCTTTAATTCGTAAATCAATGTTCTCTCTTGTTTTGACACCTCTCCTTTTTTTATATTGCATCCCCACCAATGTCTTTACGCATTTTCTAAACCCCAAATTAGTAGGCCACTTGGATCACTAATCTTGGATCTGTGGTAAAGTAAAGGGGTAATTGTGGTTCAGTTTCCAATGCAATATGATGCTGCCACTGGGGCTAAAACCTATCATTTTATTTGTTTATTGTTCAATTTTAGGTCTCACATGTACATTTACTAGTATTATATCTTTCTTGGGGCTTCTGCACCGCATACTAAACAAAGCCTTCCAGCAGTGCTCTGTCACCACTATTTCCCCGATCTTCCTTTTGGGATCATGCTCTCCGGCCATTTGAATGACCGGGCCACAATGATGTCATTCCTGCACATGCGCATGGAAGTCATGCCCGTGGCATTGCGCTCTGAATTACTCAGTGTGCTGTCAGTTCAGAATGCAGTGCGCATGCACCAGTGACATCACTGGATGCTTCAAGTGTGAATGAATACCTCCTAAACAGGACAATCACTGTACCTACAGGTATAGTAAGCCTTATTATAGGACTACTTGTAGGTACAAGTCAAAAAGCAGAATTTACTACCGCTTTTAAGTAACTTCAGATTTTTTAAGTTTAAATCGTTTTTACTTATTTTCTCTTAGCTTAAAAATTTAAGATAATCCTATTCTTTTTGCACATCATAGATCAAAAGATAAATCAGTAGTAAATTGAGCTATCACATATTAAAAATTCTTATCTCTACTATTAAGGTACTGCTTTTGATCCATCTTTTTAAGATGAATATTCAAATATGTTGATTGCAAAAGATGGTCAAGCATCCTATTTTCTCCTGAACTCTGTTGTTCCATTATGGTGCGAGAAACACTAAGACCATGACATCTTTCAAGGGCAGATTCTTGCTCAAAAATGGTAATTTGATTTTGTGTAAGACATGGTAAATTAAATTGCCTGCTTGCTGGAGATCTTGGGGATGTTTATAAATTCTCCAGTTTCTTCCCCATTAGCTCTCCACCAATGATTAGTTGGCTTTGTGATGGCCACAACTCTTAGGCAGAACGTGCAAACATTATGCTTTTGGATGTTACATTCAGCTCTTAATAATATATATACTGAGATTTGGCTTCAAATAGAGACTTTAACAAGGATTCAGTTCACTAGGCAGATTGCGTTTTAGGGCTTTTTGGCCACATTTATTTACCTGAAGAGTTAGCTGTACCACAATGTTCTACCCATGCAGGGTATGTTTAGCAAACAACAAACAGAAATATTTTGAAGCCTCATCCCTATTTATGCAACTCTCTACAAAACTGGTTTTATCAGTCATCATACTGCACCTCTAGTCTAGTCACCCACTGACTGCTGCCTGCTTACTTAGTTAGCTACACCAGTCTGTTTAGTCCCTCCAAAATCTTAAACTCTTAATTGCAGATGTGAGACTGTCTCAGACTGACAGGACTTATTCTCTCTACATGTCCACACTCATGTTGCTCTGGCAGTCAACAAACACTGACTGTTTGAAAACTATCCATTTGGATAATTTGTCTCCTCCATTGAGATGTCTGTTACATGATGATTTAACTGCTAAAACAGGCTCTATCCTTGTTACTTACTACATCTTTACAGTTCACTATTAAAATAGACTCTGTCCTTGTTACTTATTGCATCTTTACAGTAACAAAACTATCAACCTATAAACAATCAACATTTGATCAAAGGGCTTTTGATTCATTTAAAGCAGAGTTCCACCCATTTAAAAGTCAGCAGCTACAAAAAGTGTAGCTGCTGACTTTTAATAATCAGACACTCACCTGTGCCATAGTCCAGCAATGCAGGCACACAAAGCCTCGCTCCTCTCCCCCTCCTCTCCATGGCACCGGTATTCTAACAGCTGGGCGCGAGCCGCGCTACACGCTATGAATGGCCGGGCAATCTTTTGGAACCTGTGACGTATCCCAGAAGATTACAGGGAGGGAGGAGGGAGAAGTGAACTTCCTTCCGGTGCCGCAGAACCAGAGAAGGAAGTGGGAGCTTGGTGCCCTTAAAAACTGGGTACCTGCTCCCTCTCCAAAAAATCAACATGCCAAATGTGGCATGTCAGGGGTCACCATCACTTAAAGCGGAAGTTCCATTTTTGGGTGGAACTCTGCTTTAATAAAGTTTGTATTACATTTCCAAACGATTTGTACAACCCAACTTAAGAAATGCATTCCTTACAATATGAAATAGTTCAAACAAACATAGACTATTTTAACCACTTTAGCTCCGGAAGATTTTACCCCCTTCCTGACCAGGCCAGCTTTTGCGATATGGCGATGAGTTGCTTTAACTGACAATTGTGTGGTCGTGCAATGGTGTACCCAAATAAAATCAATGTCCTTTTTTTTCCCACAAAATAGAGCTTTCTTTTGGTGATATTTGATCACCTCTGCTCTGGTTTTTATTTTTTGCTCTATTTTGAAAAAAAATATATTTTTACGTTCTGCTATAAAACATATCCAATAAAAAAAATCAAATGTTTTCATCAATTTAGGCCAATTTGTATTCTGCTATATACTTTTGGTAAAAGAAAAATCCCAAAAAGCTTGCATTGATTGGTTTACGCAAAAGTTAAAGGGTCTACAAACTATGGGATAGATTTAGGGACTGGTGGTGATCAGCAATTTTTTGCGGGGACTGCAACATTGCGGCGCACAAATCTGACACTAAGTGACACTTTTGGGGACCAGTGAGACCATTACAGTGATCAGTGCTAAAAAAAAAGTATAAATGACACTGGCTGGGGAGGAGTTAACATCAGGGACAATCAAAGGGTTAACTGTTTTCTCCAGGTGTGCTTTCTTAGAGCCCTTTCATACTGTACCCCGCCCCCCACTGTGCGCCCTGCTAGCAGCCGAAAAGGGGTTAAATCCGCCCGCAAAACGCCACTGCAGTGGCATTTTGCCGGTGGTATAGCAGCGCTGCCCCATTGATTTCATGGGGAGGAGCGGTGGAGGAGTGGTGAGTTCACTGCTCCTTCCCCGCTCCAAAGAAGCTGCTGGCAGTACTTTTTCTGACGCCCTGCCAGCACACCACTCCAGTGTGAAAGCCTGAGCGCTTTCACACTGGAGTGAATGGAGCAGCTGTTTTAGGGCGGTTTGCAGGCACTATATTTAATGCTATAGCGCCTGCAAAACGCCCCCATTGTGAAAGGGGTCTTACTGTGTGGGGGATGGACTGACTGGAGGAAGAGAGACATCTTTGTTCCTGATTAGCAGGAATCACAGATCTCTCTCTCCCTCTGTGACAGAATACCGGTCTGCCTTGTTTTCATAGGCAGACTGCCCTTATGTCTCTCCTACGAATGATTGGTGGGTCCCGGTGACCATCGCCATCTGTGACCTAAGCACAGTGGGAGCGCAGCTCCGGTGACCCTCCTGTGTTATACAGTATAACCCTATGTCCTTTAATACACAAATCCTTTGTCCCTTAATGAGTGAGAAAGTATTTAAAGAACTGAAAAAAAACTGAAAATAAAGGATCATAACTTAAAATCAACATCACTAAAATTAATTTTGACATATTTTTTTAAATTGAATATATTATACTTTACATAAAATGTTATAGGTACACTTAATGACTTTTTTCTTCTCCATGATGGTCATAGATGAACAATCAGTAATTTTACTTTAATTGTGCTTAAAAATCAGATTATTCATTGCATCTTCATTGCAAAATCAAGCTGAAAGGATTTCCACAAAGCACATTCCCCTGTTATAAAAAATATTGTATATCTTCTACCCGTTTTTTTGTTGGCTGCCCTTAGAAGCATCAGTGAAAGTTAATTACAGAGTTTCTTCTATTTCATTTCTGTTGTTAACATCTGCCTCTGTACTCATTTGCCTCTGTGGCCTTAATGTTTCTTTTAAGGATATATCATCAACTTGCTTTTCGTCCTCCTCATTGGCCTCTTCCTGGATCCAATGTGGTAAACAGTCTTGATCTGAATTACTTCTAACATACCCTGGCAAATTTATATGTCCATCGGCTTGTTTGCTGACACCTCGACTGACTTTGCTGGAGATCAACACCATACGTGAGCTGGTTACCATATGCGATTGGCTGCTAGTGCTGTGTGTCATATTTGTCAAGACAGAGCCATACCTGAAGTTACCACAGCGTGTTGTGCTTTTCCAATCAAAAGCAAGATTCCATCTGGTCCATGTTTTCTTAATTTCTGTCTGCACCTGGTTTTGGAAGAAATTGAACATATTTAGCTTATTAGTTATAATTTAAAGGGATATAGTTGAAACGACCCAAAGAGCATCTAAACCCAAAAAGAAAATTACAGAATTACAAGTACAGAAAATACTGTACCTAATGAGCTTGCCTGAGATACAGTGTCCCTTTCTGTGAGCTAAAGAGATAGCAAAGGATCAATATCTTTCTAGTGTAAACTACAGATTTCATCATCCCAAAAAGTAAGGATAGATTGCCACAAGTTTGTGGCAGTGTTGAATTTTAGGTCTGTTAACTTGCTGCCCATTTTCACTGGCAAGTTGTACACCTTCAGAGCACTGAAAGCACAAGTTGTAATTGATACTTTTACAATTTGTAGCAAATGTGCATGGCAAGTTTCTAGCAAGAGCAAAGTTGCAATGCTGAGTCTACTGCAAGAGCTCTACAAGTCTACAGCTGGAAATTCAGCCATAGTGACCCCTGAGGTGGGGTGCCTAGTGCACAATAAGGATGAGCCGAAACACCCCCCGGTTCGGTTCGCACCAGAACATGCGAACAGACAAAAAACTTGGACGAAGACACGAACACCATTAAAGTCTATGGGACATGAACATGAAAAATCAAAAGTGCTAATTTTAAAGGCTTATATGCAAGTTATTGCAAGAATTTACATCTCTAGACATTTTTTTCTTTTAATAAAGGACTTGTTCCAAGCTGTCTATTGTCTTTTTTACCATTTTTGACACTTTTTTTGTGAAATGGTAGGGGTAAAATGTACCCCGTTACCAATTCACATAGGGGGGTGGAATCTGGGGGTCGTTAAAGGGGGCTTCCAGATTCTGATAAGCCCCCTGCCCACATACCCCCACAACCCCTGGGCAAGGGTTGTGGGGATGAGGCCCTTGTCCCCATCAACATGGGCACAAGGTACTCTAAAGCACCCTCCCCATGTTAAGGTCATGTGGCCTTGAACGGTTCAGGAGGGGGGGGCGTTCTCTTGTCCTCCCCTCTTTTTCTGCGGCCTGCCAGGTTGCATGCTCGAATAAGGGTCTGGTATGGATTTTGGGGTCCCTATGTCATTTTTTTTAAAACATTCCGAATGGATTTTAGGGGGGACCCCTACGCCATTTTTTTTTTCAATTGGTGCAGGGTTCCCCTTAATTTACATATCAGACCTGAAGGGCCTGGTAATGGACTGGGGGGGAACCCATGCCCAATTTTTCCTTTATAAATGTAATTTTGCTGTGGTACTGTTCATGGGAAACATGGGAAAAATACGCCACTTTACAGGCGTACTATAGACACCCCCAGGCACGATATTTAAAGTGATATTTCATTTTTATTGTTTCATTTTAAGCATTAAAAAAAACACTGCTCCCGAAAAAACAGACGTTTAAAAAAAAATAATTTGCATTGATACATGTCCCCTGGGGCAGAACCCAGGTCCCCAAACACTTTTCATGAAATAACTTGCATATAAGCCTTTAACTGCTTCAGCCCCGGAAAATTTTACCCCCTTCCTGATCAGAGCACTTTTTTAAATTTGGCGCTGCATCGCTTTAACTGACAATTGCACAGTTGTGTGATGTTGCACCCAAACAAAATTGACGTCCTTTTTTTTACCACAAATAGAACTTTCTTTTGGTGGTATTTGATCACCTCTGCGGTTTTTATTTTTTGCACTATAAAGAAAAAAAGAGCGAAAAAAAATGTTTTCCTCAGTTTAGGCTGATATGTATTCTTCTACATATTTTTGGTAAAAAAAAAAAACGCAATACGCATATATTGATTGGTTTGCACAAAAGTTATAGCGTCTACAAAATAGGGGATAGTTTTATGGCATTTTTATTATTATTTTTTTTTTCAGTAGTAATGGCGGCAATCTGCGATTTTTATCAGGACTGCGACATTATGGCAGGCACACGGACACTTTTGACACTATTTTGGGACCAATATCATTTATACAGCAATCAGTGCTATAAAAATGCACTAATTACTGTGTTCATGACACTGGCAGTGAAGGGGTTAACCACTAGGGGGTGATGAAGGGGTTAAGTGTGTCCTAGGGAGAGATTCTAACTGTGGGGGGGATGGGCTACTAGTCAGATGACATATGCTCGGGCCAAACCGTTCGCCCATCCCTATTAGCCAACAATAGATCACTATAGTATTGTATATATACACAATATGAGGAAGCAGACTGAGACCCACTGGAGTCATTGATTCCGAGTAGGATTTTAAAATATCACAGGGGACTCTAATCCCCAAAAGTGCATATGCACTTATCCTGACACTCAAAATAGAGCTCATACACTTTATTACACTTTATTTATTAATTTGTTTTGATTTATTCAAGCAGTGGAGAAGGGTAACTTAGCAAAAGGTAGGTTTTCCTTTGAAAAATAAATATTTACTTAGCTTAATAAATTAGATAATGCCATGATAACTTTGAATAACCAATCAGAAAAAAAAAAGCAGGATTTATTTTTTTATTTCTTTTGCAGAAGATTGGATGATTGAAGGGAGCACAGCTTAGCCTTTTAAAGTTATTTCTATAATTCATGTCACATAATTTGGAACTGTACAAATATATTTCTGTTAATGTAGAATGTAAACTGATAAAATAATTGAAACCATACAAAAAAAAAAGTCTGGCAAAGTTTAACAAACTCAACTCAAACATCCACCTACAATTCTCATTTGACATTTTGACATGATACCCGGTAATGTGAATGATAATTTAAGCATTGCATAAAACCTCATGCTGTAATATGTTTTTGCAACACCAGTACAGCTAAAAATAGGCATATTTTTTCTGTATGCAAGTTATTATCAAAATCACGAAGAACGTATTTTCGTACTTTTAATTAACTAGTAGCGATATACTACTTAAAAGAAAAATACTTTTATACATATTGGTTTATCAATGATTTGTGATTAAATGTGAATAGAATGGTTTGACATTCAGTCACATTCAGAAAAATTATGTACACCCCATGGAAAATATATGAATAAGCAAACAAACTGTTTATTCAAACAGTGCCTACAGTGAATAAGCACACAAAAAATTTGCCTTTTCAGTAATTTATTCAGCAAAAATATCAATAGATGGAATAGTGTAATAGTGTACTGTGGAATAATTAAGTACACCCTCTGCATGAAAAGTTGGTATTGCCCTCTTTATCAGAAATTATTTCTTGTCTGAATTTTGTATAACTGCCCACCAGTCTCTGACATCTAAAACCTTTGACCACTTCTCCATGCAAAATTGTTTGAGCTGACAGATTATTGTGGAATGAATTGCCTGTTTCAAAATGGAAATCAAATTAGGGCTTTTGACTAGGACAATCTATAATCCGCTATGTCTTCTTTTTTGAGCCATTCCTTGATGGATTTCTAGCGTGCTTCAGATCATTACCATGCTGATTTACAGTTCAGCTTCAACTTTTGGATGTATCAATGTAATTTTTTTTTTTAAAACTGATGTTTTTTCAGGAGCAGTGATTTTAATAATGCTTAAAGTGAAACAATAAAAATGAAATATTCATTTAAATATCATGCCTGGAGGGTTCCCGTAGTCTGCCTGTAAATTAGCGCCTCTTTCCCATGTTTATAACAGTACCGCAGCAAAATTAAATTTCTAAAGGAAAAATTTCATTCAAAATAGCTTGTGACTGTAATGTATTGTCGGGTCCTGGCAATATACATAAATAATCATTGCAAAAAACGGCCCTTCGGGTCTGGTATGGATATTACCCTGCGCCAAATTAAAAAAAATAATTAAAAAAATAAAAATAAAAATAAAAAAAGAGAGCGCCACCCACCTCTCCTGAACTGTACCAGGCTTCCAGATTCTGATAAGCCCCTAGCCCACAGACCCCCACAACCACCGGCAAGGGTTGTGGGGATGAGGCCCTTGTCCCCATCAACATGGGGGAAAGGTGCTTTGGGATGGACCCCAAAGCACCCTCCCCATGTTGAGGGCATGTGGTCTGGTACAGTTCAGGAGGGGGTGCTCTCTCGCCCTGTGGCCTGCCAGGTTGCATGCTCAGATAAGGGTCTGATATGGATTTTGGGGGGGGCAACAGAGCCCATTAACACAGAAAGAGTGTTGCATGTAAGCTTAGAAGTTATCAATGTCACTTACAATGTGGGTATTTAAGAGACCAGTGGTGCAGCTTTCTGCAGGACAGTCACTAACAGTACCCTGTGATCACCAGAGGCTGTGAGTACGGGGGCCCCGCAGGGTGGTGGGAATTGAGTATTTACAACTGCCTGAGGGGGAGAAGTGGCAGTACCCTGGCAGGTCCTTGTAGAGAATAGATTCATCTGGTTTGGAGAGACACAGCTAGGGTTACAGGGCACTCTCAGTAAATGTACTTATGCTGGAAGCAGCACCACACATGTGACTCTTCAATAAAGTCACACTGATAATATCTGAGCTTATAGTTAACATTCTTTTCTTTTTCTTTTACTCGTGCGACTGTGACACCATTCCTATCTTTTTGTACATAGGACTGCATGACCTTCTCTACAATTTGCAATATTAAACTGGTAGCTACCTGAACACCCTGCAGTGAAATTCTGGGGTTCTTTGAGACTTCTTTTAGCATCAAATGGTCAGTGCTTGGGTTGAATTTGCTTTGCCAGCCAGTCCTAGACAAATTAGCAATTGTTTGCAATCTACGCCAGTTGTAGATAATTTTCCTTACAGCGGAAAGATTGATTTCAGATCATTTGGTTATCTTTTTAAATCCCTTGCCAGACTTATAGGCTTCCATAACTTTATTCCTGAGGGCCTTAGATAGCTCTATTGATCTTGGTATAATGATACCACACAAGTCAATAGCGAAGAGAATACCAGACTCTAGATGTCTGAGGTTTAATTAAAAACCTTTATACTCCCTAAGTGGGTTCTAATCGTTGGCAGTGGTGGTAAATATAGGAGTGTCAAACGGCAAATCTGCTTTATTCTCTTTATTCTAAATCATGAATTTTCTATGTCAATATTATGTGTCATTTGTTCAAGTACAGTATCTCACCTTTATCTGTAGGCACTATTTGAATCAGGATCTGATGTTTGCCTGTTTAAATACTTTAAAAAGTGTAGAATTTCTATAGGGTTTACCTACATTCTTTTTTTTTACAGTAAACCAAAAGAGCTTTATTGAAAGTAATAAAGATACAAAACACAAACAACTTAGGCAGTAAAGTACAGTACATTATGTGTGTGATTGGGTACATAATAGCAGGATACATCAAGATGTGGGTGTAGAACATCACAAGGCATTACAGTGAGAATCCAAGCATTTCTTCCAAGGCTGTTTACGCAGAATAATCATGGGAATAATTGTGGGCATTTCTGAGCCTCCAGTGCGTTATTTATTAAGTACCAAAAAGTAATATCTAGCACATGACTAGGAGCAAATTCCTTCATATATTTCACTCTGGCAACTCATCACATGTGTCAGCGTTATTTAGCCAGGTATCCCAAATTTTTCCGTACTTGGCTGCACACCCCCTGTGAACATATATCTCCTTTTTGTAAGGGAGAACTGCGTTTATCGTGGCTATCCACTCTTGTAGGGTTGGTGATAGGGCCTGAAGCCACTTTCTGGCAATAAGTAGTCTCGCCGTGTATAGCGATTCCTGGAGGAATATTTTATGGAATTTGTCTGAGTCAGGGTCAGGGAAAATTCCTAGCAGGCATTGCTTGGGGCATAGAGTTAGAGGTGAACCCATCTTGTCATGAATGAATCGTACGATGTGGGTCCAATAGGCCTGTACCACCGGGCACTCCCAAATCATGTGGAAGAGGGTACTATGCAGGCTCTGGCATCTGGGGCAGAGTGGGCTATAGTTTGGTTTGTATTTCGCTATCCTAAGTGGCGTCAGATATGTTCTGTGTAGTATATATAATTGCGTGAGGCCGTCAGACAACTTAGTGGAGACTTTTTTGCAGGATTCCAGTGCGTCCTCCCATTCGTCATCCTCCAGCTCCCCCACGTTTTGTGCCCAACGCTCTTTTAATTTGTATGCCAGGTTCACTGCCTGGGGTCTGAGGAGTGAATCGTATAACATGGAAGTTAGTTTGTGGTGGTCCTGCCCCTTAAATATATGGACAAGATCAAGGCTATCAACATTCGGCGGGTTCTCGCGAAATTGCAGCTGCAGAGCATGGTGAAGCTGGAGGAAACGGAAATGCATGGAGTTGGGGAGGTCAAAACGCTCCCTGAGCTGTTGGAAGGACCTTAGCACATCCCCCTGATATAGGTCAGACAAGTATCGCACTCCCTTAGCCTGCCATATATTTTGAGCTGGCAAAGTCTGCAGTTCCCGTAGGCCTGAATTGTGCCATAGGGGCGTATGAAAATGCGTAGGTGGAAGCCCAAGCCTGCGTCTCACCACCTCCCAAATCTTGCAGTGATGATACAGTAACCCAGTCTTGTCTCCCAATGGATCTCTATCAGCATGATCTCTGAATATAATCTGGAAGGGATGGTCAGTGCCACAAGTGTCTTGAGAGCATATTAATGTTAGGTAGCGTTCCCTGTCAAGTTTGTCTAGATGGAAGAAGTGTGAGAGCTGTGACGCCAAATAGTAAAGATTAAAATCAGGTAGGGCCGCCCCCTGAGCTCATTTGGATTTTTTAATGCCTGCCAGGACAACTTGTGATGGCTGGTTCCCCAGACGAAGGAGTTGAGGATGGCCACAATGGATTTAAAAATCTTGAGGGGCAGATAGGCAGGGGCATGCCATAGTACGTACAAAAATCCAGGAAGGAGGATCATTTTTATTAAGTTGATCCGCCCCATCACCCCCAGAGACAGTTTGGCCCAAGTCTGGGTTTTGGCTTTCATTTTCGCTATTAGGGGTTCAATATTCGCTGTGATGAATTCCTCTGGTGAACGGGTAATGGTGATACCGAGATACTTCATTGAGCTGACTCTAAAGCCCCATACACACGGTCGGACTTTTTCATGGATTTTGTCCGATCGGACAAGGTTGTTGAAAAATCAGACCGTGTGTATGCACCATCGGACAGTGTTCGTCGGTTTGTCCGACGGACAAAGTCTTATCTCCTGCTGGAAAGATTTGCCGTCAACACGGTCCGATCACACCAAATCCCAGCGTGTGTACGCTTGTCCGACGGACAAAGTGCTACGCATGCTCAGAAGAAATTCTGTGACGGAAGCGCTCGGTCAGGTAAAACTACCTTTCCTAATCGACACAGCACATTCGTCACGCTGCAATGTTAAAATGTCTTTAATGCAGCGCATTCTCTTTTTCTTTACAATGCAACAAGAATGACATCTTTTAGCTGCTCCTATTCACCCGCACTTCTCACAAACTTACTTCTTTATTACTTTGCAGCATTTATACACTACATGTTTATTTTGACTCTGAACGGAAAAGAATCTTTGTTATTTTTTTACCATGATTTGTCTTTTTTTTTTTTTTTTTGGGGAATACATATTTGAATGTTTTTTTTTGTTTTTTTTGGAGGGGGGTTGTGTGTCTCAAATTACCAAAAACACATTATTAACATTTGTATTTCTTGCTTAAATTTACTAGGAGGTTGTTTGTTGTTGGTGCCCCTTGTTAATTCTACTTTAGGATTAGTGAAATGTACCTGCTTACTCAAAGAAAAACTGTCATTGTAGCAAAGTAAAACACAATAGTCAATGATTATTTCAAATCAAAAAAACCTTTATTTAGGTCACACCAACAAACCAAAGAGGAACGCAGCCATGGTGAAACTTGGGGAATTTGCAAAGTCTTGGCCCCCCACGGCAACCATCATTGTTCAAGCGTAGAAAATTGGGGGCCTGAGGAGTACGTATATTAAGGGGAGTTCAATCTGGTCGTGAAGTCCAAAGTATCCGGAACTGCAGCAGATGCCATCTAGGTCCCCAGGCTCTGGTACTACAAGAGGCTCCATCTTCTCTCAGACCAGACTGATTCCAGGTCGTCCTTCCACGCTTCCTTGCACGCTGTGGCTGTCGTGCTGGTGGGGTGGCAGAAGGAGGAGGAGGAGGAGGCGGAGCATGGTAGCTATGGCAAACATGTGTGACTGGGGTCATCTCCCCAGCCCTACCCTTATTTAGGACATGGAGGATGAGCCCCTCACACATGTTGCGTTGCCTCACCTCCATACCCATCATTTTTGTGACAACCACCGAGCCAAAGGTCTCCTCGTCGGCGGGTGTGGCATGTAGGGAGTCTGAAGCCTCTCTGATCATGCGGAGCGCTGACTGTGCCGCATAACCCCCCCTTCTCGCCCTTTTGTACGGAAGGCGGAGGGGAGGGGTTTGGGTGTCAGTCAGGCTCCGCGGCTAGCCCCCTCTTGGCTGCCACTACCCAGCTGGTGGCTGCCACTAACCCCTGCCTCCTCCTGACTGCCACCTTCCACAGCCACCTCCTGGCTGAGGTCTTCCTGTGTATGAAAAAGGGACATAGTTTCAGTTATTTGTTCATCAAACACACACAATTCTCATCTAGTGACTGTTGCAAAATGTTTACAAATAGAAAACCATACAATTCTCAGCCAGCAGTTTAGATTCTGGCCCCAAATGTCTCCAACACTACTGTCAGTTGATATGTCAAACAGGTTAGGAACTAAGCAATTGGGGATCCTGAATTAAGTGAACATCATTCATTATTCCCATAAATGGTAACAAAACTACTATACCTGGAACAAGCTGGGCTCCTCCACCTCTTCCATACTGGAAGGCCCAGGTTGCTCCTCGGAAGCCTCATCAGGGGTGGCCTGCGCGCAAGGAAGCGTGGAAGGAGGAGTCGAGGTTGGCTCCGTGACATCAGTCTGGTCTTTCAGAAAATGGAGACTCTGATAGTACCAGAGCTTGGGGACATAGACCTCATCTGCTGAATAAGGATGGGCCCGGTGCTCGATGCGAACCCACGTTCGCATCGAGCACCGGGCGTTCGCTCGCTCGGCGAGCCCAGAACTATTTTGGCCGCTCGCATCACGTTCGTGTGATGCGAGCGGCCCCGCAATGCATTGCGGCCGGCGCGGCCGACGCAGTGCATTGCTGGCTGATGATTGGCCAAGCATGCACTGTGACCCCGCATGCTTGGCCAATCACAGCCCCGGAAACTCGAAGAGCCATAATTGGCTACAGGCAGGACGCCTGTAGCCAATTACAGCTCAGGGGCTGTAGTACACGCCCCCCCCTATAAAACGCCGCCACGCCGTCTGCGCCGGTCACATGCTGTTCCGGCGCAGATTGAGCAGGCTGTTCCTGTGACACTCTGCTGCATTTAGATAGATAGAGAGAGAGATTCACTTGCAGAGATTGAGTTAGATAGATTCAGTTACAAAGATTGATTGACAAAGAGGGGCTTGTAGTGTGCTCGTGGCAGGCAGGCAGAGCTCCTATATTTTGTTACCAGAAGCACCTATAGGACTTGTAGTGTGTTCGTGGCAGGCAGGCAGAGCTCCTATATTTTGTTACCAGAAGCACCTATAGGACTTGTAGTGTGTTAGTGGCAGGCAGGCAGAGCTCCTATATTTTGTTACCAGAAGCACCTATAGGACTTGTAGTGTGTTAGTGACAGGCAGGCAGAGCTCCTATATTTTGTTACCAGAAGCACCTATAGGACTTGTAGTGTGTTAGTGGCAGGCAGGCAGAGCTCCTATATTTTGTTACCAGAAGCACCTATAGGACTTGTAGTGTGTTAGTGACAGGCAGGCAGAGCTCCTATATTTTGTTACCAGAAGCACCTATAGGACTTGTAGTGTGTTAGTGACAGGCAGGCAGAGCTCCTATATTTTGTTACCAGAAGCACCTATAGGACTTGTAGTGTGTTAGTGGCAGGCAGGCAGAGCTCCTATATTTTGTTACCAGAAGCACCTATAGGACTTGTAGTGTGTTAGTGACAGGCAGGCAGAGCTCCTATATTTTGTTACCAGAAGCACCTATAGGACTTGTAGTGTGTTAGTGGCAGGCAGGCAGAGCTCCTATATTTTGTTACCAGAAGCACCTATAGGACTTGTAGTGTGTTCGTGGCAGGCAGGCAGAGCTCCTATATTTTGTTCCCAGAAGCACCTATAGGACTTGAAGTGTGTTAGTCCCATCACACACACAGAGCTATATTTTCTTCCCAGAAGCACCTATAGGACTTGAAGTGTGTTAGTCCCATTACACACAAAGAGCTATACTTTGTTCCCAGAAGCACCTATAGGACTTGAAGTGTGTTAGTCCCATTACACACACAGAGCTATATTTTGTTCCCAGAAGCACCTATAGGACTTGAAGTGTGTTAGTCCCATTACACACACAGAGCTATATTTTCTTCCCAGAAGCACCTATAGGACTTGAAGTGTGTTAGTCCCATTACACACACAGAGCTATATTTTTCTTCCCAGAAGCACCTATAGGACTTGAAGTGTGTTAGTCCCATTACACACACAGAGCTATATTTTCTTCCCAGAAGCACCTATAGGACTTGAAGTGTGTTAGTCCCATTACACACACAGAGCTATATTTTCTTCCCAGAAGCACCTATAGGACTTGAAGTGTGTTAGTCCCATCACACACACAGAGCTATATTTTGTTCCCAGAAGCACCTATAGGACTTGAAGTGTGTTAGTCCCATTACACACACAGAGCTATATTTTGTTCCCAGAAGCACCTATAGGACTTGAAGTGTGTTAGTCCCATCACACACACAGAGCTATATTTTCTTCCCAGAAGCACCTATAGGACTTGAAGTGTGTTAGTCCCATTACACACAAAGAGCTATACTTTGTTCCCAGAAGCACCTATAGGACTTGAAGTGTGTTAGTCCCATTACACACACAGAGCTATATTTTCTTCCCAGAAGCACCTATAGGACTTGTAGTGTGTTCGTGGCAGGCAGGCAGAGCTCCTATATTTTGTTCCCAGAAGCACTTATAGGACTTGAAGTGTGTTAGTCCCATTACACACACAGAGCTATATTTTCTTCCCAGAAGCACCTATAGGACTTGTAGTGTGTTAGTGGCAGGCAGGCAGAGCTCCTATATTTTGTTACCAGAAGCACCTATAGGACTTGTAGTGTGTTCGTGGCAGGCAGGCAGAGCTCCTATATTTTGTTCCCAGAGGCACCTATAGGACTTGAAGTGTGTTAGTCCCATTACACACACAGAGCTATATTTTCTTCCCAGAAGCACCTATAGGACTTGAAGTGTGTTAGTCCCATTACACACACAGAGCAATATTTTCTTCCCAGAAGCACCTATAGGACTTGAAGTGTGTTAGTCCCATCACACAGAGCTCCTCTATTTTCTTTGCATAAGCACCCACAGGACTTCTAGTGTGTTAGTGGCATCACACAGAGCTCCTATATATTCTTCTCAGCAGCACCCACAGGACTTCTAGTGTGTTAGTGGCATCACACAGAGCTCCTCTATTTTCTTTGCAGAAGCACCCACAGGACTTCTAGTGTGTTAGTGGCATCACACAGAGCTCCTCTATTTTCTTTGCAGAAGCACCCACAGGACTTCTAGTGTGTTAGTGGCATCACACAGAGCTCCTCTATTTTCTTTGCAGAAGCACCCACAGGACTTCTAGTGTGTTAGTGGCATCACACAGAGCTCCTCTATTTTCTTTGCAGAAGCACCCATAGGACTTCTAGTGTGTTAGTGGCATCACACAGAGCTCCTCTATTTCTTTGCAGAAGCACCCACAGGACTTCTAGTGTGTTAGTGGCATCACACAGAGCTCCTCTATTTTCTTTGCAGAAGCACCCACAGGACTTCTAGTGTGTTAGTGGCATCACACAGAGCTCCTCTATTTTCTTTGCAGAAGCACCCATAGGACTTCTAGTGTGTTAGTGGCATCACACAGAGCTCCTATATATTCTTCTCAGCAGCACCCACAGGACTTCTAGTGTGTTAGTGGCATCACACAGAGCTCCTCTATTTTCTTTGCAGAAGCACCCACAGGACTTCTAGTGTGTTAGTGGCATCACACAGAGCTCCTCTATTTTCTTTGCAGAAGCACCCATAGGACTTCTAGTGTGTTAGTGGCATCACACAGAGCTCCTATATATTCTTCTCAGCAGCACCCACAGGACTTCTAGTGTGTTAGTGGCATCACACAGAGCTCCTATATTTTCTTTGCAGAAGCACCTATAGGACTTCTAGTGTGTTAGTGGCATCACACAGAGCTCCTCTATTTTCTTTGCAGAAGCACCCACAGGACTTCTAGTGTGTTAGTGGCATCACACAGAGCTCCTCTATTTTCTTTGCAGAAGCACCCATAGGACTTCTAGTGTGTTAGTGGCATCACACAGAGCTCCTATATATTCTTCTCAGCAGCACCCACAGGACTTCTAGTGTGTTAGTGGCATCACACAGAGCTCCTATATTTTCTTTGCAGAAGCACCTATAGGACTTCTAGTGTGTTAGTGGCATCACACAGAGCTCCTCTATTTTCTTTGCAGAAGCACCCACAGGACTTCTAGTGTGTTAGTGGCATCACACAGAGCTCCTATATTTTCTTCTCAGCAGCACCCACAGGACTTCTAGTGTGTTAGTGGCATCACACAGAGCTCCTATATTTTCTTTGCAGAAGCACCTATAGGACTTCTAGTGTGTTAGTGGCATCACACAGAGCTCCTATATTTTCTTCTCAGCAGCACCCACAGGACTTCTAGTGTGTTAGTGGCATCACACAGAGCTCCTATATTTTCTTTGCAGAAGCACCCATAGGACTTCTAGTGTGTTAGTGGCATCACACAGAGCTCCTATATTTTCTTCTCAGCAGCACCCACAGGACTTCTAGTGTGTTAGTGGCATCACACAGAGCTCCTATATATTCTTCTCAGCAGCACCCACAGGACTTCTAGTGTGTTAGTGGCATCACACAGAGCTCCTATATTTTCTTTGCAGAAGCACCCATAGGACTTCTAGTGTGTTAGTGGCATCACACAGAGCTCCTATATTTTCTTCTCAGCAGCACCCACAGGACTTCTAGTGTGTTAGTGGCATCACACAGAGCTCCTATATTTTCTTTGCAGAAGCACCTATAGGACTTCTAGTGTGTTAGTGGCATCACACAGAGCTCCTATATTTTCTTCTCAGCAGCACCCACAGGACTACCGACTACAATGGCTGGAAGACCGCCAAGGGGAGGCAGAGCGTGCAGAGCCAAGAACACAGGGCAGACAGTCTCTGTTTCTAGTGGACGTGGCCGTGGACGTGGACGTGGTCGTGCATCGTCATCAGCACGTGGCCATGGGACACGCGCGTCTTTGTTTTCGGCAGCTGGACATGTGGAGCCGCATCATGCTGAAGGCTTGGTAGAATGGATGACCAAGCCCTCCTCATCCTCCTCATCCTCTCTCACCCAGGCTCAGGGTACTGACAGAGCATCATCAGCCACCCCTTCCCTAGACCCACCATGTCCTCCTGAGGAGTCCCCCGAACTCTTTGAGCACAGTGTTGGGTACATGCTCCAGGAGGATGCCCAACGATTCGAAGGCTCGGATGACGATACCCAGCTTGAGGAATCTGGCAGTACAGTTCCACCAGCTGCAGCTTACTGCCAGGTTTGCTCTAGTGGTGAAGAGGGAGGGGATGATGAGGTCACTGACTCCACGTGGGTGCCTCAAGGGAGAGAGGATGAGGAGGAGGACGAGGAGGAGGAGGATGCGGCGTCACATGTCCAACGAGGCAGGATGCCCCCTGGAGGCCAGGTAGAGGCCAGCACAGCAACTGTACAACACCGCAGAGCTCCGCCTGTGCAGGGCGCTGCCTCTGCACGTTATCAGAAAAGTTCTTTGGTGTGGGCCTTTTTTGAGACGAGTGCAGCAGATCGCACCACTGCTATTTGCAATATTTGTCTCAAGCGTATCTCGCGTGGCCAAAACATCAGCCGCTTGGGCACGACAAGCATGACCAGACATATGGCGACCTGCCATGCAGCTCGTTGGCAGGCACACATAAAAGACCCACACCAAAGAACTAAGCGGACCTCTCCTTGCTCCTCCTCAGCTGGGATCTCCATCCCCACTACACCTTCAGTCCTCTCTGAAAGCTGCTCTGAGAGGACTGAAGGTGTAGAATTCGGTGTGTCACAACCAAGTACTTGCAGTACACCGACGTCCGAATGCAGCAGGCAAATTTCCCTGCCCCAGCTGCTGGACCGTAGAAAGAAGTACACTCCCAGCCATCCACATGCCCAGCGGTTGAATGCTAGCCTTGCTAAATTGCTAGCACTTCAACTGCTGCCTTTTCAGTTGGTAGACTCGGCCCCCTTCCGTGAGTTTGTTCAATGTGCGGTTCCTCAGTGGCAGGTTCCCAAACGCCACTTTTTCTCGCGGAAGGCGATTCCGTCTCTCTACCGGCATGTGGAGGGCAATGTCCATGCCTCGCTGGACAGGGCGGTCAGCGGTAAGGTGCATATTACCGCTGACTCATGGTCCAGCAGGCATGGACAGGGACGGTACCTTTCTTTCACGGCCCATTGGGTCACTCTATTGGCAGCTGGGAGGGATGCAGGACAAGGTGCAGTAGTGTTGGAGGTTGTTCCGCCACCACGCCTCCAAAACGCGACTACTGCTACTGGTTGTGACACACCTCTCTCCTCCACCCCCTCCTCTTCTTCTTCCTCCAGTGCTCTGTCCTTGGAACCAGCGGTGCTCCGTAGGCGTACAAGGGGCTACGCAAGTACGCAGGCAAAAAGATGCCATGCCGTGCTTGCGCTGGTGTGTTTGGGGGACAGGAGCCACACTGGGCCAGAGGTTCTGGCAGCTCTGCAGGGGCAGGCCGAGAGGTGGTTGACGCCACGTCAGCTTAAGCCAGGAATGGTCGTTTCTGACAATGGCACCAACCTCCTCTCCGCCCTGCGACAGGGGCAGCTCACCCATGTGCCCTGCATGGCTCACGTCCTCAACCTGGTGGTGCAGCGGTTCTTGGGCAGGTTCCCAGGCTTACAGGATGTCCTGAGGCAGGCCAGGAAAGTCTGTGTGCATTTCCGCCGATCTTATAATGCCAGTGCTCGGCTGACTGAGCTGCAAAAGGAGCTGAACCTGCCCAAGAACCGCCTAATATCTGACATGCCCACCAGGTGGAACTCAACGTTGGCCATGCTGCAGCGACTGCACACGCAGCAGAGGGCCATCAATGAGTACCTTTGCGACTACGGCACCAGGACAGGGTCAGGGGAGCTTGGGTTTTTTTCCCCACGTCAGTGGAGCATGATCAGGGATGCATGCACTGTCCTCTCACCATTTGAGGAGGCCACGAGGATGGTGAGCAGTGACAGTGCATGCATCAGTGACACTGTCCCTCTTGTCCACCTGTTGGAGCATACGCTGCGTGGGATAATGGACAGGGCACTTGAGGCAGAACAGAGGCAGGAAGAGGAGGACTTCCTTGCCTCTCAAGGCCCCCTTTATCCGGACAGTGTTCCTTCTGTCCCACCCATCACACAGGAAGAGGATGAGGAGGAGGAGGAGGAGGAGGAGGATTGTGTGAGCATGGAGGTGGAGCCTGGCACTCAGCATCAGCAGCAGCAGTCTTTTAGGGATGATGTACAGTCCCAACAAGCCAGTGGACTTGTACGTGGCTGGGAGGAGGTGGCTGGCGATCATGTCATCCTCAGTGACCCAGAAGACTCCGGACCGAATGCCTCAGCTAACCTACGCTGCATGGCCTCCCTGATCCTGCAAAGCCTGCGGAAGGATCCTCGTGTTCTTCGGATCAAGGAGAGGGACCATTACTGGCTGGCCACTCTCCTTGATCCGCGGTACAAGGGTAAGGTTGCGGACCTTATCTTGCCGTCGCAGAGGGAGCAGAGGATGAGACATCTCAGGGAGGCCTTGCAGAAAGGTCTGTGCAACGCGTTCCCAGAAACTGGGAGGCTACAAACTCCTGGTCCTGGGCGACGAGTTGCTGAGGCTTCGGTCAGTGGCAGAAGGAGCGGTGGGGAAGGTGGACGTCTGACCGATGCGTTCAGACAATTTTTTAGTCCGCAGCCCCAAGGTATGATCGGTTCCAGCAACCATCGCCAGCGTCTGATATACATGGTGCAGGAATACCTTGGGGCAAGGTCAGACTTGGACACCTTTCCCACCGAAAATCCTCTGGCTTACTGGGTCCTGAGGATGGATCACTGGCCAGAGCTTGCACAGTATGCAATTGAGCTACTGGCCTGTCCTGCCTCCAGCGTTCTTTCCGAACGCACATTCAGTGCTGCTGGAGGATTTGTGACTGATCATAGGGTGCGCCTGTCCACCGCCTCGGTTGATCGACTGACATTCATCAAAATGAATCAGTCTTGGATCACCACCAGCTACCAGGCACCTGAGGCGGATATAACCGAATAATTTTTAATGTCACATCCCTTCAAGACTGCCTATGCTGATGCTGAGTGACTGTCCTCTTATGTTCACTGACTATCCTCTTCCTCCTCCTCAATGATCCATGCCACAGCACCAGTGCCTAAGGCACAATTTTTCAGCCCCTGTTTAACAGGGGCGTGTACTTACAATTTTTTAAAAAAATGCTTCGCAACACGTGTGACTGCTGTGCTCCAAGTACAGTCTCTGTGAGGGCCGTGTTGCAGTGTTGTGGCACCAGCACCAGTGCCTAAGGCACAATTTTTCAGCCCCTGTTTAACAGGGGCGTGTACTTACAATTTTTTAAAAAAAAAATGCTTCGCAACACGTGTGACTGCTGTGCTCCAAGTACAGTCTCTGTGAGGGCCGTGTTGCAGTGTTGTGGCACCAGCACCAGTGCCTAAGGCACAATTTTTCAGCCCCTGTTTAACAGGGGCGTGTACTTACAATTTTTTAAAAAAATGCTTCGCAACACGTGTGACTGCTGTGCTCCAAGTACAGTCTCTGTGAGGGCCGTGTTGCAGTGTTGTGGCACCAGCACCAGTGCCTAAGGCACAATTTTTCAGCCCCTGTTTAACAGGGGCGTGTACTTACAATTTTTTAAAAAAATGCTTCGCAACACGTGTGACTGCTGTGCTCCAAGTACAGTCTCTGTGAGGGCCGTGTTGCAGTGTTGTGGCACCAGCACCAGTGCCTAAGGCACAATTTTTCAGCCCCTGTTTAACAGGGGCGTGTACTTACAATTTTTTAAAAAAATGCTTCGCAACACGTGTGACTGCTGTGCTCCAAGTACAGTCTCTGTGAGGGCCGTGTTGCAGTGTTGTGGCACCAGCACCAGTGCCTAAGGCACAATTTTTCAGCCCCTGTTTAACAGGGGCGTGTACTTACAATTTTTTAAAAAAAATGCTTCGCAACACGTGTGACTGCTGTGCTCCAAGTACAGTCTCTGTGAGGGGTTGCAGTGTTGTGGCACCAGCACCAGTGCCTAAGGCACAATTTTTCAGCCCCTGTTTAACAGGGGCGGGTAATTACAAATCTTGATCTAATAGTTCACAGCAGGGCCCATTCCTGCGCCCACCAAGAGTAACTATGAGGGCCTACAGTCTTGTGGCAACACCGTCCACCACCACCGCCAAAGGCCCAATTTTTCTGCCCTGTTCATCAGGTGCTTGCAATTACAAATCTTGATCTAATAACTCACAGCAGGGCCCATTCCTGCGCCCACCAAGAGTAACTGTGAGAGCTTACAGTCTTGTGGCAAAACCGTCCACCACCACCACCCCCAATTTTTCTGCCCTGTTCAACAGGTGCATGCAATTACAAATCTTGATCTATTAACTCACAGCAGGGCCCATTCCTGTGCCCACCAGTCTTGTGGCTACACCAACATCTAATAGGGCAAATTTCTGCAGAGTATATACGCCAGGCCCCTACTTTCAAACATCCAACTTACAAACGACTCCTACTTGCAAATGGAAAGAGAAAACAGGAAGTGAGAGGAAATCTACCCCTAGGAAGGGAAATTCTATCCTGTTAGATTTAATTTGGGAAAAAGGTATCTCCTCTCTACTGATACTTTATCACCAATCCTTGTTTCAATTAAAACCCCACTTTTCCAAAAACATTTATCATTGGGACGGAAAGTGAGGTGACATGTTCTGAACAGATGTGCAAAGACAGCAAATGTTACAGGGGTGATAACCCCTCCCTATGTTCTCCAAAAAGCTTAAAAATAGATTTTTTTGGGATGGAGCTACACTTCATAATGTACCTGTTCAGATTCTACTTAAGATCAAACCTAAAGCCGCAAGTGGTTTTAAATGGCTTCTTTTTTTCCTTTACAAATGTCATTTTGTGCAAGGACAGTTCTAAACACGGGAAACACATGCCACTTCACAGGCATACTTTGGACACCCCCCAGGTACCATATTTAATGGAAAATGTCACTTTTTTTTTTTTCACTTTATGCATCATTAAAATGACTGCTCCCGAAAAAACGTTAGTTTTTAAAAGTTCTTTTTGCATTGATATATGTCCCCTGGGGCAGGACCCGGGTCCCCAAACCTGTTTTATGACATTAACATGCATATTGGCCGTTGTAATTAGCACTTTTGATTTCGAACGTTCGCGTCCATTATAACGTATAGGGTTCGAAAATTCGCGCGAACTTTCGGTCCGTTCGAAGGTTCTGGTTCGAACCGAACCCGGGGGTGTTCGGCTCATCCCTACTGCTGAAGTTGCAGTTTCCTCAGACTTCACGACCTTCTTCCGCTCCCTGATATACGCACTCCTCAGGCTGCCAATTTTCTTTCTTATATCATCAACAGTTGCCGTGGGGAACCTTGGCTTGACAAATTCCACAAGTTCCTCCAGGGCTGCGTGCCTCTTTGGTTTGTTGGTGTAATGTGGGTGTTTACCCTGCCATAAAACGGGAAATTCCCTGAATTTGGCAATGAAGAGGGGGAGAAAACTCATGTCGTTGAATCCCTGCATAATCTCTGCAAGACACAACACCACACAAAACCCTCTCAATTATGTCAGTCTAAACTCTCCTAATCTTCTCCATAAAGAAGCCTCAAGTTCAAATCAGTCTAGGCTAGTTATGTACCAACGTCAAATTGTACCTTCGTTTGTAGCGATCGTCTCGTGTGAGTTTTCTCTCCCCTCGTCTCCCAGATCGTGGCTACGACACAGGCGTGTGACGTTTTATATACAGTGCGCATGCGTCAAACTCCGCCCGCCCCTGACGATCTTTCTCGTCTATTCCCCACCCCTTCTCTTTACGGCGCAGTGGGGAGAGCACATGGTGGGGACACAGCAGGTGCGCCACAAATATCCCACCAACGAGGAGGAGGACGAGGAAAGTCCGGAGGCAGAAACGTCCCGATCCCGGAGCCTGAAATTCAAGGCCTCCAATATGTCATTTGGAGAAATGTTGGAGATGGTGGACATATAAAAGAGGAGCGACTATGATGGGAAGTATGGGCCTTACCTCAACCCCAATGTCCGCAAGGCCAAGATCATGTCTAAAGTTGTGAGAAGGCTGTACAATCAGTTTGGGGTACAACGATCCAAGGAGCAACTGAGGAAACGCTGGTCAGACCTGAAACTGAGGGAGGCCGATCAGTACAGAAAGATCAAGCGAATTCTTCTAAAAAGTAAGTAGTTGTGTTTTGTGTTTGATTTCTTGCTTGCATACTGCTCCATTGTGGTTTGATTTTTACAAAGTTGTACATTCCAAAATGGCCACTTTCAGGTTCGTCTGTGCATTCGATCGTACTCAGCCTCGATCTTTCTGCCACTGTCATGGTCGTGTGTGTGTCCATTCGATCGTACGCAACCTCGATCGTTCGGCCACTTATAATACGATGTTTGGTGTTTTTTTGGGGGAAAGGAAGTTTGTTCTCACTAGAAATGTCATCAAGAATGTAAAGCCAATTTATTCAATGTAAAGGAGAGGTCACCCAGTAGCTGTTTACCCATCTGGACTCTAGAGCACTAGTGCTGGGACACCCAAACCCCCTTTTTATTAGGCTTTTCCACACATGTGCTCCAGTGGATACTAGAGGGGGGTCTCCATCACACAAAGTTCTACCAAAAAGCTAGTCAGTTTAGCACCTTTACAAAGTGACTACATTCATGTAGTTGACATTTGTAACTGGCCAAACTAAAATAGTGTCCGTCACTTTCAAGCAATGTTTGTCATTTCCTATTTCTGCCCTCAATAGATTGTGTTGCTAAATCTTCCTTTTGTACATTCTCATAGGGGAGCGAAAACTTGGGCCGTCTGAGGAAACCCCCAAACCAACACCTCCCAAAAAAGGGGAAAGAGCAGAAGCAGAGGAGGAGGAGGAGGAAGGAGAGATCATCGAACTTGGAGAAATTGTCACCACAACAGGTGAGTGTTGGAGAACACAGCTACTGGTAAGCTAATCCATGTATGGCTGCCTCATTTCCAACACCCCATTTTTGTTTGTTTGTGGTTTTTAGGTGACGTGGATGTTGTGGAAGAAAAATCACACTTTACCACAGAGAGTGCCCACGTACTCATCGGAGAGATAATGGTCTGCAATAGAGATCTAGATTACATAAAGCAAAACATCAATGATGTTCAACAAAAATTGAAGAACATCATTGATGTTTTAGGAAAAATATGAAAACGCACCAAGTAATTAACACACATTTGTGCCAGCTTCTGAACACATTTGCAACTTAAAAACTGTGTGAAATTTGGAACATGCACACATTGTGTCCACATGTGCTAGCTCCCATCATGGTGGATGAATGCCAACGTTTTTTTGGGGGTGCAAACACTTTACGAACTACGAAAGTGGTTGTGGTGAAGGGGTTGCACCCCCAAAAAACGTCCATTCATCCCATGATGGAAAATGGCACTTTTGAAGCTTCTAGGCATGTGTTTTACCATCTAATGACCATTTTCAGACCCAAATTGTGTGCATGTTCCAAATTTCCACTTTTCGGGGGTGACCCCCCATGTGATGAAGGCAAGATCAAACACACTTTGAACATATAGTCATGTCTGATCTTGTCTTCACTTTACAAAGTTGAACTTTCCTACTTCATAGGTTCTGCTTAGCTCCATGCCTGGTTTTACCAATTGCGTAATCTTTGTAAACAATGTTGTAAATAACCAAGATGTTGTCAGTTTTGGCGTGAAGATTGTAAACGCACTTGTGAATGTTTTCCAAGTAAACTTTTTTATTTTTCGAAATGTGTGGCTTCCTTATTTAAAAAACACAATGCATTATGTATGTAAAATGTAAAGGATATGGGGGGCAATGGGTGTTATTTACTAAAGGCAAATCCACTTTGCACTGCAATTTCCTTTCCCAGGGAACTTTTTCAATGCACTTGTAGAGCATAGCGGATTTGACTTATGTAAATGACACCCACAGTGCTTTGTACGAAAACACGGAGCACAGCATTTTTCAGAATACACACATGTCAGACCTGGTGATGAAAAGGAGTATTTTGGCTGTCAGTTATGCAGGACAAACCTTCTCTAGACCAAAGATTAGGTAGCAAACACACAACATGAGAATAATCTTTTTGGGAAGAAGAGACTGTTACCTCCTTTTGCCCAGAAAGTGCATTCCCACTGTCGAAGGCAAAGGGAAAAAATGTCAAAGTAAAATAAGCTAAAAAGAAGACTGAAATGACAAGAAATCAGAGGTTGGTTAAAATATCAGATTTATTAAAAAATGCCTCTCACACATCGTCAGGCAGAGCAATGGCCCCCCTACCCACAAAGTACTCCATATATTGCTCGCGGACCACGCGGGCATTTAGAGGGGGCAAGCCTGGACGTGCCACTTGAAGGGCTGTGAGGTCCGCATTTGGAGGGCCCTCCACATCTGGGCCAACGGGCACCACATAGTTCCTGTTATGTCTTTTGAGGAAGTTGTGCAATATGCAACAGGCAAGAACTATGTGGTTCAGTTTGTATTCCGCCAAGTTAAATGCCGTCAGGAACAGGCGGAAGCGGCTGGCCAGGATGCCAAAAGTGTTCTCCACCACTCTTCTGGCTCTGGACAGCCTGTAGTTGAAGACCCTCTGGTCCGGGGTGAGGGTCCTCATCGGGAACGGCCTCATCACATGGGGAGTCAACGCAAACGCTTCATCTGTGACAAAGACGAAGGGGAGTCCTTCGGCATTCTCCTCTGGAGGTGGCAAGCACAGACTGCCACTTTGGAGACGCCAGTAGAACTCCGTGTGCGTAATGGCACCACCATCCGAGATCCGGCCGTTCATCCCCACGTCCACATACATAAATTCATATGTCGCCGACACCACCGCCAACATCACTACACTATTAAACCCTTTATAATTATAATAGTAGGACCCCGAGTTGGGCGGTGGGACGATGCGGACGTGTTTCCCATCAATTGCCCCTCCGCAGTTAGGAAAGTCCCAACGGCTGGCAAAGTGGGAGGCCACAGTCTGCCATTCCTGTGGCGTGGAAGGGAACTGTGGAGTGAAACAAGAAAAAAAAATTAGTCACTTTGCACTTAAACATTGCAAGCAGATTAGACAATCAACATCTTGGAACAAGAGCATTGTATAAAATTGGAGGCTGGAAAGTATTTGCACAGAAAAGTAGAGGCTCCCCTTCACAGATGACTCACCCCCCATCAATCCCCCCACTTCTGATGGGCCATTGGCAATAACTAGGGTTTTGGGGGGGGGGTTACAGGTAACCCTCTGCACTTCATTGATTGGCAAATGGCTCAATAATGTGTGCTAGTTTGGCCAGACCCTCTGTACTTAACACTATTGGCAGCCCCCAGGAAAGATAAAATAACTTTCCCCCCCCCCCCCCCCACAAAAAAAGGCAAGCACATTGTGACATTATGAAATTAACAAGCAAGCTAATAGGAGGGAAAGAAGACAAAAAAAGAGGAAATGGAAAGTATGGAGGCAGCCCCTTGCACTACATGCTTTGCAGAATTCATCCGTAAAGATGCCCACTATAAAGAGGTAGGTATATAGTGTGTATTGACCTTGGGAAAGGCAGCAGATAGAGGATTGGTACCATCTGACAGAGCAGTTGGGGGAGGGGGTTCATAATGAGTTTGCCCCCCCCCCCACCAAAAACAAATAAAAAAGGGGCTCTACATGAAGTAAACCACACAGCAAACATTTGTGCATATTTTAGGGGGTGTTTGGGGGCAAACAATACTATGCAGCAGACAAAATACATTGCCTAAGTGACTAGGCCATAGGTGTCTATTGGGGCAGAAGAGCATGCTGGGGAGGTAAGTGAAGGGAAAAATGCATGAAGGAGAAAAGGGGCACAGCATATTAGAGCATATTGCAATCATGGTAATTAGGGAAGGAGGTCAAAAATAGAAGACATTAGCAAACAGAGCATACATAGAAGGGAATAGTCAAGTAGAAATGTTACCTTAATATAGTCCTCCTGCAGGACCTGAATGATGGCAGAACAGGTCTCTGGAATAATGATTCCCAGGGCCTGGGGAGAGATACCTGAAGAGAACTTCAAATCCTGAAGACTTCTCCCTGTCGCCAAGTACCTCAACGTGGCAACAAGCCTCTGCTCCGGAGTAATGGCTTGTCTCATGCAGGTATCCTGCCGGCTGATAAAGGGGGTCAGCAAAGCCAAAAGACGGTGAAAATCGGGGTCCGTCATCCTGAGAAAGTTCCTGAAATCATCAGGATTATTCTCCCGGATCTCACGAAGCAAAGGCATGTGCGAGAACTGGTCACGCTGAAGCAACCAATTCTTGGTCCACATACTCCTCGTCACTCTGTTCATGGACGGGTCTTGGCTCAAAGCTAAAAGCCCGACACCAATTCCGCGTACAGCACGAACTCGGCGACGAGTACGCACGGGAAACATCGCTCACAAGGTCACAAAAGGTCGGCTGGTCAGAACGGACAAACAGAAAGCACCGATAAACAGCAAGGCCTGAAAGAACGAACTGAATAGCAGAAACGAGCAGACAATAAGCAGTGAAAATCAAAGCGTCCTATATCAAGATATAGGCCGCAATGACCAACAAATGCGAACTGACTACACGCACTAATAAACAGATACGCACGACAAGCACAAACTGAAGAGCAGTAACGATCTGAGTCAGAAAACTGAGAAGCGCGAATCTTAAGTCACCAAACTTCGACTAACTCTCGATAAACACGGGATCAGCAGAAGGAGCCCAACGGGTGCCTGACGTGGTGCTGAACTTCCCTTTTCTAGTCTCGTGGACGACGACTTACGTCACGACGTTCTTGCAGACCGGATATTCCGACAACGTAGTCCGACCGTGTGTACGCAACACCAACATCGGACAAAGTACGACGGACAAAATCCGACCGACCTGGTCCGCGGATTGTCCGAGCGTGTGTATGGGGCTTAAGGAGTGGGGAGGAGGCCTGTACACTCGTAGGGGCCCCTACGTCTAATGGAAGCAGTTGGGACTTGTCCCAGTTAATACTTAGTCCTGAATAGGAGCCGAAAGTCTGAATGGTTGCAAGGGCAGCTTGCAGAGATGGACCTGAGTCAGCCAAGTACAGCAGCATGTCACCTGCGTAAAGGCTGATCCTCTCTTCCAAATCCCCACGCTGTAGACCTTTTATTCCTGGGTGATCTCTGAGGGCGGCGGCGAGTGGTTCTACTGCCAGAGCGTACAACAGTGGGGATAGGGGGCAGCCTTGACGCGTACCCCGAGACAGGGGAAAAGGTTCCGAAACCCTACCGTTGATCAACATCCTGGCACAAGGGTTTTGATATAGGAGGCGGATCCACTTAATAAAGTTGGGTCTGAATCCGAATCATGACAGGCATTCTCACAGGTATCCCCATTTGACAGAGTCAATCGCTTTGGCGGCGTCTAGAGACATCACCACTCTGGAGCCCATTTGATCGTGTCGAGCTTGGATATTCATGTGGAGCGTGCGTAAATTGTAAGATGTGTTTTTCGCCGGCATAAACCCGGTCTGATCTGGATGAATTAACGTTGAAATCACTGTGTTCAGGCGTAACGAGAGGACCTCGGCCAGGATCTTGACATCTAATTGAAGTAGTGAGATTGGGCGGTATGACTCAGGGAGTTCCAAATTTTTACCCGGTTTAGGAATTAGTACAATGTAGGCCTCGCGTATTGAAGGGGGGAGGGTTTCAGATTCAAATATGTGGGTAAATAGTTTGTGCAATTTCGGGACCAGGGTCTCGGCATAAGTGGAGTAAAACTCAAGGGGAAGGCCATCCGAGCCCGGAGCCTTAGAGGGTTTAAGTAGGGACATCGCTTTCAATATCTCCTCAGAAGTGAAAGGCATTTCCAGGGATTCAGATTGGGATTGCCCGAGCACAGGTAAGTTTACGCCGTTAAGCAGTGCGGCTGTTTCCTCTGCAGGTTTATCCACTGTAGAGGAATATAGGAATGCAAAGAAAGATCGGAACTCCCCAGCCACCTCGTCTGGGTCGATGAAGATGCAAATTAAGGACTCTGAACGGCCGCACTCCAAGAAAAATTCAAAAGCCTTTATTGGTAAAATATGGAATCACACAAAAATAGGTCACAGCAAAGCAAGAAAATAGCTAATGCATTTCACACTACCAAGAGTGCTTACTCATAGCTAATGCACATGGAGAAATATGGCAAATAAATACATTTCATGATGTTACACACTTAAAGTTGATTAGTTAATTGGTTAATGAATAATTCAATTGATGGATGAACTGGCCAGCTGACTCTGATCAAGAACCAGACCTGTCCCCATCAAACATTCAGTAAAGAACCTTCAATCTGTGTCACTGAAAAAACTCTCAGCCTAATATTACTACCATGTCCATATGATGTATGAAGCAAAAAAAAAAGGAAAATACATATATGTGTCCATCTATATATGTTGAAAATGTCCATAAGTGTAAAAAAAAAATATATATATATTTTTTGTATGGATATCGATGTGACTGTGGCAAAACTTGATATAAAAGATACAAAAAAGATATGTGTCATAAAGTGTAAATGACTGGGAGGTGAAAAGTGTGTTCTGTTCAGAACATTACTATAATAAAAGGACGTGACAGTGCGACTGAAGCTCAGATGTCATTGGAAAATGTGTCCCATACCACATGTTCAAAATATGTGAGATGATAAATTAAAAGACTTAAAGCTATATCATGTGAAAGTGAACAATAAGGTAAAGACTTGGGACTGTGACAAATATGGGGGTGAAAAATAGATTACTGCTAGACAACTAAATGAAAGAAACATACTTTAAAAGCAGACATGTGTGTATTATTATACATGTGCACACATATATAAATATGCACATACATACAGTGTGCAATCTGTGTGTGATATAACGCATTTCTAAGTAGCTGATCAGCAGCAATCGTTTAAAACCATTGTGAAGTGTAAATACAAATATTGCATCCAAATGTAGTGATGTGTCCGTGAATATGGACTTTTACAAGTATAGATGGATATAAATAAATGTATTTTCTATATATTCATGGACAAAAAGCCACCCAATCCACAAAAACAGGGGGGCTGACAGAAGACCTATATTATGTAATCAATTACATAAAAAACATGTAAGTGATATATAAAATGTAAAAAAATGTCTCCTAGTGTGAACAACCTAGATACCGACCTATTGCTTGTGAACCCACATAGAAAAACCTCAGAAGGTGTTAATGTATAGTGACCTATAATATGGCTTAAACCTGGGTATATGCAGATGACTAAGAAATAATGTATACGGAGAAAGAAAAGGGGGGAAAAGGAAAGGATGGCGGAAAAAACCCAGCATGTAAGCCAACCACACTTTGCTCATTGACAAGAAAAAGGCATCAAAAAAAAAAAAAAAAATATATATATATATATATATATATATATATATATATATATATATACTTCACTTAGAATAGTGTTCCATATATGATAGACAAAAATTGTATCAAAAAATAATAATAATAATAATAATAAGTGTAAATAATATGTATATATGCACTTCATCCAAAATGATGTCATATTTATAATGGACAGAAAATAATATCAAAAAGTACATATACACCTCATTTAAAGTAACAATATGTATATGGCAACACTAATAGTAAAAGAGTGTAGTAAAGTGTATTGCACGTATCCAAAAGCCAGGGTGCCGTCATAAATATGGGAAATGGCAAAACAATACGTTTTAATTAGCCTCGTCTGGGTCGGTGAGCAAAACCCCACCAGCGGCGCGGAGGGAGACCACCACCTGTGGTCCAAGTGGGCCAGGTATGCCAGTAGGCGTCCCGATCGCTCCCCGCATTCGTATGATCTCTGCTTAATATAGAAAATTTTTCTATTAGCCTGTTCAAAGTGAAGGTTATTCACCACCCTAGCTTGCAATTTTAGTTGTTCAGCCATAACGGGGGAGGGATTGTTGGTGAATTCACGCTCTGCATCAGCTAGGGATCTCTCTGCTTGTTCGACTACTAGCGACAACGTTTTTCGATATCTAGAGATGTGTTGGGATAGATAGAAGCGGGCATGGGATTTGAAGGACTCCCAGACTATCTCGGGTGATGCTGAGTTTTTGTTAGTTTGGAAGTAAAATTCCCATTCATCTCCTGCTACCTCCAGACTCGGGACCACCCCCAGCCAAAAAGGATTGAGCTTCCAATTGTAGGATGTATGGGGCGTATCAAGCCGAAGCTCGATCCAGTATGAAGCATGATCGGAAATGACTAGGGGGTTGAAACCTACCCTACCCAACCTAGGAAGGAGGGTACGGGACACTAGTATGTAATTAATATGGGACATAGTGTTGTGCGTTGTCGAGAAGCACGAGTATTGCCTGTCTGACGGGTTGCAGTGACGCCAGGTATCAACCATATCAAGGTCCATTAGGAGTCTGCCGAATCTGATGTACGATTGGCTAGAGGGAGTTTGGGGGGAAAGCGACAGCCTGTCCATATCTTTGCAGAATACATTATTAAAGTCCCCCAACCATATCGCAGGGACCGTGGGGAATTGTGACATAAATGCCATGCCTTCCGTCAGGACCGAAAATTGGAAGGGTGGAGGTATGTATGTGGCATGTGAGGCGGAGAACCGTGTCCCGGTCCCGAAAGTTCAGCATTTTGGCAATGAAAGTTCTAGGTGGTGCACCAGGAGGGGGAGGCTTAGCTGCTAGCCTGTGCGCTCTTTCGACCACGAACATTGTGGCGAATTCCGCCCGGCCAAATGTGGTTATAAGTAGGTTCTCCAGGAACGAGGGGGGGTCAGAGCCTTCCTCTCCCTCAGGCAGGCCATGTCCTCCTGTTTCTGCATTACCGCTGTGAGTTGGTGTTGGAGGCGCTCTGTCGCAATCTGTAATAGCGGCACTTCATCCTCCACGTGGCTGATGCGGGTCTCCGTTTCGGTGACCTGCTCTTTCAGCCTCTGCATGTCTTTCCAGAGGAGGGAGACGTCAACCTTAACCTCCTCTATTTTACCCATGAGTGTACTTTTGCAGTCTGAGATCACCTCAAGCACTCTGGCATCTGGGTCTGAGGCAGGTACTGCTGACGAGCCGGCGCCATTTTCCTTGGCGTTCTCCTTCTCTGTGTGGTGGTTCTTAGTCAGCTTTGCAGAGGCGTCAGGCTTCGATTTTGGAGGCAACATAGTTGTCTGTCTTGTAGGGCAGTATATAACCCAAAAGCAGGTATTTTTTAGCGGCTGAATTACCCCCAGGATACTCGGAATCGGATATTTAGCAAGCGGAGCTCCTGTCTAGTGCTCCTCACGCCATGCCGGTCAGGCCACGCCCCCCGTTTACCTACATTCTTACATGACTATAGATTCTTTAATGTGAAAATTTGATATTTGAGAACGCTGGACTGCATTGTTGCATTTCATGAAGGAAGAAAAAAATGTATAGAATAGAAAAGCTACTTCAAATTTTATGATTTAAGTCTTTTATTCACCCACTTTGATTTCGTAGTGCTTGCAATTCAAGTCTACTGTATTAATGGGGAAACAACTTTAACATATATAAGCAGTCTATCACTTTGTGTTTTGTTTTCATCTTTATCTCTAAAAATGCTTTACCATGTTGTCATCATGCTTTTAATTTTTTTTCTGAATTACAGTCCACAAGGAATTTGTACTGCAATTGCACATTGTCTGTCAGACTTCTTTTTAGCAAGTAGCTAGTTGATTGGAACCCTATTTTCTCGGCTCCATCACTTTTTCTGTTTCTTTGCATACAGTAATAATGTATTAATTGCAAATTTTTAATTTCTTGGCTTTTAGATGTGTTTCCTCCTGGTTCACAGTGCCTAGTATGAAACCTTTGTATATTACTTTACAAAATCAAATTGTGTCTTTATCATATTATACTATCATATGTTCTGCTTACCCCTTTAAAATAATAGTTTAACATTTTAGATAATGGAAAAATGTTATGAGAAAGAAGCCCTTTGTGAGATATTTTCATAGAAAACAAAAATAAGATTGGTTAAGGATTTATGTGTTTGAGGTTGCATTGCTTTATTTTGTTTTTTTTCATTCTTGGAAAACTTATGTGTATCCCTTTGGATTGGTAAGTTTAAAAACAGGAGTATAAGATAGTTGTTATTAACCACTTAAGGAATTTCCCACGTACATTTACTGCGGCAGGGCGGCCCTTAAGCGCAAACTTACGTACCTGTACGTGATTGTTGTCTTTGGCTCTGAGGCGTGTACATGGGTCACCGGAGCTGCGCTCCCACTGTGCTTAGGTCACAGATGGCGATGGTCACCGGGACCCACCAATCATTCGTAGGAGAGACATAAGGGCAGTCTGCCTATGAAAACAAGGCAGACCGGTATTCTGTCACAGAGGGAGAGAGAGATCTGTGATTCCTGCTATTCAGGAACAAAGATGTCTCTCTTCCTCCAGTCAGTCCATCCCCCACACAGTAAGACCCCTTTCACAATGGGGGCGTTTTGCAGGCGCTATAGCATTAAATATAGTGCCTGCAAACCGCCCTAAAACAGCTGCTCCATTCACTCCAGTGTGAAAGCGCTCAGGCTTTCACACTGGAGTGGTGTGCTGGCAGGGCGTCAGAAAAAGTACTGCCAGCAGCTTCTTTGGAGCGGGGAAGGAGCAGTGAACTCACCACTCCTCCACCGCTCCTCCCCATTGAAATCAATGGGGCAGCGCTGCTATACCACCGGCAAAATGCCACTGCAGTGGCGTTTTGTGGGCGGATTTAACCCCTTTTCGGCTGCTAGCAGGGCGCACAGTGGGGGGCGGGGTACAGTATGAAAGGGCTCTAAGAAAGCACACCTGGAGAAAACAGTTAACCCTTTGATTGTCCCTGATGTTAACTCCTCCCCTGCCAGTGTCATTTATACTTTTTTTTTTAGCACTGATCACTGTATTGGTGTCACTGGTCCCCAAAAAGTGTCACTTAGTGTCAGATTTGTGCGCCGCAATGTTGCAGTCCCGCAAAAAATTGCTGATCACCACCAGTCCCTAAATCTATCCCATAGTTTGTAGACCCTTTAACTTTTGCGTAAACCAATCAATGTAAGCTTTTTGGGATTTTTCTTTTACCAAAAGTATATAGCAGAATACAAATTGGCCTAAATTGATGAAGACATTTGATTTTTTTTATTGGATATGTTTTATAGCAGAACGTAAAAAATATATTTTTTTTCAAAATAGAGCAAAAAATAAAAACCGCAGAGGTGATCAAATACCACCAAAAGAAAGCTCTATTTGTGGGAAAAAAAAAGGACATTGATTTTATTTGGGTACACCATTGCACGACCACGCAATTGTCAGTTAAAGCAACTCATCGCCATATCGCAAAAGCTGGCCTGGTCAGGAAGGGGGTAAAATCTTCCGGAGCTAAAGTGGTTAAAATAGTCTATGTTTGTTTGAACTATTTCATATTGTAAGGAATGCATTTCTTAAGTTGGGTTGTACAAATCGTTTGGAAATGTAATACAAACTTTATTAAAGCAGAGTTCCACCCAAAAATGGAACTTCCGCTTTAAGTGATGGTGACCCCTGACATGCCACATTTGGCATGTTGATTTTTTGGAGAGGGAGCAGGTACCCAGTTTTTAAGGGCACCAAGCTCCCACTTCCTTCTCTGGTTCTGCGGCACCGGAAGGAAGTTCACTTCTCCCTCCTCCCTCCCTGTAATCTTCTGGGATACGTCACAGGTTCCAAAAGATTGCCCGGCCATTCATAGCGTGTAGCGCGGCTCGCGCCCAGCTGTTAGAATACTGGTGCCATGGAGAGGAGGGGGTGAGGAGCGAGGCTTTGTGTGCCTACATTGCTGGACTATGGCACAGGTGAGTGTCTGATTATTAAAAGTCAGCAGCTGACTTTTAAATGGGTGGAACTCTGCTTTAAATGAATCAAATAAGTAACAAGGACAGAGTCTATTTTAATAGTGAACTGTAAAGATGTAGTAAGTAACAAGGATAGAGCCTGTTTGGAGCCGGACTGTAATGGACGTCTGATCCGTGTGCTCCGGTCCTCAGAGGCAAGAAGAAAGCAGCTAAATATCCGTGTGCTCCGGTCCTCAGAGGCAAGTAGAAGCAGCTAAATAGAGCCATCTAACCCCACAGACATGGGGAAACCGAAGGGGAACTCATCCCCACCCTGATCCCGATCCCCCAGGGGATCCGACCCGCAAATGAGCCGCAACATACCGGAGCTGTTCCGGACGCAGCCATCATGCGAGGCCCCGGCTTCATCTCGGGCCTACTCCTCCACAGCGCGATCCTCCAGCCATAGCCCTGCACGGAGGCATCAAACACATTCCGCTCCTCCAGACACAGCTGCTGACCAGCCCCTAAGCATTGGGGACCTAAGATCTGTGGCAGAAGATATTAAAGCCACACTAGCCACAGCCATTACGGACCTCAGGAGGGACATCCAGTCTATGACAGTACGCATGGACGATATAGAAGAAACAGCAGCAAGGAATGAGAATGACATACATCAGCTCCAAGCATCCTCCCAAGCAAACAACGCTTAGCTCAGAGACCTACACAGGTACATGGAAGACCTTGACAATCGCGGCAGACGCCACAACTTACGGGTAAGAGGCATGCCAGAAACGATCGACCATACCCAAATTACCCAGGCCACTATTGCCGTCTTCAACGATCTTTTAGGCAGACCCCCCCGAGTCTCCCATTGAATTTGAACGCCTGCACAGAGCTCTCAGACCCAGGGGAAGAGACACTGACCCTCCCAGAGATATAGTGTGCTGCCTGGTCAATTTTAAGCTGAAAGAGGAAATTCTGCGTAGGTCCAGAGATCGGCGAAACCTAATGTACCAAGGCACAGATATAAAAAAATTTCAAGACCTATCGCCCATCACTCTCCAGAATAGAAGGGACCTACGCCCCCTCCTTGACCTACTACGAGCAAATGGAATCCAGTACCGCTGGAAGTTTCCCTTCTGCCTCTCGGCCTCTGCACAAGGCCGCACGGCCAACCTGAGAGTACCAGAAGATCTCACTGCATTTTGCGAGACACTGCACATACCTCTCATTAAATTACCCGACTGGTACAGAACCCTCCGACCCCCTCATCCCAGCAGATCTACTTCAACAGATGCCATACCAGTCCGAGACGACTTCCACATCCGTAGACGCAGATCCAACTCACCCACATCCAACTCATCCGCAGGACCCAGGAACAATGCAAATAGCCCCACAGCCTCCCCTGCGCACAGAAGACCCCGCCATGGAGGCTCAGAATAAAGAACTACCTTCTCTTCTCTCCTTTCTCATCCGAAGCCCTGACACCTGATACCTCATGAATAGCCCACAAGCCTACTCTGCTCTCAGGATTATCCCCAAGAAGTTTTCTACAAGCAAACTTTGGCATATGAGATGACCTGTCATATGTCCCACACGACCAGACCAATACCTCCCCATCACTCTGAACTTGACAACTACTACATACTTCAACCTCAAGAGATGCCCACATCCAGATGCCAATCTTTCCTGTTAGTCAATACACCAACGTATGCCCAAGAAAGAAGAACCTGCTAAGACGCCTGATCTCGCAATCTAGAAGCAACAAGAGACAATCTTTGCATCACAAAGTACATATCGCCGACCTCAACTTTGTCACGCAAGTATATCTAGGCCTGCAATGAGATGGACAATCTCTAAGAATACTGAATAGTATTGAACAGTCTTTCCCTTTCCCATCCTTCCCCTATCTCCATAACCCTCATATCCCTCACCTACCTCCTTTCCAATCCCCCTCCTATCCCACCGATCGCATCATATGCAGGACTATGGTTACCACAATGGAAGTGCCCACCCCCTTTTTTTTTTTCTTTCTTTTTTAAAGGGGGAGGGGCCTTCTTTTATTAATCTATAGGCTTCTACTGAAAATCTGGTCATTGGAACTATATATTATGTAACTGAACCCTGTTCCAGGGAGGTGATCTCACACGGATCACGAGATTAAATGTGCACGACACCCTCCCACACTACCTACTCCCAAGCAAATCCTCTCTCTTGCCAAAAGAGATACATCTAAAAGCATTTACTACCCCCCAACCCCTCCGGGTTTCTATAAAAAGAAAAAAAAAAAAAATCAGCAAAATGCCTACGATTGACCTTGTAACAAGGCAAACACCACGCTAAACTAAATTGCCTACCCCACAAGGGCACATTTCCCCCATAGACGTATTGTCCGTGTGAGGTCACCCCCCCCCCCCCCCACACTTGAACCCGAGGACTCACAAGAGGTAATATTCTCGGTCTCCAGTTGAGACAACATTTCTAGCCAAGCAGGGAACCCTGAGAGGGAGCTTTTCCACATACTGTTTACTGTTACCGTTCTCTGTTTGAGATTGACACATCTCTCCATTCTAGCAGATATAAGTGACGACTGAATAATTAGTCTCATTTAAACCTTGTTTCTGTTCTCTGTTATTATTGTCTGTTTTCAGGAACTAAACAAAGAATTATTGGTGGATCTCTGTCGTGTGGGGCCGATCCGTACACATCACCTGTTTTACGCTGCCTACCCCATAGTTTTGCTAGGCAAGCCTACGGCCAGGTGAGTAAACCCGTTCTATGCGTAGGACCGGCTCTACGAAACACACCCTCAAACTAACTGGGACTCGGCCACACACGCCAGAGATCTAGACAGGTTTGGCTATGACAGCTAAGTGGACATTTTGAATGCTAATATTGTAAATTACATGACAAAGGTATCATTATAGAGAAGGTACTTCTGTTTCCATGATGGAACTATATCCACATTAACTTTTAATGACCGACATCCACCATCAAAATGTTGATTTTATCCCACCTTACTCTAATCTAATACATTCTAGCCCCCGGTTGACCTCATACTATACTCCGATTTACCAATTTCTACCACATTATAACCAAGCTCCCCCTCTGTTGAACCACAGTCTTCTTACAAAATCTTAAAATCCAAGGGCTCCAACACCTAATTTTCACACTCGCCTCTGAGGACCAGAGGACTCTACCTACCAATTTATTTATTTCATACCGGCACCTTCCGCTTCTCCACACAACGGGAACCTACTCACTCCCGTTGATCCCTACCGGACCACGTGACATCTCATAAGGAGGGTCTCTACACCCTTCCTTATCTCCGGAACACTTCTCCCCCTCCCTCAGTAATACTCCCTCCCCCCTCCCCCTTTTTTTTTTTTTTTTACCCTTCAACTTCCTTCACTGATCTCCTTCCCCTCCCCCCACCTGTCTCCTCGGTCTCCGCCACCCTAACAACAGGTCCACGACCCTAATCCCCGGGGTCACCAATATTTGCGCAACCCACCCTCAACCACACTTAAGTGAGAAAAAAGACGACTACCCCGATCTCTTTCACAAGCACAAAGCTTTACCCCTCACACAAAATGTCACATATCAGACCTGCCACTAAACATACCACGCTGAAAGTTGTATCCCTGAATACGAAAGGGCTCAATATCCCAGAGAAACGCAGCCAGGTTCTCTCGCAGATGCACAAACTAAAAGCTAACATAGTCTTCCTACAGGAAACACATTTCCGCACAGATAAGATCCCTAAGCTCACAAACCACCTGTTTCCAACTTCATATCATTCTACTAACTCACAGGCAAAAACTAAAGGAGTTTCAATTCTGATCTCCAAAAACCTGAACTGGGAACATACTGACTCGCTAATAGACAAGGAAGGCAGATACATATTTTTAAAAGGTAAGATTCTAGGCCGACCCGTAACCCTGGCCAACATATATAGCCCTAACTCTGCACAGACCAGCTTCTTTGGACAGATCTCCCAACTATTGACAGGCTTCTCTACTGGACTGACCATACTTGGTGGGGACTTTAATGTTGCCCTGTACCCAATATTAGATACCTCATCAGGTACCACTTCATTGCCATATAAAACCCTACACCGTATTAAAATGCAATTTCAAGAAATACTCCTACATGACACATGGCGCACCCTCCATCCCAACGAAAAGGACTATACCTTCTTCTCTGCCCCTCACAATAAATATTCCAGAATTGACTATCTCTTCCTCTCCCAAACAGATCTACCTTTCCTTTCCCACGCAACTATTGAACCAATGCTACTATCTGATCATCATCCAATTACTATGACATTAACCTTCCCAGACCAAAATACCTTCTCAAAGATCTGGCGCTTAGACTCATCGCTATTGACCTCAGAAGAAGATATTAAAGACGTTAGAAAATCCATACACGACTTCTTCCTAGACAACGACAATGGAGAAACCGCTCCGCTGACACAATTGGAGGCCCACAAATGTGTCCTAAGGGGTAAATTCATAGCTCTAAAAACATCCCGGAAAAAAGCCCATCAAGCCAAAATCACAAACTTATTCCACAAAATTAAAACCCTAGAACTAGCCCATAAACAGACCCAAGCCCAACAGACATACCATGACCTTACACAAACACAGGAACTCCTACGGGCGGAACTATCCCACAAAACAAAGCGTAAATTTGTTCTACAACAAAAACTTTTTTATGAATTTGGGAACAAAAGCGGAAAGTACCTAGCCAGAGCCATCCAAACGAACAAAGCTCAGACCAATATCCACTTGATCAATGACTCCCAAGGTAGGCCCAAAGTCACAGCCCCAGATATAGCTTTCCAATTTGAGGCGTATTATTCCAATCTTTACAATCTCAATAAGCAACCAGATGGGCCCACAGCAAGTAACACTAGACGTTGCCTTATAAAGCACTTTTTAAAAGATCACTGCCCGAAACCCATCGACACAGAAGATGCCCGCCATTTGGAAAATCCCATTTCAGAAGACGAATTAAAAACTGCCATCAAACAGCTAAAAGCAGGAAAAAGCCCTGGCCCAGACGGGTTCACAGCCGCATATTTCAAAACCTTCACAGAGGTACTCACTGGTCCTTTCCTCAAGGCCTTTAACTCCCTCTCCTCCTCCACACTCCCCTTCCACAGACTTCTCGAGGCACGCATCACAGTAATCCCAAAAGAAGATAAAGACACAACACTAGTTACTAATTATAGGCCAATTTCTTTACTAAATGTGGACATAAAACTTTTTGCTAAAATCCTTGCCAATCGCTTGCTTCCCCTCCTCCCATCTCTAATAGTAAACGACCAAGTAGGCTTCATTCTGGGACGGGAGGCAAGGGATAATACTATCAAGGCTATAAATCTACATCACTGGATGACCACCAACAATCACAAAGGGTTCTTCCTGTCATTGGACGCGGAGAAGGCGTTTGACAGATTGGCCTGGGACTACATGGGAGCAGTACTCAGACGCCTAGGACTGCAAGACCGAATGTTTAACTCAATAATGTCCCTATACATGACACCAACTGCGAGAGTCCGTATCAATGGCCATCTGTCGGACGCCTTCTCCATAACCAATGGGACTAGGCAGGGGTGCCCACTCTCCCCTATCCTTTTTGTACTAACCCTGGAACCACTCTTGAACTGCCTCAGAAATAATGAAAATGTCAAAGGAATACCCATAGCAAATCACACCTATAAGTTAGCAGCTTTTGCTGATGACATTTTACTTTCCCTTAGCGAGCCCCATATCTCAATCCCAAATTTACTGAAAGACTTCAAACTCTTCCAACACCTTTCTAACTTCAAAATTAACCTCTCCAAATCCCATGCCCTCAATGTTTCCATCCCACAAGAAACGGTTACGCACTGCGAAGCCAACTTCCCCTTCCAATGGCGACATGATGCGATAAAATATCTAGGAATTAATCTAACGACAAACCTCTCAGATCTTTTTGCCATTCTCAAAACTATAACTGAAGATCTCAGAAAATGGAACAAACCACAATTTTCCTGGTTCGGCCGCGCAGCCATCCTAAAAATGAACATTCTCCCCCGTATCCTATACATTTTACAAACTATCCCCATAAAACTCCCCCCGTCCTTCTTCCTAACCTATAAAAGGCTTTCTACACAGTTTCTATGGAAGCAAAAACATCCGAGAATAGCATATGACATCCTCACACGGCCAAAAATAAAAGGGGGCATTGGCCTTCCAGATCTCAAAAGATATTACTGGGCTTGTCATCTTACTAGAATTGTGGACTGGACACTGCACAGCCATTGCAAATACTGGGTCAGATTAGAGAACTCAATGTCCCCCATACCACTACGATCAACACCTTGGCTGTCGCCTAACCACATCCCCCCCACACTAAAGGTACATCCTCTCATCGACCCGACACTCCGCTCGTTTAAGGACATTTGTAAAAAAATACACGTTTCCTCCGACCCGGGACCCCTAACTCCCATAAGACTTAACCCTGCCTTCCCCCCTGGTATGTCTGCGCAGTTTTTAGCACAAAGCTGGCAACATCCAGAAATACTAGCACACCAATTTTTTCATGGCGGCTCTCTCCTAGATCGCCTTGCATTATTACCCACCCACACCGTCAACCCTCTCCCGCTCTGGACCTACTTCCAAATCCGCCATTTCTTACAGGAGATCAATCGCGACTCCTCCATCACAAGACCATTAACCCCATTTGAACAACTATGCTCCCAATCTAGTCCCCAACAACATGTAATCTCCAATATTTACACTATGTTATTTGCAGATATATCCCCTAAGGATGGGAAAGCCCCCAATGCATGGGAAAGAGAAACACACCTAGACCTATCAGAAGACCAATGGGAACGTATATTCACAATAGCCCATAAAGGCTCCCTAAATGTCTCCATTCAGGAGAACAACTACAAGACAATAACTCGCTGGTATAAAACCCCAGCAATCTTAAACAAATACGACTCCTCCTATCCCAACAAATGCTGGAGATGTGCTGAAGAACCGGGCACGTTGCTACACATCATGTGGTCATGTCCAGCAATCCAACCATTTTGGTTACAAGTCCGAGAGCTCACAGAATCAATATCCACATATACATTAGACCACACCCCAGCCCAATGTCTCTTCCATCACTCAGCTATGCCAGCACACCACTATCGTAAGACCCTAATCTTACCTCTACTCAACGCAGCTAAAATGTGCATTCCTAGGCACTGGGGCTCTCCTCAAATACCGACCATCTCAGAATGGTTTACACAAATCAACAAAATAGCTGAAATGGAAGAACTAATTTTCATTGCTCGAGATTCCCCAGACAAATTCTCTAAGACATGGGCATGCTGGATGCATTTCCAGACAACCGACAGGTATCTAACATTGATGAACTAACCCATGACCATATCATACTAATATATGACAAGCACCTACAGATTACGCTATTCCGTAATCCCTACCACCCCCCCTTCTTTCTTTTTTTCTTCTATTTCAGGCGACATGGGCCTCCCACCCCTACCCAAGGGACGAGTATGGGAGACCACATGTCCACATTCCGCCTTGAGACATCTGACTCCGGATGTCTTGCATACCTGACCCCCACCACCCTAAAACGACAACATTTCAAAGCCACATACCAATTAGCGGAGACCGAGGAGACAACCACTAACCCCTCAACCCCTCCTGACCCTCCTCCTCCAGCCCCGTCCCCTTCCCTTCCCACACCTCCCCTCGCATATCACCCTGACCCTCCACCCCTCTGCCCCCCACCATCCACCAAAACCCACTATTGAAATCTGTTGCGACTCGGGTGCCCTAATTAAACCACCCGACCAGCAACCTCATACGCCTTCAGACCGAATTTTCATACAGACACCCGCACCATTACTCGCAATCTCAGATTCTCTCTCGAATAGTTTCTCCACAAGATAGGACAATGTGCTATGGTACTTGAAAATACGCATTCTAAGGTTTATTCAATATGACTCATATTACCATACCTAACACTTAATCTCCATATAGATCCCATACTAAATGCTTATGAAAACCTAGATGATACCAGGAAGTTGAATATGTACTGTATGTCTTCTCACAACAACCATTGTTCATTGTTCATTTGTTCACTTGTTATCTGATTTCTAAACAAATGTATGATAATTCTGCAATCTTGATTTATTGACTTTTTCTTCAATAAAAATTCATTTTGGAAAAAAAAAAAAAAAGATTTTGGAGGGACTAAACAGACTGGTGAAAATAGGATGCTTGACCATCTTTTGCAATCAACATATTTGAATATTCATCTTAAAAAGATGGATCAAAAGCAGTACCTTAATAGTAGAGATAAGAATTTTTAATATGTGATAGCTCAATTTACTACTGATTTATCTTCTGATCTATGATGTGCAAAAAGAATAGGATTATCTTAAATTTTTAAGCTAAGAGAAAATAAGTAAAAATGATTTAAACTTAAAAAATCTGAAGTTACTTAAAAGCGGTAGTAAATTCCGCTTTTTGACTTGTACCTACAAGTAGTCCTATAATAAGGCTTACTATACCTGTAGGTACAGTGATTGTCCTGTTTAGGAGGTATTCACACTTGAAGCATCCAGTGATGTCACTGGTGCATGCGCACTGCATTCTGAACTGACAGCACACTGAGTAATTCAGAGCGCAATGCCACGGGCATGACTTCCATGCGCATGTGCAGGAATGACATCATTGTGGCCCGGTCATTCAAATGGCCGGAGAGCGTGATCCCAAAAGGAAGATCGGGGAAATAGTGGTGACAGAGCACTGCTGGAAGGCTTTGTTTAGTATGCGGTGCAGAAGCCCCAAGAAAGATATAATACTAGTAAATCTACATGTGAGACCTAAAATTGAACAATAAACAAATAAAATGATAGGTTTTAGCCCCAGTGGCAGCATCATATTGCATTGCAAACTGAACCACAATTACCCCTTTACTTTACCACAGATCCAAGATTAGTGATCCAAGTGGCCTACTAATTTGGGGTTTAGAAAATGCGTAAAGACATTGGTGGGGATGCAATATAAAAAAAGGAGAGGTGTCAAAACAAGAGAGAAAATTGATTTACGAATTAAAGACCCTGATTCTACAAGGTCTTAATGTAGAATCTGATTTAAATAAAATTATTTAATACAAATTAAATAATTGTAATAGTGTTTATCTGATCCTCTGATTTTGATTCCCCTATGTTTAGTGTTAATTGTGGAAATATTTTTTATTGATATTACTTTTTATTGCTTTTAGTGATAATTAATCCTAAGCTGTCCATGTGCCTCCTTTGGATCTGCTAACAGCTGTGAAGTGTAGGGACCTGTGTGATTGGATGGAGGTTGATTGGATTGTGTAGGTTTGTCCCAGTATTGCATGGTTTTGGTGGATACAAGTGAGATTGTATAATCAGATTGTAGTGTGTATGGCCAGCAAAGGGAAGACACAGACCCAAAGGTCAAAAGAGTGCTGCTCACCCCTAAAGGATAGCAAGAAGGAAAAATCCCCCACGTTGGGGTTTTTAGGCAGCGTACAATGAAAAAGTCAGAGTTGGTATGTAAAAAAGTTTTAAAGTTTATTCAATAAAAGATGGGACAATTGGGTTAGAACATGAGCTCCAGTGGGAAAATGGTATATATAAAAGAACATGGATAAACATCAAGCAGAGTTCACATAACAACAGTGTAATACAAAGTCTGTCGTATAAATGAGAAGATATCCCTGACGCGTTTCAACCCAATAAGAGGGTCTTCCTCAGAGGGAAAAAAGGTCTGCACAATGATGTATATCCTGAAGATAAAAAGTATGATATTCCCACGTGGAGAGTTTTTAGTAAGGAAGACACCATCCACTTTCCATAGGGTGTGCCAGAGAGACTCCGCTGGAAGTCACACGGATCCTAAGGCGCCAAGTAAGCCTTACGGGAGGTCACACGCATAGAATTCCTCTCCTTATTCTCCCACTACTGAGGCAGGGGTATCCAGAGGGGAGGAAAACAACCTGGGTGGGCCAGGAGACACGCGGGCACCACCTGAAGGTGTAAGACACAAGGGTAGTGCCAAAAGCTGCTATCAGTGATGCAGTGTCACAATAGCAGATGATGCGCTGAGAAGGAGTCCCAGGTCCTGGTCACAGGAGTGGTGGTTTTTCAAAAGGACCTTGGGCCAAAAAGGTGAAAATCACCTAGTCGCACCTAGTCGCATAAGAGTCTCAGTGGGATGTGGTCCTGCTTGGATGATGGCAGTGACTGGCAGGACCACATCCCACTGAGGCTCTTATGCGACTAGGTGATTTTCACCTTTTTGGCCCAAGGTCCTTTTGAAAAACCACCACTCCTGTGACCAGGACCTGGGACTCCTTCTCAGCGCATCATCTGCTATTGTGACACTGCATCACTGATAGCAGCTTTTGGCACTACCCTTGTGTCTTACACCTTCAGGTGGTGCCCGCGTGTCTCCTGGCCCCACCCAGGTTGTTTTCCTCCCCTCTGGATACCCCTGCCTCAGTAGTGGGAGAAGAAGGAGAGGAATTCTATGCGTGTGACCTCCCGTAAGGCTTACTTGGCGCCTTAGGATCCGTGTGACTTCCAGCGGAGTCTCTCTGGCACACCCTATGGAAAGTGGATGGTGTCTTCCTTACTAAAAACTCTCCACGTGGGAATATCATACTTTTTATCTTCAGGATATACATCATTGTGCAGACCTTTTTCCCTCTGAGGAAGACCCTCTTATTGGGTTGAAACGTGTCAGGGATATCTTCTCATTTATACGACAGACTTTGTATTACACTGTTGTTATGTGAACTTTAGTCTGCTTGATGTTTATCCATGTTCTTTTATATATACCATTTTTCCCACTGGAGCTCATGTTCTAACCCAATTGTCCCATCTTTTATTGAATAAACTTTAAAACTTTTTTACATACCAACTCTGACTTTTTCATTGTACGCTGCCTAAAAACCCCAACGTGGGGGATTTTTCCTTCTTGCCGTAGTGTGTATGGCCATCCTTAGTGCACTCTAAATAATATGAGACATTATAACTTTTGGCATGGTGATACAAAATGGAGGCATAAGGAGACCAGGAGAAAAAGGGTTAAAGAGAACAGTCCAGATTGCATAAGTGAGCAGTAGTAAGGGCAGGGATAGTTATCAGCCATTATGAATGTGGGCAGCTGATACCGTATATGTTAATATCATTGGGATAAAGCGGATAAATGGCAGAGTGGGTCTCCAGTCTCCAAGCCTCTGAGGACGTCTAACACATGTAACACATAAGACAGAGACTGGTTAATGCAATCCTGGGGGTTGTAGTGGAGTGATGAGACAGGACAGTTGCCCAGCTTTTAGAGCAAGTAGGAAGCATAAAAAAACAATCCAACAGTCTCTTAAAGCATATTAGGAACAGAGTGAGTGCAATTTATATTTCTATAGTACTAAATTGGTTTTAATGATTTTACACTATATTTTTTATACTAATTTATGTGATTTCCATTTTATTCCATCTGATTGTGTATTGGTGATATCCAGCTGAGGACATCACAGATCTTCTATGTATGGAATAATAAGTGTGCCTAATCTAGCTGATGTACATAGGTTCAGGCATAGGTTAGCATAGGTTCAGGCAAAAAGGTGAATGACCACAGGGACTTTCATTGAGCACTTGAAGTTGTATGTGCATATAGATCATGGTGGTTCCAAGTTATAAAGAAGAAAGTTTCACAGAGGATTTACAGTGGATCATTCATAACTCATTTGTTATTATCTTTCCCACAGTTAATCAAGCAGAATACTGCATTTAAACTACACAGTATATAGGGTAAATAAATATTACAGGTAAGTTACTTCCTTCCTTCCCTGTAGCTCTTATACTTTTAAAATGTAGACTTACCTCTCCATTGCAGTAACAATAAATTATTGAAACAAAGAATCCCTGTAAAAAACAAATATTCTATTAATCAAAATCCATATAGAAAATAACTCCAACATTAAAGTCTATTATTATATTCAAATATAGTTTTAAAAAAATATTGCATTGGTATCTGCATATAGATTAAGTTTTGTTATACATTTGAGCACCCAGTAGACTGATATAACCATGATCTGTAATGATAACCTGTGCTGGCCGCTATGTAGGAACTTAAAGCAGTTTTAAACCTGAAAACAAGCATTTATTATATTGCAACTTACCAATTCTTAGATGCAATGTCTGCATTCGTTTTATTTTTTATTTTCACCTGGTGAGCTAGCCAGAACAAGCTGTACTGCAGATGTATCTACTACAGGGTAGAGATAAAAACATTTACCACTAACAGGAGTGTTTTCAATGGTCAGCTTTCATTTATTAATTTATGTAAAACTGTAGCTTAACTGCTTAAAAAGTGTTAGCTGGAGTTTGGCTTCAATTTGTCAGTGTGTCTAAATCTTCCCCAAGACTGACAATGCTGCCACCCAAAGGTTACACTGTTGCATCATCCAGATTGTAGGCATTCTAATCCAGGAGGTGTGTTATTAGAATGTGTGAAAACAGAGGGGGATAAAAGCTTTAAAAAAAAGAAAACTAATACAGCCATCATTTATCCACTGATTGGTAAGATGCAATATATACATTTTTTGGTTTTGTGTTTTGGTTTTGTGTTTAATACACCTTTAACTAACCTTAACACATTTTTTATTCTGTCTCACTGCCCTTCCTCTTACATAAAAGCTAAAAAATTGTTAAAATGTTTGCTTTTGAGTTTGTTTTTGTTCTGCAAGGCAGCAATTCCTGATTTTCAGCCTAGGCCTCCAATGATTGCTACATGACATTGATCCCAGGAGGCATTCTGTTACTAAACTGAAATTTAATGACCAATTGATCACGTCTGCTTTTTTTTCTTTGCACTATAAAAAGAAAGAGTGACAAGTTTGAAAAAAAAAAAACAATATCTTTTACTTTTTGCTATAATAAATATCCAAAAAAATAAAATAAAAATTATTATTTCTTCATCAGTTTAGGCTGATATATATTCTTCTACATATTTTGGTAAAAAAATGAATAAATCGCAATAAGCATATATTGATTGGTTTGCACAAAAGTTATAGCGTCTACAAAATAGGGGATAGATGTATGCCATTTTTTTATGACATTGCGGCGGACAGATCAGACACTTTTGACACTTTTTTGGGACCGTTGACATTTATACAGCGATCAGAGCTAAAAATATCCACTGATTACTGTATAAATGTCACTGTCAGGAAGGGGTTAACACTAGGGGGCGCTCAAGGGTTTAAATGTGTGCTAACTGTAGGGGGTGGGACTTCCTGGAGGAGGAGAACGATTGCTGTTCCTAATCTTTAGGAGCAGCAGATCTATCTCTCCTCCCCTGACAGAACGGAGATCTGTCTGTTTACATTGACAGATCTCCGTTCTGTCTCTGTCGGGAGCGATCGCGGGTGGCCGGCGGGCATCACGATCACGTGCATTGGCTCAGGCGTCGCACTGTGGGCGTGTGCCCCCTACAGCTCTTAAATCATCTGACGTACCATGACGTGATTCGCCCACGGGAGCCAACCTGCCGCAGTATAACTGCTAGACATGTGCACACTGAAATATTTTGTTTCGGAATTTTGTTTTCATCCAAAAAATTAATTTATTTAGTTACTCCCGAAATTCATTTTCATTTATTTAGTTTAGTTAAAAAATGCATTCGTCCGGAAATCCGAAATAATTAAGGTCAAATCTGTCATTGATTGCTTATGGTGTCTGTCGAATGTTCTAAGAACATTCGACAGAGCAGCTAAACTGTACGACGCCACAATCGTACATTTCTGGTTGAATGTTCCACTTAAAAGCTATAGTAGAATTCTAATGTTGTATGACACTAGTAATAATGATATGTATTAATTATTATTACTAGTCAACCAACATTAGAATTCTTCTATAGCCTATGAGCGGAGCACTTGACCATAAATGTCCGCTCGCAACGACTGCTTTGTCAAATCTTCATGTCGAATCTTTTCTCTCTATGTCGAATAAACTTGGACTAATAGAGTTAGGTTAGGCACATTCAACCTTTTTTGCTATTGTCTCTATAATGTTGAATCTTTTCTCTCTATGTAGAATAATCTTGAACTAATAGAGCTAAGGTTAGGCACATTCAACCACAGGTTCGACTTTTGTGTGACCGTGTGTATGCAAGCCAAGCTTGAGTGGAATTCCGTCGGAAAAACCATCCAAGATTTTTCCAGCAGAAATCCCGCTCATGTGTACGTGGCATAAGTCTTCAGCCACACTGAACCCAACTTTGAAATCACACAACTTCACTTGAAGCTGCACAATTTCAAAGTCCCATGTCAGTGCTACTTCAGGTGTGTCTTGGAAGACATCTGTGTGACTTCAGGCACAGGTGTCTATGCAAGTCGCACCTGTAGTGCAGGAACTACTTTCAAAATTGATGCAACTCCGATGGAATCGGAGTCGCACCAATTTGACTGCTTCATTGTGGACAATAGGATGTGACTTGTCATGCAATTTGAAATGATCAAATCTCATGACAAGTCGCAGCGGTTTGACCGAGGACTAAAATGGAAAGCAAAATTGACCAAACATATCTCCTTCTCTGCATCTGTTCTCCTGGATTGATCAGTTGCAATTGATAATGCTCTATATATGCATGAACATATACAATACTTGTATGAACATATATAAAGTTTATCAACAATCCTGGGTCCCATAGAAAATTCGATGGAAAACTTAAATTATTTCCAAGAAAATAAAATCAATCTAGGTGAATTGAGATTTGATCTAGATCACTTTTATTCACATTCAGGAAAACTAGGATTAGGCCATATTTATAAAAAAAAAGTTGTATATCTCTTTCCAAGACTTATAATTGGTGGAGATAAGATAACTGGATAGGGACAAACAAAGCACCACAAAAATCATGAACATTGGTAAGTTTGCCTTTGGCTAGAGTAGTCACATGTGTTAAAGAGAAATTCCAAGTGAAACCAGTCCTGTAGATACTAATGCTATCCAGAAATTCTGCAGTGATGCTAAAAATCAAAAATATCCTCAATTTACCCTAATTTGAATTCCCTGTAATCTAGAGCAACAAGAATTCTCAGAGCACCTTAGATGGTCACAAAGAGTGTATTTTCTGATGCACGTGCTGTGTAACCACCTCTCTCTGCTTTCTGTGTTACAGGTCACATTCAAGTTTTCAAAGTAGATTTAAATCTGATTAGTTACTTCTAGCTATCTTTTGGTATATATTTTACATCAGAATTTCTGTATGAAAAAATTATAAGAATCAAGCAGGTGTTATGTTTTACAAGAGCTAACCTGCATTACAAGCAGAAAATCTGCAATTACCAGAAAATAATGACAGAGGGCATTGGGGTGGGCCATGCTCAGCAACAATGCCGAAATGAAAAATACTTTATTTTCAATCACAACTGGAGTGTACTTTGGAAATCGTATTTGCAGCAATTAATGAAGTGTCATAAGTTGGACTTTTTTTTTCTTAACAGTGCAGTAGGTATGTACCTGAAATGAGTTGAAGAACAGTTCAAAGTGCATCCGAATCTCCCAGGCTAAACCAGTAAATGTGTGTGGTAGGCACACAAACACAATGTAGTGGACGCCAAATACCAGGATAAGCACAAGAGTAGACTTTGCTAACTTCCTGTGAATATAAAAAAAACAACAAAGGATTGAGGTAGGAACAATATTGCAATAAATTAATGCTAGTGTATTTTACTGAGCTATGTACCCCCTTGTTTATTAACATGAGGCAGTAGATATCTGCCCCCCTAATTTTAAAGGGGGTCTTCAGATTTCAATAATTTCTCCCTTCAAGACCCCCACGATCCATTGGGTCAGAGATGTGGTAAATAGGCCCTGGTTCCTATTAACATGGCAAAAAAGTACCCTCTCTGTGTTGAGAGCACGTGGCCTGGTATTGTTCAGAAGAGTTACGCCTCCCCTTCCTGATCAGCCAGACTGCATGCCCGAACAATGGTCTGGTATAGATTTTGAGGGGTTACCACATCTTGTGGGGGTGCCTCCCCCTTAAAATCAATACCAGACCCTCATCAAGGGTAAGAATCTGGTAAGTAGTTTTAGGGGGGACCCATGCCATTTTTTGGTGGGGGTCCCCCTTAGAATCCATGCCAAACACTAATCTATGACAGGGGTCTGGTAGTAATGTTACATAAAACACACAGTAAAGTTATAGTCATACTAAATACCTTATCAAATGCAGGGGAATAATCTCTGCTATGTGAGCATTGCTGTTCTATTCTCCTCAGTCAGGCAGAAATAGTTAAAAAGAAGCCAGTATAGTTTGATTTGAGCCTTCTACATTCTCTCTCCAGCAAATGGCATAAAATAACTGGCAGAACTGAGTAGGCTATTCCCTGGAAATAAATTGAAGCAGAGTTTTCTCTTGGGACTTTTTTCATTGATCTCCTGAAAGCGCTATTCATTTCTTACAAAGACTGAGTTGCATTGCCAACTGTGATTCCCTATTAGCAATGGCTTGTTAACAAGTTAATAAATACTAATGAGATGATTCCCAAGTTCTGCCTTAAGATTTACTAGTGCTTTTGACAGTAAACACTAAATGATACCCCTATGTAGAGAAACAGAGTATATTGCAATACAGGGAATTAAGAAATATAAAAGATAATCTGTAACACGTAATAATTGGTAGGACATTAAGTTAGTTAGGTTCAATCATGCATTCTTATTTTATCTGTCTTATTATGGATTCTATTTTAATTTACTGTAGTTAATTTAATGCTTTGAATCAGTCAGTAAACCAGATTGCTCCAATAGGCTTCCATTGGTAATATTAGCTCAGCATGATTTAATTTTATTGGATTTGCACATACAATGCATTAATAGTTGCAATATTTAATCTGAAAAGGAATTCTTGTATATGCTTATTGATTATTTCTACTGCCAACAAGGAAGCTAAACTACGAAAGTAACAGCGGCTGGCAGTTCATGATTCAGTAGTGGTTACACTTTTCATGCAGGCAGACATAAAGCAAATTCAGTAGGGTTTAACAAAAAACCTTTTGAAAACCGCTCTGCCCATTCTTTACCAAACTGTATTTGTGGTACGTACACTACTGTGCAAAAGTTGTAGGCAAGTGTAAAAAATGCTGTGCAATAAGAATGCTTTCAGAAGTGTCAATAGTTTATTTTTATCAATTACCAAAATGGAAAGTAAATGAACTGAAGAGAAATCCAAATTCAATCAATATTTCGTGTGACTACCATTTGCTTTAAAAACAGCATCAATTCTTCTATGTAACTTGCACACAGTTTTTGAAGGAACTCAGCAGGTAGGTTGTTCCAAACAGCTTGGAGAACTATTCACAAATCTTCAGTGGATGTAGGCTGCATCAATTCCTCCTGTGTCTTTATATAATGCCAGATAGACTCAATGTTGTACAGATCGGGGCTCTGTAGGGGCCAAACCATCACTTACAGGACTCCTTGTTCTTATTTACGCTGAAGATAGTTCCTAATGACATGACAATTCCTGTATGTTTTGGCTCAATGTCCTGATACAGAATAAATTTAGGGCCAATCACATGCGTCCCTGATGGTATGGCATGATGAATAAGTATATGCCTGGATTTCTTAGCATTAAGGACACCATTAATCCTGACAAAATCTCCAACTCCATTTCAAAACTTGCAAGGAATCTCCACTGCTAATTTTTATATGTAACACCTATTGACTCATATGAATGTGAATAAACATCTCTTTATTGAGCTCCTTCTCATGTTTTCCTTTTCCTGTAAAAGTGGACCTAAAGGTGCGGTCCTTGTAGGGTATACATTGCACTTCCTGTTTTGCTACAAGCCAGATTGCCAAGTTGGAATGAAGCAAGCTTTGTATTCAGAAGCAATGACTGGGCCCACCTGCGGTGAAGACGGCTCCAGGCTAGAGACACAGCCCCTGAGTGGAGAGTACAGTTTACTTCCTGGATCACCTTTTGCTGGTGTTCATTGGGTGCAAAGCAAGGGGGGAGTTTTGAATGAGTGAGCTTGGTAAAAGGAATTCGCAGAGAGCTCTTCTCTCTGTTTTTCATTCTATCTGTTTGCTGGAAAGCATGTCTTGAGAAGGTCTCTCTGCTGAGCGGCCATTTTTGAGGCCTAGCCATGTGGACGTCTCTCCCATTCCATCTCCGCTGGGACAATAGCTGATAATGCCAAATAAGTTAATCAATGGATAGGCAAAAGTTGTATTGTTTAAATGATACAAGATACAATTTTTATATCGAGTTGCTGTTGAGAATGGAACTTGTGTATATATATGTTAAGAAGTACGCCTCTGCCATTATCATTCATGTGCAATGAACCTCTTAAAAGCCATTGTAATGTACTAGTGTCTCAGTGTCAGCAACAGAAATAGCAGATTACTGGGTAAACAGCTAAAAAAGAAAGCGAAGAAGGAAAAATTGGGCTAATGAGATTGCAGTGTTTGCTCAGAATAAAGTCTATATCTGAGCAAATGGGGGAGAAGGGAAGCAGAAAGGAGACTTCTCGAGAAGATATAGATGAATGTCAGTGAAAACCTTCTAAAAATGCAACAGCCTCCATAGTGAGATCTGACAAATTGCGGGCAAAAGCCGCGATAGTTGTCAGAAAAAAAATAGAGACCTACGAGTAACAGCTTTCAGAGGCGCAGCATGGACTGCGTCATGAAGAGTAAACTTGTAGAGTCATTGCGAATAAAGTTATCATGAGATGGAAGAATTGGTTATGTCTTTTTAGAAAGGAAAGTAGCAAATGCACACTCCCCAACTTTCATTATTAAAGAACAGTGAATAATATCGCTCAATGAGCACAAAGCAACATGCCAATTGGCCGATATCCTGCACAGTCAGTGAGGAAAAGACCGTGAGGAAACACAAGTCTAACTATTGCGGCCTATAGCGTCAAAGCAAATAACAGTTTGATTACAATCCAAGAGAGACTCACGTTATCCAGATTCTGGGCAAATTTAATCCCAGGAGTCGCCCAATGACGCTGTCCAATAAGTTTGAGGCTCTAATTCCGTAAATTCCAGTTGATAATGACATGCATGCTCTCTTCTAAAAGCATGGCTACCAGGACCTTTGATAGGCCAGTTATCAGCACAGGTTAAGGATAATTCAGCAGATGCAGAGGGGCGGAGGAAAGAATTGCAGCGTCTTTGTGGACAGTCCGTGATAATGGTATGAAAGTGATTTGCAACAAATGAAATTTAGGAGAGGAGTTGACCCAATATTGTTACTGCAGTGAGTATCTTGCATTGAATACGAGAGTCTTCAACTGTCCAGAATTAAAGTTATATCTGACTTATTGGAGGATGAAGTGTGAAAACCTGGCAAGTTTCATATACTCAGATGAAGCCACCAGGAACTAAGTGCACACATTATGAAGTGTAACTTGTAGAGTCCGAATAAAGTTTTACTAGAAGAATTGGCTCAAATGAGGATATGCGCTAGGTCCTCCCACCAAAATTTTATGTCAATAACCTGCTAGATGACAGATTTTTGTCAAGACCTCCAGTGATAGCGAATGAACGATGGGTCAAAGGCCCAGGTGTATCCACAGTAAGATTAAATGCAGAAAGGACAGAATACATGAAGGTGAAAAATGGATGGTGATTTGAATCGATGTAATGGCTGTGAGACTTAAATACAAGTCTTCAACTGCCTGACTATTGGAGGATGATGCAAGTTTCTGTACTACGATGGCTTGAAATCCCACTAGAATCAGGAATTAGGTCCTGAAATATTTTTGTCAAACTTCCTGAGCGAATTATGACGGCCGTCCGTACAAGCAAAATTACAGGAAGCGATGGTGGAAATCGATGTTGAGACGTAAGTGTAAAGTCTGTTAATTCTTCAATCACAGTAATGTATTATTCCAGCAATATTGAATTTTCCAGCACAAGATGTTAAAAAAAGGGCCTATGCAGGGAAGCCAAGCTAAAATGTTGTTTGTGTAAAAGGGAGGTCACATCGCAAAGTATTGTTGGGCGAATAACGATATCAAAAAAAAGATCATACCTGAAAACTACCCCAAGCATTATGATGTTATTCGGCCAGGTGGGGTAGCAATCCAAAGCATGGAGCCCCATAGTAAGCAAACCCAATTCCCGTTAGACCCAATTACGGGAGTCTACAAACTGAAAAAGCAATATGTAGGACAGTTGCATAAAATCAAAATGGAAGTAGCCGAAAGTGTATTCAAACATAGCACTGGGGGGGAAGCAATGCTGGCAGCACTTAGTCAGCTGCAAGTATTTTAAAAATACTCTGATCAAAGTTTCCTTCCTATGAATAAGGTTTTAAGTATTTTTGTAATTTTTTTTTATATAAGGTTTAATGTTTATTAATTTTAATGAATTTTTTATTAGTTTTTTTTTAATTTTCTTTATTATTAATTTTTTATTTTTTTTTGATTTTTCATTAATTTTTTTTAATTTTCATTTTTAATGTTTTCATTTTTTTTTTATTTTGTTTTTTTAATTAATTTTTTTTTTTTTTCAATTTTTTTTTTTTTTATTTTATTAATTTTTTTATAATTTTGTTTTTTTAGTTGTTTATACTACAACTCATTTTTTTTTTCACTTTTAAAACATTGGAAAACGATGAGACTTTTAAGATGCCATACATTTGAGTTTTTTGTGTGAATAAAACCACATTTATAGTAGGAGCCCTCCGCTCTAAGAGATATGAAAGAACACATAAACACGTCACAAGACTAACAACATAATATAGACCTGAAGTGTGCCCTGGTTTGCTGTAAGGTAAGCCCTGGTGAGCTGGAGCGGTGAGCCCTGGTCTGCTGGGCGATATGTCAAGAGAAGGGCGTATACCTTAAGAAAGTAAATGGATGCTTCTGTAGAGAAACGTGTTTTAAGAGAAGTACTCTGAGAAGGGAAATGTGTGGGTACCTTGCACTGGAACCGACACAGACTGTTGTGGGTGGTCTGGTTAAATACCCTCCAGGCTCCTCCCATAATTACAGGCCACCATACTGGCCTTCTTTTTATGGTCGGAGCCCTCCGCTCCAAGAGATATGAAAGAACACATAAACACGTCACAAGACTAACATAAAATAGACCTGAAGTGTGCCCTGGCCTGCTGTAAGGTAAGCCCTGGTGAGCTGGGTGGTGAGCCCTGGTCTGCTGGGCGATATGCCAAGAGAAGGGCGCAAAAGACTTGGTTAGGGAGGTAATTATTAATTTATGTACAATAAGACACTACAGGGCAAGATTGCTGAAGGCTCGTGACATTTCCACTTGCGGATTGGGGATGTATCGAGTGAAGCAGGTGGATTTCCACCTGCCCATCTTTTTGATCACGTGGTCTGGGACCCCGTTTCGTGAGGCTGCTGATGCTGCTCCAATGCGAAAGAATGTCCAAGAAAATGGCCGGGGGCAAGGCCTAATTTGCTCAAAAGGATCCTGACGTGACTAATGAACTGGTTGCTGCTTAGGGGACTAATCGGGACCGGTAGTAATGGGCTGTCCTGCGAGGGATCAGAAAGGTGAGCTAAAAACTGATCTAGAATGGACACGGGGCACCAGGCGTCGAGAGTTTGGAAAAGTTTGATATCAACCCCCGGACCAGACTGTTGTATTTTGGACACCTTGAGGTGCAAGATGAAGTAAGTCTGAAGGCGTGTGAGGTGACGTCTACGTAACACCTTACAACTGGGGCGGTGACTGAATTCACTGTGACATAAGAAGCCGTAGAAAGCCAGGTAGATGGCTGCTTGAACGACCAGGCTGAAATTAACCGAAAGGGGAATGTGACAGGATGAAACCGTTTACTACTGATTTGGGGTCATTGCCTGTGAATACCACGCAACATGGTCTTGACCATATGGGCAGCAACCAAGACGGTTTGTTAAGATCTCGCAAGGGGATGAAATACTGGATGTCAGCTAAGTAGAGTCTAATGGTATTGTGTGACAATGCCAACTGTGTGTGGCGGCATGATATGAAGGCCAGGATGTGAGATCTTCTGATATTGCCCTGGGGTTTGAGGCTGTACGGTAGGCCTTTAGGGTGTTGTGAGATAATGATAGATTAATAAGGCAGGTAGCATCGTGAAGGTGATGTTTGAATCCGAGGTTAGCTACGACCATTGTAGGATAAAAGACATGGTCGGGTCAGTTCCAGGTTCCTGCAAAAAGAATGACGCAAAGTTAACGGGTAGTGCGTCGGCCAGATTATTGCATTTGTCTGGGATGTAGATGCAGAGGACATTAGATTGGTGCTGTGGGGATAGTGGCACCAGCCTGCGCAGGAAGGGCATTATGGCCAGCGACTTGGACCTGATTTATTTATTATACTGGCTGTGGCTTGGTTGTCTGTGGCGAACGTCCCTGTTTGTCCTGCCCAGTTGCTGCACCAGACTTGAGCTGCTGCAACAATGGGGTAGAGGTCGAACAAAGAGGAGGACTAACTGAACCCAGGAATCAAGAGGATTTCTGACGGTCATGGCCCTGTAAACCCAAGATGGCCAAAAATTGAGGCGAGGACCTGTGGAGGCTGTGGCATCCATGACTACCTGAGGTGAAGAGGGAGATGCTGAGGGAATGAACATTGGCATGCCATTCTAGTTCGTGAGAAATTTGTCTCCCTTGGGCAGATCCGCTACTGCTGGCACATCTAATTTAATGCCGCATACACACAGTCGGAATTTCTTGTCGGAAAAAGCTCTGATGGTTTTCCCGTCGGAATTCCGACGGAATTTCGCTCAAACTGCCTTGCCTGTCTTGTCACACCAAATTCCGACGGTCAATAACACCACGCCTTAAAAAAACGTTCGACTGCACTATAAAAGGGAAGTTTAATGCTTCTGAGCATGCGTCAAATTGTTTCCGAGCATGCGTCAGAATTTTGCGTGTCGGAATTGCATACACACGATCGGAAAATCCGATAGAAAGGTTTTCCGTCGGAAAAATTAAAGTGGAAGTAAACCCTCCTATCGTTTTCAGCCAAGGAAGCTGCCATCTTTGCCTCTGTTTAATCTTCAACTGCCACGGTGCTGCACATGTGATCCGTTATGACACCAGCCATTGGATGGTTTGACTGTTTGGTTGAGAGCACAGCCAATGTGCAGTTAGCATTCACGGCATGCCTTTTTTTTTTTAAACTGTTAAATCGATGGGTTTACTTCCACTTTAAGAACAGGTTCTCAATCCAAAGGCCGTCGGAAATTCCGACAGAAAAAGACCAATGGGCATACACACGGTAGGAAAATCCGATGAAAAGCTCCCATCGGACTGTTTCCATCGGAAATTCCGACCGTGTGTACGCGGCATAAGAATTTAGTCAGGGTCTTGTACCTGGGAGAGAAACATTAAAAGGCGGGAGATAAAGGATCAGCTTGAGTCTGGCTGCTGCCTTGGCTGAATATGAGCAGTGATAGTCATAGAATGAGCACCCTGCGTACTTGTGACATAGATCCAATGCTGCATGCAGATACGGGTCCAATTCTACCCTCCCGTTGGGGTTGCCCTGCATAGCACGTCTCTGACTCTCCCCAAGGCTAGCACAAACTCTGTGACAGTGAGCTTGCGATTAAGTAAAGGGTCTCTGGCCTTCAGGATGACGGAGACGTCTCCCCACGAATATGACTTGTTCTCGGCCAAGTTGTGTACTGCTATGAGGAGGGATGCTAAGTTAACGTCATTGCCGTCCAAGATGTCCTTCTTGATGCCCTGCTGGGACAGGTGTGCAGGGAAGACAGTGGTGCAGATGTTTGGAGTACCTGTAAGTGAAGGTACGGGAATGACGGTGGTGAATGGAACTGGTAGGGGCACGGCTGGGCGTACCTCCAGGGCTTTCACTCTGCTTGGACTTCGGTGACTGCTGTTGACAGTGTGGTCACCCAGGAGTGCAGCTGAGTAGTCACAAAGAAGATAGACTGAAGTGGTGCCTGGAAGGGCTTCCACTGGCGGTGGAAACAGCAGCCTAAAAGCTTGGTTTCCTGGCTGCGGCAGGGTAGGAATTACTCCTGCGACGCAGTTCTGCTATGAGCTTGGTTTTTTATATATATATATATATATATTTTTTTTTTAATCATATATATTTTTTTTTATCGGTCCAAGCTCTTGTGAGACTGTAAGCCGCCGCTTCCTGAGCCCGCAAAGGGTGGCGGCAGGGCTGAGGCGAAGTCCTCACTGTCTGCCTGCGACGCGTCGGCTAAAAGCAAGGGGGGAATGCATATGTTTAAGGTAAGTTGCAAAGGTAGGAGGGGATAGATGTGTTTGGGTAGATAAGATGAAAGGTGGAAGGAAAACAAGAAGAACAGGACAAGGAACGACAGCCATAGTGACAGTTGGTTTGCGCTCGAGCGCTGTTGAGTGTGACTTTAGAAAACTCAAAAGAATGCGTGACAACCGAGGTAAGCCAGGAGGTGACTGGCTAGGTAACCGATAGCCCGGGTGTCCGTCTGTGCTCGGCACAGACTAGTGAACCAGAGCCCCCAGGGCGGACTGGGGAGGGTAGCTGAAATCTGGTATTCTAAGTAGGAATGTTGCTATCTGTAGTTTATTGACGTGTGTTCGGTCTGCTAATGCTTGCACTGCCAGAAAGTATGGAGATTAGGTGACCTTGTCTGAGTAGTGAAGGCTTGTGCTTCGAAAACAGGGTGAAATGCAGAGAAGTATGTGACAGTTGCTAACGCCTCAGGAGCCAGTCAAATATGTTGTGAAAGTGTGTTCAAGAGAAAAGAAAAAAGGGGGGGTGGTCCCCTTTTTTTAACTACACGCCCCTGACTTGAATCCATAGTCGACCAAGAACCTGTAGTAGGGTGACATGGAAATAGTTTGAGAAGGGGGATTGCAAGAAATGCAAGCCCTCGACAAAATTAATTTTTCATTTTTTTATCTGAGAGAAAGACTGTCCAATCCTGGTGTAGGATGGACCAACTGGCAACCTTACTGACCTGGAAGGGGAAAAGGGATAGAGAAAATGTATGAGTAGCCGTGTTGCTACTGGAGATGATTGGCCGTTTTTAAGCCAAATGCAGAAAGACTTGCAGCGATTGCAAGAACGCGGCCTTGTTGAAAGGCAAAAGAAAAAGGTTTTAGCGGAAATGTGATTATTTAGGAATGACGGTGTGCAACACTGAGCAAATTGGTGGAGAGAATTGTGTATGATCATGCATGGATAGACTGAGTAAGTAAACATAAGTACTGTTGAATTCGTACTGTCGATGTGACTAGTTCCAACTGGGCTGGGTGCGAGCACTGGTGGATAGGGATGAGCCCGGTGTTCGATCTAAACCCAGGTTCGAATTGAACATCGGCCGTTCGTCTGTTTGACGAAACCAAAACTTTGCGGGCCGTTCGCATCAAATTCGTGTGATACGAACGGCCCACAATGCACTGTGCCAGTCGCCGCGCATTGCTGACTGATGATTGGCCAAGCATGCACTGTGACCCCGCATGCTTGGCCAATCACAGCGCCGGCAGCGAGGAGAGCCATAATTGGCCACAGGCAGGATGCCTGTGGCCAATTATAGCTCAGGGGGTTTAGTACACACCCCACACTATATAAGGCAGCCAGCACGGCGGCCTTGTGTAGTGTGTTCCGGCGTGCAGGGAAAGAGCTTGATAGGCAGGGACAGTGTGTTCTTTACCAGGCATTTGCAGGACTTAGTGGGTGTTGTGTGCCTCCAGCGCAGTATACACCTGTATCTACCCTTTAGTGCTGTTATTCCCTATTAATACAGCCATCTGCAGGAGTTAGTGTGTGTTGTGTGACTCCAGCACAGCAGAGTATACACCTGTATCTGCCCTTATTTGCTGGTGTTCTTCAATACAGCCATCTGCAGGAGTTAGTGTGTGTTGTGTGACTCCAGCACAGTATACACCTGTATCTGCCCTTATTTGCTGGTGTTTTCTAATACAGCCATCTGCAGGAGTTAGTGTGTGTTGTGTAACTCCAGCACAGCACAGTATACACCTGTATCTGCCCTTATTTGCTGGTGTTCTCTAATACAGCCATCTGCAGGAGTTAGTGGGTGTTGTGTTCCTCCAGCACAGCACAGTATACATCTGCATCTACCCTTATTTGCTGGTGTTCTCTAATACTGCCATCTGCAGGAGTTAGTGTGTGTTGTGTGCCTCCAGCACAGCACAGTATACACCTGTATCTACCCTTATTTGCTGGTTTTCTCTAATACAGCCATCTGCAGGAGTTGGTGTGTTGTGTGCCTCCAGCACAGCACAGTATACACCTGTATCTACCCTTATTTTCTGGTGTTCTCTAATACAGCCATCTGCAGGAGTTAGTGTGTGTTGTGGCACCAGCACCAGTGCCTAAGGCCCAATTTGTCAGCCCCTGTTTAACAGGGGCGTGTAATTACAAATCTTGATCTAATAATTCACAGCAGGGCCCATTCCTGCGCCCACCAAGAGTAACTCTGAGGGCTTACAGTGTTGTGGCAACACCAACATCTAAGGGGCAAATTTATGCAGAGTATATACAGCAGGCCCCTACTTTCAAACATCCAACTTACTAACGATTCCTACTTGCAAACGGAAGGAGACAACAGGAAGTGAGAGGAAATCTACCCCTAGGAAGGGAAATTCTATCCTGTAAGAGTTAATATGGGATATTGTTTCAATAAAAACCCCACTTTTCCAAAAACATTTGTCATTGGGATGGAAAGTGAGGTGAAATGTTCTGAACAGGTGCACAGACAGCAAAAACAAATGTTACAGGGGTGATAACCCTTCCCTATGTTCTCCAAAAAGCTTAAAAATAGATTTTTTGGCTGCAGCTACACTTAAATTTACCTGTTCCAAATTACAAACAGATTCTACTTAAGAACAAACCTACAGTCCCTGTCTTGTTTGCACTGCCTGTATACTGCTGTTCAGAGTATATAGGGTTTTAGGCACAGGGTTTTATTTTGGGTGCAGGGCTCCCCTTAATAGCCATGCCATTGTTCTCAAAGATTTTCATCCATATTGCCAGGACAAGACATGACATTAAAGCCGCAAGCAGTTTTAAATGGCTTATTTTTTTCCTTTACAAATGTCATTTTGTGCAGGGACAGTTCTTAACACGGGAAACACATGCCACTTCACAGGCATACTTTAGACACCCCTCAGGTATGATATTTAAAGGAATATTTAACTTTTTTTTTCACTTTATGCATCATTAAAATGACTGCTCCATAAAAAACGTTTAGTTTTTAAAACTTCTTTTTGCATTGTCCCCTGGGGCAGGTCCCGGGTCCCCAAACCCTTTTTAGGACAATAACATGCATATTGACCGTTATAATTAGCACTTTAGATTTTGAACGTTCGCGTCAATTGTAATTAATAGGGTTCTAACGTTCGTGCGAACTTTAGGTCCGTTCGCAGGTTCTGGTGCGAACCAAACCGGGGGGGGGGGGGGGGGTTCGGCTCATCCCTACTGGTGGAATAGTCTGTGAAAGATTTGACTCGTTTGAGTCGGTGATGCAACAGGATTGGCTCGGTTTGTGTTTGGCGAGGACTCGAATCATTGCGCAGATGCTGCGACTAGATTAGAATCGGCAGTAGATGTGAGGTGACTGAGGGGCTCGTATGTCGGATCCGAACCGTATCGCCAATGACATGGCTGGGTTCGGATTGACTGAATGGTGATGGGGGTTGAAGGAGCTTGTGATTGCCAAGGATCCTAACCGTAGAAGTGAGGTTTGCGACTAGATTTGAATCGGCTAATTGGTGAGTGTTTGCTATCCAATAAGAGGTGTAGGGGGTCAGTTAGGTGAAGTGAATGTTTCATAAGAGGTGTAGGGGTTGCAACTGGCTCGAGTAAACCTACGTTGGGTAGAAAGTATGAAATACATGAAAGATGACATAGAAAGACTTACGGAGCCGTAAGTGAGACTTTTGCGAAACGAACATGATAACGTAAGGATTCGAGTTTAGTAGGAGTGGTAACGACAAAGTCCTACCTGCGACAGCGAGTGTGTAGTGGTCCGAGTGTGGGACAATTGATGAAAATATACGACCGATCTCCAAAGCACAACTGCACGGACGTGCAGTGAGTTGGCAGAGACAGCCTCTGCAATGCATCTGATACGAATCAGTTTGAAAAACGTATGAGATGAATCCGATATGAATCGGTTGTAGGGAGTATCTGATACAAATTGGTTGTAGGGTGTATGCCATCTCTTACTGTGAAACCGAACACCTATCAACCACCCATCCCCCAGGCTAGTCAAGTGGAGAAAAGGCACCAGGTGGGTTTAATTACCCTCAATCAACCACAGGAACCAATACAAACAACACATGCACATTCATCAATAAATGGATGAAATGGCAACCCCATGGACAGTGAATTTTGTAACCAGTGAATCCTATGACGAGTCATATCGGAGAATGACCGACATCGGCTCGGAGGCTTGGAGCTATGAATGAATCGTATGTTTGGTAGAAGGAAATTACAAATGTACTACGCCTGTGCCGAAAGATGTCGGAACATAAGTGTCAATAACTCAGAGGTAGGTTTTGTGAAAGGGGTGCAGGATAGAAAGCATGATAAGCCGCAAGTTTGCACATGGTACGAAAAGGTTTGGATACTACTTATCAACGACCATGAGCGGGAACCGTCTAGGAAGTCCACGAATGACGAAGCCAAAGTGCACCTGTGATTGGATGCACAGATAGACGAACGTGAGGGAGCTGAGAAGAGTCGGCCCCTTGATGTGCATACCTTGCACTGGAACTGACACAGATCGTTGTGGGTGGTCTGGTTAAATACCCTCCAGGCTCCTCCCATAATTACAGGCCACCATACTGGCCTTCTTATATCTATATATATATATATATATATATATATATATATATATATATATATATATATATATAAAGCACTGGCTCCTGATGAGCAGGCGCTAATGTTTTTTCAAAATTAAGTTTTCTGAAGCCACAGTTGGGCTTCAGGCTAATTATTCTAAAAGTACTGGTTTCTGTACCAGTTCAGCTGGGTTGCACTGATTTCTCCTTGACCGTAGGTGTCGCGGTCACCACCGGCAAGAGTAGAAATGCAGTTTAGCTGGATGCCACCTATCGCTCGGAACCAGCCCAGTGGGAGTGTCTTTCCTGCTGTGCCTTCTGGGAGATGGTATTTAAGGTACCGGCGCCATTTTTTGGGGTTCTTTTTTGTTTTGGAGTTCCTGTTTGGGTTATTGGGGTTCTTCTTGCCCCGAACCTCATGGTCCTCCTGGCCTGGGGTGCGCAACCCCTGTATTCAATGCCCCGGGGTTGGCTGGCCCGAGGCTACGCGGCTGAGGGAGTGGGCCCAGAACAGTCTTGGGGCCTACTGATCCAGGGATGGTCCAGTGCTGTCTCGCCTGTACAAGAGGCCCAGAAACTTAAGGATCCAGGGGAGGACTTTCGCCAAGAGAGGACCGAGCACAAGGCTGGTATCTCTGGAGAAACCTGGAAACACAGTATGCCCTGAAAAAATTTGAGATCCTGCTCTAAAATTTTCCGACAACAAAATCCGATCGGACTTTTTCCGATCGTGTGTAGAGAATTCCGACGGACAAAGTGCCACGCATGCTCATATCAAATTATGAGACCAAAGCTATTGGCTAATAGCCTTTACGTAGTTCCGTCGTACGCAACGAACGTCACCGCGTTCAGAATGATCGGATTTTTCGCCAACTTTGTCTGACCGTGTGTATGCAACTCCAGTGTCGGACAAAATCCGTCAGAAAAAGTCAGACGGATTTTGTGGTCGGAATTGTGGACGGGGCATAAGAGGACACAATCCGGATTAACACCCACACATTATCGCCGGACCGGCTGAAAGAAACTGGTACTGTATGGCAGTTCTTTAAGTTTATCAAAACCCCTCAGCAATTCTCATGTTTAATTAACAAGTCTGTGGCAGAGACTTTACCGAGCACCCCACCGGCTGCTAGGTCAAGTGAGAATGGCTTATTCGGGGGCGGAATCCAGTCTGTGGAACTGTTTTATCCTCTGGATTTTTTTACTAACTCTACCCCGCAAAAACAAAGTGCCTGAACTCACCCCTAACCCGCTGACCCTTTTTTTGAGAAACATTGCTTTTATTTCTGAATAACCATAAAAAGGACTAAGCATTGAAAATTCACATTCTTTGGGCCACTTTCCACGGGATCCCTCAGACGGAGATGCAAGCAGGTGAGGTAACGGTAAGCCCAAATAAAACCGGCAGCTCCTTCGGGGGTTAGTGCTACATATATATTTGTCACAATAAAAATTGGCAATTCAGCCAAAGACATTCAAAATGCTGTTCACCACATACGTATATATACACAACATACAAAAATGTCTTCTATATGCCCCATAACAACAACAATAAAAACAATAGCTATGAGAAGAAGTTGGGGGTGCATTCTATAAAAAGAGAAGATTCCATAAGAGACTAGAGTTTATTATGCATTAGTCTTTAGAATAATAGTAGAAGTCCCAGGGGTACCAGATACCCTAAATATTTATGTTTTGTCACTATGGATGAGGCACATCTAGGGTATTTGTTACCTCATATAGGAGGAGTTTGGAGATCCTGTGGGCTTTCAGGTTGTTCAATACTTAATTCCTAGTCCTGAATGGATTTTGAGGGGTCTCAATGCAATTTTTATTATATTTTTGCATGTTGCCCCCCATCGAATCCACCCGGCAAACCTTGTTATTCATTTTAAAAAAAATGACAAGCTAAATAAACACAGACACTTTAGAAAACAAACCCATGTTCCACAATATAATAATAATAAATAAATAAATCACATTGTCCAGCAATGTAGACTTATTGTCAATCACAATGAGTCATGACCCAATGAAACATGCCGCTATGATACCCTCCCATTGCAAACGACAGCTCCCCAGCTGGCTGCTAAATGTTTAGAAACTGGCCTAGGATCACAGGTGATGTCATTGATCAGAAATGGTCATGACCATATTTGATCTATGACATCACCTGGGATGCCTGCCGGCTTGTTTACAATTTGAAACAGCCAATTAGCTGCAACCATTGACCTGTGTTATTTTATGATGTTTGGTGCTGTGGTCAAAATACACTTGTGTGTATAGAGGAATATTTTGTTTTATTTTTCTTTTAGCTGAACAAAAAAAAAAACTGCAGCCAGCCTTACATCCTGCATATATCCTGCCCACACTTGAATGTAAGAAATTCTACCTTTCATTTCCAGTCTGATGCTCTGGTCTGATCCTCTAGCTGTGTGAGGTTGATTTACTAAAGACAAATAGGCTGTTTACTTTACAAGGCAAATTGCACTTTGCAAAGGCAATTGCCCTAAAGATTAGTAAATGTTGTGAAACCTCACTTTGCAAAGAATACCCAAGCAAGTACAGGAAAAACAAAAAAATATATTTTTGCTTGCACATGGTTGGATGATGGAAGTCAGCAGAGCTTCACCTCATTTACCAAGTTATGGGGCAAATTCCCCTGCAAAGTGAACAGTCTTTTTGCCTTCAGCAAATCAACCACTAATTGTTCCATGTTTTGGAGAATGTTTTAGTCACTTGATAGTCACTGGTGCATTCAACTTGTATACAATCACACACACTGTGGTTGATTTAGAAATGAATATAGGCTATTTACTTAGTAAAGTGAATCCACTGATCATTTACTGTATCATTATGTATACAAACAGAATAATGGTACCCAGATAGGCTACAGTCTGATCAGGGCTGGCCCAAGACATTGTGCTGCCTGGGTCCAAAAATAAAAATGCTGCCCCCCCCCCAAAAAAAAAAAAAATCACGCCCATCCAGAAAAGAGACATTTCCATAAAGCAAAGAGACAGCCCAATCCAGCAAGAGACATCCCCATATATTCAGCTAAGAGACATTTCCATAAAGCAAGGAGACATCCCCATATAGTAAAGAGAGCCAAATCCAACAAAGAGACATCCCAATATATTCAGCAAAGAGACTTGCCCCCTCCCGCAAAGATACATGCCCCCTTCAGCAAAGAGACATGCCCAATCCAGCAAAGAGACATGCCTAATCCAGCAAAGAGACATACACCCTCCAGCAAAGAGCCATGCCCCCTTCAGCAAAGAGACATGCCCCCTCCAGCAAAGAGACATGCCCCCCCCAGCAATGAGACATGCCCCCTCCCGCAATGAGACATGCCCCCTCCCGCAAAGAGACATGCCCCCTCCCGCAAAGAGACATGCCCCCTCCTGCAAAGAGACATGCCCCTCCTGCAAAGAGACATGCCCTAAAACATCAGCTCACAGGTATATGAATTTTGCAGCACCACAAAAGCTCCCCCCTTACTCTTCACTGCCACCTACCAACTAAGCTCTGATCTCAGCTCAGTGATGCAACATGCGGTGACAGAAGCGCTGCGGTGGCGGCTAGGGTGACCCCATTTCCAAACTGCCATTCGGGGACAACCCCCCTTCCCAAAAAAAGATGAGGGTGGGGATGTAGTCTTGGAGTTGACAGGGAATTTGATGGCGGGTGATTTGTCAGGCGAATGGCTGGTGTTAGCACTTAAATCATACCAGCACCATGCTTGTTACGGTGTCAGGAAAATCAAATGACATTATTTATATTACTACATTGTAATATATAAGGAAATAGTTCAACTCACCATAATGTAGAATCAGTGGGAACCCTGAGCTTGTCACTTGCCACCAGATGCAGCATGCCACCGTCGCCTTCCACCCGATGTCCACTTGCCACCCATAGCCTGCCACCAGATGCAGTGTGCCACTTACCACCCATAGCCTGCCACCAGATGCAATAATCCACTTGCCACCCATAGCCTGCCACCAGATGCTGTGCCACTTGCCACCCATAGCCTGCCACAAGATGCAGTGTGCCACTTGCCACCCACAGCTATGTCACTTGCCACCCATAGCCTGCCACCACATGCAGTATGCCACATGAAATCCATAGCTGTCTCCCTTGTCAATCATAGCCTGCCACCACATGCAGTGTGCCACTTACCAACCATAGCCTACCACCAGATGCAGTGGTCCACTTGCCACCCAAAGCTTGCTACCAGATGCAGTGCGCCACTTGCTACCTGCAGCTGTGTCACTTGCCACTCGAAGCCTGCCACCAGATGCAATGTGCCACTTGCCACCCACAGCTGTGTCACTTGCCACCCATAGCCTGCCACAAAATGCAGTGCCACTTGCCAACCACAGCCTGCCACCAGTCCGACACACCGGAGTCTCAAGAAGGTTAATGCCCCTCCTGCCACTGGCTACTGATGTGACTCCTCCCACGCAGGGGCCAGGGGGTGTCACATCTTTAGCTCTGAGGGGTTCATGCTGGGACCTGTAGTTCACTAGTTGGGGGGGAATCACATCCTTAGATATAAGGGGTTCATGTTGGGACTTGTAGTCCTTCACTTTTGGGGGGTCATGTCATCCCATCTGTCCTCTCCTCTGCTGACCATCCTCTCTGCAGTCTGCACTGAGAGGCTTGCTAGTGGCTTCAGGCTGACACACATACCCCCTGAGCTCTGATGTGAGGTGCTCACAGTTCAGCACAGAACGCTGGCTGCTGGGGGAGACCTGACTGATGATCCTAAGCCTGATATCTCATCTGTTTGTAAGAGCTTTGATTTGCCTTTTTTACCTAAACTCTTTAAAGGTTTTGTTCCTGCTCTCTCTCCCTCTGTGCACTGCAGTCAGCTCCTCATGATGTTTCAGCTGCATACCTTTGGAGAACATACAGGGGGGAGGTGGGTGAAGCTAGCGGAGGAGGAAGAAGATAAATTCCCCACTGCTCTGAATGCTCCGACCCTCTCTCTCCTTGTCCTTTTGACGTCACTGGTTGCTAGACGCCAGACAGGCCGTGGCTAGCAACCAGTTTGGGGAGCCAAGGGCCGCTGGTAAACAACTTGAAGCGGGTCTTGGGCCAGCCAGGAGTCCACCAGGACAGTGAGTGACAGCGGTGATACAGTACAAGGATGACACTGTACACTAGAGAAGGGGATCTCGTTTCCACACTCAGGTTGCTGTCCCTCTTTAAGTGCCACCGGGACCCATGGTAAGGCCGGCCCTCAGTCTGATCATACAATCACTGTGAAATCTTCTTTATACTTACTAACAAGTATGAATTGTGAGGGTGTACCTAAGCCAACCATTTTATTTATAGCCAATCAGGCAGACCATCATTGTTGGTAATGTAATACAATGAGATTGCAAACTATGTGTGCAGCTTTAACCTACTTAAGTATACCAAAAATGTTCCAAATCATCCATTCAATATTTCCTACAACCTCATCTGAGTTTTATAAATGCATTGGATCTTGTAAACCTGGAAACCATTACATTTGTATGCACTTCCAGTCAAAACTCTGCTGAATAAACACCTTAAATCAAATTAAATCTAAAACAAATCTAAAAGTAATTTAAGACCAACATTTTATTTATCCATTATAGGCACATATTTGTTAGTCATCTTTTTAACCCCTCCAACCCACCATGTATATGTAAATTTTACATAGCACAATGTCCTGTGCTAGGGATGCATTCATAAATGTTCTATTTCAGGACTAGCAGTGGGCTATAGCTAGTGTATAGCTATGTTTATAGCTAGTTCTATTACAGTGTCAGATACAATGAGTGGGAACCGACTTCCATGTTTATCAATCATGTGAACACAGTGATGTCATAGTGATCACATAACAAGAAAGTAAAAAAAATGTATATATATATTTTTTTTATACAGTATATATTATAGGCTGTTGGAATAAAATATTCATTTTTTTATATTTTTGCTTATCTGCCAGTTTATAATATATCTTGGCCTTAATAAACAATGTAAAACATGTTTAGGTAAGCAAATAAATCATACATTGTATCAATGCCACCAAATTTGGCCTGGGCAACTAAGTATTAATGATACTCAATCTTAAAAGGGTTATTGATGACATTATCTTTATCTTACATGCAAATACTGGTAACTATATTTTTGAGGTTAGCAAGAGAAAAGACCCCTGTTTGAGGCTGAGAATTCTACCTTAATTAGGAGGATATTGTAGAAGAGAAATAAACATTGGTACTGCCTACTGCTTCCTTGTGCAGCTGCAACCTTACATTTTTATGTTTACATACATGTTTATTGAGCAGAGTAAATGCTGTACTACATTTAGAAAGTAAAAGAAACATATTTTTGGTGAACAAACTGTTGACATCAATTGAAAATAGCTTGACAATGGTAAATATTTATAAAGCAGTCAGTGTGACGTTCATTAAACATTCACTTGTGGCGAGGTAGTCACTTCTGCACCTGGAAGATTCACTTGCTTCCGCTAGTCATTTGCACAAGAAACAATGAAAAGAAGTCCCTGACCCTTTTCCAAAATCTTACTGTACCGAAACGTATAGTGCAGTAGTGCAGTGCAGTGCTTTGGCACACAAAAACAAAAATTACGGTAAAGCGCTGCTTTACCGCCAACGCTCCAGTGCTGCCAGTGTGAAAGTGCCCTCATTTTAAGAATCAATGGCACTGCCATGTGTCTCCTAAAAGGCAACATGTTTCTGTGCATGTTAGAAAATCTGCAATTTTGCACGCATGCCGGACTTGTACTAATGTGAACCTAGCCTTCGTGTTTGGTGAATGTCAGATTCACTGCTTTATAAATATGCCCTGTAATGGTTATTTGTTTATATAATAATTATGAAATAGTCCTACCTGTATTGTTTCCTTGCATCATAACCAACAGCATTTGACTCCCAAATTTTTGTTGCAAGGACCCGTACTGTGTTCAGGAACAGGATAAAATTTAGCTGGATGATAGAAAATTAAAAAAAAGATATCACTAAGCCATAATGTACTTCAGCAGTTACCCAGTACAGTGTCTCAGATAGCCCCCCATATTGTCTTGCCCCAAACGCCCCCCCCCCCCCGCTAAAATATAAAATTAAAAGAGGTATAATAGTATGACATGTGTTTAACTTTCATGTCGTTGACCACCTACAATTCTTTCATGCCAAGGTTGATGATGATTGTGGCAACTCTCTGGATCCATCTGCTCAACCTGCTGCTTTGTATTTATACTGGTCAAATGACATGATTTGTAATTGTATTTATATCTTGCCTCTTTAATAAATGCTGATTTGAATAAAGTATATAATTGATATATAGTTGTTACTGTTGACACTTTGTACATCATAAAAGAAACAAATTACCTAAATGCTTACATAATATTTTCTTAGCTAATAAAGTACAATATTTGCTTTAAAATGTTTGTCTAAGAAGGTGGTAAATAAGAGTGGTTATTGTTTAAATGTGGATACACAAGGTATACAGTTCATATTATACACGTGGTGGATCCTTGACTGGACTGTCAAAATATGGAATATGTTTTCAAAAATTACAAAGCCCATTTCATCTGTATTTTGTAAAAGAAACAAATGAAAAATTACTATATTTTGCCCAAACTATATTTGTTGTTCCCAGAGAGCTATTGTTAAAATGGTCATCAAGGCAGAAGTTGTTTTACCTTACTGCATTCTATACAGTAAGGTAAAAATAAAACTTTTGCCTGTAGTCTCTTGCACTAAATCTGATTTATGTAAGCTCTAACTGATTGCAGTGCATGGTCACCTTTAAAGATTAAGATCTGAAAAAATTAAATTTTTTGGGTTTAGAAACTGTTCTCTGTTCTTTGTAATGTATTGAAAGATTTGGGTAAAAAAAGAAAATAACACATTTCAAAAATATATTAGAAGTGATAGGAATGAGATTAGCATCAACCTTTTGACTGGTTTTGGTTAATTAACTGCAGTTACCCTAGCGACAGTTGCAGTTTACATATTTACTATCGTTTTGCGCTTCAAAGTGCGCTGGTTCACACATTCGGTTAATGACTTTTCCAGGGCACCAATTAAGGTATGAACTGACGCAACACATTCTTCTTAGTAAATCAGCCCCTGTATGTTTAAACTGCCTTTCTTCCGCTGAGACAGTTGTATCAAGCATTAGGTAGGCCATTAATTATTAATGGGTACAAGACACAAGTAAACAATATACTCCTGCTTTACTGGTGGTGGTGATAGGGGCATGGTAATCTTAGTACAGTATTGCCTTATTTTTTAATGGCACAGAGGAAGAGCAGCCTTAGCAAAGGCTAAATCATTATTGTATATATATATATATATATATATATATATATATATATATATATACACACACACACACACACACACACACACACACACACACACACACACACACATAATGATTATTATAAAACATATTCTGAAATGGTCTTACAGGTTAAATTGTGGCTTGCATGGCTAGATAAGAGCGTATATAAACCCAAAATGTTCTTTTTAATTTTGGATAGAGTGTTGAAAAGTTAGAATCTCTGTAAGGTTTTTATCACTGCTTGTGCCCCTGCTGAGACGATTCACCCATAATAAAATATATAAACAGCCAATGTCATAATGCTTTTGTTAAAGAGAAGCTCTAATAATTTAAACATGCATGAGTTTTATGAATTCAATGAAATGTCCATGCTCCATAAATAACACAGGCTACTTCATCATATAAAAGCTGCCATAAAACAGTTCAAAAAGGCCACAGAAACAAGCTTACAGCACAAAATAATATTGTTAATTTTTAATAATCAAAACATTACATCAATTTTCAATGCTTTTATGCAAAGTGACCACAATGAAAGTATAAAAGCATTAGTAATTCTTTCATAAGCAGAGATATTTAAAAGCATGTTTAAGAGTTATGCATACAAATGAGTCATAGTATAACAGTTGCCATATGATTAACCCTCTAAGTTTCTAAGTCAATATAATTTGAAAAAGATAATTGGTGCAAGAATTTAAAATCTAATTACATGAAGCTGCATTTCCAGCCCTTAGCTTAGATTATATGGATGATGTTAATCTCTAGCTACTTAGTTATTTACCCCAGGGCTCTTCTGGGGATTAAAGGAGATCTAAAGTACCAGTGCTGACATTTAGTATAAAGAACATCTTTTACCAAAGAAAAATGCTGCGTTTGTTTTTGCAAAAAGAAATAAGCATTCTTAGACCCCATGTACATGGGACGTTTTTTCAACCTCTCCTGAACGATTTAACTTGACAGATAGTAACCCACATTTAAAACATCCCTTTTGCTGCATTTTGCATTTAGAAGCGTTGAAAAAAATAATATATATATATTTTTTTTTTAAATGGGCAAAAACATCTATAAACGAAACGCGAGTTACCGCGTTTAGCCATGTTTGGCCTCTGAAACGTCAGAAACTTCAGCGCTTGAACCCATTTTTTGCTTTAGAAGAAACGCTGTTAAACGTAACTGCCTAAAAACAGCAATAAACAAACCTGTGTACATGTACTGATAAGATAACATTGGATGAGTTCAGGGGCAGTTGAAAAAAGTGCCCAACTGCCTCTGAATGTACATTTAGCAGCATCCCGTGTACATGGGGCCTTAGGCCTCATGTACACTGCTGCTGGAAAAGGGACGTTCAGAGGCAGTTGGACGCTTTTTTCAGCTGCCCCTGAACTCATCCAATGTTATCTTATCAGTACATGTACACAGGTTTGTTTATTGCTGTTTTCAGGCAGTTACGTTTAACAGCGTTTCTTCTTCTTTTTCTGTTTTTAGGCGGTTGAGTTTAGAGGCCTTTTTTGGAAAGCAAAAAAATTTGTTCAAAGTTCAGACGCTGAGTTTAGAGGCATTTCAAGCGATAAACGCTTCTAAACGCGGTAACTCACGTTTAGCTGCGTTTTGTTTGCAGGCGTTTTTAAACAAACATTTTAAACGTGGGTTACTATCTGTCAAGTTAAATCATTCAGGAGAGGTTGTAAAAACGTCCCATGTACATTAAAGAGGTTGTAAACCCTTACAGACCACTCTGACCTACAGGTAAGTCTAGATTAAGGCTTACCTGTAGGTCCAAGAAATATCTCTTAAACCTACACGGTTTAGGAGATATTTGTAAAAGACAGGTACCACTGTTTACGGCGCATGTGCCGTAGACAGGGGCGCGCAGGCCACGCGCATGAGTGGGGTGATGTCATTGCGACTCCGGCCAGTCACATCGCCGGAGCCGCGATATCCGGAAGTCACTTCGGGTATCATGTCGGTGTTGGAGGAGTACAATGAGGGTCCCTTAGGGGGCTTCCATCTCAGGTAAGTTATTCATAATGAGCTAGAATGCTATGCATACTAGCTCATTATGCCTTTGCCTTGCAGGGTATTTTTATTTTTTTTTGTTGTTAGGCTTTACTTCCTCTTATTGTATTCCGCCTTATTGTAAAATTTGTCCTCATATTATCCCCGTGTTCAAGTTGCTGTGGCTGGTGGTTTGTACTATTTCTAGTTGTTTAGTATGGTTGCTGGTTTGAACCAGGGTTACTGGTGTGGGCAACCCCTTTAAACTGTTTCAAGATCGTCCTTGCTGTATGCTAACCAAAACAACTTCTGCTTGAGAACAGTAACCCAAAAGGATGACTGGATGACTGAAATCAAGGTACTAAGATGATTATCAACAAGTGTTTAAATCTCTCTATAGCAAAAGAAACATGCCTAGGCAGGATCATGTATATATACATGATCCGACTCTTCTGGGTAGCAGGCACGAAATGCCGTGCCACTGGCTGCTAGCTCCCGCTGTGATTATACTCAGCAGGAGCCGACTGGCACTTACCGAGAACTTGATGTCCACCAGCACTCACCGATTGTTCGGTACAGAGGCAGAACGGTGGTCTGCTTATGTAAGCAAGGCAGATCGCCTTTCTGTCAGGAGGGAAGGCATGGCTCCTGTGTCTCTGCAAAGCAGGGACATGAATTTATGTCTCTTCCCCTAGTTAAAGCATCTCCCACAGTACACAAAAACACAGGTTAGGCACACAGCTAACCCTTTTATTGCCCCTGATGTTCACTCCTTCCTAGCCAGTGTCATTAGTACAGTGACAGAGCATATTTTGTTAGCATTTATCACTGTATGAGTTTCACTGGTCCCCAAAAAGTGTCAAAAGTGTCAGAATGTCTGTTGCAATATTGCAGTCCCGCTATAAGTCACTGATCACCGCCATTACTAGTAAAATAAATAAATAAATAAATAAAAATATCCCATAGTTTGTAGACGCTATAACTTTTGCGCAAACCAATTAATATAGGCTTATTGTTTTTTTTTTACCAAAAATATATAGCAGAATATATATTTGCCTAAATTGATGAAGAAATTCGATTTTTTTTTTTAAAACATTTGTTTTGATATGTTTTATAGCAGAAAGTAAAAAATGTAATTTTTTTCAAAATTGTCGTCTTTTTTTTGTTTATAGCGCAAAAAAAAAATACAGAGGGCATCACCACCAAAAGAAAGCTATATTTGTGGGAAAAGGGACATACATTTTATTTGGGTACAGCGTGGCATGACCACACAATTCTCAGTTAGGGCTCATTTACATTTGCTTCGGCTTCAACAAGGCTTTGGGCAGGCTTTGTTAAAGCTCTCTGAATGCTAGTCATAGCTCCTGTCACTAAATAAAATGGTTAGCTTACAGTCCTGTTTACACCTGCTTTTGCTTTGCTTAGGCTTTGCTTCAAAAATGATACCCTATGTAGCTTCAGCATCTTCAAAGCCTCCATAGAAGTCTATGGCAAAGCTTGCTCAAAGCCCCACCAAAGCCTCATCGAAGCCTCATCAAAGCCTCAAGCAAAAGCAAGTGTAAACAGGACTGTAAGCTAACCATTTTATTTAGTGATAGGAGCTTTGACTGGCATTCAGAGAGCTTTAACAAAGCGTGTCCGAAGCCATGTTTTGAAGCAAGTGTAAACTAGCCCTTAAAGTAACAGTGTTGTATCGCAAAAAATGGCTTGGTTATGAAGGAGGATAAATCTTCCGAAGGTCAAATGGTTAAGTTATACAACAAAGCCATATTAAAATGGTTACAAAGCCTTAAGGTTTTTCACCCTAATGCATTCTCCTCCCAGCCCTCCCCTTATCTTTACTGATCCCAATCCAATCCAGCGATGTGCACAAGCGTAGCAGCTCCAGCTGCTGTATTTTTCCTCATTGGACAGATTGATAGCAGCAGGAGCTATGGCTCCCACTGCTGTCAATGAAATCATGTGACATGGGAGCAAGCCTGCAGGGGTGCCCTCATGGAAAGCGGCTTCCGATGAAGAGAAGGAGCCTGGAGCACTGGCGGGGGTTGCAGAAGAAGAGGATCAGGGCTGCTCTGTGCAAAGGCATTGCACAGAGCAGATACAGTGGTGTGAAAAAGTGTTTGCCCCCTTCCTCATTTCCTGTTCCTTTGCATGTTTGTCACACTTAAGTGTTTCGGAACATCAAACCAATTTAAACAATAGTCAAGGACAACACAAGTAAACACAAAATGCAATTTGTAAATGAAGGTGTTTATTATTAAAGGTGAAAAAAAATCCAAACCATCATGGCCCTGTGTGAAAAAGTGATTGCCCCCCTTGTTAAAACATACTATAACTGTGGTTGTCCACACCTGAGTTCAATTTCTCTAGCCACACCCAGGCCTGATTATTGCCACACCTGTTCACAATCAAGGCATCACTTAAATAGGAGCTGCTTGACACAGTAAGGTCCACCAGAAGATCCTTAAAAGCTACACATCAGGCCGAGACCCAAAGAAATTCAGGAACAATTGAGAAAGAAAGTAATTGAGATCTATCAGTCTGGAAAGGGTTATAAAGCCATTTCCAAAGCTTTGGGAATCCAGCGAACCACAGTGAGAGCCATTATCCACAAATGGCGAAGACATGGAACAGTGGTGAACCTTCCCAGGAGTGGCCGGCCGCCCAAAATTACCCCAAGAGCGCAGCGACGACTCATCCAAGAGGTCACAAAAGACCCCACAACAACGTCCAAGGAACTGCAGGCCTCACTTGCCTCAGTTAAGGTCAGCGTTCATGCCTCCACCATCAGGAAAAGACTGGGCAAAAATGGCCTGCATGGCAGAGTTCCAGGGAGAAAACCACTGCTGAGCAAAAAGAACATCAAAGCTCGTCTCAATTTCTCCACAACACATCTTGATGATCCCCAAGACTTTTGGGACAACATTCTGTGGACCGATGAGACAAAAGTGGAACTCTTTGGAAGGTGTGTGTCCAAGTATATCTGGCGTAGAAGGAACACTGCATTTCAGAAAAAAACATTATACCAACAGTAAAATATGGTGGTGGTAGTGTGATGGTCTGGGGCTGTTTTGCTGCTTCAGGACCTGGAAGACTTGCCGTGATAAAAGGAACTATGAATTCTGCTGTCTACCAAGAGATCCTGAAGGAGAATGTCTGACCATCTGTTTGTGTACTCAAGCTGAAACGAACTTGGGTTCTGCAGCAGGACAATGATCCTAAACACACCAGCAAGTCCACCACCGAATGGCTGAAGAAAAACAAAATGAAGACTTTGGGGTTGCCTAGCCAAAGTCCTGACCGGAATCCTATTGAGATGTTGTGGTATGACCTTAAAAAGGCTGTTCATGCTCGAAAACCCTCTAATGTAACTGAATTAGGACAATTCTGCAAAGATGAGTGGGCCAAAATTCCTCCAGGACGCTGTAAAAGCCTCATTGCACTTTATCGCAAACGCTTGGTTGCAGTTGTTGCTGCTAAGGGTGGCCCAACCAGTTATTAGGTTTAGGGGGCAATCACTTTTTCACACAGGGCCATGATGGTTTGTTTTTTTTTTCACCTTTTAATAATAAACACCTTCATTTACAAATTGCATTTTGTGTTTACTTGTGTTGTCCTTGACTATTGTTTAAATTGGTTTGATGTTCCGAAACACTTAAGTGTGACAAACATGCAAAGGAACAGGAAATGAGGAAGGGGGCAAACACTTTTTCACACCACTGTAAGTATAGGCATGATTGTTTTTTTAATACAAAAAAAAAACCTTTACAACCACTTTAAGTAAATAGTTGTAGCATCAAACAAATACGGTGTATTTAGGTATCTAGATCCACATCAAGACTGCACAGTTGCAATTAAAGCATGAACTGGTTAATACTGACTTGTTTTGGTCCATAGCGGTCATTTTTATCTTTCTTCACTATTTGTTGAGTCACTTTACATATCAGGATACTTGATGCACATACTTGTTCTGGATCAGTGACTCAGTAAATAGTGAATGAAGGAAAAGGGTGACAGCTGTCAAGAGTACTCACAGGTTCATAATAATATTCCTATATTTTTACCTAGACAAATTTCCTTTAAATTCACCTCTGTACATATAGTTGTACCTTTAGAAATACAAAGAGAACCATGTTGCAAAGCATAAGCTATGAAAATATAATTCTATAATAATAATTATTGTAAAACCTTACAGTATATGCATTTCATAATGAATATCATCTTACCCCAATTGCTGCTAGTATTGGTCCTTGGTAGATCCATTTTATTTCTCCAGCGCTCAGTTCCCAACATCTGTAGGATAAAAAAAATTAGAAATCTCCTTCACTTTTAAATCTTAGAAGCAGAACACTTTTAATAAGAAGTTAACCCAGAAACAATTGTGTTTACGATTTCCATGCATACAGCATTAGAAAAACATCCACTTTTATACAAATTGAACATATCTTGTATTCTGCTTGCATTATTTCCTTGTTCAATATTTTTATTAAAGTTTACAGGAAGAACAGAAAAAAAAAAAAGTCAACCATAAAATAGGACATAGGGAATAGGGTCTGCTTGCTTTTTTTTTTTTTCAAATGTGTCCTATTTTTTACAAGCATTTAGACTGAACATTTTTTTGATATTAGTATTTTGACTTTATCTGGTGGCTATAACATATAATTATCTGAATTTATGGTTTACAGGAGGGACACGAGATCCCTTATTCATGTTATATTCATGTTATGGAGTTGGTATTTATTGACCCTTCTTTAGCTGAAAGCATTAGCTTATTTTATTCCCTTCTCATAGGCATCTACAATAATAGTATGGCTGTTAAAGTGGACCTATAATTAAAATTCACATCCATTGTGCATCATTAGGGCACACAAGAGTATTGTGTTGGAGGTATGGCTAGAAAGTCCAGGCCGTTATACAGCACCTCATCCCAATTAGTTAGAGAAATGGTTTGGGGTTGGTTGAAGGGATTATGACGGTGCCAATATTAATATATTTGTCAGAAAAGGTTTTAGAGAAAGATACATTTTATTAAAACCAGAAAAATGTAATACAATTTTTTATAAACAAGTAGAGAAAAAGAAACACACAACTGTAATATATTGACGTTGTGTGTTTCTTTTTCTCTACTTGTTTATAAAAAATTGTATTTAATTTTTCTGGTTTTAATAAAATGTATCTTTCTCTAAAACCTTTTCTGACAAATATATTAATATTGGCACCGTCATAATCCCTTCAACCCACCCCAAACCATTTCTTAAGAGTATTGTGTTATTTAGAGAAAAAGGCTACCTCTTTCTTGACAAAAAGTATAAATAAAACCCTCCCTAGTATGACAGCCAAAGCAGCCTTGATCAAGTGGAGAATTCTTTACATTTTTAAAGACAACAGTCTAATATGTCTTGTAGACTTGACAATAGATAGGGATGAGCTTTGGTTCTAGGTGAATAGGAGTTTGACCCTAAAGACGTATACACACTACACTGGCTTGCATGAAAAAAAAAAAAAAAACTGTCAGCTCCGGTCGAAGATGATGTACTAATAACCTGTCATAAGTGCACAGATCTCCCCCACTGACATGAGGACGCCCCCCCGCCAGAACACTGATCAGCGGTCTCTGCCATTGGCTAAGAGTGCTAATCGGGAATCGGTACGCTGCTGGTTTTCAAGCATGCACGTCCGTCAGACTGACATACACACAGGCTGTTTTTTTTTTTTTAACTGCCCGATGTCTCCAGGCATTCGCCCCGTGTGTACCCAGCTTAACCCAGCCTGTACATTGTTTGGCAAATGTGTGAATAACATGGTCCATGTTTGTCCACTCAAACCCCTGTTTGATGTTTGTTTAGCAGTTTGTCATTTAGTGGCTGTAAAACTACTGCTGATAAATGACATGACAGATTTCTGGCAGCTATCAAAAAAGCCAGTGGGGATTCTGGGTGACATAGTTGACGAAATGTGGTCATGATCATATTTGATCAATATTGCAATCAAGAAATGCCTCAGGCTTGTTTACTTACAGAAGCCAGTCAGGGATCTGTAATTTGTGACAGGGGTCATTGTGATTGATGTGAATCTACTGTACATTAGGGATGCACAAACGGTTCAGCTGAGCAAAAGTTCAGCCTGAACATCGCCCATGCGAGCACACAGTCGATAGGTTTTTCAGGAGTGGGCCGGGAAGCCAGCCACTGCGTCCTTAACAGATGAGTTATCAGCTTCCCTGCTGACAGCTAAATGAAAAAAAAAACAACACAGTACAGGCCCCTTGGGTCTGGTATGGATTCTAAGGGGAACCCCATGCTATTTTTTGTAAAAAAAATGGAGTGGGGTCCTCCCCAAAATCTATACCAGACTCTTATCTGGGCATGCTGCTTGGCAGGCTAGGAAAGGGGGGACGAGTGAACACCCCCCTCCTGAACCATACCAGGCTACATGCCCTCAACATGGGGGGGTGCTTTGGGGCAGGGAGGGCTCTGCCTCCCCCACCATAAAGCACCTTGTCCCCATGTTGATGAGCACAAGGGCCTCTTCCCCAACGCCCTGAGTGGTGGTTGTGGGGGTATGCAGGCAGGGGGCTTATCAGAATCTGAAAGCCTCCTTTAATCATTTCAGCTCCAAAAGATTTACCCCCTTCATGACCAGTCCATTTTTTAAGATATGGCACCGAGTTACTTTAACTGACAATTTGCATAGCCGTACACAGCTGTACCCAAATAAAATTGATGTTCTTTCTTTTGGCTGTATTTGATCACATCTGTGGTTTTTATTTGTTGCGATATAAACAAAAAAAGACAGACAATTTTGAAAAAAAAAACATTATGTTTTTTTTTTTTTTTCAAAAAGTTTTTATTGAGAAAACAAAATAGAAAGACATATGTACATAATATCGTAAGTCATTTTTACAGAAGCTACAGAAACTACAGAAATTACAGAAGATCTATTAGACATGAGATCTAGAGGTAACACCATTATGTTTTACCTACTGCTAACATTTATATCTAATAAAAATCTATTTAGGTCAATATGTATTCTGCTACATATCCTTGGTTAAAAAATTAAAAAATCCCAATAAGAGTATATTGATTGGTTTGCCCAAAAGTTATAGCGTCCACAAACTATTTATTTTATTATTTATTGAACTTATTTTTTACTAGTAATGATCAGTGACTTATAGTGGGACTGCGATATTGCGGCGGCAGGTCGGGCCCTACCTGACACTTTTGACACTTTTTGGGGACCAGTGACACTAATACAGTGATCAGTGCTAAAAATATTCACTGTCACTGTACTAATGACATGGCTGGGAAGTAGTTAAACATCAGGGGCAATCAAAGGATTAACTGTGTGCTTAGCTAGTGTGTTTGTGTACTGTGGGAGGTGCTTTTACTAGGGGAAGGCATAAATCTGTATCCCTGCATTGCAGGAACACAAGATCCATGTCTTCCTTACTGTCAGAACGGCTATCTGCCTTGTTTACATAGACAGATTGCTGTTGTGCCTCTGTGCTGAATGATCGGTGGGTGCCTGTGGACATAGAGTCTGCTTTACCTGCAGATCAGCTCCCGCTGTGTATAATCACATAGGGAGTGGGTCGCCTGTGGCGCGCATGCATGCCACAGACACGGAAGTGTCGGATCATGTATTAGGTATGTGATCCAGCGCAGCAGTGCCACCTCGTCGCCACCTTGCCACCATATTCTAGGTTCCATGGGTGCCTATGTCTACTCTTCATAAGATGATATAATGAATACCTATGATAGGGATCCCTGAGGCCCCACAATTGGGTACTATTGTGTATGTGTATATATGTGATCCATTGGACTATGTATTACTTTACTGTACCAACTTGTTTATTATCTATGTTGGGGATTAAGAGAGGCCAAGATTATATTGGCTAAATTGTATTTTATATGTATTTAATCATGCATATTGTTCAATTTTGTATCATTACCATGTATGGATGGAATTGGGTTTTGATGTATAATTACCATAATGCACCCTAGTTCTGAACATTAAATATCAGTTTTACTAAATCTAATATATCTATTTATTTTGTAACCAATGTTTCAATTAAAGTCCCGATTTCCCTTTCGCCTCCCCCCTTCTTTTTTCACAGCGACAGGGATAGAGGTATCCGACCAGGCCATTTACTCATTTAAAGTCCTGAACTTGAATTCCTCTCCTTTTTTGTAATATCTAGATTGTAAGCTCTAACGAGTAAGGCCCTCTGATTCTTCCTGTATTGAATCGTATTGTACTATCTGCCCTCATGTTGTAAAGCGCTGCCCAAACTATTGGCGCAATATAAATCCTGTATAATAATAATAAAAAAGTAAGTTATATGGGCATCAAGTGGTTAACAAGAGGCCCCCTGACCCCCCCCCCCCCCATGTGAATGAGTAGGGGTACATTGTTCCCCTACTCATTCACTCAAAAAAGTGTCTAAAATAAATAAAGACAGGAGGCGGTTTTTAAAAATTCCTTTATTAAAAAAAATAAAAAAAACAATGATGTAGATCCATTATCAATCACGACGTCTGCAGCACCACTGGACCTGAAAAAATAAAAAAATAAAAACGCTGGGCCAGCGACAAATGCTAAGTGTCGAATGCCTGCTCCGCTGTGTGACAGTTCTTAAATAAGTAAGGGGCGGGGCCACCTGGTGACAACACCTGGTGGCACTGACCCCATGTAATGTCACCGACCGATGCATGCTGGGTTGTTGACTTCACAAGGGATCAGGTGATGTCACCAGGTGGCCCCGCCCCTTACCTATTTAACAACTGTCACACGGCGGAGCAGGCACTTGGTGGTTAGCCTTTGTCGCTAGTGGAGCATTTTTTTTATTTTTTCCATTCCAGCACTGTGGTGGGCATTGTGATTGATAATGGATCTACATTGGGGGACATTTTTTATTTAATTTTTTTAATAAAGGAATTGTCAAAAACTGCCTCCTGTCTTTATTTATTTTTGACACTTTTTTGGGTGAATGAGTAGGGGTAACATGTACCCCATACTCATTCACAAAGAGGAGAGCAGGATCTGGGGACCTCTTGTTAAAAGAGGCTCACAGATTTCGATAAGCATCCTGCCCACAGACCCCCACAACCACCACCTAGGGCTGTCGGGAAGAGGCCCCTGTCCCCATTGAAGGCATGTGGCCTGGAATAGTTTAAAAAGGAGGGGGTGCTCGCTTGTCCCCACCCTTTCTGGCCTGAAAGACTACATGCTCGGATAAGGGTATGGTATGGATTTTGGGGGGCCCCACGCTGATTTAAAAAAAAAAAATGTTGGCGTGGGGTTCCCCTAAAATCCATACCAGACCCAAAGGGCTTGGTATGCATGGGGGGGGGGGCCTCACCTTTTTTTTGTATTGGCTTCAACTGCTTGCAGCTGTAATAATCTATTTAAATGTATTTTTTTCAGTCAGTTTTGCTGCAGCAGGTTCTATACACTTTAAAAGTTTTGGATAATGGATACTGAGGTCAAAGGCGCTACCTTTACCATGAAAATGTATTGTAAAGCACAACACTATGTAACTATGAAGATAGGGGTTAGTTTGATCCTCATAGAGGGAAAAGCAAAAAAACTCCCATAGTGCCGTATGCTCCAAAATTAAAGAATCTTCCTTTTATTGAAAAAATCTTATTTTTTTAAATAGCAAGTATAAAAACAATAATATAAAAAAAGTACTACCAAGAGAACTATATATCCAGCTAAGCTTTCCTGCTAAATTAGTGTGTTTGCAGGGCTAGCTGAGTAGACAAACGTGCTTCAAGAAAGTCTATGAGCTAGGGCGAGCGGCTTGCGCTCCAACTGCGCTCCAACAGCTCGTACTTCCGGAAGTGACGTAGTAGAGTGTGCGTGGCTCCGTCGGACGCGTTTCGTCATAGATGTCTTCAGCATTTTCATTGATACATGTCCCCCAGGGCAGTACCCAGGCCCCCATACCCTTTTAATGGCCAATAACCTGCATATAATCCTTCAAAATGGGGATTTTTCATGTTCGGGTCCCATAGACTTTAATAGACTTTGCAGTTGAGGGCCGAACTTTTTCTCTGTTTGGGAGTTTTGGTGCGTACTGAACCGGGGTGGGGGGGATGTTCGTGTTCAGCAAATCCCCCTACTGTACATCACTGGAAAATTGTATTGATGCAGAAATTACATTGTGGGATTTTTAAATAAATGTACAAATGTTATTATCATGACAGAACAGATAGTGAGTTTGCCACATCCCTGTATATATAGAAAAATTGGAGTACCCCCTAGGTGGGACTTTAAATTGGTAACAACACTAAAGAGTATATAAAAAAAAAAATTATTTAGAAAAATTAAGGATTAAAAACCATCCATGACAAATGATGATTGGGAAAAACATAAATTGACAAAAAAAAATAAAAAATTATTATTACAATTATTAACATATTATCTTGCAGTAGAATATAAAGGTGCGTGTCTAGTAATTGCTCTGTATCCAGACACTGCAAGGTTGGATGGTGCGCCCTATGGACCTTTACACACAGCATAAGGAACGCCAGATATTATTCAATATACTTTTCCCTTCACCATCCAACAAAGGATTGGAAAGGCCTGACTCGGTCCTCACTGTGAAACCTCTATATGAGCTTTCAAGCTCCTGTTCCCAGCTATATACCCTGTTAAAAATGTAGCAAAACACCGCGCTAGTAAATGCAAAAATATTGAAATGCCCCAATACAGCAAATATTAGGGCTAAAAAGTGACATAAAATGAAGTGTACATAGGTAGCAGCAGCAAAAAAATGTGGATACACACATAAACAAGATAAAACAGAAAATAAAGCCGCGCTAATTAAACAAATGGGTGATAGGTGACCTATACCTTGGTGTAAAATAAATCCTCAAGCAACAATGTGATAAATGCAAAGGAAAAACAACAAATTGTATATCAAACAATATGTGTGCACATTTCCCAATACACCCAAACAATAAAGTCCAGTGACATAAAAGATGAATAAAAAATGAAAAAAGTGAAACAAATTTGTGATAAATGAAAAAATAGTTCATAAATGTGATGATGTGAACTTGGACTTCTGGTGACAATAAAAATCGAAAACAACGTGATCCACCACCAATATAAGATTGCGCTTACCAGAAGGCAAGCTTAAAAAAGCCTGTAGTGTGATGTAAACGGGACAGATATGGACCTTCGGACATCAGCAGCAATCTGGATCTCCTCAGACAAGTTAGACCAGGGATAGAGATTCCAATGATGTTTTACCGCTTGGATCAATCAGGAATGGACACACTCTCCAAACAAAGGCATCGACCCCAGAGTCATTCAGCAGCCAATATGGAATACAGGAAGAAAAGGGGATGCTCCCATAGTGTGATACCAAATATTACGTTTATTAAAAGAAAAAGGAATCCTACTTACACAAAACGAAAAGCATATAAGCAGGACAAATAAAATACGCCGGCCGGCTTGCAATACACCCGCTCACAACGCGGAACGCGATGACGTCAGTGCGTCAGCCTCCCTACGTCCGTTTCGACCAATAGTCGTCTTCTGGGGAACGGGCGACGCACTGAATCATCGCAGCTATATAGACAGTGGTAAACACAACCTGGTGAGAACCTTCAATGGCGGGAAAAACTAAATTGACCTTGAGTTTAACCCTATATGTATATAATTAAAATATAAAAACTAAAAATTGCACTAAAAAAGGGCCCCATCTTGTGGACAAATAACAGAACACAGCTAGATGAACTAACCATGTAATAAGTTACAAGTGGAAAATTACCAAAGCTCGCTCCACAAAATGGAGCTCTAACAGTGGCAAATAGCCCAATGAGAATGTATATGTAATATCTCAACTGATAAATTAAAAATTAAATGATAAGCATATTGGGAGATGTAAATATGATCAAACACATTATACATCAATAGTTGCAGAAAAAGAGAAGAAAAAGACCCCCAAAAAAAACTCTCTTTCCTTACAAAGTAAATGGGTAACAAGAACAAAAATTCAGAAAGGATCAAAAATCACAAAGTGGCCATTGATGTTTCTCACCTCACATTATTATACATCACAATATATATAGTGTGAGCATAAATCGGATGTCTTAATTTTAAAAATTACATCGTAAGGGTGGTACAGCAATTAAACTCCCATAATGACCATACGGGTCCCCAAATTGGAACTAGGAGACTCAGGAATTGTCAATGAAAGCGTTGACATCAATGTCAACGTTTAACCCAAACGGGGTATAACTTTTAATCTTATGTATCCATGACATCTCCAATCTGGAGATGCCGCGCACAAGAGAACCTCCTCTCCACGGTGCCGTATATTTGTCGATCCCCAGAAAGATTGTCTTTGAGGGGTTCTTCATATGGGCCTCTAAATAATGTCGGGAAACTGGATGTTTAGGGAACCCACCCAGGATATTGGTGACATGTTCGTTTAGCCTCACCTTCAGGGGGGCGCTTTGTCCTACCGACATATTGGAGCCCACATGGGCACTGGAGTAGATAGACCACCCTCTCGGTGGCACAGGTGATGAAAGGTTTAATTTCGAATTCCACGCCTGTACTAGTAGAAGTGAATTTATGTGTCCTCCTATGGCTACAGCCACTAAGAGAGCAGATCCTACATTTCCTACATTGATAAAAACCCGTGAGGTTATCAAAGAAACATGTTTTAGCAGTGGGCGGATCTAAGACATTAGGTGCTATTCTGTCTTTCAGCGAAGGGACTCCCTTAAATACAATCTGAGGTGTCTGTGGAAGAACTGCATTAAGGGTAGTGTCACTGGTGAGAATGTGCCAGTGTTTTTTGATCATTTTACCTATGTTCCTATGTTGAATGGAATAGGAAGTGATAAAAGGGACCATAGCTAAACCCCTATCTTTAGCAGGCTTCTCTTGATTCAGTGCGTCGCCCGTTCCCCAGAAGACGACTATTGGTCGAAACGGACGTAGGGAGGCTGACGCACTGACGTCATCGCGTTCCGCGTTGTGAGCGGGTGTATTGCAAGCCGGCCGGCGTATTTTATTTGTCCTGCTTATATGCTTTTCGTTTTGTGTAAGTAGGATTCCTTTTTCTTTTAATAAACGTAATATTTGGTATCACACTATGGGAGCATCCCCTTTTCTTCCTGTATTCCATATTGGCTGCTGAATGACTCTGGGGTCGATGCCTTTGTTTGGAGAGTGTGTCCATTCCTGATTGATCCAAGCGGTAAAACATCATTGGAATCTCTATCCCTGGTCTAACTTGTCTGAGGAGATCCAGATTGCTGCTGATGTCCGAAGGTCCATATCTGTCCCGTTTACATCACACTACAGGCTTTTTTAAGCTTGCCTTCTGGTAAGCGCAATCTTATATTGGTGGTGGATCACGGTGTTTTCGATTTTTATTGTCACCAGAAGTCCAAGTTCACATCATCACATTTATGAACTATTTTTTCATTTATCACAAATTTGTTTCACTTTTTTCATTTTTTATTCATCTTTTATGTCACTGGACTTTATTGTTTGGGTGTATTGGGAAATGTGCACACATATTGTTTGATATACAATTTGTTGTTTTTCCTTTGCATTTATCACATTGTTGCTTGAGGATTTATTTTACACCAAGGTATAGGTCACCTATCACCCATTTGTTTAATTAGCGCGGCTTTATTTACTGTTTTATCTTGTTTATGTGTGTATCCACATTTTTTTGCTGCTGCTACCTATGTACACTTCATTTTATGTCACTTTTTAGCCCTAATATTTGCTGTATTGGGGCATTTCAATATTTTTGCATTTACTAGCGCGGTGTTTTGCTACATTTTTTACTGTTTACTTTGATATACCCACACTGCAGCTTTCTTCTTTTTTATGTGATTCATATCACTTCGCATATATTGGTTCCATCATTAGGTTTCCGTCCCCTTTATCACCCTTTTGGCTATCTTGAAGGTTTATTCATTATGGATATCTTCGACTATAGGGCCACGAGAGTGGTCAATGTTGAGGGGGTATTTGAATCATACAAAGATGAGGAGGGGGATCTAAGTGGCCTCTTTATGAGACTAAAAAACCTTACTGTCTCAGAGATGCATACGCAATGGGATATTGCATACTTAGAGACGTACATTAGGAGTAACATGGTACCCAGAAGCCTTAGATGGGAAATCAATCCCCAGAAGGGAGATATAGAACTCGAGGACAGGTTCAAGTATTTTAATACGGCTGGTGTCAGTTTTTTAAAATTTCTTGTTGAAAGGAAGACGTCCAAACTTACCAGATTGGACCATCTGTTTGTGTACTCAAGCTGAAACGAACTTGGGTTCTGCAGCAGGACAATGATCCTAAACACACCAGCAAGTCCACCACCGAATGGCTGAAGAAAAACAAAATGAAGACTTTGGGGTTGCCTAGCCAAAGTCCTGACCGGAATCCTATTGAGATGTTGTGGTATGACCTTAAAAAGGCTGTTCATGCTCGAAAACCCTCTAATGTAACTGAATTAGGACAATTCTGCAAAGATGAGTGGGCCAAAATTCCTCCAGGACGCTGTAAAAGCCTCATTGCACTTTATCGCAAACGCTTGGTTGCAGTTGTTGCTGCTAAGGGTGGCCCAACCAGTTATTAGGTTTAGGGGGCAATCATTTTCAGGGCTGCTCTGTGCAAAGGCATTGCACAGAGCAGATAAGTATAGGCATGTTTGTTTTTTAATACAAAAAAAAAACCTTTACAACCACTTTAAGTAAATAGTTGTAGCATCAAACAAATACGGTGTATTTAGGTATCTAGATCCACATCAAGACTGCACAGTTGCAATTAAAGCATGAACTGGTTAATACTGACTTGTTTTGGTCCATAGCGGTCATTTTTATCTTTCTTCACTATTTGTTGAGTCACTTTACATATCAGGATACTTGATGCACATACTTGTTCTGGATCAGTGACTCAGTAAATAGTGAATGAAGGAAAAGGGTGACAGCTGTCAAGAGTACTCACAGGTTCATAATAATATTCCTATATTTTACCTAGACAAATTTCCTTTAAATTCACCTCTGTACATATAGTTGTACCTTTAGAAATACAAAGAGAACCATGTTGCAAAGCATAAGCTGTGAAAATATAATTCTATAATAATAATTATTGTAAAACCTTACAGTATATGCATTTCATAATGAATATCATCTTACCCCAATCGCTGCTAGTATTGGTCCTTGGTAGATCCATTTTATTTCTCCAGCGCTCAGTTCCCAACATCTGTAGGATAAAAAAAATTAGAAATCTCCTTCACTTTTAAATCTTAGAAGCAGAACACTTTTAATAAGAAGTTAACCCAGAAACAATTGTGTTTAAGATTTCCATGCATACAGCATTAGAAAAACATCCACTTTTATACAAATTGAACATATCTTGTATTCTGCTTGCATTATTTCCTTGTTCAATATTTTTATTAAAGTTTACAGGAGGAACAGAAAAAAAAAAGTCAACCATAAAATAGGACATAGGGAATAGGGTCTGCTTGCTTTTTTTTTCAAATGTGTCCTATTTTTTACAAGCATTTAGACTGAACATTTTTTTGATATTAGTATTTTGACTTTATCTGGTGGCTATAACATATAATTATCTGAATTTATGGTTTACAGGAGGGACACGAGATCCCTTATTCATGTTATATTCATGTTATGGAGTTGGTATTTATTGACCCTTCTTTAGCTGAAAGCATTAGCTTATTTTATTCCCTTCTCATAGGCATCTACAATAATAGTATGGCTGTTAAAGTGGACCTATAATTAAAATTCACATCCATTGTGCAACATTAGGGCACACAAGAGTATTGTGTTGGAGGTATGGCTAGAAAGTCCAGGCCGTTATACAGCACCTCATCCCAATTAGTTAGAGAAATGGTTTGGGGTGGGTTGAAGGGATTATGACGGTGCCAATATTAATATATTTGTCAGAAAATGTTTTAGAGAAAGATACATTTTATTAAAACCAGAAAAATGTAATACAATTTTTTATAAACAAGTAGAGAAAAAGAAACACACAACTGTAATATATTGACGTTGTGTGTTTCTTTCTCTCTACTTGTTTATAAAAAATTGTATTTCATTTTTCTGGTTTTAATAAAATGTATCTTTCTCTAAAACCTTTTCTGACAAATATATTAATATTGGCACCGTCATAATCCCTTCAACCCACCCCAAACCATTTCTTAAGAGTATTGTGTTATTTAGAGAAAAAGGCTACCTCTTTCTTGACAAAAAGTATAAATAAAACCCTCCCTAGTATGACAGCCAAAGCAGCCTTGATCAAGTGGAGAATTCTTTACATTTTTAAAGACAACAGTCTAATATGTCTTGTAGACTTGACAATAGATAGGGATGAGCTTTGGTTCTAGGTGAACAGGAGTTTGACCCTAAAGACGTATACACACTACACTGGCTTGCATGAAAAAAAAAAAACTGTCAGCTCCGGTCGAAGATGATGTACTAATAACCTGTCATAAGTGCACAGATCTCCCCCACTGACATGAGGACGCCCCCCCTGCCAGAACACTGATCAGCGGTCTCTGCCATTGGCTAAGAGTGCTAATCGGGAATCGGTACGCTGCTGGTTTTCAAGCATGCATGTCCGTCAGACTGACATACACACAGGCTGTTTTTTTTTTTTAACTGCCCGATGTCTCCAGGCATTCGCCCCGTGTGTACCCAGCTTAACCCAGCCTGTACATTGTTTGGCAAATGTGTGAATAACATGGTCCATGTTTGTCCACTCAAACCCCTGTTTGATGTTTGTTTAGCAGTTTGTCATTTAGTGGCTGTAAAACTACTGCTGATAAATGACATGACAGATTTCTGGCAGCTATCAAAAAAGCCAGTGGGGATTCTGGGTGACATAGTTGACGAAATGTGGTCATGATCATATTTGATCAATATTGCAATCAAGAAATGCCTCAGGCTTGTTTACTTACAGAAGCCAGTCAGGGATCTGTAATTTGTGACAGGGGTCATTGTGATTGATGTGAATCTACTGTACATTAGGGATGCACAAACGGTTCAGCTGAGCAAAAGTTCAGCCTGAACATCGCCCATGCGAGCACACAGTCAATAGGTTTTTCAGGAGTGGGCCGGGAAGCCAGCCACTGCGTCCTTAACAGATGAGTTATCAGCTTCCCTGCTGACAGCTAAATGAAAAAAAAAAAACAACACAGTACAGGCCCCTTGGGTCTGGTATGGATTCTAAGGGGAACCCCATGCTATTTTTTGTAAAAAAAATGGCGTGGGGTCCTCCCCAAAATCTATACCAGACTCTTATCTGAGCATGCTGCTTGGCAGGCTAGGAAAGGGGGGACGAGTGAACACCCCCCTCCTGAACCATACCAGGCTACATGCCCTCAACATGGGGGGGTGCTTTGGGGCAGGGAGGGCTCTGCCTCCCCCACCATAAAGCACCTTGTCCCCATGTTGATGAGCACAAGGGCCTCTTCCCCAACGCCCTGAGTGGTGGTTGTGGGGGTATGCAGGCAGGGGGCTTATCAGAATCTGAAAGCCTCCTTTAATCATTTCAGCTCCAAAAGATTTACCCCCTTCATGACCAGTCCATTTTTTAAGATATGGCACCGAGTTACTTTAACTGACAATTTGCATGGCCGTACACAGCTGTACCCAAATAAAATTGATGTTCTTTCTTTTGGCTGTATTTGATCACATCTGTGGTTTTTATTTGTTGCGATATAAACAAAAAAAGACAGACAATTTTGAAAAAAAAAAACATTATGTTTTTTTTTTTCAAAAAGTTTTTATTGAGAAAACAAAATAGAAAGACATATGTACATAATATCGTAAGTCATTTTTACAGAAGCTACAGAAACTACAGAAATTACAGAAGATCCATTAGACATGAGATCTAGAGGTAACACCATTACCGTATTTTTCCGTGTATAAGACGCCCCCATGTATAAGACGCCCCCCACTTTTCCAGCCCAAAATAAAGAAAACAACATTTTAAACAGGTAAAACAGAACACAGTTTTTGCTTGTTTTCCCCTTAAGGCCTTCTTCTTTTTTGGCATCTTAAGGAGTTGTTCTTCCTGTTTTCTCCACTGTCTGATCATACTCTCAGTGGGGGGGGGGGGGGGGTCCAAACTGTCTCTCTGCAGCTCTATTCCCATGCTCTTTTGCATAGCTAACCACACTAAGTTTGAATTTGGCAGAATATGACAATCTCTTACTTTTGTTTTGTGACATCTTGGCTCTAATCGCTCCGCTCCGCTCCCTGATGCATCTACGCAGTCTCCACAGCGAACGGATCGCATCTGCGCAGTCTCCACAGCGAACGGATCACATCTGCGCACTCTCCACCTCCAGATGCAGCAGGCGTCATACAGCTTGTGATTGGAGGATGCCGCTGTGACATCCTACGCACCCGCGCGGCTCTCTCCCAGGCTGACTGACCGTGTATAAGACGCTGCTCGAATTTCAGTGTAACAATTAAAGAAAAAAGCCGCGTCTTATACACGGAAAAATACGGTATGTTTTACCTACTGCTAAAATTTATATCTAATAAAAATCTATTTAGGTCAATATGTATTCTGCTACATATCCTTGGTTAAAAAATTAAAAAATCCCAATAAGAGTATATTGATTGGTTTGCCCAAAAGTTATAGCGTCCACAAACTATTTATTTTATTATTTATTAAACTTATTTTTTACTAGTAATGATCAGTGACTTATAGTGGAACTGCAATATTGCGGCGGCAGGTCGGGCCCTACCTGACACTTTTGACACTTTTTGGGGACCAGTGACACTAATACAGTGATCAGTGCTAAAAATATTCACTGTCACTGTACTAATGACATGGCTGGGAAGTAGTTAAACATCAGGGGCAATCAAAGGATTAACTGTGTGCTTAGCTAGTGTGTTTGTGTACTGCGGGAGGTGCTTTTACTAGGGGAAGGCATAAATCTGTATCCCTGCATTGCAGGAACACAAAATCCATGTCTTCCTTACTGTCAGAACGGCTATCTGCCTTGTTTACATAGACAGATTGCTGTTGTGCCTCTGTGCTGAATGATCGGTGGGTGCCTGTGGACATAGAGTCTGCTTTACCCACAGATCAGCTCCCGCTGTGTATAATCACATAGGGAGTGGGTCGCCTGTGGCGCGCATGCATGCCACAGACACGGAAGTGTCGGATCATGTATTAGGTATGTGATCCAGCGCAGCAGTGCCACCTCGTCGCCACCTTGCCACCATATTCTAGGTTCCATGGGTGCCTATGTCTACTTTTCATAAGATGATATAATGAATACCTATGATAGGGATCCCTGAGGCCCCACAATTGGGTACTATTGTGTATGTGTATATATGTGATCCATTGGACTATGTATTACTTTACTGTACCAACTTGTTTATTATCTATGTTGGGGATTAAGAGAGGCCCAGATTATATTGGCTAAATTGTATTTTATATGTATTTAATCATGCATATTGTTAAATTTTGTATCATTACCATGTATGGATGGAATTGGGTTTTGATGTATAATTACCATAATGCACCCTAGTTCTGAACATTAAATATCAGTTTTACTAAATCTAATATATCTATTTATTTTGTAACCAATGTTTCAATTAAAGTCCCGATTTCCCTTTCGCCTCCCCCCTTCTTTTTTCACAGCGACAGGGATAGAGGTATCCGACCAGGCCATTTACTCATTTAAAGTCCTGAACTTGAATTCCTCTCCTTTTTTGTAATATCTAGATTGTAAGCTCTAACGAGTAAGGCCCTCTGATTCTTCCTGTATTGAATCGTATTGTACTATCTGCCCTCATGTTGTAAAGCGCTGCCCAAACTATTGGCCCAATATAAATCCTGTATAATAATAATAAAAAAGTAAGTTATATGGGCAGCAAGTGGTTAACAAGAGGCCCCCTGCCCCCCCCCCCCATGTGAATGAGTAGGGGTACATTGTTCCCCTACTCATTCACTCAAAAAAGTGTCTAAAATAAATAAAGACAGGAGGCGGTTTTTAAAAATTCCTTTATTAAAAAAAATAAAAAAAACAATGATGTAGATCCATTATCAATCACGACGTCTGCAGCACCACTGGACCTGAAAAAATAAAAAAATAAAAACACTGGGCCAGCGACAAATGCTAAGTGTCGAATGCCTGCTTCGCTGTGTGACAGTTCTTAAATAAGTAAGGGGCGGGGCCACCTGGTGACAACACCTGGTGGCACTGACCCCATGTAATGTCACCGATGCATGCTGGGTTGTTGACTTCACAAGGGGCGGTGCCATCAGGTGATGTCACCAGGTGGCCCCGCCCCTTACCTATTTAACAACTGTCACACGGCGGAGCAGGCACTTGGTGGTTAGCCTTTGTCGCTGGTGGAGCATTTTTTTTATTTTTTCCATTCCAGCACTGTGGTGGGCATCGTGATTGATAATGGATCTACATTGGGAGACATTTTTTATTTTATTTTTTTAATAAAGGAATTGTCAAAAACTGCCTCCTGTCTTTATTTATTTTTGACACTTTTTTGGGTGAATGAGTAGGGGTAACATGTACCCCATACTCATTCACAAAGAGGGGAGCAGGATCTGGGGACCTCTTTTTAAAAGAGGCTCACAGATTTCGATAAGCATCCTGCCCACAGACCCCCACAACCACCACCTAGGGCTGTCGGGAAGAGGCCCCTGTCCCCATTGAAGGCATGTGGCCTGGAATAGTTTAAAAAGGAGGGGGTGCTCGCTTGTCCCCACCCTTTCTGGCCTGCAAGGCTACATGCTCGTATAAGGGTATGGTATGGATTTTGGGGGGCCCCACGCTGATTTAAAAAAAAATGTTGGTGTGGGATTCCCCTAAAATTCATACCAGACCCAAAGGGCTTGGTATGCATGGGGGGGGGGGGGGGCCCTCACCTTTTTTTTGTATTGGCTTCACCTGCTTGCAGCTGTAATTATCTATTTAAATGTCTTTTTTTCAGTCAGTTTTGCTGCAGCAGGTTCTATACACTTTAAAAGTTTTGGATAATGGATACTGAGGTCAAAGGCGCTACCTTTACCATGAAAATGTATTGTAAAGCACAACACTATGTAACTATGAAGATAGGGGTTAGTTTGATCCTCATAGAGGGAAAAGCAAAAAAACTCCCATAGTGCCGTATGCTCCAAAATTAAAGAATCTTCCTTTTATTGAAAAAATCTTATTTTTTTAAATAGCAAGTATAAAAACAATAATATAAAAAAAGTACTACCAAGAGAACTATATATCCAGCTAAGCTTTCCTGCTAAATTAGTGTGTTTGCAGGGCTAGCTGAGTAGACAAACGTGCTTCAAGAAAGTCTATGAGCTAGGGCGAGCGGCTTGCGCTCCAACTGCGCTCCTGTCAGGAAAGCCCCTCCAGCGGGCGTCCCAACATCCCCAGGAGGAGAAGGATTCCCCGGCTCAGAACGGGCCTGCTGCGCCCACACATGCGCAATAGCGCGACTGTCAGTGCGCACGGACGCGCAGGAGCGCGCAGGAGCGCGCACGAGCGTGCACGGGAACACGCACGTGCACGCGCGGCGCCGGGCGCACGCGGGAGCGCGCGCGCGGCTGCCCTGACGCTGTTTGGCGCCAAGAGCGCTATTTAAACCAAACCCAGTCCCTGTTGCCTTGCTGCCCGATCAACAGCATTCTCTGTATGTGCTCTGTTTACCTGCAAAACCTGATTCACCTGATCCCTGCTGAAACCTGTCTTGTCTCTGACTCTTCTGACTTCTGCCTGCCCCGATCCCGGTTCTGGACTTTGACTACCCCTTTGGATGCTCCCTTGTACCTGATCTGCCCGTCTGTGTTTGACCCTGCCTGTTTGAGACCCGCCTGCACATTACCTGCTTGCTTCCTGCTGCTGGACTACAGGACACCTCCTTGTGTCTGCTGCACATTACCTGCTTGCTTCCTGCTGCTGGACTACAGGACACCTCCTTGTGTCTGCTGCGCATTACCTGCTTGCTTCCTGCTGCTGGACTACAGGACACCTCCTTGTGTCTGCTGCACATTACCTGCTTGCTTCCTGCTGCTGGACTACAGGACACCTCCTTGTGTCTGCTGCACATTACCTGCTTGCTTCCTGCTGCTGGACTACAGGACACCTCCTTGTGTCTGCTGCACATTACCTGCCTGCTTCCTGCTGCTGGACTACATGACACCTCCTTGTGTCTGCTGCACATTACCTGCTTGTCTCCTGCTGCTGGACTACAGGATACCTCCTGGTTCCCGTCTGCACAGATCTCCAGCCCTCTACCCAGCTTATCAGCCAGGCACTTGTGCTCCCCTGTGCTCCCGAGCTCCTGTCTTCCCTATCAGGGGTTCCCGAACCAGGGGTTTACGAGTGGCCGCTCCCTGCAATACGGGCTCTGCCTTAAGGTACGTGACAGTATCAGGCAGCCATGACTGAGCCCATGCAGGGAGCCACGGCTAGGGAGGACTTATGCCGTCACCTGGCCGGACTGACACAGGCCGTCAACTCCCTACAGGAGGGGTACTCCCGCCTAGAGGAACGCATGCAGACCCTAGCCACCTCAGGCCCAACAGCGCTCAGCGCATCACCTGCACCCTCGGTGGTTATGTTGCCTCCTGAGCCCAAGGTCCACACTCCGGATAGATTCTCCGGGGCCCGGAACAGATATAGGGCATTCCGCAACGCCTGTGAACTCTTTTTTGTACTCCAACCCCGAACCTTTTCCCTTGAGTCCACCAAGGTGGGGTTTGTGGTCTCCCTGCTACAAGGGGAGCCCCAGGCCTGGGCCCACCGCCTGGTGGAACAGAAGCACGAATGCCTCAGCAATCTGAACACCTTTTTCCAGGCCATGGGCATCCTCTACGAAGACCCACAACAGGCAGCAACTGCCGAAGCAGCATTATTTTCCCTACAACAGGGCCGTAGGGCGGCAGAAGACTATGCATCCGAGTTTAGGCGCTGGAGCGCCGATACGAGCTGGAATGACGCAGCTCTGCGTCATCAATTCCGTATGGGCCTCTCCGAGTCTTTGAGGGACGAGTTGGCCAGAGTGGGCATCCCTGAGACTCTCGAAGACCTGATCAACCTGTCCACTCAGATAGACAGGCGTCTGAGGGAGCGTACGGCCGGTCATTCCCGTCCGGTGTGGATGCTACCCCGAGTACCCTACCCTTCTGGCCGCACCGCAACTGCACCCTCTGAGCCTATGCAACTGGGCGTCCTTCGTCCTTCCCTGACCACAGAGGAGCGACAACGCAGGCGAATCCAGAACCTTTGCCTCTACTGTGGGGAACCCGGACATTACGTGAGGGCCTGTCCCGCAAAGTCCTGTAAGCACTCCTCTCTGTTTTCCACTCTTCTGCCTGCAGTACTTAATAATGCGTCTCACCTGACCGTTTCCCTTTCCCTACAGCTCCCAGGAGAGAATACTCTGGTCCCCGCCATAATTGACTCTGGAGCCTGTAGTGGGTTCATGGACCAGACATTTGCTCGCAAATTTCGAGTTCCTTTACGTCCCCGAGCCAGAGGACTGTCGGTACATCTAGCCGATGGGTCGGCTATCAGATCTGGACCTGTGACCCAAGAGACGGTTCCTCTACACGCTACCATTGCGGGTAACCACAGTGAACTACTCCGCCTGGACATCATTGAGTCCCCTCTGTTCCCTGTTATCCTGGGCATACCCTGGCTCAAGGCCCATAATCCTCAAATCGACTGGCCCATGGGGAGTATCAGCTTCCTCTCTCCCTACTGCTGTCAGCACTGCCTGCAAGGGACCACCAACGTCTCACCCTCTCTGCTCTGTCTAGAGGTTGATGTTGAGGCCCGTAGGGCTGTCCCGGAAGAATACCACAGCTTTTTGGACGTGCTCAGTCAAAAAGGGGCAGAGACACTCCCTCCACACAGGCCCTATGACTGCCCAATTGAACTTTTACCAGGTGCAGAAATTCCCTTCGGGAGAATCTTCCCTTTAACAGGACTGGAGTTGGAGACTCTCAAAGCATACATCGATGATAACCTGCGAAAGGGGTTTATACAACCTTCTACCTCCCCAGCCGGAGCAGGGATTTTCTTTGTAGAGAAGAAGGATCACTCTATACGCCCCTGCGTAGACTACCGGGACTTGAACAAAATTACAATTAAGAATCGGTACCCTCTGCCCCTGGTACCGGAACTATTCCAGAGGCTTGGTACAGCTGTGGTGTTTACCAAATTAGATCTCCGTGGGGCATATAACCTGGTCCGTATCCGAAGCGGGGACGAATGGAAGACTGCCTTTCGCACCCGCTTCGGACACTACGAATACCTGGTCATGCCATTTGGGCTCTGCAACGCCCCTGCTACGTTTCAACATTTTGTAAATGACATTTTTAGAGACTATCTTGACTTATTTGTTATTGTCTACTTGGATGACATCTTGATTTTCTCTCCCTCTCTGCCTACTCACAGGGAACACGTCAGGAAGGTCTTGACCCGTCTTCGCCAGCATGGCCTGTATGCGAAGCCTGAAAAGTGTGAGTTCGAACGTCAAAGTATCCAGTTCTTAGGCTTGCTCATTTCAGTAGATGGGATTAAGATGGATCCGCAAAAGGTGTCTGCCATCTTGGATTGGCCTGCCCCCACGGACAAGAAGGGAATTCAGCGATTCGTAGGATTCGCAAATTTCTATCGCAAATTTATTAAGGGGTTTTCCAACATCATTGCCCCCATCACGAGACTGACCAAGCAAGGTACCAAGTTCCAGTGGTCTCCTGAAGCTCAATCTGCCTTTTCAACATTAAAGGACCAGTTCGTGTCGGCCTCTGTCTTAAAACACCCGGATCCTGCACTCCCTTACATCTTGGAGGTCGACGCCTCTGAAGTGGCGGTAGGGGCAGTCCTCTCCCAGAGACAAGGCCCTAAGGCGCTCCTCCACCCGGTGGCCTTTTTCTCCCGTAAGCTGTCCGAAGCAGAGAGAAATTACGATGTCGGGGATAGAGAGCTACTGGCCATCAAGGCCGCGCTCGAGGAGTGGCGTTATCTCCTGGAAGGAGCCGCCCATCCTATCCTGGTCTACACGGACCATAAGAATCTGGAATACTTAAAAGTAGCCAAGAGGTTGAGACCCCGCCAGGCTAGATGGGCACTTTTCTTCACCAGATTTTCATTTCACATCACCTTCAGGCCCGGATCCAAGAATACCAAACCTGATGCTCTATCACGAATGTTCAGTGAGTCCACAGTTCCGCCACCTCCAGACACCATACTTACCCCAGGTAACTTCCTTCTTCTGCATGAGGATCTTCTATCCGAAATTAAACAAGCCTCCGCTTTGATCCCTCACCAGCCGGGCAGTTCCTTGCAGCCTAGAGACGGTCTGCTGTGGCATGAGGAGAAGATCTTCGTTCCTCAACAGTCACGGGTGGCCGCCCTGAAATCCTGCCACGACCACGAATTGGCCGGCCGCCACTTTGGTGCCCGCAAGACCGCTGATCTTCTCCTGCGCACCTTTTGGTGGCCCAACCTTCTAAAGGACTGCAGGGCATACGTCGAGTCATGTACCACGTGTAACCGTCCCGGTCCCGGAGAAGCCATGGAGGATGATCTCCATGGACTTCATTGTCGAATTGCCCCCTTCTGAAGACTTCACGACCATTTTTGTGGTAGTAGACAGGTTCTCCAAGATGGCCCACTTCTTACCCATGAAAGGCACCCCCTCAGCTCCTGAGACCGCAAGAGTCTTCATCAAGGAGATTGTAAGGCTCCACAGAATCCCCGCCAATATCGTATCTGACCGAGGGGTGCAATTTACGTCCAGGTTCTGGAGGGCATTATGTGCGGCCCTGAAGATCAACCTCCTATTCTCCTCCGCTTACCATCCCCAGACCAACGGTCAGACCGAACGTACCAACCAGACCTTGGAACAGTACCTGCGATGCTACTCATGTTTTTCTCAAGATAACTGGGTCCCCCTCCTACCTCTTGCCGAGTTTGCATACAATAACTCTGTTCATTCTGCAACCAACCAGTCTCCATTTTTTTTCAAATTACGGGTTTCACCCCCTGTTCTTGTCCAACAGCATCCCAGAGTGCTCCGTGCCAGCAGCCCAGGAAACCCTGAATTTTTTCAGCACCAATAACAAGTTACTTCAGGAGACGATACTGAAGACCCAGGAACGAAACAAGGCGATATTTGACAAGAGGAGGAGAGGGGACCTCAATCTAAAGCCGGGAGACTTGGTTTGGCTGTCCACCCAAAACCTGAAACTGGCTTGTCCTTCCAAGAAGTTGGGGCCAAAGTTTGTGGGTCCTTTTCCTGTAACTAGAAAAATCAATAATGTGGCGTACGAGTTAAAACTGCCTGACTCATTCAGAATCCACCCAGTCTTCCACGTTGCCCTCCTAAAACCTTCAACTCCGGATCCCTTTGCTAGCCGGAACACCGGCCCTCCTGAACCTGTGCTTATCGATGGCGAGGAGGAATTTGAAGTAGAAACTATTGTGGACTGCAGGAAGAGATATGGCCAGGTTCAATACCTTGTAAAGTGGAAGGGCTACGGGCCGGAAGAGAATTCTTGGGAGCCAGAGGCTAACATCCATGCCCAGAGGCTAATTTCGGCCTTCAAGAGAGCCAATCCAAGTAAGTGGGCCCAGTTGGGCATCCGGAGGCTGCCCATTGGAGGGGGGCAATGTCAGGAAAGCCCCTCCAGCCCCTTTGAGACCCGCCTGCACATTACCTGCTTGCTTCCTGCTGCTGGACTACAGGACACCTCCTTGTGTCTGCTGAACATTACCTGCTTGCTTCCTGCTGCTGGACTACAGGACACCTCCTTGTGTCTGCTGCACATTACCTGCTTGCTTCCTGCTGCTGGACTACAGGACACCTCCTTGTGTCTGCTGCGCATTACCTGCTTGCTTCCTGCTGCTGGACTACAGGACACCTCCTTGTGTCTGCTGCACATTACCTGCTTGCTTCCTGCTGCTGGACTACAGGACACCTCCTTGTGTCTGTTGCACATTACCTGCTTGCTTCCTGCTGCTGGACTACAGGACACCTCCTTGTGTCTGCTGCACATTACCTGCTTGCTTCCTGCTGCTGGACTACAGGACACCTCCTTGTGTCTGCTGCACATTACCTGCTTGCTTCCTGCTGCTGGACTACAGGACACCTCCTTGTGTCTGCTGCACATTACCTGCCTGCTTCCTGCTGCTGGACTACAGGACACCTACTTGTGTCTGCTGCACATTACCTGCTTGTCTCCTGCTGCTGGACTACAGGATACCTCCTGGTTCCCGTCTGCACAGATCTCCAGCCCTCTACCCAGCTTATCAGCCAGGCACTTGTGCTCCCCTGTGCTCCCGAGCTCCTGTCTTCCCTATCAGGGGTTCCCGAACCAGGGGTTTACGAGTGGCCGCTCCCTGCAATACGGGCTCTGCCTTAAGGTACGTGACAGCTCCAACAGCTCGTACTTCCGGAAGTGACGTAGTAGAGTGTGCGTGGCTCCGTCGGATGCGTTTCGTCATAGATGTCTTCAGCATTTTCATTGATACATGTCCCCCAGGGCAGTACCCAGGCCCCCATACCCTTTTAATGGCCAATAACCTGCATATAATCCTTCAAAATGGGGATTTTTCATGTTTGGGTCCCATAGACTTTAATAGACTTTGCAGTTGAGGGCCGAACTTTTTCTCTGTTCGGGAGTTTTGGTGCGTACTGAACCGGGGTGGGGGGGATGTTCGTGTTCAGCAAATCCCCCTACTGTACATCACTGGAAAATTGTATTGATGCAGAAATTACATTGTGGGATTTTTAAATAAATGTACAAATGTTATTATCATGACAGAACAGATAGTGAGTTTGCCACATCCCTGTATATATAGAAAAATTGGAGTACCCCCTAGGATTAAAAAGGCCTGACTCGGTCCTCACTGTGAAACCTCTATATGAGCTTTCAAGCTCCTGTTCCCAGCTATATACCCTGTTGCCTAGGGGGGTAGTGACACAGCATCACTTGCTGAGTTAAACGTTAACCAGAGGGGTATTGCCCTTAATTATGAGGCCAGTCAAAGCTCCATTAACTTTTTAGATCTGGTGATAAGGGTTAACAGCGGCATAATTACCACTGCAACCCATTTTAAGGATACAGACCGCAACTCGTACATCCCCATAGGAAGTTGCCACCATGAATCTTGGCTCAAGTCCGTACCCAAGAGCCAATACCTGAGATTAAAAAGGAATTGTTCAGATTCTACTGAATTTTCTTCTCAGGCGGATATTCTTACCAAGCGGTTCCTTGAGAAGGGCTATAACATCTCCTCCCTTATGGCTGTGCTCCATGAGGTGTCTAGTACTGATAGAGCAGATCTACTCAAAGAGAAGCCTGCTAAAGATAGGGGTTTAGCTATGGTCCCTTTTATCACTTCCTATTCCATTCAACATAGGAACATAGGTAAAATGATCAAAAAACACTGGCACATTCTCACCAGTGACACTACCCTTAATGCAGTTCTTCCACAGACACCTCAGATTGTATTTAAGGGAGTCCCTTCGCTGAAAGACAGAATAGCACCTAATGTCTTAGATCCGCCCACTGCTAAAACATGTTTCTTTGATAACCTCACGGGTTTTTATCAATGTAGGAAATGTAGGATCTGCTCTCTTAGTGGCTGTAGCCATAGGAGGACACATAAATTCACTTCTACTAGTACAGGCGTGGAATTCGAAATTAAACCTTTCATCACCTGTGCCACCGAGAGGGTGGTCTATCTACTCCAGTGCCCATGTGGGCTCCAATATGTCGGTAGGACAAAGCGCCCCCTGAAGGTGAGGCTAAACGAACATGTCACCAATATCCTGGGTGGGTTCCCTAAACATCCAGTTTCCCGACATTATTTAGAGGCCCATATGAAGAACCCCTCAAAGACAATCTTTCTGGGGATCGACAAATATACGGCACCGTGGAGAGGAGGTTCTCTTGTGCGCGGCATCTCCAGATTGGAGATGTCATGGATACATAAGATTAAAAGTTATACCCCGTTTGGGTTAAACGTTGACATTGATGTCAACGCTTTCATTGACAATTCCTGAGTCTCCTAGTTCCAATTTGGGGACCCGTATGGTCATTATGGGAGTTTAATTGCTGTACCACCCTTACGATGTAATTTTTAAAATTAAGACATCCGATTTATGCTCACACTATATATATTGTGATGTATAATAATGTGAGGTGAGAAACATCAATGGCCACTTTGTGATTTTTGATCCTTTCTGAATTTTTGTTCTTGTTACCCATTTACTTTGTAAGGAAAGAGAGTTTTTTTTGGGGGTCTTTTTCTTCTCTTTTTCTGCAACTATTGATGTATAATGTGTTTGATCATATTTACATCTCCCAATATGCTTATCATTTAATTTTTAATTTATCAGTTGAGATATTACATATACATTCTCATTGGGCTATTTGCCACTGTTAGAGCTCCATTTTGTGGAGCGAGCTTTGGTAATTTTCCACTTGTAACTTATTACATGGTTAGTTCATCTAGCTGTGTTCTGTTATTTGTCCACAAGATGGGGCCCTTTTTTAGTGCAATTTTTAGTTTTTATATTTTAATTATATACATATAGGGTTAAACTCAAGGTCAATTTAGTTTTTCCCGCCATTGAAGGTTCTCACCAGGTTGTGTTTACCACTGTCTATATAGCTGCGATGATTCAGTGCGTCGCCCGTTCCCCAGAAGACGACTATTGGTCGAAACGGACGTAGGGAGGCTGACGCACTGACGTCATCGCGTTCCGCGTTGTGAGCGGGTGTATTGCGAGCCGGCCGGCGTATTTTATTTGTCCTGCTTATATGCTTTTCGTTTTGTGTAAGTAGGATTCCTTTTTCTTTTAATAAACGTAATATTTGGTATCACACTATGGGAGCATCCCCTTTTCTTCCTGTATTCCATATTGGCTGCTGAATGACTCTGGGGTCGATGCCTTTGTTTGGAGAGTGTGTCCATTCCTGATTGATCCAAGCGGTAAAACATCATTGGAATCTCTATCCCTGGTCTAACTTGTCTGAGGAGATCCAGATTGCTGCTGATGTCCGAAGGTCCATATCTGTCCCGTTTACATCACACTACAGGCTTTTTTAAGCTTGCCTTCTGGTAAGCGCAATCTTATATTGGTGGTGGATCACGGTGTTTTCGATTTTTATTGTCACCAGAAGTCCAAGTTCACATCATCACATTTATGAACTATTTTTTCATTTATCACAAATTTGTTTCACTTTTTTCATTTTTTATTCATCTTTTATGTCACTGGACTTTATTGTTTGGGTGTATTGGGAAATGTGCACACATATTGTTTGATATACAATTTGTTGTTTTTCCTTTGCATTTATCACATTGTTGCTTGAGGATTTATTTTACACCAAGGTATAGGTCACCTATCACCCATTTGTTTAATTAGCGCGGCTTTATTTACTGTTTTATATACCCTGTTGCCTAGGGGGGTAGTGACACAGCATCACTTGTGGGCTATGATATACTAACCCAGAGGCTGAATTTGATCTCTGCACACACCATCCACTGACCGTGACAACTTTATTCTTGCTTGAATATTGTGTGTATTTCAGTGCTGCGTCATTCACCTTATCTCAAATTCAAACTCTCCTATATAAATACCCCTGATGAAAGGGCTTTGAACCTGAAATGCATTGGGTAACGGAAAGTTTTCTCGGTCATTGGTCACCATAAAGTTTTTTTTTATCTTTTTTGGTTTGTGAAGGGGTACAATGTACTCTTTACTCATTCCGATTCCAATTTCCAAACAATGGCTTCAAACTTGCAGTTCCAGTGCCATATGTGAAGGCAGTGAGGCACAGCGGCTCTGACACAGCTTGTGGAAATACCGGCTTATAAGCTCCCAGGGCATCTCTCTTACCACCGACACTCTTCTCCTGTCTGGTGAACCGCTGTCTTAGTCTTCCAGAAACTTATAAGGTAGGATCTCTCCTGGACATCTGCACTTCTCACATCCCAGAAGCCCTGGGACTATCTGATAAATGTGTGGCAGAAAGGGCGCATTGTCCTTTAAATAATCGTAAGTCATCTGGACCGGTGATCATTAAGTATCTGAATTATGCGGATAGGCTACCTATACTGCAGTGTTTCAGAAAAGCGTGATTCGTTCAACTGGACAATCATAAACTTCTGAATTTTTCCGTATGACTCAGTAGACGTATCGCTCAAATGTCAAACTCAAAAGTTCCAAGCCGTTTGTTCTATGCTCTTTTACCTCCCTGGCGGTAATCCCAGGAACTTCAGTACCAAAAGCGGTAACCCCGAGCCAGACTCGGGCATGCGTTGCAGGATACAGGGGGAAGTTACTTACCTTATCCCCTGGATCCTGCAAAGTCTCCCCGCTGTGTGAGCGAGCCGTCTGCTCGCTCAATTCACACAGTGCCCGAGTGCCGCTGATCTCCGTTCCCTGCAACGTTACGACGCACGGGAGCGGAGATCGGCACCAAATTCAAAAAAGTTTAACAACACAATACACATACAGTACTGTAATCTTACAGATTACAGTACTGTATACAAAAAATACACATCCCCTTTGTCCCTAGTGGTCTGCCCATTGCCCTGCATGTCATTTTATATAATAAAAAGATTTTTTTCTGCCTGGAAACTGGAGATTGTCCATAGCAACCAAAAAGTGTCCCTTTATGTCAAAAGTGGTTTTAGACCAGCTAGAAAACAGCGATAATAAATTAGAATTACAATTCATCATCAAACACTATATTTAATGACAGCGACTATTCTGCAACTGAGCAAATTTCAGTGTTTTTGATTTGATTACATTATTGAATCATTTTTATATATATTTTTTATTATATTATAATTTATGATTTTGTGTTTCAAACTTTATCATACCCGGGGTGTCTACTAGACTCTGGTTCGGACAGATTTAAGTGAGTTATTCATAAGAATTGCATGCCTACAATATAAAAACGCCAAATTTCCATGCAAAATAATTGTACCGCTTTCAGCACAAAATTCCAGACAGAATCATACCGCCATGGAGGTTAAAAAAGGCATACTATTTACACTGGCCTATCCAGCTATGTTTCATTTGCCGTACCAGGAGGGGGAACAACTTACTTTTCAAATACTGTGGAAGCTGAAGTCTTTCTCCAATCAAGCTAGGCAAAGCTTATCTGGGCCCAGGGAGCAGCACAGCCCCAGGAATGACCCTCCTAAAAGGCCATGCTATGCTAATTCCTCGGGACAGTACTAACTCAGATGATTCTATGCTTCCAATGATTCAGTTTTACTTCTGATATCAGTTACATTGTGTTGCATGTGCTGAGAATCCTATGCTGTGCCTTTTTGTACGGTGTTTGTATGGTATTTGGTTTTACGCAATATGTTCTTGAGCACTACACCTTGAGCCTGTTCACACTGGATCCCTGGTATTCATTCTGTTCAGGCGTCATGGTTGCCTTGTGTGAGATGCTGGAAGTCACATGTGGAAAAAAGTAAAGTCACTTGTATGCTGTATTCAGTTTTCAGTTTGTTGTTCTGTTTTCCTTCCTGGTTTTTATTTTAGTCTTCTTCTGCTTGGCCTCTGCTATGTGAGCCCATGGCATTCCTGATTGTCTATTTTCAGAATACTTCATACATATGAAGTACTATTTTTTCCATTATTCCATGGTCTATGCATGTAGTTCCTGGCAAATTAAGAGCTTGCGTTCCCCTGGCCAAATAAATAAAGATACTGAGATACCTGAAATGTATTAGCAGATATTGCTTTATAGCAGGAGACCCACTTGTTAGCAGCTGATTTTTTCCATATGCAGAAGCTGTGGGTGGGTAAGGTACTTGGATCAGCAGCTGTAGACCACAAAGTGGGGGAACAGATCCTATGCTATAAAAACCTGATATATGACTTGATACGGTCCAGCTAAAATTCCCTACCATGAACTCTTAATTACCAACATACATTATATGCCAAAATTCACCTGGTATATCATATTTCCGCACTATTACTGACTGTCTTTGTCAGAAAACACAATATCTACATCTAGTAGGGGAGTTTTTAATTAATTTAAGTACACTGATGAGGACAGATGGGCTCAAGATGTAATAGGCCTTGCCACTACTTCTGACTGATCTACAACACTCTTCCAGATGACCGCAACAGTAGGTCTGATCAATACCTGGAGGCTATCCTACCCGACAGACAGGGAATGCACCTTGTCTTCACATAACATCAGATTGGACTACCTTTTTTGCACCTCTTCTCTCAACTAACTTACTCAAATTGAATATACCTGATTGGGTCATATCAGACCGCAGACCACTCTCCATATCTCTTGATGATTTCCTAAATCAGGATACTGTTAACTAATGGAGATTCCCTCCCTACAAAGCCCATGATGAAAAGCTGAAGCATATTCTCCAGCATACCTGGACAGAATATGCAACTACAAACGCCTCTTACAAACATATTACAAACCTCTTCTGGCATGCCAGTAAGGCCTTCCTGTTGGGCAAAATAATTTCCTATATACATGCGGTCCCCTAGTTACAAACATCCGACTTACAAATGACTCCTACTTACAAACAGAGGGAGACAACAGGAAGTGAGAGAAAATCTACCCCTATGAAGGGAAATTCTCTCCTGTAAGGGTTATTATGGGAAAAAGGTACCTCCACTGATGCTTTATCACCAAGGCTTGTTTCCACAATAACCCCAATTTTTTTAAATCCAATTGTCATTGGGACAGAAAGTGAGGTGAAATCTTCTGAGCAGGGGCACAGACAGCAAAACAAACATTACAGGGGTGTTAACCCTTCCCTATGCTATCCAAAAAGCATTTTTTTTTTTTTTGCTGGAGCTACACTTAAAAAATTTACCTCTTCCAACTTACAGATTCAACTTAAGGGCAAACCTACAGATCCTATCTTGTTTGTAACCTGGGGACCACCTGTTCTATAAGAAAAAAAGCATTAAGGCAGTACAAGGAAGCTAGCGAAAGAATGGCCCAAACTCTCCTTGTCCATTAGAATACCCAAGACTATAGAAAAATATGGTATAAGGCCAAACCCTTGTTTGATCTACGTGCGGGACAACAAGAGCATATAAAGTTTGCCTATGCGGACATTCAGTTCCACAAATATTGTATGGCACTAAGATGGGTAAACTGTTAGCAAGGTTATGTAAGGGCCATCCACATATTACCGCCCTGAAAGATAAACAAGGGAAACTGGTTTCCCTCCCTAAAGATTTTAATACAATTCTAGAAACCTTTTATTCCTTTGTGTATGCCGCAAACCCATAGATCTAACTGAAGCCACTAGATTCATTGATTTTATCCAATTGCCTAATATAGATCCTATCCACTTGCAAACCTTAATTTTCCCAATAACACAGGAGCAAGTTTCCATGGCTATTAAAAATCTTGCAAGCAGCAAAGCTTCAAGCCCTAGTGAATTCTCATCGGAATTGTATAAACTGCTTATAGCCTCAGTTTTTCCTACCCTACAGGAGATGTACAGTAGGATAAGGGGGGGGGGGCTATCTCCCTTTGGATCACAGGTTCATATTAAGTTAATTGTTAAAAAAGGTAAGAACCCGACAGAGCCTGGATCCTTCCACCCTATCTCTCTATTAAACGTAGATGCAAAGATCCTATCTACAATTGTGGCATTCCTTCTAGCAAACATTGTGCTGGTGTCATGTCATATTCTGTCCCCCATCAGAAAGTGTTCGCTGTGTACTGCGCATGCGCAGTACACAGGACAACCAGATTCCGAAAATAGCCAAAGATGAACGGCGCCTGCGCCGTGAGTCCAGGTTCAAGCATTACACAGCGCAGTACACAGTGGACACTTTATGATAGCCGGACTATTGCTGACAGAACACCGTCTCTGATAAATTCAGCTTAGTCGGGTTTCTTCAAGGGACGCTCAGGATCATCCAACATTAGGGAAGTTCTAACAGTGTCAGAATACGTGAAAGCTAGCCATTATTACACTAGATGCCAAGAAGGCTTTTGACAATGTGAGCTTCCAATGCCTATCCATGGTCCTTAGTCAGAAGGCCTTCTTAAATAGCTTGCATTCTTCACTCTCAACTAGGGTAGTGGCAGCAGCGCCAATTTTGGACTTCTTAGCGCAAGACATGTGCACTGCGAAAAAGTTTCATTCATTTTAAAATTTTTTATTTTTTTCGGGAATCCAAAAATTCGGAAATTCGGAAAATTGGAAATCCTAAAATTCGAAAATAAGAAAATGCTAAAATAACCCGAAAATTTGAAAATCTGAAATAATAACTAACTAATAATAACTTAACTATTACTAACTATTAAATTATAGGTAATGGAATTTCCTTTACAATTTGGCTAAACGTAACAAATACAAATGTATTTGAAGTTAAGAATTATCTGAAATAATCTCTCTGGGGTGGAGTCCAGAACCATGGTCCTGACTCTACTATCAGGCCAACACACACCTGAACAATCAGTGTGCTGGTGAGTCTCAAATTCCGGACCCAGGACTGGGGATCTCATCACACCCAGATCTCTAAGAAATCCGCAGGCTCCAGGTCCCAAAGCAGACTTTACTTAATAATGAGGAAACTGAAAAGCCAGTTTCCTCTCAAACAAGCAACTACCCTGGAGCCCCTCAACCCATCTGGTTGAGAATTCTGGGTACATGCACTGGTGGGGTACCACATTACCACACCCCTCATTGCCTAGTTCCAAAATTAAAGAAAAAGGAGACTTCTCCTTGCTCCTCATCTGGGATCTCCAACCCTACTATACCTCCAGTCCTCTCAAAAACCTGCACTGAGAGGAACGAAGGTATAGCAATAGGTGTCCCAAGAACTTGCAGCCAATCTGCTAGCAGTACACCACCAATTGATTTTAACAGGCAAATTTCCCTACTCCAGTTGCTGAAACGAAAAAAATTTGGTCCCAGCCATCAACATGCTCAGTGTCTAAATTATAGCTTGGCCAAATTGCTAGCACTACAATTGCTGCCTTTTCAGCTGTTAGACTCTGCCCCCTTTTGTGAATTTGTGGAATGTGCTGTACCTTAGTGGCAGGTTCCAAAACGCAGTTTCTTTTCGCAGAAGACCATTCCGGCTCTCTACCGGCATGTGGAAGGCAATGTTTTGGCCTCGTTGGACAGGGTGGTCAGCAGTAAGGTTCATATTACTGCTGACTCATGGTCCAGCAGGCATGGGCAGGGATGTTACTTTTCCTTCACTGGGTAACTCTGCTAGCAGATGGGAAGGATGCAGGACAGGGTTCAGTGTTGTTGGAGCTTGTTCTGCCACCATTGCTCCAAAATGCTAGTGGTGATTCTGCCACGGCTCTCTCATCCACCCCCTCCTCTTCTTCTTCCTCTTTGTCCTCTTTTGCAGATTTGTCCTCTGAACCAGCGGTCCTCCATAAGTGTTCAAGGGGCTATGCAAACAGTCAGGCTAAAAGATGCCATGCGTTGCTTGAGTTGGTCTGCCTAGGGGACAGGAGCCACACTGGGGCAGAGATTTTGTCAGCTTTTCAGGGGCAGGCTCAGAGGTGGTTGACGGCACACCAGCTTCAACCAGGAATGGTTGTATGCGACAATAGCACCATCCGTCTCTCCGCCCTCCGACAGGGACACTTAGCCCATGTTCCATGCTTGGTACACATCCTGAATTTGGTGGTGCAGCAGTTCTTGAGCAGGTACCCAGGCTTACAAGATCTCCTGAGGCAGGCCAGAAAAGTCTTTGGTCATTTCCGCCAGTCATACAATGCCAGTGCTCAGCTGGCTGACATTCAAAGGGAATGCAACCTGCCCACCAACTGCCTCGATTGTGACATGCCCACCAGGTGGAATTTAACGTTGGCAATGCTGCAGGGGCTGCACACACAGCAGAGGGCCATCAATGAATACCTGTGTGAGTATGGCACCAGGACAGGGTCAGGGAGCTTTGGTTTCTTTTCATCGCGCCAGTGGCTACTGATCAAGGATGCATGCAGTGTCCTGTCCCCATTTGAGGAGACCACAAGGATCGTGAGCAGCGACAATGCATGCATCAGTGACACTGTCCCTCTAGTCTTCCTTCTGGAGCACACACTTTGCGGAATCATGGACAGAGCACTTGAGGCAGAACAGCGGGAGGAAGACTTACTTTCCTCTCAAGGCCCCCTTTATCCAGATAGAATTCCTGAGGGCCCACCAAACACACAGGAAGAATAGGAGGAGGCAGATTGTGTCAGCATAGATGTAGAGGATAACACTCAGCAGCAGTCTTCAAGGGATGGTTTTCAGTCACCAAAAACCCAAGGAGTTGTACGTGACTGGGAGGAGGTAGTTACAGATAATGTGATCCTTAGTGACCCAAAGGACTCAGAATCGAATGCCTCTGCAAACGCTGCATGGCCTCCCTGATTCTGCAAAGCCTGCAAAAGGACCCTAGGATTCATGGTATCACGAGAGGAGAGGGATCATTACTGGTTGCCAAACCTTATTGATCCACGTTACAAGGGTAAAGTTGCAGAACTCATCTTGCCTTCTCAGAGGGAGCAGAGGATGAAACATCTTCAGGGGGCCTTGAAGAAATGTTTGTGTAATGCATTTCCAGACCCTTGGAGGTTACCATTTCCTGGTGCTGGACAACGTGTTGGTAAGGCTTTGCTCAGTCAGAGGAAGAGCGGTGGAGAAGGTGGCCGGCTGACCGATGTCTTTAAACAATTTTTCAATCCTCAGCACCAAGGTCTAATCAGCTCAAGCAACCATCGCCAGCGTCTGCTTTACATGATGCAGGAATATCTAGGGGCATGAGCAGACTAATGCCCCATACACACGGTCGGATTTTCCGACGGAAAATGTCCTATCGGACAATGTTGTCAGAAATTCCGACTGTGTGTAGGCTCCATCTGACTTTTTCCGTCGGATTTTCCGACGGACAAAGTTTTATCTCCTGCTCTCAAATTTTCCGACAACAAAGTCCTATCAGACTTTTTCCGATCGTGTGTAGCGAATTCCGACGGACAAAGTGCCACACATGCTCAGATCACATTACAAGACCAAAGCTATTGGCTACTAGCCTCTACGTAGTTCCATCGTAGGCAACAAACGTCACCACGTTCAGAATGATCGGATTTTCCGACAACTTTGTCCGACCGTGTGTATGCAACACCAGTGTCGGACAAAACCCGTCGGAAAAAATCCGATGGATTTTGTGGTCGGATTTTCCGACCGTGTGTATGGGGCATTAGAGACCTTTCCAACAGAGCATCCACTGGGTTAATGGGTCTTGAGGGTGGACCACTGGCCAGAACTTGCTTAATATTCAATTGAGCTACTGGCCTGTCCTGCATCCAGCTTTCTGAACACACATTCAGTGCGGCTGGAGGGTTTGTAATGGATCAAAGTGTGTGTCTGTCCACAGACTCCATTGATAGGCTCACATTCATAAAAATGAATCAGTCTTGGATTAGCAGCTATCAAGCATCTGATGCTGATGTAACTAATTGAATTTGCTATGGATCTGGGATCCCTTGAAGACTGCCTATGCTGACTATCCTATTCCTTCTCAATCTTGATGATGCTAACTTCCAACTATATTTTGGGTTTAGGGCAACACCACCACCACCCAATGCCCAATTTTTCTGCCCCTGTTTAACAGGTGCATGTCATTACAATTTTTGATCTAATATTTCACAGCAGGGCTCGTTCCTGCACCCAACAAGAGTAACTGTGAGGGGTTACAGTGTTCTGGTACCAACAACACCTAAGGCCCAGTTATTCTGCAGAGTATATAGGGCTGTTCAGAGTATATAGTGTCTGGGGGACCCCATGCCATTTTTATTTGGTGTAGGGTTCTTCTTAATATCTATATCAGACCCAAAGGGCCTGGTATGGATTTTTTTTTTGGGGGGGGGGGGGGCATCCACACCATTTTTATTTATTTTCTGGTATTTTTATCTATATTTCCGGGATCCGACAATACATTAAAGCCACGAGCAGTTTAAATGACATTTTTTCTTTAGAAATGTAATTTTGCTGTGGTACTGTTATAAACATGGGAAAGATGGGCTACTTTACAGCCAAACTAAGGAAACCCCCTAGGCACGATAAATAAAGGAATATTTCATTTGTATTGTTTCACTTAAAGGATTATTAAAATCACTGCTCCTGAAAAAGTTTTTAAAACTTTTTTTTGCATTGATACATGTCCCCTGGGACAGGACCTGGGTCCCCAAACACTTGAGGACTAAATAACTTGCATATAAGCCTTTAAAATTAGCACTTTTGATTTTTCACGTTCACATCCCATAGACTTTAACGGTGTTCGCACAAGAGTTCTGCTGCAAACCGAAATGGGGGGTGTTCGGCTCATCCCTACTGACATGTGGTCCAGCAACCATGGTCAGGGATGATATATTTAGTTCACAGCACACTGGGTAACTCTGCTTGCAAATAGTAAGAATGCAGGGCAGGGCTCAGTGCTAGAGCTTGTTTTACTGCCACGTCTCCATACAGGTGGTTCAAGCCACGGAAGTTTAAGCCAGGAATGGTGGTGTGTGATTATGGCACTAACCTTCTGTCCACCCTTCGACAAGGAAAGTTGACATCTGCGATGCCTCGTACATGTCCTCAATTTGATGGTGCACCAACACCCAAAGGCCAATTCTTGCTTTCATCAAGCGTACCTCTAGAAGGTTACGGGGTGAGGGCACCAACAACACCCAAAGACCAACTTTTCTGCAACTGTTTGAGAGGGGCATCAAATTTCAATTTTTTACACTAATGCCCCATACACACGGTCGGATTTTCCGATGGATTTTGTCCTATCGGACAATGTTGTCGGAAATTCCGACCGTGTGTAGGCACCATCGGACAGTTTCCATCGGATTGTCCGACTGACAAAGTTCTATCTCCTGCTGGATAGATTTTCCGACAACAAAGTCCGATCACACCAATTACGATCGTGTGTAGCGAATTCCGACGGACAAAGTGCCACGCATGCTCAGATCACATTACAAGACCAAAGCTATTGGCTACTAGCCTCTACGTAGTCCCGTCGTAGGCAACAAACGTCACCACGTTCAGAATGATCGGATTTTCCGACAACTTTGTCCGACCGTGTGTATGCAACACCAGTGTCGGACTAAATCCGTCGGACCAAATCCAATGGATTTGGTGGTCGGATTTTCCGACCGTGTGTATGGGGCTTAAGACCTGTCAGAGAGGTTACCTGACTGGTCGCGGTGCTGGCCGCGCTGGTGTGCGCCGGTGTGCACCGGTGCGCGCTGGTGTGCGCGCTCCTGTTTGCGCTAATGTGGGCACTTCTGTTGGCACAGGTGCGCGGCGATGTGCGCCGGTGCGCGCTAATGTGCGCGCTAATGTTTGCGCTCCTGGTGCCGCGCTGGAGTACGCTAGTGCGTGCACGTGTGCGCCATTTGGCGCCAATCGGCCTATTTAGGTCTGCTGCCTACTATGGTCCTTGCTGCCTGATCATCAGCTCCCCCATGCCCTTGTTCCTGTTGCCTGTAACCTGCGTTCCTGTGTACCTGATCTCCTGATGACCCAGTTTGCCTATTGGATTAGACTTCTGCCTGCACCTGACCTCTGCCTGTTTGACCTCGCTCCTGCCTGCTCCTGCTGTACCGTTGTTGCCCGCCTGTTGCCAAACCCTGCCTGTACTTGACCTGCCTTCTCAGCTCCTGCTCCGCACCTGACTGCCTGTGTTTCAGCCTACCCACCTGCTGCTTGAGGATCATCCTGCTTCCAGCTCCTGGATCATCCACACCAGGCTCTCGTACCACTCCGAAATCCCGTGCCTCCTGTCTATTCTTTCAGGGGCCATGAGTCGGACCGTAAGGGAGACCACCCTCTGCCCAAGCTGACTCGCCGGTCTGGTAAGTGGAAGCCTGAAAAGGCCACTCTTGCTTTCATTAAGAGTACCTCTATAGGGTTACGGTGTGAAGACACCACCAACACCCACTTTTTTTATCATTATGTTCCCACAAATAGAGCTTTCTTTTGGTGGTATTTGATCACTGCTGGGATTTTTCTTTTTTGTGCAACAAATAAAAAAATGTTGAAAAAAAAACATTTTGAACGTAATAACATTTTTATGAAATTTTGAAAATAAGTAAATTTTCTCCTTCACTGATGGGCACTGATGAGGCAGCACCGACATGCACTGATGGGCACTAATATGCAGCACTGATGAGCACTGATAGGCGGCACCAGTATGCAGCACTGATGGGCATTGATAGGCGGCACTGATATGCATGAATGGGCGCTGATAGGTGGCACTGATGTACACTGATGGGTGGGACAGATGGACACTGATAGATGGCACTGATGGGCATCACTGATAAGGAGACACTGGCAGGCATTATTACTGGGCACTGACTGGCACCATTTGTTGGCACTGATTCATTTTGGGTACAGATTGGCATCCCTGGTGGTCATCAGTGGTGGCAATCCCTGGTGGTCATGGTGACATCCCTGGCGGTCTGAAGTGGGCATCCTCGGGGGGGGGGGGGGGGCTGCGCTAATAATCTGCGCAGACCCCCCCTGTCAGGAGAGTAGCCAATTGGCTCTCCTCTACTCGCTTTTTCTGTTTACATCTTGATCAGCTGTGATTGGACACAGCTGACCACCTGTCAGCCTCCACCAGACTGACACACCACACCACCAATCACCGTGTTGTTATACCTTGAAAGACATCATATGTCGTCCAGTCAGGATAACCCCCCTTTCTTCCCAGACCAATTTTCAGCTTTCAGTGCTCTTGCACTTTCAATGACAATTACTCAGTCATGCTACACTGTACCCAAATTACATTTTTTATTATTTTGTTCACACAAATGGAGCTTTCTTTTGGTTGTATTTATTCACCACTGAGTTTTTTTGTTTTTTGTGATATAAGTGAAAAAAAGAGCGAATATTTAGAAAATTATATTTTCTCCTTTCAGTTTTAAAATAAATACAATAAAATCTAATTTCCTCATAAATTTGGACCAGAATGTATTTTGCTACATGTCTTTGGTAAAAAAAAAAAATCCTGATAAGTGTATGATAATAGGTTTGTACGTTAGTCTACAAGCTATGCTATGTATCATTGAAAATTGATCAATCCTGATGTACTGACGGCCTATCTCATTTCTAGAGGCCCTAAAATGTCAGGACAGTACAGATCCCCCCCCCCCCCCCAAATGATCCCTATTTGTAAAGATGACGGTCCAAGGTATTTAGTAAGAGGCATATTGAGTTTTTTGAAGTTACAATTTTTTGCCCACAATAGTTTTGAAAATTAAGACTTTTTTTCTACTAAATTGTCATATTAACAAGTTATTTCTCACACATGGCATAGATAAACTTGCAATTACACCTCAAAATACATTCTGCTACTCCTCCTGAGTATGTCGAAACCACATGTGTGGGATTTTTTCACAGCCTGGCCACATACAGAGGCCCAACATGAAGGGAGCACCATCAGGCATTCTAGGAGCATAAATTATACATTTAGGCCCTGAAGGCCCTGAAGCACCAGGACAATAAAAAAGCCCACAAAATGACCTCATTTTGGAGAGCAAACACCCCAATGTAGGAGGCATAATGAGTCTTTTGAACATATCATTTTTTACAAAAGTTTTTTGAAAATGTGGAAAGAAAAATAAAAAAACTGCCAATTTACAAGATATTTCTAACACATAGCATGTACATAGCAAAAATTACCCCCCAAAATACATTTTGCTACTCCTCCTGAGTATGGCGATACCACGTGTGTTAGACTTACACAGCCAGGCCACATACTGAGGCCCAACATGCAGGGAGCACCATCAGTCATTCTAAAGGCATAAATTACACCTATCACATTTTTGAAAGCCCTGGAGCACCAGGAAAATGGAATTAGATGTGGCAGATGATCACAGACAGATGTGCACCAGATGTATGCAGATGATCACGGACAGATGTGCCAGATGATCATGGACAGATGTGCCAGATGAACACAGACAGATGTGCCATATGAACACAGTCAGATGTGCCAGATGAACACAGATGTACCAGATGAACACAGATGTGCCAGATTAACATGGACAGATGTGCTCCAGATGATCATGGACAGATGTGCCAGATGAACATGGACAGATATGCCGGATGAACACGGACAGATGTGCCACATGAACACAGACAGATGTGCCACATGAACACAGACAGATGTGCCACATGAACACGGACAGATGTGCCAGATGAACACAGCAGATGTGCCAGATGAACACAGACAGATGTTTGAGATGAACACGGACAGTTGTGCCAGATAATCACAGATAGATGTTCAGTGGGACAGATGTGGACAGATGTTCAGTGGGACAGATGTGGACAGATGTTTAGTGTGACGGATGTTTACTGGGACAAATGTGGACAGTTGTTTAGTGGGACAGATGTTTACTGGGACAAATGTGGACAGATGTTTAGTGGGACAGATGTTTACTAGACATATGCACACTGAAATATTTCTTTTTGGAATTTCTTTTTCGTCCGAAAAATGTATTTAATTAGTTACTCCCGAAATTTGTTTTTATTTATTTTGTTTCGTTAAAAAATGCATTCGTACGAAAATCCGAAATAATTGGTTGAATCTGTCATTGAAGGCTTATGGTGTCTGTCGAATGTTCTAAGAAGATTTGACGGAGCAGCTAAACTGTACGACGCCGCAATCATACATTTCCGGTCCAATGTTCCGCCTACAAGCTATAGTAGAATTCTAATGTTGTATGACACTAGTAATAATTATATTATATTTATTAATTAATATTACTAGTCAACCAACATAAGGATTCTTCTATAGCGTATGGGCAGAGCATTTGACCATAAATATCTGCTCGCGCTGATTGCTTCGTCGAATTTTCATGTTGAATCTTTTCTCTCTATGTCAATAATCTTGGACTAATAGAGCTAAGGTTAGGCACATTCGACCACAGGTTTGATGGACACAGATCGCTATTGTCAGTCGAATCTCCTATCTATATCGAACTGTTGTCACAGCAAAAATGAAAATAAAGCATTTGTTTATGTCGGATCTATGTTCGGATTCTGCACGTTCGTTATCGTTTGTTAAAACGATAACGAAAATACCCTAAATTCGGGCGAAAATGCATTCGGACGAAAACTAATGCACATGTATAATGTTTACTGGGACAGATGTTTAGTGGGACAGATGTGGGACAGGTGTTGGTGTTTTTCACTGTTTGGGGACACTATCTGGGTGATCAGTATGTAAAATTCTGTAAAAAACATCTCATACACACCTATCCCCAGCTTGCAGATTCGCTCTCCTTCTAAATAACTTCTCAGCTTTAATATTATAAAATTAATTATTGCTAAGAAAGCATTTCAGGTCAAATTCTTTGTTCAACCCTCCTGGCGCCAGGGATCCCAATTGGTGTATCCACTAAGATTCTTTCTTGCTGATCTCCCTTATGAAATTTGAACCCCTCCGGTGACGTTTCGGGGCCTCTATTCCCCAAAATTGCATCACAATAAAAACCCAGCAGGAATGCAATTTGGTTGCTTTCTTAGCAATAATTAATTTTATAATAGTAAAGCGGAGAAGTTATTTACCACAATATATAACACATGGGTGTAATCTTCTAATTAAAAACATGATGATGAAGGATTATTTGTATTTATTTATTTTCTTTGAATGGATCTGGTATCGGTGTAACCCAATTAGCAACCAATAATAAAATGTAGTACTAATATGGTTGCCCCAAGTGACCACATTATTAAGATAAGGGACATAGTATAAAGGAGAGTCCTACTTTATTATTGGAATAGTGATGGATTAGTTACTAAGCAACTCTGCACACATGATTTGTCATGAGTCATACATATTTAAATGGTGCTTAGAAAGTAGACCCGTAGGGGTTAAATATGGTCCGTGTATTTTTGAATATATATAGATACTGGTTTAGATGGATATTATTTTATAACAAGGGTTTAGAGTAATTTTAAAATTTTACATTAAAATGTTAAATATATTCGATTTCCTGTTGTTTTATAATACATTTTAGGCTAATAAAATATTTTAACTATATTCATGAAGATAATAATAGACATTACATTTTAATAGTATGTATCAGTGTTTTTTTATACATAGCTTTTATTGTGGATGAATAAAATAACTTTTTAGAATATATTGAGATGTTAGTATACTATACAATAGCCTGTGACTATGTATTTAATTATACATAGGGGAAACCATATTGTAAAAGCATTTGAGACATGAAATATGGGTTGCTGACAATTATTGCTAATTTGCAACAAATGAGGATAATATAAGGCAATATATAGGATATATGTGTGCTGAAGTTAATGTGTATTTTTCTAAGCACCGTCCTGTGCTAGTAATTAATAATGAGAAAATTCCACATCAGTGTAGTTTACTGCAGTTAATTGGGGCTGAGAATAAATAGTAGACAAACTAGCAGGTGAAAACATATGTATTATATTAACAGTGCGAGTAATAATAGATACCACGGACAATAAAATGTCCGTTCTACAAGAAAATGGCCACCGGACAATTGAACTTTCATGATCTACAAGAAAATGGCCACCGTCATACTTAGTGAGAGTAATAATAGACACCACGGACAACAAAATGTCTGTGGTGTATAAGAAAATGGCTGCTGGACAATAGAACAGCTACGATCTAATGTACGGAATATGGCCGTCGTAACACTATAAAGTAGCTGGCAGAGCAACCGTCCAATCATATCTCCCTGAGGAAGATATGAGTTAATCCCGGTATCGACATGTGTAGGGGAGGGGACAGGAACGTGCAGGAGGCAGTGGAGCGTTCTCAGCTAAAGGAAAGGACACATTGCTTCAGCAGTATCCCTGAGCTTGTAAAGAGTGGTGCACTGTAGCACCCACGAAATGTAAGTACTTTTTTTTATTATATTTTATTATATTAAAAAAAAAAAAAGTAAATTCTGACTCCTAAAAGTCTATTGATCATGTGTTTTTTATAAATTATTTTGGGTGGAATATGTAATCAACTTACTTTTTGATGCATGGGCTTTTGATTTAAATAATTTGGTTACATAAATTAAAATGATTAGCATACATTTCAGATTTATTTCTGTTTTCTGAAAATGTTATGCTTGCCTTACCATGCTCAGAGTGTGTGAAAAGCATCTAATTTTATTATCACCACCGAAGCAATGCAAGAAAAGGAAGAGTACCACTGCATCCATTTAGCATGAAAGAGTCTTTTAAATGACCTCAGCAAAAATAGAAGCTTCAGCTGCAGGGACTACCTCTAATTTGCAAACCAGCTTTGTGCGAACTTATAGGGAAAGCTCTCTTGTTCTGGGAGGGCATCCATGGATTTCCCCCCATTACATGCCTTCCGTGCGCCAACTTGGGCGTGTATCGGGTGTGCATGTGACCGATGTGTCCTTTTGGACACAGATCGCAGTAAAGGGCCAATAACAGCGGCCCTTTGCCATGTGATCAGCTGTGTCCAATCACAGCTGACCACATGCAATCAAGCTTGCCAGTTATCGGTATCCCTTTTCTCAGGTGCTTTCACAGGGAACATGTACACTGAGAATCAGTGCAGCCACATCAGTTCCAATCAGTGCCCATAAGTTCAGTTTATCAGTGCCCATCAGTGCCACCTATCAGTGCCCATCGGTGCCACCGATCAGTGCCCATTAGTGCCGCCTATGAGTGCCCATTAGTGCCACCTATCAGTGCCCATCAGTGCCTCCTCATCAGTTCACCCCTGTCAGTGCCTCCTCATCAGTTCCGTAAGTGCAGCTTATTAGTGCCAATCAGTGCCACCTCATTAATGCAGCCTCACCAGGGCCCGTCAGTGCAGCCTCTTCAGTGCACATCAGTGCAGCTTTATCAGTGCACATCAGTGCAGTCTCATCAGCACACATCACTGAAGAAAAATTACTTATTTGCAAAGTTTTATAACAAACTTTTTTTTTCAAATTTTTTGTTCTTTATCGTTTGTCTAGCAAAAAATAAAAAACACAGTAGTGATTAAATACCATCAAAAGAAAACTCTAAGAGTTTTTTTATAAAAAGATAACAATTTCATTTGGGTACAGTTTTGTATGACCACGCAATTTTCATTCAAAATGCAACAGTACTGAAAGCTGAAAATTGGCCTGGGCAGGAAGGGGGTAAAAGTGCCTGGTATAGAAGTGGTTAAGCAGGAAATTAGCATTCCTAGGAAGTTGTTTTAACAATGGAACACAGAATGTTCCAAGTTTACCAAATATCAATGACGTAATGTTTGAAAAAAAAAATAAAGTTAAGAAAATCATTTGCTATTATCCCCCCCCCCCCCTCCCCCATTTTCAGTATTCGTCTGGTCCATATATATACTGCATACATACAGATTCTGAGATTGTCATTTAACATACAGAACAAGAAAAAATTGTTCTGTGCAGTGGTCAATAAAACAAAATAAAACAGATACTGATTATTACATACAGCATACATGACAAACAAAAAACTACACCCAATATAAAAAACAAGAGAAGTAGTTTATCAACTATGATAAGTCAACATTCGCTGTCAAAAAAATATTAGTTAAATGTAGGTGTCATTTTCTAGTGTATTTTTTTTTACCTAGCGATTTTGAAAGGGCCATATTGACCACAGCAGGTGAGCAGATCCAAAAACTCAAGTGCAAATCTCACTAATAGAATTTGCAAAAATTATAAAACTTCTCAGGTAGTGGAAATCTTCAGCATCCTACCAAAAGTTGAAATATCAAATTTGGTCGGACTGACGCTTTAATATATTCATCGAACATAGTTTAAAATAGTTTTGTAGCATTTCTGTCTAAATATTTAGACATGGGAACGATTCCACACAAAACTGCTGGCATAAAAATACTGGTGTGGCCTAGGAGGGTGTTACAATTATTGCATATGCAGTAATAAATATACAGTACCTCTTTTTTTACTTTCTATATCAGCTAAGTGCTTCTGCAAGTGTTAAAAAACACTTGTGCTGCCGGCATATACAGTAGGAAAATCAGACCTCAGCTCATACATGCAAACTCTTTTGTGTTCCGACGCTTCTCATTGAACACTGTTCTAACCAATATCTCTCTCACTTCTTGAGAAGAGTCTGTGGATTAGAGCATAGGGGTTTCAGATAGTTGGGCTGCTGTTCTTGTGTGTTAGGGCAGTCCAAAGTGCCTCTAATCTACGGCAATGTTCTGTACGCTATCTAACTGCTATAATTGTTATACGCATTGTAAGTACAGTGATTAAAATAAGTTACTTTGGAATTAAAAACTGTTGAAATGCTTGGACTGTTTTGGTTGGTCTTGCATGGTCTGGCCCAGACTGCCATTTTAAGCAGTGGCACAAGCTCAACCTGCCACAGAAAAAGTACCAGCTGCAATCCTATTTAAAAAGGGCATGTATTATGGAAGAATGAATGGTCGACAAACGTCACAATAATTATATTATTTCTCACAAAATATTTACTGTTTGTTTACATAATAAATTATCAATTGAGAAAATGAAAGATTTAGAAAATACACGGAATAAATAACTTAACATTCCTGGGAATTTCAGAGACCGTAAAAAAAATTGTCTTTATGAGCTTGTTTATGGCTTAATCCAAAAACATCTTCGGGCACTATTTTTAAAAGCTTTTTACACAACTTTTACCCATTTTTCAAATGAATCAAGTTATCATTGAGTTAAAAGATGTAAATCTTGCTTGCACGTTCTGTAAATCTTGTGTGAAAAGATTTATAAATAGACCATTAAGTCTAGTATATACGATCAGAAAATCTGATGAAAAATACCGCTTTCGAATCAATCATACGATAATCTAATCTTTAGTACACAGCTTTTAAGAGCTGATCACGACAGTTCATCCGAAAATTATCCGAAGGGAAAAACACAAATTTTCTCCTATGATACCAGATTATACGAATTTAATTTAATAAGTACAGGTTTCGTCCAAAAAAATTGGAACAGCAAGAACCAGCATGCTGGCAAATGAAAGAATATATTACAATACATTACATCACTTCTGAAGTTGTATTCTGTCCTACTAGAATTTTTGTAAGTTTAGTAACCTCATCATTTTCGATAGGAGGCTAGCATGCAAAACAAAATTAAGGACTATCATTCTCCCGATATTCACATCTTGTGTACGAGGCTTTAGTGTACAAAAAATGTAATAAATAAACAAATAAAAATAAAAGAGCAAAGGATATGCACACATCCAAACCTTTTCGTTCTAGGCCATGAAAAACAAAGAATTTTGTTCAAGGGAAACCAAAGTGTTTTAGAGTTTTATATGGGGATAAAGCAGGATTGGCACATACATAGGTATACAATGTAACTATGTAAAAATTGGCATAACAAGACTCCAGTTTTAAGGATCCTTGGTAATTAAATGTAGTTGTGGTTCCTACATAATGATGTGAATAGGTCTGTTAATGCAGTAGGGTAAAATAGCGGGGGAAAAATGCATATGAATATATGGAAAACTATTAATAATATATACAAAATGATATCACTTCTTATAAATTTCAGTAGCAAATTATAAGCAAATAACCTTAACATAGTATAAAAATCTTGCTTTAAGGCCTTACATTAATTTCATTATGTTTTCTCCCTCATTATTTTTTATCTTCTCCTTTTTGCTTTTATTGTTGCTACTAATAGTGAAATTATTTAAATAATACAATTTTGGTACATTTAAATATATGCATCTCTCTGTCTCTCTCTGCATAGATTGTTCACAATGTAAGCACACCCTATTCTGTGATGCAGTGAGGCAGTGCATGATGGAATATGAGGTTTCCTGGATGGTCACATTTTGCTACAGGAAATCTGGGCTTTTTTTAGAAATTTTTAACCGAGAGGAACAGATTAAAATCTAGATAGGATTCATAGACTAGGTACGTGGGAGAAAAGCACATTGGGATAGCTTGGGCAGAATTTATTATTAGAAAAGGCTTAGTTTAAAAGTAAAGTGTGGAGTTATGACTGCACAGGTGAACTTAGCCTTTAAAAGTGTACTTTATTATTTACTTCTTGCATTGTTTTATTTATTAAGCATACCAGTGTGACTAAGTAATCACCATCTGTTCTCCTATGGGCTATTATTTATTTTCTTTAATTTGTTTTTACAGGCCTATGCTTATATATGCATTTAGCAATCAACTTTATTTGCATATGGTCCAGCATCTTTGAAAATGCATAACTCTTGAGAAACTACAGCTTTAAAGGCTAACGTGTTAATTGCAGTAGAGAGAGCAAGTGCATTGTGATCTAAGCTCTTTTGAGCTGACATTACAGCTTAGGTTATACCCTTATTGCAGAGGTTATTGATTTTTTTCTGTTGTGTAATCCATTGTGTTGTAGCTCTATGAAAAGACATTTCCGCATTGTGGGAATGCATTAAGTATTTTATGTCTGAATGTCATATTAACCACTTGACCTCCAAATCTTGCCGCCTCAACCTCTGCAACATCTCCAAAATAAGCCCCTTTCTAACCAATGACACAGCAAAGCTCTTAATTCACTCGCTGGTCATCTCTCGCCTTGACTACTGCAACTCCCTCCTCATTGGATTGCTTCTACATAGGCTATCCCCCCTTCAATTCATCATGAATGCTGCTGCCAGACTCATCAACCTTACCAATCGCTCTGTGTCTGCTACTCCTCTCTGTCAATCCCTCCACTGGCTTCCACTCACTCAACAAATTAAATTCAAAATACTAACTACTTACAAAGCCATCCACAACTCTGCCCCCAGCTACATCACTTACCTAGTCTCAAAATACCAACCTAATCGTTCTCTTCATTCTTCTCAAGACCTCCTGCTCTCTAGCTCCCTCATTACCTCCTCCCATGCTTGCCTCCAGGACTTTTCCAGAACCTCTCCAATCGTATGGAACTCCTTACCCCAATCTGTCCGATTATCTCCTACTCTATTAGCTTTTAGAAGATCCCTGAAAACCCTAGTCTTCAGAGAAGCCTATCCTACCCACACCTAACAACTGTATTTAAAATTTTCTCCATCTGATCATCCTCCACAGTTATTACCGTTTTGTTCCACTTGACCCTCCTTTCTATATTGTAAACTCTAACCAGCAGGGCCCTCTGTTCCGCACTGTATTGATTTGTATTGTAATTGTACTGTCTCCCCCCATGTTGTAGAGCGCTGCTTAAACTGTTGGCGCTATATAAATCCTGTATAATAATAATAATAAAAATAAGGTTTTACCCCCTTCATGACAAAGTAATTTTTTGCTATTCAGCACAGTGCTACTTTAACTGACAATTGTGCGGTCATGCAACAATATACGCAAATGAAAAAAATAAAAACTAATAGAGCCTTCTTTTGCTCAAATTTGATCACCATTGTGTTTGTTATGTTTTGCTATATAAAAATGGAAAAAGACAGCATATATGGTTAAAAAAAAAAAAAACAGGACGATATGGCGGAGGAGGAGCTACGTCCTGACGTCACCGCAACACGTCGTAGTCCCGGAACCACGGGCTGTATCGAGACCGGTCGGCTCGCCATATCGTCCTATTATCTGAAACATTTGGTTACATGAGAGATATCCCATTTGAGCCCAAAGGAATTCGTGTTTGTGCTAAGCATCCCTGGCTGGGGTTAGAGCCATCTGCCCTTACGGGTCCCCTGTAATAAGGGACCATTCAGTTCCGGTAAGCAGACAAGTGTGTCTCTGTGGTGGAGTTCGTTTCACTTTTTGGTGTGCCGTGAAAGTCACTTTTCATGATTACTTCAGAGGACCTTTTTGTTTCTGTTTTTGTTTCCTGGGTTTGGGACATTATTCATTGCTAATTGGACTTGCCATATACTATTATGCCCACGGTCGGAAAATCCGATCACAAAATCCATCGGATTTTTTCCGACGGATTTAGTCCGACACTGGTGTTGCATACACACGGTCGGACAAAGTTGTCGGAAAATCCGATCATTCTGAACGTGGTGACGTTTGTTGCCTACGACGGGACTACGTAGAGGCTAGTAGCCAATAGCTTTGGTCTTGTAATGTGAGCATGCGTGGCACTTTGTCCGTCGGAATTCGCTACAGATGATCGGAATTGGTGTGATCGGACTTTGTTGTGGGAAAATTTTTAGAGCAGGAGATACAACTTTGTCCGTCGGACAATCCGATGGAAAATGTCCGATGGTGCCTACACACGGTCGGAATTTCCGACAACATTGTCCGATAGGACAGAATCCATCGCAAAATCCGACCGTGTGTATGGGGCTTTAGACTCACCAATTCCAGTGCTATATTGGAGATATAGATGTGGTGATGCAAACACAGTTAAGTGTTTATTATTAACCACTTCCCGACCGCCCCATGTATATATACGTCAACAGAATGGCACGTACAGGCAGAATCACGTACCTGTACGTGCCATTCTTCAGGCGCGTGGGGGGTCCGATCGGACCCCCCCGGCCGGCGGGGACGGTCGGGATCGCTTCAGGAGCGATCCGGGATGAGGGGGCGGCCAGTGGTTTCTGGCCACCCCCTCGCGATCGCTCCTGGCGAATCAGATGCTTCCTCTGTCTGTGTCAATCAAAACACAGGCAGAGGAAGTGATGTCACACTCGGTGCGCCGGTCTATGTGACTGGAACGCCGAGGAGACAACATGTACAGGTTAGTGCACCAACAGTACACTGACACCAGTACACATAGGCACACAAAACACCCCCCTGTCACCCCCAGATCACCCCCAGATCACCCCCTCCCCCCCCAGTCACAGTGTCACTAATTGCAGTGATCATTTATTTACTGATCACTGCATTTAGTGTCAGTGTGACTGTAATAACTGTCAGTGCAGTTAGTTTTAGGTCCAAGGTAGCCCCCCACCCCCCCCTAATAAAGGTTTAACCCCTTGATTGCCCCCCAGATAACCCTTTCACCCCCTTTTGCCAGTGTCACTAAGCGATCGTTTTTCTGATCGCTGTATTCGTGTCACTCGTGTCGCTAGGTAACCATTTTTTTTTTTTAGGTAACCGCCATGTTTATATAGGTTCATAAATAGGTTTATAGGTCAGGTACCCCCATATTACAACCTAAATAAAGGTTTTAACCCCCTGATTGCCCCTAGAGTTAACCCTTTCACCAGTGATCACCGTATAACTGTCACTGGTGACGCTGGTTAGCCAGTTAGTTATTTCGTTATTTAGGTTCCCCGTCAGGTTTTTATATAGTGTCAGGTACCCCCATATATTACCTAATAAAGGTTTTAACCTCCTGATTGCCCCTAGTTAACCCTTTCACCCCCTTTTGCCAGTGTCACTAAGCGATCGTTTTTCTGATCGCTGCATTAGTGCCGCTAGGTAACCAGTTTTTTTTTAGGTTAACCGCCATGTTTATATAGGTTCATAAATAGGTTTATAGGTCAGGTACCCCCATATTACAACCTAAATAAAGGTTTTAACCCCCTGATTGCCCCTAGTTAACCCTTTCACCCCCTTTTGCCAGTGTCACTAAGCGATCGTTTTTCTGATTGCTGCATTAGTGTCACTGGTGCCGCTAGGTAGCCAGTTTTTTTTTAGGTAACCGCCAGGTTTATATAGGTTCATAAATAGGTTTATAGGTCAGGTACCCCCATATTACAACCTAAATAAAGGTTTTAACCCCCTGATTGCCCCTAGAGTTAACTCTTTCACCAGTGATCAACATATAAGTGTCACTGGTGACGCTGGTTAGCCAGTTAGTTATTTAGGTTCCCCGTCAGGTTTTTATATAGCGTCAGGTACCCCCATATAATACCTAATAAAGGTTTTAACCCCCTGATTGCCCCTAGTTAACCCTTTCACCAGTGATCACCGTATAACTGTTACGGGTGACGCTGGTTAGATAGTTTGTTTTTTATACTGTCAGGGCACCCGCCGTTTATTACCCAATAACGGTTTAACCCCCTGATCGCCCGACGGGTGATATCAATTAGGTTTTAGGGTCAAATAAGGTCTGCGTCGCCCCAGGTTAGTGCCAGTACCGCAAACACCCACGCGCAAAGCATACACCTCCCTTAGTGGTACAGTATCTGAACAGATCAATATCTGATCTGATCAGATCTATACTAGCGTCCCAGCAGTTTAGGGTTCCAAAAAAACGCATTGTTAGCGGGATCAGCCCAGATACCTGCTAGCACCTGCGTTTTCCCCGTCCTCCCAGCCCAGCCCACCCAAGTGCAGTATCGATCGATCACTGTCACTTACAAAACACTAAGCACACATAACTGCAGCGTTCGCAGAGTCAGGCCCGATCCCTGCGATCGCTAACAGTTTTTTTTGTGGTAGCGTTTTGATTCAGTCGCTAACAGTCAGGAGCTTTTTTACCTGTAAATCTCAAAAAAATAAAAAAATAGTTGTCGTTTTATTGTTCTCTCTCTATTGTTGCTCTTTTTTTACTCCATTCTATTCTGCAATGTTTTATTATGTTTTATCATGCTTGCTTTTCAGGTATGTAATTTTGTTTACTGTGTTTTAGTGTTAACCATTTTTTTGTTTTCAGGTGCGCCATTCAGTTGCAGCGCGGATTTATTTATCTTGACAGCAACAGTGTTTGCTCCCACGATACATAAAGACGCGACTCCAACACTGTAGGAGGTGATTTCACCACCACAGTTAAAAAAAAGAGCATATATGCCGAAGCATGGGGGCAGCAGGGGGGGGAGCGATTGGCTCCTAATGCTGCGTACATACGGTCGAAATTCCGACGGAGCCTTGCCCCGTGGAAAAGTGCAACCGTGTGTACATGGCATAACTTTTGTGGGAGGATGCCCCCATGCTTCGGCATATATAAATGGTGCATGTATGCCCATCATTAGAAGTGGGTGGATGAAGGGAGGTATTCTAATGGTGGGCATACCCACCAATCAATCTCTTTTTTTTTCGTTCAGCCAAGAGGCTGCATGAAAAATAAAGATTACAATATATGTCCAGTATGTTGCTGGACTTTGAATGGTTATACCAGAATGATGCCTGCAGGTTTAGGTATCATCTTGGTATCATTCTTTTCAGCCAGTGATCGGCTTTCATGTAAAAGCAATTCTAGCAGGTAATTAGCCTCTAGACTGCTTTTACAAGCAGTGGGAGGGAATGTCCCCCCTCCCGGATATAAACCGCGCCATTGGGAAATTGGGAAAGCGTTTTATCACACCGATCTTGGTGTGGTCAGATGCTTTGAGGGCAGAGGAAAGATCTAGGGTCTAACAGACCCCAATTTTTTCAAAAAAAGAGTACCTGTCACTGCCTATTGCTATCATAGGGGATATTTACATTCCGTGAGATAACAATAAAAATGATAACAAAAGAAAAAAATGGAGGGAACAGTTTTAAAATAAAATAAAAAAGCTAAATAAATAAAAAAAATTAAAAAAAAAAAAAAAAAAGCACCCCTGCCCCCCCTTCTCTTGCGCAAAGGCGAACACAAGCGTTGGTCTGGCGTCATACGTAAACAGCAATTGCACCATGCATGTGAGGTATCACCGCGAAGGTCAGATCGAGGGCAGTAATTTTAGCAGTAGACCTCCTCCGTGAATCTAATGTGGTATCATGTAAAGGCTTTTAAAGGCTTTTAAAAATGTATGTAGTTTGTCGCCACTGCGTGTTTGTGCGCAATTTCAAAGCATGTCCTGTTTGGTATCCATGTACTCGGCCTAAGATCATATTTTTTATTTCATCAAAAATTTGAGCAATGTAGTGTGTTTTAGTGCATTAAAATAAAAAAAAGTGTATTTTTTCCACAAAAAATGCGTTTGAAAAATCGCTGCGCAAATACTGTGTGGAAAAAAAAAATGCAACACCCACCATTTTAATCTGTAGGGCCTTTGCTTTAACAATATATATAGTGTTTGGGGGTTCAACGTAATTTTCTTGCAAAAAAAAAATATGTTTTCATGTAAACAAAAAGTGTCAGAAAAGGCTTTGTCTTCAAGTGGTTAGAAGAGTGGGTGACGTGTGACATAGGCTTCTAAATGTTGTGCATAAAATGCCAGGACAGTTCAAACCCCCCCCAAATGACCCCATTTTGGAAAGTAGACACCCCAAGCTATTTGCTGAGAGCAATGTTGAGCCCATTAAATTTTTTTTTTTTTTTGTCCCAAGAGATTGAATAATGAAAAAAAAAAAAATATATATATTTTTTTTACAAAAAGTTGTCACTAAATGATATATTGCTCAAACATGTCATGGGCATATGTGGAAATACACCCCAAAATACATTCTGTTGCTTCTCCTGAGTACGGGGATACCACATGTGTGGGACTTTTTGGGAGCCTAGCCGCGTACGTCACCCCAAAAACCAAGCACCGCCTTCAGGCTTTCTAAGGGTGTAATTTTTTTATTTCACTTCTCACTGCCAATCACAGTTTCGGAGGCCATGGAATGCCCAGATGGCATAAAACCCCCCCAAAATGACCCCATTTTGGAAAGTAGACACCCAAGCTATTTGCTGAGAGGTATTGTGAGTATTTTGCAGATCTCGCTTTTTGTCACAAAGTTTTGAAAATTGAAAAAAGAAAAAAAATATTTTTTTTTCTTTACTTTCTTCATTTTCAAAAACAAATGAGAGCTGTAAAATACTCACCATGCCTCTCAGCAAATAGCTTGGGGTGTCTACTTTCCAAAATGGGGTCATTTGGGGGGGTTTTGTGCTATTTTGGCATTTTATGGCCTTCGAAACTGTGATAGGTAGTGAGGAGTGAAATCAAAAATTTGCACCCTTAGAAATCCTGAAGGCGGTGCTTGGGTTTCGGGGCCCCGTACGCGGCTAGGCTCCCAAAAAGTCCCACACATGTGGTATCCCCATACTCAGGAGAAGCAGCAAAATGTATTTTGGGGTGCAATTCCACATATAACTATGGCATGTGTGAGCAATATATCATTTAGTGACAACTTTTTGAAATTTTTTTTTTATTTTTTATTTTTTGTCTTTATTCAATCACTTGGGACTAAAAAAAAAAAAATATTCAATGGGCTCAACATGCCTCTCAGCAAATAGCTTGGGGTGTCTACTTTCCAAAATGGGGTCATTTGGGGGGTTTTGTGCTATTTTGGCATTTTATGGCCTTCGAAACTGTGATAGGTAGTGAGGAGTGAAATCAAAAATTTGCACCCTTAGAAATCCTGAAGGCGGTGCTTGGGTTTCGGGGCCCCGTACGCGGCTAGGCTCCCAAAAAGTCCCACACATGTGGTATCCCCATACTCAGGAGAAGCAGCTAAATGTATTTTGGGGCGCAATTCCACATATAACCATGGCATGTGTGAGCAATATATCATTTAGTGACAACTTTTTGAAAACATTTTTTTTTTTTTTTTTTTTATTCAATCACTTGGGACTAAAAAAAAAAATATTCAATGGGCTCAACATGCCTCTAAGCAAATAGCTTGGGGTGTCTACTTTCCAAAATGGGGTCATTTGGGGGGTTTTGTACTTCCCTGCCATTTTAGCACCTCAAGAAATGAGATAGGCAGTCAGAAATTAAAAGCGGTGTAAATTCCAGAAAATGTACTCTAGTTTGTAGACGCTATAACTTTTGCGCAAACCAATAAATATACGCTTATTGGCATTTTTTTTACTAAAGACATGTGGCTAAATACATTTTGGCCCAAATGTTTGATTAAAATTGAGTTTATTGGATTTTTCTTATAACAAAAAGTAGAAAATATCTTTTTTTTTCAAAATTTGCAGTCTTTTTCCGTTTATAGCGCAAAAAATAAAAATCACAGAGGCAATCAAATACCATCAAAATAAAGCTCTATTTGTGGGAAGAAAAGGACACCAATTTCGTTTGGGTACAACATTGCATGACCGCGCAATTACCAGTTAAAGCAGTGCAGTGCGAAATTGAAAAAAGACCTCTGGTCCTTTGGCTGCCAAATGGTCCGGGGCTGAAGTGGTTAATTGCACATATATGCAAACACAGTATGGTGTTTATTATTAATTGTACATCTTAGGTGTTTCATTATTATTCTTTATTTTTCATGTGTTGAAGGTATTATTGATTTTGGCCATGTACACAAGGAAATTGATGGTATAGCTATATACATCTTTGCACAATATCATTTCTTATCACTATATTCACTATTTTGATATAACATATTTTATATTGATTTATAATAAGTGTGTCAATCTACTTTTAGCGCAGCTCCTTCCTTTTTCCATTTTATTTGATGTAGTATAACATTTTGAGCAGCAGCTTTATTTTCACGGATAGCGCAATTTTCTTTTTTCACTAGACTTAGATAGAGAACATGTTCTAAATATTTCCGACGGAAAAAATTTCGAGCGGAAAAAACGCTCGTCTATATGCTGTTCTGACGCACCAAAAATCACGCATGCTCTGAAGCAAGTACGAGACGGAAGCTATTGGCTATTGCCTATTGAAATTCCGTTTTCTAGTCCCGTTGTACGTGTTGTACGACACTGTGCTCAGGACGGTCGGAATTTGGTGTGACCGTGTGTATGCAAGACAGCTTAAGCGGAATTCCGTCGAAAAAATCTTCAGGGTTTATTCCGACGACAAAACCAGTCATGTGTACAAGGCATTAGAGATAAGCACTATAGCAGTAGTTTAGCAAAGATGAGAGTGGGTTTACATCCACTTTAATAACTACTTGCTACACAGGCCAATTCGGACACTTCGCTCCTACATGTAAAAACCATAATTTTTTTGCTAGAAAATTACTCAGAACCCCCAAATATTATATATGTTTTTTAGCAGAGGCCCTAGGGAATAAAATGGTGGTTATTGCAACCTTTTATCTCACACAGTATTTGTGCAGTAATTTTCAAACGTGTTTAATGCGTTAAAAAAAACCAAAACAGTTAAAGCGGGATTCCGCTGACCTATCTTTTTTTTTTTTTTGTTCTCATTGTTTTCGCCTAAGCCACTAACTGTAGCACTCACCTGTTGCTGTTTCTTCATCCCCGGATCGCCGATTTAGTGCTTTAATCCAACTTATAAAAATCTCTCCCCGGGCGTTTCCATTTTGCTTGTGGGCATTTGAAAACCACAAGCAATTACTTCCGGGATGCGGCGAATGCTGTGCTCCCAGCATTCATTCATTCGATCCTGCGCATGCTCAGTTATCTGAGCGAGCAGCGCCGTCCCTCGTCACGTGACCGGCGTCATCCGAAATCTCTCGAGATTTCTGGATGACGGCGTCCCCCACTGCTGCATGGGAATACTGTCACACAGCTCCCAGGGGTCATTGCGCAGCAAAAACCCCGCCTACTCCCACGGGAGGAAAGACCGGAAGTCATTCTAAGAATGACTAATAAAAGGTAACGAATGCTTTTTTTTTTTTTTTTAATGCTCGTTTGTGCATCACATTTGAAATGTCTTTTTATGAAGCTATAGATGTAATTTTGAGTACCAAACCGCTTTAAGTTAGCATCATTTTTTTGTATAATGTGAAAGATGATGTTATTTTGAGTAAATAGTTACCTAACGTGTCATGCTTGGAAATTGTGCACACTCGTGGAATGGCGCCAAATTTGGTGCTTAAAAATCCCCATAGGCGACCCTTTACATTTTTTTACAGGTTACCTGTTTAGAGTTACAGAGGAGGTCTAGTGCTAGAATTATTTCTCTCACTCTAACATTCTCACATGTGTAGTTTGAACGTCGTTTACGTATGCGTTCACTTCTGCGCGTGAGCATGCGGGGACAGGGGCACTTTAAAAAAAAAGTATTGTTTATTTTACTTTTATTTGTCTTTTTTTACCCTTTTTCTTTCTTTTTTTTTTTTTGATCACTTTTATTCCTATTACAAGGAATGTAAACATCCCTTGTAATAGGAATTGTACATGACAGGTCCTCTTTACAGAGATCTGGGGTCAATAAGTCTCCACATCTCACCTCTAGGCTGGAAAGCCTGGGAAAAAAAAAAACATCCTGCCTTTCCAGTCGAGGCAGCGGTATTTTTTCAAATGCAAAGGCCAGGCGTGATATCATAACATCGCATAGAGATGTCTGGGGCCATCTGGCCCACCGGATTCTCTATGGTCAACTTCCCGCATGGACTGATTTCTTCTCCCTCTCGCCGATCATACGGGCGAGCCGGGAGAAGCACCAGAGGGTGACGGGGGGGGGGGGGGCGTCCTGTCCTGCTGCCTGTAAGAATGATCAAGCAGCTGAACAGCCATTATGATTGTTCTTACGGTGCAGGGAATCACCGGCTCTAAAAGAAGACATCTGAATGATGCCTGTAGATGCGCGCATTATTCAGATATCCCCACTCAAAGTCGACAACGTCTTATGATGAAGTTGGGCGGGAAGTGGTTAAAATGGCAGGACAGCACAAATACTCCCCAAATGACCCATTGGGAAGTAGACAGTTTGAGGTGTTTAGTAAGAGGCATGGTGAGTTGTTTTTTGATGCAATTTTTTGTCACAATTTTTTGGAAACTTAAGAAATTAAATAACTTTTTTTCACATTTTTTATTTTGCATGCAGTACAGAGTCATCATATGACTGGTGTGGCGGCAATCAGGGGTACTAACTGGTGACAGTATGTTATAAAAAAAAATATAAAATAATTTATTATTGGAATTATAATTTATTATTAGAATTTATTAATTTAAATAAAAAAAGGATTTTTTTATCTTTTAAACTTTTTTTTATTTTTTTGCATTTTTTTTTTACATACTTTCGTAGTAGTTCAGTGTCACCATAGTGACATAGTGACAGTGTCATGCATAGCAATCACATGATCCCCAGGCCCCTCAAAGTGGCTGGGTACTAGGAGCTGCATTAGCTGTATCTGGTGGACAATGCGGTCACAGGAGTGTCATGCTGTGCACCCGAGGGGGCGCGCACTTGCCCCTTGCCTGGATGTGTACGTGATCCATCCTGCCTGTGCCGCCCTGCTGCAGTAAATGTACTATGGCTGGGAGGCAAGCGGTTAATCTAGCTTAAAGAAACTTTTAATGCTTACCCATTGACATCTTAAAAAGACAGCTAACACTGTTTCTCCGGGTGCTCCTTTGATTTCCTTTATCCCTTTATTCGTCTGACAATGTATAGTACTGGTCACAATGAACCATAAAAACTTTAATCAGTATGACTAATGTACTTCCAAATTCTGTATTAGACAAAGAAGACCTTCACTTGGGATTCATTTTAAATGTTATGGGCTTTTTTTCTTTAGATAGAGCGGGGAAGTATTATATCCTTTATCAGGTTTTTATTGCTATATGTGTTCCTATTGGGAAATCTCTCCAACAATGAAACAAAAACATATTTTAGCAGTGAAGGGAATGGTTAAAGCACTTGTTAATGTTTTTGTTATTACTTTTGCCTTCACTCCCAGTGATTACTGCACCATTATTTCCTGTGCAAATGTCACATGGGCAGGAAATGATGGAAAATCTGCCCAATCGGGTCACAGACAGAAATAAAAATCCGACAAAAATATCAGTGTATCCAAAGTCAAAGCATTTTTCTAAGTTTGAAATAGAGTAGTGAGAGGTTATGACCACTGTCAGTTTTTTTTTGCTGTCTGTGTTCCTAATGGGGAGATTAGACTGGGGAGACTATACTTTTTTTTTAAATTTGTCCTGACAAGCATTATCACAGACACTGAAAGTAAAAGAAAATACAACATTTCTTAATAAAGAATGCATATTATCGATGATATAATCGACATCTGGTGGGTTAAGCAGCTTAGAGGACTGCACTAGGCTTTGAATCCTTTTTGTACTGAGATTAGGTTGATTTTATGGTTTAAACCCATGCTAACGGTTTCCTGGAAGAATATATTTATAGTTACTCACTTTGTAAAGTAACAATATTGCTGTAATGGGAATCAGTGAAGATGGACAGGAGATAAAGGTGTTAATTAACTAGATTTTTTTTTGTGTTATTTTTACCTTATGCGTTATTAATGTTCAGTAAGTTTCACATTTGCATTTCACTAAAATTTGCACTTCTATAAAGTGTAGATAAACCATTGGAATTAACTTCTCTTTGCTTAATTTCTTTTAAATATACCATCAAAAGCATTTTGTTGTATATTTTCAATAAGTGTACAAAGTACCCCTTTGTTCCTCCAGAAATCCTTTAAAGTGATTGTAAAGTCTATTTTTTTTTTAAATAACATACACGTTATACTTACCTCCTCTGTGCAGTTGGTTTTGCACAGGAAAGCCTGGAACCTCCTCTTCTCATGTCCCTCTTCGGTGCTCCTGGCCCCTCCCTCCTGTCGAGTGCCCCACAGCAAGAAGCTTGCTATGCTCCGTGTGTCCATTCAGACATGGAGCTGTCACTCGGCCCCTCACCCTCTCTCTCCTGATTGGCTAACGGATTTTGATCGTCAGCAGCAGGAGCCAATGGCATCTCAGCCAATCAGGAGGGAGAGTCCCAGACGGCCATGGGACTTCACTGGCTAGAGATGGGGCTCATCTCATAGAATGCATTAAGATAAAAGACCTTCTGCCTTTTCAACTCCTTTAAGCTAATAACATTTTGTACACAAAAAGGGGTTTTAAAGTGGTTGTAAAGTCAGAAGGTTTATTCGATGCATTGAGATTAAAAAAACTTCTGTGTGCAGCAGCTGCCCCAGCCCCCCTAATACTTACCTGAGCCCCATCTCTCCAGCGATGTCCACGAGTGCCTCAACCGTCCGGGACTCTCCTCCTGATTGGCTGAGACACAGCAGCGGGAGCCAATGGCACTGGGGGTGCTGGTCAATCAAAGTCAGTTAGCCAATCACGAGATAGAGGGGGCAGGGCCGAACCAGCGCTCCATGTCTGAATGGACACAGGGAGCTGTGACTCAGCTGTTTGCTGTGGGGACACTCGACAGGAGGGAGGGACCAAGAGAACCAAAGAGGGACTGAGAAGGGGAAGATCTGGGCTGCCCTGTGTAAAACCATTACACAGGGCAGGTAAGTATAACATGTTTGTTATTTTTAGAGATGAAAAAAACAAGACTTTACAATCACTTTTTAAGGATAAAGTTGGGGGAAGAAGGGGTGAATATCCTTTGTAATACATCAGAAATTAGTTAGACAGGGCTAACACCACATGGTTAGGAATTTAAAGCTAAAAAAATGTGTTGTCAGCTCAGACCGGAAAGTAGGAGCACACTATATTTCTGACACATAAATGGTTAATCTTCTGCACTTGCAGCATGTCTAAAGGAATAAAATAAGGGGAAATGTGCATGTATTGCATAACTGTAATATATGTATATATATATATATATATATATATATATATATATATATTTTTTTTTTTTTTTTTTACTTCACATATGCTTTGAGGTTCCTATATAAACATATTTATTGCTATATGCAATTATTATTTTGTGCTTTAAAAAAACACAGCAATTATTTTTTCTTTTCCTTTCTTAGCAGTTCATTGTTGTATAGGAGGTGGAAGCCAATTGGGATACTTTTGATGTAGGTACTCCATAACAAATTAAAATAAAAACGATTTTCTTTTTTTTTATTATTTGTTGTTTGTACCCATAGTAGGACCAGGAAACAATAATGTACATTTTGCTTTATTTTGTTTTTATCCTACCTAAAACAAATTGAACCTGACATTCACTTCGACCCTGATCTTTTGCCCTTACCTTGACCCTGACCTGACAAGCCCTTATCTAGCTATAATATTATATTTGTATTATATTATTATTTACACACAGGCTGGAGCAGCCAGAATCTGGTGCAGCTATGCGTGGCAACCAATCAGCTTGTTCAGTTAATCTTTGAACGTGAAAGATCAAAGCTGATTGATTGTCATGTATAGTTGCTCCAGATTCTGGCTGCTCCATTTCTGATTAATTTCTCTCAATGTAGCATTTTCTCCATTCCAAAGGAGAAAGAGTACAGCAGCAGGTTTCTGATAGCAAATCGCAGCAATCATCTGATTGGGAGCTAGTCCTACTGGCTCCTAATCATTAGTAAGAGACCCAGAGGTGTTGGTGACAGCTTGATCTCCATGCTGGAAGCACTTTATGGAGTGCGCCTCCAGCACAAATGCCAGAGTGCATAAACAGTATGTGGCATCTCAAAAGATTATAGGGATTTAAAACCATCACTTTCTGTACTTACAGAGAAAGCATGAATTTCCTCTCAAAATCCATAATAGACCCGTTTCAAGGAATGCAGCCTCACAGTCCAGGAAAGGGCGGATGAGTAAGCACCCTGAATCCTGACCTGTACCAGGAAACATGCCCTTAACATGAGAAGATACCTTGCCAGAGGGGTCCATGATGATGAAGACAAGGGCCTCTTCCCTGACAGCTGTCCTGTAAAATGTAAATAAAGACACATGTTTTTTGACATGTTCTTTATTAGAAAGTAAAAAAAAAAAAAAAAAAGTCCCATGAGGTAAATCTATAATCAATCATGTTGTCCAATGATGCAGATCCACATCACACATGATAACCAATGCCTACCAGCTCACTGAAAAAATAAATGTTGACCGATGGGAATGTTCAATCCCATCACTACATTCATTGTGAATGACAGTTTCGACCCCCACAAAGGAGAAGGGTATACTCAGTGATGTAATTTATCAAATATGGCCATGGCCATATTTGGCCAATAGATAAAACAAAATTAAATGAGCTTGGTGTATGTGAAACAATTCAAATAAATGATGATGTGATAGCAGCACTTACAACACTGTACACAGCAACATCAAAAGATATATAAAGAAAAAGTGTTTCACTGTCTACTTAAAAAAATAGCATGTAATTAATAAAACAATAAATTGTGACACCAAAGTCCATATATTATTATTGTGCAAAGTCATTATATTCAATGCATCACCCAGTGTTCGAATAGGTCTGGTAAAAATATCTTCTTACCAGATCCAAAGACCTATCAAGGTCTATACTTGCATCTGTGAGCTTTATAACTCCTCACATCAGGTGCAGGTCATCCATATGGAACCACTGGTGAAAACAAGCCAGTGATAAACCTCAGGGTATCCACAGAAGTCAATCCGAGCACTGGCTCGTTTCACCAGCAGTTCCATATGGATGATCTGCACCTGATGTGAGGGGTTATAAAGCTCACAGATGTGAGTATAGACCTTGAAAGGGCTTTGGATCTGGTAAGAAGATATTTTTGCCTGACCTATTTGAACACTGGGTGATGCACTGAATATAAGGGACTTTGCACAATAATAATGTATGGACTTTGGTGTCACAATTTATTGTTTTATTAATTACATGCTAATTTTTTAAGTAGACAGCGAAACACTTTTTCTTTATACATATTTGGCCAATGTCATTGCCTAGATAAAGCAATGTTTCCATATTTTGTCAGTGATGTCAGCACTGTTCCTGCCTCTTTGGTTAAATGGCTTGGGATTTCTAGTCAAATTCTGTGATGAGGGAGCAGGGGGGCGGGCCTATGTGGCACTGTCTGTGTCTATAGATGCACGGATCAGGATTGAGCTTGAAGGTGTTCTAATATAGGAAGTGGCTTCCTATAGTGGTACATCGAGAAAAGGAGGAGCCAGAAGCGTCAGTGGGGAACCTGAGAAGGGAAGTAGCGGAGCTGCTCTGTGCAAAGCCATTGAACAGAGCAGGTAAGTATAACATGTTTATTTTTATTTTTTTTTTTAAATGGAAACAACATAGAGCAAAGAGACTTTACAACTACTTTAAATTATCAATAAAACATGTAGGTAACAAAATATTTAATTAGCCAACAGATTAAGACAATTATAGGGGAAAAGTAAAATTGAGTATTGGAATTATTTATTGTTGGTTTCTCTAATGTGAACTATGATCTATACTTTTCTTATCCATATCTCAGTACAGCTCAGATACTCAGTGTATACGCAACGGTTATTAGTTTCAACATTATAAAAGGGAAGATGGATTATTGAACAAACCAGCTACACCTAAAAATCTCAATCAGCCAAAATAAAGTAAAAAGGTCCAACAACATTTAAATAGAATCACTCACACAAGCAAGCACGCAACAAGCATTCGCAGTGCTGTTGGTAGAATTGGTAAATTATATAAATGATACTGATTGCACATTCGTTTACAGCACGAGTCATGCTTTTACGTGTCTTATGAATTATACAGGTTATGCAAATATGTTTCCTTGTTTAGACAGAGTGCTATGGCATATAGGAAAGAGTTAAAAAATGTCACTAAATATTACATGGTATGTGATATATATTAGATGAGAAATTCTTACACTATGGGTTGAGATCCAAAAATGTAATAAATATTTCCAACCGCAACACCACAACTCCTCTGAAAACCAATGAAAGTAATATAATTGACAGCACAGACATGTATGGGGGACTACAGCATGTATCAAGGTGGGGGGGGGGGGTCGGTGGAGAGAACTGCACAGGCAATACTGTGAGGTGAAGAGATCTGAATATTAGTTTAAAATATCAACAAGAAAATATTACAAAAATATATTTCTTTTGGCTTCAACATATCCTACAGAGATGGGGAAAAACAACCATAATGTGTTATACAGTCATTGTTATTTGTCTTTGTCTGGGTCTTCAAAATAAAACATTTGGATGATACGCACCGCGCATGCGCCAATCCCCAATGCGCCGTGCGCGATGACGTAACAGACGCCATAGGGGTACGCGCGCAGTGAATGCGCGCGCCGAAGTAGAGGACACGCACTGCGCATGCGCCAATCCCCAATGAGACACGCGCATATCGCAGCGTGCTCTGGACTCAGAGGAAGCTGGCGCACATGAGGGGAAGTGTCATTATTTAAGGTAAACGGGTGCGATTTGTCATCGAGTGGTCAGGTGACCACTTAGGGGGGATTATTTAAGGGGCATGCTTTACCCATGTAGCCAATCCCTTAAGAAGAAGTCCTAGTGACGAAACATGTCAGGGGCGTGGCTACACGGACATTGAAAGTTCCATTATACCTGGCCGGCGTGCAATACTTTTCCATCTGTGCTCACTGCTATTTCCTTCGGTCGTTGGTGATCTGGGTGAGAGGAGAGCCTACACCAAGAGCGGTCCGTGGGAGGGTGGTGAGATTCATTGCATTTACAATTGGGCATCCTGGGTGACCCTACCTGTATTTTGCCAGCACATCTCTCTACTCCAGTTTGCTGTGGATTTCTGCTGTGGTTTTGCTGAATTTTATTGGTCAACATGTGAGTGTAATTTTTGAAGTGTGAGTGTGGAGATTTTAGAATAAATTGTTTTCACAGAGTTACGCTATGTGCAGCACTGTTTATTTTCTATTTCCACATATGGCAAGATATACTTTGGAGTGATCGTACCAGTAACCCAGGGGTGGTTATACTGATTTTTTGCCAAACACGAGAGTGTGCGGCAACACCATCTGGTGAGTGCAGTCTCACTGGGAGAGGGTTTAATAATCATGTCGGTGTGGTGGAAGATTGATTAATCATTTACTGGATGTACTGTGGTGGACTTATTTCCTTTGAAGATTTTTTGATTTTTTCAGCACTATTATATATGGACTTTTTTTTTTCTGTTTCTTAATATAATATCATTTCACGTGGTGTTATTCATTTTAATTGTTCTGTGTTCACATACTTTAGCACTGTTTTGTTCTAGCGCTGCTGGATTATATTTTCACATATTCATTTGTCACTAACACGTGTGATTATAATCCATTGTCAAATACAATACCATTGCCAAAAATAGGAATATGTGAGGGTCCACCCCAACATCCATACCAGACCCTTATTTGAGTATGCAGATCGGCAGGTCAGGAAAGGGGGAGGGGGACGAGCCCTCAACATTGGGGGTGCTTAGGGGCAGGGGGGCAGGGAGGCAGAACCCAAAGCACCTTGTCCCCATGTTGATAGGGACAAGGGCCTCTTCCCGACAACCCTGGGTTGTGGTTGTAGGGGTCTGCGGGCAGGGGGTTTATCGGAATCTAGAACCCCCTTTAACAAGAGGGCCACCAGATCCTAGCCCCCCCTATGTGAGTGAGAATGGGGTACATAATACCCCTACCCATTCACCAAAAAAGTGTCAAAAAGAAATTAAAACACCCCACCACAAATCACCGCCCCCCATGTTGAGGGCATGTGGCCTGATATGGTTCAGGAGGCCTCGCTCATCCCCCCTTTTTCACTTTACTGACCTGCCAGACTGGATACTTGGATAAGGATCTGGTATGGATATTTTTACAGTCATGGCCGAAATAGTTTTTCCAGAAAATCCAGTATTTCTCACAAAAAAGTATTGCAGTAACACATTTTATTTCCTATACACATGTTTATTCCCTTTGTGTGTATTGGAACAAAACAAAAAAAGGTAGGAAAAAAAGGAAATTGGACATAATGTCACACAAAACTCCAAAAATGGGCTGGTCAAAATTCCTGGCACCCTTAACTTAATATTTGGTTGCACACCCTTTGGAAAAAATAACTGAAATCATTTGCTTCCTATAACCATCAATAAGCTTGTTACACCTCTCACCCGGAATTTTGGACCACTCTTCCTTTGCAAACTGCTCCAGGTCTCTCTTATTGGAAGGGCCCCTTTTCTCAACAGCAATTTTAAGATCTCTCCACAGGTGTTCAATGGGATTTAGATCTAGACTCGTTTCTGGCCACTTTAGAACTCTCCAGTGCTTTGTTGCCATCCCTTTCTGGGTGCTTTTTGACGTATGTTTGAGGTCATTGTCCTGCTGGAAGACCCGAGATCTCAGACACAAACCCAGCTTTCTGACGCTGGGCTCTACAGTGCGACCCAAAATCCTTTGGTAATCCTCAGATTTCATTATGCCTTGAACACATTCAAAACAACCCCAAAACATCATTGAACCTCCACCATATTTCATTGTAGGTACTGTGTTCTTTTCTTTGTAGGCCTCATTCTGTTTTCGGTAAACAGTAGAATGATGGTCTTGGTCTCATCTCTCCACAAGACATTTTCCCAGATAGATTTTGGCTTGCTCAAGTACATTTTGGCAAACTGTAGTCTTGCTTTTTTATGTCTCTGTGTCAGCAGTGGGGTCCTCCTGGGTCTCCTGCCATAGCGTTTAATTTCATTTAAATGTCGACGGATAGTTTGCGCTGACACTGATGCTCCCTGAGCCTGCAGGACAGCGTAAATTTCTTTGGAACTTGTTTGGGGCTGCTTATTCACCATCCAGACTATCCTGCGTTGCAACCTTTCATCAATTTTTCTCTTCTGTCCATGCCCAGAGAGATTAGCTACAGTGCCATGGGTTGCAAACTTCTTGATAATGTTGCGCACTGTGGACAAAGGCAAATCTAGATCTCTGGAGATGGACTTGTAACCTTGCGATTGTTGATATTTTTCCACAATTTTGGTTCTCAAGTCCTCAGACAGTTCTCTTCTCCTCTTTCTGTTGCCCATGCTTAGTGTGGCACACACAGACACACAATGCAAAGACTAAGGCAACGTCTCTCCTTTTTACCTGCTTTCAGGTGTGATTTTTACTGTTACTTGCCCCAGGTGAGTTTAAAGGAGCATCACATGCTTGAAACAATCTTATTTATCCACAATTTTGAAAGGGTGCCAAGAATTTTGACCAGCCCATTTTTAGAATTTTGTGTGACATTATGTCCAATTTGCTTTTTTTCTTCCCTTTTTTTGTTTTGTTCCAATACACACAAAAGGGATAAACGTGTGTATAGCAAAACATGTGTTACTGCAATACTTTTCTGTGAGAAATACTTAATTTTCTGGAAAAATTTCTGGGGTGCCAACAATTTCAGCCATGACTGTATACATACATTTTTTTCTTTAGAAATGTCAGTTTTGCTGCAGCAGGTTCTATACACTGTACCGATGCGCCACTTCGCAGGCAGACTAAGGCCGCGTACACACGAAGGGACAATCCCGCGGGATTATCCTCTGGACTGAAGTCCAGCGGATAATCCCCTCGTGTGTGGGCGCCGGCGGACTTTTTGGCGCCAAAGTACGGCGGACTAAAGTTTCAGGTTTTGTTTTCAAATTATCCGCTGGACTTGGAAGTCCAGCGGACAATCCCGCCGTTAGTGGGCAAGTCCGCGGGACTTTTGAAATGAACGGACTTGCCGCTCATCGGCAAGTCCGTTCATTTAGCACGTGACTTCAGGTTACGTAGCTAGCGTAGGCAGTTACTGCCGCCGCGCTAGCTCCGTGACCTGGCATGGATTTAAAGGGAATCCCCACGCCGAAAAAACGGCGTGGGGGTTCCCCCCAAATCCATGTCAGACCCTCATCCGAGCACGCAGCCTGGCAGGCCAGGAAAGGGGTGGGGACGAACGAGCGCCCCCCCCCCCTCCTGAGCCGTACCAGGCCGCGTGCCCTCAACATGGGGGGTGCCCTGGGGAAAGGGGGGCCGTGCGGCCCCCCCACCCCAAAGCACCTTGTCCCCATGTTGATGAGGACAAGGGCCTCTTCCCGACAACCCTGGCCGTTGGTTGTCGGGGTCTGCGGGCGGGGGCTTATCGGAATCTGGGAACCCCCTTTAATAAGGGGGCCCCCAGATACCGGCCCCCCACCCTATGTGAATGAGTATGGGGTACGATGTACCCCTACCCATTCACCTAAGGTGTAAAATGTAAAGTAAAAAAAAACACCCACACTTTTGAAAAAATAGTTTATTGCACTGCTCCGGGGGTCTTCTTCCGTCTTGGGGGTCTTCTCGCCGGACTCCCCCGCCATTTACCAAGCTCTTTTACCGAGCGAGGGGAGTCCGGCTACCTTCTTCGTCGTCGCCGCCGTCTGGGGGTCTCGATCCGCCTTCGGGGGTCTTCTTCCGTCTTGGGGGTCTTCTCGCCGGACTCCTCCCCTCTCTTCTGCTCTTTTACCTAGCTCTTTCACGAGGGGGGGAGTCCGGCTACCTTCTTCGTCGTCGCCGCCGTCGTCTGGGGGTCTCGATCCGCCTTCGGGGGTCTTCCGGGGGTCTCTTCTGTTCTTGCGGCGGTCGTCGTCTTCCGCGCCGCCGGCGCCTTGTCCTTCTTCTTGTCCTTCTTGTTCTTCTTCCGATGTTGACCCGTCGCTGTCTCTGCCCGGAATGCCTGTGCCGATCTGCGCTCGGACTTATATAGGGACATGGGGGACAGGGTCACATGCACATGTCACATGGTGACCCCGCCCCCTTGTGTTGTCACAGTCCCGGAGGATGCTGGGACTGTGACATCGCAAGGGGGCGGGGTCACCATGTGACATGAACATGTGACCCTGTCCCCCATGTCCCTATATAAGTCCGAGCGCAGATCGGCACAGGCATTCCGGGCAGAGACAGCGACGGGTCAACATCGGAAGAAGAAGAAGAACAAGAAGGACAAGAAGAAGGACAAGGCGCCGGCGGCGCGGAAGACGACGACCGCCGCAAGAACAGAAGAGACCCCCGGAAGACCCCCGAAGGCGGATCGAGACCCCCAGACGACGGCGGCGACGACGAAGAAGGTAGCCGGACTCCCCCCCTCGTGAAAGAGCTAGGTAAAAGAGCAGAAGAGAGGGGAGGAGTCCGGCGAGAAGACCCCCAAGACGGAAGAAGACCCCCGAAGGCGGATCGAGACCCCCAGACGGCGGCGACGACGAAGAAGGTAGCCGGACTCCCCTCGCTCGGTAAAAGAGCTTGGTAAATGGCGGGGGAGTCCGGCGAGAAGACCCCCAAGACGGAAGAAGACCCCCGGAGCAGTGCAATAAACTATTTTTTCAAAAGTGTGGGTGTTTTTTTTTACTTTACATTTTACACCTCAGGTGAATTGGTAGGGGTACATCGTACCCCATACTCATTCACATAGGGTGGGGGGCCGGTATCTGGGGGCCCCCTTATTAAAGGGGGTTCCCAGATTCCGATAAGCCCCCGCCCGCAGACCCCGACAACCAACGGCCAGGGTTGTCGGGAAGAGGCCCTTGTCCTCATCAACATGGGGACAAGGCCCCCCTTTCCCCAGGGCACCCCCCATGTTGAGGGCACGCGGCCTGGTACGGCTCAGGAGGGGGGGGGCGCTCGTTCGTTCGTCCCCACCCCTTTCCTGGCCTGCCAGGCTGCGTGCTCGGATGAGGGTCTGACATGGATTTGGGGGGAACCCCCACGCCGTTTTTTCGGCGTGGGGATTCCCTTTAAATCCATGCCAGGTCACGGAGCTAGCGCGGCGGCATTTACTGCCTACGCTAGCTACGTAACCTGAAGTTACGTTCGAAATGAACGGACTGCTCCGTGTGTGGGCAAGTCCGTTCATTTTCAAAAGTCCCGCGGACTTTTGGCCGGCGGATTATCCGCTGGACAAGTCCGTGCGTGTGTGGGCAAGTCCACACCCTCGGAAAGTCCAGCGGACCTAGCCGGAAAGTCCAGCGGATTGTCCGCTGGACTTAGGTCCGCCGGGAAAAGTCCGTACGTGTGTCCCTATATAAGTCCGAGCGCAGATCGGCACAGGCATTCCGGGCAGAGACAGCGACGGGTCAACATCGGAAGAAGAAGAAGAACAAGAAGGACAAGAAGAAGGACAAGGCGCCGGCGGCGCGGAAGACGACGACCGCCGCAAGAACAGAAGAGACCCCCGGAAGACCCCCGAAGGCGGATCGAGACCCCCAGACGACGGCGGCGACGACGAAGAAGGTAGCCGGACTCCCCCCCTCGTGAAAGAGCTAGGTAAAAGAGCAGAAGAGAGGGGAGGAGTCCGGCGAGAAGACCCCCAAGACGGAAGAAGACCCCCGAAGGCGGATCGAGACCCCCAGACGGCGGCGACGACGAAGAAGGTAGCCGGACTCCCCTCGCTCGGTAAAAGAGCTTGGTAAATGGCGGGGGAGTCCGGCGAGAAGACCCCCAAGACGGAAGAAGACCCCCGGAGCAGTGCAATAAACTATTTTTTCAAAAGTGTGGGTGTTTTTTTTTACTTTACATTTTACACCTCAGGTGAATTGGTAGGGGTACATCGTACCCCATACTCATTCACATAGGGTGGGGGGCCGGTATCTGGGGGCCCCCTTATTAAAGGGGGTTCCCAGATTCCGATAAGCCCCCGCCCGCAGACCCCGACAACCAACGGCCAGGGTTGTCGGGAAGAGGCCCTTGTCCTCATCAACATGGGGACAAGGCCCCCCTTTCCCCAGGGCACCCCCCATGTTGAGGGCACGCGGCCTGGTACGGCTCAGGAGGGGGGGGGGGGCGCTCGTTCGTTCGTCCCCACCCCTTTCCTGGCCTGCCAGGCTGCGTGCTCGGATGAGGGTCTGACATGGATTTGGGGGGAACCCCCACGCCGTTTTTTCGGCGTGGGGATTCCCTTTAAATCCATGCCAGGTCACGGAGCTAGCGCGGCGGCATTTACTGCCTACGCTAGCTACGTAACCTGAAGTTACGTTCGAAATGAACGGACTGCTCCGTGTGTGGGCAAGTCCGTTCATTTTCAAAAGTCCCGCGGACTTTTGGCCGGCGGATTATCCGCTGGACAAGTCCGTGCGTGTGTGGGCAAGTCCACACCCTCGGAAAGTCCAGCGGACCTAGCCGGAAAGTCCAGCGGATTGTCCGCTGGACTTAGGTCCGCCGGGAAAAGTCCGTACGTGTGTACGAGGCATAAGGGAACCCCCCAAGCACTATATTTAAAGGAATTTTTCATTTTTATTGTTTCATTTTAAGCATCATTAAAATCACTGCTCCTTTAAAAAAAATTGTTTTTAAAAACATAGATATATTTATACATGTCCACCAAGGCAGTACCCGGGCCCCCATACCCTTTTTAAGGCCAATAACTTGCATATATTCATTCAAAATGGGAACTTTTGATTTTTCAAGTTCGGATCCCATAGACTTCAATAGGGTTCGGTGTTTGGGTCCAAACCTTTTGCGATGTTCCGCTGTTCTGATGCAAACTGAACCGGGGGTTTTTCAGCCCATCTCTAGTCCTCTGTAATGACCTGAAAGCGAATAACTCTACACCAAGTTTACTACATGAGCCACTTACTGTATTTAGTAAGAGGCATGGTGAGTTTTTAGAAGTTGTAATTTTTTCCCCAAATTCTTTGGAAAATTAAGAAATTTAATTATATATACAGTATATATGACATTTTTGTGGGGAAAAAAAATATATAATAACAAGTTATTTCTTAAACATGGCATAGGCATACTTGCAACTATACCCCAAAACACATTTTGATACTCGCCCTGAGTATGGCGATACTACATGTGTTTTTTTCACACCCTAGCCACATACAGAGGCACAACATCCAAGAGCACCTTCAGCCATTATCTACTTTAATACCAGATCTTATTCTGACACTTTTTACAAGTAAAAAATCTGTATTTTTTCTAGAAAATTACTTAGAACCCCCAAACATTATATATTACCAATAACAATTAACAGACGGTCCTACAAATATACACCATCCCTACAGTGCTGAGGTAGGCTACACTTGCCATTATCTCTCTGTGCAATACTATCATTCAAAATTTCTTCTTATCATTATCATTATGAATTTTAGTAATGAACTAGTTTTACATGCTATACCAAATAGTTCTCTAACGCAGTCCGCAAACACTAGATACATTGCGTCACCAGTGGTGACACCTTCATTACTTGTTTTACACATGCATTTATCATATGATTATTACTATTATTATTATCATTATTACTATTATCATTATCTTTTTTTGTTCTTATTCCATACATTTTTGCTTTTTCCATCACCATTCTAACATGTACGGATACAACACGTACTCTCACCTACATGGTAGTTTGGTGTCCACACTACCACAGAGTTATGCATCTAGCCTTCTTTGCCTCTGTCTGCACGTATTTATTTATGTACGGTTGGCTTCCTACACACTTATGGGTGCAGGTTTGTGCGTGTGCATACCCCTCTACACATGCAATATACCACACCTAAGAAGGCACTTGCAACCTTCCATTTTCAGTAGTCTACATCTACAATTGGTGTATGTATATATGGTACCAGCCAATAGTATATATATATATATGTTTTCTATGTATGTTCTCAGATAAAAGCCACCGATGAGGCATATTTAATTGTGCATATGTACACATATGTGTACAATTGCATCTTTCTATATGCATTTATGTGACATGCTTATATACACACATATATATTATATATGTATTATATATTTTTTATACATGTTTTAGATATATTTTATATTGTTATGATTTTAACATTAGCATTAGCATCTGCATTTCTACCTCTATCTATATTTGTTTGGTGTCTTGTTTTATTAGAGTGCTGAGATGTGGAAGGATAACCTCTACAGTGAAAGAGAATCTGCTCGCAATACTATACTACCTATGTAGTGTTACACTACCCATCCAGCTTCCTCTATTTTTATACAACTAAACACAGACTAGATTTGGCTCTCTAAGGCTCTGCCGAAGGGGAAAACCCTTGAAATGCATTAGCAAACAATTCAAGTATCCCTTCTGTGGATAACATCACATATTAATCTTTTAAATTTCTAAAATTGCTTTTATTCATATGTACGAACATGTAGTATTACGTAGTATTTCTTTGTATATACCCATTTGCTTATGTTTCAATGCACAATTCAATAACAATATAATACAGAATTTTTTGGTAAAAAAAAAAAAAAATGGTGTTGCGCTGAGTAAATAGATACCAAACATGTCACGCTTTAAAATTGGGCTCGCTTGTGAAATGGTGCAAACTTATATATTTAAAAATATTTAAAAATCTCCATAGGTGATGCTTTATAAGCCTTTTTTGGTTACGAGTTTACAGTTACACGGGAGGTCTGGTGCTAGAATTATTGCTCTTGCTCTGACATTCTTGGCAATACCTCACATGTGTGATGCGATCGCCGTTTAGATATGCGTCTTTGCACGCGAGCCCATGGGGGGGGGGGGGGGTTGGGGCACTATACATTTTTTATTTATTTATTTTTATTTATTGGTGGAGCACTTGTACACTATGACAGATGTTGATCGTCCACGGCCGGACACTGCCAGATGTTGATGTCACAATCGAACAATCGAACAATGGAACAAAACAGCACTAATGCAGATGTTCTGGGCACTGGAACACATCCTGTTGGTACACTATGACAGATATTTTGTGCACTGGTACAGATGTTCATGGGGACACTGTGACAGGTGTTGTGTGCACTGGTCCAGGTGCTCATGGGGACACTTGAACAAATGTCCATGGGACAGGGGGGCTTGGTGTACCATGTGTGGGGATAGCTGCAGTCTGTGTGATCTGTGACAGATCTCTGTGTAAAATCATCCCTTACAGAGAGAACTGTCAGGCTGCAGCATCCCCCACTCCCCCTTTCCTGTACTGAGCTATCACTGAGGTCAGGGGGGGACTGTCACATAGACACGTGTATTTGTTTACACTGTGAAGGTTATGATTGGACACAGCCATCACGTGATCGACAGGGCCAATCACAGCATCCATATCCCGAACTGTGCTTGGCTGTGTCAGAAGATCACAGCCATCACAGGATTGTGCTGCTGCGTGGTCTCTCATCTCATTCTAAATGACGTACCGGCAAAGCTCCCACCCCCCGTTTATGTACAGTGGGTGTGGTGGAAGTGGTTTAAAAAGGAGTGATTTTAATGATACTTAAAGTGAAACAATAAAAATGAAAAATTCCTTTAAATATATAGTTACTTGGGGGTCCCCTTAGTCTGTCTGTAAAGTGGCACATCTGTAATACAATAAAAAAAATTGAAAAAAATGGCGTGGGGTCCCCCCTCATGGATACCAGGTCATTTGGGGGGAAAAAACAGCATGGAACCCCACAAAATTCATACCAGACCTTTATCTGAGCATGCAGCCTGGCAGGCCAGGAAAGGGGAGGGGATGAGTCAGCATGTCCCCCATCCTGAACCATATCAGGCCACATGCCCTCAACATGGGGGGTGATTTGGGGTGGGAGGGGCTTTGCCCCCCACCCCAAAGGACCTTGCCCCAAGGTAATAGGGACAAAGGTCTCTTCCCTACAACCCTGGGCAGTGGTTGTGGGGGTCTGCGTGCAGGGGACTTATCTAAATCTGAAAGCACCCTTTAACAAGGAGGCCACCAGATCCCGCCCCCCCCATGTGAATTGTACCCCACTCATTCACAAAAAAAAAAATGTTTTGAGAAGAAATAAAAACAGGAGGCAGTTTTTGACAAGTCCTTTATTTACAACAGACAACCAAACACTGGATGTGTATGACCGCCTGAAATGGCTACACACTCTTCTGGCCTGCCTTAGAAGATCTTGAAAACCTGGGTACCTGTTTACGAAACACTGCATCACCAAATTGAGGACATGTACCAGGCAAGGTTAGTGCCATTATCATACATCACCATTCCTGGCTGAATCTTCCATGGTGTAAACCACCTCTGGGCCTGCCCCTGCACAGCTGAAATAATCTCTGCTCCGGTGTGGCTTCTGTCCCCTAGACAGACCAGGTGAAGCACTGCATGGCATCTTTTAGCCTGACAATTCAGCAGAGGAGGGCATGGAGGAGGAGGAGCGTGGAGCTGACAGATCTTGCATCATCACCACCAGCTGTATGAAGACGTGGCAGCAAAACAAGCTCCAGCACTGAGCCCTGTCCTGCCCCAGCACTGAGCCCTGTCCTGCATCCTTGCTAGTTGCAAGCACAGTTACCCTGTGTGCTGTGAACAAAATATATTGTCCCTGACCATGCTTGCTGGACCACGTGTCAACAGTAAGGTGGACCTTGCTGCTGACTGCCTTGCCTGACAATGCCAAAACATTACATTCCACATAATGGTACAGAGCTGGAATAGCCTTACATGCACAGAAATAGCAACTGGAAACCTGCCATTGTGGTACAGCACATTCTGCAAATTCAAGGAAGGGGGCATAATACACCAGACGGAAAGGCAGGAGTTGTTTAAGCCAGCAATTTGAACAAGCTGGAATTTAGACTCTGGGCATGTGGGTGGCAAAGAGTGTTTTTTCTTTTCAATTCAGTAGCTGGGGCAGATAAATGTGCCTGCTATACTCTACAGCTGGTGTGCTCCTGTCAGATGTGTTGCAAGGACCTGTGACCCCCTTTGCAACACCATCATCCCTGTCAGTGGAGGCTGCTGAGAGGTCATGAGATATAGTGGAGGTAGACGTGAAAGGTGAGGAGTCAGAAGGAGGAGAATTGTGTCCTTTTGTGTGGCTTTCAGGTGCCAACAGGCTGAGTGTGGGGGTTAAATGCCTTAAATGTTAAATGTACACGTGGTACCCAAATGGCTGGTGTTTTTGCCACGCTTGATCTGCTTGAGGCAGAGATTGCAAATTGCAACAGTGGGATCAGCTGCACATGTGCTAAAAAAGGCCCACACACACTGATGGAATAGGGTGGCTGCTCTCTGCTGTTCCATTAAGGCTGCCTCTGGAGGGCATCCTGCCTTGTTGGGGTTGTGCCTCCCCCTCACTTTCCTCCTCTGCTCTTTCCGGCACCCAAGTTGCCTAGTTACCTCATCATCATCATCCCCTCCTTCCTCATCATCCCTGGAGCCAACTTGGCATTACGCTGTGGCTGGAGGAACATGACTGACAATTTGTTGTTTATAAGTGTTCTCCCCTGTCTGTAGGCTCATGTTATTCCCTTCCTCAACCTTAGAACCAACATCAGAATCAAGTAATGACTGTGTATCGTCAAGAAGTCAGTGGCTGACACTGTGTTCAAATAATTCACCTGACTCCTCTACTCATGATGCTGGGGCTATGGCAGGAGTATCTGTGGACAAGGAGGCAGAATAAGCTGCTCTGGAAGCTGTGGTGAACTGCGTACTAGTGTCAGCTTGGGTGATAGAGGATGAGGAGAATGAGGATGGTTTAGTAAGCAAACAGTAAGCAAGCTAAACAGAGAAAACTGTGCACTGCCTGAGGACAGACCTCGCCCTCCTTTGCCTGTGGACATATACGGTCCTAGCCCCCTCATACAGGCATGGGATTGTCTGGCTCTCCTTTTTGGCCTCCCAGACATGATGGGGGGCTTGATACCCAAATTTAATAGATACTGCCAAATGTGTAATTGGATGCACTTTATTCAATGAAAAGTGGTGTTTGGTGCACTTTAAATGGAGAATTTCCAGTATACAGCACTAAATGTTATGTAATGCTGTGTTAAACACTGTATTACACTAATGCCCTGTACACATGGTCGGAAATTCCGACCACAAAATCTGTCTGATTTTTTCCGACGGATTTTGTCCGAAACTGGTGTTGCATACACACGGTCGGACAAAATTGTTGGAAAATCCGATTGTTCAGAACGTGGTGATGTTCGTTGCGTATGACAGAACTACGTAGAGGCTAGAAGCCAATAGCTTTGGTCTCGTAATTTGATCTGAGCATGCGTGGCACTTTGTCCGTCAGAATTCTCTACAAACAATTGGAAAAAGTCTGATCAGATTTTTTTGTCGGAAAATTTTAGATCCTGCTCTTTTTTCCGTTGGAATCTCCGATGGAAAAAGTCTGATAGAGCCCACACACGATCGGATTTTCCGACAACATAATCCGATCAGACCTTTTCCGTCTGAATTTCCAACCGTGTGTACAGGGCATTACACTACACTGAAACTACACTATACTCACACTATACTGACACACTATACTCAAACTACATTACACTATACTCACACTACACTAAGGCTACTTTCACATTGAATCGTTGCGGGCGCTGGTGGTAAAGCGGCGTTATATTTAGCGGTGATTTGCCGTCGTTTTAGCGGCGCTAAAGGGTTAAAACCGCCCACAAAGTGCCACTGCAGCGGCGATTTGCTGGCGGGTTTGCAGCGCTGCCCCATTGTTTTCAATGGGAAGGGGCGATTTAGGGGCCGTAAATACACCGCTCCTACAGTGCTCCAAAGATGTGGCTTGCAGGACTTTTTTGACCGTCCTGCAAGCGCACCGCTCCAGTGTGAAAGCCCTCGGGCTTTCACACTGGAGACACAGCATCGGTTGTTTCAGGGCGCTTTGTAGGGATGAGCCGAACACCCCCGGGTTCGGTTCGCACCAGAACCTTCGAACGGACCGAAAGTTCATGCGAATTTTCGAACCCTATTCGTTACAATGGACGCGAACGTTCGAAATCAAAAGTGCTAATTATAATGGCCAATATGCATGTTAATGTCATAAAACAGGTTTGGGGACCCGGGTCCTGCCCCAGAGGACATATATCAATGCAAAAAGAACTTTTAAAAACTAAATTTTTTTCGGGAGCAGTCATTTTAATAATGCATAAAGTGAAAAAAAAAAGTGAAATATTCCTTTAAATATGGTACCTGGGGGGTGTCTAAAGTATGCCTGTGAAGTGGCATGTGTTTCCCGTGTTTAGAAGTGTCCCTGCACAAAATGACATTTGTAAAGGAAAAAAAGAAGCCATTTAAAACCGCTTGCGGCTTTAATGTCATGTCTTGTCCTGGCAATATGGATGAAAATCCTTGAGAAAAATGGCATGGCTACCTTATCACCCCCAACTCCCCACCCCCACCCCAGCCCCTTTGGGTCTTGTATGGATATTAAGGGGAACCCTGCACCCAAAATAAAACCCTATACCTACAACCCTATATACTCTGAACAGCAGTATACAGGCGGTGCAAACAAGACAGGGACTGTAGGTTTGTTCTTAAGTAGAATCTGAACAGGTACATTTTTAAGTGTAGCTCTATCCAAAAAATATCTATTTTTAAGCTTTTTGGAGAACATAGGGAGGGGTTATCACCCCTGTAACATTTGCTGTCTTTGCACATCTGTTCAGAACATTTCACCTCACTTTCCGTCCCAATGACAAATGTTTTTGGAAAAGTGGGGTTTTTATTGAAACAAGGATTGGTGATAAAGCATCAGTAGAGAGGAGATACCTTTTCCCCAAATTAAATGTAACAGGATAGAATTTCCCTTCCTAGGGGTAGATTTCCACTCACTTCCTGTTTTCTCCTTCCGTTTGCAAGTAGGAGTCGTTTGTAAGTTGGATGTTTGAAAGTAGGGGCCTGCCGTATATACTCTGCAGAAATTTGCCCCATTAGATGTTGGTGTAGCCACAACACTGTAAGCCCTCACAGTTACTCTTGGTGGGCACAGGAATTGGCCCTGCTGTGAATTATTAGATCAAGATTTGTAATTGCATGCACCTGTTGAACAGGGCAGAAAAATTGGGCCTTTGGTTGTGGTAGTGGACGGTGTTGCCACAAGACTGTAAGCCCTCACAGTTACTCTTGGTGGGCGCAGGAATGGGCCCTGCTGTGAATTATTAGATCAAGATTTGTAATTGCATGCCCCTGTTGAACAGGGCAGAAAAATTGGGCCTTTGATGGTGGTGGTAGACGGTGTTGCCACAAGACTGTAAGCCCTCACAGTTACTCTTGGTGGGCACAGGAATGGGCCCTGCTGAGAATTATTAGATCAATATTTGTAATTACATGCCCCTGTTAAACAGGGGCAGAAAAATTGGGCCTTTGGTGGTGGACGGTGTTGCCACAAGACTGCAAGCCCTCACAGTTACTCTTGGTGGGCGCAGGAATGGGCCCTGCTGTGAACTATTAGATCAAGATTTGTAATTACACGCCCCTGTTAAACAGGGGCTGAAAAATTGTGCCTTAGGCACTGGTGCCACAACACTGCAACCCCTCACAGATACTGTACTTGGAGCACAGCAGTCAGACCTGTTGTGAAGCATTGCATAAAAAATTGTAATTACACGCCCCGCCCCTGTTAAACAGGGGCTGAAAAATTGTGCCTTAGGCACTGGTGCTGGTGCCACAACACTGCAACCCCTCACAGATACTGAACTCTGAGCACAGCAATGAGACCTGTTGCGAAGCATTGCTTAAAAATTTTTAATTACACGCCCCTGTTAAACAGGGGCTGAAAAATTGTGCCTTAGGCACTGGTGCTGGTGCCACAACACTGCAACCCCTCACAGATACTGTACTCTGAGCACAGCAATGAGACCTGTTGCAAAGCATTGCATAAAAAAATGTAATTACACGCCCCTGTTAAACAGGGGCTGAAAAATTGGGCCTTAGCCACTGGTGTTGTGGCACCCAGAAACAAAAATGTTCTTCCAAGCTATCAAGGAATGGATCATTGAGGAGGAGGAAGAGGATAGTCAGTGAACATAACAGGACAGTCCCTCAGCATCAGCATAGGCAGTCTTGAAGGGATGTGACATTATAAATTATTCAGTTATATCCGCTTCAGGTGCCTGGTAGCTGGTGGTGATCCAAGACTGATTCATCTTTATGAAGGTCAGTCGATCAACCGAGTCGGTGGACAGGCGCACCCTGTGATCGGTGACAAATCCTCCAGCAGCACTGAATGTGCGTTCGGAAAGAACGCTGGATGCAGGACAGGCCAGTAGCTCAATTGCATACTGTGCAAGCTCTGGCCAGTGATCCATCCTCAAGACCCAGTAAGCCAGAGGATTTTCGGTGGGAAAGGTGTCCAAGGCTGACCTTGCCCCTAGGTATTCCTGCACCATGTATATCAGACGCTGGCGATGGTTGCTGGAACCGATCATACCTTGGGGCTGCGGACTAAAAAATTGTCTGAATGCATCGGTCAGACATCCACCTTCCCCACCGCTCCTTCTGCTACTGACTGAAGCCTCAGCAACTCGTCGTCCAGGACCAGGAGTTTGTAACCTCCCAGTCTCTGGGTACGCGTTGCACAGACCTTTCTGCAAGGCCTCCCTGAGATGTCTCATCCTCTGCTCCCTCTGCGACGGCAAGATAAGGTCCGCAACCTTACCCTTGTACCGTGGATCAAGGAGAGTGGCCAATCAGTAGTGGTCCCTCTCCTTGATCCGAAGAATACGAGGATCCTTTCGCAGGCTTTGCAGGATCAGGGAGGCCATGCAACATAGGTTAGCTGAGGCATTCGGTCCGGAGTCTTCTGGGTCACTGAGGAGGACATGATGGCCAGCCACCTCCTCCCAGCCACGTACAAGTCCACTGGTTTGTTGGGACTGTACATCATCCCTAAAAGACTGCTGCTGCTGATGCTGAGTGCCAGGCTCCACCTCCATGCTCACACAATCCTCCTCCTCCTCCTCCTCCTCATCCTTTTCCTGTGTGATAGGTGGGAGAGAAGGAACACTGTCTGGATAAAGGGGGCCTTGAGAGGCAAGGAAGTCCTCCTCTTCCTGCCTCGGTTCTGCCTCAAGTGCCCTGTCCATCATCCCACGCAGCGTATGCTCCAACAGGTGGACAAGAGGTACAGTGTCACTGATGCATGCACTGTCACTGCTCACCATCCTCGTGGCCTCCTCAAATGGTGACAGGACAGTGCATGCATCCCTGATCATGCTCCACTGGCGTGGGGAAAAAAATCCAAGCTCCCCTGACCCTGTCCTGGTGCCGTAGTTGCACAGGTACTGATTGATGGCCCTCTGCTGCGTGTGCAGTCGCTGCAGCATGGCCAACGTTGTGTTCCACCTGGTGGGCATGTCACATATAAGGCGGTTCTTGGGCAGGATCACCTCTTTTTGCAGCTCAGCCGGCCGAGCACTGGCATTATATGATCGGTGGAAATGCACACAGACTTTCCTGGCCTGCCTCAGGACATCCTGCAAGCCTGGGTACCTGCCCAAGAACCGCTGCACCACCAGGTTGAAGACGTGAGCCATACAGGGCACATGGGTCAGCTGCCCCTGTCGCAGGGCGGAGAGGAGGTTGGTGCCATTGTCAGAAACCACCATTCCTGGCTTAAGCTGGTGTGGCGTCAACCACCTCTCGGCCTGCCCCTTCAGAGCTGCCAGAACCTCTGCCCCAGTGTGGCTCCTGTCCCCCAAACACACCAGCGCAAGCACGGCATGGCATATTTTTGCCTGCGTACTCGCGTAGCCCATTGTACGCCTACAGAGCACCGCTGGTTCCGAGGACAGAGCACTCGAAGAGGCCATGGAGGAAGAAGAAGAGGAGGGGGTGGAGGAGAGAGGTGTGTCACAACCAGTAGTAGCATTTTGGAGGCGTGTTGGCGGAACGACCTCCAACACTACTGCACCTTGTTCTGCATCCCTCCCAGCTGCCAATAGAGTGACCCAATGGGCCGTAAAAGACAGGTAACGTCCCTGTCCATGCCTGCTGGACCATGAGTCAGCGGTAATATGCACCTTACCCGCTGACCGCCCTGTCCAGCGAGGCATGGACATTGCCTTCCACAAGCCGGTAGAGAGCCGGAATCGCCTTCCGTGAGAAAAAGTGGCGTTTGGGAACCTGCCACTGAGGAACCGCACATTGAACAAACTCACGGAAGGGGGCCGAGTCTACCAACTGAAAAGGCAGCAGTTGAAGTGCTAGCAATTTAGCCAAGCTAGCATTCAACCGCTGGGCATGTGGATGGCTGGGAGTAAACTTCTTTTGACGGTCCAGCAGCTGGGGCAGGGAAATTTGCCTGGTAGAATCGGACGTCGGTGTACTGCTAACAGAGTGCCCGCAAGTGCTTGGCTGTGACACACCTAATTCTACACCTTCATTCCTTTCAGAGCAGCTTTCAGAGAGGAATGAAGATATAGTGGGGTTGGAGATCCTAGCTGATGAGGAGCAAGGAGAGGTCCGCTTTGTTCTTTGGTGTGGGTCTTTAATGTGCGCTTGCCAACAAGCTGCATGGCAGGTCGACATATGTCTGGTCATGCTTGTGGTGCCCAAGCGGCTGATGTTTTGGCCATGCGAGATACGCTTGAGACATATGTTGCAAATAGCAGTGGTGCGATCTGATGCACTCGTCTCAAAAAAGGCCCACACCAAAGAACTTTTGTGATAACGTGCAGAGGCAGCGCCCTGCACAGGCGGAGCTCTGCGGTGTGATTCAGTTGGTGTGCTGGCCTCTAGCTGGCCTCCGGAGGGCATCCTGCCTCGTTGGACATGTGCCGCCTTCTCCTCCTCCTCCTCCTCCTCCTCCTCTCTCCCTTCAGGCACCCACGTGGAGTCAGTGACCTCATCATCCCCTCCCTCTTCACCACTGGAGCAAACCTGGCAGTAAGCTGCAGCTGGTGGAACATGACTGCCAGATTGCTGTCATTGAGCATCCCCTCTCTCTGCGCTCACACTACTGCCTTCCTCTAGCTGGGTATCATCATCCGAGCCTTCAAAATGTTGGGCATCCTCCTGGAGCATGTACCAACACTGTGCTCAAACAGTTCGGGGGACTCCTCAGGAGGACATGGTGGGTCTAGGGAAGGGGTGCCTGATGGTGCCATTGAGTACGCGTTGGCAGCTGCTCTGCCAGTACCCTGAGCCTGGGTGAGAGAGGATAAGGAGGATGAGGAGGGCTTGGTCATCCATTCTACCAAGCCTTCGGCATGATGCGGCTCAACATGTCCAGGTGCCGAAAACAAGGACACGCGTGTCCCATGGCCACGTGCTGATGACGATGCACGACCATGTCCACGTCAACGACCAGCACTGTTGTCTCTAGAAACAGAGCCTGCTTGCCCTGTGTTCTGTCTGCCTCTCCTTGGTGGTCTTCCAGGCATGAGGCTGCCTTATATGACAACAACTGGGCCTTATGGCAGATAGAGAGGCTGAGGTGGTTTTATGTGTGCTGTACTAACAGAGCACACACACACACGCTAGCTCCTGGAGATGCCTGGCTGCCTTCGATGACAACAACTGGGCCTTATAGCAGATAGAGAGTCTGCATGCATGATTTGTAATTGCATGCACCTTTTTAACAGGGCAGAAAAATTGGGCCTTTGGTGGTGGTGGTGGACAGTGTTGCCACAACACTGTAAGCCCTCACAGTTACTCTTGGTGGGTGCAGAAATGGGCCCTGCTGTGAATTATTAGATCAAGATTTGTAATTACAAACCCCTGTTAAACAGGGGCTGAAAAATTGGGCCTTTGGTGGTGGTGGTGGACGGTGTTGCCACAAGACTGTAAGCCCTCACAGTTACTCTTGGTGGGCGCAGGAATGGGCCCTGCTGAGAATTATTAGATCAATATTTGTAATTACATGCCCCTGTTAAACAGGGCCAGAAAAATTGGGCCTTTGGTGGTGGACGGTGTTGCCACAACACTGTAAGCCCTCACAGTTACTCTTGGTGGGCACAGGAATGCGCCCTGCTGTGAATTATTAGATCAAGAATTGTAATTGCATGCACCTGTTGAACAGGGCAGAAAAATTGGGCCTTTGGTGGTGGTGGTGGACGGTGTTGCCACAACACTGTAAGCCCTCACAGTTACTCTTGGTGGGCGCAGAAATGGGCCCCGCTGTGAATTATTAGATCAAGATTTGTAATTACACGCCCCTGTTAAACAGGGGCTGAAAAATTGGGCCTTTGGTGGTGGTGGTGGACGGTGTTGCCACAAGACTGTAAGCCCTCGCAGTTACTCTTGGTGGGCGCAGGAATGGGCCCTGTTGTGAACTATTAGATCAAGATTTGTAATTACAGGACCCTGTTAAACAGGGGCTGAAATATTGGGCCTTAGGCACTGGTGCTGGTGCCACAACACTGCAACCCCTCACAGATACTGTACTTGGAGCACAGCAGTCAGACCTGTTGCAAAGCATTGCATAAAAAACTGTAATTACACGCCCCTGTTAAACAGGGGCTGAAAAATTGGGCCTTAGGCACTGGTGCCACAACACTGCAACCCCTCACAGATACTGTACTTGAAGCACAGCAATCAGACCTGTTGCAAAGCATTGCATAAAAAAATTGTAATTACACGCCCCTGTTAAACAGGGGCTGAAAAATTGGGCCTTAGGCACTGGTGCCACAACACTGCAACCCCTCACAGATACGAAAGAGCATGGAGAATAAATCCCACCAATGGAAATCACACAAAATACAAAGGACTCACACAGAATTATCAGAAGGCAATCTTCAAAGCAAAAAAAGAATTTCTCAAATACCATCTCAGCCGCCTTAAACCGCCCCCGGGAACTTTTTAAAATAGTCGATGAACCCGGCATGCTTAGAGCCCCCCGCCAATGAAACCCAAGATTTCTGCAATGAATTATCTGATTTTTTCATCAATAAAATCGACAACATCAGGAAAACAATTGGTCAGAAAAAGACATCTGACGGCAGTCAACCAGAGCAAAAAGTCGACATCGACACAAACATCCCACAACCACCAAAGTTTTCTCTGATCCCAATTACCACGGATACTACTAAAAACATCATCAAAAATCTCAGAGACAGCACATCCTCCATTGACATCATCCCCACAAAACTCCTGAAAGAATGCTCCGACATCCTGGCTCCCCCATAACGCACCTCATAAATCAATCGTTCAAAGAAGGGATTGTCCCAGGCGCCCTCAAACAAGGCATTATCAAACCCCTGCTAAAGAAACCCAACCTCGACCCACGGGACCCCAATCATCGCAGACCAATAACAAGCTTAAACAACATCTCCAAGATTATGGAGAAAGCGGTAGTACAACAGATACAACGCCACCTGGACACACACACACTCCTGGACCCATTACAATCAGGATTCCGCCCAGGCCATGGGACAGAAACCGCACTCCTGAAGATTTGGGATGATGCCCTCGAAGCAGCGGATGACGGAGATTCATGTCTCCTGGTACTATTAGACCTCAGTGCAGCGTTTGATACTGTGGACCACAGTACTCTACTCATCCGCCTCACAGAAGTAGCAGGAGTCACTGGCTCAGATCTGCAATGGTTCGCATCCTTCCTAGGAAATCGCTCTCAGACAGTGAAACTAGGAGGTTTCACCTCTGAAACCCGGGCAATCTCCTGTGGAGTCCCTCAAGGATCACCTTTGTCGCCAGTGCTCTTCAACATCTACATTCGCCCACTCCTCAACATCATCAGAAGATCAGACCTCTGCTTCCACTCATACGCCGACGACACTCAATTATATTTTCGTATCACCGGACAAAAAGACCATCATCAGCAATTAGGCAAATGCCTCACTATGATAGACGACTGGATGACTACTAGCTCCCTCAAACTTAATGAATCAAAAACAGAACTTCTTATTCTACATGCTAATCATAACCCCCGAACCAAGATCCCTTGGACACCTCCTACCATCTTTGGACAGACCATCGCCCCAAGGACCAAGGCTAAGAGTCTCGGAGTCATTTTTGACTCAGAAATGTCAATGGATGCCCAAATAGGAGCAGTGGTCAGTGGTTCTCACCATCTGCTCCGCATGCTACGCAGACTCCTCCCCTTCATTCCAAAAGAGGACAAAGCAGTGGTAGTTGGATCGATCATCAATTCTCGACTCGACTATGCTAACTCCCTTTACATAGGATTACCCCAATATCAACTTGCACGCTTACAACTTATCCAAAACACAGCGGCAAGGCTGATAACAGGAAAAAAGCCCTGGGAATCCATCACCCCCTCCCTGAGGAACCTACATTGGCTAAATGTAAGGAATCGGGTCGCATTCAAGACCCTCTGCCTCACCCACAAATGCGCACATGGAAACGCCCCGCAATACCTTTGCGAGAAAATAAAATACTACACACCGAATCGCAGTCTTCGATCGGCGAATCAAAATCTTCTCCTCATTCCTAAATCCCGTTACAAATCAAAGGGGGAACGGAGATTCGCTGTCCAAGGTCCACGGCTATGGAACGCTCTACCAACCGACATTCGCATGGAAGAAAACCATCAGGCCTTCAGGAAGAAACTCAAGACCCACCTCTTCTAGAAGCTCGACAACCAATGCCAATACAGCGCCTTGAGGCGATTCAGTTCGCATTGTAGCGCTATACAAGTTATTCATTCATTCATTCATTCAGATACTGTACTTGGAGCACAGCAGTCCGACCTGTTGCAAAGCATTGCATAAAAAATTGTAATTACATGGGGGCTGAAAAATTGGGCCTTAGGCACTGGTGCTGGTGCCACAACACTGCAACCCCTCACATATACTGTACTTGGAGCACAGCAATCAGACCTGTTGCGAAGCATTGCATAAAAAATTGTAATTACACGCCCCTGTTAAACAGGGGCTGAAAAATTGGGCCTCAGCCACTGGTGGTGGCACCCAGAAACAAAAATGTTCTTCCAAGCTATCATCAGGATCATTGAGGAGAAAGAGGATAGTCAGTCAACATAACAGGACAGTCACTCAGCATAGACAGTCTTGAAGGGATGTGACATTTCAAAATAAATTATTCTGTTATATCAGCTTCAGGTGCCTGGTAGCTGGTGGTGATCCAAGACTGATTTATCTTTATGAAGGTCAGTCGATCAACCGAGTCAGTGGACAGGCGCACCCTGTGATTGGTGACCAAGCCTCCAGCAGCACTGAATGTGCGTTCGGAAAGAACGCTGGATGCAGGACAGGCCAGTAGCTCAATTGCATACTGTGCAAGCTCTGGCCAGTGATCCATCCTCAAACCCAGTAAGCCAGAGGATTTTCGGTGGGAAAGGTGTCCAAGTCTGACCTTGCCCCTAGGTATTCCTGCACCATGTATATCAGACGCTGGGGATGGTTGCTGGAACCGATCATACCTTGGGGCTGCGGAATAAAAAATTGTCTGAACGCATCAGTCAGACGTCCACCTTCCCCACCGCTCCTTCTGCTACTGACCGAAGCCTCAGCAACTCGTCGTCCAGGACCAGGAGTTTGTAACCTCCCAGTCTCTGGGAACGCGTTGCACAGACCTTTCTGCAAGGCCTCCCGGAGATGTCTCATCCTCTGCTCCCTCTGCGACAGCAAGATAAGGTCCGCAACCTTACCCTTGTACCGTGGATCAAGGAGAGTGGCCAGCCAGTAATGGTCCCTCTCCTTGATTCGAAGAATACGAGGATCCTTCCACAGGCTTTGCAGGATCAGGGAGGCCATACAACGTAGGTTAGCTGAGGCATTCGGTCCGGAGTCTTCTGGGTCACTGAGGATGACATGATCCGCAGCCACCTCCTCCCAGCCACGTACAAGTCCACTGGTTTCTTGGGACTGTAAATAATCCCTAAAAGACTGCTGCTGCTGATGCTGAGTGCCAGGCTCCACCTCCATACTCACACAATCCTCCTCCTCCTCATCCTCTTCCTGTGTGATAGGTGGGAGAGAAGGAACACTGTCTGGATAAAGGGGGCCTTGAGAGGCAAGGAAGTCCTCCTCTTCCTGCCTCTGTTCTGCCTCAAGTGCCCTGTCCATTATCCCACGCATAGCGTATGCTCCAACAGGTGGACAAGAGGTACAGTGTCACTGATGCATGCACTGTCACTGCTCACCATCCTTGTGGCCTCCTCAAATGGTGACAGGACAGTGCATGCATCCCTGATCATGCTCCACTGGCATGGGGAAAAAAGTCAGAGCTCCTCTGACCCTGTCCTGGTGCCGTAGTCGCACAGGTACTCACAGGTTGAGTTCCACCTGGTGGGCATGTCACATATAAGGTGGTTCTTGGGCAGGTTCAACCCCTTTTGCAGCACAGCCAGCCGAGCACTGGCATTATATGATCGTCGGAAATGCACACAGATTTTCCTGGCTTGCCTCAGGACATCCTGTAAGCCTGGGTACCTGCCCAAGAACTGCTGCACCACCAGGTTAAGCTGGCGTGGTGTCAACCACCTCTCGGCCTGCCCCTGCAGAGCTGACAGAACCTCTGCCCCAGTGTGGCTCCTGTCCCCCAAACACACCAGCGCAAGCACAGCATGGCATCTTTTTGCCTGCGTACTTGCGTAGCCCCTTGGACGCCTATGGAGCACCGCTGGTTCCGAGGACAGAGCACTCGAAGAGTCCATGGAGGAAGAAGAGGAGGGGGTGGAGGAGAGAGGTGTGTCACAACCAGTAGTAGCATTTTGGAGGCGTGGTGGCGGAACAACCTCCAACACTACTGCACCTTGTCCTGCATCCTTCCCAGCTACCAAAAGAGTGACCCAATGGGCCGTGAAAAACAGGTAACGTCCCTGTCCATGCCTGATGGACCATGAGTCAGCGGTAATATGCACCTTACCGCTGACCGCCCTGTCCAGCGAGGCATGGACATTGCCTTCCACATGCCGGAAGAGAGCCAGAATCGCCTTCCGTGAGAAAAAAAGTGGCGTTTGGGAACCTGCCACTGAGGAACCGCACATTGAACAAACTCACGGAAGGGAGCTGAGTCTACCAACTGAAAAGGCAGCAGTTGAAGTGCTAGCAATTTAGCCAAGCTAGCATTCAACCACTGGGCATGTGGATGGCTGGGAGTAAACTTCTTTCGACAGTCCAGCAGCTGGGGCAGGGAAATTTGCCTGGTAGAATCGGACGTTGGTGTACTGCTAACAGAGTGTCCGCAAATACTTGGCTGTGACACACCTAATTCTACACCTTCATTCCTCTCAGTGCAGCTTTCAGAGAGGACTGAAGGTATAGTGGGGTTGGAGATCCCAGCTGATGAGGAGCAAGGAGAGGTCCGCTTTGTTCTTTGGTGTGGGTCTTTAATGTGCGCTTGCCAACGAGCTGCATGGCAGGTCGACATATGTCTGGTCATGCTTGTGGTGCCCAAGCGGCTGATGTTTTGGCCACGCGAGATACGCTTGAGACATATGTTGCAAATAGCAGTGGTGCGATCTGATGCACTCGTCTCAAAAAAGGCCCACACCAAATAACTTTTGTAATAACGTGCAGAGGCAGCGCCCTGCACAGACGGAGCTCTGCGGTGTGATTCAGTTGGTGTGCTGGCCTCAAGCTGGCCCCCCGAGGGCATCCTGCCTCATTGGAGATGTGCCGCCTCCTCCTCCACCTCCTCTCTCCGTTCAGGCACCCACGTGGAGTCAGTGACCTCATCATCCCCTCCCTCTTCACCACTGGAGCAAACCTGGCAGTAAGCTGCAGCTGGTGAAACATGCCTGCCAGATTGCTGTCCTTGAGCATCCCCTCTCTCTGCGCTCACGCTACTGCCTTCCTCTAGCTGGGTATCATCATCCGAACCTTCAAAAAGCCTGCTTGCCCGTTTTTCTTGGCTCGGGACTGTCTGCCTCTCCTTGTCGGTCTTCCAGGCATTGTAGTGGCTAGTGTGTATTGTGCTGGAGTCACACAGCACACACACTAACTCCTGCAGATGGCTGCCTTAGATGACAACAGGGCCTTAGGGCGGATACAGGCTGAGGTGGTTTATTGTGTGCTGTGCTATACTCACACAGCACACACACACGCTAACTCCTGCAGATGGCTGTCTGGCTGCCTTAGATGACAACAGGGCCTTAGGGCAGATACAGGCTGAGGTGGTCTATTGTGTGCTGTGCTCTACTCACACTGCACACACACACGCTAACTCCTGCAGATGGCTGTCTGGCTGCCTTAGATGACAACAGGGCCTTAGGGCAGATACAGGCTGAGGTGATTTATTGAGTGCTGTGCTATACTCACACAGCACACACACACGCTAACTACTGCAGATGGCTGTCTGGCTGCCTTAGATGACAACAGGGCCTTAGGGCAGATACAAGCTGAGGTGGTTTCGTGTGCTGTGCTATATTCACACAGCACACACACACGCTAACTACTGCAGATGGCTGTCTGGCTGCCTTAGATGACAACAGGGCCTTAGGGCAAATACAGGCTGAGGTGGTTTATTGTGTGCTGTGCTATACTCACACAGCACACACACACACGCTAACTCCTGCAGATGGCTGTCTGGCTGCCTTAGATGAGAACAGGGCCTTAGGGCAGATACAGGCTGAGGTGCTTTATTGTGTGCTTTGCTATACTCACACAGCACACACACACACGCTAACTCCTGCAGATGCCTGTCTGGCTGCCTTAGATGACAAAAGGGCCTTAGGGCAGATACAGGCTGAGGTGGTTTATTGTGTGCTGTGCTATACTCACACAGCACACACACACGCTAACTCCTGCAGATGGCTGTCTGGCTGCCTTAGATGACAACAGGGCCTTAGGGCAGATACAGGCTGAGGTGGTCTATTGTGTGCTGTGCTCTACTCACACTGCACACACACACGCTAACTCCTGCAGATGGCTGTCTGGCTGCCTTAGATGACAACAGGGCCTTAGGGCAGATACAGGCTGAGGTGATTTATTGTGTGCTGTGCTATACTCACACAGCACACACACACGCTAACTCCTGCAGATGGCTGTGTGGCTGCCTTAGATGACAACAGGGCCTTAGGACAGATACAGGCTGAGGTGGTTTATTGTGTGCTGTGCTATACTCACACAGCACACACACACGCTAACTCCTGCAGATGGCTTTCTGGCTGCCTTAGATGACAACAGGGCCTTAGGGCAGATACAGGCTGAGGTGGTTTTGTGTGCTGTGCTATACTCACACAGCACACACACACGCTAACTACTGCAGATGGCTGTCTGGCTGCCTTAGATGACAACAGGGTCTTAGGGCAGATACAAGCTGAGGTGGTTTCGTGTGCTGTGCTATACTCACACAGCACACACACACGCTAACTACAGCAGATGGCTGTCTGGCTGCCTTAGATGACAACAGGGCCTTAGGGCAGATACAAGCTGAGGTGGTTTTGTGTGCTGTGCTATACTCACACAGCACACACACACGCTAACTACAGTAGATGGCTGTCTGGCTGCCTTAGATGACAAAAGGTCCTTAGGGCAGATACAGGCTGAGGTGGTTTTTCGTGTGCTGTGCTATACTCACACAGCACACACACACGCTAACTACTGCAGATGGCTGTCTGGCTGCCTTAGATGACAACAGGGCCTTAGGGCAAATACAGGCTGAGGTGGTTTATTGTGTGCTGTGCTATACTCACACAGCACACACACACACGCTAACTCCTGCAGATGGATGTCTGGCTGCCTTAGATGACAACAGGGCCTTAGGGCAGATACAGGCTGAGGTGGTTTATTGTGTGCTGTGCTATACTCACACAGCACACACACACGCTAACTCCTGCAGATGGCTGTGTGGCTGCCTTAGATGACAACAGGGCCTTAGGGCGGATACAGGCTGAGGTGGTTTATTGTGTGCTGTGCTATACTCACACAGCACACACACACGCTAACTACTGCAGATGGCTGTCTGGCTGCCTTAGATGACAACAGGGCCTTAGGGCAGATACAGGCTGAGGTGGTTTTGTGTGCTGTGCTATACTCACACAGCACACACACACGCTAACTACTGCAGATGGCTGTCTGGCTGCCTTAGATGACAACAGGGCCTTAGGGCAGATACAGGCTGAGGTGGTTTTGTGTGCTGTGCTATACTTACACAGCACACACACGCTAACTACTGCAGATGGCTGTCTGGCTGCCTTAGATGACAACAGGGCCTTAGGGCAGATACAGGCTGAGGTGGTTTTGTGTGCTGTGCTATACTCACACAGCACACACACACGCTAACTACTGCAGATGGCTGTCTGGCTGCCTTAGATGACAACAGGGCCTTAAGGCAGATACAGGCCGAGGTGGTTTTGTGTGCTGTGCTATACTCACACAGCACACACACACGCTAACTACTGCAGATGGCTGTCTGTCTGCCCTAGATGACAACAGGGCCTTAGGGCAGATACAGGCTGAGGTGGTTTTGTGTGCTGTGCTATACCCACACAGCACACACACGCTAACTACTGCAGATGGCTGTCTGGCTGCCTTAGATGACAACAGGCCAGAAGGGCAAAGGTGGTTTAATGTGATACTACAGTGCTGTACTAACAGCACGCACACACTACACTAATCACCAGAATCACAGGCACAGCAGATAATGTCAGCACTGCAGAATGTAACACAGCAGATGTCACTGACACCGTCACTGACTAACGCCGGAACACACTACGCGAGGCCGCCGGCTCTCTTAGCCACTGGCTCTATGATTGGCCAAGCATGCGGGGTCACAGTGAATGCTTGGCCAATCATCAGCCAGCAATGCACTGCGACTGGCGCAGTGCATTGTGGACCATTCACATCACACGAATTTGATGCGAACGACCCACATAGTTCTGGGCTCGAAGAGCGGTCGAACGGCCGATGTTCGATTCGAACATGGGTTTGAATCGAACACCGGGCTCATCCCTACTCACTAGTAAGAGCTAATTTACACTGCACAAAGCATAATACATAGTACATAACATGTATTTGCTAGTGCGATTTGAACATTTTCGTGCACTGTTATAATGCATTGCGGTGTTCACATTTTTCTTCTTATTTTACATCTGTATCAATTATATGTGCTGCGGTGCATTTAGAAATGTTGTAGTGCATTGTGATGAGCTTCAATAAAATGATGCCTGAATCATTTAATCGCAATGCACACCAATGCAGCATGTTAGTATGGACAGAGCCTACAAAAGCAAGGCTTTCAAGGCAGGCAGCAATTCAGGGTATGAATGGTGCAGGGAGAAAATTACTGCCAGGGCTTAAGTCTAGTACACACGGGCCGAATGTCTGGCGGCATCGGCTGGTTCAATAGAAACCGGCGGACATTCGGCCTGTGTGTACTGCAGCTGGTCTGACAGAAACCGGCCATTCACCAGGCTTCTATCGAAGGGGCATGACCAAAAAAGGCCTGCCGTCCAGCTTCTGATCAGCACCAATGGCTGGGGGCCTGTTTGGAGTGCTCTGGCTGGGGGGGCGCCCCTGTCAGAGCACAATAGCTCAGCAAGGGAGATAGCTGTACTAACATTGCATGGTTAGTACAGCACCTCTAACCTGAGCTGTTGAAGCGTTTTTTTGTGGAATCAAAGTGTTGCATCAAATTTTCGCAACACAAAATAAAAATATTAATATCACAGTCATTTTTTGTTTACTGGTCTGTCACTACAACATGGAATTACCAACACACCCCAACTTATTCATCACACTGCACATCACATCCAATTACACTCAGCTCATACATCAAATCATACATATTTGCACTTTTTAGAGTTTCTGCCTCCTTGACTAGCAAGTTGTCATGAGCCATGTCTGCTGTAGGCAGATCGGAACCTCATAGGGCCTTCTATTTCAAAATCACAGAATTAATCCAACAAGCTCATTATCATTTCCCTCCCCAGTCTATTCTACCTGTAAAGGTGGCAGCTGTATTTGTGTTGCCTCTTTCCATAAATATGTACAGAGGGAAGGGTATAAAAAAAATCGAATTGAACTACTAATGTGGTAATGCATTTAAAATGTTGTTAGTACCCTTGTCCTAATGCCTCGCTTTGCAGTTGCTTAGCTCACACAGCCTTAAAGCGGTAGTAAACTCAGCTGCCATGAATGGAAAGAAAGATAAGGGCAATAGGTGAAGTGATGACAATGCACATTGCTATATTTTTTGCATCCTGTACTATAAAAATTTTTTTTGCTTACTTTCACTTATATCTCAGCCGAAACTTGTGCCATATTGGAACTCCTCTTCCTTATCTAGCCTCCACCCTCTCTCTATAATTATAAGTGTAATCTCACGCATGTGCATTATGAATTAGCCAAGCCTTGCATTCATTTTCAGTTACTAAGGAATCATAGCCCATAGCTACCATGGTTTGCGCCGATGTTTACACTCCTTTGTGATGTAGAAAGTCACATGGGGTGTTTAACTTATGAATTGGGATATACTCTTGTGGGATTGCAATGCCCCTGATGGTGGATGACGTGGGCACGGCATCCTACAGAATGGATTTACAGCACACAGATTATGCCGTGTATTGCGGCTAAAATGCGCATGGGCTAGAGACGTCATTGGATTAAAATTTTCTCAATTTCTAAAGAATGGCACAGGTTACACAGATTATATAAACAACACCATTTACATTGTTTAATAATGATTTAAATGGAGGAAAGTAGAAATGTTGAATTTACTACCACTTTAACAACATTGTAAAATTGCATTTTATGTTGCGGCATGCATTATATCTGCACTTTGCCAAGTGTTGATGTAAAATAATAATTCTCAGAAATAACTATCACACATTTAAAGCAAATCTTGTAAACATATTAATGTTCCTTGATAATTTAAATTTTTTTTTATAGTGAAGCTTGTTAAAATGCAATTATGCAATTATTGTATCAACTGATACAATAACCTGTGAAAATAATTATTTAATAAGTGTTCACTGAGAATGGAAAAGCAAAGACCAAAGTCTGTAAAGTCTGAAATACACGTAAAGAGGTAGGAAGATTAAAAACTCTCATACTCCTTTGGCTTTTATTTATTTTTTTGTTGCAAGTGCACTAATACAGCTACAATCATCTCAAGCTTTTATTTCTTAAAATTCTCCCTTTCTTCTGAAAAAAAATTACACTTTTAAAACAGGTTCAGGAACATTTCAAAAGAGGCTATACCAATTACAAAGTGGTACGAGCTTTTCTGCTCCCACAGGAATAGACTGTGATCTTGTCTGCCAAACAGAAACCGTTAGCTCATCCAAGATAACAGTGCTTGACACCACAGGGTGCAAAGGCTCACTGAAAAAAAGAAGCAGGACCACAGCTCTCTGTTGGTGGTGCATACGATTTGTCTGTCATGACTTAGAAATGCTGGCCTCTTTGACTATTTTATGTCCTGGAATCCCTGAAAGGTAGAATGAACATATTTGGTCGATACAGAATGACCAAGGGGTATTATTATATTCTTTCTTATGGTAGTACCATTTGTTTTTCAGTTGTGTTATAGTGCAACATGCTTAAGTAAATACATAGGCAGAAATGACAAATTGTTTATGCAGAATAGCATAATAGAATAAAAGTGTATGATATTTAAAATAGGTCTACATGTCACATTTTGTTTGTCTGTTTATAGTTAATCCGTATACAGTGCCATTGTTTGAAATCTGTATTTTTCAACTAGCAAAATTATCAGATGCTGATTACTCAATTGAAGAATGAAAAAGAGAATTTATGAGAAATGGCCTAACTACCTCTGCTAACAATATGTGATCATCCTTTCTCATTTCTTCACTGTTTTCTGCACTGCTTTGGGAGTACTCATGCCAATGGGCTCGACATACAGTAAAGCTGGCCAAATTACCTACATATGTGGCCCTATCACCACCCCCCTGCCCGATATACTACAATTGAAAAATGGAAGGAGCCAGATGGAAAACTATCAGCCAAGCAGCACCTGCATCCAACCAGATGCACCCACTGTTTAGGTGAATATCTAGAAAAAAGTGATACTCAACATTCATCCAGCAAAGTATTAATTACGTTGAATCAAGCAATTGATAAATACTATAAATATCCAAAAAGCAATATATATATATATATATATATATATATATATATATATATATATATATATATATATATATATATATATATATATAACAGTAATATTCTAGCAATATGCATGTATACTTATAACCACTACATGCAATAATCCCCAAAAATATAAGGTCAACAGAAAACCATGAGATAAAAAAGGGGCCAAATACCCAAGGGTGTCAATCTGCAAATCAATTTATTAAAAAATCAATTAAAAACAATCACATTAAAAACTCTGGAAACAGTGCTGTATAGAAAAAAAACAATCTTGAGGACTTTTGCATGCTGACATCACGATGGGATAGGAGCAAGAACCTGCCATTAAACTTGCTGGTGCTCCCCCTCAAACCAGCAGAAAGAATCAAGTGGGGCAGCTTCTAGAGAAGGAGAAGTGAATAGTATTTACAGGGGAGCTGGCGGGGCATGCGCAATGAGTGTGGCAATTAAGGATGGGCCCGGTGCTCGATTCGAACCCACGTTCGAATCGAGCACCGGGCGTTCGCTCGCTCGGCGAGCCCAGAACTATTTGGGCTGTTCGCATCACATTCGTGTGATGCGAGCGGCCTCGCAATGCATTGCGGCTGGCGCGGCCGGCGCAGTGCATTGCTGGCTGATGATTGGCCAAGCATGCACTGTGACCCCGCATGCTTGGCCAATCACAGCGCCGGAAACTCGGAGAGCAACAATTGGCTACAGGCAGGACGCCTGTAGCCAATTAAAGCTCAGGGGCTTTAGTACACGCCGCACCATTTAAAAGGCCGCCACGCCGTCGGCCCCGGTCACATGAGTTCCGGCTTTAGGAGAGATCAGTCTGCTGATTCTGTCTTTGCTTGATTCATTGCTAAAGAAAGATTTGCTCTTCCTTGCTAAACCATTGGATATTTCTTTGCTAAACCATTGCTACCTAAGTCATTGATCGTTCATTGCTGCTGATTGCACAGTTAGTGTGTTATTAGCTGCTGCTGGGGATTAGTCTGGTGCGTGCTTACTGTTAGTACAGTATTGCAGTAGTACCAACCGCAGTGCTGTTAGCACAGCATTGCTCCCCAACAGCACCCATAGGACTTCTAGTGTGTTAGTGGCAGCAAACAGAGCTCCTATATTTTCTTCTCAGCAGCACCCATAGGACTTCTAGTGTGTTAGTGGCATCACACAGAGCTCCCATATTTTCTTCCCAGAAGCACCCATAGGATTTCTAGTGTGTTAGTGGCATCACACAGAGCTCCCATATTTTCTTCCCAGAAGCACCCATAGGACTTCTAGTGTGTTAGTGGCATCACACAGAGCTCCCATATTTTCTTCCCAGAAGCACCCATAGGACTTCTAGTGTGTTAGTGGCATCACACAGAGCTCCTATATTTTCTTCCCAGAAGCACCCATAGGACTTCTAGTGTGTTAGTGGCATCACACAGAGCTCCTATATTTTCTTCCCAGAAGCACCCATAGGACTTCTAGTGTGTTAGTGGCATCACACAGAGCTCCCATATCTTCTTCCCAGAAGCACCCATAGGACTTCTAGTGTGTTAGTGGCATCACACAGAGCTCCCATATCTTCTACCCAGAAGCACCCATAGGACTTCTAGTGTGTTAGTGGCATCACACAGAGCTCCCATATTTTCTTCCCAGAAGCACCCATAGGACTTCTAGTGTGTTAGTGGCATCAAACAGAGCTCCCATATTTTCTTCCCAGAAGCACCCATAGGACTTCTAGTGTGTTAGTGGCATCACACAGAGCTCCTATATTTTCTTCCCAGAAGCACCCATAGGACTTCTAGTGTGTTAGTGGCATCACACAGAGCTCCTATATTTTCTTCCCAGAAGCACCCATAGGACTTCTAGTGTGTTAGTGGCATCACACAGAGCTCCCATATTTTCTTCCCAGAAGCACCCATAGGACTTCTAGTGTGTTAGTGGCATCACACAGAGCTCCCATATTTTCTTCCCAGAAGCACCCATAGGACTTCTAGTGTGTTAGTGGCATCACACAGAGCTCCCATATTTTCTTCCCAGAAGCACCCATAGGACTTCTAGTGTGTTAGTGGCATCACACAGAGCTCCTATATTTTCTTCCCAGAGGCACCCATAGGACTTCTAGTGTGTTAGTGGCATCGCACAGAGCTCCTATATTTTCTTCCCAGAAGCACCCATAGGACTTCAAGTGTGTTTGTGGCATCACACAGAGCTCCTATATTTTCTTCTCAGCAGCACCCATAGGACTTCTAGTGTGTTAGTGGCATCACACAGAGCTCCTATATTTTCTTCCCAGAAGCACCCATAGGACTTCTAGTGTGTTAGTGGCATCACACAGAGCTCCCATATTTTCTTCCCAGAAGCACCCATAGGACTTCTAGTGTGTTAGTGGCATCACACAGAGCTCCCATATTTTCTTCCCAGAAGCACCCATAGGACTTCTAGTGTGTTAGTGGCATCACACAGAGCTCCTATATTTTCTTCCCAGAAGCACCCATAGGACTTCTAGTGTGTTAGTGGCATCACACAGAGCTCCCATATTTTCTTCCCAGAAGCACCCATAGAACTTCTAGTGTGTTAGTGGCATCACACAGAGCTCCCATATTTTCTTCCCAGAAGCACCCATAGGACTTCTAGTGTGTTAGTGGCATCACACAGAGCTCCTATATTTTCTTCCCAGAAGCACCCATAGGACTTCTAGTGTGTTAGTGGCATCACACAGAGCTCCTATATTTTCTTCCCAGAAGCACCCATAGGACTTCTAGTGTGTTAGTGGCATCACACAGAGCTCCCATATTTTCTTCCCAGAAGCACCCATAGGACTTCTAGTGTGTTAGTGGCATCACACAGAGCTCCCATATTTTCTTCCCAGAAGCACCCATAGGACTTCTAGTGTGTTAGTGGCATCACACAGAGCTCCTATATTTTCTTCCAGAAGCACCCATAGGACTTCTAGTGTGTTAGTGGCATCACACAGAGCTCCTATATTTTCTTCCCAGAAGCACCCATAGGACTTCTAGTGTGTTAGTGGCATCACACAGAGCTCCTATATTTTCTTCCCAGAAGCACCCATAGGACTTCTAGTGTGTTAGTGGCATCACACAGAGCGCCCATATTTTCTTCCCAGAAGCACCCATAGGACTTCTAGTGTGTTAGTGGCATCACACAGAGCTCCCATATTTTCTTCCCAGAAGCACCCATAGGACTTCTAGTGTGTTAGTGGCATCACACAGATCTCCCATATTTTCTTCCCAGAAGCACCCATAGGACTTCTAGTGTGTTAGTGGCAACACACAGAGCTCCTATATTTTCTTCCCAGAAGCACCCATAGGACTTCTAGTGTGTTAGTGGCATCACACAGAGCTCCTATATTTTCTTCCCAGAAGCACCCATAGGACTTCTAGTGTGTTAGAGGCATCACACAGAGCTCCTATATTTTCTTCTCAGCAGCACCCATAGGACTTCTAGTGTGTTAGTGGCATCACACAGAGCTCCTATATTTTCTTCCCAGAAGCACCCATAGGACTTCTAGTGTGTTAGTGGCATCACACAGAGCTCCCATATTTTCTTCCCAGAAGCACCCATAGGACTTCTAGTGTGTTAGTTGCATCACACAGAGCTCCCATATTTTCTTCCCAGAAGCACCCATAGGACTTCTAGTGTGTTAGTGGCATCACACAGAGCTCCCATATTTTCTTCCCAGAAGCACCCATAGGACTTCTAGTGTGTTAGTGGCATCACACAGAGCTCCCATATTTTCTTCCCAGAAGCACCCATTGGACTTCTAGTGTGTTAGTGGCATCACACAGAGCTCCCAAATTTTCTTCCCAGAAGCACCCATAGGACTTCTAGTGTGTTAGTGGCATCACACAGAGCTCCCATATTTTCTTCAAAGAAGCACCCATGGGACTTCTAGTGTGTTAGTGGCATCACACAGAGCTCCTATATTTTCTTCCCAGAAGCACCCATAGGACTTCTAGTGTGTTAGTGCCATCACACAGAGCTCCTATATTTTCTTCTCAGCAGCACCCATAGGACTTCTAGTGTGTTAGTGGCATCACACAGAGCTCCTATATTTTCTTCCCAGAAGCACCCATAGGACTTCTAGTGTGTTAGTGGCATCACACAGAGCTCCCATATTTTCTTCCCAGAAGCACCCATAGGACTTCTAGTGTGTTAGTGGCATCACACAGAGCTCCCATATTTTCTTCCCAGAAGCACCCATAGGACTTCTAGTGTGTTAGTGGCATCACACAGAGCTCCTATATTTTCTTCCCAGAAGCACCCATAGGACTTCTAGTGTGTTAGTGGCATCACACAGAGCTCCCATATTTTCTTCCCAGAAGCACCCATAGGACTTCTAGTGTGTTAGTGGCATCACACAGAGCTCCCATATTTTTCTTCCCAGAAGCACCCATAGGACTTCTAGTGTGTTAGTGGCATCACACAGAGCTCCCATATTTTCTTCCCAGAAGCACCCATAGGACTTCTAGTGTGTTAGTGGCATCACACAGAGCTCCTATATTTTCTTCCCAGAAGCACCCATAGGACTTCTAGTGTGTTAGTGGCATCACACAGAGCTCCTATATTTTCTTCTCAGCAGCACCCATAGGACTTCTAGTGTGTTAGTGGCATCACACAGAGCTCCCATATTTTCTTCCGAGAAGCACCCATAGGACTTCTAGTGTGTTAGTGGCATCACACAGACCTCCATATTTTCTTCCCAGAAGCACCCATAGGACTTCTAGTGTGTTAGTGGCATCACACAGAGCTCCCATATTTTCTTCCCAGAAGCACCCATAGGACTTCTAGTGTGTTAGTGGCATCACACAGAGCTCCCATATTTTCTTCCCAGAAGCACCCATAGGACTTCTAGTGTGTTAGTGGCATCACACAGAGCTCCTATATTTTCTTCCCAGAAGCACCCATAGGACTTCTAGTGTGTTAGTGGCATCACACAGAGCTCCTATATTTTCTTCCCAGAAGCACCCATAGGACTTCTAGTGTGTTAGTGGCATCACACAGAGCTCCCATATTTTCTTCCCAGAAGCACCCATAGGACTTCTAGTGTGTTAGTGGCATCACACAGAGCTCCTAAATTTTCTTCTCAGCAGCACCCATAGGACTTCTAGTGTGTTAGTGGCATCACACAGAGCTCCTATATTTTCTTCTCAGCAGCACCCATAGGACTTCTAGTGTGTTAGTGGCATCACACAGAGCTCCTATATTTTCTTCCCAGAAGCACCCATAGGACTTCTAGTGTGTTAGTGGCATCACACAGAGCTCCCATATTTTCTTCCCAGAAGCACCCATAGGACTTCTATTGTGTTAGTGGCATCACACAGAGCTCCCATATTTTCTTCCCAGAAGCACCCATAGGACTTCTAGTGTGTTAGTGGCATCACACAGAGCTCCCATATTTTCTTCCCAGAAGCACCCATAGGACTTCTAGTGTGTTAGTGGCATCACACAGAGCTCCCATATTTTCTTCCCAGAAGCACCCATAGGACTTCTAGTGTGTTAGTGGCATCACACAGAGCTCCCATATTTTCTTCCCAGAAGCACCCATAGGACTTCTAGTGTGTTAGTGGCATCACACAGAGCTCCCATATTTTCTTCCCAGAAGCACCCATAGGACTTCTAGTGTGTTAGTGGCATCACACAGAGCTCCTATATTTTCTTCCCAGAAGCACCCATAGGACTTCTAGTGTGTGTTAGTGGCATCACACAGAGCTCCTATATTTTCTTCTCAGCAGCACCCATAGGACTTCTAGTGTGTTAGTGGCATCACACAGAGCTCCTATATTTTCTTCCCAGAAGCACCCATAGGACTTCTAGTGTGTTAGTGGCATCACACAGAGCTCCCATATTTTCTTCCCAGAAGCACCCATAGGACTTCTAGTGTGTTAGTGGCATCACACAGAGCTCCCATATTTTCTTCCCAGAAGCACCCATAGGACTTCTAGTGTGTTAGTGGCATCACACAGAGCTCCTATATTTTCTTCCCAGAAGCACCCATAGGACTTCTAGTGTGTTAGTGGCATCACACAGAGCTCCCATATTTTCTTCCCAGAAGCACCCATAGGACGTCTAGTGTGTTAGTGGCATCACACAGAGCTCCCATATTTTCTTCCCAGAAGCACCCATAGAACTTCTAGTGTGTTAGTGGCATCACACAGAGCTCCTATATTTTCTTCCCAGAAGCACCCATAGGACTTCTAGTGTGTTAGTGGCATCACACAGAGCTCCTATATTTTCTTCTCAGCAGCACCCATAGGACTTCTAGTGTGTTAGTGGCATCACACAGAGCTCCTATATTTTCTTCCCAGAAGCACCCATAGGACTTCTAGTGTGTTAGTGGCATCACACAGAGCTCCCATATTTTCTTCCCAGAAGCACCCATAGGACTTCTAGTGTGTTAGTGGCATCACACAGAGCTCCCATATTTTCTTCCCAGAAGCACCCATAGGACTTCTAGTGTGTTAGTGGCATCAAACAGAGCTCCTATATTTTCTTCCCAGAAGCACCCATAGGACTTCTAGTGTGTTAGTGGCATCACACAGAGCTCCTATATTTTCTTCCCAGAAGCACCCATAGGACTTCTAGTGTGTTAGTGGCATCACACAGAGCTCCTATATTTTTTCTTCCCAGAAGCACCCATAGGACTTCTAGTGTGTTAGTGGCATCACACAGAGCTCCTATATTTTCTTCCCAGAAGCACCCATAGGACTTCTAGTGTGTTAGTGGCATCACACAGAGCTCCTATATTTTCTTCCCAGAAGCACCCATAGGACTTCTAGTGTGTTAGTGGCATCACACAGAGCTCCTATATTTTCTTCCCAGAAGCACCCATAGGACTTCTAGTGTGTTAGTGGCATCACACAGAGCTCCTATATTTTCTTCCCAGAAGCACCCATAGGACTTCTAGTGTGTTAGTGGCATCACACAGAGCTCCTATATTTTCTTCTCAGCAGCACCCATAGGACTTCTAGTGTGTTAGTGGCATCACACAGAGCTCCTATATTTTCTTCCCAGAAGCACCCATAGGACTTCTAGTGTGTTAGTGGCATCACACAGAGCTCCTATATTTTCTTCTCAGCAGCACCCATAGGACTTCTAGTGTGTTAGTGGCATCACACAGAGCTCCCATGTTTTCTTCCCAGAAGCACCCATAGGACTTCTAGTGTGTTAGTGGCATCACACAGAGCTCCTATATTTTCTTCCCAGAAGCACCCATAGGACTTCTAGTGTGTTAGTGGCATCACACAGAGCTCCTATATTTTCTTCCCAGAAGCACCCATAGGACTTCTAGTGTGTTAGTGGCATCACACAGAGCTCCTATATTTTCTTCCCAGAAGCACCCATAGGACTTCTAGTGTGTTAGTGGCATCACACAGAGCTCCTATATTTTCTTCCCAGAAGCACCCATAGGACTTCTAGTGTGTTAGTGGCATCACACAGAGCTCCTATATTTTATTCCCAGAAGCACCCATAGGACGTCTAGTGTGTTAGTGGCATCACACAGAGCTCCTATATTTTCTTCCCAGAAGCACCCATAGGACTTCTAGTTTGTTAGTGGCATCACACAGAGTTCCTATATTTTCTTCTCAGCAGCACCCATAGGACTTCTAGTGTGTTAGTGGCATCACACAGAGCTCCCATATTTTCTTCCCAGAAGCACCCATAGGACTTCTAGTGTGTTAGTGGCATCACACAGAGCTCCTATATTTTCTTCCCAGAAGCACCCATAGGACTTCTAGTGTGTTAGTGGCATTACACAGAGCTCCTATATTTTCTTCCCAGAAGCACCCATAGGACTTCTAGTGTGTTAGTGGCATCACACAGAGCTCCTATATTTTCTTCCCAGAAGCACCCATAGGACTTCTAGTGTGTTAGTGGCATCACACAGAGCTCCCATATTTTCTTCCCAGAAGCACCCATAGGACTTCTAGTGTGTTAGTGGCATCACACAGAGCTCCCATATTTTCTTCCCAGAAGCACCCATAGGACTTCTAGTGTGTTAGTGGCATCACACAGAGCTCCCATATTTTCTTCCCAGAAGCACCCATAGGACTTCTAGTGTGTTAGTGGCATCACACAGAGCTCCTATATTTTCTTCTCAGCAGCACCCATAGGACTTCTAGTGTGTTAGTGGCATCACACAGAGCTCCTATATTTTCTTCTCAGCAGCACCCATAGGACTTCTAGTGTGTTAGTGGCATCACACAGAGCTCCTATATTTTCTTCCCAGAAGCACCCATAGGACTTCTAGTGTGTTAGTGGCATCACACAGAGCTCCTATATTTTCTTCCCAGAAGCACCCATAGGACTTCTAGTGTGTTAGTGGCATCACACAGAGCTCCTATATTTTCTTCCCAGAAGCACCCATAGGACTTTTAGTGTGTTAGTGGCATCACACAGAGCTCCTATATTTTCTTCTCAGCAGCACCCATAGGACTTCTAGTGTGTTAGTGGCATCACACAGAGCTCCCATATTTTCTTCCCAGAAGCACCCATAGGATTTCTAGTGTGTTAGTGGCATCACACAGAGCTCCCATATTTTCTTCCCAGAAGCACCCATAGGACTTCTAGTGTGTTAGTGGCATCACACAGAGCTCCCATATTTTCTTCCCAGAAGCACCCATAGGACTTCTAGTGTGTTAGTGGCATCACACAGAGCTCCCATATTTTCTTCCCAGAAGCACCCATAGGACTTCTAGTGTGTTAGTGGCATCACACAGAGCTCCCATATTTTCTTCCCAGAAGCACCCATAGGACTTCTAGTGTGTTAGTGGCATCACACAGAGCTCCTATATTTTCTTCCCAGAAGCACCCATAGGACTTCTAGTGTGTTAGTGGCATCACACAGAGCTCCTATATTTTCTTCCCAGAAGCACCCATACGACTTCTAGTGTGTTAGTGGCATCACACAGAGCTCCTACATTTTCTTCCCAGAAGCACCCATAGGACTTCTAGTGTGTTAGTGGCATCACACAGAGCTCCTATATTTTCTTCCCAGAAGCACCCATAGGACTTCTAGTGTGTTAGTGGCATCACGCAGAGCTCCTATATTTTCTTCCAGCAAGCACCCATAGGACTTCTAGTGTGTTAGTGGCATCACACAGAGCTCCTATATTTTCTTCCCAGAAGCACCCATAGGACTTCTAGTGTGTTAGTGGCATCACACAGAGCTCCTATATTTTCTTCTCAGCAGCACCCATAGGACTTCTAGTGTGTTAGTGGCATCACACAGAGCTCCCATATTTTCTTCCCAGAAGCACCCATAGGACTTCTAGTGTGTTAGTGGCATCACACAGAGCTCCCATATTTTCTTCCCAGAAGCACCCATAGGACTTCTAGTGTGTTAGTGGCATCACACAGAGCTCCCATATTTTCTTCCCAGAAGCACCCATAGGACTTCTAGTGTGTTAGTGGCATCACACAGAGCTCCTATATTTTCTTCCCAGAAGCACCCATAGGACTTCTAGTGTGTTAGTGGCATTACACAGAGCTCCTATATTTTCTTCCCAGAAGCACCCATAGGACTTCTAGTGTGTTAGTGGCATCACACAGAGCTCCTATATTTTCTTCCCAGAAGCACCCATAGGACTTCTAGTGTGTTAGTGGCATCACACAGAGCTCCTATATTTTCTTCTCAGCAGCACCCATAGGACTTCTAGTGTGTTAGTGGCATCACACAGAGCTCCCATATTTTCTTCCCAGAAGCACCCATAGGACTTCTAGTGTGTTAGTGGCATCACACAGAGCTCCCATATTTTCTTCCCAGAAGCACCCATAGGACTTCTAGTGTGTTAGTGGCATCACACAGAGCTCCCATATTTTCTTCCCAGAAGCACCCATAGGACTTCTAGTGTGTTAGTGGCATCACACAGAGCTCCTATATTTTCTACCCAGAAGCACCCATAGGACTTCTAGTGTGTTAGTGGCATCACACAGAGCTCCTATATTTTCTTCCCAGAAGCACCCATACGACTTCTAGTGTGTTAGTGGCATCACACAGAGCTCCTATATTTTCTTCCCAGAAGCACCCATACGACTTCTAGTGTGTTAGTGGCATCACACAGAGCTCCTACATTTTCTTCCCAGAAGCACCCATAGGACTTCTAATGTGTTAGTGGCATCACACAGAGCTCCTATATTTTCTTCCCAGAAGCACCCATAGGACTTCTAATGTGTTAGTGGCATCACACAGAGCTCCTATATTTTCTTCCCAGAAGCACCCATAGGACTTCTAATGTGTTAGTGGCATCACACAGAGCTCCTATATTTTCTTCCCAGAAGCACCCATAGGACTTCTAGTGTGTTAGTGGCATCACACAGAGCTCCTATATTTTCTTCCCAGAAGCACCCATAGGACTTCTAGTGTGTTAGTGGCATCACACAGAGCTCCTATATTTTCTTCCCAGAAGCACCCATAGGACTTCTAGTGTGTTAGTGGCATCACACAGAGCTCCTATATTTTCTTCCCAGAAGCACCCATAGGACTTCTAGTGTGTTAGTGGCATCACACAGAGCTCCTATATTTTCTTCTCAGCAGCACCCATAGGACTTCTAGTGTGTTAGTGGCATCACACAGAGCTCCCATATTTTCTTCCCAGAAGCACCCATAGGACTTCTAGTGTGTTAGTGGCATCACACAGAGCTCCCATATTTTCTTCCCAGAAGCACCCATAGGACTTCTAGTGTGTTAGTGGCATCACACAGAGCTCCCATATTTTCTTCCCAGAAGCACCCATAGGACTTCTAGTGTGTTAGTGGCATCACACAGAGCTCCCATATTTTCTTCCCAGAAGCACCCATAGGACTTCTAGTGTGTTAGTGCCATCACACAGAGCTCCTATATTTTCTTCCCAGAAGCACCCATAGGACTTCTAGTGTGTTAGTGGCATCACACAGAGCTCCTATATTTTCTTCCCAGAAGCACCCATACGACTTCTAGTGTGTTAGTGGCATCACACAGAGCTCCTACATTTTCTTCCCAGAAGCACCCATAGGACTTCTAGTGTGTTAGTGGCATCACACAGAGCTCCTATATTTTCTTCCCAGAAGCACCCATAGGACTTCTAGTGTGTTAGTGGCATCACGCAGAGCTCCTATATTTTCTTCTCAGCAGCACCCATAGGACTTCTAGTGTGTTAGTGGCATCACACAGAGCTCCTATATTTTCTTCCCAGAAGCACCCATAGGACTTCTAGTGTGTTAGTGGCATCACACAGAGCTCCTATATTTTCTTCTCAGCAGCACCCATAGGACTTCTAGTGTGTTAGTGGCATCACACAGAGCTCCCATATTTTCTTCCCAGAAGCACCCATAGGACTTCTAGTGTGTTAGTGGCATCACACAGAGCTCCCATATTTTCTTCCCAGAAGCACCCATAGGACTTCTAGTGTGTTAGTGGCATCACACAGAGCTCCCATATTTTCTTCCAGAAGCACCCATAGGACTTCTAGTGTGTTAGTGGCATCACACAGAGCTCCTATATTTTCTTCCCAGAAGCACCCATAGGACTTCTAGTGTGTTAGTGGCATCACACAGAGCTCCTATATTTTCTTCCCAGAAGCACCCATACGACTTCTAGTGTGTTAGTGGCATCACACAGAGCTCCTACATTTTCTTCCCAGAAGCACCCATAGGACTTCTAGTGTGTTAGTGGCATCACACAGAGCTCCTATATTTTCTTCCCAGAAGCACCCATAGGACTTCTAGTGTGTTAGTGGCATCACGCAGAGCTCCTATATTTTCTTCTCAGCAGCACCCATAGGACTTCTAGTGTGTTAGTGGCATCACACAGAGCTCCTATATTTTCTTCCCAGAAGCACCCATAGGACTTCTAGTGTGTTAGTGGCATCACACAGAGCTCCTATATTTTCTTCTCAGCAGCACCCATAGGACTTCTAGTGTGTTAGTGGCATCACACAGAGCTCCCATATTTTCTTCCCAGAAGCACCCATAGGACTTCTAGTGTGTTAGTGGCATCACACAGAGCTCCCATATTTTCTTCCCAGAAGCACCCATAGGACTTCTAGTGTGTTAGTGGCATCACACAGAGCTCCCATATTTTCTTCCCAGAAGCACCCATAGGACTTCTAGTGTGTTAGTGGCATCACACAGAGCTCCTATATTTTCTTCCCAGAAGCACCCATAGGACTTCTAGTGTGTTAGTGGCATCACACAGAGCTCCTATATTTTCTTCCCAGAAGCACCCATAGGACTTCTAGTGTGTTAGTGGCATCACACAGAGCTCCTATATTTTCTTCCCAGAAGCACCCATAGGACTTCTAGTGTGTTAGTGGCATCACACAGAGCTCCTATATTTTCTTCCCAGAAGCACCCATACGACTTCTAGTGTGTTAGTGGCATCACACAGAGCTCCTATATTTTCTTCCCAGAAGCACCCATACGACTTCTAGTGTGTTAGTGGCATCACACAGAGCTCCTATATTTTCTTCCCAGAAGCACCCATACGACTTCTAGTGTGTTAGTGGCATCACACAGAGCTCCTACATTTTCTTCCCAGAAGCACCCATAGGACTTCTAGTGTGTTAGTGGCATCACACAGAGCTCCTATATTTTCTTCCCAGAAGCACCCATAGGACTTCTAGTGTGTTAGTGGCATCACACAGAGCTCCTATATTTTCTTCTCAGCAGCACCCATAGGACTTCTAGTGTGTTAGTGGCATCACACAGAGCTCCTATATTTTCTTCCCAGAAGCACCCATAGGACTTCTAGTGTGTTAGTGGCATCACACAGAGCTCCTATATTTTCTTTTCAGCAGCACCCATAGGACTTCTAGTGTGTTAGTGGCATCACACAGAGCTCCCATATTTTCTTCCCAGAAGCACCCATAGGACTTCTAGTGTGTTAGTGGCATCACACAGAGCTCCCATATTTTCTTCCCAGAAGCACCCATAGGACTTCTAGTGTGTTAGTGGCATCACACAGAGCTCCCATATTTTCTTCCCAGAAGCACCCATAGGACTTCTAGTGTGTTAGTGGCATCACACAGAGCTCCTATATTTTCTTCCCAGAAGCACCCATAGGACTTCTAGTGTGTTAGTGGCATCACACAGAGCTCCTATATTTTCTTCCCAGAAGCACCCATAGGACTTCTAGTGTATTAGTGGCATCACACAGAGCTCCTATATTTTCTTCCCAGAAGCACCCATAGGACTTCTAGTGTGTTAGTGGCATCACACAGAGCTCCTATATTTTCTTCCCAGAAGCACCCATAGGACTTCTAGTGTGTTAGTGACATCACACAGAGCTCCTATATTTTCTTCCCAGAAGCACCCATAGGACTTCTAGTGTGTTAGTGGCATCACACAGAGCTCCTATATTTTCTTCTCAGCAGCACCCATAGGACTTCTAGTGTGTTAGTGGCATCACACAGAGCTCCTATATTTTCTTCCCAGAAGCACCCATAGGACTTCTAGTGTGTTAGTGGCATCACATAGAGCTCACATATTTTCTTCCCAGAAGCACCCATAGGACTTCTAGTGTGTTAGTGGCATCACACAGAGCTCCTATATTTTCTTCCCAGAAGCACCCATAGGACTTCTAGTGTGTTAGTGGCATCACACAGAGCTCCTATATTTTCTTCCCAGAAGCACCCATAGGACTTCTAGTGTGTTAGTGGCATCACACAGAGCTCCTATATTTTCTTCTCAGCAGCACCCATTTTTTATACTATATACACTACCGACTACAATGGCTGGAAGACCGCCAAGGAGAGGCAGTGCGTGCCGAGGCAAGAACACAGGGCAGGCAGGCTCTGTTTCTAGAGACAACAGTGCTGGCCGTGGACGTGGTCGTGCATCGTCATCAGCACGTGGCCATGGGACACGCTTGTCTTTGTTTTCGGCAGCTGGACATGTGGAGCCCCATCATGCCAAAGGCTTGGTAGAATGGATGACCAAGCCCTCCTCATCCTCCTCATCCTCTCTCACCCAGGCTCAGGGTACTGGCAGAGCAGCTGCCAACACGTACTCAATGGAATCATCAGCCACCCCTTCCCTAGACCCACCATGTCCTCCTGAGGAGTCCCCCGAACTCTTTGAGTACAGTGTTGGATACATGCTCCAGGAGGATGCCCAACGATTCGAAGGCTCGGATGATGAAACCCAGCTTGAGGAAGGCAGTAGTTTGCGCGCAGAGAGAGGGGATGCTGAAGGACAGCAATCTGGCAGTACTGTTCCACCAGCTGCAGCTTACTGCCAGGTTTGCTCTAGTGGTGAAGAGGGAGGGGATGATGAGGTCACTGACTCCACGTGGGTGCCTGAAGGGAGAGAGCAGGAGGAGGAGGAGGAGGAGGATGCGGCGTCACATGTCCAACGAGGCAGGATTCCCCCTGGAGGCCAGCTAGAGGCCAGCACAGCAACTGTACCACACCGCAGAGCTCCGCCTGTGCAGGGCGCTGCCTCTGCACGTTATCACAAAAGTTCTTTGGTGTGGGCCTTTTTTGAGACGAGTGCATCAGATCGCACCACTGCTATTTGCAATATTTGTCTCAAGCGTATCTCGCGTGGCCAAAACATCAGCCGCTTGGGCACCACAAGCATGAGCAGACATATGTCGACCTGCCATGCAGCTCGTTGGCAAGCACACATAAAAGACCCACACCAAAGAACAAAGCGGACCTCTCCTTGCTCCTCATCAGCTGGGATCTCCATCCCCACTATATCTTCAGTCCTCTCTGAAAGCTGCTCTGAGAGGACTGAAGGTGTAGAATTAGGTTTGTCACAACCAAGTACTTGCAGTACACCGACGTCCGATTGTAGCAGGCAAATTTCCCTGCCCCAGCTGCTGGACCGTCGAAAGAAGTATACTCCCAGCCATCCACATGCCCAGCGGTTGAATGCTAGCTTGGCTAAATTGCTAGCACTTCAACTGCTGCCTTTTCAGTTGGTAGACTCGGCCCCCTTCTGTGAGTTTGTCCAATGTGCGGTTCCTCAGTGGCAGGTTCCCAAACGCCACTTTTTCTCACGGAAGGCGATTCCGTCTCTCTACCGGCATGTGGAAGGCAATGTCCATGCCTCGCTGGACAGGGCGGTCAGCGGTAAGGTGCATATTACCGCTGACTCATGGTCCAGCAGGCATGGACAGGGACGTTATCTTTCTTTCACGGCCCATTGGGTCACTCTATTGGCAGCTGGGAGGGATGCAGGACAAGGTGCAGTAGTGTTGGAGGTTGTTCCGCCACCACGCCTCCAAAACGCTACTACTGGTTGTGACACACCTCTCTCCTCCACCCCCTCCTCTTCTTCTTCCTCCAGTGCTCTGTCCTCGGAACCAGCGGTGCTCCGTAGGCGTACAAGGGGCTACGCGAGTACGCAGGCAAAAAGATGCCATGCCGTGCTTGCGCTGGTGTGTTTGGGGGACAGGAGCCACACTGGGCCAGAGGTTCTGGCAGCTCTGCAGGGGCAGGCCGAGAGGTGGTTGACGACACGCCAGCTTAAGACAGGAATAGTCGTTTCTGACAATGGCACCAACCTCCTCTCCGCCCTGCGACAGGGGCAGCTCACCCATGTGCCCTGTATGGCTCACGTCCTCAACCTGGTGGTGCAGCGGTTCTTGGGCAGGTTCCCAGGCTTACAGGATGTCCTGAGGCAGGCCAGGAAAGTCTGTGTGCATTTCCGCCGATCTCATAATGCCAGTGCTCGGCTGACTGAGCTGCAAAAGGAGCTGAACCTGCCCAAGAACCGCCTAATATGTGACATGCCCACCAGGTGGAACTCAACGTTGGCCATGCTGCAGCGACTGCACACGCAGCAGAGGGCCATCAATGAGTACCTTTGTGACTACGGCACCAGGACAGGGTCAGGGGAGCTTGGCTTTTTTTTCCCACGCCAGTGGAGCATGATCAGGGATGCATGCACTGTCCTCTCACCATTTGAGGAGGCCACGAGGATGGTGAGCAGTGACAGTGCATGCATCAGTGACACTGTACCTCTTGTCCACCTGTTGGAGCATACGCTGCGTGGGATAATGGACAGGGCACTTGAGGCAGAACAGAGGCAGGAAGAGGAGGACTTCCTTGCCTCTCAAGGCCCCCTTTATCCAGACAGTGTTCCTTCTGTCCCACCCATCACACAGGAAGAGGATGAGGATGAGGAGGAGGAGGAGGAGGATTGTGTGAGCATGGAGGTGGAGCCTGGCACTCAGCATCAGCAGCAGCAGTCTTTTAGGGATGATGTACAGTCCCAACAAACCAGTGGACTTGTACGTGGCTGGGAGGAGGTGGCTGGCGATCATGTCATCCTCAGTGACCCAGAAGACTCCGGACCGAATGCCTCAGCTAACCTACGCTGCATGGCCTCCCTGATCCTGCAAAGCCTGCGGAAGGATCCTCGTGTTCTTCGGATCAAGGAGAGGGACCATTACTGGCTGGCCACTCTCCTTGATCCACGGTACAAGGGTAAGGTTGCGGACCTTATCTTGCCGTCGCAGAGGGAGCAGAGGATGAGACATCTCAGGGAGGCTTTGCAGAAAGGTCTGTGCAACGCGTTCCCAGAAACTGGGAGGTTACAAACTCCTGGTCCTGGACGACGAGTTGCTGAGGCTTTGGTCAGTAGCAGAAGGAGCGGTGGGGAAGGTGGACGTCTGACCGATGCGTTCAGACAATTTTTTAGTCCGCAGCCCCAAGGTATGATCGGTTCCAGCAACCATCGCCAGCGTCTGATATACATGGTGCAGGAATACCTAGGGGCAAGGTCAGACTTGGACACCTTTCCCACCGAAAATCCTCTGGCTTACTGGGTCCTGAGGATGGATCACTGGCCAGAGCTTGCACAGTATGTAATTGAGCTACTGGCCTGTCCTGCATCCAGCGTTCTTTCCGAACGCACATTCAGTGCTGCTGGAGGATTTGTCACCGATCATAGGGTGCGCCTGTCCACCGACTCGGTTGATCGACTGACCTTCATAAAAATTAATCAGTCTTGGATCACCACCAGCTACCAGGCACCTGAAGCGGATATAACGGAATCATTTATAATGTCACATCCCTTCAAGACTGCCTATGCTGATGCTGAGTGACTGTCCTGTTATGTTCACTGACTATCCTCTTCCTCCTCCTCAATGATCCATGCCACCACACTAGTGCCTAAGGCACAATTTTTCAGCCCCTGTATAACAGGGGCGTGTACTTACAATTTTTTAAAAAGATGCTTCGCAACAGGTGTGACTGCTGTGCTCCAAGTACAGTATCTGTGAGGGGTTGCAGTGTTGTGGCACCAGCACCAGTGCCTAAGGCACAATTTTTCAGCCCCTATTGGGGCGTGTAATTACAATTTTTAGGCAATGCTTTGCAACAGGTCTCATTGCTGTGCTCAGAGTACAGTATCTGTGAGGGGTTGCAGTGTTGTGGCACCAGCACCAGTGCCTAAGGCACAATTTTTCAGCCCCTGTATAACAGGGGCGTGTAATTAAAATTTTTTAAAAAGATGCTTCGCAACAGGTGTGACTGCTGTGCTCCAAGTACAGTATCTGTGAGGGGTTGCAGTGTTGTGGCACCAGCACCAGTGCCTAAGGCACAATTTTTCAGCCCCTGTTGGGGCGTGTAATTACAATTTTTAGGCAATGCTTTGCAACAGGTCTCATTGCTGTGCTAAGAGTACAGTATCTGTGAGGGGTTGCAGTGTTGTGGCACCAGCACCAGTGCCTAAGGCACAATTTTCCAGCCCCTGTTTAACAGGGGCGTGTAATTACAAATCTTGATCTAATAGTTCACAGCAGGGCCCATTCCTGCGCCCACCAAGAGTAACTATGAGGGCCTACAGTCTTGTGGCAACACCCTCCACCACCATCCCCACCACCAAAGGCCCAATTTTTCTGCCCTGTTCAACAGGTGCATGCAATTGCAAATCTTGATCTAATAACTCACAGCAGGGCCCATTCCTGCACCCACCAAGAGTAACTGTGAGGGCTTACAGTCTTGTGGCAACACCGTCCACCACCACTACCACCACCAAAGGCCCAATTTTTCTGCCCGGTTCAACAGGTGCATGCAAGTACAAATCTTGATCTATTAACTCACAGCAGGGCCCATTCCTGTGACCACCAGTCTTGTGGCTACACCAACATCTAATAGGGCAAATTTCTGCAGAGTATATACGGCAGGCCCCTACTTTCAAACATCCAACTTACAAACGACTCCTACTTGCAAACGGAAAGAGAAAACAGGAAGTGAGAGGAAATCTACCCCTAGGAAGGGAAATTCTATCCTGTTAGATTTAATTTGGGAAAAAGGTATCTCCTCTCTACTGATGCTTTATCACCAATCCTTGTTTCAATTAAAACCACACTTTTCCAAAAACATTTGTCATTGGGACGGAAAGTGAGGTGACATGTTCTGAACAGATGTGCAAAGACAGCAAATGTTTCAGGGGTGATAACCCCTCCCTATGTTCTCCAAAAAGCTTAAAAATTTATTTTTTTGGGATGGAGCTACACTTCATAATGTACCTGTTCAGATTCTACTTAAGAACAAACCTACAGTCCGTGTCTTGTTTGCACCACCTATATACTGCTGTTCAGAGTATATAGGGTTGTAGGTATAGGGTTTTATTTTGGGTGCGGGGTCCCCCTTAATATCCATACAAGACCCAAAGGGGCTGGGGTGGGGGGGGGGTTGATGGGGTAGCCATGCCATTTTTCTCAAGGATTTTAAGCCATATGGCGGCCAGGACAAGACATGACATTAAAGCCGCAAGTGGTTTTAAATGGCTTCTTTTTTTCCTTTACAAATGTCATTTTGTGCAAGGACAGTTCTAAACACGGGAAACACATGCCACTTCACAGGCATACTTTAGACACCCCCCAGGTACCATATTTAAAGGAAAATTTCACTTTTTTTTTTTCACTTTATGCATCATTAAAATGACTGCTCCCGAAAAAACGTTAGTTTTTAAAAGTTCTTTTTGCATTGATATATGTCCCCTGGGGCAGGACCCGGGTCCCCAAACCTGTTTTATGACATTAACATGCATATTGGCCTGTGCTGTTGGTAAATGATGTATAGCTGTGGAAGACCGCCCTCTGTATCATCTACCCCCACCGCGCCGCAGGTGTGTAGGCTATAGAATTAGTGAAGGATTAAAAGTGCAAGTGTAAAAAGTATATATATATCAAACAGCAGCTACTTAAAACATATAAACATGTGGAATCTGCAATTCAACTTAAAAATGCAACATAGATAAGGTGAATCAGTAGCGCTAATATAAACAATGAAAAATATAATATAAAATGCTGAGTAAATACTATGCAAATAAATACTGTGCAAATATATAAACAGTGCTATATAAATATCAAAGTCCAAAAATAGTAGTGTATAATTGACTCAACGTATAACTTAATAGCAGCGGTGTGTCTATTTCTCTTAGTGACAAGTGAAAAAGTTCATAAATATATAAAGTCCAGATTGTGAATAAATAAATAGGTAAGTGATTTTCCAAGTGTCTTCAGTCACAGTTTCAAAGTGGAGTCTTCTGACTGACTTGAATCTACCACCACACCACGTGATCACACTCCCTCTGAAAGGCCCACTCACCAGCTCACTAGGCCTCACACTCTCGTGTTTGGCAGATGCGTTTTTTACCCACTCCAGGGGTTAATGAAGGATGGCTTGTTTGATCCGTTTAACTCTCAATGCGATTCCATATGTAAAACAATGAGTAAAACACTCCACATAGTGTAAAAACGTATGATAAAATTTATTCACGTAAAAACACTCCAATGGTCAAACTCACATTTCAAAGGTTAAAATCAAGCCTCAAATCCAAAACCACGGCAAGCCAAACAACGCTGATGTATAAAAATATAAAGTATATATATATACTGCGGTCTCGGCGGACCAAGAGGAAGACCCTGGTGGTGGTATAGTTATAGTCCACAGTGGCGTAATATATAAATAAATAAATACAATCTTTACTTTTTGCTCTGTAGCCTCATTCCCGACATGTTTCGTCGCTTGGACTTAGTCATAAACACAGACGAAACATGTCGGGAATGAGGCTACAGAGCAAAAAGTAAAGATTGTATTTATTTATTTATATATTACGCCACTGTGGACTATAACTATACCACCACCAGGGTCTTCCTCTTGGTCCGCCGAGACCGCAGTATATATATATACTTTATATTTTTATACATCAGCGTTGTTTGGCTTGCCGTGGTTTTGGATTTGAGGCTTGATTTTAACCTTTGAAATGTGAGTTTGACCATTGGAGTGTTTTTACGTGAATAAATTTTATCATACGTTTTTACACTATGTGGAGTGTTTTACTCATTGTTTTACATATGGAATCGCATTGAGAGTTAAACGGATCAAACAAGCCATCCTTCATTAACCCCTGGAGTGGGTAAAAAACGCATCTGCCAAACACGAGAGTGTGAGGCCTAGTGAGCTGGTGAGTGGGCCTTTCAGAGGGAGTGTGATCACGTGGTGTGGTGGTAGATTCAAGTCAGTCAGAAGACTCCACTTTGAAACTGTGACTGAAGACACTTGGAAAATCACTTACCTATTTATTTATTCACAATCTGGACTTTATATATTTATGAACTTTTTCACTTGTCACTAAGAGAAATAGACACACCGCTGCTATTAAGTTATACGTTGAGTCAATTATACACTACTATTTTTGTACTTTGATATTTATATAGCACTGTTTATATATTTGCACAGTATTTATTTGCATAGTATTTACTCAGCATTTTATATTATATTTTTCATTGTTTATATTAGCGCTACTGATTCACCTTATCTATGTTGCATTTTTAAGTTGAATTGCAGATTCCACATGCATATTGGCCGTTGTAATTAGCAATTTTGATTTCGAACGTTCGCGTCCATTATAACGAATAGGGTTCGAAAATTCGCGCAAACTTTCAGTCCGTTCGAAGGTTCTGGTGCGAACCGAACCCGGGGGTGTTCGGCTCATCCCTAGTGGCAATGTAGCAGTCAGAGGAATTTATCATTTCGACACAGTGAGTTAGCCCATAGTAAAGGCTGCATCAACAATGTATTTGCTAATAGGGAAATGATTTATATTTACAAGCTTCTGCACACATGTTTAAAAACATAGACAAGTGTAGACATACAGTGTGTGGGTTTAATGACACTTTAAAGTGACACTAAAGTCAAATTTTTTTTCTTTAAAAATAGCAAACATTTTATACTTACCTGCTCTCGGTAATGGTTTTGCACAGATCAGCCAGGATACTCCTCTTCTCATGTCCCTCTTGGGCTCTCCCGACTCCTCCCCCTTGCCTAGTGCCCCCACAGCAAGCAGCTTAAGCCGAGCCGTTGCTTTGTATGTTCATTCAGACAAGGAGCCATGGTTCAGCCCTGCCCTCTCTCTCTCCTCATTGGCTCACTTACTTTGACAGCAGTGGGAGCCAATGGCGCTGGGCCATATTAGCCAATGAGGAGGGAAAGTCCTGGACAGCCGAGACACTCATGCGCATTGCTGGATCGAGATGGGCTCATGTAAGTATTAGGGGGGGGGGGGGGCTGCTGCACACACAGTTTTTTTTATCTTAATACATAGAATTTGCAACCACTTTAACTGCTAGGACGTGCATGCAGTCATGGGCTATGTCAGCCTATCATTGAATTGTACAAGCTGCCGGCCATGGCGATTTGCAAACTCCAGGTGCAGAAGTGCACTGATTTCTGTCTTTGAACATCCCTCTGGGCCTGTGTGAATAACCCTTTATGCTCTGTGGGAACAGATAGGCACCGGAAGTGACGTCAGGTTGCAAGCTCGCCGCTCATGGTGCTGTGCTTTGTTTGTCTGTTTTTAATGTGAGTACATTCGGCTCTTTGTTTTAATAAAACGTACCTATTCTTAACATACTTCACGATCTGAACCTCCATTTTCTTTCCCTCCTATACATCATATTGGACCTGGAGTGTCTCCCCTATTTTTCTCATACCTACCGCTGAGGCATTCAAAGAAAAAAAACCCCACTGGCCTGTGATAGGAATTCAGATTACCTGGGTCATCTTTGTATTTTCTCACGCTATTGCCTTACGTAAGGTAAGGGACCACCTTGCACAGAGGTGTAATTTACAATGAAGAATCTTATCACCAAGTCACCTATAATGTGCTTTGGATTTGCACCTACTGCTATTTGGCATAGCATGTCACTATTTTAGTGCACTGTTACATGGACATTTTATATATTATTGAGCACTCTTTTTTGTATGATGAATTACCTATGTGTTTTTCTATTATGGGAATATTAGTTTACACAAAGTTTCTTCTATTGTTATTTGTAGCACTTGCACTTTATACTAGTTGCCCCTTGGCATTCTATGATTATTACTGAGGATTTTATTTCACATATGTTGTATGTTATAGCTATTTAGTCAATACCTAGAGCGCAACATCACACATTGATTTTTATTTTATTTTTGGGGTTTTGGTTGACCCATTCATGGTTTGCTGCAACTAGGATTTTATCCTTGCTATCTTAGGCAGCATAGGAATATTCCTTCTTCTACCTTCCCGGACTCTCCCATCACACGGGGCAACTCAGGATTGCAGCCAACGGATCCGCCGGCTGACTATAGAGCTAATCGTGGATCATAATGGCCCTGATCATCTTTATAGTCTAAAGGTCCGTACGCACGCTTTGATTTTCAGACATCAATTGTGTTACGGTGTCCGATCGTCCGCAAATCTTACCTTTAGTATGGTCCTTTAGACAGTCGATTCAGACTTTACGTCCTAAAAAATCCTGATGTGCAGACTATATCATTTTTGTCGGTCGTCAACAGAATGTCCACTTTTTGGATAGTCAGTACAGAAATCGTCACACCAAAGTCAAAAATACAAACACGCATGATCGGAACCAAAGAACGACCCGGAAGAATTGGAAATCCAAATAAAGAAAGAACATTCATCTTGCGGGAAATAAAATGACGAAATCCAGCACATTATACTCTTATTGAATGTGACAAGAATGAAGCTGCTGCTGGTGATGCTGATGTCTTTACCAAAACGTACGCATGTGTACTCCTGTAATGTAAATTAATTCACTATTATGCATGTTTTATGATTGTTCCCAAGTTGCCCCCACACTATTATCCATGATTTATTAATAGAAAATAATAAAACCATTTTGTTGTCCCTTGTTTTTTTTTAACCTTAGTTTTTAGGTAACTGCCTACTCCAAATATGGCATTTATAAAAAAAAAAAAAAAAACATAAGCAAGTATTGTGCTCAACAATTGTATTTTTTTGGACTAAAAATTTAAATAACATAAAGAAACTTCAAGATTCTCTGTCAGAAATTAAATCATATTTTACAGTAACAAAAACTGCATTCCATGCTCAAAATTATAAAAAAAATATACCTAATAGAAAACGTAAAAAGAACAAATCCTAAATTAATATAAATTATAATTGTGAATAATGATAGTCTTGAGACCATGGTGAGTTGGAATCACGTGGCTGATATTGCCACTGAGTGGCATGCTGCTGTGGTGGCTGTGGAGGTGGAGGTTGGTAGTCTGACAGGTGGGTGTTCTCGGTCATTTTCCCTTTGATCCCTTTGTTGAGCACCTGGAGTATGATGGTCTCACACATGTACCGTTGGTCCTCCACCATCTGTCGCAATTAGTTTGCGGTCAGGGCTCCAAAAGAATCAGCCTCATTAGGATTACGCTGGAGGGCTGTAGAGGCGTGTGTTAAAAAAGAAAGTAGCAGCATCCCCCAGGTTCTTGCTTTTCCTACTTCTTTTGACCACAGGAGGTAGTGTAGGAGATTGCTCCTCCACATTGACACTTTCCTATGTATGAAAATGTGACATTATTATTTTTTTTATATATAAAAATATATATTTTTCAATAAAACAAAACTTTTTTTCCTAGGTGTTGCAAAATGAATGTGTATAATATAAAAGACTATCATCCTAGCCACAGCATTTTTATTTGCCCTTAAAATCTGTTATTTTACTACTGTGTTTGGAAATGGAAACTACTTTGTGAAGTTTGAAATATTGGCTCAATAATGTTTAGTTATCATAATTGTATATTTGGAAGACAATATGTTCTTCAATGCTATACTTGTGTCAAGGTTGGCTCCTCCACATCTTCCTCTTGGGATTCAGGACATGGGCCCTCAGCAGAGGTGGAAGGCAGGGTTGACAGAGATGGTCTGGGGTCACACTGCTCTGTCAGTACTGGCAGGCTGTCAAAGTACCAGAGCCTTGGTACGTACATATCATCTGCTGCTGCTCCTGACTTCTCTGAATCCCTAATTTTTTGTTTTCCACAACAATTTTTATTGAAAAATGTTCATAGATAATACAAATAGTACCATAAAACATATATACGAATCCCTAATTTTATTCAGCTCCCTCTTGAATGTACTGTGTAGATTAGCAATTTTACCACGCACATACCTGTCCGCATTGGGGCAAAAGGGCTTACATAACTCCACAAGTTTCTCCAATGCATCCTGTATTTTTTGCTTATTGGAGTAATCTTTACTTATTAATCTCCACAAGCATTGCAACTGCTGTGGCAGAAAACTGTGGAGAAAACAAAAGAAAGAAAAACGACTACTTCAGCACATAACATTGCAAACATATTTGATACACAAATGCTTAGGCAACATAAAGATACACTTATAGTAGAACTTGGGAACAAACTTTGGTGTTTCAGTTAGGATAGAGCAAGGGAAGGTTCTAACCCCTGTCCTAACCCCATCTGTGTCCCATTGCGGAGATTTTCCTTCTCTTCCTGTCCCATAGCCAAACAGGAAGTGAAAGAAAATATCAGCTATTTCAAGGAATTTTTGGGGACCACAAAAACACCAGAAATAGTGTCCCTATTTGAAAAATTCCCAGCTATTATTTTTCAGGCGACAACCCCAAATTTGGGTCTTTTGGTTTACTTTAACTTTCAATGATAAGGGGAAACAGGACAAACCAAGAGGTGAATCTTCCTAACGAGGACACAGACTGCAATAAAAACTGACAGGGGCTCAAATAACTCTCCACTCTGTCCAAACCTGCACCAAAAAGGATATCCTTTTGTTCTACTTTAAAGGGGACTTCCAGACAAGAGTGATCTGCTAAAACTGATAAACTGATCTGCTTCCCCCCCTCTGATGCCCCTTTTTCCATCTTTTAGGGGGGAGGGGGTAATGAACACCCATTTTGGACAGGGACCCCTCCCCACTTCCATTAGAGCTTGAGGCAGCTAGATTCCTTGTTAGTTTGGCCCCCCTCATCGTTCCTCTGTTGCCAGCCTAGTGGACAGGTAAGAAGTGTCATAATCTTTCAAGTCAGCAGCTACAGTATTTGTAACTGTTGACTTTGCATTTTTGCCTGAGGCAGAGGGGCAAACTGCTTTTGTAGAATAATATAGCCTCATGCACTCTGTACGAGTTTGCATCTTAAAAAATCCTCTTTAAAGCCACATTTTTGAGAATTTTTGATAAGCCAGTAAGTAAATGTAACTGGGAAAAAACACAGGAAAGTTAACAGACTAGGTGTGTATGGACACAGGATAACATGCTGGAGAGGTTACTGTAGGAAAATATGCCTGTAGCCAAAAAAAGGAGGAGCAAAACCAAACGGTATGCATGATTCCAAAGAGGACACTCCCAACATATTACAATATTCAGAATTATGTAATCCAAAAAATTGACAGAAAAACATTTGCAAGCACAAACACATGGAATGGAAGTTAGATTAAGATAAAACCTACTTTGATATAGTCCTTCTGCAGCACTATTATATAATAATAGTTGAACATGTCTTTGGAATGATCACTCCCAGAGCTTGGGGGGGAGATCCCCATGGTAAATTCTAGATCCTGGAGACTTCTCCCTGTGGCCAGATAATGCAAGGGTGCTATTAGCCTCTGTTCAGTATTAATGGAAATCCACTTACATGTGTCCTGCCTCCGGATATAGGGGACACCAAGGCTTACAGGCAGTGAAAACAGGGATCTGTTATCTGGAGATATTTCCTGAAATCATCAGGATTTTTCTCCTGAAGCTCCCGCAGCAAAGGAATGTGGAAAAATTGCTCATGGTTGAGCAACCAATTTTTGGTCCAGGAGGTCCTCTTTTTCTTTTTCTTGCAGAGAACTCAGGTCAGAGCAATTACTCCTATCCCTAAAATAGCAAGATTTCTATTATCTTCTATAATTACCGGTCCTTGCATGAAAAAACCTATTATGACGAAAGTTTGATCACAGAAACGGAATTAGCAGAAGGGGCCCAGAGGGGTCATGCACAAAAACAATTTTTCTCTTTATACACTCGTAGTACCTAGCTATGTTAGTCTTTGTGGAACGAAAAATTTTGGATGGTCAATAGCATCTCTATAATCATGGACACGCGCTTTTGACAAAAAGCAGATGTTCGGTCATCCGAAAATCTAAGTGTGTGTACAAGGCTTTAGGCCCCATACACACTATTCGATTTTCTGCAGATTTTTGTCTTCAGAGTTACCAAAACCATACAATATGAGGTCAAACCTTACGAGTTTCAATTTGTATGCAATCAGGCAGGTCCTTGCACTACATGGTTTTGGTAATTCTGAAGAAAAAAATCTGCGTAGTGTGTATGGGGCCTTAAAGCCTTGTACACGTGATCAGATTATTGGACGAATTTTCATCAATTTTTTGTTGCAACAGAATTCAACATCAGAAGTAACGTAATGTGTTGAATTGTTTTCTATGTGTTCTTTCATTTCTGAGCATGCCTAGTCTTACTCTTCAGATTTTTTTTTGTCTGAAAGCCATACTGATGAAAAGAAAATCATACATTGTGGTCACATCAGACAAAAATTTTGGAGCCTGCAGATCCAGTTTTTGTCTGATGAAAATTTGTAATCGGCTGTCAAAAGCAGCATACTAACAATCATAACATCGACAAATCGTTCATGAGACGAAATTTTGCTTCAGATTTTCTGATCACGTGTACGGGCCTTTAGAAATCGGAAGCAAGGAGTATTTTGTCACTTACGATTTTGCCAGCTGTAAACAAACCATTACTGATTCTAAAAAAGCATCGAATCATAACAATGTTGGATCATAACAAAGCTTTTAAGGGCAGGGGAAACATCTGGGGTCTAATAGAGAAGAACCTGTCACTGCTTATTGCTATCACAAGGAATGTTTAAAAAATTTTTTAAAGTACAGTGAAAAATAAAAAATAAATAAATAATATATTTAAAAAATATTTAAAGCACCACCTTTTATATTGTGTTTTTGTGCAGCAAAATTATATAAAGTGTCTTTTTTTTTTCTCAACAAAATTGCATTTGAAAAACCCCTGTGCAAATACCGTGTGACATAAAAAATTGCAACACCCACCATTTTATTCTCTGCATTCAATTTTTTTTTAATGTTTGGGGGTTCTAATGCCGCGTACACACAATCAGACTTTTCGATGGACTAGGTCCGGCGGACCGGAATCCGTTGGACAATTCAATCGTGTGTGGGCTCCAGCGGTCTTTTCATTCCCAAAAAACAGATGGACCTAGACATAAAACATGTTTCAAATCTTTCTGATGGACTTGATTCCGGTCAAAAAATCCAGTCGTCTGTGTGCTAGTCCGACGGACAAAAAACGACGCTAGGGCAGCTATTGGCTACTGGCTATGAACTTCCTTATTCTAGTCCGGTCGTACGTCATCACGTTCAAATCCATCGGACTTTTGGAGTGATCGTGTGTGGCCAAGTCCGTTTATTTGAAAGTCTGGCGGACCTCCACTGCAAAGTCCGTCGGATAGTCCATCGAAACATGTCCGTCAAAAAATCCACTCGTGTGTATGTGGCATAAGTCATTTTCTAGCAAATAAATACAGATTTTTACATGTATGTGAGAAGTGTCAGAAGGCCCAGTCTTCAAGTGTTTAACAATGCATTCATTAAATTGAATCCACCTGCAAGAGATACACTGTTTTTGCTCAGATACAGCCCAACACCATAATTAATGTGGGCTCAAAAATGCCAATCTTTATTGTATATAGTTTGTGTATTTATATTCATAATTGTATTTGTAAAAGAACATATACTGTATGCTCTGATAAATACATATGCAACTGCTTAGGCAAGTTTATTTTTGCCCAGGGGATGCTAAATGTGGTGATATACTGTACTTACCTAATTACTTGCTCCTGCAAGCTTTCCTCTCTTTGTACTACCAGGCAGCTGAAATTTCCTCACTTCACTGCCTGAGTGGCTTCACTTATAGCTTGCATAATAGAGCTGGTGGCAGGGGGAGTAAAAAATAAGGTAGGTATATCACCTTATTCAGCACTCTCCAGGCAAAACAAGCAGTTAATGCGGAGTTCCACCCACATTTTGAACTCCTCACCATCCAGCAGTAATGTGTGCACTATTAACTATATATATATATTTTTTTTCTGGATCACTTATTTTAGTAGAGCAATCTTCTATTTTCACTTCCTCTTTCTCAGACGCGGCCACGGCCGTCATTTCCGGCTTTGCAATGTCTCCTGGGAGATGTGTGTCATCAACCCCAGGAGGCAATAGGCATCACCGGGTCGTAGCATTGCATTATTTGCCAACTGGAAATTACATTATATAGGGTGGCGCCTGCCGCCATTTTTAAAAAGGGTAATCAGGGTTTTGTTGCCATTGTTACCAAAGCTTCTTATGCACAGTGATCGGCAGTGGTAGAGGCAGCAGAGGCATACAAGAAGAGCAGCATTACTCTTTTCTAATGGAGACAGTAAGCATGTCGGCTCTGTTTACAGAGCTCGGGGGACAGCACAGCCACAGCATGTACTAATGATTTTGAAAGAGTACTATGATGGGGCAATATGATGGGGGCAGTTTTGAAGGGGCAATATGATGGGACAATTTTGATGGTGGCAATGTTGAGGGGGGCAATTTTGATGGGGGAAAAATAATGGGGGCAATATTGATGGGGGTAATAATGATAGGGGCAATTTTTATAGGGGAAATATTGATGGGGACACTTTTGAAGGGGGCAATTTTGATGGGGCAGTTTTGATGGGGGCAATATTTATGGGGCAATAGGATAGGGGCGATTTTGATGGTGGCAATATGATAGGGCAATATTGATGGGGGCAATATGGATGGTGGCAATATGATGGTGGCAATATGGATGGAGGCAATACGATGGGGGCAATTTTGATGGGGGTCACGACCTGGATGGGGTAAGTGCGGGACTGGCAGGCAGCCTGGAAAGCGACGGGCGAGCAATGCGGTGATCGATCAAGCGATGGGGTGGGGTGTGTGGGTGGAGTGAGTTTGCCAGCTTTGCCACCCCCCCAAAAAAAATTTGCAACAGCCGCCACTGCACACACCCTTTTTTTTGTTTTTAAAACGTTTTATTAGTAGAAAAACTGAATATACAAGAACATAGAGTAACATCATCAAACAGTGTCATGGTTATAGCGTGAGGTTCATCGTAGGGCATTAAACGAACAGTTTCAGTATAGTATAACATATTTCGGTTTAAAACAAGTAAAAGAAACCACCGTTGACAGAGGATCAGTGGAGAACCCCTAATGATTAGATATGTCCTAGGTGAGATTAATATTCAAATAATGAAAAGAAAGAGAAAGAAAAAACAAGCAAAACAGGGTAAGGGTATGATCAGTCTTGAAGTCTAAGAACAATCCAGGGGTTCCATTTTGCATCAAAAGATGGAATTGTATCGTGTAGGGTATGAAAAATCTTTTCGGCAAGCATCATGTGGTCAATACGTGCTATAACTTGTGCCAAGGGGACCACCGGAGTTTTCCAGTGGAGAGCAACTATCCAGAGCACCGCCGTACATATAGAGTGGATTAGTCTTACCAAGGGCTTGGAGGTGTCAGATGGGGACTGGAATAAGATACAGTGATGAAGCGATAAGGTGACAGAGCCACCTGCTGGTTTGTCAATCAGTTTGAATACCTCTGACCAGGTCGTTTGGGCTATGGGACAGTCCCAGAGCAGGTGACTAAATGTACCCCGTATATTGCAGCCTCTATAGCAGTTGGGGGAGGTAAGGGGATAAATCTTGTGTAGACGGGTTGGAGTGTAGTACCATCTAGTAATGAGTAGGAATGAGCCGAACACCCCCGGGTTCGGTTCGCACCAGAACCGGCGAACGGACCTAAAGTTTGAGCGAACATTCAAACCCGATTAATTACAATGGATCAGAACGTTTGAAATCAAAAGTGCTAATTTTAAAGGCTAATATGCATGTTATTGTCATAAAAAGTGTTTGGGGACCTGGGTCCTGCCCCAGGGGACATGTATCAATGCAAAATTTTTTGTAGTGTAATATTCCCTTAAATTTCGTACCTGGGGGTGTGTATAGTATGCCTGTGAAGGGGCGCATGTTTCCCGTGCTTAGAACTGTCCCTGCACAAAGTGTCATTTTTGCAGGAAAAAAAGCTATTTAAAATCACTCGCGGCTAATGAATTGCCGGCTCCCGTAACACAGAGAACAGTCATTCATTGAAAGTCATTGATAAAAAAAAAGTCATTGATTAAAAAAAAAAAAGCGTGGGGTTTCCCCCAAATTCAATTACCAGGCCCTTCAGGTCTGCTATGGATATTAAGGAGAACCCCGCTTCAAATTTAAAAAAAAAATGACGTAGGGGTCCCCCTAAATATCCATACCAGACCCTTCAGGTCTGGGATGGATTTTAAGGGGAACCCCGGCCAAAAAAAAATGGAGTGGGGTCCCCCTCGAAATCATACCAGACCCTTATCCGAGCACGCAACCTGGCAGACCGCAGGAAAAGAGGGGAGGACAAGAGCGGCCCCCTCTCCCTCCTGAACCGTACCAGGCCACATGCCCTCAACATTGGGAGGGTGCTTTGGGGGTCTGTGACCCCTCAAAGCACCATGTCCCCATGTTGATGGGGACAAGGGCCTCGTCCCCACAACCCTGGCCATTGGTTGTGGGGGTCTGCAGGCGGGGGGCTTATCGGAATCTGGAAGCCCCCTTTAACAAGGGGACCCCCAGATCCCGCCCCCCCTGTGTGAAATGGTAAGGGGGTACAAAAGTACCCCTACCATTTCACCAAAAAAGTGACAAAAATTTTAAAAATGACAGGAGATGGTCTTTGACAATTCCTTTATTAAAATCTTCTTTCTTCTGGTCTTACTTCTTCCTTTCTTCATCCTTCGGTTTCTTCATCTTCCATCTTCTACCATCTTCTTCCATGTTCTTTTTCCATCTTCTTCTTCCTCCGATCCGCTTCTTCTTGCTCTGGTCTTCTCGTCCGGCATCTTCTTCCACGGCATCGGCGTCTCTTGGGCCGCTCCACGCAATGGGAGGCTCCCGCTGTGTGAGGCTTCTTTGCGTCTGACAGGTCTTTTATAACGGAGGGCGGGGCCACCTGGTGACTCCGCCCCCTCTGACGTCATGGGGAAAGCCATAGGGAAGTCCCCATGACATCCCCATGCGTCAGAGGGGGCGGGGTCACCAGGTGGCCCCGCCCCCGGTATAAAAGACCTGTCAGACGCAGCGAATCCTCACACAGCAGGAGCCTCCCATTGCGCGGAGCGGCCCAAGAAGAGACACCGACGCTGTGGAAGAAGATGCCAGAGAAGACCAGAGCAAGAAGAAGCGGATCGGAGGAAGAAGAAGATGGAAGACGATGGTAAAAGATGGAAGAAGAAGAAGATGAAGAAACCGAAGGATGAAGAAAGGAAGAAGGAAGACCAGAAGAAAGAAGATTTTAATAAAGGAATTGTCAAAGACAGTCTCCTGTCATTTTTAAAATTTTTGTCACTTTTTTGGTGAAATGGTAGGGGTACTTTTGTACCCCTATACCATTTCACACAGAGGGGGGGGCCGGGATCTTGTTAAAGGGGGCTTCCAGATTCCGATAAGCCCCCCGCCCGCAGACCCCCACAACCAATGGCCACATGGTGCTTTGAGGGGTCACAGACCCCCAAAGCACCCTCCCAATGTTAAGGGCATGTGGCCTAGTACGGTTCAGGAGAGAGGGGGGCCGCACTCGCCCCCCCTCTTTTCCTGCGGCCTGCCAGGTTGCGTGCTAGGATAAGGGTCTGGTATGGATTTTGAGGGGGACCCCACGCCATTTTTAATTTTTTTTGGCCGGGGTTCCCCTTAAAATCCATCCCAGACCTGAAGGGTCTGGTATGGATATTCAGGGGGACCCCTACGTCATTTTTTTAAATTTGAAGAGGGGTTCCACTTAATATCAATAGCAGACCTGAAGGGCCTGGTAATTGAATTTGGGGGAAACCCCACGCTTTTTTTTTTTTTTTTTTATCAATTACTTTTTTTTTATCAATGACTTTCAATGAATGACTGTTCTCTGTGTTACGGGAGCATACAATTCATTAGCCGCAGATGGCTACCTTAGATGACACAACAGGCCAGAAGGGTAAAGGTGGTTTAATATGCTACTGCAGTGCTATACTAACACAGCACGCACACACACTAACTACTCCTGCAGGTGGCTGGATTGGTAGAGATTGAGATTTGAGAACAGCACGTGAGCAGCACATTCAAGAAGAATAAACTAACCTGTCTATTTTTTCTCTTTCCCTACACTAATCCCCAGAATCCACAAGCAGATTATGTAGATGAATCAAAACAGCAGATAATTTACAAGCAGACACTCTTAGTGACAAGTGAAAAAGTTCATAAATATATAAAGTCCAGATTGTGAATAAATAAATAGGTAAGTGATTTTCCAAGTGTCTTCAGTCACAATTTCAAAGTGGAGTCTTCTGTCACATGGGTGGTGACCCAATCATGTGACAAATCATGTGACATGTTGTGTGCAATCAGATGTGGGCTGATACACATGACCGTATACATTCCCCTATCCCGGCTTGCGAGAAAGATCATTGGTGGTGTGACTGGCAATAGTGTCATAATATGAAAATAATAATAATACTGACAACTTCATGCTATATTTGTACGGGTAGTTTTTTTCCTAAAATCCATCTCAAATGCCTACTCTAATATGCACACTGGTGTTCCTTGATGTGCAGAGAGTGTATGTGTAGATATTAGGGATGATTGTCACTATATTACCTTAAAGATGTCAGGGTGGATGTTTACTGGGAGTCCTGGCTTCACAACGGTATAGTGCTATGGAGACTCGCTATTATGCTGTATATGTGTTCCATTTCGAACGCTGCCTATATATATCTTAAAATATTAAAACTATTCTCATTAAAAGCTGCATGCATGCACATGCGTTTTTCAATGAAAAAAATGGGTGAGTGATATTTATTATGGAAAATTGTCCGTGTTCAGCACATTGTGTCGCTGTGCATCCATTGGCTCTGTATTGGCTGATTTATTGTGTGCGCGCGCCTGTCATCACAAACAGTGCGCGCGCATCACACAACCGCTGTGGATGAGTATCTCTTCTTATGGCTGTGAGGACCGCTGCATCTGCGGTTGCGCAGTAATTATAGCTCAGTGAGGGATGGACATTGCGCGCGCACTGGGCTTCTCCAGCCGTGGATATTCATCCATCAGCTGAGAATGCAGACCGCCGCGCGCGTGCGCACTGGCTCCGTGCGCGTTGTATCAGGAGGTGCGCGCGCATCCAACAGCACACTACCCAGGCGAGCCTTCACCCTATGATGAGATGCGGCCCGCACCTGCGCAATAGGGTTAGAGCGGCGGTTCAGCGGCGCGCTCTAGGTGTCCCCTCAGCCTATATAGAAGTACCGGAAATGGGTCCCTGCGGTTGAGATGGGATGACACATTACATGGAAGGCACATCTTTGGCAAAGCTGTAACATTAGTGCATATTAAAAAAGGTGTGTGATCTTGACTCCATGACTACACAAAAATATAAATGTATTAAACCATCGCAATTTGAGCACTAATTCCCTAAGTTTAGAGGTGCAGAGAGCTGTATCATGAGTGAATGACAGGCACTGCATCCAACGGGAATTGGTGAGAAAATTGCACAAAAGAATCTGAGAAATTTGATATTTGATCACACTATTAAAATAAAATAAGTAGTGTTGAGCATATTATAAGAATATTTAAAATATCTTTAAAAACAAACCTATATATATATACATGTAAGAATAATGAAAATCTTAAAATATTAAAACTATTCTCATTAAAAGCTGCATGCATGCACATGCGTTTTTCAATGAAAAAGTGGGTGAGTGATATTTATTATGGAAAATTGTCCGTGTTCAACACATTGTGTGGTTGTCACAAACCCCTTTAAGCTATCGGGTGTGTGTATTACCTGAGAGGTGTTTTCTAAACACTTTTTTATATAATCCAAAATAATTAAGATTGGAGTTCGGAGAAGGCTGACTATTCAATACAGATTTAGTTGATGAGTGTTTTCATCACTCTGCGGTTTCTACTGTAGTGCATGGATTAAAAATTAAAAATTATTAATGAAGCAGTTTAGGTCCAATTCTACGTTCAGTCCCCGTGGCGTTAAACTTTTTAATAAAAAGATCCAGCGGGTTTCCCTTTGACTGAGGTCTCTGACCCTGTTTGAACCTCTCCAAGAGGGGTGAATGGTGTCTATTCCGCAGAACTGTAGAAGTGTTGGATCCCGATCATGTTTTTCTTTAAAGTGTAATGAAACGCTATGATACTGGAAACCTTTCCTTATATTGGCCAAGTGCTCCGAAATCCGGATTCTCAGTAGTCTTTTTGTTCTGCCTACGTAGAGTAACCCGCATGGGCACCACATAAGATACACAACATGAGTTGTGTTGCAGGTGATAAATTCTTCTATTTGGAAAACCTCACCATCTCTGTTTGTGATTTCTGTTTTACCCCTATTATTGACACTCGTAGTCCTGCAGCAAATGCATTTCCTGCAAGCGTAAAATCCTTTTAAATTTATCCTCAGGACCTGGCGGTTTGGTGGATCTATAAGTTTTTTGACTATTCTATCTCCAAAGTTTGGAGCTCTTCTATAGATGAATCTTGGTCGATGATTTAAAATGGCTCCCAAATGTCTGTCCCTACATAAAATGTGCCAGTGTCTCTCATAGATGTTTTGTACTTCTTTGTACTGACAATGGAAATCTGAAATAAAATTCACTTGTTGTTGTTCCTTTTCTTGTTTGTCTTTCTTCCTCAAGCACATCTCTCTTGGAATTAGAGCGACATCATCAATGATTTTATCTAAAGATTTTTCAGTATAGCCCTTTTGGGTGAACTTATTCTTTAAAATCAGTGATTGCTCATAGTAGTCTTCCGTTTTGGTGCAGTTCCGTCGAATCCTCAACATTTGTCCCTTGGGGATGTTTTTAATCCAGGCTGGGTGGTGTCCGCTATGGATAGGCAAATAGCTGTTCCGATCGGTCGGTTTAAAATATGCTTTAGTGCATAATTTAGCCCCTTCCTTCTCTATGGTTACATCTAAAAAGTTAATGGATGTATCACTTACTTGATACTCAAGTTTGATGTTGTTATTATTCACATTCAGTACCTCGAGGAACTCTATAACCGATTCCCTGGAGCCCTCCCAGATCAGTAGGAGGTCATCAATAAATCTCCTATAAAATTTCAGTTGCGGGAGATTTTTGCTAAAAATGAACCTATCCTCCCACTCTGCCATGAATAGGTTGGCGAGGCTGGGAGCATATTTTGCTCCCATAGCCACGCCAACCTTCTGGGAGAAGAAATGATCGTCCCACCAGAAGTAGTTGTGCGTCATACAATATTCCAAAGCTTGTCCTATGAATCTCTTCTGGGAGTCCGATATGTCGTCTCTTTTGCTGAGTGCCCAGTTCAATGACAAGGCCGCGTCTTCATGTTGGATTATGGTATATAAAGAGCAAACATCGGCTGTAACTAAAAAGGTGTGATTTGTGGTGCTAATTTGGATCGAATCAAGTAGCATCAACAAATCCGATGTATCTTTCAAGTATGCTCTTGTGTTAGTGACGCTGGCTTGTAAAAACTTGTCTAAGTATTCGCCGAGTCTCGCAGTGACCGACCCAATACCATTAACGATGGGTCGGGCGGGGGGGATTTCGGCATTTTTGTGGACTTTCGGAAGCGTATAGATAATTGGTATTCTGCACGCACTGGGGACCAAGTATCGTTTCTCCTTAAGGTTTAGTGCCTTGGTATGGTATCCCCATTCAATCAGTAGGTCCAACTGGTTCCTATACGGTTCAGTCGGGTTTACTTGAAGCTTTTTGATGATCTCTTTTTGTTCCTCTAATGAACGAATGCCTTCTCTAATGTAATCTGGGTTAATATGTTTTTTTGGAGTTAATTCTTCCAGATCCTTTAAAACCAAATTCTTAAACACCTCAATGAAGTGATTGCTTGGGATTTGGGGGTTGAAGATTGACTTGTTTCTTAGACCACTGTCGACCTTCTCCACCGTGTAAGAGACAGAACAGTACAGTCTCTCAAAGTTGCTAACGCCGGAACACACTACATGAGGCCTCCGGCGCGGCGGCCTTATATAGTGTGGGGCGTGTACTAAAGTGTACTAAACAAGCATTCGTGCTCAAATGTAAAAATGTCCCACCAAGTCTTAACTTGTTTTTCTAAAAGATTTTCTAAAGATCTTAAAGTGCCGGTAATATCTTCCTCACAATCAACCATATCATGGTTGTTTGTAAAGATGTTTTCAGGAATCATCTGTCTGTTTGACAGGAAATTTATGTGGAATCTGCAATTCAACTTAAAAATGCAACATAGATAAGGTGAATCAGTAGCGCTAATATAAACAATGAAAAATATAATATAAAATGCTGAGTAAATACTATGCAAATAAATACTGTGCAAATATATAAACAGTGCTATATAAATATCAAAGTACAAAAATAGTAGTGTATAATTGACTCAACGTATAACTTAATAGCAGCGGTGTGTCTATTTCTCTTAGTGACAAGTGAAAAAGTTCATAAATATATAAAGTCCAGATTGTGAATAAATAAATAGGTAAGTGATTTTCCAAGTGTCTTCAGTCACAGTTTCAAAGTGGAGTCTTCTGACTGACTTGAATCTACCACCACACCACGTGATCACACTCCCTCTGAAAGGCCCACTCACCAGCTCACTAGGCCTCACACTCTCGTGTTTGGCAGATGCGTTTTTTACCCACTCCAGGGGTTAATGAAGGATGGCTTGTTTGATCCGTTTAACTCTCAATCAGTGCATTGTGGACCGTTGCGCATCATCAGCCAGCAATGCATTGGCGCAGTGCATTGTGGACCGTTCGCATAACACAAATTTGATGCGAACGGCCCACATAGTTCTGGGCTCGACGAGCGGACGAACGGCCGATGTTCGATCCGAACATGGGTTTGAATCGAACACCGGGCCCATCCCTAGTAATGAGTTTGAAGGCCGTCTCTCTGATTGTCAGAGATTTGGTGCATTTACATAAGTTAATCCAACCTTTCTCCCAGTCCACCGTGTCACCTTCTATGTTAAGCTCCCGTTCCCAGTCTGTCCTATATTTCAAGGGGAGTGATTCGTTTACTGATTCTAAGGATTTATAGACCCCTGATATTAGGCCCTTCTGACGAGGGCATGTATGACATATGTCTTTAAAGGGAGTATTATTGTCTACTTAGGAGGCAGTGTAATGGTAAAAGAAGAAGTGCCTAATATGTAAGAAGTGGAAGTATTCGGAGTCGGGGAGGTGGTATAGGGCCTGCATGCTCTGGAATGAGACAGGTTTCCCTCCGGCGAAAAAGTCGCCAAGTGTAGTCAAATTTTGATCCGTCCATAGGTGGAAAGATTCCGGACTATGTAATGATAAAGGGAATCTAGGGTCACCTAGGAAAGTGGCTCCTAGGGGAGAGGTAGAAGTCAGGCCGTACTTGAACCTGTATTGAGTCCAGAGCCGCAGGCCTATGGCCACAATCCTGTTTTTCTTTTCAAGTTCTGGGTAGGTTGAAAGAGAGGACCACATCAATCCTGGGAGGTGTAAGGGAATGATTGATTCAGCTTCAAATTTAACCCAGGGTACCCTGGAGTTCCTTATATTCCATTGGGCTTGTTGTGTAAACCTGCAGGACAGGTAATAAAGCCATAACTGAGGAACTCCAAGGCCACCACATTTTGTGGAGCGATACAAAACTGCTCTAGAAAATCTAGATGGTTTATCCAGCCAGACAAATCGGTTAAGGTGTGCTTGAAATCCTAATAGGTAAGATTTTGTTAGTCTTATGGGAAGAGAACGGAAAAGGTATAATAACCTAGGGAGAATGACCATCTTCAGGGCAGTGATCCTGCCTATGAAAGGGATATGAAGAGGTGTCCATAGTTTGAGAGTCTTTTTAAGTTTTGTGATCATCGGGGGGTAATTGCATTCGAAGAGTTTGTCAAAGTCACTGGTGAGTCCAATGCCCAAATATGAGAGATGAGTATCGGACCATGTAAAAGAGTAGGCTTGTTTTAAATGGGAGAGTTCAACCTGTGGGATACCCACTGGGAGGGCTGCAGATTTTGTAACATTGACCGAAAGACCAGAGACCTTGGCAAAGTTTGAGAGGGTCTGTAAAAGATTTGGTAGGGGTTGGTGATAAACATCAAAACGTCGTCGGCGTACATAAAGAATTTATAGGTGGAGGGACCTTTGGTATAGCCTGATATATCTGGGTTGTTCAATAGGGCAATAGCTAGGGGTTCAAGGGCAAGAGCAAAAATGAGGGGGGAAAGGGGGCATCCCTGCCTGGTGCCCTTTCCTAGTTGGAAAAAAATCTGAGTTGCAACCCGGGAGTTTAATAAGAGTTTTGGGGTTGCCTGAAATGCACACAAAAATTCTCCATGAAAGCCCATGCATTGTAAGAGAGCCCCTATATAGTTCCAGGAAACGCTATCAAACGCCTTTTGTATGTCCAGGCTAAGTAAAAGGAGTTTACTGGAAGACAAATTTGCATCTTGGATAATGTCTGTGGCTAGGCGAATGTTGTCTGTAATCAATCTATGGGGAATGTAGCCAGCTTGATAAGGGGATATAAGGGAAGGGATAATGTTCGCTAATCTGTCTGCTAGAACTCTACTAAATATCTTCAGGTCGTTGTTAATAACTGAGATGGGTCTATAATTTTGGGGGAGAGCGTGGTTTTTGTTAGGTTTGGGGATCAAGGACATATTTGCTAATAGCATCTCTTCTGGGAAGCTGCCACCCTGTAAAATCCAATTATAAAGATGAACTAGTCTTGGGGCCAATAGTACGGGACATTTTTTGTAGTATAAAGATTAAAAGCCATCTGGGCCTGGGGCAGATCCTAAGTTTAAAGATTTGTTGACTTTTAAGAGTTCTGAAATGGTAATGGGGGGGTTTAGTGAGTCCAATTGTGAAGACGAGAGTGAGGGCAGGGGAATGTCCCGAAACCAGGCATCCTCTGCCAGAGAGGGTAAACCATCATCTGCAGCGAGGAGGGAGGAGTAAAATTTCTCAAAAATTTTCAGGACCTCTTTCGGGTGTGTAGTGAGGGTTCCATCTGGATTGGAGAGTTTATATACTTGAGTTGGATGGGTAGATTGGTTTAGTTTCCTAGCAAAGAGGGTAGAGGAAGTGTTCTTATACAATAAATATCTGGCTTTCGACCATCTGAGGGCCTTTTCAACTTTGGTGCAGAGGAGAGAGTCTAATTCTAGGCGTTTCTGATTGATGATAGGCCTAGTAGAGTCCAAGTGCAGCTTGGACGTATCTTTATACAAAAGATCCAGTTCCCGTGTGAGATCTAGGATCTTTTGCTTGTTAGATATGTTGTTTTCGGCCGAGATGCTAATAAGTTTACCCCTTAGAACCGCCTTGTGTGCGGTCCATAAGACTGCTGGAGATGTACCAGGTTGTGCGTTTATGGTAAAATAGTCCTCTATCGCTTGTGCGACTTGTGATTCCACAGCCAAGTCCGAGAGCACTGATTCGTTCAGCCTCCAGGAGTATGAAGTCGGAGCAAGTCGTATAAATTCAGTTGTGAAAGATGTCACATGATGGTCCGACCATACACATGAGTGAATCAGTGCTTCTGTGGAGTTGGCTAAGATGATCGGTGAGGTGTATATGTAATCCAATCTCGCATAACTATTGTGTGGATGTGAAAAGAAAGTAAATTCCTTCACACCAGTGTTGGGGGCTCGCCATGTGTCCACTAGTTGGTTTTCATGGAGACCTGATGTCAAGGATTTAGGTAAGGCCCTAGATGCAGGTGTGGGAGATGAGCGGTCTAAAGTAGGGTTGGCAACCATATTAAAATCCCTGCCTATTATCATGTGGGGGGAGTGAAACTCTGAAAGTTTAGTAAAAAATTGTCTAAAGAAGGATGCCGGGCTGTCAATAGGGGTGTGGACGCTAGCTATGGTGAGTTCCCTGTTGGGGATTATCCCCTTTATAATGACAATAATTTCCATAGGAAAGGAGGAATGTAGAAGTATGGCGGTGCCTCTACTCTTAGCAGAATGGAGCGAAAAATAGGCATGTGGGTAATTTCTATGGAGAAATTTTGGGTGAGAGAGTGAGAAAAGTGAGTCTCCTGCAATAGGAGGATCTTTGCTCCAATTTGTTTGTAAAAGGCAAAGGCCTTGCGCCTCTTGATAGGGGAGTTAAATCCCTTTACATTATGGGATATGCATGTTATGACCATCTATGCTGTGAACATTTATGCAATCGCACAGAATATTGATCGGGCTGTAAGGGGTGCCGCCATACTTCTATGATAGGCAAGAAAGCATACAACCTAGCAAATACCATAACAGTAATGCAATAATTAGGTAAGCAAAAAAGATCTGTATCAAACCATACCAACAGAGCGTATGAGTTGCGAATATAGTGACCAAAAATAAAAAATAAAAAAAGGAAAAAGTGAAAAAGAGGCAAGACGGAAAATCATAGTGATGAAAAAAAATTTAATGAACAGATAGAGGGCAGTTTTCAAAAATAACCGCCAAAACTGGTCAGGTAAGTAGTGAAAAATTATACCTGAAAAAGGAATAGTGTTCAGCGAGACAACTCGGTCTTGTACCTAGATAAGGCCGGAAAAAAGCAAAAAAGGCAAATAGTTTCTGCTGGGTGGGGGAAGCATGCTACAGCTCCAAGGGACAGACTCTGATGTTTGAAGGAAAAGGTGAGTCAGTGGAAGCTCGGCAGCTGTACAGACAGGCATTTATTGGGTTCAGAAGTGAAAGTTTCTCCGGGATCAATGCGGGCGTTCGTTGTGGCGATCTCCTGCTTCGTAATGAATCCTCCGTCTGTCTCTCCGGGGCGGTGGGGTCTGCCAAATCGGTGCTGGTCTGGGTGTTGAAGGAGGGCGTTGGATCGCTGCTGCGTCCAAAAGGCCCAGTTTCACTAGGATCTCCTGACCTTCAAAAAGGGAGGAGGCCGAGAAGGTGGTTCCGTTGTGGGGACTAGCAATTTGAAAGGGAATTCCCATCTATAGCGAATATGCGCCGATTGTAGAGCTGTAGTAATGTCTTTCAGTCCCCTTCTTCGGTCGACGGTGGCCGGAGATATGTCCGAACAGATTTGTATAACGTGGTCGTCAAGGGTGATCCTTCGTTTATTACGAGCCGCTCGTAAGATCTCCTCTTTCGTGAGAAAATCCTTCATGCATAGGACCACATCTCTAGGAGGCTTATCATCCGGAGGTTTAGGACGAAGGGCCCTATGAATCCGGTCGCATTTGAAGGATACCGAGTCGTGATCTGGGAGAAGTGATTTAAAGAGCCTGATCACCATGGGGATCAGTTCGGATTCAGATTCTAGGTTACCACGGATTCATAAATTATTGCGTCTGTTTCTGTTGTCGAGATCCTCGACTTGGGCCTGAATCGTGTTAAACAATGTTGCTAGGGCTTCATGTTCCCTGCTAAGGTCATTGTAAGCAAGGGCCAATTCGTCATGTTTAGTCTCAAGTTTTTCAGTCCTTGTACCGAGTGCAGTAATCAGTCAGGGCATGGGAGGTTTTGTGCAATTTGGTTTGGAATTTAGTGGCCAGCCTGAGATACATGGCTTCAAGGCTTGCGTCCAGGTCTGCTTTGGAGAGGGCTGCAGGGTACTCACTGCTGTCGGTCCCGGTGAGGGATGGAGGTGGAGGAGACGGAGAGACTGGTGCTGGGGAGTTACTTCCCCCTGCGGCGCCATCTTGTGCCATGTTGTATCGTTCCCACTTGCGGAGAAGGTAGTGTGTTAGAGTTGTTTGCGAACCTCCTCTGGGTTTCTTCACTGCACACACATTTTTGAGGGAACTGATATGTGATTATGGTCTTAAGAAGGTAAAGCTGTTGCTGAAAAGAGTGCAGATAAAAGTCTAGTTTCATTAAGGCAAAGAGTCTTTGTGTACAATAATTTTGTACAGCCACAGGAGCTTACAAAAGCTTGTGCTCAGTGGATATTTTCTCAATTTTACCATGATTACCTCTATAACCTAGAGAACATTGTGCGTGAAAATAGCAGTATATAAGCAGTTTTTGAAATACTACCATCCCATCCCATCTAGCACCAAAACCCATGCCCTGTTTTTCACCATTAATAACTTAAGCAAGTCATGTTCAATACATCTAGATGCATAAATGAATTTTGTTTGCCATGCTCTTTGCCCATTTTTTTTTTATTATTGAAAAGGTGTACAGAGAAAAGTAGCCGGTGAGTGTAGATATATACCATATTTATTGGCATATAACACGCACAGGCGTATAACACGCACCTTCATTTTAAGAGGGAAGTTTCAGGAAAAAACTTTGAAGCAAAATAAGGGTAAGTGCCCATCAATGCAGCCTGATGAGTCCCCATCTCCCATCAATGCGGCCTAATCAATGCCCATCTGCAGCCCACCTCCCATCAATGCAGCCTGATCAATGCCCATCTGTAGCCTCAATGCAGCTTGATCAATACCCATCTGCAGCCCATCTCCCATCAATGCAGCCAGATTAATGCCCATTTTCAGCCTCAATGCAGCCTGATTAATGCCCATTTTCAGCCTCAATGTCCATCTGCGGCTTCATTATCTCTCATCAATCCAGCCTAAACAGTGCAGGAAATCTCTGAGCCGTCATCTCCTGTTTACTCAGCTCTCACTTGGCTCTCGTGCGTGTTATACGTCAATAAATATGGCATATGTAGCACCCTCTAGGTAGGTAGGTGCTAGAGGTAGGATTTTTGTAGGACAGGTACATTTAGGCAGGCCTGGCTGAGCCAGTGTCAGGCCTAACCACTTTGTGCTAGCTGAGTGAAGATTAGAGAGGAAGCGATGTGCAGGAGGAGAAAGGAGTGTAAATACTGAAGTGTATATATACACACAGTATCTCACAAAAGTGAGTACACCCCTTACATTTATGTAAATATTTTATTATATCTTTTCAAGTGACAACACTGAAGAAATTATACTTTCCTACAATGTAAAGTAGTGAGTGTACAGCTTGTATAACAGTGTAAAATTGCTGTCCCTTCAAAATAACTCAACACACAGCCATTAATGTCTAAACAGCTGGCAACAAAAGTGAGTACACCCCTAAGTAAAAAAAAAATCCAAATTGGGCTTAATTGGTGCCATGTGACTCAGTAGTGTTACAGGTTTTCAGGCGTTAATAGGGAGTAGGTGTGTTAAATTTGGTGTTATTGCTCTCACTCTCTCATACTGATCACTGGAAGTTCAACATGGCACCTCATGGCAAAGAACACTCTGAGGATCTGAAAAAAATAATTGTTGCTCTACATAAAGATGGCCTAGGCCAGCCCTCAAATTTTCCACTCACCTACTCGCAGTGGAAAATGAGGTCTGGTGAGGAGCTAGGCTGCCTGTGAGTGGGGGGGGGGGGCGAGCACCCCTGTCTGGCGGGGATGAATAGGAGCCGTTCTCCCAGAGAAAAAGTGTGTGGAGGAACAGAGATGGCGGCCAGATCATTGTGGAGGAAGAGAGCTGGCTTGTTCACAGAGCAGGGTTTGCCCGCTGTATCAGCTTACATTACATTTGCAGTCTGTGCGCCTTCACACACAGCTCCGCCGTCCTGACTCCGCACCTGTGACAGACAGAACGCGCCCTGACATTGGACCGGCGTTCTGTCTGTCACAGGTGTGGGGTCAGGAGGGCGGGGCTGTGTGTGACGGCAAGTAGACTGCAAATGTAATGTAAGCTGATATAGCGGGCAAACCCCACTCTGTGAACAAGCCGGCTCTCTTCCTCCACAATAGGCGCATGGACTGCAAATGTAATGTAAGCTGATTCAGCGGGCAAACCCCGCTCTGTGAACAAGCCGGCTCTCCTCTTCCTCCACGCTATAATGATCCGGTCGCCCTCTCTGCAGGGGGTAAGGCTGCATGATGGACACAGGAGAGGCTGCACGATGGACACAGGTGAGGCTACACAATGGACACAGGTGAGGCTGCACGATGGACACAGGTGAGGCTGCACGATGGACACATTTGAGGCTGCATGATGGACACAGTTGAGGCTGCACAATGGACACAGGTGAGGCTGCATGATGGACACAGGTGAGGCTGCACGGGTGAGGCTGCAATGATGGACACAGGTGAGGCTGCACGGGTTGAGGCTGCAATGATGGATACAGGTGAGGCTGCAATGATGGACACAGGTGAGGCTGCACGGTTAAGGCTGCAATGATGTACACAGGTGAGGATGCATGGGTGAAGCTGCATGATGGACACAGGTGAGGCTGTACGGGTGAGGCTGCATGATGGACACAGGTGAGGCTGCACTGGTGAGGCTGCAATGATGGATACAGGTGAGAATACAATGATGGACATGGGTGAGGCTGCACGGGTGAGGCTGCAATGATGGACACAGGTGAGGCTGCACGGGTGAAGCTGCAAGATGGACACAGGTGAGGCTGTACGGGTCAGGCTGTATGATGGACACAGGTGAGGCTGCATGGGTGAAGCTGCATGATGGACACAGATGAGGCTGTACGGGTGAGGCTGTATGATAGACACAGATGAGGCTGCACGGGTGAGGCTGCAATTATGGACACAGGTGAGGCTGCATGGGTGAGGCTGCATGGTTGAGGCTGCACAGGTGAGGCTGCAATGATGGACACAGGTGAGGCGGCAATGATGGACACAGGTGAGGCTGCAATGATGGACATGGGTGAGGCTGCACTGGTGAGGCTGCAATGATGGACACGGGTGAGGCCGCAATAATGGACATGGGTGAGGCTGCATGGGTGAGGCAGCAATGATGGACACTGGTGAGGCTGCATGGGTGAGGCTGCAATGATGGACACAGGTAAGAAACAAAGGTAAAATCACTCACATATTTTGGTGCATAAGACCTGGCACCCAGTATATGCAGCATGTTTTGTTAAAACGCGCTCCAGCCAGCATGTAGTACACACAACAATCTGCGGCTCAGCTTGGTTCCAGGCGCCTCATGGACGTAAGTGATGTCGCAGTGACGCGATCAAGCCTCAGCGCATTTCAGCCAATCAGAAAGAGCTGTCATCGGGAACCCTATTGTGTTGTTAGCTGGTTTTAGTGGAAGGTAAGCAAAGGCAGGCTCTAAATATCTTCACTTGAGGTTTCCTATAAGTGCATTAATGGAAGTGATTTTGTTTGAATGAATTGCATAATAATTAATAATTTTAAAAATATAATCTATAGCAAGGCTCAAAATTTCAAGTCTGACCTACTAGCAAGGCCTTAAGGGTTACTTGCCACCAGTTGCCCCGCCCAACCCCTACCATGCCCCGCCCATAATCCCGCCCCTATACACGACCTCAAAAAATTCTCATGAAATTACACTTAAGTGTTTTATGCAGAATTAAGTTACACAAATCAATATTAACAACAACTTTATCACCCGTGACCATCAATGCAGCTTGACACATGTCCATCAACGCAGCATGACCAGTGCCCACTAACGCAGCCTCACCCGTGCAGCCTCACCCGTGTCCATCATTTCAGCCTCACCTGTATCCATCATTGCAGCCTCACCAGTGCAGCCTCACCTATGTCCATCATGCAGCCTCACCCGTACAGCCTCACCAGTGTCCATCATGCAGCTTCATCCATGCAGCCTCACCTGTGTCCATCATTGCAGCCTCACCCGTGCAGCCTCACCCGTGTCCATCATTGCAGCCTCACCTGAATCCATCATTGCAGCCTCAACCCATGCAGCCTCACCCGTGCAATCTCACCCGTGCAGCCTCACCTGTGTCCATCATTGCAGCCTCACCCATACAGCCTCAACTGTGTCCATTGTGCAGCCTCACCTGTGTCCATCGTGCAGCCTCACCTGTGTCTATCATGCAGCCTTACCCCGTGCAGAGAGGGCGGCTGGATCATTATAGCGTGGAGGAAGAGGAGAGCCGGCTTGTTCACAGAACGGGGTTTGCCGGCTGAATAAGCTTACATTACATTTGCAGTCCACGCACCCATTGTGGAGGAAGAGAGCCGGCTTGTTCACAGAGCAGGGTTTGCCCGCTGTATCAGCTTACATTACATTTGCAGTCCGTGCGCCTTCACACACAGCCCCGCTCTGTGAACAAGCCGGCTCTCTTCCTCCACAATGATCTGGCCACCCTCTCTGTTCCTCCACACACTTTTTCTCTGGGAGAGCGGCTTCCATTCATCCCTGCCTGACGGCGGTGCTCGCCCCCCCCCCCCCCAGGCAGCCCAGCTCCTCGCCAGACCTCATTTTCCACTCGAAAAATGCGAGTATTCGAGTGGAAAATTTGAGGGCTGATCTATAGTGTATTCTTTTTTACACCTAAGGACTGTGTTATGCCGCGTACACACGGTCGGAATTTCCGATGGAAACAGTCCGATGGGAGCTTTTCAGCGGATTTTCTGACCGTGTGTATGCCCATCGGTCTTTTTCTGTCGGAATTTCCGACGGACTTTGGATTGAGAACCTGTTCTCAATTTTTCCGACGGAAAAAACCTTTCTATAGGATTTTCCGATCGTGTGTATGCAATTCCGACACGCAAAATTCTGACGCATGCTCGGAAACAATTTGACGCATGCTCGGAAGCATTAAACTTCCTTTTTATAGTGCTGTTGAACGTGTTTCATGCCACTGTGTTACTGACCGTCGGAATTTGGTGTGACCGTGTGTAGGCAAGACAGTTTGAGCAAAATTCCGTCGGAATTCCGACGGGAAAACCATCAGAGCTTTTTCCGACGAGAAATCTGACCGTGTGTACACGGCATTAGGGAACTGAAAGTGAATGTAGTATGTCAAAGTATGTCAAAGTATGCCAAAAATAGTACAAAAGTCATTAATTCTAATTAACTCATCAGAATTGTATACTGTACATTTACTGTATATAGTCTATATTGAATAAAATGTACAATCCACTGCTTACTTTACCAAATCATTCCTACATGGGTCCTACATAATGGATAAATTCATTATAATGCAATTTAGTGACAAGTATGTTCAAAATGTAGTGTAGATTGTTAGAAAAACGCTGAGAAAGAAAGACTGGGTTCCCCCAAAGTGTGAAGTATAAGTTGTAGTGCATATACCAGGGATCCTTGCAGTTATGTATACATTTTTCTATATTTCTAGTTCAATGACCTTGGGTTTACTTTATGGTGACAGCCAGCAATTACCTATTCTTCAGGCTACGTCTGTAAACTTTCACATTTCAGGTGCAAGGAAATGATAGGCATGGATCATGGCAGGAAGTCTTTAAATAGCCACAGGCCATGGCAGGCATCAGGCAGACAAACAGACAAGAATGAGAAAAAAAAACACTCATTACCAGAATAGCAAGCAGGAGTAGAAATGTTTCTTTGATAGTTTATACGGATTTCGATTTCTGCTGTTTTATTTATAAAAGCTTACCTAACAATTTATTGCAGATTTAAACAAAACAAATGATGTAACAAGACTAAAGAGAAGCAACAACACAACTTCACTTCATATACCAGCTCTTGCTTATGGCCAGCAGCAGGTCAATTATGTGGTATGAACTTGTAGCATTTTAGGATGTGGATCAGGATTAGGGTTGCCACTTTTTCTTCAAGCCAAACACGAACACTTTAACGACATGGTCAATGACATCAGCTAAATGATTTGTTGACATTCAGCTGCCAGCTGGGGAACTGAAATTTGTAGTGAGAATCTGGCCAGGGAGGGTAGTTGGAGTGGATTGTCGTGTTTATGTCAGTGGCTCGGCGGGTGTTGCTCATTATGATTGATGATAGATCATCATTTCTGGATAGCGTGATTGACATAGGATTTACATCATTTGTTTGTTTGTTTTTCTTACAGTGTATGTGTGGTAATTTACTATGTATTGTTTTTCGAGAATGATTCCCAGGAACTCATTGCATTAGGCAATCCTGACCTCTGTGTTCGGTGCATAACACACTCCTGACCCCTGCACTCCTTACCTTAAGCACGTCCAACTCTTGTGATGTATATGTTTTGCACTACTAAACCTTGGATCTGTGCTTTACACACTCCTGACCCCTTGGCGCTGTGTGTTTATGCATTATTGACCTCTGCACTGTGTGTGTATTACACACTCCTGACCCCTGCACTCTGTGCAGTATGATTGCCTTCCCCCTGCACTATATGTGCTTCATGCATCTGACCCCCTGCACACTGTGAGTTACCCAAGTTTGACCCCTGCACTCTGTGAGTTACCTAATTCTAATTGCTGCACTCTGTGGGTTACATACTCCTGACCCCCTGCACTACATGTGTCCTTGGAATTGTTTCTAGCAGTAAATCATAGTGCATATTTATTTAGTGTTTGTTTAAACGCAGTAAAAATTCTTCAAGGGGTTGTAAACCCTCAAGGTTTTTTTTACCTTAATGCATTAAAGCGGTTCTGCACTGTCTATTTTTTTTTTTTTTTTTTTTTTAGCGATGCTATGGATTGCAACATGTTTTGTTAGTACTCACCTGTTCCTGTTCCCCGAGTCATTGCTGCCGGTTTTTGTCCTGTAAAAAAGAAGAAGAATCATTCTTCCTGCTGGGGGCCATCTTGCCTGTGGGCATGTGAAACCCCACAGGCACTTCAGATGGCCCAGCATGCATCGCCGTTACTGCGCCGATCTCGCGCGTGCGCAGTAACGACGAAGTGCAGCTCACGTTCTCCGAAATCTCGCGAGATGTCGGCACATCTGCCGACATCTCGCAAGATTTCGGAAGATGTGGCCGACATCTCGCGAGATTTCGGAAGATGTGGCCGAAATCTCGCGAGATTTCGGAAGATGTGTCCGAAATCTCGCGAGATTTCGGAAGATGCCCGCACAGACTCCTGGGATCAATGACACCAGATCCCAGGAGACAGTGCGGCGTGACGAGGATCCCCGCACAGACCCCGCCCACCGCCGCAGACACAGAGGACAGGAAGTCGGCGATTATCAAGGTAAGTGAAAAAAAAAAAAACACATTTAATTTAGTACTCTTTGCCTGATTTGGAAGGCAAAGAGATTTACTAAATGAAATGTGTGCAGAACCGCTTTAAGGTGAAAAACCTTTTGTAGTGCAGCAGCCTCCCAGAGCTACCCTTTTACTTACCTGAACCCGATCGTCCCAGTGACGGGGACAAGCATAGCAGCTCCAGACGCTGCATTGGCTCCCACTGCTGTCAGTGACACGGGGGCCGGGGGCGAGTCCTGCTGTCTGTGTCAATGTACGCAGCAGCAGGACTCGGGAGCACGTCCACATGAGTGCCCCTGGGGAATGCGGGTCTCCGTGGGGGCACTCAAGAAGAGGACCTCCGCTGGGGGACCCCAAAAGAGGAGGATCGGAGCCCCTCTGTGCAAAATACTTGCACAGAGAAGGTAAGTATGACATGTTTGTTATTTAAAAAAAAAAAGAAAAACCTTTATAACCTATAACCCCTTAAACTTCTTGCTGACCGCCCACCGTCAAATGACGGTGGGACGGTGCAGCTCTTGTGGCGGGCCGCCGTCATCTGACGGCGCTCGATTTTCGGCCACTAGGGGGCGCGCGCGCTCAGCGGGAGGCACGCGTGCATGCCCGCCACGTAGCTGGGAAGCCGATGACCGACAGGCACCCGCGATTGCCCGGTAACCGAGCAGGACGTGGATCTGTGTGTGTAAACACACAGATCCACGTCCTGTCAGAGGAGAGGAGACCGATGGTGTGTCCCTTGTACATAGGGACACCGATCGGTCCCCTCCCCCAGTCAGTCCCCTCCCCCCACAGTTAGAATCACTCATATAGGGAACATATTAACCCCTGCAGCGCCCCCTAGTGTTAACCCCTTCCCTGCCAGTCACATTTATACAGTAATCAATGCATTTTTATAGCACGGATCGCTGTATAAATGTGAATGGTCCCAAAAATGTGTCAAAAGTGTCCGATATGTCCACCGCAATGTCGCAGTCAAGATAAAAATCGCAAATCGCCGCCATTACTATTAAAAAAAAATAATAATAAAAATGCTATAAATCTTTCCCCTATTTTGTAGACGCTATAAATTTTGCGCAAACCAATCAATAGACGCTTATTGGGCTTTTTTTTTACCAAAAATATGTAGAAGAATACGTATCGGTCTAAACCGAGGAAAAAATTTGTTTAAAAAAAAAAAAAAAAATTGGATATTTATTATAATAAAAAGTTAAAAATATTATGTTTTTTCAAACTTGTCCCTCTTAATTTGTTTATAGCGCAAGAAATAAAAACCGCAGAGGTGATCAAATACCACCAAAATAAAGCTCTATTTGTGGGGAAAAAATGATAAAAATGTTATTTGGGTACAGCGTTGCATGACCGCGCAATTGTCATTCAAAATGCGACAGCGCTGAAAGCTGAAAAATGGCTTGGTCAGGAAGGGGGTGTTCGTACCTGGTAGGCAAGTGGTTAAAGTTAAAAAAAATGTTGAGATGAACTGTATCTTTTGCTCAAATAAATTGTCCTTGCAACAATGTTGCTTCTTCATCTATTTTGTTTTTAAAGGGTAAATTGACCTTTACAGACAAATCTGTAAGGTGAACTTACACAGGACCACCACCTCGCCCCCCCCCCCGAGTCTCGCTGACCTACATAGCGGTGATCACCCATTTTGAGCACAGATATAGCCACCTCACGGCTCCGGGGCTTAGAAATCCCTGGAGCTTAATCTCCTAAATGTACCCTATTAGGAGGTACCTTTAGGAGCATTCTAATTGGATGGCGCTGTCACATGGGCAGCACTGACCAATCAGAACCTGTGCAACCCATCCTCTCAGCGGGAAGAAGAAGAGAGAAAGCTGAGAGGATTTCTAAGCCCTGAAGCCATGAGGCGGCTATACCGGGGCTCAGAACATGCGATTGCTGGCATGCAGGTCAGCGGGACTGGGAGGGGTCCTGTGTAAGTTCACCTGTCTTTGTCTTTCCAACCACCCTGTCCGGTGGTTGTCGGGGTCTGCAGGTGGGGGGCTTATTGGAATCCCCAGTTCCCCCAAATCCTGCCCCTACCCATTTACCAAAAAAGTGTCAAAAAATACAAAAAGACAATTTTTGACAAATCATTTATTAAAAAAATGAAAATAAAAGTGTCCAGCTATGTACAGCCTTCATCAATCATGGTGCCCGACAGACTTGAAAAATAGCAACAAATCAAAAGCTCCACCTGGATGGGAAGGCTCTCATCAATTGCTGTCTCTTCGCTTTGACAGGTGTTATATTGGCAAGGGCGGGGCCACCCAGTGATGTAACTGTGTGACCCCACCCCTTCTAACGTCACATGATGCCACATGACATCAGAGGGGGTGGGGCCTCCGGGTGACGTGCCTGGGTGGCCCCATCCTTGCCTATAAAAGAACTGTCAAAGTGCACAGAGAGCATGCGGTGGGAGCCCTCTGTTTGAGGCGAAGCGTTTTCAATTTTTTTCTATTTTTTGGGTCCATTGGGTTCTGTGATTGATGATGGATGTACATCGTGGGACATATTATTTTTTTTTAATAAAGGATTTGTAAAAAATTGTCTCTTGTGGTTTGTATTTTTTGACACTTTTTTGGTGAATGGGTACTGTACAATGTACCCAATACCCATTCACATAAGGGGGCGGGATTTGGGGGCCCCCTTGTTAGAGGAGGCTTCCAGATTCCGATAAGCTCCCTGCCCGCAGACCCCGACAACCACTGGCCAGGGTTGTCAGAAAGAGGCCCTTGTCACCATCAACATGTTGAGGGCATGTGGCCTGGTATGGTTCAGGAGGGGGGGCGCTAGCTTGCCCCCTATCCTGACCTCCAGGCTGCATGCTCGGATAAGGATCTGGTATTGATTTTGGGGGGACCCCATGCCAATTTTAAAAAAAATTTGTCATGGAGTTCCCCTTAAAATATATGCCAGACCCAAAGGGCCTGGTATAGATTTTGGTGGGGGACCCTACACCAATTTTTTTTTTTATTTTAGCGTTGAGTTTCCCTTAAAATCCATACCAGACTGGAAGGGTCCGAAGGGCCTGGTATGGACTGGGGGGAACCCCACCCTGTTTTTCCAATTTTTCTTCCTAATAGGCAATGTCACATCAGCATGAGCATGGTTGTTTCCATAATATTAAGGACTCATTTGCAAAACATTATTGTATAGAATTAAAAACATCAAACACTAGTAAATGTATTTTCTAGGTATGATTGTGCTTAACCCAATAGGATAGGGGTCAGCACTTCTACCTTGAAAAACTCAGGCCCTGAAGGACTTGTGGGTTCAAATCCCACAGAGGGTATCACCTAATAAAAGATTGCATTGGACATATGCTGAAAATAGGTGAAGGCCAATTAGCCAATGCACTTTAGTTTGGTTGATTCTATTATATTAACGCTTCAAATGCATGCAATAGTATGTAAGTGTTCAATAATATTATGGTGTGGAAATACAAACATCACACACTAGTTAACAGGCAGTTTACATTTTTTTTGTTTGTTTATTTTAATTCGCTTGTGCACTGGAAAAATAAGCACAGCTGCCTTACATGGGTGGTAGATTGGCTGGGATTTGAATTCATAAGTTGAGTGTTTTGGAGAAGACCACAAAGCCATTGTGCTAAGTACACCTACGTAATGGTGTAGCATGATTAAAGAATGAACATAAACAATTACTACTTTATAGTCACCTAAATAAAAATAAAAAACATACAACAGACATGTAACTGTAAATGTTCAATATATGTAACTTTACAGAATAGCTTTATAGAGAAGTGCCATAAAAGTAGAACAAATTATTCATGTTACCTTCATCCCATCAGGATATGAACAGAAGGCGAGTGTGGCAATTGTATACACTGTTCATGGGTTAGAGAGGGCAAGGGTATAAGATTACCGAATGGCCAATGGCATAGATCTAAAACTTTTGCTGACTGTTCAACTAAAGGAGTCATTTACATCATGTTTTGCAGATGTGGTGTATTCTACATGGGAAAAATAAAACTGGAATTGAGACAAAGGATTGGAGACCATACATATTACCGTATTTAACGGCGTATTTTCAGGGGAAAGTCGTGGGTGCATGTTATACGCCAATACCCCCCAAAAAAATGACAAAAATAGCGAGAGGCGCTGAAAAATAGCGACCGCCGCCGAAAAAGACCGAACCTGCCGCCGAAAAAGGCCGAACCGCCGCCGAAAAAGGCAGAAGCGCCGCCGAAAAAAGACTGAGCCGACTGTTCAGCTCCGCTCGTAGTCCCGCCTCCCTGCGCTTGCTCCCGAAACAGCAGGGAGGCGAGACTCTGAGCGGAGCCGAACAGTCGGCTCGGTCTTTTTCGGCGGCGGTTCGGTCTTTTTCGGCGGCGCATGCGCAGACCTCTCGGCGGCGGGAAATTTAAACGTGGGCAAGGCAAATGACGCTGGCAATGCTGCAAATCACACTGGGCAAACTACAAATGACACTGGGCAAGCTACAAATGACACTGGACAAGCTGCAAATGATGCTGGGCAAGGCTGCAAATGACGCTGGGCAGGCTGCAAATGACGCTGGGCAAGCTGCAAATGACGCTGGGCAAGGCTGCAAATGACGCTGGGCAAGGCTGCAAATGATGCTGGGCAAGGCTGCAAATGATGCTGGGCAAGGCTGCAAATGACGCTGGGCAGGCTGCAAATCACGCTGGGCAAGCTGCAAATGATGCTGGGCAAGCTGCAAATGACACTTAAATGTAATGTTTTTTTTTCCCCTAAACTTCTCTCCTAAAACTTTTTTTCCTTAAAATTGCCTCCTAAACTTGGGGTGCGTGTTATACGCCGGTGCGTGTTATACGCCGACGATAAATACGGTACTTGGATGGGGGACAATTGTGACACCCGTTACTAGACATATCAGGCTTTACCATAAGTACCACACTGAAATGGTCTCCTTCTTTGTCCTCAAAGTAATGCCAATGAATCCCAGGGGGGGGGGGGGGTAATTGGGACAAAACAATACTTCAACGCGAGATGCTCTGGATAGAGCGCCTCAACGCAATGACCCTGCCTGGCCTTAATGAGGTCAATTCATACAAGCACTTTTTATAAATATAACCAGAATTGTGCTTGGTTTTGAATATTCCTTCTTAATGTTTTTTCTTTTGTTCTTTTGTTGTTTTTTCCCGGCCTTTCTCCTTTTTTTAATTTTTTTCTTGTTTTATCTTTCTTTGCTTCTTTCCATGTTATATGTTCCGGTGGGCGGGAGGTACTTTCGGTGATTTTTTTTATGACAGACAATCTTTAGTTTCACATGATTATGTGCAATAAAAACCCTTTAACCTGTAATGTTAATGCTACTTTTTTTTATAACTTGTAAAAGACCTCTGTTGCATTTTCTCCTCTATGGAGGTTTTAGACGTGTTGCGAACGTCTTAATATCACTCCCCACTAGAGGGCCCCATACATCCCTAGGTCTTTCTGTGTCATTGGCAGCTCCGTTCTCCAACATGGCGCTCCCTGACTCAGCGCAGAGGGTTGTGTCATTTGCCAGTTGGATCCGGTTTTTATGTGACCCGCCAGTGGGCTGCCTTATGGTTTGCTCGCTCCCCATTGCCCTGACAGCGGAGCACTAACAATGTGATGTGCGTCTGCTGTTTTTGGGGCATTGCGCGTGTGCCATCTACACACTACGGGTGTGGGCCTGGGGACGTCAGACGCAATCTGCGCTATGGGCATCGCCTTGCAGGAGCTCGTTTGGCACACGCTATACAAATAGAGGCGGTGATAGTAGGATCACCTGTATGCCTCTCTGGGGGATGCATTTTTGATGCAGGCTCTCTGGTAAGTCTTTAAATGGCAATCAATGGCCCAGACTATGCTATGGCTCGAGGACCACTTTTGAATTCACTTTCTATCTTGTCTCCAGGATATACCATTTATCCTTGGCAAGTGCCTAAACTTACTGCTCTCTGCATCTTTAAACATGGCCTTGATCTACATGCTCTCTGCAAGTATAGACAATAATCAATAATTGCAAAGGTAAGAAAGCTATGCACAATAGGTGAATTTATGTATTGCACGATTGGTGTATGCATAGAAATATGTATCCAAAAGTGCAGCGCTTAATGTCAGGAAGAGTTCATTCAATTATGGTGAAAAGAAACAATAAAGGACCCTTCACCGCTTCCAATATGTCCGAGATAGCGATAAACACCCAAGTGTGTCAATTCAGCTTACCAGATAATATATGAAAGAAAGCATCAAACATCCAACTCAGGTATTGTCAGTAACTCTTTCCAACAGGAGTGACAAACGATTTCCAGAGATAAATACACCAACAGGAGATCACCTTGTATCATCCCTACAGGCCAGGGTTAGTAAGCCTCAGATCATGCAAGTCACATATATCCCAGAACATGAAAAGGAAGGAGGTGGCAAAAAAATTGTGAAGCCCGCAAGGAATGAAACATAAAGCAGCACTTTATTGGTAATACACTTACATTTAAGCAGTGAGGGGGAAGCTTCAATAAAAAGGATAACATCCACGGATATCAGCGTATTTGCAGCAGCCAGCCTAACATGTTTCATCCAAACGCCTTTGACGATATCCTCTTTGGATGAAACATGTTAGGCTGGCTGCTGCAAATACGCTGATATCCGTGGATGTTATCCTTTCATATTCCCTTTTGTAATAAAATTCCTTGAATAATTTTATTCCTGACTGTTTAATACCAGCTAACTATATGGTACATCAAAGTCCGAACACAGCCTCTCTCTCCTTCTGTCCATTTACAGAATAGCAGTCATTACTCTGCAATACTCATTCATAACCGCATTCGTTAGCAAAAGAAGAAAACAAACTAGGAATACTAATTGGGGGTTACATAAATAGATGCACACGAGGTAGAGCACATCTCACATAAAAATGTTTTCTTCACATACATGGTTCATGGTTACATTGCACTGCTATATAATAACTTGGTAGCAATTGGCACTTACAGATCCGCGGAATCGCCGATCAGCCCGATTCCGAATTTACCAAGGCATGTTCGCCACTAATAGTGCGATTTTTCATTCACCTAGTTGAACTCTTAATTGCCTGAAATGGGTGCTATTACATGTAGAGCGCCCAGTACTCCCCGGGAATCTTAGTAAATGACCCTCATTATATCAACTATTTTGTTTACCTAGGAATCTATATATACCCTATCTACTCTAATATCCACATAAAGTTTGACAAAGGATAGTTACATCTTTGTATTTTAACTACGTTTAAGGATGGTTACATTGTTGTATTTTATACTATATACTGTATAAACTGTCTAGATACGTGAGATAGTTGGTACAATACATCATCCATTATGTTTGAATATGTTTGAACTTTTACATATTTATTTCTACTGTTATTTCTCAAAAATCCCAAGTTCAAAATATTGATAATTTTTGTCAGGGCTGAGCTCAACCCTTCCTTCTCTGAGCTGTCCCACCCTTGCCTCCCTCACCTCCCATGCCTCCTGGTACCGAGTCGGTCAGTGAAGATGAACCTATGCACGTGGGCTTCACGCGTCTCTCTCTGCGGATGAGTGAACCCTTAGGAGGAGGGAGAGATTGTACCTTTATTGTGGCCAGGCAGGTCACTTTTTGAAGTCTTGTCCTACCTGTCCAGGGAACGCCCGAACCTTGAGGTCCTGTCATGGACAGACCTTAGGTGGCGTTGTTTCGTCCCCAGTTATCCAGAAGGATAAGCCCCTGGTTTCAGTTACCCTTTCTTAAGCTGAGTCGTCCATCGAGATACAGGCTCTAATCAACTCTGGGGCTGCAGGTCTGTTCATTGATGCTGCCTTTGTATCAAAGCACTGGAACCCGCTGCAGCTGTGTGACACTCCACTTGCCATTGAGGTTCTTGACCTCTCCATGTGACTCATGAAACTGTTCCCTTGTCCATGGCTCTTCACCATGAGATAATCCAATTCCAAGTTATTCACCTAAGTTTCTGCTGGTTATTGGTTATCCTTGGTTACAGAGGCACAATCCCTCTTTTGATTGGCTCCGTACTGAGGTTCTCTCCTGGTCGCTACAATGCAGTAAGACATGCTCCCAGAAGGTAGCCAAGGTCCTGTGCACTTCTTCTCTCTCCTCCCTGCTGGAGGAGTATCGCGATTTTAGAAATGTCTTTGAACAAAGGTCGAGCAGGTAGTTTCCCTCCACAGTGGTCGTATGATTGCACAATTGACCTTCAACCTGGTGCCATACCCCCTCGTGGCCAGGTTTACCCTTTGTCCATCTTGAAAGATAAGGCCATGGAGGAGTATGTTGCAGACGCACGTTCTCGAGGTTTCATCCGCAAATTCTCATCTCCTGCTGGTACTGGTTTCTTCTTTGTGAAGAAGAAGAGTGGTGAACTGAGACCTTGTATTCATTATATGCCTATATTTATGCCTATCCAGTTCCATTGATTATGAGTTATTTGACCGCCTCAAGGGAGTTACGGTTTTCACGAAGCTTGATTTGAGAGGGGCATACAATCTTGTGAGGATTAAGGAGGGCAACGATTGTAAAACTGCTTTTAATACCAGAACAGGCCATTATGAGTACCTCGTAATGCCTTTTGGCCTTTGTAACGCCCCAACAGTTTTCCAGGAATTTATTAACGATGTCTTTCGAGATTTGATGCAGTGATGTGTGGTGGTTTATCTCAACGATATCCTCATATTTTCCAAGTGTCTAGAGAGCCACCACACAGGTGTCTGTCGTGTGCTTCAGAAACTAAGAGAGAACAATCTCTATTTTAAATTGGAGAAGTGCGAATTCCATCGTGAAAAGGTTACATTTCTGGGTTATGTCATTTCCACTGCTGGTTTTTCAATGGACCCAGAGAAACTTTCAGCAGTCCTACAGTGGCCCTGATCCATGGGTTTACATCCTCTGCAGGGTTTTCTTGGCTTTGCCAACTATTATCGGAAGTTTATTTGTAAATTTTTGTCTCTGGTCAAGCCCCTGACTGATATGACCAGAAATGATGGTAACCCACAGTGTTGGTCTCCGGAGTCCATTAAGGCCTTTGAGAGTCTCAAAGCTGCCTTTGTTCCTGCTCCTGTGTTGGCACATCCTGATCCTATGTTACCTTTTATCCTTGAGGTTGATGCTTCTGAGACTGGAGTTGGCGCCCTTCTGTCTCAACGTCCTACCTCTGAGAGAGCTATGCATCCTTGTGGCTACTTTTCCAAGAAATTGTCACCTGCGAAGTGCAATTACGAGATTGGTGACAGAGAGCTGTCAGCGATAATTTTAGCCCTGAAAGAATGGAGACATCTCCTCGAAAGTACCACGGTTCTCATTCTTACTGACCATAAGAATCTCACATTCTTGTCTGAGGCTAAATGCCTCTCTCCCAGAAAGGCGTGATGGGCTCTTTTCCTGTCTAGTTTCAATTACATTTTCTCATTCTTACCCAGTACTAAGAATGTATTTTCCTCCACTTCCAAGATGGAGTTGGTTTCCTGTGATTCCTCCTGATCGTATTCTGTCTATGGTTCGCACCAGTCTCATTTCTCATTTGGGTGACAAAATTCTTGCTGCTCAGGTTCATGCTCCTCTTGAGAAACCTTGTGACCACTGCTTTGTCCCAGAGAGTCTCCGTTCTGCCGTGTTCCAGACTTACCATTCTCCCAAGGCTGCTGGCCTCGGAAGAATCAACTCTTTTGGCCCATTTCCCAACAATTCTGGTGGCCTAGTCCATGTGTGCTCAGAGTCAACGACACCTTCCAGTGGGCCTCCTACAACCCATACCCAATGGAGAGAGGTCAGGGACCCACCTGTCTGTGGATTTCATTGTGGAGTTACCCAACTCCCAGGGCAACACAGTTATCCTTATGGTGGTTGACATGTTCTAGAAAATGTCTCATTGTATTCCACTTAAGAAGTTGCCCACTTCTAAGGAACTGGCTTCCATTTTTGGTCGGGAGATCTTTTGCTTACATGGGCTACCCAAGGTGATTGTCTCAGACAGGGGTAGTCAGTTTGTGTCCCGGTTCTGGTGAGCCTTTTGTGCACAGTTGGGAATTTAGCTTGCTTTCTCCTCTGCGTATCACCAGCAGTCTAATGCGGCCGCAGAACGAGCCAATCAGTCCTTGGAGCAATTCCTATGATGCTATATTTCTGACCCTCATAACAACTGGTCAGACCTCTTACCGTGGGCATAGTTTGCTCACAATAGTGCCTTGCATTCTGCTTCCCAATTGTCCCCGTTTATGGCAAATTATGGTTTACAACCTTCCATGTTGCATGACTTATTTATTCGGCAGAGTATTCCTGCATTAGAGGAGCTACTCTGCGTTTTTCGCTCCACTTGGCACAAGTCCAGGAGGCTTTGTGACATGCTAGTGATAGATACAGACTCCATGCTGACCGCAGACACTGCCTGTGCCTTCCTACCAGGTTGGAGACAGGGTCTGGTTGTCATCTCGCAACCTCCGACTTCGTGTTCCATCTCTGGAGTTCACACCTCGGTTTATTGGGCCTTTCAGTATTCTTTGCAGGATTAACCCAGTGGCTTACGCATTAGGCCTTCCTTCTAATATGCATATCTCAAATGTATTTCATGTCTCCTTATTAAAACCTTTGGTCTGCAACCGCTTTACCACCTTGTGCCTCTTCCTCACCCTGTACAGGTTGAGAACCATGGGGAGTATGAAGTACATTGTTGACCCCCGTATGTTTCGTGGGCGCATACAGTACCTGGTGCACTGGAAAGGGTGTGGTCCGGAGGAACGCTCTTGGGTCTTATCCTCAGACATACATACCCCTGTCCTCCTTTGTGATTTTCATAGACATTTTGCCTTCAAGCCTGGTGGTCCTCCGAGGGGGGGGGGGTCATTGAGGAGGGGGGTACTGTCAAGGTTGGGCTCGACCCTTCCTTCTCTGAGCTGGCCACTCAGCTGTCGGCTAATTGCCAGCTCCTATCTCTCCACAGTGACTCACCTGTTGATGATATCCTGCTCGTCAGTCCTGCCTACTTAAGCCGTCCAGCCCAGATGATCTCTGCTTTCACCTTGGTCACATCTCTAGAGACACTCTCCTGTGTTCCTGTTAAAGATTTGCTTGGCTGACATTCCTTCTGGCTCCAGATCCTGCTTGCTGTTATACTACGCTTATTTCTGGCTCCCTGACGTTTTGGCTTGTCTGACTATTCGTTCCGGTTCCTGAACTCTGGCTATGTTCTGACTTTGTTTACCTTTTTTTATTGTTATAATTAAACAAGTGAGATTTAACTGTACTTCTGTCTCAGTCTGTTTCATGGTTTCTGACATTTTTATATATAAAAGTGATGAAGGTATCTATAATTCTGAGAACATCTCTAGTAATTGCTGATTAACGTTTATCATATTAACGGGGTCCAAAAGCTTAAACATTTCTTTACCTCAGTGCATTCCTTGCATTAATGTAAAAATGTTTAGGTAGTAGTATGCCCCCTCAACTCCCCCCCCCCCACTTACACTCACTTAGTCCTCACATCTAGGGATGGGCCCGGTGTTCGATTCGAACCCATGTTCGAATCCAACATCGGCCGTTCGACCGCTCGTTGAGCCCAGAACTATGTGGGCCGTTCGCATCAAGTTCGTGTGATCCGAACGGTCCACAATGCACTGCGTCAGTCGCAGTGCATTGCTGGCTGATGGTTGGCCAAGCATGCACTGTGACCCTGCATGTTTGGCCAATCATAGAGCCAGCGGTGAGGAGAGCAATAATTGGACACAGGCAGGATGCCTGTGGCCAATTATAGCTCAGGGGGTTAAGTACACGCCCCACACTATATAAGGCCGCCGCGCCGGCGGCCTCATGTAGTGTGTTCCGGCGTTAGTCAGTGACGGTGTCAGTGACATTAGCTGCTGTGTTTCATTCTGCAGTGCTGACATTATCTGCTGTGCCTGTGATTCATTCTGCTGAGTTCACTGCTGACATTATCTGCTGTGATTCTGGGGATTGGTGTAGTGTGTGCGTGCTGTTAGTATAGCACTGCAGTATCACATTGAACCACCTTTACCCTTCTGACCTGTTGTGTCATCTAAGGCAGCCATCTGCGGCTAATGAATTGCCGGCTCCCGTAACACAGAGAACAGTCATTCATTGAAAGTCATTGATAAAAAAAAAGTAATTGATAAAAAAAAATTTTTTAAAAAAAAAGCGTGGGGGTCCCCCCAAATTCAATTACCAGGCCCTTCAGGTCTGCTATGGATATTAACCGCTTCAACACCGGGCCATTTTACACACTTCCTTACCAGAGCACTTTTTGCGATTCGGCACTGCATCGCTTTAACTGACAATTGCGCGGTCGTGCAACGTTACACCCAAACAAAATTGACGTCCTTTTTTTCCCACAAATAGAGATTTCTTTTGGTGGTATTTGATCGCCCCTGCGGTTTTTATTTTTTGCGCTATAAACAAAAATAGAGCGATAATTTTGAAAAAAATGCAATATTTTTTGCTTTTTTCTATAATAAATTTCCCCAAAAAATATATAAAAAAACATTTTTTTTTCCTCAGTTTAGGCCGATACGTATTCTTCTACATATTTTTGGTAAAAAAAATCGCAATAAGCGATCATTGATCGGTTTGCGCAAAAGTTATAGCGTCTACAAAATAGGGGATAGATTTATTGCATTTTTTTTTTACTAGTAATGGCGGCGATCTGCGATTTTTTTTCGTGACTGCGACATTGCGGCGGACACTTCGGACACTTTTGACACATTTTTGGGACCATTCACATTTACACAGCGATCGTTGCTATAAAATTGCATTGATTACTGTGTAAATGTGACTGGCAGGGAAGGGGTTAACACTAGGGGGCGCTGTGGGGGTTAATGTATTCCCTATATGTGTGATTCTAACTGTGGGGGGAGGGGACTCAAGGGGAGGAGACCGATCATGTGTTCCTCCGTACTGGGATCACATGATTGGTCTCCTCTCCGCTGACAGGACGTGGAGCTGTGTGTTTACACACACAGCTCCACGGTCCCGCACGGTCCCGTTATTTTAACGGGCAATCGCGGGTGCCCGGGTCCCGAGCGATGCCGCCGGCGGCGCGCGCGCGCCCCCCAGGCGGCCGGGAATGGGAGGACATCATATGACGCCCACCCAGGATGGGAGATCCATCTTGTGGGCGTCATATGACTATGGGCAGGTAGGGAAGGGGTTAAGGGGAACCCCGCTTCAAATTTTTTAAAAAAATTACGTAGGGGTCCCCCTAAATATCCATACCAGACCCTTCAGGTCTGGGATGGATTTTAAGGGGAACCCCGGCCAAAAAAAAAAATGGCGTGGTCCCCCTCAAAAGCCATACCAGACCCTTATCCGAGCACGCAACCTGGCAGGCCGCAGGAAAAGAGGGGGGACAAGAGCGGCCCCCCTTCCCTCCTGAAACATACCAGGCCACATGCCCTCAACATTGGAAGGGTGCTTTGGGGGTCTGTGACCCCTCAAAGCACCTTGTCCCCATGTTGATGAGGACAAGGGCCTCTTCCCCACAACCCTGGCCATTGGTTGTGGGGGTCTGCGGGCGGGGGGCTTATCGGAATCTGGAAGCCCCCTTTAACAAGGGGACCCCCAGATCCCGCCCCCCCCCCCCCTGTGTGAAATGGTAAGGGTACAAAAGTACCCCTACCATTTCACCAAAAAAGTGACAAAAATGGTAAAAATGACAGGAGACGGTCTTTGACAATTCCTTTATTAAAATCTTCTTTCATCTTCTTTCTTCTGGTCTTCTTCCTTCTTCTTTCTTCATCCTTCGGTTTCTTCATCTTCTCCTTCCAGGATCTTCTTCCATCTTCTTCTTCCTCCGATCCGCTTCTTCTTGCTCTGGTCTTCTCGTCCGGCATCTTCTTCCACGGCATCAGCGTCTCTTCTTGGGCCACTCGGCACAATGGGGTGCTCCCGCTGTGTGAGGCTTCGCTGAGTCTGACAGGTCTTTTATAACGGAGGGCGGGGCCACCTGGTGACCCCGCCCCCCTCTGACGCACGGGGACATCATGGGGACTTCGCTATGGCTTTCCCCGCCCGCAGACCCCCACAACCCATGGCCAGGGTTGTGGGGAAGAGGCCCTTGTCCTCATCAACATGGGGATAAGGTGCTTTGAGGGGTCACAGACCCCCAAAGCACCCTCCCAATGTTGAGGGCATGTGGCCTGGTACGGTTCAGGAGGGGGGGCGCTCTCGTCCCCCCCTCTTTTCCTGCGGCCTGCCAGGTTGCGTGCTCGGATAAGGGTCTGGTATGGATTTTGAGGGGGACCCCACGCCATTTTTTTTTTTTGGCCGCGGTTCCCCTTAAAATCCATCCCAGACCTGAAGGGTCTGGTATGGATATTTAGGGGGACCCCTACGTAATTTTTTGAAAATTTGAAGCGGGGTTCCCCTTAATATCCATAGCAGACCTGAAGGGCCTGGTAATTGAATTTGGGTGGACCCCATGCTTTTTTTTTTATCAATGACTTTTTTTTTATCAATGACTTTCAATGAATGACTGTTCTCTGTGTTACGGGAGCTGGCAATTCATTAGCTTTTTTTCCTGCAAAAATGACACTTTGTGCAGGGACAGTTCTAAGCACGGGAAACATGCGCCCCTTCACAGGCATACTATAGACACCCCCCAGGTACGAAATTTAAAGGAATATTACACTTTTATTGTTTCACTTTAAGCATTATTAAAATCACTGCTACTGAAAAACATTGCATTAATACATGTCCACACTTTTTATGACAATAAACATGCATATTAGCCTTTAAAATTAGCACTTTTGATTTTGAACGTTCGCGTCCATTGTAATTAATAGGGTTCGAATGTTCGCGCAAACTTTTGGTCCGTTCGCAGGTTCTGGTGCGAACCGAACTCGGGGGTGTTCGGCTCATCCCTACTCACATCTGTAGTCACTCTTTCCTCTCACTTCCTGGTCTCACCACTGATGACTCCTGCTGCTGTCAGTCAAATACTGTGATGTGGGAGTAAAGGGTGGGGCCAAGCCTTGCTGTCTGTGTCTATAGACATAGGCAGCACATTCCAGGAGCGAGCCCGCAGGTGTGCCCCCATAGCAAGCGGCTTGCTATGGGGACACTAAGCAGGGAGTATGAGCCAGGAGCACAGGTGGGAGACTCAAGATGAAGAGGTTCAGAGCTGCACTGTGCTGAGAGAAAGTAAGTATAAACCAGTTTGTTTGGATTACAAATCCACACAAGCGAACAGTTTAATGATACGGCGGTGGTGGGGGGGGGGGGGGTGTCCTTAGGTAAAGTTTGTCAAAAACCACAAGAGCAAAGAGTTGAATGAGGAGGGACCACAAAATGCATTCAATGTCCAATATATTTTGTAATAAGTGGAAAATGGCACACCCGATAAAATAAAAAAAACACAAACATGAAGAGAATATACAAATTCCGCACTGATAGCTTCTTCAATAATTGATTTCAGCCTTGGAGATTTTGTACTCAAAATGAATAAAATGTTTTACTGCCTATTTTGTTTTTATTCTGTTTTGTCCTGTTTATATTGTAATTCCTTGTATTTAAGACTTCTATTTTAGCTTTGTAAATCACTCATTACTAGACAACAATGACTGTTGCAAAAAAAATGCGTTTTTGTTAAAGTGCTTTCTTTATCCCATCATGTTATTTTTAAACATTTCCTTCACATTATTGCAATACATTAAATGCTGCATTGTATACAGTAATTATGTGAGGTGCATAAATAGAGGTGTTTTAGCAGCCATTTAGTAAGTTTGGTAAACACTTACTGTGTGGATGACTAATTCATTTGTGCCTAATTATATTCTAAACAGGATGTCACAGTACTCATTAAACTGCTCTATAAACATGTTGTCATTTTAAAGTCTTCACCAAAATAATATTTCTTATAGGGTTATATAGCATATTTTCTGTCTAGGTGTATTACATCTTCTACATATGCATGACATTTTATTATTGTTGTACTAATGGAAAGGGAGTGTAGAATTGATGTTATTTTATGCAGTGTTCATTCTTCAGTTGGCAGGGTGACTTCATTAGTAGGAATAAGAAAGATTTTGTGCAACAACTGTGGGTTTAGATCTTAAAGCCCTTCTCCGAGTGAAGATATTCCCCTTCCATCCTACTCTACCATAACTACTCTCCCATTCAGCACTTGCTAAACAAATAAATGTCTTATATGGCCTTTTTAAACACTTCTTCTTTTTTTTTTTTTACAAGATAAGGTTTATTCAAATCTTTACATTACAAGCGATGAACAGGCACAGTCGGTAACATTTACATTACAATATTGATTACCACATAGAACAATTTGCTAATATACCAGGGTAGAAAGAGGTGTGAGACACCTAAAATACAGTAGGATGGTCCTCTGACAGGTGTATTGTACTATATGGATACAGAAGGAACCATAACCATAGAGGTGTGGGGGGAAGGAGGTGGGGTCAAAAGTGATAACTGTAATACCTTTATAGGGTTTTTAATTAATATTATCCAGGCACAGCTTCATGACCTAGAGCAACATCTGAAATCAGAGAGCCCAAGGCGTCTATCCACCCTGACCAGATTTTATCGTTATTATTTATTATTGATAATTATTTGTTAGGGCAAAACCGGTCAAGATAAGTGATTCTATACAATGGCAAAACAGAGTTCAAAACAGAGATCCAAGTAGATATCATGGGTGGTACAGCATCTTTCCAATGGAGAAATATCTCCCTACGTGCATAAAAGGTGGCATAACATAAGAACCACTTAGTATATTGGCCCCTAACGTTAGTGCCAAAAACATTGAGCAACATAAACCTGGGATCTGACTCGAGGGTTAGAGAGGTAATCCGATTGAGATCAGTAGGAATCTCTGACCAATAGGCATCAAGGCGTGGACAGGACCAGACCATACAGAGAAAAGAAGCAGCCTGCTTACCACATCTAGGTTAGTGCCAAAAACATTGAGCAACATATACCTGGGATCTGACTCGAGGGTTGGAGAGGTAATCCGATTGAGATCAGTAGGAATCTCTGACCAATAGGCATCAAGGCGTGGACAGGACCAGCCTGTGTACCACATCTAGGACAGGGGCCACAGGGTTCATAACTGTTAATGAAGGGGTGAAGTAGGCTCTGTGTAAGAATTTAACTTGTAGGAAACGGTCCCTGGCTGAGACCATATTAGTAACAAAAGAGGACAAACAACCCTCCCAATCCTCCTCAGTTAAACCAGGGATTTCTAATTTACACTACTTGGATAGGTGGATATTGCTATTACCCTGGCAATAAGTAATCCTTCAACAGGGTGTGTTGCTATGGCCAATTTTGTATATTGTCTTGATAGCAATAATATAGAGTTAGATTTAGTAACAGCATATGTTTACAGAGGCCCTACCCCCTCCATTGATATGTAAATAAACCAGATAGCTAGGTTTTGGATCTGAGCAGAGGAAGTTGGTATATGCAGGAAATGGGTGGGAGGGGCATGGAGAGGGTTTGAAAGAAACTTGTGTTCGGACAAGAGAGTGGTGTTGGCAAGGACAAAGAGGAAGACATGGCTTCCAGGAGCTGGATAACTTTGGAGACGCTTTTGTGAGTTGGACTCTGAACAAGGAACTATGAAGGACATCTTAACCCCTAAGTTGAGTAACTGTTTAGTTTACTTAATGTGTACATATTATACATGCTTATATGTGTAGGCATATATTTAGTAAGCTATAAGCTAGGCTGAATCTTGTTTACTGCCAGAGAAAGAACCAACATTGAAGGATGTGCTCTTGGCAGTGAATACATGTAATGGCTCACTTAAAGAGCTGTGTGAACAAATGAAAGGCGTAAAGGAGGATCTGTTATTGGTTAGACAAGAATTACAAAAAACAGCTCAGAGAACAACAATCCTGGAAGGGAGAACTAGTCCGTTAGAAGATGATATATCCCCATTAATAATAGAAGTAAAGAACATGAAAGAACAAATATCCAGACATGCGTTAAAATTTGAGGAGAGGCCCTGCAGGCCCAATGTGAGGTTGGTGGGGTTACCGGAAAAGAGTGAGGGCTTTAACCCTATAGAGTTCCTAAAAAGATGGCTGGTTGAATTTTTTGGAAAAGAATCCTTCTCAACAATGTTCTCTATTGAAAGAGTACATAGAGTACCCTTCAGAGCCCCGCCAGCTGGAGGTTTCCCCAGGCCCTTTTTGATAAAATTCTTAAATTACAAGGATAAAGTGTCATTACTGTGGAAAGCAAGGGAATCAGGAAATATCCTCTTTAATGGGACTAAGATTTCATTTTACTCCAATTTCTCACCAGAACTTCATAGGAATTAATCAAGAATTAATGCAAAGAATGTGTGGTTTAAACACGGTTATAATACAATTAATAATACAAATAAGACCTATTACAGGAAATCTCAATGTTTTAATGCGAGAGAATACACAAAGTAAAAAATATATCCACAGGAAAACAGTGTTTGAAATGTACACAAGATTTTTCTTTTTTTTTTTTTTTGGAACTCAGCTATTTTTGATTACAATGTTTGAAAATTATAAAAGGTAATAGTAAAGAGAGAGGGATATGGGGTTCACATCACTAAATAATGAAAATTAAATTGAAGATATGGATTGAATTAAATATGAGCCTAAATATGAGCCTAGCTTGGAATAGGTATTTATTACAGGCTGTTTTAGTCCCTCTACCTTATATGTAAGATATGACACTTAGTATAGGAAGCTGGAACGTCAGAGGACTGGGGACGCCGGCCAAGAAAGCGACAGTATTTTCTATGTTGGAGGGATGTGGAGTGGGGCTGATCTGTCTTCAGGAAACACATTTAACTAAACAATCTGCCCTGTTTTTGCAGAATAGGGAATATCAATGCCAATACCACTCGGTATACTCTTAATATAGTAGGGGGGTTAGTATTCTGGTGAAGGCGGGGGTAAATTTTTCTTACAGACAGATTAGCATAGATGAGAGTGGTAGGTACATTTTTTTGTACTGCTTAATTGATAATAGCATGTATATTGTGGCAAACATTTACATCCCTCCACCATTTAAAATGGATGTTATGCTCAGATTAAATGATTTTTTGCTGGATAAAGGGGAAGTACCGATCCTAGTAGTAGGAGACTTTAATGAGGTTCTGGATGGAATGCTTGATAGGTTTAATATACGGACAACCTCTGATACTACATAGAAAGGTAGACTTAGTCAATTCATGGAGGAAGTAGGGTTGACAGATATATGGAGGGTGCGGAACCCCCGAGACTCAGCATTATTCATGCTATTCAGCCTCGCATTCCATGCTCTCCAGGATACATATGGCCCTGGGGAATGAGAGAGCATCACAGATTATAGAAAAAGTTATATACTGGACAAGAGGGATATCAGTTAACTCCCCAATAGTGATTACAATGAAAGTAGGGGGGAAAAGAGCCCAGAGGGAATGGAACATAAATCCAAACTGGTTCGAATTAATTAAAAAAGCAGATGGGGTACTCCTTAAATTAAGGGAGTTCATTGTATTTAATGAGGGTACAGCGGTACCTGGTATATTATGGGATACTTTCAAGGCATTTCTCAGAGGTATCCTGATACAGCAGGTGGCCAAGTTTAAGAAAGATCCTAGAGCAGGGCAAGAAAAAATTCAAAGAGAGACGTTAGAGGCTGAAAATCATTATATAATGGACTCAACTGATGAGAAAATAAAATATGGCTCGATAAACAACAAGAGTATAAGCTAGTAATTATGAGGAAGGTTGAGACCAGAAGGTCCTTTGCAGAAGGAGAATGTGTAGGAAAGATGCTGGCGCAGTTGGTGATGTCCAATTCCCCATCGTCTACTGTACTCACTATCAGAGCTAAAGGAGGAGAGATTATATCCAGTACTACAAAGATAGTCCAGACCTTTAGGGCTTCTTATAAAAAACCTTTATACATTACAGAAGGTTGGAATAGAGGGCGTAATGGAGGATTTTCTAGGGAACCTGGAGATACCGTCCATTACCGTCCATTACGCAAGAGGAAAGAGAGGAATTAGAAACCCCAATAACCCTTACAGAGCTTCAACAAGCAGTAGGTAGTATGGCAAATCAAAAGAAGTATATAAATAGAAGGGCAGTCAAACGGTGAATGAGGGACCAAGAGCTGTAATGTCACTTGATGTGACTAAAGCGTTTGACAGCGTGGAGTGGGGATATATATGGAGAGTGTTGGAGAAGTTTGGAATTGGTCCCTCCTTCGCCGGCTGAATAAGGTTGTTGTATGATGGGCCCACCGCTAGACTAAAAATTAATAATGAATTCTCGGACAAGATAGAGCTAGAGAGGGGGACGCGACATGGGTGTCCCCTGTCACCCCTTCTCTTCGCCCTAGCAATGGAACCCTTGGCCATTGCTATAAGAACTAGCTCTGAGATAACGGGATTCCCGAGGAAGTCGGGAGAAGAAAGAATCGCGTTATATGCGGATGATGTGTTACTTTTTCTGGGAGATATGGGCCAATCATTAACAAAAGCAATGAACATAATGGAGGAATGTGGTAGTTTCACAGGGTTAGAGACAAATTAGAAGAAATCTGAGTTATTACCAATAGACCCCATTAGCGATTTAATAATACCAGGAATGCCCCATCTAGCGGTGGTGGACTCATTGAAATATCTGGGGATAGTTCTAACGAAAGACCCTAACCAGTTTATGGCAAGTAAAAATATTATACCATTACTGGCCAAATTTTTTTTAAAAATCACTATTTGGAAGCGTTTTCCACTGTCGGTAGCGGGAAAATGCGGGTTAATAAAAATGATTTGAATGCCACAACTGCTGTACATACTGCACAATTCTCCAGTGTGGATATGCAGGAAGTGGTTCCAAAAAATCAAGATCCTTTTTAGGGAATTAATATGGAAGGGAGGGCAAGCCAGGATTCGACTCTGTACTTTGCAGCTCCCTGTAGGGCAAGGGGGTTTTGCGGTGCCCCACCCGGAGCGCTATTTTTGGTCGTCCCAGCTACAGCAGTTAATGGGATGTGGCACCCCGGAGGGGGGTACCCCCAACGGGAGAATAATACTGATGGAGGCTCGGCATAATACAATAATAGAGCTCTAGAGGCGGACTCTTTTTGCCATAGATAGCCTACAATAAAAATGATAATTAAAATATGGACAATAGTTAAAAAACAGATGTGCTACAATGGGATGACTGATTATACCCCCCTTTGGGATAATAGTAACCTACAAGAAGTTTTTCGGATAGGAAAAATTAGAGAGTGGGAAAAACATGGTATTAAAAGATTGGGACACCTGTATAGGGGTAATATGTTCAAAAAATGTATGGATTTGAAATGTGAGTTTAATATACCACAGTGTACGTTTTACGCCTATTTGCAAATATGACATGCCCTTGAAGCCCAATTTTCGGAACAACCCCTGATATGGAAAAAAACACCTCTTTTTCAAAATATATTGCAGGTAGGCTCCACTAAAGGGTTAATATTGGATATATATGGGCAAATAAGTCAAGAAGCGAACCCGGGGGGAAACTGCAAAATGAAAGAGCAAGATGCGAAGAACATATAGGAGTCATAACGAGCGAGCAGTGGAGGAGAATCTTAGAGATGGGTCTGATGGTTTCAGTACCCTCCCCCCCCCCAGGATATCTCACCTGATGTTGGTAAATAGAGCTTACTACACTCCCAAGCGACTATTTAAATTCGGTAGGAGATCTGATGATAAATGTCCCAGATGTCAAGGGATGGGCGATCTCATGCATATGCTGTGGAAATGTCCTAAATTGTTCCGATATTGGGAGGGAGTGACCAACAGCATGAGAGATATATTCAGGACCACATTGGAGATGGAGGCCATAGTGTGTATACTAGGGTATAGAAGGGAAAGGGAAGAGAGGAAAAGCATTACAATAGCAATCTTAAGATGCCTGTTTCAAGCCAGGAAATTGATTGTAATTAAATGGCAATCAAAGGAACCCGCTACAGTAAGTAATTAGATTAGGACAATAAATGAGACCTTGTGCAGAAAAAGAACAGTGTATATAAAAAGAGGTAACCTCAAAGAGTTTGATAGGATGTGGCATCTATGGTTGACCAAAATGGGCCCCTCTGAATAGAAGGCAGAACAACACTGGTGTATTATCTAGTATGGACAAAAAGTGGGGAAAAGGAAATACTAGAGGAAATGGAAGGTAAAGGATATGGAGAGTCAATAAAGATAACTCATGCGAAATTTAGGGGGATAAAATAAAAACTGTTAATAGGTACATAGGAACTCATGCATGAACGCACATGGTAGGGAAGGGAAGGGATGGGGGAGGGAGAAATAAGGGGAAGTATTAATGGAACAAAGCTAAACATGTAGTAGTAGGAAGGGGGGAAGGTGTTTATATGTTTTTATGCCCTTTTTTTACTCTTTTCTTAGTACAACATGTTCCTACGTTTGTTTAATTTGTCTCCTCATGAAGATAAGAGAATGCTTACCCGTATTTTTATACTGGAGTGTTAAATAATTAAAGATTGAAATTTAAAAAAAAAATGCCAATTAAAGGTTAATTTCCCACATTTGTGACTTTTAAACCACTTCAGCCCCTTAATGACCAGAGCATTTTTTGCGATTTGGCACTGCGTCCATTTAACTGACAATTGCGCAGTCTTGCGACCTAGTACCCTAAACAAAATTGACACCCTTTTTTCACAGTTTTTTGGAAAAAAACACACTTGGGCTGATTTACTAAGATGAATGTGCTGCGCCGGCTGCACTTGAGCGTATGAACCGGCGCACACATAAGCGCAACACATATTATACCAGCGCACCGCGATAATAATATGCCATTGATAATAGTGCACGCCGTTATCATTAACAGTCCATTCACACACGGGCAACAGGACTTCCAGCTCGACTTACAACGCGACTTGGGGCGACTTTATAACAAGACTTGGGGCGACTTACAACATGACTTGATGTGACTTACAACACGACTTTAAGTCGCCCCCAGGCCTGGCGACTTTAATTTGAAAAAAAAAAAACGGCATGGGGTCCCCTCCAAGAGCATACCAGGCCCTTAAGGGGAACCCCGCGACAAAAAAAAAATGGCGTGGGGGTCCCCCTCAAAATCCATACTAGGCCCTTCAGATCTGGCATGGATTTTAAGGGGAACCCCGCACCAAAAAAAAAATGGCGTGGGGGTCCCCCTCAAAATCCATACCAGACCCTTATCCGAGCATGCAACCTGGTAGGCCGCAGGAAAAGAGGGTGCCCTCAACATTGGGAGGGTGCTTTGGGGTCCCCCCCAAAGCACCTTGTCCCCATGTTGATGTGGACAAGGGCCTCATCCCCACAACCCTTGCCCAGTGGTTGTGGAGGTCTAAGGGCGGGGGGCTTTTCGGAATCTGGCCTCCCCCCTGTGTGAAATGGTAAGGGGGTACAAAAGTACCCCTACCATTTCACCAAAAAAGTGACAAAAGAGTTAAAAATGACAGGAGACGGTCTTTGACAATTCCTTTATTAAACTCTTCTTTCTTCTGGTCTTCTTTCTTCATCCTTCGGTTTCTTCATCTTCTTCCTCCAAGCGTCACACAGCGGGAGCCTCCCATTGCCGGAGTGGCCCGATAACGAAGAAGAGACGCCGTGGAGGAAGATGCCGGACGAGCACACCGCAGCAAGAAGAAGCGGATTGGAGGAAGAAGAAGATGGAGGAAGAAGAAGATGGAGGAAGAAGATGAAGAAACCGAAGGATGAAGAAAGGAAGAAGGAAGAAGACCAGAAGAAAGAAGACTTTAACTTTAATTTTCAAAGACCATCTCCTGTCATTTTTAACTCTTTTGTCACTTTTTGGTGAAACGGTAGGGGTACTTTTGTACCCCCTTACCATTTCACACGGGGGGGGGGATCTGGGGGTCCCCTTGTTAAAGGGGGCTTCCAGATTCCGATAAGCCCCCCGCCCGCAGACCCCCACAACCACCGGGCAAGGGTTGTGGGGATGAGGCTCTTGTCCTCATCAACATGGGGACAAGGTGCTTTGGGGGGGACCCCAAAGCATCCTCCCAATATTGAGGGCATGTGGCCTGGTACAGTTCAGGAGGGGGGGCGCTCTCTTGTCCCCCCCATCTTTTCCTGCGGCCTGCCAGGTTGCGTGCTCGGATAAGGGTCTGGTATGGATTTTGAGAGGGACCCCCACGCATTTTTTTCTTCATTTTTTTAATTTCTTAATGCTAACATGACCTGTGTTCAAATAGCCTTTAAAAAACCCATAGAAGTGAACCAGCGCAAAAAAAAGTTGAGAGGTGCACCTGTTCAACTTATGCAAATGAACCTACGTGGCTTGACATTTACTAAGATTTTGCCGTCGCAGTGAACCAGAGCACATGAACGGGAGCAAATGCCGCTTGCGCATGCGCAGTACATAAATTGACCTAGCGCAGTTACAAGTGTATTTGCAGGCGCAGCAAGCCTGCTCAGAGAAAGTTAACTTTTGGTTCTATTTTGGGCATATTTGTTAGTTGGACAGTCATAGCTATACTTCCTCACATCACCCACACCACCCCATAATGTTGCCACTTCCAGCTTCTTTTATTTTGTGAGTTGAAGAATGCTTGCGCCAGGTCTATAGCGGCGCACAGATCGCGGCCACCCGTGCGCTGGCAACATGATAGTATATGGGGAATTACGCTGTGTTACAGGCGCAAATTCTTTGTGAATACAAAAACGGCCGCTGCGTGGCGGCGTGCGCCGCAACTTATGGCACAAATGCTTGATAAATCAGCCCCACTATCTTTTACTTTTTGCTATAATAAATATCCCACATTTTTTATCCAAAAAATAAATGTTTTCCTCAGTTTAGGCCGATAGGTATTCTTACATATTTTTGGTAAAAAAAAAAAAAATCGCCCACGAGACGCACTGTCCCAGGCATACCTGGGACGTCAGGTAACCAGAGATCCTAGAAATATGAGGCTTCTAACAGACGGAGAGGGTAGCTGGTGGGACGTCCCACCCCCTCTCTGCCTGATAACTTACTGATATGCACATATACCCCCTCCCCCTCCCTTCTTCCTTTATCTCCCTCCTCTTCTTCTACCCCCCCCCTTCCCTCCCCTTCTTACTCACCCTTTTTCTATCCCCTTTTTCTAAGATCTATTTTACTTTTGTTTTTTGTTTTTTATATGCGTTACCTCCCTCCTTATGCCTTTTTGGCCCCTCCCAGTTATACTGGGTGAAGTAGTAAGTGAGTTGAAAAAGGAGCGGAAGTGAAAACATTAGCCACAATGATGGCTGAAACACACACCCAGTGTACGTGGATATTAGAGACGAGTTCACCCCCGTTCAACAAAGTGAATGCAACTGTTTACGAGATATTAGGGATGGGGGGACCTGCCAGTTGACTGCATCATAGGTTCTTCTCCATATGTTGTTTAGGCAACAGGTCTGTTGCATCTTTCGTAAAGCTACACACGTATCTAGTAGCGCTGCCATGAGACATTTGGATTGTTGATATTCTGTAATGTTTGTTATATGTACGATCATACCATGTTTGCTGTTAAATTTTTCAATAAAAACCTTTTTGTAAAAAAAAAAAAAAAAATCGCAATAAGCCTATATTGATTGGTTTGCGCAAAAGTTATATCATCTACAAAATAGGAAATAGATGTATGGCATTTTCATTATTATTATTTTTTTACTAGTAATGGCGGCGATCTGCAATTTTTATTGGGACTGCGATATTGCGGTGGACACATTGGACACTTTTGACCCATTTTTGGGACCATTGACAATTATACAGCGATCAGTGCTATAAAAATGCACTGATTACAGTATAAATGTCACTGGCAGGGAAGGAGTTAACACTAGGGGGTGATCAAGGGGTTAACTGTGTTCCCTAGGTGTGTTCTAACTGTAGGGGGGATGGGGGTGTCTAGGAGGAGAGAGAGATCGGTGTTCATACATAGTATGAACACACAATCTCTCTCTCTACTCCCCTGAGAGTAGAGACATATTTTACACACACAGATCCTGGTTCTCACTCTGTCACGAGCAATCACGGGAGCCCGGTGGTCATTGCACCCGCCGGGCACTCGCATCAGCTCTGGGCACACACTGCAGGTGCGGGCCCCTAGTGGCCAAAAGGCGAAGCAACGTAAGGTAATGTTTCGCCTAGCCGTGCCATTCTGCCACTGCGGCGGTAAGAGGTTAAATGGTAATCTATGCTGTCCTAAAATTCCACCTTTAACTGCAACTGTTTCATTGTTTTAAACATGCCTAAATGGTAATCTATGCTGGCTTCAAATTCCACCTTTAACTGCAACTGCTTCATTGCTTTAAACATGCTTAAATGGTAATCTATGCTGCCTTTAAATTCTTTACCTCTGTCCATATCACTGTGGTGTTTGTTTTTGTTTTCTTATTGTCCATACCTAAATTATGAGCTGGTTTTATCTTTATATCCATGATCCCCTGCTCTCTTACTGTATCTTGTAGTCTGTCTTTGGTGTGAGAAGTTCGTTCTGTCAGCTATGTGTTCCTCCTATGCAAACCTGGCTGATTAGTTAGCAATAATACCCCCACCCAACTCACCCAACTCAGTATAAATGTAGGCCTTCTCTAGGGGATTGACTATTATTTTCAGATAAAGTATTTATATTGGATTAAGTATTAAACTTCGGCTCAGCACTTCAGCGAATTCACAAAGCCAAAATCTACAACAGACTACTGCAACACACTAAACAGACTACAGTTGTCCTGATTCTACATATAACATCTCTCATTCAGTCTGCTTCTCAATCTCACCACTCTGTATCATGCACTCCCTACTTTTCCTTCTCACAGTTGCATCCTCTCTCCCTAAACTTTCTCTCCTTCACCCCTCTTCTCCACCCCACAGCTTATATATATCACCCACACTCATGTCTTCACCGTATTACTTCAATCATCAGCTCCTGCTAATTTTGAAGCCACATACCGATAAAACCTCCAGGACACTTAGAAGTGTCCCCCCTACATAGGTCACACTCCCATATCACCTCTCCCACCCTTCTGCTTCTCCTAATGTCTGGAGATATTTCTCCAAATCCTGGACTGCCATCATTTACTTTTGGCCATCATACCCAGCACCCCCTATCCTCTGTCAGCAGCCGCAATCTACACAATCTAGTTTCTATTCCTCTTCTGCCTAGAACCAGCCTCCCCTTTTCCTGTGCCCTTTGGAATGCCCACTCGGTTTGCAACAAACTTACCAAGGTCCATGACCTATTTATCACAAACTCTTTCAACCTACTTGCAATTACGGAGACATGGCTTCAAGAATCTGACTTTCCTTCTCCTGCTGCCCTCTCCCAGGGTGGCCTTCTGTGGACACACTCTCCCAGGCCTAGTGGATGGAAAGGAGGTGGTGTTGGAATCCTCCTATCCCCTCAAAGCACTTTTCAGGTTTGTCTATTTTCTCCAGTCTTGTTTGAGAATTGCTGTGATCTATCGGTCTCCTGAACTGGAATCAAGCTTCCTTGATGACTTCTCTGCCTGGCTACCCTACTTGCTCTCTTCTGAAATCCCAACAATCTTTCTTAGTGACTTCAACATCCCTGTTAATCTTAACACTCCCACTACTTTTAAATTTATGAACCTAACCTCCTCTTTTGACCTGAAACAATGGGCAAATGCTTCTACTCACTCTGTTGGCAACTGCCTTGACCTCATATTCTCCTGCACTCCACACAACCTCTCCAACATTCCCTTTCCTTTCTCTGATCACTACCTTATTAGTTTCACTCTCTCCTTATCTTCCTCCTCCTTGGCCCTTGCCCTCCAACTACCAAACAATTACCCATATAAACCTTTGCCATCTTAACCCTTCTATTCTTTTTTCTGCTACATACTGTCTCTATGCCAAAATCTCATCCTTGTCCTGCCTGAACCCCACCACTTCTATCTACAACAGTTCACTGTCATCCATCCTGGATACCTTGCCCCCCCCCCCAAGACCCTGAAACTGAGCTGTAGCACAGTGGCCAAGATCATATAGAGGTTTAATAAGACAGGTTCCACTCAGAACAGGCCTCGTCATGGTCGACCAAAGAAGTTGAGTACACATGCTCAGCGTCATAGCTAGAGGTTGACTTTGGGAAATAGACATATGAGTGGTTGAAGGGGTGGGGGGACAACCTGTCAGTGCACAGACCATACACCGCACACTGAATAAAATATGTGTCTGTATGGCTGTCATCCCAGAAGGAAGCCTCTTCTAAAGATGATGCACAAGAAAGCCCGCAAACAGTTTGCTGAAGACAAGCACACTAAGGGCATGGATTACTGGAACCATGTCCTGTGGTCTGATGAGACCAAGATAAATGTATTTGGTTCAGATGGTGTCAAGCATGTGTGGCGGCAACCAGGTGAGGAGTACAAAGACAAGTGTGTCTTGCCAACAGTCAAGCATGGTGGTGGGAGTGTCATGGTCTGGGGCTGCATAACTGCTGCCGGCACTGGGGAGCTACAGTTCATTGAGGGAATCATTAATGCCAACATGTACTGTGACATACTGAAGCCGAGCATGATCCCCTCCCTTCAGAGACTGGGCCGCAGGGCAGTATTCCAACATGATAACGACCCCAAACACACCTCCAAGACGAGCACTGCCTTGCTAAAGAATCTGAGGGTAAAGGTGATGGACTGGCCAAGCATATCTCCAGACCTAAACCCTATTGAGCATCTGTGGGGGATCCTCAAATGGAAGGTGAAGGACCGCAAGGTCTCTAGCATCCACCAGCTCTGTGATGTCGTCATGGAGGAGTGGAAGAGGACTCCAGTGGCCACCTGTGAAGCTCTGGTGAACTCCATGCCCAAGAGGCAGTGCTGGAAAATAATGGTGGCCACACAAAATATTGACACTTCAGGCCCAATTTGGACATTTTTACTTAGAGGTGTACTCACTTTTGTTGCCAGCGGCTTAGATAGTAATGGCTGTGTGTTGAGTTATTTTGCGGGGACAGCAAATTTACACTGTTATACAAGAGCTGCACACTCACTATTTTACATTGTAGCAAAGTGTCATTTCTTTAATGTTGTCACATTAAGGTATAATGAAATATTTAAAAAAATGTGAAGGGTGTACTCACTTTTGTGAGATACTGTGTGTGTGTATATATATATGTATATATAATATATATAATATTATATGTATATATTATATATATAAATTACACTGCCACTAACTAACCTGCCTGCTTAATCTAACTCAAGCTATCTCTCCGTCCACACCAACAACACTACACGCGGCCACTATATAAGCCGCTTTTTATAGTGTGGGGTGTATACTTGGTCCCCCTGAGCCATGCCATTGGCCAAATATGGCTCTCTCAGCAGAGCGTGCTGTGATTGGCCAAAGCATGCAGGTCAGGTGCATGCCTTGGTCAATCATCATACAGCAATCCACTGCGATCTCGCAATGCATTATGAGGCGTTCCGCAGCACTCAAATTTCCTGCGAACGCCACATAATGTTCGCTGTTCGGCGAACACCCGATGTTTGAGTCGAACTTACATTCGACTTGAATATCAAGCTCATCCCTATTAGTATATTGATGGAGGGGGATGAAGGAACCAGAGAAGGCAAAATTTAAGCAGGTTATACTTGAGTTTTAAGATCATAATGTTTTGTATTGGTATTCTTCCAAATACCGCTTCTTGTTTCAGTAATTTTTTTCTTTTAAATTGCTTTTTAATTAGTCACTTTTTAAGCATTTTGATCAGCATACTAAAATGCTGTAAACGTCATTTTTAATGACATACAAAGGTATGATATGATATGCATTAGAAATCTGAATTAATGTCTTTGTGAAATGAGTTTGTGATGCCGCCACTAATACTTCCTAATCCAATCCTTGGTGACTGCAAGAAGGCTGATATGCCAAATTGAATAGTTAATGTCTGTGCAACAACAAAAAAAATGATATATTTATTACAAGCTTGTTCTGTTTTCTAAAGACATATGAGTAGTTTCTCAATGAATGCTAATGAAAAACTAAAAAAAAAGTGTAAATTGAAAATGACACATTATTATCTGTATGCGTTCACCTGTGGAAAAGAAAATATGTGAACATTAGGAAATAATTTCTAAAAGCACTAATGAGATTCTATGACTATTGAGCAAAACAGCTGCACAAAAGACATGTTTTCACAGATGCCCATTGATTGAACAATTTTCAGATTAAGCTGCTCATACACGGTTAGATTTTTTTCACTTAGCCTACAGGCTGAAACAAACAAAAATCCAATGAATTTCTTTACCCACATTATATTACATTGATGGCCAACTCTCACGCTGTGGTTAATGTAGTCAGTCAGCATCAGCAGTTGGCAGAATACTTGATCAAAGGCTGCATCTTATTGGATGTATTTATCACTTGGCTGAAAAATCTTCATCTGGCTCCTTCGATTTTTAAATCAAAGGAAGTCAGGCAGGAGGGTGGCAACAGGATCATCCATGGAGCAAAGTTAGCATATTGCATGGCCATCTTTAGTTACCATTACAAATTTTAAATTTCTAAAAGCTCTATTATACTTATACATGAAAAATTACATTTTGAGGCTAAAAATGTGGCCATGGGTACTAAATAGACCCACTAACAAACCCAACAAATTAGTGACATATAGAATGAGCTCAAAGTTTGGTCCCAAAGCAGGTTCAAACTGAGTTTTGGCTGTTTGAGCATTCATCTGCATGCTGGACTGCTTGTTCATTTGTCAGGAGCTGAACATCATCTATAGTAGAGGTATTTCTACCGCTACTATATATGGCAGCTTCCTGTCAATAGTTGTTAAGGAATCAGTGGGTATTGGCACCACCCTAAAGCTCCATTCACACTAGCGCGTTTTTTGATGCATTTTGCATTTTGCAGAAATGCAGGGACATTTTTTAACATGGGTTCCTATGGAACCTGTTCACATCAATGCATTTTTGTGCCTCTGCATTTTTGGAAAGGGTCGGGGACTTTTTTTCATGCAAAATGCAGCATTTTGCATGTAATAGAAGTCAATGGACCAGCATCCAAAACGCAAGTACCGCGTTTTTACCGTGTTTTTACCGCAAAATTGCCGCGATTTGCGTTTTTTTTTACACTGTATATAGCTGCTTGCTAAGCAACCACAGTGTAAAAAAAAAATACAAAAACGCAAATCGCGGCAAAATCGCGGCAAAAACGCTCAAAAGCAAAATGCATAGATGTGAATCGAGCCTTAGCAACCAGTGATATCACCGACCATATTCATTCACTGGCTGAAAATGTAAAAAGGAGAGATAACTCTGACAGTGACCATAACCATATTTGGTCAATGACATCACCTGGGTGACCCCACCCCTTTTTTATTTTATCAGCAGGGATCAGGAGATATCATTCAGTAGTGAGCGAGAAACTGGAGTTGATCATGTTGGCAGTCGGTGGTTTTCTTTCCTGGTGATTGATGTGGATCTGAATAAATGTTCTTTTTTTTATGAAAGTCAAAAACTATGTAAGTGTGTTTATTTACTTTCACATTTTTTGTGTGACTGAGTAGGGATACTATGTAGCCCTCACTTGTTCACATTGGAGGGGGCAGTATCAAGGAGCCCCCCAATTATTATAAGGACTGCTCACAGACCCCCCACAACCACTGGTCGAGGGATGTAGGAGGTCAGTGCCCTTATCAGCATAGGGACAAGATGCTTTGCCAAGTGGGTTTCTCTGGCAGGTACTCCCATGTTGAGGGCATATGACCTTGTAAGGTTTTGGGAGACAGTCCCCTGCCCCCAACTTTCCTAGCCTTTTATGCTATATGATTGGATAAGGGTCTTGGCATAAATGCTAGAGATCCTCACATTTTGTCTTGTTTTTTTGTTTTTTGTTTTTGCTTGGGGTTCGCCCCTAAACTTCATAAGAGACCCTCATCAAGGGATGTCATTCTGATCTATATTTAAAATAGATCAGTTTTGTGTTAACATTATTTTTATTGTTTAAAAAACATGTTACCATGTACCAACCATAGCTGGTATGGTATATATATATATATGGAAATGGGGGCAACCATATTTTCTCAATATATACAGAAACAGAGGTTTGCTGCCTTGCATTGCTTCATAGTTTTTAGCTTTTCAGTTCCTTTTCAAAATTTGAGAACCCCCCACTCTGTTTTTGTTATGTGTAGCCATTCACATAACATACCTAAAAATTATGCAAACATACAGCATATTAAGTGTATTTTTTACCTTTCAGTTGTTAGTCTAGTTATCAGTGTAGCGTCATAACCCCTGCTGGCGGCTATGTATTTTCTGGGCTTACCAATTACCTCCTCCATGTAGCTCGACGTTCGTTGTCTAGGGGTTCCCAGGGTTAGTACCCATTAATTGCAGAGACTGATACTCAATTAATGGGTACTTATATTTGCAAAAAAACATTCAAACATAACACAGTCCCTTATTTGGGAATAGAGGGCATGGGTGATGAAGCTCAGACACTTCAGAACTGCTGACATCAAATAAATGTCTCCTTAGATAGCCCAGAGAGTAGCCACTCGCAACTGGACTCTTCACTGTTGGATAAATCCTTGTCTGTAGATCTAGCAGCCAAAAAGTGATTCAAAATTAGCACAGTCTCTGCCGCAGACTAGGTTTTGAAACTTCAAGTGAACAATGTAAAAGTCTCTGCCACAGACTATGTTGTAACCGAAGGATGGGTTAGGAACTTTTCCTATGGTACCTGAATCTTCCAGTCATTTTGGCGATACCGTGGGAAATGCGGATTCACTAGTGTCCATACATCTCAGCTCCCAGGTTCTTACCAAGCAGCCAGCTTCATGGCCCTCCTCCGAAGAGTCCTCCCCTGGTCGCTTGTATGAGTTGCTGTGCCTCTCCAATCCTGAGAGGACACCGGGACACTTCAGAATCCTCCTTCAGTTACTGGGCCTCGAACTAGCCAGTTCCGAGGCTCGGGAATGGATGGATCCCCACCCCAGACCATGAGGGCCTCTGGGGCTGGTCAGGGTGACCAGGCTTACGGGGGCAGCAGACACTCCTGGGTCCGGGACCCCTCACGGGGTTGGTCCGGACCGGAACCAGGAATCAAAGAGCAAGCCGAACCCTGAACACGTGACTTCAGCATCTTAAATACCCCTTCCCGGAATACACAGCGGGCCCATACGGGCCCACTGATTGGCTCCGAGAAAGATTGGTACCTAAAGCGTCCAACCAGACTGCGTTCTCAGCCTGTCACAGGTGCTCACCTATGACCAGGCAGAACTCTAGTACAGCCCAGCCAAACTGATGCCAAAGTAAAAACCTAAAACAATTAACCCCCAGAACTCAGTTACAGTTCTGGAAAAAACTAAATTTACAGATTAGTATATTTATCTATACAGGCAGGTCTCTCAACCCTTCACTCTCCTGCTCTAAAACTGCATCACTCCATATTTTTGGAGAACAGACCAACACCTTTCTACCCCCAAGGGAACAGTTTTGAGGCAAAGAGAACAGAAATATTCAATGCATCCAATATCATAGATGATATCAATATCATAGATATTGAGTGCTGATGAGTAGGATGAAGAAAATAATAGATGAAAGAAGAGAAATGAAGATGATGCGATTTTTAATGTAGGTGGGTTAGTACTAAGTAAGAGAATATATGGAAATAATTGGTAAATAATAATCTTCCATTTGTATAGAGATACTTACATTAATAGGGGTTGTCCTAGTAAGTATGATAAAGTGTGGGCAAAGTGGCTGGACAAACCGTATACAGCATTGTACGCCCATGGGGGCCAATGTTTATAATATGTGCGTTCCCATATGAGAAATGTTTGGAGTCACTGGGGAAAGAAGGAAGTAATGTTTACTTTATTTTCCCCCCTTTTTTCCCTCTTGCCCCCCCCTTTTCTCTCTTCCCCTTTGGATTAATAATTGTTATATTGGATTTTGAAACCGTATAATTATATTTTTGGTTCAATGTGTATGATGTCTTGTTGCGTTTTGTTTGTTACAAAAAAGTTTCTTAAAAGGATTTGTTAAAAAAAAAAAAAGAGAGAATATACTGATTTTAGGGTTGGAATATGCCTCTCAGAGCACAATTTATAAATGTAATCTTTTATTGACATACTGTACAATAATACATAACCAAGTTTACTTTAGGAAAATATTTTATGGCATCACAGTGACTTAGTGGTAAGCATGTCTGCCTTGCAGCGCTAGGGTCCTCAGTTTAACTCCTAATCAAGACTCAATCTGTGTGGAGTTTATATTGTTTCCCCAGGTTTTGTATGGGTTTTCATCCAGGTAGGTTAATTGTCTCCTGTCCTAATTGGCCCTAATATGTGTGCATTTAAGATAGGGACCTTAGATTGTAAGCTGATTGAGGACAGGGAGATAAGTAATGTGGCAGGGTGCATGTGGCCGAATTGTAAGTGTTCTGCATGGAATGCAGGGGTCAGAATTAATTCATGCACACAATTCAGGGGTCAGATGTGCTGGGGAGAAAGCTAGTGCTAGCAGGGGGGTGGGGGGAGTTAGATATGTGCTGGGGGGCGCTTTGGGAGAAGAGAAAGCTAGAGCTAACAAGGGAGGGTCAGATATGTGCCAGGGGTGCTTTGGGAGGGGAGAAAGCTAGAGCTAGCAAGGGAGGGTGAGATATATGCTTTGGGAGGGAAGTGGGCTAGTGCAAGATGGGGGGTCAGATATGTGCTGGGGGGCACTTTAAGAGGGAGAGGGCTAGTGCAAGGGGGTGGGATATGTGCTGGGGGGTATTTGGGGTTCTAATATGTGTTGGGGCACTTTAGGAGGGTAGAGGGCTGGTGCAAGTTGGGGTGGGGGTTGGATATGTGCTGAGGGGAGAGGGCTAGTGCAAGGGGGGTTGGATATGTGCTGGGGGGGGGGGCACTTGGGGGTCTTATATGTGCTGGGGGTGCTTTGTGAGGGGAAAGGGCTAGTGCAAGGGGGTGGGGTTAGATATGTGCTGGGGGAAGCTTGGGGGTCTAATATGTGCTGGGGCGCTTTGGGATAGGAGAGGGCTAGTGCAAGAGGAGGTTGGATATATGCTGGGGGGGCTCTTGGGGGTCTTATATATGCTGGGGGGTGCTTTGTGAGGGGAGAGGGATAGTGCAGGGGGGCTCAAATATGTGCTGGGGGGCGGTTTGGGGTCTGATATGTGCTGGGGTGTGCTTTGTGAGGGGAGAGGAATAGTGCAGGTGTCAGGGAAATTGACACATCCCTGTGCACAATAGTGCAGGGATGGTGAACCAGCACAGGCAAAGGCGCGCATCGATGCACAGGGACGCGCAGCGCCATGATTAGGCGATCGCGCAGCGCCTTGATCAGGTACACGTGCGTGCGCAACGGCGTACGCTTGCCGTAATCTGGGCGCCACTGCCTATTTAAACACACTGCTCACAACCATGCATTGCTGGTTTATCTTCAGCTTCTCCTGTGTTCCTGTGTTCCTGTGTCCTGTATTATCTGCTGATCTGATCTCCTGTGAACCAACCCGGCTTGTTTTGACCTGCTCTTCCTGATCCTCTGGCTTTGACCCTTTGGCTTGCACCTGACTTCCACCTGCCTGCTCCCTGCATCTGACCTCGGCCTGGCTATTGGACGCTGCTTATCCTGCTCCCTTTACTAAAACTCAGCTGACCCTAGGTCATTCTGATCCTGCACTGTCTCTCCGTGATTGACCCCCGGCCTGGCTCCCGGCTCTGCTATTCAGTTATTCCACTGGTCTCTGTCTCCTGGACCTTCCAAGCAAGCCTGTCCCCAGCAACAAGGGACCCGTGCTTCTGTGGCACCACACCTGCTGTTTCACCTTCAGGGGTGTGCTGCGCTTGGCCACAAGGGGAGCCCTCCCAGCATCTCGGCCTCCTACCCAGTTCCTGATAGTATAAACCAGCCATGTCAGAGGCCGACGGAGGTTTCTCCCCACTGGAAGCTGCAAGTCTACAGATCACGGCCCTAACTCAGGTCATCCAAGAACTCCAGGAAGGGTACCTTCAGTTAGAGGACTGCGTGCAACGACTCGGGACTGAGGAGTTGCATGGCAGGTCATGCCCCATGATTTCCAGTGAGTACCATTCATGTCTGTGCGACTTTGGGTCGCAGCGGCTTTGGAGTGGTCCCTGCGCTGTTATGGTCCCACTTTGCTGCGACTTGGGGTCCATGCACCTTGGGGGTACACAAGCGCCGCTTCAAGTCACATAAAAAATCACGGTAAAGTTGCAGCAAAGTCACGCGACTTTGGGTTGCAGTGGTGGAGACCTAGATTTAGTGGCATATGTGATCTTCATGAATCCAATTTAGTATGGAATATGACCATTTATATCAAACTATTGATTTGCGCAATTTACCAGTATATTTTTTTATTGGAATTTTAATATGTTATAAATGAACCACACATTGGTGAGGGTACTTTACATCTAGGTTGCATTATCAACTTGGCTGTTAAGCCATTCTATACCAATTAAGGTAGTTTCTTCTGCCATACACAGTGCAATCAAGCAAGATCACGAATGCGGACCGATTTATTAGACTGTGACAAATGTGATGTAGATAGTGTTCAATATATATTGTCTAAAAATATCCTTGGTTGAATATAGGAGGTATGTTCGGATTTTTTGATTTTTTTTTAAATGCTCATATTAATTGTAGAATGCACTATAGCCCTTATGAGAATAAAGGATAGCTTGAGAGTGTAGCTGGATGGGTGGTGAGAGCCGCTCAACAGCAAAATTAACATACGACATGGGGTTAATTTCCGTCTTTCCATATGTGTATAAAAGGTTGGGAGCTGCGCTGTGTGGCCGCGCCCTGTGATGAAAGCAATGAGGAAACTAGTCAGGGCCTGATCACGCAGCAACCCACACTACTGAATCACGCTGTCAGCTCTCCAGTTTGCCTTACCCGGGAACACCTCTGTAGCGGTGTAGAGGTATATCAGGAAGGAGGAACTTCATCATTATAATTCTATTTATGCTTTTAACATATGTTTTTAATCAATACATAGATGGAAAAATGCAGTGATTGCTGATTATAGCCACCCGACATCCATACACCTACTCACCAATATTGGATGAAGATTCACAGAGCCGTGCTGACAACAGCACACCCAAAGATTTGCAGTATATCCAGTAATATCTGGTAAGTGAGCTTCCTTTGGGGGATTGTCATACAAGTGTCACGGAGATGGTTAATCATCTGGATTAATGAATTATAACTTACCTCTAATTCTTTTCTTCTGGAGTGGATCACCTTTAATCTCTCTTTTTTTTCATTTTTGCTTCCTATTTTATCAAAAGTGTACTGTGCATCAAGTCCAAAGACTCTTGGATTTTATAAGCCCTATTAGTGTTTTAAATATTTATATTTGGACACATTTTTTGATATATTGTTCTACTATTATAGTAGCAGCTTGTAGATATTGTATCTTTACCGTGAGCGCCGAGGGAGAGATATCTACAATTGTTTGATCATTTCTCATTTGTTTGTCTGCCTGCAACACCTGTCTGCGACACCTACCGCCACAGATCAAGGGCCGTCTTCAGCCAACCCTTCTGGTAGCTACTCCTACTGTGGTGATGCCCCCTCCAGAACCACGAATACCAACACCAGAACGCCTCTCCGGTGAGCGGAAGAAATTCAGATCCTTTAAAAATGCCTGTTACCTGTACCTGGCTCTGCTACCACTGACTTTTTCCACTGAAACAGTGAAGGTGGGATTCATTATTTCCTTGTTGACTGATGAACCCCAAGTATGGGCTCGTGGCTTATTGGAGCAGGAGAGTCCTCTCATTAACTCTGTGGACCAGTTCTTAGAAACCATGGCCCAGTTATACGAGGATCCCCTGCGGGTGGCCACTACTGAAGCATACCCTATGGCAGGGTCAGTGCCCTGTGGAAAATTACACAGTAGAAGTCCTCAGACTAGGTCTAGTTTGGTGAAACAGAGCTTACCATTTTGTCTGCATCTGAGAGGGGGATGAGTGGAAAACAGCATTCAGAACAAGGTTCGGGCACTTTGAATACTTAGTAATGCCGTTTGGATTATGCAACGCCCCGGCCACATTCCAATACTTCATAAATTATATTTTTTTGACAGAACTTAGACCACTTTGTTATCGTCTACCTCGATGATATTCTCAGCCACTCTGGAGCTTCACAGAATGCATGTAAAAAAGGTACTGGGCATCCTCAGAACACACGAACTGTATGTAAAAGCCGAGAAATTCAACTTTGAGAAGACTTCAATCCAGTTCCTCGGACTCATCATCACCACCAATGGGGTAGCTATGGATCCTCAAAAGGCTATCCTTGAGTGGCCAGCTCTGATAAGAAGGGTGTTCAGAGGTTCATCGGCTTCGCAAATTTCTACAGGAGATTTATTAAGAACTTCTCTAGCATTATAGTACCTATCACCCGGATAACACGCCAACATACCAGATTTTAGTTGCAATAGAGGGGGCTTTTGGGACTTTGAATGAGACGCATGATAACATGCATCTCCATCCCTATTCAAGTACATAGAGAAAGAGGTCGGGACTTTAAATGAGGTGTCTATATTGTGGCTAATCGAAGGAGTCAAAGTGAAACATAAACAAGTATTTATTTGTTTGCCATGATTGAGTAGGTACATGGCAGATAATACATGCAATAATGGCACATAATATAACAAATCATGTATCCAAAACATTTACATGTAAAAACATGAATAGAATATACAATAGTATTGTCCTCAATAATAAAATCATTATAATATAACAGTTATAATTCACAGCACTGCCTGAATCCAAAGACCATGTTAGTATGTATGCATTGCATCTCGGTTAGGCCTGACGTGTTTCATGGGATCTATCCAATCATCAGGGGCAGATGCATGATACATCTATAAAAAGAGGTAAATTTATCAAAATCAACCATTCATAGACAAAAATGGAAAAGAATGAATATACATACAGTGAGGATGAGATGGTAATCCCTGTAAGCCTCACATATCTGCTTAGTGTGAAACAAACACACCACCGGGTGCTAGGGCAGAAAGAAATGCCTGGTCCAGAAGCTGTGGTAGTAGGGTCCAATAGGAACACAGGGAGCATGAGTATAGATGTAACCCAGAGTATCTGGAACAATATGACAAAGGGGCTCCATTCTGTGGATCAATAAAAAACATAAATACACCAAATGGTGCTAAAGATGTAAAAATGTAAGCTAATCAAAGAAAGGAGCCCAACTAAAATGAGTATGAACTGATATCAAGACAGCGTAAGTCCCCCAGAAAATGTAATAAAGTCCTGGGATTAAAACCACATATGAAATAAATGTCATAATGCTAGTGGTAGTTACCTAGTGTTGCTGATATAGGAGTAAAAGCCAGCGATGTCTGGTGCAGACTGCACAGGATGTGTATCAGTCAGAGAACTGACTGGGAATGAAAGAAATGTGTTTAATTGCTCCCTGTGACATGAGCGGAACCCCCCCCCCCCCACCACCCCCCAGTGGGAGTGTACACCAGTAGTAACAGGTGCAGACTGCACAGATTATGTATCAATGTGAGAACTAGCTGTAAATAAAAAAAGGCTGTTTGGCAAACAAATAAATACTTAAATTTTTCACTTTGACTCCTTCGATTAGCCACAATATAGACACCTCATTTAAAGTCCCGACCCTCTTTCTCTATGTACCAGATTTTAGTGGTCCGTAGTAGAACAAACTGCCTTTGATCAACTGAAGCTCCTCTTTACCTCTGCATCTATCTCTTATAGCATCCTGATCCTACCTTGCCCTATGTCCTAGAAGTCGATGCCTCCGAAGTAGCCACGGGGGCAGTTCTTACCCAACGTAAGGGGCCCAAAGCCCTACTTCACCCCGTGGCCTTCTTTTCACGGGATATGAGTCAGCCGGAGAAGAACTACAACATGGGGGATCGGGAACTCTTGGCGATCAAGACTGCTCTAGAGGAATGGAGATATCTCCTGGAAGGTGCCATCCACCCTATCTTAATCTTGACAGATCATAAGAACTTAGAATACCTCCGCACAGCCAAGCAGATGAGACCTCGGCAGGCTCGATTGTCTCTATTCTTTTCTAGGTTTAATTTCCACCTTCCGCCCGGCGGTCTAAGAACGGAAAAGCCGACGCCTTGTCCTGAATGTTCCCTGACACCCCTGAAGAGGTCACACCCAGTTCAATTCTGTCCCCTCAAAATTTCCTCTTGATCCAGCCTGATTTAAGGATTTCAATTGAGCAGGCATCCACTAAGTGCACTGGGGCAGAGATCTCCTCTCTAATAAGCCAGGAGGGGCTCCTTTGGCATCAAGACATTATTTTTGTCCCACAGCAAGCCAGGCTGCAGGTTTTGAGAACTTTTCATGACCACCAGCTGGCTGGCCACTTTGGGGTCCGAAAAACGATCAAACTGGTCCAACGGACTTTATGGTGGCCCACTCTGAGATACGATTGTAAGGAGTATGTCAACTGTTGTACAACATGCCAGCGGAATAAGGGGTCCAACGCTAAATCCTGGGGCCTCTTAAGACCTCTGCCAGTTCCGGAACAGCCTTGGAAAAATATTTAATTGGACTTTATCGTGGATTTACCCCCTTCAGAATTCACAACCATCTTGGTAGTTGTAGACTGGCTATCCAAGATGGCACACTTCTTGCCAATGATGGGCACACCTTTCGACACAATAAAAACCTTTGTCAGAGAAGTAGTCAGATTGCATGATGTACCAGTCAAATTGTTTTTCCACAGCCTACCATTCCCAGAGCAACGGTCAGATGGAAAGGACTAACCAGACGCTAGAGCAGTATCTGAGATGTTTTTGTTCCTTTTCTCAATTGGATTGGATTTCATTATTGCCCTGTGCGGAATTCGCATACAATAACTCTGTGCACGCTGCTACCAACCAGTCGCCATTCTGGGCGATTTATGGCTACCATACCTCATTTTTACCCAATATCATCCCAGAATCCTCAGTCCAGCAGTTCAGGACAGAATAAATTTAATTCAAACCAATTATCAAATTCTCCAGGACACAATGCAGAAAGCCCAAGAAGGGTATAAGAAACAATACGACAAGAAGAAAAGAGGAAATCTTGCTTTTAAAGTGGGAACAAGGTGTGGCACTCATCTGCAAACCTCAAACTGCCATGTCCATCCCGAAAACTGGGGCCAAAGTTCATTGGTCCTTTTGAGATTAAACGTGAAATAAATCCAGTAGCCTTCGAACTTGCCTTACCTGAATCTTATAAAATCCACCCATTATTTAATGTTGCACTACTTAAACATGCTATTTCTAGTCCTTTTCCAAGAGAGACGAAGTACCCCCACCTCCATTCCTGGTAGGAGATGAGACGGAATTTGAAGTGGAATCCATTCTTGACTGTCAAAAGAGAGGTAGGACAATTCAGTTCTTAATTAAAGGGAACGGATACCCGGCAGAAGGGAACTCTTGGGAGCATGCGAGTTATGTACACGCCCCTAGGCTTATACAGAGGTTTCGCAACAGTCACCCCAGAAAATGGGTGCAACTGGGCATCCGGAGGCTTGGGGAGGGGCACTGTCAGGGAAATAGGCACATCCCTATGCGCAATAGTGCAGGGATGGAGAACCAGCACAGGCAAAAACACGCTGGCGCGCATCGGCACTCATGGACGCGCAGCGTCATTACTAGGCAAACGTGCAGCGCCATGATCAGGTGAACGCACGTGCACAACGGTGCACGCTCACCGTAATCTGGGTGCCACTACTTATTTAAGCACACTGCTCACAACCATGCATTGCTGGTTTATCTTCAGCTTCTCCTGTGTTCCTGTGTCCTGTATTATCTGCTGATCTGATCTCTTGTGAAACGACCCGGCTTGTGCTCTTCCTGATCCTCTGGCTTTGACCATTTGGCTTGCACCTGACTTCCACCTGCCTGCTCCCTGCATCCAACCCTGGCCCGGCTATTGGACTCTGCTTATCCTGCTCCCTTTACTAAGACTCAGCTGACCCTAGGTCATTCTGATCCTGGACTGTCTCTCCGTGATTGACCCCCGGCCTGGCTCCCGGCTCTGCTTTTCAGTTATTCCACTGGTCTCTGTCTCCTGGACCTCCCAAGCACGCCTGTCTCCAGCAAACAGGCACCCTTGCTTCTGTGGGCACCACACCTGCTGTATCACCTTCAGTGGTGTGTTGCGCTTGGCCGCAAGGGGAGCATCTCGGCCTCCTACACAGTTCCTGACAGCAGGGGGTGGGATATGTGCTGGGGGCGCTTGTGGGTCTGATATGTGCTGGGGGTGCTTTGTGAGGGGAGAGGGATAGTGCAGGGGAGGAAGATGGAAACCTGAACACATCATTCAAAAATCTGACTTCCATGGGGCAAACTGGACAGGTAGCAACCCTAACAGGAACTGATGTATATGTACAGTATGGGAAATGCTGTGGAAATTGTTGACACTATGCAAATACCTGTAATAGATAAATATGTTGTAAATAAATAAATAAGCAATCCAATACAGGTAAATAATAGTGGCAATGTTAAATTGCACAAAAGTATTGTGGAAGGGTGAATGAAGCAATTTTTAACCAGCAAATCCAATCACTACATAGAGGTATTAAAATGGTTTTAGACAATACGAACAGCTTAACCACTTGATTACTGGGCACTTAAACCCCCATCCTGCCCAGGCCAATTTTCAGCTTTCAGTGCTGTCGCAATTTAAATGACAATTGCGCAGTCATGCTACACTATATATATGTACCCATATTACATTTTTGTAATTTTCTTCACACAAATAGAGATTTCTTTTGGTGGTATTTAATCACCACTGGGGGTTTTATTTTTTGCTAAACAAACAAAAAAACACCAAAGATTTTGAAAAAAAAAAAAAATGGTTTGTAGAATTTTGCAAAAAGGTCATTTTTCTCCTTCATTGATGTGCGCTGATGAGGCTGCACTGATAGGCACTGATAGGCTGCACTGATGGGTACTGATAGGCAGCACTGATAGGCACTGCACATGCAGCTCTGATGGGCATTGATAGGTGGCACTGATGGGCACTGATGAGGCAGCACTGATAGGTGACACTGATGGGCACTGTTAGGTGGCACTAATGGGCACTGATAGGTGGCACTGATGGGCACTGATAGGTGGCACTGATAGGCAGCGCTGATAGGTGGAACTGATGATGAAGCACTGATGGGCATTGATAGGTGGCACTAGTGGGCACTAGTGGGCACTGGTAGGTGGCACTGGTGTCCACTCCTTAGTAGTGCAGATATGCACTAGTAGGTGTCACTGGTGGGCACTGGTATGTGGCACTGGTGGGCACTGCTTAGCAGCAGTGGGTCTGGAGTGTGCGGGACCACTGTCTCATTTAGTCCAGGCTGTAATTGCCTTTTTTTTTTCTCCTCATGCTATCAGCATGATGAAAAAATAGCAGATTACGTGCTCTGTTTACATGATGTGATCAGCTGCCATTGGCCCCCTATTCTGATCTGAGTCTCATTGACTCGCTAATCACAATGCGAGCCAAGCACACCCTACAGGAGGCGTGCAGGCAGCACATGCACGGGAGGATATACATGGACACCCTCACGGCAATTTATGTAGCCGTCTTTCGACTATAGAGCGGGCATGAAGAGGTTAAAGGCTAAATTCACCTTTTCAGGCAGAATTTCACATTTAATAATTAGAGTTGAGCGGACACCTGGATGTTCGGGTTCGGCGGGTTTCGGCCGAACTTCGGAAAAAAGTCTGGGTTCGGGACCGAACTTGACCCGAACTCCGAACCCCATTGAAGTCAATAGGGACCCAAACTTTTGATGACTAAAATGGCTGTAAAAAAGTCATGGAAAGGGCTAGAGGGCTGCAAACAAATGTCAAGTGCATGGCAAGTGCATGGCAAGTGCTCTGCAAACAAATGTGGATAGGTAAATAGCTTAAAATAACAAAATAAAAAATAAAAATGATATTCTGGAGGCCCCCTTCTCAGCAGAAGAGGTACAGGAAGTCATTAAGAACCTCAGAAACTCAATGGCACGATGCCGCACATATGGTGGGAATGCCCCAGAATACGCCCTTTCTGGAAAAAATTATTCAATTTAATGGATAAGATAGTGGGAAAATAAAATACTTGGAAATAACAAAAAAAATTGTAGGACAAGGGGCACGATGCCGAAGTCGAGCCAAGCGAGGCCGTGCCCGAAGCGTGGCGAGCGAAGCGTGGCGAGCGAAGCGAGCCCGCGAGGGGCCCTGTTACTATGTGCTACTGTATGTCCATTTGGATGGTGGGGCTTGAACCTGCACTCACGGGGCAGGCGCTGTTCATCTTCGGAGATTTTGTGAATCTCCTTGTCCTTCGTACTGCGCAAGCGCTGCACCTGCGCAGTAAGTGGCCGGACACTATCCGATGGCCAGGCAGTTTTTGTCAGAACACCGGTATACATGTCTATTCTGTACAAGGTACGGACAAGTCCTGTGGGGTCCATTCCTGGTTCATTTTAATGAACGTGAGCTTGTCCACATTGGCTCTGGACAGGCGGATGCGCTTGTCTGTGATAACGCCCCCTGCCGTGCTAAATACACGTTCAGATAATACACTGGCTGCAGGGCAGGCCAGCACCTCCAAGGCGTAAAGGGCAAACTCAGGCCATGTGCCCAATTTGGAGACCCAGAAGTTGAAGGGGCAGACCCGTCATTCAGTACGTGTAGGCGTGTGCACACATACTGCTCCACCATGTTGGTGAAATGCTGCCTCCTGCTAAGACATTCCATCTCAGCTGGTGGTGCTGGTTGTTGTGGCATGCTGACAAAGCTTTTCCACATTTCGGCCATGCTAACCCTGTCTTCCGAGGTGCTGGCGGTGCCCCGGCTGCATTGGTGACCTCTTCCTCCTCCTCTGCCTTTGCCTTGTGCTTCCACCGTACCCCCGCTGTCAAGTGGGAATGCCACCAGCAGCGCGTCTACCAGCGTGCGCTTGTACTTGCGCATCTTACGATCGCGCTCCAGTGAGGTAATTAAGGACGGCACGTTGTCCTTGTAACGGGGATCCAGCAGGGTGGCCACCCAGTAATCAGCACCAGTTAAAATGTGGGAAACTCTGCGGTCGTTGCTGAGACACTGCAGCATGTAATCGCTCATGTGTGCCAGGCTGCCCAGAGGCAACGAAAAGCTGTCCTCTGTGGGAGGTGTATCGTCTGTGTCCTCTGTATCCCCCCAGCCACGCACCAGTGATGGACATGAACTGGTCTGGGTGCCACCCTGCTGTGAACATGGTTCCTCCTCCTCCATCTCCTCCTCATCCTCCACCTCGTCATCCTCCAGAACTCTGCCCTTGCTGCCGGACAATTGTGTACCTGGCGCTTGTTGGAGCAGGAACCCACCCTCGTAGCCACTTGTGAATGACTGCCCTGAAAGCCTTGGAAATGATCCCTCTTCCTCCTCCTGCTCCTCCTCCTGTGCCACATCCTCTTCCATCATCGCCTGAAGCGTTTTTTCAAGGAGGCATAGAACTGGAATAGTAACGCTGAGAACAGCGTCATCGGCACTGGCCATGTTGGTGGAGTACTCAAAACAGCACGAAAAGGCACACAGGTCTCGCATGGAGGCCCAGTTATTGGTGGTGAAGAGCGCTGTTCCGCAGAGCGACTCGCGGGTGCGTGCTGCAGCTGGAGCTCCACTATCGCCTGCTACTGCTCGCACAGTCTGGCCAGCATGTGCAAGATGGAGTTCCACCTTGTGGGCACGTCACATATGAGACGGTGAGTGGGAAGGCCAAAGTCACGCTGCAGCGCTGACAGGCGAGCAGCAGCAGGGTGAGAACGCCGAAAGTGCGCACAGACGGCCCGCACTTTCTGCAGCAGCTCTGGCATATCGGGGTAATTTTTAAGGAACCTCTAGTTCACCACATGCGCCAGGCAAGGGATGTGCGTCAAACCGGCTAGGCCCAGAGCTGCTACGAGATTTCGCCCATTATCGCACACCACCAGGCCGGGCTTGAGGCTCACTGCCACCAACCACTCATCGGTCTGTTGTTCCATGTCCCTCCACAACTCCTGCGCGGTGTGGGTTTTTTCCCCCAAACAGGAAAGTTTTAAAACTGCCTGTTGTCGTTTACCCCAGGCTGTGCTGAAGTTGGTGGTGAAGGTGCTACGCTGACCGGATGGGGAGGCGGTAGAGGATGAGGAGGCGGAGTAGGAGGAGTTAGCAACAGGAGGCAAACTAAAGCATCCTGCAATCCTCGGTGGTGGAAGGACATGCGCCAAACTGCTATCCGCCTCAGGCCCAGCCGCCACTACATTTACCCAGTATGCTGTTAGGGAGATATAACGTCCCTGACCGTGCTTACTGATCTACGCATCCGTAGTTAGGTGGACCTTGCCACAGATGGCGTTGCGCAGTGCACACCTGATTTTGTCCCCCACTTGGTTGTGCAGGGAAGGGATAGCTCGCCTGGAAAAGTAGTGGCAGCTGGGCACGACGTACTGTGGGACAGGTATTCAGGGCCAGGGATTGCGGGTGGCTAGGGGGGTACTTCCTCTTCCGCTTCAGTGTTTGGGAGATAGAGAGCTGAACGCTTCCATGGGACATTGTGGAGATGGTTGGTGACCCAGGTGGTAGTGTTACTGGCAGATCCTCTGTTTGCGGGTTGGCAGGTGCCACTGTCACTACAGAGGTGGATGAAGAGGCCGAGACTGCAGCAGAAGAGGAAGCAGGAGGAGCCAGAGACCTTTCTTGGTTTTTGAGGTGTCTACTCCACTGCATCTCGTGCTTTGCACTTAGATGCGTGGTCATGCAGGTTGTGCTCAAGTTGAGAATGTTTATGCCTCTCTTAAAGCTCTGATTGCACAGCGTGCATTTTCAATGTTTTTTGCAATAGCAAAATACACCCAGTGTATGTACAGTGTGTAGCTCAAAAACTGCTAAACTGCAGAAAATGCTATGAAAAAATAATTTTTTCACTCAGATTTTCTTTTTAGAAAAGCAGAAACAAAGAAAAACAGATCAATTGAATATGTCACACACTCCTGCAAACATGCAGAAAACACTGCAAAATTTTATTTTTTTGCAATGTTTTTTGCAATAGCAGAATACACCCAGAGTATGTACAGCGTGTATCACAAAAACTGCAGAAAATGCTATGAAATGTTTTTTTTTTCACTCAGATTTTTTTTTTTGGAATAGCACAATCGAAGAAAAATAGATTGATTGAATATGTCACACACTCCTGCAAACATGCAGAAAACACTGCAAAATGTATTTTTTTTTTTTGCAATAGCAGAATACACCCAGAGTATGGCGTATCTCACAGTAACATATGCAGTGCTGGTGCACTGAGCTTGCAGATAAAAGTTTCTTAAGTTTTATGTTTCAATGTTTTTATTAAAGTTTTATACAGTGACAATTGTACAAGAGAGTGTTTGATTTCACAAAATAGAGTTTGTACAGTATAAATATACGTTTGGTAATATAGACATAGTGCAAATGTAAACCACCTTTTACCACAACGGAGTAACAAAATTAAAAGGAAGTATGAGAGGAAAGATAAAAGGAACTGTAACCTGTCGGACAGTAATGGCTGGTGCTTTTCTATAGCTAAGTTTCTGGAGCTCAGGAGCCGCCGACCTGTTTTTCGCTATTACTCTCCGACCCTGTGCCCCCCCCCCCCCCCCCGGGCAGAACCCACCCCCATCCATCTATTCGGGGGGGTCATAGGCTCCACCCCCAGGCGGCGGGGGCCCCAGGGCCGGGCTATATTCCTCTCTGGTGGTCGGTGCCTCTATGCTCCTTAGTTATAGCTCGTGTTTGTTAGTTGTTCAATGTCTGCTGGGTCTCACTCAGAGATATAGCGACAAATGAGCAATGGAGGTGGTGAGACAGCATTTTAGAGGGGAAGATGACGGGGACAGGTAAGAAAGGGTAATGTTAGAGGGAAAGAGAGAGGGGGGAATGGGGGGAGGAAGGGGTATTGACGAGCCCTGGTCCTTCTCCTTTGTTGTCGTTTGTCATTGTCATTTTTATGTTGCTAAGGGTCTGGGGTCACTAGCCAGATAGTCTATCCATGGGTCCCAGGTTTTGTGGAAACGCACCATTTTGTCCTGGACTAGGGCGGTTAGCCTCTCATTAAGCATCACCCATGAGATTTTACTCTTAAGCTGGCCTATCGGCAATGCTGCGGATCTCCAGTTCCTGGCTATCGTAATCTTTGCTGCTATGAATATAAAGGTAAGTAACCGCTTCTTAGGGCCGTATATCCCCGGTATGCTTGCCCCTAGCAGTGCATGTTTAGCTGACTTGATTAGATTTACCTGGGTAAGGGTATAGAGGAGATTATAGACTCTAATCCAGAATCTCCTGACCTTAGGGCAGGTCCACCAGATATGGTATGTGGTTCCCTCCTGTCCGCAGCCTCTAAAACATCTGGAAGTTATTCCCTGGACAAAGGTGGCCAATCTAGATGGCACCATATACCATCTTAACAATACCTTATAGTTAGCTTCTATTATTGAGGTATTTATGAGAGACTTAGAGGCTGCCCCAGCTAGATCATGCCATTGTGTCAAGTCGAGGGTTTCCTGGAGATCCCTCTCCCACTGGAGCATATAATTTAGTTTGGTTGTGGCTTTCGTTAGTAGTATATATATTATTGATATATGTCCTTTGACTTTATCATATCCTGAACACAACTGCTCCATTGGGGTCAGCATCCCCAGGTCACCTCTACGAGCTAACTGTTGTAGAAAATGGTGTATCTGCGCATAGCGATAGCTTTCAGCTGGTGGCATTTGATATTTCTCCACCATGGTTTGTTGTGTTAGAATCCCTTTGTGATTACAGAGGTCGGCTATTCTTAGCAGGCTTTTGTTAGTCCACCATTCAAAGGCTTGCGGAGTGAGGCCCGGGGTAAACGCACCATTGTTAAGTATTGGGGCCAACGGGGTATGGGGGGATTTAAGTTTATGAATTCTTGTTATCCTATCCCATATCTCCATGGAATAGGATAAAGTTGGGCACAGAATTAGTCGTCGCTCTCTGCTTGGAAGCCACATGATGTGGGATATCGGATTGGGTTGGCATGAGTATGACTCCATAGTCATCCAGATCGCCTTTGGGGCTTTAGAGTGGTATCTGGCCAGTTGGGCCAATTGTGCTGCATAGAAATATTTTTGCAAGTCTGGTAGTCCTAGTCCCCCTTTTTGTTTTGGTGTATACATGGTGCTCTTGTTGACCCTAGGCCTCTTATCTCCCCATATGTACTGTAGGATCTTTTTCTGTAGCTGCTTAAGGTCTTTAGTTATCAGTGATATTGGTAAAGTTCTGAAATAATACAAAATCCTTGGTAAAATATTCATCTTTACTGAGTGGAGTCTGCCAAACCACGATGGAGGTTGTAGTTGCCACCTTCCCATATCGTCAGTTAGTTTCTTAATGAGAGTTGGGTAGTTACTTTTGTAGAGTGTGTGTATAGAGGGGGTCAGGTGTATGCCCAAGTAAGGGATATCTTTTTGTTCCCACTTAAAGGGGTGGGACTGTTCTAGTGACTCTTGGATGGACCTGGGGAGTGAGAGGTTTAACGCCCTAGACTTACTATGATTTACGTATAACCCTGATATCTTAGAGAACGGATCCATGATTGCGTATAAGTTTGGGAGTGTGGTGGTTGGGGATGTCAGTGTTAATATTAGGTCGTCTGCAAATAGCAGGCATTTATGTTCCAGTCCTCCACACCTTATGCCTCTAATATCAGGGCTCGATCGCAGTTTGATCGCTAACGGTTCGATTGCTAAAGCAAACAGCAATGGTGATAGTGGGCATCCCTGTCTGGTTCCCCTCCTGACGGGCAGGGGCCTTGAGGAGTAGCCCCTGACCATCAGGGAGGCCGACGGGGTATCATATAGGGTCTGCAGTAGTTTCAGAAAAGGTTCTCCAAACCCAAAGCGTCTCAGCACTTGAAATAAATAGTCCCATGAGAGGGAATCAAATGCCTTCTGTATATCTAGTGATAATAGCATTCCCTGTCTAGTGCCCTCCCCGTCCCAGTTGGATTGGATTGCTGATATTAAGTTGATTAGTCTACGGGTTTGGTCAGAGGCCTGTCTTTGTGGTACAAATCCCGTCTGGTCAGGGTGTATATATTGTGGGAGGAAGGTGTTTAGTCTTGTGGCTAGAATCTTTGTTAATATCTTTAAATCTGTATTGATCAGTGAGATTGGGCGGTAGTTTGAACAGTCTGTATGGTCTTTGCTTGGTTTCGGTATGACGTTTATGTATGCCGTATTTTCTTGCTCTGGTAGTTTAGTGCCTCGTCTCAGCTCATTAAAATATAAACAGAGATGTGGGGTGAGTAGGTGTTGATATTTCTTGTAGTATATCCCTGGATATCCATCTGGGCCTGGTGCTTTGGAGGAATGGGTTGCCTTTATAGCCATCTGTATTTCTGATTCTGTGATTGCTTCATTCATGAAAGCAGCATGGTCTTGGGTCAATTGAGGTAACCGTATATCTTGGAAAAATCTATCGACTAATACTCGATCGGGTGACTTTTGGGCAGTATAAAGTTTGGTGTAGAATTTATGAAATTCTCTTATTATCAGTTCTGGGTTTTGTGTGAGATGCCCCGACGATGTCTTTAATTTAGGTAGAGTAGCTGAGTATGGTCTGGGTACCAGCTTTCTGGCCAGTAGTGTAGTGGGTTTGTCTCCCATGGTATAGTATTTATGTTTTGACCAACTAATGCGTTTTTCTGCCTGTGTAGTTAAACAGAGGTTCAGTGATAGTCTGGCTTCTTCTATCTTTTTGCTAATGTCTGTCTTGGGGTTACTGTGTTGTTCTGCCAGGAGGGCCGCTAGATTCTCTTCTAGGTTTTTGATTGTAATGTCCCTATTCTTTTTTATTCTGGCCGTGATTTGAATAAGTTTTCCCCTTATGGTTGCCTTATGGGCCGCCCAGTTATTGACTGGGGTGGTATCTTGGGGTTTGTTATTTCTAAAGTATTCCTGTATTTCCTTTTCTATCTCGGTGTATAAGATAGGGTCGGTGAGTGTATTTATATTGAGTCGCCAAGGCGATGGGGTCGCCTTAGTCCATATCCCTTTAGTCACTAGTTTTATTGGGGAATGGTCTGACCAAGGTGTATTGAGTATTTTAACTGATGTGATGTATGGGAGTAAGGAGGTGTGTGCTAATATGTGGTCGATTCTGGAGTAGGTATGATGTGCTTGTGAGTAGAAGGTAAAGTCTCTTACTGTGGGGTTATGCTCTCTCCAGATATCAATTAAGTCTTGCTGGTGCATGAGACGGGCTATCTTGCTACTGTCGTTGGGGGGACGTCTTAGGATCGGTTTAGCAGTGTCTGTTTTGTCCATGGTTCTGTCCAAGGATATGTTGCTGTCTCCTCCTAATATAACTTGTCCCTGGGCTTTGGGCATCAGTAAGTCAAACATCTGTCTAAAAAATTCTACTTGTCCTGTGTTTGGGGCATAGTATGATATAAATGAGACCAGTCTATCATGTAAGCGGCCTATGGCCATTAGGTACCTTCCTGCTTTATCTTTAATTATCGAGATGGGGGTAAAGGGGGTCCGCTTTGAAAAGCAGATCGCCACTCCTCCTTTTTTTTGTGGGCCGCATGCTAGAAATGTTTGTGGGTATTTTACATTTAGGTATCTAGGAGCCGAGGCCTTGGTAAAATGGGTTTCCTGTAATAATAGGACGTCTGCTTTTTGTCTATGATAGAACTGGTATGCCTTAGTTCTTTTAATGGGGGAATTAAACCCATGGACGTTGTGTGTTATGATCGAATAGTCTGTGGAGTATCTATTAGCCATCGTGGTTAGGCAGAGCACTCTTACCTTGTGTTAGTCGATTAGTCGGTGAGGAAAAGCTGAATATGGTTGACCCTTCATTTCCTTGTTTACGCTTAAATCTGTGAGTAGGATTTTGGACCAGAGCTCGTCGGGGGGGGGGGGGGGGGGATAGAAGGATAGAGAGAGGAAGAAAAAGAGAGTATATTAAATACCATAAATAACAGAGCAGCCTTAGGCTGCAACATTCGAACCTAACGGGTTTGCTTAAAATATAACATAACTGGGGATGAACCCCTTCCGGACTGAATATCCGGTACAATTGGTGCAAGCGTATCATCCTCCTTGGAGGATAGATATTCTTGCAAGCGTGCAACATGTATTACCGCTCCGGCCCATGTAACTAGGCCTATTATCAGACTAACATTTTTAAATAAACATTATTGAGTATTATTAAGGTTTTTTTTTTTTTTTTTTTCCCTTCCTTTCTTTTTTCCCCTCCTCTTTAGGACGGTACAGTGTTTGGGTGACTATGAGTTTTGGTCAGGCCTCTCGTTTGTCGTGGCCCCAGGGCAGGCAGGGTCCCCATCGGTTACTCCCGCCCTCGGGACACGCCTTCTCAGGAGGCTAACTCGCCTCCTTTGGAGGGGCCTTTCCCTGTTGGTCAGATAGGTGTAGACCGAGATAGTCCATGTGCTGGACATGACTTCTTAACGTTTCAGAGAAATTTCAGTGCTATATCATGATGTGTCATCACAAACCAAAAAGACAATTAAATATATATATATAAAAAAAAAAAAGGAAAAAAAAATTATGGAAGGGGAGAAAACACACAAAAGGGGAAAAAAGTAGAACGAAAAAGGGGTATATTGGCAGTTTTGGGGCTGTCCCTATATGCCTCTGCGGGCTAATGTAAAAAGGGACTCAATAATAATGCAAAAATCAGCTGGCAAGTCCAACTTCTTAGATTGTGTCTCTGATATCAAATATCAAAAAATCAAAAACCAAAAGTCGTGACCAAAAAAAGAGTAAAAAAAAAAAAAAAAAAAAAAAAAAAATAAAAGAAAAGGGAATATTCAAAACAGAACTGCAACAGACCCTAGATCAAAAATAAGGGTATTTCTTAGCTTATGTTTGTGTTGGCTATGTAGCCAGTGTCAAAGCTTCATCCCCCTGAGGGGGTTACCTATACGGTCCGCAGGGGGTCTCTCTTGGAATCAGTCAAGGTCTCCAACCTTCATCAGGGTTTTAGCCTGACCTTAGAGGGGTCCATAGTTGTCGGAGGTGTCTTCAGGTGGTCCGGTGCGATCTTCTGGATAGCGATTGCTTGGGCTCTTGCCACAGGGGTGAAAGGGGTCTTTGGTCTGTCCGTCGAGGCGAAGTAGCTGGAGATTCATGGTTAAGTATTCCAAGTTCGCTCAGGAGGTCTTCGCCTGCTTGAAAAGTTGTAAAAGAGTAGGTCCGACCTTTGAAGGTGAAAGATAGCTTGAACGGGAATGCCCATCTATATTTTATTTGCTTATTTGCCAGTTGTTGCAGAAGGGGTCTCAATGTTCTGCGTTTCTGTATGGTCGACGGTGCTAGATCTGTAAAAAGTTGTATACCTGCGCCCTGTATAGTCAGGTCTTTTCTGTTGCGTGCAGCATACATTAACTTTTCTTTTACGCTATAATAGTGTGGCTTAACTATTACATCGCGCGGCAGGCCATCGGTCCTCGGGGCTGTTAAGGCTCTGTGAATACGGTCTATTTCCATGTGATGGGGTGGTATATCTGGGATTAGCTCTGTCATCAGTTCACGCATGACCTCTTCTAGGTCAGTAAGGGTTTCTGGCAGACCCCGTATCCGTATGTTGTAACGGCGTGAGCGGTTTTCCAAATCTTCTATTTTTGTGTAGGCCTCCTCCAGCCTATCCTGGAGGTCTGTTATCATGGTAGCGTTCTGATTGACCTTTTTAACAGTATTGTCCAACTTGGTTTCTATCAAATCAAAACGTTCCCCAAAGCTATGTATGTCTTTCTTTAGGTCTGTTGTTATAAGTGTGCAGGCCTTAGCAAGCTCTTGTTGGAGCAATGTGGAGAAGCGTGCTAGTAGTAGTGCATCTGGGGAGTAATGAGCAAGCTGGGCTTGAGGAGGTGCAGCCGTGTTCTGGCTTGTCTGGCTAGTCTGGCTAAACAGGGCCTCTGCTATTTCTGCCATATTCCCATCCATAGAGGATCTGGGGGAATCTAACAGTTCCTGTGATGCCATATAGCTGCCCGGGGATAAGGGCTGTAAATGTGACTCACCCCTCTGGTCGGTCTCCAGGTCGGCTGTAGATTGGGACGAAAATGGATCCCTTGACTGTGAGGGGAGTCCCGTTTTGTGTGGCTGGTGCTGCGTCTGGTCGTTTTTGGAGGCCGTGCTGCCTCGTGTGTCCGGCCGTCCCGGCGCCATCTTTGGATGCGGCCTAGTGTCTGCGGAGGGTCCCGGGGCTCCGTTCGTTTTGGCCTGTTTCTTTTGTCCCTTTTTCGGTTGTCCTTGCGCCGTTTTGTTCATTCCCCTCCGGGATGACAGATGGTCGTATGCGGAGCTCGGCTAGAACGCGTCCACTTCCGAGGTCCCGCGCATGCGCACTCGTTTCTTAAGTTTTAAAAGGTCTTAGAATTGATTTCTGAATCTGGACAATTCTCTCTCCCTCAAAGCAGACAGACACAGGAACCTTGTCCTACACTCTATAGCTATATACAGAAGGAATGTTTATTAAAACTTTCAATCAGTTACATGTTAGGCATTGCAGGTCATACAGTTGAAGTTTAAATCTTCCTCACATGAGGAGTACACTGAGTACAGGAATGGAATACATTGAATACAGATGTTGCAGGTATACGTACAGATACATATATTCATGACATATGGAACCAGGACAGTACAGCAATGTGGTGAGCACAGATACTTCAACCCATAGTTCTTCTCTCTTTACCGCAAGATGGTTACAAATTTCCCAGTGTCATTCTCTTTGGAACCAGTAGCCTTGATTAGTTTAGTTTAAAGTGGGGGGGGGTGAGGGGGAGATTGGGTGACAGCCGTGACCCGCATCTCCTGACAAAGGGGAATACCAAGTTAGTCCTTGCAGGGAGGCTTGTTGGAAGCCCAGGGGCGAGAGGGAAAATAAAAGACCCCCGCCCGGGAGCTATACCGTAATGTGTCTGGCCTCCGCCCAAGATGCCCATATTTTATGGAATTTCTGGGGACAGTCCCTCCCCATGTAGGTCAGCTTATATAGGGGCAATGCCTTGTTCACCAGATCTCTCCAGGTGGATACTCTGGGGGGCTCCGCCGATTTCCACTGAAGAAGGATTGTCTTCCTCGCATAATATACAGTATAAAAAAAAGAACAGTTTCTTGTGTGTTGAGGTAGGCAAGTTGTCTCTAATACCTAACAATAGGATCAAGGGGTCAAGTCCAATAGATAGTCCGCTAATCACAGATATATCAGCAGCCACTGCTCGCCAGAACTCCTGTACTTTAGTACAGTGCCAGACCATGTGTATGTAATTTCCCACCTCCCCCTGACATTTAGGGCATTTTTCGTCTGGAGTGCGATAGATTCGTGCCAACCGCTGGGGTGTGTAGTGTACCCTGTGAAGAAATTTTAGCTGGACAAATTTATCCTTAGCTGAGATCATGCGAGGTATAAACTGTTGTAGGCCCTCAGACCAGTCTTCTTCCGTCAGTGCAGGGAGGTCCTGGTGCTATGCCGAAAAGGCTCTGTTGGCACCGGTGCCACCATCACACGTTAGACGGAGATATATGGAGGAGAGTATTCTATCCATTAGGCGTGACGTAAGTAGTCGTTCGACCTGATGTGGTTCTAGAGTGATGGGGTTCGGGAATTGTGCTCTAATAGCATGTCTTAGTTGCAGGAAACTGAAATACATCCAGGGGGGAAGCTCAAACTTGCTCTTAAGTCTTTCAAACGGGAGCAACCGTCCCTCAGGCATTACATCTTTTAGTGTCCTTATGCCGTACCTAGCCCACACCAGCGGGTCAGGCACAGTACGCAAATGGGGTAAACCTGGGTTGCCCCAAAGGGGCATGTGTGGGGAAAGAGTAGCAGGCTTCCCTAGGTATTTAGAGACTTGTCTCCAAACCCTAACCGTAGTCCTCATGGGGGTGATGATGTCCTTGGTGGATTTAGGCCCCCTGTAAACTAAGTTGCTCAGTTCCGAATAGGAACCCACTATGGCTGCCTCAAGGTTAACCGATGGATTAGATTGATCCTGGGTAAACCACCATTGCACCGATACCAGGACCGACGCCCAGTAGTACTTACGAAAGTTAGGGAGGGCAAGTCCACCCCCAGATAGTGCCATCTGAAGTATAGACCTACCCCCCCTTGGCACCGCCCCCTGCCAAATGAATGAGCCTATAATCCATTCTAGTCTCTGGAAGAAGGAGTTAGAAATAGCAATAGGGGTGTTTCTGAACAGGTACAGGAATTAGGGGAGAAAATACATTTTAAGTAAATTAACTCGTCCTACAGGCGTAAGTGGGAGGTTCTTTCAGACAGAGCATTTCTGTGTGAGTTTGTGCAGGACGGGTTGGACATTGAGTTCCAAATACCTTGGCAGATGCCTATGGATCTGGATACCCAGATACTTGAAACTGTCCACCCACTGAAAGGGGGTGGGAGGTCTCGGGGAGGATGCACTCGGACTAAGCGGGAATATTACCGACTTATCCCAGTTAATCCTAACTCCCGAGTATTTGCCAAAAGAGTCTATTAGTTCCAGGGCAGCTGGCAGTGAGTTATGGGAGTCCTTAAGGTACAGGAGTGTATCGTCCGCGTACATGGATACTTTTTCAACAATGGGGTAGACTGAGATGCCGGCTATAGTCTTTGAGGTTCTGAAAAGGATGGCCAGGGGCTCAATAGCTAGTGCAAAGAGAGCCGGGGAGAGGGGGCATCCCTGCCTGGTGCCCCGGCGGAGTGGGAATGACACAGAGAGGCGGCCATTGGCCCGGACCCTCGCTGATGGGTTGGAATACATCATCTTGAGCCACGTAATGAATACCGAACCCAGACCAAACCTCTGTAACACCAACCATAAGTATTCCCACTCCACCGAGTCAAATGCTTTTTCCGCATCCAAGGATGCAACTACCTCCTCTCCCCCTGTCCCAGCCACCCTGTCTATCACCGTAAATAATCTCTGCAGGTTTATGTCCGTACCCTTACCGGGCATAAACCCAGTCTGATCCCCATGTATCAAAGATAGTATAACCGTATTAAGTCTATTGGCCAGGACTTTAGTCAAGATCTTCGCGTCCACGTTCAGAAGTGATATTGGCCTGTACGATGAACATAACTCCAAATCCTTCCCTGGTTTGGGAATGACCACAATCACCGCCCTCATCATAGAAGGCGGCAAGGTGCCACTCCCAAAAGATGTCAAGAGGGTTCCACGTAGTCTGGCTGCCACCACGTTACTATGTGTTTTGAAGAATTCAGCTGGTAGGCCGTCATCTCCTGGGGTCATCCCGGCCTGCATAGAGGAGATTGCCGTCTGGACCTCCTTAAGGGATATATTGTCGTTTGTAATTCAGCAGGGGTGTATACAGCCCTGGAGGAGTACAGGCTCTTATAGTATGCGACAAATTGAGCATTAATTTCTCCCGAGTCAGATACCACTCTCTCAGAGTCATCCCTAATATTGGCAAAATGTATAGTGTCGACTGGCTCCCTAGAGAGCCAGGCGAGCATACGGCCCGACCTCTCTCCTTGTTCAAATATTCTTTGTGATTGGAACAATATCTGCTTTTTTGCTGCTGAAATTCTGAGCAATTGTACTTCCCTCCATGCCACCATCAAATCCTTCCTCTGGTCCTCTCTCCCACCCTCTGGGTATTAATTTTCCAGTCTCTGAGCAGTGGCCTCTGCCTGTGTAAGCGAGTCCTGGGAGGATGAGCGAGCCAACCCTATGATCATCTTATACTGTCTTTTAACATGGTCCTTGAACTGTTCCCATCTGGGGGGCGTCTCCATTCCCTCCGGGTCAGGGGCCCAATACTCTACAATGGCAGAGTCCACCACAGGCTCAACCCACTCATCCGACACCCAGAATCTCGATAGGCGCCATAAGGAGTCACCTGGATTTGCCCTAACGTGTAGCTTCAAGAGGATAGGCGCATGATCTGATATTCCTCTAGGGATGAGAGTTATGTCTTGCACCTTTGGCAGAACAGGGCTGCTGACATAGATAAGATCAATCCGTGACATAGCCTTGTACGTAGCAGAGCTGCATGTGTACCCCCTGATCCTAGGGTATTTCCATCTCCAAACATCAGTAAGGCCCATAGTATTAGCCCGGTGAGAGAGTGGAGAATCCACGGCCCCATCGGTGGATAATTTATCCATAGCAGGGCAAGGGACCATGTTGAAATCCCCAGCCAGTATCACTGCAGCAAACTAGTGGGTTGCCAAAATCTGCGTGATCTTAGTGAGGAGTCCAACCGTAGCTGGGGGAGGGTTGTACAGACCCACTATCAGTATAGGCATTCCTTCAATATTAGCATGTAGGGCCACGTATTTACCATCGGGATCCAGATGTAGGTTTAGGAGTACAAACTCAAGGGTTTTGCGTATTAAGATGCTGACTCCACGCGGGCATGGGTAGAATGGGTGGCATGATAGTAATGACTGACCCAAGGCTTCCTGAGACTAAGGACTCTGCCTCCGACTAAGTGTGTTTCTTGCAAGATGCAGACATCGGGAGAGTGCTGCTTAAGGAACTTAAAGACAAGAGCCCGTTTAATTTTGGAATTGAGTCCCCTGACATTCCAGGAAATGACCGTCAGGGGAGCCATAGGGAGAGATATAGACACGTTTGGGAGGTTCCCAGTCCCACATCTGGATCACCAAGGCCTCCTCCTGAGGGGAATGTGTGCCTCCAACCTATACCTAATATCTGCATGAACACCAGCAGCACAGTCAGGACATATGTATATAGCATTCCTTCAACCAATAAAACAGGCCTGAGAACAACAAAAAAGGGAAAAATAAAAAAACTAAAATATAAAACAGTTTCCCCAACACCCCCCCCCCCCCTGTGCCCCCATACCAACTGGGGTGCACCTGGATCCCTTTAACGAACATGGTTATCAACCACATGGGGTCATGAACTTAAAACAAGTAGGCGATTCAAACCCGGACACTAAGTGCACTAGGGGGTTGCAGAGATGCCGCCAACGGGCGGGATGATGATTTCAATAATCTCCTGGCTGAGCCAGGGCAGTTAAACTTGTGTAGTACTTGCGTGGTACCAAGACCTGTCAGCAAGAGACAAAAGGGCTAGCAGGAAACGTGACACTGTCTTCAGTACTTGTCAGGGATGTGACCGTGTGTCCCCCCATCAATAAGTGCTGGGAACTTCATATCAAGTGGGTGCAAAGGTAGTAACAAACTGGGGCACGACCAGCACAGTCCTCCGGCAGCCAGATCAGTAAACACACGTGTATAACTCTCGGCTCACCTCTCCTCCTCCATCCCCCGGGTGCAGCCAGCCAGTAACCTTCTCGACCACGGCTGGGACCTCCAGAGATGGGGGGGGAGGAAAGAGAAGGAAGCAGGGGGGGGGGGCAGTAGAGAAAAACAAAATGTCCATGGCTGGCAGCCGGCAAACAAGTCTCACTCCCGGGGGGACACACAGTAAGGTATATAGCAACTCAAGTTTCCTAGGTCCAGTCGTAGTAGCAAATTCAGCGGGATTCATGGGTCATTCGCCTGGAAGGGTGTTCACCCATCTTGCCGCCTCCTCGGTGTAGTAAAAAAACGGGCCGACTCCCCATCCACCACTAGGGATGAGCCGAACACCCCCCGTTCGGCTTGCACCAGAACCCGCGAACGGACCTAAAGTCCGTGCGAGCTTTAGAACCCTATTAGTTATAATGGATGCGAATGTTCGAAATCAAAAGTGCTAATTTTAAAGGCTAATATGCAGGTTAATGTCATAAAAAGTGTTTGGGGACCTGGGTCCTGCCCCAGGGGACATGTATCAATGCTAATTTTTTTTTTAAAAACTGACGTTTTTTCAGGAGCAGTGATTTTAATAATGCTTTAATTGAAACAATAAAAGTGTAATATTCCTTTAAATTTCATACCTGGGGGGTGTCTATAGTATGCATGTAAAGGGGCGCATGTTTGCTGTGCTTAGAACTGTCCCTGCAAAAAGTGTCATTTTTGCAAGAAAAAAAGCTATTTAAAATAACTTGCGGCTAATGTGAATTGACGGCTCCCGTAATACAGAGAACAGTCATTCATTGAAAGTCATTCATAAAAAAAAAGTCATTGATAAAAAAATTTTTTTTAAAAAAGCGTGGAGGTCCCCCCAAATTCAATAACCAGGCCCTTCAGGTCTGGGATGGATATTAAGGGGGACCCCAGCCAAAAAAAAAAATGGCGTAGGGTCCCCCTCAAAATCCATACCAGACCCTCGAGGTCTGAAATGGATTTTAAGTCGAACCCTAGCCAAAAAAAATGGCGTGGGGTCCCCCTCAAAATCCATACCAGACCCTTATCCGAGCACGCAACCTGGCAGGCCGCAGGAAAAGAGGGGGGGACGAGAGCGCCCCCCTCCCGCCTGTACTGTACCAGGCCACATGCCCTCAACATTGGGAGGATGCTTTGGGGGTCTGAGACCCCCAAAGCACCTTGTCCCCATGTTGATGAGGACAAGGGCCTCGTCCCCACAACCGTGCCCGGTGGTTGTGGGGGTCTGCGGGCGGGGGGCTTATCGGAATCTGGAAGCCCCCTTTAACAAGGGGACCCCCAGATCCCACCCCCCCTGTGTGAAATGGTAAGGGGGTACAAAAGTACCCATACCATTTCACCAAAAAAGTGTCAAACATTGACAATTCCTTTATTAAAATCTTCTTTCTTCATCCTTCGGTTTCTTCATCTTCTCCTTCCGTCATCTTCTTCCATCTTCTTCCATTTTCTCCTTATTCCAATCCGCTTCTTCTTGTGCTGGTCTTCTTGTCCTTCTCATCCGGCATCTTCTTCCATGGCGTCGGCATCTGTTCTTCTGTCAGGCCGCTCCTCGCAATGGAGGCTCCCGCTGTGTGAGGCTTCGCTCCGTCTGACAGGTCTTTTATAACGGAGGGCACCTGGTGAACCCGCCCCCCTCTGACGTCATGGGGAAAGCCATAGGGAATTCCCCATGACGTCCCCGTGCGTCAGAGGGGGCGGGTCACCAGGTGCCCTCCATTATAAAAGACCTGTCAGACGCAGCGAAGCCTCACACAGCGGGAGCCTCCCATTGCGAGGAGTGGCCCAAGAAGAGACACCAACGCCGACGCCATGGAAGAAGATGCCGGACGAGAAGGACGAGAAGACCAGCGCAAGAAGAAGCGGATCGGAGGAAGAAGAAAATGGAAGAAGATGGAAGAAGATGACGGAAGGAGAAGATGAAGAAACCGAAGGATGAAAAAGAAGAAAGAAGATTTTAATAAAGGAATTGTCTAAGACCGTCTCCTGTGATTTTTACAATTTTTGACACTTTTTTTGGTGAAATGGTAGGGGTACTTTTGTACCCCCTTACCATTTCACACAGGGGGGGCCGGGATCTGGGGGTCCCCTTGTTAAAGGGGGCTTCCAGATTCCGATAAGCCCCCCGCCCGCAGACCCCCACAACCACCGGGCACGGTTGTGGGGACGAGGCCCTTGTCCTCATCAACATGGGGACAAGGTGCTTTGGGGGTCTCAGACCCCCAAAGCATCCTCCCAATGTTGAGGGCATGTGGCCTGGTACGGTTCAGGCGGGAGGGGGGGCGCTCTCGCCCCCCCTCTTTTCCTGCGGCCTGGCAGGTTGCGTGCTCGGATAAGGGTCTGGTATGGATTTTGAGGGGGACCCCACGCAATTTTTTTGGGCTGGGGTTCCCCTTAAAATCCATCCCAGACCTCAAGGGTCTGGTATGGATTTTGAGGGGGTAGAAAAAAAGGGGGGTGAATACTGCGCTGTATATGAAATTAGATGAAAAAAGCAGCTGACATTGCCGAAAGATTGTCGGTTGTAAGGAATTTGTGTGTGTATTAATGCAGCACTGAAAATAAACTAGTGCTTTTGAAAGCAAAGTACTGTTGTGGTGAGTAAAAATAAATGAGAATATTATGGTGTGATGCCGACCTCTAATACCTTAAATATGCAAAAAATATGAAGCACAAAGCCTTACATGTAAAACACATAAAATTGGTATAGATACAATATTTTCAATAAAATAGTGGGTATAAAATTTCTTGTGATTAAAATTGGTGAGAATAAAATCGAAATGGTTTTATACCGTGAAAAAATATTGTGATAGATAAAATATAAAGTCTTTAAAACTCAATATCTGTTAAAATCGTGGGTGCTAGGTGAAGGAACTATACATATAAGTGTATAGAAGTGAAGTCCATAGCATTGATTGGTGATCAAGTGAAATAACACTGTGGCAATGGGTGACTCTGTTCAGTGTGATGGTGACAGTTGTCTGATGGCTCTTGGGCCTAATGGAATAAGGCTTACCGGATGGATTGGACTTGAAAAGGCTTATGCCTCACAAGTCGCAAGAGCTTTAACATTTTAGGGACTGGCAAATCTCAGCTCCACATTATGACTCCAAAACTTTCTCAGGTACCACATGGGTTGGTGGTTAGCAGGAGGGTAAGTATCAGATGGGGAGAATGAGCGTCAGGGGTCCACGTTCTCAAGCGTGTTGTGTGGTCATATCAAAAGAAAGAAAACACTCACATTTGGTTGGTTAAAAATAGGCCTGTTTTAAAATTGGAATTGGCGTGGTGCTGTCCTTGTAGTCCACCCGATGCGTTTCGTCCGCGTAGACGTCGTCTGGGGTGTGGACTACATGTGCTAGCAGCACGCATTTATAGGGAGTGTGACCCCAAAGTGAAAAAACGTTGGTGTAGACCGGAAGTGACATCACTTCCGGTCTGGCGAAATTTTAATGTTAGTATTATTAAAAAATAAAGTGGGATAACGTTGGGCATGAGGCCACAATATTTCCTCAATTCACTAATTAATAGTTTTCATAATTTTATCCATGTTAATGCCTCTATTGGGGTATTAAATCCCATTAGAAGCTGTGGGGAGAAGCGTCATGGCGTCACTTCCGCCCTGGGCCATGTGACCGCATGTCTAACCAAGCCTCACTATGGATCTCCCAGAGCGGCGGCGCATAGACGCTTTATTGTGTTTATTAAGAGGAACCAAGCCTCGTTTTGGTACGAGGCCGGTATGACGCAATTGCGTCACAACCCGGAAGAACCAAGCCTCGTTCTCGCTTTTGTGTGGTTTCCATGATGAATGTGTGTTAACACAGTCGTATAGTGTGAAATGTCATACTTTGCTGACACCGGGGGCGGGGACTAGAGGTCCCGGAACTCAATAGGATCAAATCACATCCCAAAAGGGGATGGATATATCGTAAATAGAGTAGATGGCAATCTGTAATAACACTGGTTTGTCTCTAGGATTATGAGCCTAATCTAGACGTAATGTCACATTGGGGTGACACTTGTTACTCATAGTTACACATTTAAAATCCAATATCACATATACCAATACGCATATATATATATATATATATAAAAAATGAAAAATGGGCAACATAGTATTTAAAAGAGCCAAAATGTAAAAATTCATACACAAAGTGTCTATATAAAATATTTGTTATAAAAATACCAGGGACGGTTCTTATAAAATCCATATATAGAATATATGGTGTAAATGTATATAAACATATAAAAATGTATAAAGATGAATTCCTAAAAGATGGCTTTAGATTGTCATAAAAAATAGATGTTGATGTATATAAACATATAAAAATATATAAAAATATATATAGATGAATTTCTAAAAATATATATAAAATTTTCTTTGTTAACATGTACCTAAAAAATGCCTAAAAGTTAGAACCTGGAGTAATCGGGTGTTGTGTTGTATTGCTACGTCTAGGTATGTATTCATGGGTAAGTATATCGTTAGTTTCTATTGGGGGATATTATTTACGCTTTATTAATGAATGCGTTTATATCCCAGTCTATGTTCATTCCTGTCGGAGAATGCAATTGCAATTGGTATATCCAAAAAGTTTCAAGTTGTGAGACCCCTCTGGTTTTGGCTCCTCCCCTCCACGGTGCTGTAAATTTATCTATAATCGCAAACTGGGTACCACTGGGGTCTCTATTATGATATTGACAGTAATGCCTTGGTACCGTATGCTTAGTACTTCCACTGTTTATTTTTGAAATATGTTCAGACACTCTCGTTGTGAAAGAACGTATGGTACGGCCGACATATTGTTTTTAAAAATGGGCAAGTGATTAAGTATACAACGTGCGTGGTGGCGCATGTACTGAAATGCTTAATGGGGTATTTTGTCTTGGTTACTGAAGACTCAAATTCTTTAGTCGTACATCTTCCTTTGATGTTGTAGTGGCAGACAACACATTTTTTACATGGGTAATATCCTATGAGATTATGGAAGAAGGACGGTTTAGTTGGAGGATTAATGATTGTAGGGGCAATTTGGCTTTTAAGCGAAGGTGCCCCTTTATATATCACTCTGGCGTTGTCTGGTAGGAGTGGGCCTAAAACCTTGTCATTTTTTAAAATATTCCAATGCTTGGCTAATATAGATTTAATCTGTTTGTGTTGAACTGAATAACCAGTTAGAAAGGACCATTTAAACTTGTCATCCGCAGCGGCTCTGGGTTTGTCTATCAACAGTCTTGTTCTGTCTGTTTCCACGGTGCTTTTTAGATCTTGGTCAACTTCTTCCATGTTGTATCCTTTTTCCTTGAATCGATCACGTAGGGTATTAGCCTGCGATTTAAAAGTATCCAGATCGGTACAGTTTCTACGTAGTCTAAGAAACTGGCTTTTTGGGACAGATCTGAGCCAGCTCTTGCGATGACAGCTGTCGATCGGAATAAATCCATTTCGATCCGTTGTTTTAAAATGGGTGCTGAATTTAAAAGTGTCTTCAGAGAGTTGAATTTCTAAGTCCAAAAAATGAATTTGGGTACGACTTGATTCATAGGTAAGTACGATGCCACGGTCGTTGTCATTAAGGAAGGAGAAAAAATTATCTAGGGATTCCTGTGATCCCTTCCATAGGAGGAGGATGTCATCAATATACCTGGCCCATAGTTTCAATTTAGGTCTTGCTGTGGCATAGATGACATCTTCCTCCCATTTAGCCATGAAAATATTTGCTAGGCTGGGGGCAAATTTGGCTCCCATTGCAACGCCCTTATCTTGTGAGTAAAATTGTCCATTAAACCAGAAATAATTATGGTTCGTTGCAAAATAATTTTGAGGGGGACCCTACGCCATTTTTTTTTTTTGGCTGGGGTCCCCCTTAATATCCACCCCAGACCTAAAGGGCCTGGTTATTGAATTTGGGGGGACCCCCACGCTTTTTTTTTTGTTTTCTATCAATGAATGACAGTTCTCTGTGTTACGGGAGCCATCAATTCATTAGCCGCGAGTGCTTTTAAATAGCTTTTTTCCTGCAAAAATGACACTTTTTGCAGTGACAGTTCTAAGCACAGGAAATCTTCCCCCCTTCACAGGCAACCTATAGACACCCCCCAGATGTGATACTGCAATGCTGTACTAACAGCACGCACACACAAATCCCCAGAAATAAAGCACATATTGTCAGCAGTCAGCAGCACACTGACACGCTGACACTGAAACACAATACATCCTGCCTGTTGGCAATTATGGCTCTCCTCGCTGCCTGCGCTGCACCAGCATTGCACTGCGACTGGCGCAATGCATTGCGGGCCGCTCGCATCACACGAATTTGATGCGAGCGGCCCAAATAGTTCTGGGCTCGCCGAACGGGCGAACGCCCGATGTTCGATTCGAACATGGGTTCGAATCGAACACCGGGCCCATCCCTATCCACCACCCGCAAACGTGCGGGAAACAGCATACTATATTTGATGTTGCGGGACCGTAGGGATTGTTTGACCGCATCAAAGGATTTCCGTCTTTTCTGCGTGTCCACCGAGAAGTCCGGAAAGAACATGAGGCGGGTAGCTTTGTATCGGACATTCTCCATCTTCCGGGCCTCCCGAAGTATAAGGTCCCGGTCCCTGAAGTTCATCAATTTAAAGATGAATATGCGCGGTGGGGCGCCAGGGGGTCTGCGGGTAGGTGGCATTCTGTGCGCCCTCTCTACCACAAAATGTTGGTAAAATGGCGCCTGCGGGAACAGCGTGCGCAGGAGATGTTCCGTGAATGCCGGGATATCCGGGCCCTCGGTACCCTCCGGGAGGCCTATGATACGCAAGTTATTGCACCGGTTACGGTTCTCGGCGTCTTCGGACTTAGTTTCCAGATGTTTGAGGCGGATAGGGACCGTGTGCAGGGTGGCAGTGTGGTCCCGCAGGGTGTCCTCCGTGTCTCCGATATGGCTTTCAGCCTCGTCCACCTGCCTGCGGATCTTCTCATAATCCTTCCTCATGAGACCCATCTCTATCTCTAAGGAGTCAATCTTGGTGGTCAGTAGGGATGAGCCGAACACCCTTCGGTTCGCACCAGAACCTTCGAACCGACCGAAAGTTCGCGCAAATTTTCGAACCCTATACGTTATAATGGACGCGAACGTTCGAAATCAAAAGTGCTAATTACAACGGCCAATATGCATGTTAATGTCATAAAACAGGTTTGGGGACCCGGGTCCTGCCCCAGGGGACATATATCAATGCAAAAAGAACTTTTAAAAACTAACGTTTTTTCGGGAGCAGTCATTTTAATGATGCATAAAGTGAAAAAAAAAAAGTGAAATTTTCCTTTAAATATGGTACCTGGGGGGTGTCTAAAGTATGCCTGTGAAGTGGCATGTGTTTCCCGTGTTTAGAACTGTCCTTGCACAAAATGACATTTTTAAAGGAAAAAAAGAAGCCATTTAAAACCACTTGCGGCTTTAGGTTTGTTCTTAAGTAGAATCTGAACAGGTACATTATGAAGTGTAGCTCCATCCCAAAAAAATCTATTTTTAAGCTTTTTGGAGAACATAGGGAGGGGTTATCACCCCTGTAACATTTGCTGTCTTTGCACATCTGTTCAGAACATGTCACCTCACTTTCCGTCCCAATGACAAATGTTTTTGGAAAAAGTGGGGTTTTAATTGAAACAAGGATTGGTGATAAAGTATCAGTAGAGAGGAGATACCTTTTTCCCAAATTAAATCTAACAGGATAGAATTTCCCTTCCTAGGGGTAGATTTCCTCTCACTTCCTGTTTTCTCTTTCCATTTGCAAGTAGGAGTCGTTTGTAAGTTGGATGTATGAAAGTAGGGGCCTGGCGTATATACTCTGCAGAAATTTGCCCTATTAGATGTTGGTGTAGCCACAAGACTGGTGGGCACAGGAATGGGCCCTGCTGTGAGTTAATAGATCAAGATTTGTAATTGCATGCACCTGTTGAACAGGGCAGAAAAATTGGGGGTGGTGGTGGTGGTGGTGGACGGTGTTGCCACAAGACTGTAAGCTCTCACAGTTACTCTTGGTGGGCGCAGGAATGGGCCCTGCTGTGAGTTATTAGATCAAGATTTGTAATTGCAAGCACCTGATGAACAGGGCAGAAAAATTGGGCCTTTGGCGGTGGTGGTGGACGGTGTTGCCACAAGACTGTAGGCCCTCATAGTTACTCTTGGTGGGCGCAGGAATGGGCCCTGCTGTGAACTATTAGATCAAGATTTGTAATTACCCGCCCCTGTTAAACAGGGGCTGAAAAATTGTGCCTTAGGCACTGGTGCTGGTGCCACAACACTGCAACCCCTCACAGATACTGTACTTGGAGCACAGCAGTCACACGTGTTGCGAAGCATTTTTTTAAAAAATTGTAAGTACACGCCCCTGTTAAACAGGGGCTGAAAAATTGTGCCTTAGGCACTGGTGCTGGTGCCACAACACTGCAACCCCTCACAGATACTGTACTTGGAGCACATTGTTGCGAAGCATTTTTTTTTAAAAATTGTATGTACACGCCCCTGTTAAACAGGGGCTGAAAAATTGTGCCTTAGGCACTGGTGCTGGTGCCACAACACTGCAACCCCTCACAGATACTGTACTTGGAGCACAGCAGTCACACGTGTTGCGAAGCATTTTTTTTAAAAATTGTAAGTACACGCCCCTGTTAAACAGGGGCTGAAAAATTGTGCCTTAGGCACTGGTGCTGGTGCCACAACACTGCAACCCCTCACAGATACTGTACTTGGAGCACAGTGTTGCGAAGCATTTTTTTATAAAAATTGTATGTACACGCCCCTGTTAAACAGGGGCTGAAAAATTGTGCCTTAGGCACTGGTGTGGTGGCATGGATCATTGAGGAGGAGGAAGAGGATAGTCAGTGAACATAAGAGGACAGTCACTCAGCATCAGCATAGGCAGTCTTGAAGGGATGTGATGTGACATTAAAAATTATTCGGTTATATCCGCCTCAGGTGCCTGGTAGCTGGTGGTGATCCAAGACTGATTCATTTTGATGAAGGTCAGTCGATCAACCGAGGCGGTGGACAGGCGCACCCTATGATCAGTCACAAATCCTCCAGCAGCACTGAATGTGCGTTCGGACAGAACGCTGGAGGCAGGACAGGCCAGTAGCTCAATTGCATACTGTGCAAGCTCTGGCCAGTGATCCATCCTCAGGACCCAGTAAGCCAGAGGATTTTCGGTGGGAAAGGTGTCCAAGTCTGACCTTGCCCCAAGGTATTCCTGCACCATGTATATCAGACGCTGGCGATGGTTGCTGGAACCGATCATACCTTGGGGCTGCGGACTAAAAAATTGTCTGAACGCATCGGTCAGACGTCCACCTTCCCCACCGCTCCTTCTGCTACTGACCGAAGCCTCAGCTACTCGTCGCCCAGGACCAGGAGTTTGTAGCCTCCCAGTTTCTGGGAACGCGTTGCACAGACCTTTCTGCAAGGCCTCCCTGAGATGTCTCATCCTCTGCTCCCTCTGCGACGGCAAGATAAGGTCCGCAACCTTACCCTTGTACCGTGGATCAAGGAGAGTGGCCAGCCAGTAATGGTCCCTCTCCTTGATCCGAAGAACACGAGGATCCTTCCGCAGGCTTTGCAGGATCAGGGAGGCCATGCAGCGTAGGTTAGCTGAGGCATTCGGTCCGGAGTCTTCTGGGTCACTGAGGATGACATGATCGCCAGCCACCTCCTCCCAGCCACGTACAAGTCCACTGGTTTGTTGGGACTGTACATCATCCCTAAAAGACTGCTGCTGCTGATGCTGAGTGCCAGGCTCCACCTCCATGCTCACACAATCCTCCTCCTCCTCCTCCTCCTCCTCATCCTCTTCCTGTGTGATGGGTGGGACAGGAGGAACACTGTCCGGATAAAGGGGGCCTTGAGAGGCAAGGAAGTCCTCCTCTTCCTGCCTCTGTTCTGCCTCAAGTGCCCTGTCCATTATCCCACGCAGCGTATGCTCCAACAGGTGGACAAGAGGGACAGTGTCACTGATGCATGCACTGTCACTGCTCACCATCCTCGTGGCCTCCTCAAATGGTGAGAGGACAGTGCATGCATCCTCTGATCATGCTCCACTGACGTGGGGAAAAAAAACCAAGCTCCCCTGACCCTGTCCTGGTGCCGTAGTCGCAAAGGTACTCATTGATGGCCCTCTGCTGCGTGTGCAGTCGCTGCAGCATGGCCAACGTTGAGTTCCACCTGGTGGGCATGTCACATATTAGGCGGTTCTTGGGAAGGTTCAGCTCCTTTTGCAGCTCAGTCAGCCGAGCACTGGCATTATAAGATCGGCGGAAATGCACACAGACTTTCCTGGCCTGCCTCAGGACATCCTGTAAGCCTGGGAACCTGCCCAAGAACCGCTGCACCACCAGGTTGAGGACGTGAGCCATGCAGGGCACATGGGTGAGCTGCCCCTGTCGCAGGGCGGAGAGGAGGTTGGTGCCATTGTCAGAAACGACCATTCCTGGCTTAAGCTGACGTGGCGTCAACCACCTCTCGGCCTGCCCCTGCAGAGCTGCCAGAACCTCTGGCCCAGTGTGGCTCCTGTCCCCCAAACACACCAGCGCAAGCACGGCATGGCATCTTTTTGCCTGCGTACTTGCGTAGCCCCTTGTACGCCTACGGAGCACCGCTGGTTCCAAGGACAGAGCACTGGAGGAAGAAGAAGAGGAGGGGGTGGAGGAGAGAGGTGTGTCACAACCAGTAGCAGTAGTAGCGTTTTGGAGGCGTGGTGGCGGAACAACCTCCAACACTACTGCACCTTGTCCTGCATCCCTCCCAGCTGCCAATAGAGTGACCCAATGGGCCGTGAAAGAAAGGTACCGTCCCTGTCCATGCCTGCTGGACCATGAGTCAGCGGTAATATGCACCTTACCGCTGACCGCCCTGTCCAGCGAGGCATGGACATTGCCCTCCACATGCCGGTAGAGAGACGGAATCGCCTTCCGTGAGAAAAAGTGGCGTTTGGGAACCTGCCACTGAGGAACCGCACATTGAACAAACTCACGGAAGGGGGCCGAGTCTACCAACTGAAAAGGCAGCAGTTGAAGTGCTAGCAATTTAGCCAGGCTAGCATTCAACCGCTGGGCATGTGGATGGCTGGGAGTGTACTTCTTTCTACGGTCCAGCAGCTGGGGCAGGGAAATTTGCCTGCTGCAATCGGACGTCGGTGTACTGCAAGTACTTGGTTGTGACACACCTAATTCTACACCTTCAGTCCTCTCAGAGCAGCTTTCAGAGAGGACTGAAGGTGTAGTGGGGATGGAGATCCCAGCTGAGGAGGAGCAAGGAGAGGTCCGCTTAGTTCTTTGGTGTGGGTCTTTTATGTGTGCCTGCCAACGAGCTGCATGGCAGGTCGCCATATGTCTGGTCATGCTTGTGGTGCCCAAGCGGCTGATGTTTTGGCCACGCGAGATACGCTTGAGACAAATATTGCAAATAGCAGTGGTGCGATCTGATGCACTCGTCTCAAAAAAGGCCCACACCAAAGAACTTTTCTGATAACGTGCAGAGGCAGCGCCCTGCACAGGCGGAGCTCTGCGGTGTTGTACAGTTGCTGTGCTGGCCTCTACCTGGCCTCCAGGGGGCACCCTGCCTCGTTGGACATGTGACGCCGCATTCTCCTCCTCCTCGTCCTCCTCCTCATCCTCTCTCCCTTCAGGCACCCACGTGGAGTCAGTGACCTCATCATCCCCTCCCTCTTCACCACTAGAGCAAACCTGGCAGTAAGCTGCAGCTGGTGGAACAGTACTGCCAGATTCCTCAAGCTGGGTATCATCATCCGAGCCTTCGAATCGTTGGGCATCCTCCTCCTGGAGCATGTACCCAACACTGTGCTCAAAGAGTTCGGGGGACTCCTCAGGAGGACATGGTGGGTCTAGGGAAGGGGTGGCTGATGATGCTCTGCCAGTACCCTGAGCCTGGGTGAGAGAGGATGAGGAGGATGAGGAGGGCTTGGTCATCCATTCTACCAAGCCTTCAGCATGATGCGGCTCCACATGTCCAGCTGCCGAAAACAAAGACGCGCGTGTCCCATGGCCACGTGCTGATGACGATGCGCGACCACGTCCACGTCCACGGCCACGTCCACTAGAAACAGAGCCTGCCTGCCCTGTGTTCTTGGCTCTGCACGCTCTGCCTCCCCTTGGCGGTCTTCCAGCCATTGTAGTCGGTAGTCCTGTGGGTGCTGCTGAGAAGAATATATAGGAGCTCTGTGTGATGCCACTAACACACTAGAAGTCCTGTGGGTGCTGCTGAGAAGAAAATATAGGAGCTCTGTGTGATGCCACTAACACACTAGAAGTCCTATGGGTGCTTCTGCAAAGAAAATAGAGGAGCTCTGTGTGATGCCACTAACACACTAGAAGTCCTGTGGGTGCTGCTGAGAAGAAAATAGAGGAGCTCTGTGTGATGCCACTAACACACTAGAAGTCCTGTGGGTGCTGCTGAGAAGAAAATAGAGGAGCTCTGTGTGATGCCACTAACACACTAGAAGTCCTATGGGTGCTTCTGCAAAGAAAATAGAGGAGCTCTGTGTGATGCCACTAACACACTAGAAGTCCTGTGGGTGCTGCTGAGAAGAAAATATAGGAGCTCTGTGTGATGCCACTAACACACTAGAAGTCCTATGGGTGCTTCTGCAAAGAAAAAAGAGGAGCTCTGTGTGATGCCACTAACACACTAGAAGTCCTATGGGTGCTTCTGCAAAGAAAATAGAGGAGCTCTGTGTGATGCCACTAACACACTAGAAGTCCTGTGGGTGCTGCTGAGAAGAAAATAGAGAAGCTCTGTGTGATGCCACTAACACACTAGAAGTCCTGTGGGTGCTGCTGAGAAGAAAATAGAGGAGCTCTGTGTGATGCCACTAACACACTAGAAGTCCTATGGGTGCTTCTGCAAAGAAAATAGAGGAGCTCTGTGTGATGCCACTAACACACTAGAAGTCCTGTGGGTGCTGCTGAGAAGAAAATATAGGAGCTCTGTGTGATGCCACTAACACACTAGAAGTCCTATGGGTGCTTCTGCAAAGAAAATAGAGGAGCTCTGTGTGATGCCACTAACACACTAGAAGTCCTGTGGGTGCTGCTGAGAAGAAATATAGGAGCTCTGTGTGATGCCACTAACACACTAGAAGTCCTATGGGTGCTTCTGCAAAGAAAAAGAGGAGCTCTGTGTGATGCCACTAACACACTAGAAGTCCTGTGGGTGCTTCTGCAAATAAAATAGAGGAGCTCTGTGTGATGCCACTAACACACTAGAAGTCCTGTGGGTGCTGCTGAGAAGAAAATATAGGAGCTCTGTGTGATGGGACTAACACACTTCAAGTCCTATAGGTGCTTCTGGGAACAAAATATATGATCTCTGTGTGATGGGACTAACACACTTCAAGTCCTATAGGTGCTTCTGGGAACAAAATATATGATCTCTGTGTGATTGGACTAACACACTTCAAGTCCTATAGGTGCTTCTGGGAAGAAAAATATAGGTCTGTGTGATGGGACTAACACACTTCAAGTCCTATAGGTGCTTCTGGGAACAAAATATATGATCTCTGTGTGATTGGACTAACACACTTCAAGTCCTATAGGTGCTTCTGGGAACAAAATATATGATCTCTGTGTGATGGGACTAACACACTTCAAGTCCTATAGGTGCTTCTGGGAACAAAATATATGATCTCTGTGTGATTGGACTAACACACTTCAAGTCCTATAGGTGCTTCTGGGAAGAAAATATAGGTCTGTGTGATGGGACTAACACACTTCAAGTCCTATAGGTGCTTCTGGGAACAAAATATATGATCTCTGTGTGATTGGACTAACACACTTCAAGTCCTATAGGTGCTTCTGGGACAAAATATATGATCTCTGTGTGATGGGACTAACACACTTCAAGTCCTATAGGTGCTTCTGGGAACAAAATATAGGATATCTGTGTGATGGGACTAACACACTTCAAGTCCTATAGGTGCTTCTGGGAAGAAAATATAGGTCTGTGTGATGGACTAACACACTTCAAGTCGTATAGGTGCTTCTGGGAACAAAATATATGATCTCTGTGTGATTGGACTAACACACTTCAAGTCCTATAGGTGCTTCTGGGAACAAAATATATGATCTCTGTGTGATGGACTAACACACTTCAAGTCCTATAGGTGCTTCTGGGAAGAAAATGTAGGTCTGTGTGATGGGACTAACACACTTCAAGTCCTATAGGTGCTTCTGGGAACAAAATATATGATCTCTGTGTGATTGGACTAACACACTTCAAGTCCTATAGGTGCTTCTGGGAACAAAATATATGATCTCTGTGTGATGGGACTAACACACTTCAAGTCCTATAGGTGCTTCTGGGAACAAAATATATGATCTCTGTGTGATTGGACTAACACACTTCAAGTCCTATAGGTGCTTCTGGGAAGAAAAATATAGGTCTGTGTGATGGGACTAACACACTTCAAGTCCTATAGGTGCTTCTGGGAACAAAATATATGATCTCTGTGTGATTGGACTAACACACACTTCAAGTCCTATAGGTGCTTCTGGGAACAAAATATATGATCTCTGTGTGATGGGACTAACACACTTCAAGTCCTATAGGTGCTTCTGGGAACAAAATATATGATCTCTGTGTGATTGGACTAACACACTTCAAGTCCTATAGGTGCTTCTGGGAAGAAAATATAGGTCTGTGTGATGGGACTAACACACTTCAAGTCCTATAGGTGCTTCTGGGAACAAAATATATATGATCTCTGTGTGATTGGACTAACACACTTCAAGTCCTATAGGTGCTTCTGGGAACAAAATATATGATCTCTGTGTGATTGGACTAACACACTTCAAGTCCTATAGGTGCTTCTGGGAACAAAATATATGATCTCTGTGTGATTGGACTAACACACTTCAAGTCCTATAGGTGCTTCTGGGAACAAAATATATGATCTCTGTGTGATTGGACTAACACACTTCAAGTCCTATAGGTGCTTCTGGGAAGAAAATATAGGTCTGTGTGATGGGACTAACACACTTCAAGTCCTATAGGTGCTTCTGGGAACAAAATATATGATCTCTGTGTGATGGGACTAACACACTTCAAGTCCTATAGGTGCTTCTGGGAACAAAATATATGATCTCTGTGTGATTGGACTAACACACTTCAAGTCCTATAGGTGCTTCTGGGAACAAAATATATGATCTCTGTGTGATGGGACTAACACACTTCAAGTCCTATAGGTGCTTCTGGGAACAAAATATAGGAGCTCTGCCTGCCTGCCAGGAACACACTACAAGTCCTATAGGTGCTTCTGGGAAGAAAATATAGGAGCTCTGCCTGCCTGCCACGAACACACTACAAGTCCTATAGGTGCTTCTGGGGACAAAATATAGGAGCTCTGCCTGCCTGCCAGGAACACACTACAAGTCCTATAGGTGCTTCTGGGAACAAAATATAGGAGCTCTGCCTGCCTGCCACGAACACACTACAAGTCCTATAGGTGCTTCTGGGAACAAAATATAGGAGCTCTGCCTGCCTGCCACGAACACACTACAAGTCCTATAGGTGCTTCTGGGAACAAAATATAGGAGCTCTGCCTGCCTGCCACGAACACACTACAAGTCCTATAGGTGCTTCTGGGAACAAAATATAGGAGCTCTGCCTGCCTGCCACGAACACACTACAAGTCCTATAGGTGCTTCTGGGAACAAAATATAGGAGCTCTGCCTGCCTGCCACGAAACACTACAAGTCCTATAGGTGCTTCTGGGAACAAAATATAGGAGCTCTGCCTGCCTGCAACGAACACACTACAAGCCCCTCTTTCTAAATCAATCTAAATGAATGAATCTAACTCAATCTCTCTAAGTAAATCTCTCTAACTAACTAAATCCAGCAGAGTGTCACAGATCTAGCCTGCTCTATCTGCGCCGGAACAGCATGTGACCGGCGCAGACGGCGTGGCGGCCTTTTATAGGGGGGGGCGTGTACTACAGCCCCTGAGCTGTAATTGCTACAGGCGTCCTGCCTGTAGCCAATTATGGCTCTTCGAGTTTCCGGGGCTGTGATTGGCCAAGCATGCGGGGTCACAGTGCATGCTTGGCCAATCATCATGCACTGCGCCGGCCGCGCCGGCCGCAATGCATTGGGGGGCCGCTCGCATCACACGAACGTGATGCGAGCGGCCAAAATAGTTCTGGGCTCGCCGAGCGAGCGAACGCCCGGTGCTCGCTGCGAACGTGGGTTCGCATCGAGCACCGGGCCCATCCCTAGTGGTCAGTGCAGCTTGACAGCCATTAATGGCCTGCATGAGCGCCGAAAAGTTAGCGTTCTCAGCAAGGGCCGGATCTGCCTCGGAGGTCTGGGTCGCCATGCTGGATGTCTTCTCCACGTGTGCGGCCTCAGCAGGCGGGCGATCCGGGGGTCACCCGCTGTGCGACTTATGAGTGCCCCCTTTGCTTTTCTGGGTCTGGACCATCTACACAAGCCAAACTTGTAGGTTAGGGGATATTTCAGGCAGGTCAGGATGGTAAAACTGGATAAAATCCCCTCCGTTGGTGCAGAGCTCCGCTCCTAGACGTCTGTCCCGATCGCCATCTTGGCCACGCCCCCTCTATAGCTATATTGATCGCTGACTAATTAGAAGATATTTCATGAATGTGGACTGACTCCTATCATGTAATTTTTTTCCCTCACAGCAACAGCAGCCAGGAACCTGTCTAAAGCAGAGTGACGTGCTGTGCTGTGTGCCTCTAGCTTATATAGAGGCTGGGTCACATGCTGCACTGGCCAATCACAGCCATGCCATTAGTAGGCATGGCTGTGATGGCTTCTAAGGGCACACTAGTGAAACTAACGTGGATTGACTGCCCTGCAGCTTTTAAAAAGGCGCCAATACATTGCCGAACACCGGACCCGAACTCGAAAACACAATCAATTGTTCGAGTTCGGGTCCAGGACCCGGACACCCAAAAGTCCGGTACGGACCCGAACTTTACAGTTTGGGTTCGCTCAACTCTATTAATAATACATTAAAGCCTTTTCTAATGCCCTTTCTGTCCAAGCCATCCTAATGTGCTTATCTCTCTCTTATATCATCCATGGCAGCTTTAAATCTTTGCCTTTCAGTTAAAAATTGTAAAAAATGCTTTCCAAGACTTGACTTTCTGTATCCTTATGTGAGTTCCCAGGAAACTTCATATCCTATTATGCACATCATATCCTATCAGGGAAAGGCCAGGGTCCATGCAGGTGGAGTTCAGGAGTAGTCAAGGCAAGCCGGGTCAATAACTGGAGACAGATGTAGGGTAACAGGTTGCAGGTTAGCACTAGAATGCTGTGGACAAGAGAGAACTGATCCTGAGTACTGGCCCAGTTTAAATAATCCATTTGGCGCCAACATCTGTCACAGAGTGTGCGTGTGCACACCAATGGTCGCTCGCTCATATCTATCAGCATTTCTCAGAGCCATGAACAGGAATCTGCCCAAGGGAGCCATCTTGTCTGCTGGCATGCCCTTCCTGACACCTAGTCATGGGCTATTAAAATTGGACTTGGGGGCAGGGGTGGCCTGTCCACCATTTTCTAATTAGGTTTCCACATGGAGCACATACATTGATGGTCTTGATGAGTTGTATTTGGACCTTTCCGGCCAAAATAGGACCTTTAGTACTTCTTGGGTCCCATGCTAACTTGGGGAAATAGTCGCCCCATGTGGATGTAGGGGGTCTAGAAGAGGATTAATAAATGTATACATTCATATAATTTCATTTTTACTATTAGATTTCCTTCATTATTTATAATATCTTCAGGTACAGATGCTCTGAGAGCCTAGGGGGTAAGATGTATACTTAAATGCAATTGCCTGTTGCCAGTTTTGACCCCTAAAAAATGCATAAGTTAACAGGTAATTTTCATTTTTTATTATCATTTAATTATAGTATTTCTATACATATTCAGAATATACAATTCTTCCTAGTTTGGTCCCTGGTGTTCAGGCTTTCTCCTCCTCACGGGCTGGCGGGGGCTTTGATGGTGTTGGGCCCTTTCTGGGATCACACTCTGGGGATTTTTTCAGAAGGCAAAGGTGAATAGATTTGAATTTTTTTGGATGTAGGTTTTTTTTTTTCATTCTTGCCTTTCTTCAGGGAGGATAGTGTTTTGTAATTTTGTTACGGTACTTTTTTTCCCTTTTTTATTTTATTTTTTTTTTTTTTTAGATAAATTACATTTATATGTGTTTAAAGCATGTCTTTGTATATTTTCAGCTTTATTTTACTTATGATATCTTTCAGGATCAACTGGTCATGAGGAATCCGGCAAACCTGCGAAATGCGTCAACCCATTGCATTGACTCGCTCTTATGCAATACAGTTTTGTCTGATGTATTAACCCTTGGACTTATAAGTTATTTGAACCTAAGATTTTTATACATATACTATGGTACATTTTTAAAGAATGTAATAAATCTTTTTTTACGTTTTTAACTGTACGATTCACCATCTTGAGGCACAACTTAAAGTCCAATTTCTATGTGGTTTTCTTGCAATATATAATGAAAGGATGGTGCCCCAGATGGAAAAGTATTTTTAACCTCTTAAGGACTGCCTGGCCACAATGTACTGTGGATGTGGGCACAGCGACGTACCTGTAGGTAACGACTTTCTTCTGGGTTTGAACATGCCTGCATGTGGGCCCCCGGTGACCCCTGCTGTCATTTGCTGAAGCACCAGTTTGTGTTAGGAAACACAGGCATTGGATCTAGCTTGTTCTTCTCTTCCTGGACCCTTTTTAGTTCAGAAAGAGAAGAAAAACACATACTGAGAGTAAAAGCAGCACACTTTACACCCACACACATTATTTAGGCAGATTTAACCCTTTGATCACCCTTGTTAACCTTTTGATCACCCTGTCATCCAGCCAGTGCCATTAGTACAGTGTCAGTGTACAGAAGTTTTCACTGAACGCTGTATTAGCACCACAGCGACATCAGATAGCATCAGGGTCAGTTAGCGTCAGTAGTCAGTCAGAAAGTAAAAGCTGCGTAAATTCCAGCATATATACCATTGTTTGCAGGCACTATAACTTTTACACAAACAAACTAATAAACACTTATTAGGATTTTTTTTTACCAAAAACATGTAGCAGAATAAATTTCATGTGGGCGCCCTGCATCAACCAGTGGGTGCCTTTCGCATCTTTTATCCCCTTTGGGGCTGTGCCTTTCTGCCGCTGAAACCTCTGGTCCCGGTTGGGTTGGAATTTTAGGAGCATTGGTATGCGATTGTAGTTTGGTATGATTTATGTATAATTGTATATATTTTTGCTATGTAGTTGTACTGTTGCACTGTAACACTTCCTGTTCCTGAAGAAGCCAAGTTTGGCAAAGAAGCAAGTGCATTTGGAATCCAGTACAATGCAGTAACACCCATTGTTTAACCATGTATATGTAATAGCAATATTCTTGTCTATGGATTTTAACTATTTTTATATGAATTATAATAAACATATGTTTTAAACATACCTATTTGGTGGATTCATCTGGCACCTGCAAAGTCCCACTCCTTCTTTTCCTCAAAACTATATTCTGGTGGAAGTTACACCTGAAAAAGGATTGGGTCTAGAGAGATCATAAACATGATCTACTTTTTGATTATAAAGAGCCAATTAAAAAAATGAGGTTTTGTCCATAAAGGGTGGATAGTAAAGGGCAATCACTGCACATAGGGGTGCTGGAACACATTTTGAACATTTAATAAAAGTCAACAGAAGAAGATATTTGATGTGGGATGTACATTGATGGCATATTATTTGAACAATAAAAATAAATATTGTGCTCTGTGGGGTAACACCAGATGTTGCAATTGCTACCTCAAACCCTACTTATCTCTTGACTGGGACTTGCCTACTCAAGCAGTTTGTGAGACCACACCTATTGTAGGCAGAGACTGTACCCTTCCGCACCTCTATACCCTGTTCCCTAGCAAACCTTCTACTCTACATCCCCCCTGCTTCTGTTCTCATCTTTCCCTCTTTTGCCTGACTTCTCCGCTATCACCTGGGCTACTTACCTACTTTTCTCTCTTTGCCTTCTCTTACTTCTCTTCCCTTCCACTCCTGTTCAAGCCAACTTTACACCCCATCTCTCCTCGTCCACACTCTTACCCATACATGGTTCACAATCTCTAATGTTAAAATTGTCACTTTCAATTTTAGGGGCCTTAACATGTGGGAAAAATCGTTAATGCTTCTATGTGATCTCCACGGGATGAAGACTCATGTAGTAATCCTCCAAGAGACACATTTCAGAAAGGGGAAGGTCTACAAGTTGGTGAATACATTTTTTCCAATAAAATATAGTGTGCTTCCTCCTATGCCAAATCAAGCGGCATGATAATTCTCATATTTAGAAACAGTGTGTGCCACTTTACATATGCTTGGTGTGGAGAGAATGGCAGGCTTTTATTTGTTAAATGTGTTTTCCAAACGATTACATTGTTCATAATTTACCTTATAAACACCAACCAGATGACCTTTAAAAAAAATCCTTAAAAAACTGCAGGCGCTCACAAGAGTATTGATTCTAGGAGGTGATTCCAATTACATGCCAGAAACCCTGTAGACACCTTTTGTCAGGTTTCCCATTTACCATACCCTGCATTGCACAAACAGAAATGCTTACTGCATGTATTTAAAAATGCCTGGTGCATCCAACATGTGCCCACTAAAGACTACACCCTTTATTCCTCTGTACACAAAGTATACATGCAAATTGACTGCTTCCTAGTGAAACATAAAAGTGACAAAAATAAAGTTGAGTGAAAAAAAGTGCAAAAAATGAAAATTACACCCAAGTACCGACACCCCCCCCCCCCCCCCCCCTCCAAAAAAAATACTTTGTCCCTACATACAATACATGCACATTTGAATGTAAACACACACACACAGGGGTATATACATACTGAAATGTCAATTGTGCTATTCATGTTACATACTGCCATGCAAGCTAGAGTGAGCAATAATTCTAGGGAGATTATTTATGGTTAGCACTAAACTCATGACCTGTAGAGGTTTTTAAAGCATTACCTATGGAAGATTTTGGGTACTGAAGTTCGCTGCTGTTTCCCAGGGTGTGAAATGTTAATGCTTGACATGTTTCCCAGGGTGTGAAAATTACACCCAAGTACCGACACCCCCCCCCCCCCCCCTCCAAAAAAAATACTTTGTCCCTACATACAATACATGCACATTTGAATGTAAACACACACACAGAGGGGTATATACATACTGAAATGTCAATTGTGCTATTCATGTTACATACTGCCATGCAAGCTAGAGTGAGCAATAATTCTAGGGAGATTATTTATGGTTAGCACTAAACTCATGACCTGTAGAGGTTTTTAAAGCATTACCTATGGAAGATTTTGGGTACTGAAGTTCGCTGCTGTTTCCCAGGGTGTGAAATGTTAATGCTTGACATGTTTGCTTTTTATTTACTTGGCTCAGTCCTATTTTTTTTATATTTTACCAATTTGGTAATATATTTAGTTTAAAATAAACTGGTATGAAAATCGCTCGCCCTCCTACTATTCCACACCACCACTGCGCACAAAGAAAAATTAGTTAAACACCTATGTGTATAAAAATAAACTAAGCAGCTACTTAAATAGATAAATAATGTAAAGTGATTTTAAATGAATAAAACAGTAGCGCTAATAATTACAGTGTCTGTGAATAAACTAAATATTTAACCTGTGTAAACAATACTGAAAAATATGTATAAACAGTGCTAAAAAAACAACAACACAATTAATCACCTATATACATAAAGTGAAAAATTAAAGTGAAGTGTGATTATATATTTTTTGCAGGTGTCCAAAAAAGGGGAAACAAATCCAAACAAAAGTCCATAAACTGTTACTTGTAGTGATAATGTTTCAAAAAGTGACAGAAAAGTGAATGAAAAATCCTGAAGCAAATAAAGTTTTGAAGTGTCTTTAAACAAAGTTCTTGAAGTGACTTGAAAAAATATATCTTCCACCACACCACCTGTGTTCAGTGCTACCGCACCCTAAGGAATCGCACTCACCAGCAGTATATGCCTTGCACTCTCATGCTCGGCCAACTCGCTTAATAGCTCCACATGGGTCACAGATGGATCCAGACAGAATGTTAGATAATTGCACTCCACATATAAGGAAAAAAGAGATGCTTCCAATAGTGAAGTAGAGTAAACCATTTATTTCAACAGCACACAAAATTCCTCAACCATTGTACTCACATCCTTCATATAAAAATAAGGCACTTCAGCATAACTTTTCAACAGAAAACAAGGACCCAGCAGTGGTGACCCGATATATTATGGTCTCGGCGGACCCGGCGTTAATACCAATATGTCTCACCCTCCACGCTGTCTCCTTGCTCTTTCACTTCACATGGCACAGCACACCCAGTAACTGGAACGTTGAATGTTAAATGCTCCTCACAGTTGCCATGTAACCATACCCAGACATGTTTCACCGAAGTGGCTTAATCATTGGGGTTAAATATTTAGTTTATTCACAGACACTGTGATTATTAGCGCTACTGTTTTATTCATTTAAAATCACTTTAAAATATATTTAGTTTATGTGCTCTAAATTTACCTTTTATAACTAGAGACTTAACTAACACCTACACTTTAAAATTTCCTCCAAGTTTGAGGTAAATTTGAATGCATGTGGAATGATGGCCATATTTTCCTGATGTGGGAGATAACATAATCAAAACAAATTCCCTGTCCAGACTACTTTACATCTTACAGGTGGAGGGATTGTTATTACCAATGCCTTGATGCACTATACAGCTGTTTTCTTAGGTAGGGTGATAGATTGGTATAGGCTAAATACTGTACATTTGATTAAATGGGTAGAAATAAATTAAATATATACTACTACTCTGCTTTATAACCTCTTTGGTGCATTCAAGACTCTCCTATCACTCTAAAGACCCACTCTACTATGGGTCCCACTATTTCAATATTCTCATCCTCAACATTATCCCTTTACCCAATATTAGGTCATCTCCACATCCAGCCAGGCTACAAGCTCTGACACAACTTTACAAGGTCATTACTTCTTAACTTTATTGTCTTCCTCCCTCCAGGGCTTCATTCTCCCTTTTTAACTTTCTTTGTGAAGCCATGTGTGGAGAACAAGTGGAGAACGAGGCCCAATCAGACAAAGTCTTTTAACATTATATGGCTCACTATGTGAGACTTAACACAGGATACTTACAGCTATTTTGTTCATCAGAACAAACAGATTAAATACTATACTTCATGCATAAATCATTGATCAGTAACAACTACCAGGAATTGGGATATAAGCTTCTTAAACTCTGGTACAGAGTTCTTGGTATTCTGTATTCCTTTTTTTCCCATCTAATTTTTCTGCCATCATGTTAGTGATGTGGTGAAAATTAAAGTAGTTTCACAATTTTTGGGCAAGCTCTTTGATTTTTGGAATGGGGGGGAACAAATTGAAAAAAACATTTACAGATTTTGGCATACCTCTTGACCCAGGCTTTTTTTTACTCCATCACAATGTAATTTCACAGAAAACATACAAATGATCACTCCTATTTCTTCTAGTTAATGTGCATAGTGCTTGTACCCAAGAACTTTTTGGAAACATAACCCCAACTTTGACGTAATGGTTTGTAATTGGGTAATCATGATGAAGTGAGTAGAGAAACTAAAACACAGAGGTCTGATTTTTTTTTTCAGCAATATTTATTATATGGTCAATTAACCACTGTCTACTATACAGTACATTTCACAATGTATTATGACATTATGGCCTTTCAGTCTTGTCTTATAACATATACTCAATACACTGGTACAGTGTAAAGTAATTCCTTGCTACATTATTTAAATAAAAATTCTAAACAAAATATTTAACAGGATATAAGTTTCATACTGTGATCTATGATTTGCTTATTGATTTATTTTTTAATTTTGTAAGTACATTGAAACAAAGGGATTTTGTGTTTTTTTGGCATTAAATTGAATGTACTGTATGATTAATAGTACAGCCTGTGACATTATTTCCATGTGTATATATCAAGGTTTAATTTTGATTTTATTGAAAAGTTGCAGCTTGAAGGGATATTTAGTTTAACTACTTCTTTGTATTATAGTCAGCTTCCATTTTGTGTGTCTCTAACATCCATTTTGTGAAATATGCTCAAGTCTTGCTAATCTAGTTTCATTTTTCCCTAATACTGTAATCTTCTGTTGAGTTTCATTTCTTATAAAGCACGTGATATTTTAGAAATAATTCGTTTCACTGTGGGCGTCAGACTGTACTTGTGCGTCTCTGTATATGATTGGATAATCTGTTAAAGGGCGGTACTTTCTGAAAGTCCCTCTTATAGTCACACCCAAGAATAAAGATTTAGATTTGCTCGGAGAGAAACTTGCTGTGTATATGTTTCATTGTCTCAAAGGGCAAATCTCCCAGGCCTGGTTTCGGATTGTACAGCATACCAAAGCAGTAAGCCCTAATCTTGATTTATTTCCTTTCAGTTGGGGGCTCGTTCCGCGATCGATTATTATATGTCTGGTGAGTAGACTTGATATATATCTTGGAGGAAGGAGAGTGCAGCGCTAAGAAGTGAATGGTAGTAACACCATTCAGCTGTGAAGGTAAATGGCGGTAATACCCTTCGACTCCTCAAATGGTGATTGGAAGAGTAAAGTGTAAACCTACATGAACGTGACAGATATCTATTCCTCAGTAACAACTATAGGAAAGGAACCTGTAAAAAAAGGTGCAAACAATGGTGGTGGTGCACACAATGAGAATCACCAATGACATATATTCCTCTATGGTATCTGGAGGAAATAATGTGAACCTGGAACAAAAAATTTTTTGACAGCACAAATAATAATATTTAAAGTGCACACATTAAAGTCCCAAGAACGAGTCCTCAATATTGATTGGGGAACTAATTCCTGGATGCATTCAAAGTGAAAATTGTCGTATCAGGTAGTGATAAAACAACAAGAGTCCAAATTGATGAACTGTGGATGACTTGAGACCCAAACAGTCCTAAACCGAATCTTCAGGTATACACACTTGGATGTGAGAGAGTAAAGATGTACGCTTACCGGAACTGATGGACTCCCTGTCAGCAACAGGGAGTCAAACGGGCATAAAGAGGCTCTAGGTAGCCTACAATCTCGATGTCCCAAGCAGACAGACGAACTGTGCAGAGTCCCTCACAGCTGGGCCAACAGGATACGGTCAGTCAAGATGAGGGTGGCTGTCATGGAATCTGGGTGCCCATAAAAGGGATGGAAACTCCTGGACGGCCACTTGATGAGTGGAGAGTGGAGTGGGCGGATGGTGGACGCTCACTTGTGGATGAAGCGAGAGTGGACTTGGAATACTCTCCCAATGGATGTCCAACCATATAGAGAAAAAATAATAAAAAACAATCGGAGGAGACTCCAATAGTATAGATCAATAGAGTAGGTTTTTATTAAAAAACCGATTACAAAAACAAATGGTAGGATAAAAGTGATCACAATTAAAAGCAGTGTGGGTGTAGGTATGTCCTGGCCCGACGCGTTTCGTCTGTAGTAGACTTCAACTGGGGCATATCATATGCCCCAGTTGAAGTCTACTACAGACGAAACGCGTCGGGCCAGGACATACCTACACCCACACTGCTTTTAATTGTGATCACTTTTATCCTACCATTTGTTTTTGTAATCGGTTTTTTAATAAAAACCTACTCTATTGATCTATACTATTGGAGTCTCCTCCGATTGTTTTTTATTATTTTTTCTCTATATGGTTGGACATCCATTGGGAGAGTATTCCAAGTCCACTCTCGCTTCATCCACAAGTGAGCGTCCACCATCCGCCCACTCCACTCTCCACTCATCAAGTGGCCGTCCAGGAGTTTCCATCCCTTTTATGGGCACCCAGATTCCATGACAGCCACCCTCATCTTGACTGACCGTATCCTGTTGGCCCAGCTGTGAGGGACTCTGCACAGTTCGTCTGTCTGCTTGGGACATCGAGATTGTAGGCTACCTAGAGCCTCTTTATGCCCGTTTGACTCCCTGTTGCTGACAGGGAGTCCATCAGTTCCGGTAAGCGTACATCTTTACTCTCTCACATCCAAGTGTGTATACCTGAAGATTCGGTTTAGGACTGTTTGGGTCTCAAGTCATCCACAGTTCATCAATTTGGACTCTTGTTGTTTTATCACTACCTGATACGACAATTTTCACTTTGAATGCATCCAGGAATTAGTTCCCCAATCAATATTGAGGACTCGTTCTTGGGACTTTAATGTGTGCACTTTAAATATTATTATTTGTGCTGTCAAAAAATTTTTTGTTCTAGGTTCACATTATTTCCTCCAGATACCATAGAGGAATATATGTCATTGGTGATTCTCATTGTGTGCACCACCACCATTGTTTGCACCTTTTTTTACAGGTTCCTTTCCTATAGTTGTTACTGAGGAATAGATATCTGTCACGTTCATGTAGGTTTACACTTTACTCTTCCAATCACCATTTGAGGAGTCGAAGGGTATTACCGCCATTTACCTTCACAGCTGAATGGTGTTACTACCATTCACTTCTTAGCGCTGCACTCTCCTTCCTCCATTGTCCATTGAATACTTGTCTTATTCTAGTGCTGCTGCTATACTTCACTATGTTCTTTTGAGTTTAGCGCTGTAATTCTCTCCACCTATACATTTTCACATTGATATATATCTTCTCTCACCGCGACCTCTATTTAGAAATCGTTCCTTTAACGGGACCTGTGATTTATGTAGAAATAGTTTTTTAGACTTTGAAAAAAAGTCAAGCTGTTGAGATAACAGCACCCACAGCCCTGAGGGCTGAACGGGCTTGCTATTCTGTGTAATAGCAAAAAGGACTCTGTGAAGTCCTTTGTAGCTGTTCGGTGTGAACAGTGAGGATTCTGTGTAGTCCTCTTTATAAGTCTGTGGCAGCCGTCTGTTCAGGGGTGAACAGTCATTAATGAGGACCTCGGTAGGTCCCTAGGACTCTGTGAAGTCCGTAGGTCAATGATAATAGAGTATACAGTACTGTAATTACAAAACAAGAAGTCTGCTAAGGTGTGCTGGACAAAACCGATCTCTTTGCTTTTCTTTATCTGTTGCGTAGTTGATAAGCTAATTTGTAAACTGTCTGTGTGGAATTTGTCAGCGTTTGTAAGGTAAGACAACGCCTTCCACTGCTCCGTGTTATCATAGGACTTAGATTTAAGGGCGACAGACGTGCCTTCCTGTGAACTCCCGGGTTCTTTTTGTTATTGATGGAAGTTCCCGATCGAAACGCAGAGTAATGCTACAGTATCCGGTGATGTATTGATGTTTATTCTTAATGATTTATGTATGAATGTTTTGACTAGAGAGTTAGCATAATAGCAGTGTTAATAACATTTTCTTAAGGTAATGATTCCTTTTGCTGCTATGCAGGGAAAGTCAAGATTTGGATGTTTGGCTTTTTGCCAACATGGTTCAAGTACTTATATCTTGCTAAACGTAATAGATATTGTGAAGAATTGTTTGTGGCATTGGTAGTACAGAAGTTGCAAGTACTGTTTGAACCTGTTGGCACTCTGCCAAAAAAATTTGAAATAAAAAAAAAAATTATTTGTTTGGTTATAAATAAGAAAAGTAATAATGTATGAGGCTTGCTTGTCCAAAGGAGTGCTTATTGGCATTTTGCTAAGAAGAAAAAGAAAAAAAATCAAATCAGAATGGTTACAAAGAAAGACAAAAGAAGATGCTGTAGGAGATCTCTGGCTGGACCGAGGCTCCCTATGGCATCCTAGCCCAAAAGTTGCCCACGATAGGTTAGCAGAGTCATGGGATGGTGAATTTAGAGGTTAAATTAACCTTCTCCATGCCTGTTTCAAGCGCCCCGCTTCCTCCCCCCTTACATTCCATAACCAGATAACAGCTACACAGAGCAGCACAGAGCAGCAAGGACACAGAAAATAGCAGAATGAGTTTGAAACACCAGGGCAGACACATTAAAAAAGAGGATGGCTTACAGCCAATAGTTGAAGATTTATTTTTATAAAGGGATCTTAAAGGGAAATTATCCTGTTCTATATTAACAAAAGAGAAGGTAAGAAAAGTAAAGAAGGCAATTGTGACTATAGGTTTGTACAAGACCTAAGGGCCATCAATAGCCTAGTGGTACCGATTGCCCCAAAAGTGCCTGATGTGCCATCAATATTTACCGCCATACATTATGATGCAGAGTATTTTACTGTGATTGATTATTGAACGCATTTTTATTTCCGTCCCTGTGGATGAGGAGGCACAACCAATCTTTGCTTTATGTTTTTTTTAAAACCGCCAACTAACATGGTGCAGAATGCCCCAGGGCTATATAGACTCCCTTGCAGCCTATTCCAAACTACTCTCAGAGCTTGGATACCAGGACATTGTTCATCCCTGCTGCAGTATGTGGATGAATTCCTCGTCTGCAGTTCTACTCAGGTGGCCGCCCTGGAGGATGGGAGGGATCTTTTGAAATGTATTTTTGAAAGTGGTCACAAAGTGTCAAATAAAAATTGCAAATGGTGTCAGAAAAGGTTGAATATTTTGTTTTTGTACTCTCAAAAGGAGAAAGGAAAGTCAATCACAGAAGAGCTATGGCTCTTGTGGGTCTGCCCCGCCCACTTGCTAAGAAAGACATGTTCACCTTTCTTGGTATGATTGGTTACTGCCGCCAATGATTACCTGACTGTTCCTACTACAATCTCCTGAGACAAGCCACAGGTTTACACATGCCAGATTGTATAAAATGGTCAAATGAAATGTGCAATGCTTTTGTGTATTTGAAAAATGCTATGGTAATGGCTCCAGGGCTCGGCCTCCCTAACTAGGAAAAATGTTTAATTTGTTTGCAGGAAAAATGTTTCATTTGTTTGCAAGGGAAAATTGTAAGGACGTGTCAGGTGTCCTCGCTCAGGAGCATGGAGACAAGTTGCGCCCTATTTTTTTTCAAAGATGGTTCCGGTGCAGGTTCAAGGCATGCCTGTGTGTCTCAGAGGCATCCTATTCGATGATGGTTTTGAGATGGCCACTTATTTCACTCTGGGGCACGACACTACACTTCACACCACCCACAATGTATGAAAAATGTACATACACAGCACATGTCTGCTCATAGGTTGAGTGGCTATGAGTTGATCTTGATGTCCAATCCAAAAATTGCACATCAAATATGCTTCTCCCACTTCAGGACCAGCACCAAATACAAATGCCCTTTTAGGATTAAAAGGAGAGCAGAATGAGGTTGTGCCACAACATGATTGCATAGACCTCATTCACTAACACACATCACCCACAACACTGCAGAGCATACACAGGCCAACAAACAGATAGCCAAGGGAAATGCTCTGGCTGATTAGCTGCTAAACAAGCTGCTACTTCACAAAATGCACAGATCCAAATGCCCATGCTAGTACCAGACTTGTTGTTTTGTTTTTGTTTTTTGATCAGGTTCTTTCAGATCTGCAGGTATGGCAAACAAAGCTGATCTCAGAGGTTGGGACAAAATAGGTGTGCAGAAAGCTCCAAAGACTGGACTTCTCTGCAAAGAGGGGAAGCCATGTATACCAGTAGCTAGTGCATCACTTTTTATGCATCATTTTTATTTCCCATTTCCATGGAATAGGTCACAGAGGCTGGAAAGCCACTTGTGAACTATTGGAGAAAGACTTTTACATTACAGAACTTTCCTGGCCAATTTTATGTAGCAAGATGCATCACATGTATCAGGAACAACCCACACAAGGCCGAACATGAACACCTGATATTTCCAACAACTCCTTTTACACATTTGCAGATTGACTTCACACACATGCTCAAACTAGGCAAAAGACAGGAATATTTTTTGGAAATTGTGGACAAGTTCTCAAGTTGAGTTGAACTTTTTGTCACCACAAAAGAAGATGCACAAACAGTAGTGAGGATCCTCGTTCAGGAAATCATTCCTCGATGGGGATGCCCACTTCTTATAAACTCGGACAGACAATGGACCGGCATTTGTATCAAGGGTCTGCCAGGACTGGGTAAAAACTCTCAAGATAGAACGGAAGTTTCACATTCCCTAACACCCTCAAAGCTCAGGGATAGTAGAAAGAATAAACAGAACAATAAAAAGACAAAATAAGAAAGGCCACAGGAGGAACCTTTGCCAACTGGAAGAAGGTCCTCCCAGCAGTCCTGGCAGAAATAAGAATGACCCTTCCAAGACAACATTCACCTTTTGATGTCTTGATGGGTCGACTTTTCCCCACCCCATGGGCCAGAGCACATTTAACCACTTCAATACCGCCCGCCGTCATATGACGCCCACAAGGTGGATCTACCATCCTGGGTGGGCGTCATATGACGTCCTCGGATTCCCGGCCGCCTGGGGGGCGCGCGCGCGCGCCCGCGGCATCGCTCGGGACCCGGTGCGAGTGCCCGGCGGCCGCGATGTCCGCCGGGCACCCGCGATTGCCCGTTAAAACAACGGGACCGGGCGGGAACGTGGAGCTGTGTGTGTAAACACACCCCTCCACGTCCTGTCAGTGCAGAGGAGACCGATCATGTGATCCCAGTACAGAGGATCACATGATCGGTCTCCTCCCCTTAAGTCCCCTCCCCCTACAGTTAGAATCACGTCTATTAGGGAACACATTAACCCCTGCAGCGCCCTCTAGTGTTAACCCCTTCCCTGCCAGTCACATTTACACAGTAATCACTGCAATTTTATAGCAACGATCGCTGTGTAAATGTGAATGGTTCCAAAAATGTGTCAAAAGTGTCCGAAGTGTCCGCCGCAATGTCGCAGTCACGAAAAAAAAATCGCAGATCGCCGCCATTACTAGTAAAAAAAAAAAAAAAAAAATTCAATAAATCTATCCCCTATTTTGTAGACGCTATAACTTTTGCGCAAACCGATCAATATACGCTTATTGCGATTTTTTTTAACAAAAATATGTAGAAGAATACGTATCGGCCTAAACTGAGGAAAAAAATAGTTTTTTTTTAAAAAAATGGGATATTTATTATAGCAAAAAGTAAAAAATATTGTGTTTTTTTTTCAAAATTGTCGCTCTTCTTTTGTTCATAGCGCAAAAAAATAAAAAACGCAGGGGCGATCAAATACCACCAAAAGAAAGCTCTATTTGTGGGAAAAAAAGGACGTCAATTTTGTTTGGGTGTAACGTCGCACGACCGCGCAATTGTTAGTTAAAGCGACGCAGTGCCGAATCGCAAAAAGTGCTCTGGTAAGGAAGGGTGTTTAAAAGCCCTGTATTGAAGCGGTTAATGATAGAAAAGGGAGATTTAGACTTATTACAGGAAGAATATGTAAGGTAATTGGTTGAAACATTGTAAACAGTTGAGAGAAATGTTGCTCGCACCTTTTCTTTCTCTTCACAGGAAACTACTCACCCCTTCAAATTGGGAGACACCGTGGTGGTCCAACAGCTGAACAGAAATAAGAAGCAAGAGTATCCCTTTGGACCTCCTACCACAGTGGTTGCAGTGACCAGAACAGCCATCCTAGTGGAAAATTGCCAGTCCTGGATCCATGCCAACAGAGTGAAAAAAAAGGTTGCCCAAAGCCCCAAGAGCAGGAAGGAGATCTTGGATACAGGAGGCCCTCAAGCAGAAGTCCAAGCAGATGAAGGAGTTCCTGGGAAAGCAGGTCCGGCCAGAGAAGATGACCTCGCTTACTTCACCACAGACTTCTGACAAGGCATTCTGCCCACTAATCCTGATCTCTCTGACAGTGTTCCTACCCACCTGGATCACCACTAACTGTATCTACCACCCTGAAGATTTGGGTGCAATTAAAAGTATCTGTGGGAACACAAACACACACACACACACAAGAACATTATATTGACACAAGCTAGAACCAAGAGAGAGATTGGAGATAGTTTTACTGATAAGATGCTTTTGCTAAAATTTAAGTATGCTTATGCTAAAAAATCAGGGTATGAAGAATGTTGAATATGTAGCATATTAAGCACTGCGCGGACTGTTATATAAATCCTGTATAATAATAATAATAATATTACATCCTAGCCCTGCCCGAATTGCCCTTTTGGCTGTACCTTTAAATGTTTCCTCCTTTCTCAATGAGACTCCTCCTGTATTCTTGACTAACATATCCACTCTGTACATAAACAACATTGTTACCTTTCCAATAGCAGGTAGAAGTCATTCCCCTGTTTGGTGTTTTAATTTAGGGAATGAGACACAGACTAACCCCTCTTTCTGCAGCAGGTCAATATTTAATATCTCCATGTGCGAATCCAGAGTCTCTGCCCCTGCCTGCTCACTGTTTCAAGTAATTGACCCAGGGTTAAACTGTACTTTGCATAACTTTTCTTTTTCTCTAAAAATGTAGGTGAAATATTACACTAATTTATAATCGCAACACAGGACAAGTACACTCATGAGTTTGTCGCTAAGAGACCTTTTGCACTGGGACAAAGTATCTATGTATGTTGTAGGAAAGTGTGTTATCCCTGGGTGCCCCTCCATGTTAAGGGATGGTGTTACCTTGCATCCTTGTTATCTGTCATGGGAGTGGTAGGGGATTATAAAAGGGGACATCCATTAGAGGCCAGCTCCAGCAGGAAGCTAGGGACATTGCTAAAACATGGAGCCCATTTGCCAATGTAGGATTTGAGCTTGGAGGTATATTTTTATGGTTAAAAGACATTGTCCTTGTTATGGTATTTATCCTTGCTCTGATTCTTTACCTCTGTTTTAAATTTTGCACTTACATAATTGCGCACCTTCAATCTCCTGATGATAAGGTTCTATCTCACATGACATGCATGAAGAGTCATCAGGCAATCTATGCCACAGCCCCAAAGAAGTATTAAAACACAACATAGAATGTAGAGATCATCTTATATGATCTAAGAGGGGATTGAAGGGATATTTAGTTTAACTACTTCTTTGTATTATAGTCAGCTTCCATTTTGTGTGTTTTGTGAAATATGCTCAAGTCTTGCTAATCTAGTTTCGTTTTTCCCTAATACTGTAATCTTCTGTTGAGTTTCATTTCTTATAAAGCACGTGATATTTTAGAAATAATTAGTTTCACTGTGGGCGTCAGACTGTACTTGTGCGTCTCTGTATATGATTGGATAATCTGTTAAAGGGCGGTACTTTCTGAAAGTCCCTCTTATATTCACACCCAAGAATAAAGATTTAGATTTGCTCGGAGAGAAACTTGCTGTGTATATGTTTCATTGTCTCAAAGGGCAAATCTCCCAGGCCTGGTTTCGGATTGTACAGCATACCAAAGCAGTAAGCCCTAATCTTGATTTATTTCCTTTCACAGCTGAGTGGGAATTTTATAGTTGGAGAGAACTATTATTCCTTATTCTGTACAGAATATGAACTCACTGAAAATAAACACTACTTTCAGTTTAATCAGAAAACTTGAGAGGAGATCAAAAGCAGAGTATTTTGTATTCAATGGAGAGGGTCATATTACAGGGTCTGTGAATGTGGAAAACTTTACAAAGAATGTCAATTATTAGCAGCGATGCTCCTGAAATGTTTCTGTTTTTTTCCTGCACAATTTCCCACGTTTCTTTGTCTCTTTTTCCTGTACTACAATCCATTAAAGTGATTGTAAAGGATAATTTTTTTTTTTAAATAACAAACATACCTCCACTGTGCAGCTCGTTTTGCACAGAGTGGCCCCGAACATCCTCTTCTGGGGTCCCCCAGCAGCTCTCACGGCTCCTCCCTGCATCAGATAACCCCCTAGGAGAAGCGATCTCCAGAGGGGGGTTGCCTCGCAGGCGCGCTCCCGAGTCCAGCATTTGCGTCCACAGACACGAATGCCGGACTCTGCCCCAGTGCCCACGTCATTGGATTTGATTGACAGCAGCGGGAGCCAATGGCTGCACTGCTATCAATCTATCAATATCTATCTATCAATCTATCCAATCAAGAACCGGGACACCGTGGAGAGAGGGACAGCGTGTCCCCACCGAGGAGATGAAGGGGCTCAGGTAAGTGAAATGGGGGGGCTGGGGGGCCGGTGACTGCCAGGTGTTTTTTCACCTTAATGCATAGGATGCATTAAGGTGAAAAAACACAAGGGTTTACAACCCCTTTAGGTTCAGCTATGTAGTTCTCCATTTAGCAAATGTATTTAAATATATTTAAAGCTGTAAGCAACTATTGGAATGACTTGTTTATAGAGGAGAATAAATCAATAAAGGTTACTTTCATCAAACATTCACATGTGGTAATCAGTGGCAGCCTAGGTTTTTGTCATGGCAGGAAGATGTATTCACAGTTAAAGGAAACTAGTACTAAGAGAAATATGTAGGCTGCTATTGTTCACCTCTCCTTCTGAAAAATGATAGTTGCCTAGATGTCCTACTGATCCAGTGGATTTTATACATTTCTAGTCAATGACCTCATATCATTATGCAGATCTGTAACCTTACTTTATTTTTTAGAAGATTATTCTGGGTCTGTAATTCATATACAGCATTGCTGTAATTGGAGACAGCTGGGTGATTAATATTTTCAGAACGGGGTCAGTAATGACAGCCAAGATATTTACTATATCCCAAGTACGGGCTTCCTTTAACCTTAAGGCAGCATGTTACAGGCCAACACAGTCTTTACAAACCTTAATAGAAAGCAAATAAACATAAATGTTTTTATTTGCTTCAGGTTTAGTTTAGATTTTAATATGCATACAAATACACAATTTGTGTGTGGGAAGGTTGTATTGCATACCATGTCTCTTCTGCAATAAGGTATATATTGCAACATATCACTCTTTAGATTTGGTAGCAGCATTTGTTTCTTTTTCAGGTAAGCTCAATTCATTCTAGTACAGTACAGAAAAAAAATCCAGTTTATCCTGGCAGAAACCCATCCTGTGCACTAAACTGATATCTCATACTATGTTAAAAGCCTACAGAACACTGTCCCCTTTATAACAGAGAGGATAAAAGGAGGAAGGGGGTTTGTATCACAAATCAGGATTGCCTCCTAGGATGACAACTCCGTTGATCCACAGGTACAGTTCTGTGAGTGAGCTTTGTCACCCAAACATAGGAAGTGTGTTACTGTCAGGATCACCAAGTAAAAAAATTTGCTAAAAAGCATGAAAAAAACGAATGCAAATCATTTAAAGCATGGACCACCTCTAAATTAACCCAGCTACATGATCTTATATCTTCTAATTTCTTTAAAACGTTCCCTGATTTATGTAAAAGTCATGAACTTCCAAACTCAAAAGTTTTCCGATATCTCCACATTCACATACTTTTTTTCACACGTTTTGCATATTTCTTTCACCTTTTTTCCACTTTTTCACTATTTATCAATTTCACACACCACTCACCATACAATTATTATCTTCCAGATTGGTGCGGATTGTTATTAGATCATCTATCCTCTCTGGGATTACATCGTGATGACCTGACCTGCCTACGAGCTGACCCCCTGACTTGGTTTTGGGTTTCCTGCCTCAGCTCTGGGCCGAGCATGTGATAGGGACCCCCTCTCCCACTCCCTTCATCCTCACATGAGCCAGTTTAGTTCTTGGGCCGGTCTGTAAGTATTAGTATATCCAAATACTCCCTATGGGAACTTTTTTGTATCGTTCAGAAAGTTTTCCCTCCCTCATTTTTATGAAAGGTTTATTATATTTATATATATGATTTTTTTGTACTTACAGTGAATACATTTTTGCATCCATAATCCTGATGAGTGAACGCGATTTATGAAACGCGTAGAGTTTTTCTATTCATGTAATGCCAAGACAATTCAGCTTTTATAGAGCATGTACTCAGTTATGAATATGTATAATTATGTATCATCATTGTATACAGTGTATGTGTTCATGGTATATCTTCACCAAAATGTCAGCCTTTGTATATGGTTATGTATGTTTTGAAAACATTATCATGCATTTCTAGACCACGAAATTGCTTTTGATGCAATAAAGGTTTTATCATATACTTACTCTATACAATAATTTTTGCAGCAATAAGCCTCATTTAAAGTCTCATTCTTTTTCTTTGTTTCTATTTGATATCTCCAGATAAAAAAAAAAAAAACGTATACCCAATATCCATGGAGGATTGCACTTGACAAATTATCATATTTTCGAGAAAATATGTAAACATGGCCCCCATGCAAAAGGACTTATTTTGAATCTTTACGCCCAACTCATTTCTCTTGTCAAAAGTATTTTATTTAAGTACAAGGAATGTATACAAGTAACATAGAAAGATTACAACACATTCAGCATAGGGAAGCTCGTTTGCTAGTGTTCAGATATACAATCATATACAGTGAAATGGGACAATATAAATAACTATAAGCAATAAAGCATGTGAAATGATGAGAGAAAAAAGGGAAGACTATAATAGTATATTTGTTAAAAAAATAAAATAATTATTATGTATTTATATAGACTGTTGTCTCAATTCATTTTTTAGACAAGCAAAGAGATTGTCATTTAGATAAGATATAGAGCTTCAAAATCATAAGGGAGGGTAGTACAAAGAAATAGTTATAAAGAGTGAGAAAGAAGGTGAGTAGGAAAAAAGGGGGGAAGAAGAGTATAGAAGCTAGAAGAGAAGAAGAGGGGAGTCCGCGAGGCTAGGTCGAGAGTCACCACTACAATCAGAATTAATCCAGGTTAATGATTATTAGTTATCATTTGAGTTACCATGGAAGCAGCACATTTTTGTCAAGGGTTGGCGTGGTATATGTAATCCAAGGTTGCCAAATCTTTTCAAAACTGGTGATCGTGTCCATTTCGATAGCTATCATCTTGGCATGGGTCATATAATAATTCATTTTGGCTTTTGTTTCATTTAGAACTAATGTTGGAGTTTTCCAAGCTTTTGCTAAAGTTTGTTTAGCTGCTGTGAAGAGTTGCACTAACAACTTAAATTGGGAATATGTTATGAATTCAGGCTTCAAATTGAGTAATGCCGTTGCATGGATCAACAGGAACTGTTTTACCAAGCATTTTAGTTGCAATTATGAATATTTCCTTCCAAAATGTTTGTGCTAATGGACACGTCCACCAGATATGAAAAAAAGTGCCCAAATCTGAGCATCCTCGGAAGCATTGTGCTGAATAGTTTTGTACATATTTAGCCACTCTAGATGGAACCAAATACCACCTTGTCATCACTTTATAATTAGCTTCAACCGCTAATACATTAGGGGAAGCTGTTTTAACTGTGGACCATATTTGGTTCCAATCAGAAATATCTAGTGTACGCTCTAAGTCTTCTTCCCATTTCTGGACATAAGACGGGCTATTTTTATTGGAATAGACCAGTAAGTGAGAATATAAGGTAGAAATTGTTCCTCTAGCGTGGGGATCCTTTTTACAAATGTTTTCAAAACTGGACATATGTGCTAATTGGGGTGATGTGTTGACTAAGGGTGTGAAAATTTTTTTGATTTGGAAATATCTGAATAATTCCGATTGTGGTAAACCATATTTTTCACAAAGGGTGGTAAAAGGGATAAATGACGATGAGTGTATAAATTTATACAAATTTAGAACATTTCGGGATGTCCATTCTTTAAAAGATTTAGGGGACACCCATGCTGGATAGAAGGCAGGGTTTCTATAAAATGACAATAATGGATTGTGTAAAGATTGTAATTGATTGCTCTTTTTGAATCTATCCCAAAGGGATATATAGTGTTTGGTAATAGGATTTTTTAGGTCTTTTCGGTCTTTAGATGAGATCCATAATAAATTGGATATTGGAATAGGATCACATTCCATGGCTTCAATTGATACCCATAATGGGGTTTCTTGATATGCATGGTATTTAGCAAGACTCGCTATATGCGCGGCTCTATAGTAATATGCAAAATTGGGACAGCCTAGGCCTCCGTTAAGCTTGGGGAGATATAATGTGTGCAATTGTATTCTTGGTTCTGATGCTCCCCATATAAATGACGACACTTTCCTTTGTATTATTCTTAAATGATAAGCTGGGATCGGTATTGGTAGTACTCTAAATAAATAAAGTAGTTTCGGTAATATCGTCATTTTTACAGAGTTGATTCTTCCGAACCATGACAATGGAAGATGGGACCATGAATTCATTAAGTTAAATAGCTTTTTTAACAGTGGGGGATAGTTAATTTTAAATAGGTCCTCTAAAGATGCTGTTAGATGAACTCCTAAATATGGGATTGATCTGTCTGACCAAGTAAAGGGCAGGCAAATTTTTGCTGAGTTCAGTTCTATGTTGGAAAGAGATACATTTAGTGCTTGGCATTTTTTTGGATTTATATATAATCCAGAGATTTTGGCAAATACATCAAGAGTAGGAATGAGGTTTGGGCCTGATACTTGTGGAGAGGAAAGAAATAGGAGGATATCATCTGCGAAAAGACAAAGTTTGTGTTGATAACCTCCTATTTCAATTCCAGTTATGTTGGAATTTGTTCTAATTGCTTGTGCAAGCGGCTCTATTAGTAGGGCAAATAATAAAGGAGATAGTGGACAGCCTTGTCTCGTGCCTCTTTCTATGTTTAAAAAATTGGATTTGTACCCAGCATATTTTACGTAAGCTTTTGGTTCATTATATAATGCCATAATCCAATTTGTAAAGTTTGGGCCAAACCCCCATTTCTGTAGTGTATAATTCAAGTATGGCCATGATATAGAGTCAAACGCTTTTTTGATGTCAAGTGAGAGAAAGCAAGCAGGAATACGGCGTTTTTTGGCTATATGTGCTAGAAGGGTCGCTCTACGTACGTTATCACTAGCCTGTCGGGAGGGTATGAAGCCTACTTGGTCTCTATGCACAAGGGTACCAATGATTTTATTCAGACGAGATGCTAGAAGTTTTGCTAATATTTTAATGTCTATATTTAACATTGAAATGGGGCGAAAATTTGAGCATAAAGTATCATCTGATTGGGGTTTATGTATCATACAAATGATAGCTAATAGAGATTCAGGTCTAAAAGATTTGTTTTTTAATAAGTCATTGAAAGCTTCTGCGAGTAAGGGGGAGAAACAATCCGAAAAAGTACGATAATAGAGGGCCGAGAAACCATCTGGACCAGGTCTTTTGTTAATTTTTAGTGATTTAATAGCTTCTGCTACCTCGTTTCCGGTGATGGGTTTTTCTAGTGACGTTATTTGGGGCTCAGTCATTTGGGGTAAGTTAATATTTGAGAAAAAGGAATCAGCTGTATCAATATTAAATGTATTAGATTTTGTATATAGGGTTTTCAGATAAGAGCTGAATTTTTGTACAATTTTGAGGGGATTGTTGGTGTACGTATTGTCTGCTATTTTAAGACTAATAGGTTTAAAGGATTTATTAATAGAATTTAATGCCCTTGATAAATATGTACTTGGTTTGTTAGAATTCTTATAGAATGCATGTTTGGTTCTCCGTAGTGATTTATCAGCTGATTCGGTGAGAAAAAGGTCGAATTCCAATCGTGCTTTTTCTAAACGAGTTTTTGCCTTAGGGGTAGGATTATTTTGAAAAGCTAAAAATGATGAGTTGAACTCTGTTTCTAGTTGTCGCATAAGCAATATTCGTTCACGTTTAAGTATTCCTGACTGTCGCTGGATAACTCCTCTTAAGACAGGTTTGTGGGCCTCCCATAGTGTAAGAGAAGAAATGTCAGTACTAGTGTTATTTGTTAAGTATTCTTTTAGAGCCTGTTGGATCGTGAGGCAGTGAGAGGGATGTTTAAGCAATACGTCAGGTAGATACCATGTAGAGTCACGCCCCTTGGGCATAATAGAAGCCACTGAAGTAAAGACAGCATTATGGTCAGACCAAGGTATGGGGATAATGTTGGATGCGATTATTTCAGGTACCATCCCTGTTGTTATAAAAATGTGATCTATGCGACTAAACGATTGGTGGGGGTTTGAGAAATATGTGTAATTTCTTCTTGTTGGGTTACATTCTCTCCAAGAGTCAATCAAATTGTGTCTAGAGAGGAGTTGGGATAAAGATTTTTTGTTCTGAGAGTGTAAAGAGGTGTAGGGGGTTTTGTCCAGAAATGGGAAGACAACCTGATTGGAGTCTCCACATACAAAGATTGATCCCATTTTATGGGTTTTTATGACTTGGAATAGATGTGATAAAAAGGGTAAAGGTTGATAATTTGGAGCATAGTAAGAGACCACAGTGTCCATAATATATCCTGTTAGGATTAGGTAACGGCCTTCCGGATCTTTTATTTCTGAGTGTTTAGTGAATGGGGTGGTATGGTGGAATGCGATGAGAGTACCACGTTTTTTTGTTAGTGCTGAGGCTGTGTATACTTGTGGATATGAAGTATTGAAAAATTTGGGAGTTGAGGTCGGGGTAAAATGTGTTTCTTGTAGACATACTATGTGCACTTTTTTAGCTCGAAATGATCGAAAGGCTTTTATACGTTTTTGTGGCACATTGAGACCCTGTACATTTAAGGATAAAATATTTAAAGGAGCCATGGCTGCTGAAACAACAATCTATACTTACTAGTTGTCAAGGTGCAGTGACTATTCGGCCTAGCCTTCGCGGACATGAAGAAAAGGAAAAGGTATCCAGAAGTAGGGTGGATTAACTTAAAAAGAGAGTAAAATATAGTAGAAGTCATAAAGCAATTAAATATTATGTTAGATTAAAAAGATTGGAGAAGTGCCCGTGTTGGGGTTAGAAACCCCCCAACAGGGGACAGAAGACCTTCGTCAGATCCCCACAATTTCTTATGGGGAACTGAGGAAAGCCAGGTGAGGCACATGTTAAACCTGTGTATGGGGAATCCGCCTTAAAAAAAAAAAAAAAACAGTGGTTCATTTCAAGAAAATAAGTTTTGTCATTATAAAATTATAGGGAAGTGTGTCCTCTTAATGTATATTTGTTGAGGACTAATATTATTTTGTGGGATATACGTCCTAGGATATATAAATATATATATATATATATACACATATATATATATATATATATATATATATATATATATATACATATACACATACACACATATACATATACACATTACAAACACATTACAAATAAATAAATAAAAAAAAATGAAATTATTCACTTATTAGTAATTTTATTTCATTACTAAGAAGTAATTAGATTTGAAGAATAAAATACAAAAATATAGAAAATAAATGTATCCATTAAATTTGGACATTTAATGATTGGGTATAATTTATCTTATCATTTTTTTTTTTTTTTTTTTATTTCTGTTATCTGTTTAACCAGGAAAGATGATTTGCAGTATTTTAGGGAATAAATCCAGTAATTCAATTTCATTACTGTTTTCCCATAAAGTATGTAGCTCAACTACTGATTTTAACCACTCATCTTAAAAATAATTGTGAGAAGATAAAAAATAAAAAAATAAAATGAGAAAAAATATAAAGTGAAAATATTTCCTTCTCAGTAATTTTATTTTCTCACTAAGAAGTAATTAGATTTAAAAAAAAATATTTAAATAAAAAAATTAAAAAAAATATATAAAATGCAAAAATATAGAAAGAAAACTTGTCCTTTTAATATGGACAATTAGTGCTAGGGAATAATTTTACATTTTAAAATTACAGTTTTCCCAGTCATTTCTGTTTACTGGTTAACCAAAATCGATATTTTTGCTATAGTTTAGAAAATAAATTCAATAATTCATTTTCATTACTGTGTTTCCATATAGCTTAGCATCAGTCGGAGTCAATTAGGCACAGTTCCTAGGGATGCATCATTAGTCCATGGCGTCATCTTGTCCTTGGTGTGAGGGTACGAATCTTCCTCTTTTGTGTGTATGGTGGTTGCCGTTTCTTGTTTCAGATTGGGATGTGTTCCGGAGGGAAGAGGCAGATGCTGATCTTCTTCTTGAAGTAGAGGTTGAAGGTGTCCCGTCAATCAGGTTGAGGTCTTGGAGTGCTTGATGAAGTTTGTTAGGGGTTCTGCAAGAGAATCTGGTCCCTTGATGGGTGAAACGAAGGGAGAATGGGAAGCCCCATTGGTATTTGATGTTATGATTTTGGAGTTCCAATAAATGGGGTTTCATTGCCCGCCGTTTAGATATTGTTAATTGGGATAGGTCTGCAAAAATCTGAAAATTGTGACCTTGAAAGGATAAATCATTCTTTTCTCTTGCTGCTTTTAGAAGTTGTTCTTTCGTTCGGTAAAAATGAAATTTTGCAATAATATCTCTAGGGGGGCCATCAGCTTTTTTGGATGTAAGAGCTCTATGTATTCTGTCCATCTCCAACCTTTCAATGGGTATAAGCCCCCTGACCTGAAAAATTATTTTGTCAATATCATGAAAGAGGCACTCCCAGACGCACCATTAGAGGACCTTGTCATAGACCGTATTCATAGACTGCCAAGGCCTAAAAATATTCCTTCCCGTCTACCCAGAGACACTAAAGTCCGAGTGCATTTCTATCACATTAAAGATCAATTCATGATTGCAGCAAGATGATGCATTGACCTACCACCTGAATTGCAGGATCTATTCTTCTTTGCAGATCTTTATGCATTAACCATGCAGCAATGCAGGCAACTAGCCACCATTACCAAGACGCTGAACAACCATCATATTCCATATAGATGGCTATACCCTGCCAAACTGCTGGTCACCAAAGATGGCGATACATTTGTGATTACTAGCATAAAAGAAGGCCTCCGACTGCTGAAAGAATGGCAAATCCTTAAACCTAAAAACAAGATGGAGAACACGCAGCACTCACCATCATCCACCCTGGATAGCTCTGATGCGGAAACAGGCTGAGATCCCAACTCATTTTTCCTGCTTCATATAACTTCCCTGATGGCATAGGAGAATGCCACACAGTTTTTATTTTTTTGTGTTCCCCCCAAGTTAAAGCGGTTGTTTTTCTGCACAGATTCCATCGGAATCGATTGTTTTTACATCCTTAACTATTTCTTTACCTTGTTTTCCCTTAACGTTCTTCCTTCCACAGGACCTACACTAATGGAATATACCAGGCGACAGTATAGAGCACAGAATCACACTCTTTGGACTCCTGCCTCACTCTTTCACAGTAACAAGAGTAAGTGAACCACCACCAGGCAACACAAGCTCATACAGGCTAGAATAACTACTATTAAACGGTACATACTTTTCTTTATCACTCCTCCAAGATGGTGTTGAACATCACTTCTTTCAATGTAAAAGGCTTGAATAGCCCTCACAAAAGAATAATGGCTTGAAGGAAGCGTCCAGGCTCCTACGTGGGTTCTTGTCAGAAGTCTTCAAACTAATTGCGAAGGTCACTGGGGTCTTTGTACAGTCTTCAATTGAAAAAGCAATCCTAAGTATCAATATGTCAGACTAGCCGTTAATGGTCAGATCTATAGCAATACATATCATATTCGCTGCTAGATCCCTAATGATGAGCAACTGGAAAACCAACAAAATTCCCAGTGTGAGAGAACTAATATTAAAAGTGAATACTGTAGCAGAATATGAAAAGATACTGTCTTTCAGAGATGGTTCTATTGCAAAATACATTTCCAACTGGTCAATATGGATCTCCCTGAACTCCCCTCGGTTGTAGTCCTGTAAAATTATCACTATCTAACCTTCCTCCCTTTCCTATCTTCACCTCCCCTTTCCCCCCTCTCAACACCCTACTGATGTAACATTTAATTGTCATCATCAAAATGTTGTCTTATGTAGATGTTCTTTAAATACATGTTCTATAGTATTTTTTATTTACATATGAAAAAATGTTCATTGTATGTAATATTATGCAATCAATACATAACTGACTGCACATGAGAACAGAGGTACTCATAAATGAGATACCAGAGGTTCAGTTCTATTCAGGTTTTCACTCTGTAAATGCCTTACTGATTACTAAATGTTAAAATAAATGTACTGTTCTCTGTACGACTTGTTTAATAAAAAATATTTCAACTAAAAATATTTTTTTTGGCTGGAGCTACACTTAAAAAATTTACTTGTTCTGATTTACAAACAGATTCAACTTAAAAACAAACCTAGAGACCCTATCTTGTTTGTAACCCGGGGACCACCTGTATACAGAGGAGCCTTGACATGGGCATTGAGGCTTTCACATATATTTGCAAATGTGTGCAATGAAACCAACTGTTTTTAACGTGAATTGTTAGACAGGGTCAATTTGGTTTATTTGCAGGCTAGCTGGATAGTGTTCTGGGAAATCTTTGTTTGTGATGTATACCAGTGCTAACCTGTTCCCATCCTCCTTCCTCATAGGACTTCACCCACACCGGCTTATAAAGGAAGTCAAGATCAAGAACTAATCTTAGAAAGTATTATTTTACTGATAGAGTAGTTGATGCCAGTAGCGAGGTAGCGGGCCAGTTAACAGTAAGTGGATTCAAACATGCTTGGGACAAACATAGGTCAATACGCAGAAAAAGAAAGTTAAAAAAAAAAAAAGAAAAGTATGAATAAATATAAAATTTTATTTAAAAAAATGGGGCAGACTCAATGGGACTTTTTTTTCTGCTGTCACTCTTGTGTCTTTTTATTCTAAGGTGACAATCCTGCTTCTGTAAGCTAGCATTGTCACCCAAGGAAGCTATGCAACCATACATCATGTTTCTAAAGAATTTTCATTTTTTACAATGAAGCAACACAATTGTATCAATTTTATTTGCGATTATCTACCCACATTTCAAATGTCAAATAGTTTTGGTAATGTCAATCATTATATTTTATAATTTACTATTGGTAAAATATAATGAATTGAAAATGATTACAATAAAAGTAATGCAAATATCTTGCAATAACAAGGCAGTTTTTTTTTAACTGATTGTTTTAGTGTCGATCATGTAATGTGTTTTGTCTATTAAAATTTATTGTTTTTTCTAAAAATATTTTTACTCTAGTCCCTGTCTACATTACTCAATAGTACCGATATAGTCCAATTTCCCTCTTTCCCATTTCTTGTGGGTTATAGGCTCATCTCACGCAGACTCAGCACCTGCGTTGGTTGACCCAGTTACCCCTTGCCTTCTTCTACCAAACATGAAAAAGTCTTCTTGTAGTATTGCCTCATACAGGACAAAAAACTAAAATAAAAAACATGTATTACCATAAAAAAAAAAATGGGCAGACTCAATGGACCACTTGGTCTTTTTTTCTGCTGTCACTCTTCTATGTTTTTAGAAAAGGAAGTGTCTCCCTGGCAGAATGACCAGGTGAAAAAAATAACTGAAAAAAAGTAAACAAATAGTTACCACATCTAGGGTTTTGTATGTTTAAAGTGACAACAGATAAAAGTATGAATATCATGTAGAAAGCTTTTCAAACTATTGTCTTGCAACTTTCTCTATTTTCACTATTCAGAGTTTTAACAAACTCATGCAGTCTCCTGATACATAATTATATAAAAAGTATGCTTCAGCAATGCTGGTCATGCTGTGTTTCACATCCTCAGACATGCTTGTCTTATGACCAAGATGTTCAAAAGCACATTTTCTTGTTGCTTACTGGACAAGTTTGATGGAACAAATCCAAGCGGGAAACAAGTTCTTTAATCTCAAAATAAACAATACAGTTTTATGTCACAAATGTACTTATAATACTTCTTGGAAAATCCTCTATTGGCTTAGAAAAATGCCTTTTCTTTTTAAGGAATGCACAAAACTATCAAATGTCAAATGCAGAAGCAGCAAATAAGATACATTGGTTTGCCTTTGTTTTACCAGGTAGACAAAGTTTTTTTCCTGTATGACGCATATATGAAGATACTGCAAGAAGACTTTTTCATGTTTGATAGAAATACATATAAAGTACAAATTACCTTTTACCTAGCTAGCAACACTATTCTTCATAATCGTAGTTTCAAAAACTTTTGTTATTGTAAGATATTTGTATTACATTTATTATATTTTATTTTTAAATCATTATATTTTACCATAAGCAAATTGTAAAATATAATGATTGACATTATCAAAACTATTTGGCATTTGAAGTGTGGGTAGATAATCACAAATTAAATTGATACAATCATGTTTTTCATTGTTAAAATGTAAAAATTAGATAATATAATCTCAAAACTCTACTTCAAAGCTGCATGTGAAGTTACAGAACAGCACAATGTAGTCCTTCAAAAAAAAAAAGAAAAAAATTACATGAAGTTTTCTTTACAATCCAACAAAATTTTCCTGCACTAATTTGGTCCGACTTCAGCCCATTCAATATCATAGAAGTCGGATCAAAGTCAGATCATTATCTTAACTGATCTGACTTTGGCATGCGACTTATGCTCTGAGGATCTTGAAGGGGAACCCCACGCAAAACAAAAAAAAAAAAACAGCATGGGGCTCCCCCTGAATTCCATACAAGGCTAAAATAAAATGGCGTGGGGTCCCCCCAAAATCTATTCCAAAACCTTATCCGAGCAAGCAGCCCGGCAGGTCAGGAAAGGGTGGATGAGTGAGCAGCCCCTCCTCCTGGACTATACCAGGCCACATGCCCTCAACATGGGGGTGGGTACTTTGGGGCGGGGGGGCTCTGCACCCCCCCCCACCCCAAAGCACCTTGTGCCCATGTTAATGGGAACAAGGGCCTTTTCCCTACAACCCTGGGCTGTGGTTGTCGTAGTTTGTGGGCAGGGGGACTTATCGGAATCTAGAAGTCCCCCCCTCCCTATGTGAATGAGTCTGGGGTACATTGTACCCCTACCCATTCACCCAAAAAAGTGTCAAAATTAAATAAAACCAATACACAGTCCTTTATTAAAGTAGCTCCAACGTGTCTTCTCCCTCTGATTTCTTCTTCCTCTGGTTCTTCTCTTTCCGGCGATGTCTTCATCCTCCGATTCTTCTCTCTGTGCTGATATCTTCATCCTCTGGTCCTTCCTTTGGTTCTTCTCTCTCCGCTGTCTTCTTCCTCTGCTGGTTCTTCCTCCAGTTCTTCACATGATGCTAGCACCTGCTGTACTGTGTCAATGACGTGCCAATGGCGTGTGCTATTATTTACAATGATGTCACTGCCTGGGGCATGATGGGTTAGTGACATCACAGGGGGTGGGGCCTCTGGATGACATCACCGGGTGCCCCCCCCTCATGGCTATATAAGTAATGGCACAAGCCGGAGCTAACATTACAGCGGAAGCTAGCGTCAGCAGAGGAACTGGAGGAAGAACCAGCCCAGGAAGAAGACAGCGGAGAAAGAAGAACCAGAGGAAAAAGCAGCGGAAGAAGACATTGGCGCAGCGAGAAGAACCGGAGGAAGAACCAGAGGATGAAGACATCAACACAGCAAGAAGAACCGGGGGGATGAAGACATCACCAGAGAGAAAAGGCCCGGAGGAAGAAGAAATGAGAGGGAGAAGACAAGTTTGAGCTACTATAATAAAGAACTTTGTCAAAAACTTGTGTACAGGTTTTATTTATTTTTGACACCTTTTTTGGGTGAATGGGTAGGGGTACAATGTACCCCATACTCATTCACATAAAGTGGGGGCTGGGATCTGGGGGTCCCCCTTGTTTAAGGGGGCTTACAGATTCCGATAAGCTCCCCTGCTTGCATGATAACCTCGGCCCAGGGTTGTCCGGAAGAGGCCCCTGTCCCATCAACATGGGGACAAGGTGCTTTGGGGTGGGGGGGCGCAGAGCCCTCCCGCCCCAAAGCCCCCACCCCCAAAGTTGAGAGCATGTGGCCTGGAATGGTCCAGGAGATGGGGGTGCTTTCTCATCCCCCCCTTTCCTGACCTGCTATGCTACCTGCTCGGATAAGTCTCTGGTATGGATTTTGGGGGATCCCACGCCAATTTTTTTTTATTTTAGCATGGGGGTTTCCCTTAAAATCCATACCAGACAGAAGGGTCTGGTATGGTCTTGGGGGTGGGGGCACGCCATTATTTTTTTTTTAATTTTGGCATGGGGTCACCCCTCAAGATTCATACCAGACTCAAAGGGTCTGGTATTGTCGGATCAAAGTTGGATCCCGTTCATTAAAGTCACATGAAAGTCGGACATGAATTGTAGGGCGAAGTCAGAGTGGAAGTCATCTGACTTCCATGTCATACCAGTGTGAACACGGCCTTATCCAGACATACAGCCTGAGTTGTCAGGAAAAGGGAGGGCAGGGAGCGTGTAGCCCCCTTTTCTGAACCAGACCAGGCAGCATGCCTTTCAACATTGGGAACATACCTTGCAAAGGGGTGGGGGGACTGTAAAGCCTTAAGGGATAAGGACATCAACCACAAATCCCGCCCTCCATAAGATATTTGGGGGTTTGTTGGGAGAAGCTTATCAGGCATGACTGTCAGACTGTTGGTAATCAAAATAGCTAGGGATTCTGAGTTACATAATTGACCATGTACTGTACAGTCAATGATGTCACTCATAATCCCTGAGGTTGTTTACATTACATCAACACTAAGGATCTTTTATTTTGTGGTGGTGGTGGGGCAGTGGGTCATTGTGGTGGTGGGGAAATATGATTGATGCTGGATCTAGCTCACTGTATACTGTGAGTGATGCTGAATTTACCTTCTAGGACATTGTTTAAGAGGGTGACCTTGCAGGGTACCTTCTCAATATTGATATGGGGGGGGGGGGGGGGGGGGGTTCACATGGCTGCATCTGGTTGGAGTTTCTTAGACACCCAGGCTGCATGTCTGCATCTGGTTGGAGTTTTAGGAGGAAGTTTGCACCTTTTTGCCTGTTTTTTGCGTTTACTGCCCCTTTACAAAAAATAGCTTGGGCCCCCTTTAAAGTTCATATCAGGCTCTTATCCAGGCATGCAACCTTGGTGGCCAGTAAATGGGGGTAATTCGCATTTGGTCCTCTTCCTAAACCAGACCAGGCTACATGCCTTTCAACATTGAAAGAGTGCATTGCAAAGCCTTGTAGCCTTGTGAAGCCTTGAGAGAAAATGGCCTCATCTGCACATCCTGTCTTTGATAAGAGAATTGGGGGTTTTCAGGGGGGCAAGGTTATTAAGCATGACTGTCAGATTATTTGCACAAACCAGCCAGGGACAGTGACACAATTGTCCATATTTGGTCCATGACATCACTTAGGATTCCTGGAGTTGTTGTTTAAATTACAGCAGCACTAAGGGTCTGTAATTTTGTGGTGGAAGCGAGCAAGGCAACATAGTTGGGCAGTGATTTGTTGTGGTGGTGGGGAAACATGATTGATGCTGGATCTACCACACAGAGAATCAGTTAAAATTCCTGGTCAGTCTGTTTACAAACTCCAGCCGGCCAGGGATCTGTCTTTTTATAGGTTCACCACCGCAAAATGTCAAACATCTCTGCTGCTTTTTTTTTTCGTTGAAAATCGGGTCAGTTTGTTCTCCCATTTATCAACTGTGGACAAACTCATGTTTAACCAAACTCAAAGCTTATCATCAGTGATATTTATATTTTTTGTCATACATATTGCGTATGTGTTCTGTAGATATTTTGTGTAGCATGTCCTCATCCATTAGAATTACAAATAATAATGAATAAATAAAGTGAAATCCTAGGCCTCCTTCAACTATCTCAGCGCTATAGAAATATCAGGTTTTATAAAATATAGAACATCCACAGTTGCAACAATTAAATGTCAGCACTCCATACAGTATATAAAACAGTTGCCGCTTAAAATGCAAATGCACACTTCCGGTTCCAGGGCCACATGGAGTAGCTGCTACTTTCCTCGGCTCCTGCATCACAAACCAAAACCTGCTTAAAAATCCTGCCTGATACCCCTCAAACACTGCCAACCTCCTCCGGGTGACCCCCGCACGCCCATGGACAGGTTTGTGGAGCCCTATCACATACAGCCCCGCCGACGCAGGCGGCCCAGCCCCAAATCGAGGCCCCGGTCTCAGCCTACCCAGATCCTTCAGCAGACACGCTGACGCCAGACATGGAGGTGAGTGGCGGCTCGGCCTCCCCCTCCTCTCAACATGTCTCCCCTTCACCTCACAGTAGGGACTGCAACACAGAGTGCATAGCACAGGCTGTAGCAGGTCTCCTAACCCCCATGATAGCTGCCTCTGTGGAAAAGACAGTGAATGCAGGGATGAAACAAATCAAGGCCCAACTAGGGGAACATGCCACCAGATTAAATGAGGCAGAACACCGCATATCAAACATGGAAGAGGAGCTATACCAGGCGCAAACCACTGAACAGGTCCAAGACAAAACGAACCAGCGCATTATGCAAAAATGTCTAGCTAAATCTAGCTGTGCACACATAGTCCCACAACATGGACACTGACATACAAGAAGTATTAAGTGAATCTGGGATTGACAACGACAAGCATTCTTTTTTTATGGAGGAGAGGCAAGGTCAGGCCAGGCTATGAAGGGGGTGCAGGAGATGATCAGTGCCACAGTCAGGAAAGTGCAGTCCTGTGCCAGTGTCCCGGTGTGCCAACCTGTGCTTGAGCCCCTGACCCCTTCCTCTGCCCGTCCCTTACCCCCACCTACCTATGCAGGGCTCCACTGCGGTGGTCCGGAGGTGCCAGTCCAGTGCTGATCCTCAGCCATGGTGCTGGCACTGCCTGCTGATTGGCTTCTCCACTGTTATCTCCCTCACTGACACCAGCACTGAGATAGAACACTGACACCAGCATCGAGATAGAACACTGACACCAGCACCGAGATAGAACACTGACACCAGCACCGCACTGACACCAGCACCGAGATAGAGAGCACTGACACCAGCCCTGAGATAGAGAGCACTGACACCAGCACTGACACCAGCAACTCGCTGCGGGACCCAAAAATTTGACACCGCTCAACCTCTTTAAACAGGAGGGTACGGGCATATAGTACGGTGTGCTTTTTTTTCTACAAGTGAGCCAAAGGTAGAAAAAAGATCTGTGTGCTAGATTATATAAATCGTTTATACAGTTATGCATATACATGGTCTACTGTTCACATGTGTTGAATTCCTCCGAGATCCATGCCTCATTCATTTTTATAAATGTGAGGTAGTCAACACTGTCGTGAGCTAGGTGTGCTTATCGGTCACGATCCCTCCTGCTGCGCTGAATGTCCTTTTGGACAGGACACTGGACGAGGGGCAAGCCAACAGTTCCATTGCAAATTGTGCAAGCTCTGGCCAGAGGTCAAGCCTGCCCACCCAGTAGTCCAGGGGTTCATCACTTCTCAGATCGTCCACATCGGCCGTTAACCCGATGTAGTCAGACACCTGTCGGTCTAGGCGTTCCCTGATGCTGGATCCGGATGACACCTGTCAATGGGTCGGCTGAAAGAATGATCTCATATCAGAAGTGACCAACACATCTTCAAACCGTCTACTTCTTGCAGGCGCTGTTGGATTAGTACCCGCAACTCTTTCTCTGGGAGTGGAAATTCCTCTGCCAGCGCACATAAACAGCAGAATGCAGCATTTATCTAAGCAAGGCCTGGAAGTGCTCGATTCTGACAGCCCTCTGTGATGGTGGTAACATTTCCACCATTTTTTGTTTGTACCGGGGGGTCTAAGTACGTTGCCACCCAGTACTGGTCCTTGACCTTTATGCTTTTTATATGGGGGTCCCTCTTAAAACACTGGAGCATGAAGGCCCCCATTTGCACTAAACTGGAAGCGGTGTGGTGGCCTGGCTCATGCTTATCATCCAGGATAATGTCATCCTCCTCGTTCTCCTCCCCCCATCCACGGACAACAACAGGGATCCCAGAAAGGTTTAAAAGCATGCTCTTCTTGCTCCTCCTCATCTGCCCCGGCACCATCCTCCTCTGACTCCTCTTCAGACTCCTGTTGTTGACTTGTCTCAGTTAGAGTAGCCCCCCCTGGGAATTCATCCAGCATTGTGACTTCCTCAACTTCCTGCTCCTCGACGGCTTGATCAATGACATGACGCAATGCACGCTCCATAAAGAAGGCGTAAGGTACGATGTCACTGATGGTGCCATGGCTGCGACTGACCAGTTTGGTGATCTCATCAAATGGCCTCAGAAGTCTGCATGCGTCCCGCATGAGCAGCCACTGGCGCGGTGAAAAAAAAACAAGCTCCCAGAACCTGTTCTGCCGCAGAGTTCGTACAGGTAGTCGTTAACTGCATGTTTCTACTGGAGCAGCCTATCAAGCATATACAAGGTTGAGTTCCATCACGTTGGCAATTACAAATAAGACGCCTGACCGGCACATTGTGTCGCCACTGAATGTCAGCAAGGCGAGCCATGGCCGTGTAAGATCTTCTAAAATGGGCCGAGATTTTCCTTGCCTGCCGCAAGATGTCCTGGACCCCAGGGTATTTGACAATGAATCGCTGCACGACCAAGTTTAAGACGTGTGCCATGCATGGCACATGTGTAATTTTGCCCTGTTTCAACGTGCTCAGCAGATTGGCACTATTGTCGCACACCACTTTACCAACTGTCAAATTGAGCGGTGTTAGCCACTGATCTGCCTGTGAATGCAAAGCTGAAAGGAGTGCAGGGCCAGTGTGGCTCTTGGCTTCCAGGCACAACAGACGCAGCACAGCATGACAACGTCTCACCTGGCATGTCGAATAGGTTCTGGGGATCTTGGGCGTCGCAGTGGAAGAGGCGGTAGCAGCAGAAAAGGAGGAGTGAGCCAGGGAGGAGAGGGAGGATGGAGAAGGAGAAGAAGAGGCAGGCCTGCATGCAATCCGTGGCGGTAAAACCAAATCTACACGGGTGCCACAGGTTACATGCTTGACGGCCGTCAGAAGGTTCACCCAGTGGGCAGTAAAAGTTATATACCTTCCCTGCCTGTGTTTGCTAGACCACCTGTCTGTGGTCAGATGTATTTTGGCACTGACACTGTGTGCCAGAGATACATTCACTTGCCGCTGAACATGGCCATATAGCTCTGGGATGCCCTTCTGTGAGAAATACTTCCTTCCTGGGACCTTCCATTGTGGTGTTCCAATGGCCACACATTTTTGAAAGGCCTCCGAATCCACCAGTTTATATGGCAGTAGTTGACGGGCTATCAGTTCTGACAAGCTAGCGGTCAACCATTGGGCAAGAGGGTTATCCGGCGTCATCATTTTTTTTACGCTCGAACATTTGGCCCACGGAAGCCTGCCTTTTTTCAGAAAAACTTGAGGACGGCATGATGGAAGGTGGAGTGGAGGACAATTCTGAGGAGAGAGGAGAGGGAGAAGTAGAAGAGGCTGGACGGTGAGAGCCTGGAGTGTGGCTTTGTGGGTTCTGACGGCATTGCTCCCACTGGGCTCGGTGATGGCAGTTCATGTACCTTCTTAACCACTTTCAGACCGGACCATTTTGCTGGCTTAAGATCAGACCACTTTTTGCGATTCGGCACTGCGTCGCTTTAACAGACAATTGCGCAGTCATGCATCGTGGCTCCCAAACAAAATTGACGTCTTTTTTTTCCCACAAATAGAGATTTATTTTGGTGGTATTTGATCGCCCCTGCAGGTTTTATTTTTTGCGCTATAAACAAAAAAAATGACGACAATTTTGAATAAAACGCATTATTTTTTACCTTTTGCTATAATAAATATCCACCAAAAATATATAAAAAAAATGTTTTTTTCCTCAGTTTAGGCCGATACGTATTCTTCTACATATTTTTGGTAAAAAAAATCACAATAAGCGATTATTGATTGGTTTGCGCAGAAGTTATAGTGTTTACAAAATAGGGGATAGTTTTATAGCATTTTTATCAATATTTTTTTTTTTTTTTACTAGTTATGGCAGCATTCAGCGATTTTTATTGTGACTGCGACTGGCGGACACATCGCACATTTTTGACACATTTTTGGGACCATTGTCATTTATAAAGCAATCAGTGCTATTTAAATGCACTGATTCCTGTGTAAATGACACTGGCAGTGAAGGGGTTAACTACTAGGTGGCAGTGTAGGGGTTAAGTGTTCCTAGGGGCATGTTACTAACTGTGGGGGGGGGTGGCTGTGATTTAGTGAACACTGATCTCTGCTCCAATCACAGGGAGCAGAGATCAGTGTCACTAGTTGCTAGGCAGAACGGGGAGATGCTGTTTACTTCCGCATCTCCCAGTTTAGCCATCCCGTGAGACGATCACGGGTATCCCTGTGGCGATCGAATCCGCAGGACCTGCGACCGGACTCACGGGGGTCCCGACCAGCGCGCACGCGATAGCACGGCGGCAATCTTAAAGGGGACGTACCTGTATGCCCTTTTGCCTGCCCGTGCCATTCTGCCGACGTACATCGTCGTGCGCCGGTCGGGAAGTGGTTAAGGCGGTCGTCCCTAGGTGAGTGTTGGGCTTACCGTGACTTATGCGTTGACTGCAAAGGCTGCAGATGGCAACACTATTGTCAGCAGCGGACACGTTAAAAAAAGCCCACACTGCGGAGCCATGTGCCGGCATCCTGGGAGTGTCCTGGGAGTGCCAGACGTGACCGTACTTGGTTGATGGCTTGCTCCTGATACATTAGCAGTCTGGTTTGTCCCTCCTGTGCAATGTAAGTTCCGCCGGCTTCTCCTCCCTATCTGCTGGTCCATCTCTCCCTCTGAACTCCCCTCCTCTTCCTCTCTTGTGGGCACCCACGTGACGTCCCTAGACACGTCATCATCGACGTCACCTTCCCCACCACTATAATTAGAGATCTCGGAGTAGGTAGCAACAGCGGGGACCAACCTCCTTGGGCTGATCTGGGTACTGTCGTCAGAGTGCTGAGTGGCTGTTGTTGCTACCTCCTCTTCCTGATCGAATGCCAAGAATGGCTGCACATCAGAAAAGTCTTGTGATGGATCGGAAAGTAATTCCTGTGACTCAAGCGGAGGGTATATGGTGGTGGTGATGTTGGTGGTAGTGTCTTTGGGGGTGCACACAACAGAGAGTGAAGATGGTGCAGATAGAGAGGATGAGGAGGGTGCAGAAGAGTAAGGCTGAGTGAGCCACTCAACCAAGTCTGGTGCGTCCTTTGACGTAATCGAAAGCACCTTCTGCAACTTCCCACTTTGGCTCAAGCCTGGTGCTCCTGCCCTACCCCTACCACCCCTGCAGAAGGGCCTGCTGCTTCCTCTGCCTGTCATTTTTTAAATGACCCTGTGACAAAAGTCTCTAGAGAAGTGCAGTATATGTGGAAGAAGGTATATAACACCCTGCTTCAATCAGTCATTTTGGGGGGCCACTGGTTTATCACACCAGTTATAATACTTTTTTCTAATTGAGTTTGTCACTCTTTGAAGTATCGCTGCAGAACCGCTCAGCAGTCACAATGCTGCACAGTAGAAATGCACTATACTATGCTTTCTATATTTGAAAGTATTTTATACGTGTATTACACCCCTATATACTGCACACCAAATAGTACACCTATACCAGTCCTTAAAAGGACTTTTGTGGACCTATATTTGTTAGCGATTTGTGTCGCTACAGTCTGTCCCTGCGACACACAGCAACCTCTCCCTACACTGACAAAAGAGCTGCAGTACCGCTTAGCAGTCACAATGCTGCACAGTAGAAATGAACTATAATATGCTTTCTATATTTGAAAGTATATTATAAGTGTATTACACCCCTATATACTGTACACCTATACCAGTCCTTAAAAGGACTTTTGTGGACCTAATAGTAGCTAGTGATTACAGACTGTCCCTGCTCCAAACCGCATACTCTCTCCCTACACTGAGAAAAGACAGCTACAGCATCGCTCAGCACTGCAGTCACAAATTGCTGCACAATAGAAATTAACTATAATATGCTTTCTATATTTGAAAGTATATTATAAGTGTATTACACCCCTAAAAACTGTACACCTATACCAGTCCTTAAAAGGACTTTTGTGGACCTAATAGTAGCTAGTGATTACAGACTGCCCCTGCTCCAAACAGCAAACTCTCTCCCTACACTGACAAAAGACAGAATGTAAAATGGCAGCCAGATCAGGTCTATTTATAAGGTAGGGGGTATGTCCATGTGCTGAAATGTCTCAATTGGCTATCCTGTATCCCATGATGGATGTGTCATGGGTCAAAGTTCTTCACAATGTAAAAGAATATGGCTGCCACGAACAGCGCCATATGTCCGCCGGTTTGGCGAATCGCAAACTAGCAAAGTTCGCCGTGAACCGACCGCCGGGGGAACCGCAAGGCCATCTCTATTGCAGAATCCCTACAAACATCAGCCCTCACAGAACTGTGCGAGGTGCATCCCTGAAGCATTAGGCCTCCCAGGCCCCTGCACAGTGGAACGGGCCCACCGCATGGGAACCTTTAACACAGACCGCAAATCACCCCGACCGTGCATCGGCAAATACCTGAATTACTTAGACAAAGCACTTATACTACAAAAATTCAGACAATCCAGATCTCTCCAAATTGATGGATTGAGGATCCTAATTTTTGCAGACTATTCCATTAAAGTATAAAAAAGGAAAGCATTCCAACACATCTGCACGGAACTTTATCAACAACAAATTAAGTTCACTCTGGCTATTCCAGCCACCCTTCAGCTCCAGGCCCCCAATGGCGATCAGCTGTCTTTCCAAGACCCCTCCGAAGCGGAAGCCTTCCTACGCACTATACACGCAGGCCGGCACCTCAGCCCCTAATCCAGGACTGCTCCAATCAATAATTCTCTGGACCAAAGGAGCCTGCGAAAAGACTCTCCTAAGCATTGCTGGTCCTCTGGCCTGGACCAACATTGCTCCACTGCTCGCTGAACCGGTATACGCAATACCAGTCCTGTATTCATTACGGTCGCCTCTGCGCTACCTCTCCGGTTAACCCAGGTTGATTAGAGTCTTACTAAACTCTCTGTTGTGTGAACCCCGAAGGGGAGTGTGAAGCATGGATTTCGGTGTGGGGTGGATAACTCTGTATCATAGCAGGACTACCATCTGTCAACTGCTTATTCCTTGTGTATCATCAATACATGAAAGCTGATCATAATCTTATGACAGTAGCGCTGCTGTAATAATTACAGGCACCTGAGTTGGACTTGTGCACCTTTTTATTACTATTTTTCTGATACAAATAATAATGATTTGAAAATTTCAGATGTTCTACTGCTTGTAATTGCTGCACAAAATGATGGTGGAGGACATACAACCACCAACAGGGTTACTGAAGGTGTAGGAAAATTTAATTAATTCATGCATTCCAATAGAGTCCACTTATAGATGTGTCATACATGCATTCATTAGCTGGTAATGAGGGGATATAAAGTGATCGAGCATTATGTTTCACCTTCATGCACTGCTTTTATGGACTGTGTGACCTTTAATGAAAGCAGGCCTTTCCAAACAATCTACCAGTTCTATGTTAATTTTTTATGTTTAAGCAAATGTAACAAGTCTATTTAAAAGGAAACACACATATCCAATAGGTGGTCTTGTCCACAAAATGCAGTTTTTGGACTGAAATTATCACACTCTTGTCTGCTCAGAATATTAAAAATAAAATAAAAAAATTATAGAAAGATGTTCTCAAATACGTCTTTTGGATTTTTGGAGAACTATTACCAAAAGGCTGGGATTCAACTCTCGAATAACATAGTGAACGTCTGTGAAAAGTGCGTACTTTGAACAGATGATTGCTTCTGATTTTTGATTTGATATTTTCCCTTTGTTGATATGCAAACATACACTATGTGGGACTTTCATTTTGTGCAAATGTTGCCTGATAACGTTTAAGGTTGTATTATGTCTTGTAATGTTCCTTTTACCAAAAATCATGCAAGACACAATATAATTGATTGTTGTGATAGTGAATGTTAATATATTCCTTGCCTGTGAGCTAAGTAGGATTATATAGTATTTAAAATGAAGCAAAGACTGTGCACTTCAGTGAGGTTTATTGTAATCCATGTGAAACAGCAAAATGCAGATATAGCAAACTAATGCAGAGATATAGCAAACACATCTAGCAACAACATATTGCATTATTTCCCCACAAGTGAGTGCTAATAAAAGCAAAATTGACCTAAAAACAAAAATTGATATATTGCAGCTTACCAATTCTTAGAAATGCTTGCTGTATTAGCATTTCTTTATTTTTTTATTTCACCTGGTGATCTGGCCAGTAACTAGAGTTGGGCGAATGGTTTGAGACAAGCAAAAGTTCGGCCCGAACATCACCTGTTGCCCGTTTGGCAAACACCTGAATTTGTGGGGTTCAATTCGGGATGTTCGCCCTTCGAGCGCCCTATAATGCACTGCATGCTTCACAGTGCATTCTAGGGTCAGGTGCAAGGCTTTGCCAATTAGGTCACAGAGCACTGTCAGAGCCCATATTTTTTTTGTTTGCTGCATGGGTTTGTCCTCTCTGCCTGCCACCCTTTTGTCAGCCACAGTTTTTCTGACTGCGATGCTGGTGTTCACCTTTCTTTTCCTTTTTTGTCTTTATAGTTTTTACATTTTGGTCACCGTCAGTCCTCAATTTAAAGTGCACCAAACACCACTTTTCATTCAATAAAGTGCATCCAATCACACATTTCCCAGTTCCTATTCAATTTGGGTGATAAGCCTCCCCCCCATTATGTCTGGCAGGCCAACAAGGAGAGGCAGATGTTCCTATGCCACTATGAGGGGGCCAGCAGCGTCTGTGTTCACAGGCAAAGGTGGCCGTGATCCATCCTTAAGCAGGGCACATTTGTCTCTGTTTAGTGATGGTGCCTATGCTATCCAGCCACAGCATGCAGAGGAGGTGGTGGACTGGCTTACTAAATCATCCTCATCCTAACCAATGGTTCCAATTTATATTAACATTAGCTGCAGTATTTTGTCCAAAAAAGGGCAGCCTGCCCTAAAAAAAAAAAAAAAAAAAGGAGTGGAAAGCAGAAAAAGAGATTTCCATATAGCATTAAAGTGGTTGTAAAGGATGTGTTTTTTGGTGGTATTTGATCACCTATGCAGTTTTTTTTTTGGGCTATCAACAAAGAGCGACAATTTTGAAAAACAATTTTTTTTTTACTTTTTGCTATAACACATATCCAAAAAAATATATAAAAAACAAATTTATTCATCAGTTTAGGCTGATATATTTTTTTCTACATATTTTTGTTAAAAAAAACAATAAGCGTATATTGATTGCTTTGGGCAAAAGTTATCGTGTCTGCAAACTATGGGATAGATTTAGGGACTTTTCATTTTTTTTACTGTTTTCACTGGTAATGGCAGCGATCTACAATTTTTAGCTGGACTGAAACATTGCGGTGGACAAATCTGAACCCAAATTATTCTTTTTGGGGACCAGTGACATTGTTACATTGATCAGTGCTATAAAAATGCACTGATCAATGTAAAAATGACACTGGCAGGTAAGGGGTTAACACTAGGGGCGATCAAGGGGTTAACTGTGTTCCCTGGTGTGTTATAACTGTAGGGGGGATGGGCTGCCTGGGACATGACAGAGATCACTGTTCCTGTTCACTGGGAACAGTAAATCTCTGTCATGTCCCCTATCAGAATGGGGATCTGCCTTGTTTACAAAGGCAGATCCCCATTCTGCATCTGTACTAGGTGATCGCGAGTCACCTTCCGTCATCGAGTCTGCCCGAACCACGGGCAGGCTCCAGCAGCATGCAGCGGGCACAAGAGAGTGCCGCCAGCAGTGTGCGCCCGCCGCAACTGCGCCTGCCCGATTGGTGACGGAGAGCCAACCTGCCGGAGTACAACATTTCTATACTTACCTGCTCTGTCCAATGGAATTGCACAGGGCAGCCAAGAACCTCCTCTTCTCAGGTCCCCGACTGGCACTGCTGGCTCTGTCTTTATGTCCGGTGTGTACTCGTTCCTGAGCTATCCAGCCCCTCCCCCCACTCCTTCATCACTGACTTTGATTGACAGAACTTTTACAGCACAGCCAATGGGAGCTTTCAGTGCCCCAGAAAGCCAGCGAGACCTAAAAATGAGGGGAGAGAAGAGATGTAGATGTGCACAGTGCTGGATCGAATGAGGGCTCAGGTAAGTTTTAGGCGGGTTAAGGGCAAAAATCAATGCCTAAACAATTTTTACCTTAATGCAAGGAATGCATTAAGGTAAAACATGTTTAGGCTTTAGAACCACTTTAACCACTTGCCGACCACTGCACACCCATATACATTGACACAATGGCAGAGGTGGGCAAATGGGCGTACCCGTACGTCCCCTTTAAGAGCCAGGCATAGCAGGCACACGCGCACCACGTACAGCGTTCTCCCGGCGATCGTGTCACGGAGCGTGTCTGGCTTGTGTCTGGCTTGTGTCATGACAGAGATCACCGCTCCCTGTCATCAGGAGTGGTGATCGCTGTCATGTGACTTGAAGCCCATCCCCCCACAGTTAGAATCACTCCCTAGGACACGCTTAACCCCTTAATCACCCCCTAGTGGTTAACCCCTTCACTGCCAGTGTCATTTACACAGTAATCAGTGCATTTTTATAGCACAGATCGCTGTATAAATGACAATGGTCCCAAAATAGTGTCAAAATTGTCCAATGAGTCCGCCATAAAAATCGCAGATGGTCACCATTGCTAATAAAAAAAAAAATAAAATAAAAATGCCATAAAACCATCCCCTATTTTGTAGATGCTATAACTTTTGCGCAAACCAATCAATATACGCTTATTGAGATTTTTTTTACCAAAAATATGTAGAAGAATACATATCGGGCTAAACTGAGGAAAAAAAATGTTTTTTATATATTTTTGGGGGATATTTATTATAGCAAAAAGTAAAAAAGAATACGTTTTTTTCAAAACAACTATTTTTTTTGGGTGCAACGTCGCACCACCGTGTAATTGTCAGTTAAAGCGACGCAGTGCCGAATCGCAAAAAGTGCTCTGGTCAGGAAGGGGGTAAAATCTTCCAGGGCTGAAGCGGTTAAAGTCATCTGATAATAGAAATAGGGCACCAAGTCTGTTTTTGCTCTTGAGAACGTGAGTTGGTGAATAAACATGTTAGGCACAGTACAGTACATTGTTGTCATTATGCACAGAGATGTGCTTGCACATGAAATGGAGTGTGGCATGCAGGGACTCCTACATGTGTAAACTTTGGTCCTTAATGTTGGGCGAACACTTCAAATGTGACCACTTTATTTGTTTTTAACCTAATAAATATGATTTAGCGCTACTATGATTTCCCGTCTGTGTTATATACCTATGCTTATACACTACTGGAGTTGTTGATATTGGAAAAAGGAGTGGAGAGAGGTACCTTGATACACCGATAATCCCTCATGTGCAATTAGACCTTCTTACTAGTTCAAGGGGTCAACAACATCTGGTAAGTCAACCACAAAAGGTACTGGAGTGTTTGTTTTGTGCAGGGGGGGGGGGGGGGGGTCACAAAGTGGAGTTTGCACTTTATTGATTTTTTTTGTGATATTGTTATTAGTAATTATTTATGGAAATTTTCACTAGGTACTGGGTGCTTTTTGAGGATTAACATATGTGTTTCTGAATAATTAAATGGGGAGGAGTGCTGTATATTCTGAACATATTACATATAACTTTTATTAGAGATATATACATGCAGCAGATGGTAAAAGAGGTTTTAGGGGATAGGTAAGGAAAGCACAAACCTAAATAATTTATTGGATGCCTTGTTTATTGTATGTAGGTAATTATTGTAGCGCCGGTACTCCTAATGAGTACACGCTATGTCTTTAAATGTAGTTTTTTTCCCAAAACTGTAGGTGAGTTTTGGGGTTAATTGTTCTATATCATGCTTTGGAATCAGTTTGGCTGGGCTGTATTGAGGTTCTGCCTGGTCATAGGTGGGGTTTGCACCTGGGAAATGCCTTAGAATGCAGTCTGGTTGGACGCATTGAGTACCAATCTCTTCTCGGAGCCAATCAGTCGGCGCGTTTTTGTCTCGCTGTGTATTCCGGGAGAGGGTACGGTGCTGAAGTCATGTGGTTCGTGGTTCCGGTTCAGAAGTTGTTGCTGACTCCGTGGCCCTGGTCCTCCTGACAAGCCCCCAGAGGCCCTCATGGCCTGGGGTGTGGATGCATCAATTTCCGAGCCTCGGAACTGGCTAGTTCGAGGCGCAGTAACTGGAAGGAGGATTCTAAGGTGTTCCGGTGCTGTCTCGGGTTTGGAGAGGCCCAGCAACTCTACATGCAACCAGGGGAGGACTCTTCAGTAAGAGAGCCAAGCACGAGGCTGGCTGCTCGATAAGAGCCTGGCGTGGAGTTCCCCTTAAAATCTATACCAGACCCGAAGGGCCTGGTATTGATTTTGGGGGGACCCTATTCTGTTTTTTTTCTTAATTCTGTCATAGGGTTCCCCATAACCACTTAAATGCACTGTATTATATACTCTGCACTGACTGCACTGTTTATAATATATACATATATATATGTGTATATATACCAAAATACCACACAGTAAATGTTAATACACTACCTGCACTGTATATATAGTCTACACTGACTCCACTGTGTGTGTGTATATATATATATATATATATATATATATATATATATATATATACCAAACTGCCTGCATGCCACTAACTAACCTGCTAACCTAGCTCAAATTCTCTCAATCTCCTCCATGTATCACACTACATACAGCCGCCATGTAAGCAGCCTTATACAGTGTGGGGTGTGGACTTAGCCCCCTGAGCCATGATTGGCCAAAGGCACCCTGCCTTTGACCAATCATGGCTCTCACAGCAGATCGCGCTGTGATTGGCCAAAGCATGCAGGTCAGGTGCATGCTTTGGCCAATCAGCAGCTGTCAATGCGCTGCGATCTCGCTTGAATTTGCCATATGTTTTGTTCGCCTGCGAACAAACGAACACCCGATGTTCGAGTCGAACTTACGTTCAATTTGAACATCCGGACCATCCCTAATGTCTAGTTCCTAGTGTATCCGGAAAATCCCCTAGCTTAGAAAATTGCTGTAAGTAGAGTGTATTTGTTAGTAAATATTAATATACGGTAAATGGAAAGGGAAAAATCTAACTAGTTTTCTTACGAAACTTAGTTTTGAACTTAAAAAGACTGAAGATTTTAATAGTTTTTTACTATGACATTTTAATGACCCAATTTCTAAGGAATTATTAAAAAATAATGTTAGAGTGAAAGCTACATAATCCTCCATAGTAAAGACTTCTCCATCTGCTAGTCTATTTCATAGTCACTAAGGTGCTAGTTATGCATGGTAAATATAAGATGGTTATATAGCTATAACACAACAATCTGCATACTCTGCCCTCATATATACGGTATGTTATTAACAAATTGTTTCACATCTTTGAAGTCAGCGTGACAGCATATGGAAAACTGCTTAAGTAACAAATCTGATTTTGTGTATGAGATGCTTTGTTCAAAATGAGGGAACTACATGGTAATTAAAAGAATGCACAAAGGATCATATACAATGTTTAAAAATAGAAGAACACCCTTGTTGCTAAGCTTTTAACTGAGTGCCATGACTCAGATCACAGTTTACTGACAGTTGAAGGTATAGAGAAAGCAGAGTTAAGTGGGGTGGTCATTTTTTTCAGCTGCGCAAGAAAGAAGAATTATTCATTTTTAATAGATAATCTTTTGTTTAACCCTTTCACTGCCAAAATGACTTGTACCACACACCATGAGCTTGTTTTCATTTTCATCAGCCATGAATGTAAAAAGACCAGATGGGTCAATAAAGCGCCTTTGAAAAAGTCACTCTCCTCATTATAAATTGGGAGCACAGAGAAGCCATAGTTACAGTATATTGAATAGATATGTGCACTATCAAAAAATGTGTTTAGTTTAGTTTTCAATTCAATTGTTTATTTTTTTATATTTATCGGATCATTCATCATGATCGGCATTCGTTACTTCGGATCATTCATAACTTTGGATGCATTCATATTCGTTACGTTCACTAATGCCACGTACACATGATCAGACTTTCCGGCCGGACTATGCGCATAATCCGCCGGACTTTCCAGCGGAGGTCCGCCGGACTTTACGAACGTGCGGATTTGCCCACATACGCCCAAACTTTTCCGGTGGACAATCCGCCGGAGTTTTGGCGGAAGTCCCCGGGACTTTTGAAATGAACGGACTTGCCCCACACATGGAGTAAAGTCCGTTCATTTAGAACGTGACTCCAGGTAGACGGGACTAGCGAAGGAAGTCAATGCCACCACCTCGATTGACACCTCGCTAGCCCCGTCACCTGGTATGGATTTAAAGGGGAATCCCTACGGCGTGGGGGTCCCCCAAATCCAAATCAGACCCTTATCCGAGCACGCAGCCCGGCCGGTCAGGAAAGGGGGTGGGGACGAGTGAGCGCCCCCCCTCCTGAGCCGTATCAGGCCAGGTGCCCTCAACATGGGATGTGCCTTGGGGAAAGGGGGGCCCTGCAGCTCTTCCCGACAACCCTGGCCGTTGGTTGTCAGGGTCTGCGGGCGGGGGGCTTATCGGAATCAGGGAGCCCACCCCTTCAATAAGGGGGTTCCCAGATCCCGGCCCCCCACCCTATGTGAATGAATATGGGGTACGATGTACCCCTACCCATTCACCTGGTGAAAAAAGTGTAAATAAAAACACAACACAAGTTTTTAAAATACTTTATTACACAGCTTCCGTCTTGGAGGGTCTTCTCGTCGGACTCCTCCGCTATCTTCTGCTAGCTCTTTTACTAGCGGAGGAGCCCGGCTTTCTCTTTTGTCGCTGCCGCCACTGTCTGGGGGTCTTGTTCCGACTTCGGGGGTCTTGTCCCGCTCATTTGTTCTTCTTGCCACCATCACATTCTGCGCCTTCTGCTTCTTCAGCTTCTTCTTCTTTCTTCATCCGATGTTGACACGACGCTGTCTCCTCTTCTAATGGCCGAGACGTGTTGCGCGGCCAGTTATATAGGGACAAGGGGCGGGGTCACCGGCTCATGTCACATGGTGACCCCGCCCCCATATGATGTCACAGTCCCAGGATCTTCCAGGACTGTGACATCATACGGGGCGGAGTCACCATGTGACATGAGCCGGTGACCCTGCCCCTCGTCCCTATATAACTGGCCGCGCAACACGTCTCGGTTATTAGAAGAGGAGACAGCATTGTGTCAACATCGGATGAAGAAAGAAGAAGAAGAAGCAGAAGAAGCAGAAGGCGCAGAAGGCAACGGCGGCGGTGGCAAGAAGAACAGAAGAGCGGGACAAGACCCCCTAAGTCGGAACAAGACCCCCAGACGGCGGCGACGAAGGAGAAAGCCGGGCTCCTCCGCTAGTAAAAGAGCTAGCAGAAGATAGCGGAGGAGTCTGGCGAGAAGACCCCCCAAGATGGAAGAAGACCCCTGGAGCTGTGTATTTAAAAACTTGTGTTGTGTTTTTATTTACACTTTTTTCACCAGGTGAATGGGTAGGGGTACATCATACCACATACTCATTCACATAGGGTGGGGGGCCGGGATCTGGGGGCCCCTTTATTTAAGGGGGCTCCCAGATTCCGATAAGCCCCCCGCCCGCAGACCCTGACAACCAATGGCCAGGGTTGTCGGGAAGAGGCCCTTGTCCTCATCAACATGGAGGACAAGGTGCTTTGGGGTGGGGGGGCACTCGTCCCCATCCCCTTTCCTGACCGGCCGGGCTGCGTGCTCGGATAAGGGTCTGATATGGATTTGGGGGGACCCCCACGCCGTTTTTTCGGTGTAGGGATTCCCCTTTGAATCCATACCAGGTGACGGGGCTAGCAAGGTGTCAATCTCGCCAAGGGAGGCGGCGGCATTGACTTCCTTCGCTAGTCCCGTCTACCTGGAGTCATGTTCTAAATGAACGGACTTTACTCCATGTGTGGGGCAAGTCCGTTCATTTCAAAAGTCCCGCGGACTAGCACACAGACGGCTGGATTGTCCGCCAGACTGCCGAGTCCAGCGGATAATTTTGAGTCAAAACTTCTTACTAAGTCTGCCGGACTTTTGGGAAGAAAAAGTCAGCCGGAGCCCACACACGGGCGGATTTGTCCGGCGGACTGTAGTCCGGCAGACAATCCCACTCGTGTGTATGCGGCATAACAGTTACTTTAGCCAAATTTGAAAGGAAATTCCAATAAAAATGTAATCTATCCCAAATAAGCTGCTATGGCACAGATACCTGAATAGAAGAATTACTGACGTCAGCTATTTTACCTATAATTTAATAGTTTATAATAATAAAAAATAATAATAAAAATCTATAATAATAATTGATAATTTAATTATAATAGAAAATCCAAAAAACAAAATTGTCCAAATGTAATTGATTTGTTAACCTCGTAGGTTGAATAGTTTTTCGTTCTTTCGGATTTTTGTATTTTCGGATTCTCGTTCTTTTGGATTTTTGTTCTTTCTGACAGGTCAATTTTGTATCCATTCATCAAAAGAGCCTTTTGTTCATTGGAATGCTTCCAAATGAACGAATATGCAGAATTTCGTCCGAAAACGAATTAGTAACAAAACAAATTGCACGTCTAGTATTAAATTCTGATTGCTATCTCTTTGATCAATCAATAGCTTTATGACTGTTTTATTCTTTTTATTGGGGGCTTCTGTTGTTATTTATTAAGACGCACTGTAATAAAAGGAACAGCTCTAAAAGCCAATGGGGTAGAAAGACACTTTGGATAAAAGTTCCTGCATCCAATATAAGGGTGCTTGGTTCAGCGGCTGCAGCTCTGAATGAGCTAGAAGAGACTCTGTGGACGATAGAAGGAGAGAGAGAGCAGCACCATTTTAAGCGTAGCATCGAGTAGGTGTTTATTACAGCAATAGCAATTAGCAACTTACTAGATCCAATAGTAAAAACAGCTCATCACAGAAATGACAGACACCGCTGCAGCTGGCTGCTCTGCGTGCACGCTGATTTCCACAGTGTGTGGAGTCTCCGGCGGTGCTGGTGGCTTCCAGCACTTCCTGGATGGCCATGGGAACCCTAGGGAGGTGGCGAGGAGGTCGGCACAGGATGCTGGAATGCATGCTCCTTTATCAGGCTGTCTGAAGTGCTCCTTTTTGTGATGAGCTGTTTGAACTATTGGATCTAGTAAGTCGCTAATTGCTTTTGCTATAATAAACACCTACTCATTGCTACACTTAAAAAACACTCTTCTCTCTCACCTTAAAACCTACTTGTCTATGTAAACAACGATTTTGTGTCCCTGCAAATCAGGCAATAAATTCCATCCTTTCGGTGAATTCCTTCATGCATAAGTGAGTGTAACTGCTTTTAACTTTGCCAATTATTTTAACTGCTTGCCGACAAGCCGCCGTCATTATACTGTGGCAGGTTGGTATGGCGGCGAAAACCGCCGTAGGTGTACGTCGGCCACTTTAAGAGCTATAGGGGGTGTGCGCGCCGCTTGAGCCGATGCACATTGCCAGGGGGCGCGATGTCCGCCGCCAACCCGCAATCGCTACGGGGACATCAGACAGACAGATCCCCATTCTGTCAGGGAAGTAGAGAGAGATCTGCTGTTCCTAGTAATCAGGAACAGTGATATCTCTCTACTCCCTGTCAGTCCACTCCCCCACAGTTAGAAACACCTCCCTAGGGAACACTTAACCCCTTGATCGTCCCCTAGTGTTAACCCCTTCCCTGCCAGTGACATTTATACAGTAATCAGTGGATATTTATAGCACTGATTCCCGTATGTCAATGGTCCCAAAAAAGTGTCAAAAATGTCCGATCAGTCCGCCGCAATGTCGCAATCCCACTAAAAATCATCGATCACCGCCATTACTAGCAAAAAGAAATAAAAATAATAATAAAAATGCCATAAATAGATCCCCTATTTTGTAGACACTATAACTTTTGCGCAAACCAATCAATATACGCTTATTGCAATTTTTTTTTACCAAATATATGTAGAAGAATACATATTGGCCTAAACTGATGAAGACATTTTTCTTTTGTTTGTTTTTTATATTTATTATAGCAAAAGTAAAAATATATCTGTCAGGATGGAGAGCAGAGAAATGGGACACAGAGCGTTCGTTACCGATTGTTCTGTCCATCAGATGGATATATTCTGATTATCTGCATTTGTGTTGTTGTAAATGACATTTAATGTTGTTACCTTTTATAGGAATCATTTGCAGAGCTTAGGCGCCATCTAGCGTCCTTTTTTGGTATTGCTTCTGTGTGTATAGTTTATTAATAAAGTTTATAACCTAGGAAGTACTTGGAAAGCAAAGTATTCTGGGTAAAGTCTCACAGGAAGAGACACATTCATCATGCTTTTCAGACTGCAAGAGGTCTTGTTTCAATCTCTTACCATCAATCCCTTATTGAACTTAAAAAAGTAAGTTTTACTGTCTCATATTGTACTGTGTATATTTGTCTTTGAAATGTATGCTAAATTTATGGGATATTGTACTTATCAAGGTTTATTCTTGTTATTTGTAGTTTCACCTAGCTTGTTCCAATAAACTGCGATCAAAGAAATATGGTATCATGTTTATGGGATAAGAATGGTTTAGCTGAATGTCCTTGAGACAGAACAGTGAAATTTTTAAGCTGACCTCTGAAGGGAAGATAAGCTGACTTCGGAAGTCTGTACAGCCTGGGGCTACACAGTACCATACAGTCAGAAGCCTTAAAGAAGCAGGCCTGTGGGAGGCAAAGCAAGCAGCCACGCTACACAGAGACACGCTCTGTCAAGCAGTACCGACACTAGAACGGTCTCTATACAGCAAGACAGCTTCTTCCCCGCAGCCATGTCTCACAGTAGAACATCTTCTTACAAAACACGATCACAAGCAAGCTCATCTAGGTCATCTGTCGCAAATGCAGCAGCTATCGCCCGTTCAAAAGCTGAAGCAGCAAGAGCCAGGGCCGCATTTGCAGACCAAGAGCTGCAGATGAAAAAAGAAAAGGCCCACCTTGAAGCAGAAAGGGTGAGACAGGAACAAGAGAGAGAGCAAGAAAGAGTACGCATAGAGATGGAAAGAATACGCCTGGAAGACGAAAGAGCTCAGCAAGAGGCATCTCTGAAACTGCAGCAAGCTATCTTAGAAGCTAACATGGAGAAGCTGGCAGTGGAGCGAGATGCTGCCGCCGCCATTGCAGAAGCAGAAGCTCTAGAAGCAGCCGTCTACGATGAGCCAAGAGCAGGTAGCAGCATACCAGGCCTAGAGAAAGAACACCAAGATTCCTCGCAACGCACGTCGGATTATGTCTACCAGCACTGTGACCCAAGCAGCATCCCACAACAAGAAATTAAACATGATGTCAGGGAGCCACTCCAAGTCAAGCAGCAACAAGACGACCTTGGACCCCAGTGCCACAGGCAAGAAAAATCTGACAGTGTTCCAGACGTTCCAGTCCCAACCAAACCCTCTACTCCACAAGGTACTCAACCTTCATACAAACATCAAACACCTGTCTTCACCCCAAAGGTGTATGCAACGAGCCGGTACGAAATGCCAACCGTATGCAAGTTTGAGCCCAGAGAACCTAAAGAAGAGACTTCTATCAGGTATGCCTTTACACCGCACCACAATACACCAGCAGCCTACCCCAACGCCAATCAGGCTACTGTAGACTTTGCCAAGTTCCTGGCCAAACGCGAGTTAGTTACCCAAGGACTTGCCAAATTTAGTGATCGCCCCCAACACTACAGGGCGTGGCGATCCTCTTTCCAGAGTGTTATCCAAGGTCTAGATCTATCTTGCAGACAACAGATAGAACTCCTTGTAAAGTGGCTTGGCAATGATTCTGCTGAACACGCCAAAAGGATCAGAGACATTAATATAAACCACCCTGAGATAGGCCTTACAAACATCTGGAACAGACTGGATAGATGTTATGGCTCACCAGAGGCTATAGAGAGTACACTGTTTAAAAGGATAGAAGACTTTCCAAAAATACCTAGCAGAGGTTATCAAAGACTCAGAGAATTCAGTGACCTATGTATGGAGTTACAAGTTGCCAAAGCGGAAGGTGACTTACCTGGCCTTTCTTATCTTGACTCTGCTAGAGGTATTAACTCCTTAGCTCAAAAACTTCCTTATGAGTTACACGAAAGATGGATTGCTCATGGCTGTAACTACAAACGGAAACACAATGTGCCCTTTCCACCATTTAGTGAGTTTGTGGACTTTGTAGACAGACAAGCAGGAACGAAAGATGACCCCAGCTTCATTTTTCCAGTGTCTTACATCACTTCTGCTGGCCCTAAGCAACTTAGGGCTCCAGTAGCAGTGCACAAAACTAACATTTCTTCTCACAGATTTGCAGAGTTTCAGCCAGAGGATCAAGTCAATGACCCTACGAAGTTCTGCCCTCTACATAAGATGCCACATCCTCTTCTGAAATGCAGAGCCTTCAGGACAAAGACCATCCAGGAACGCAAAGCCTTCCTCAAAGAGAACAACATCTGTTACAAGTGCTGCTCTTCGTCTACACACTTCGCCAAGGACTGTAAGGTCAGTGTCAAATGCACAGAGTGTGACAGCACAGAGCACCACACAGCTTTACACCCAAAGCCTACTCCAAGAACCTTCCCACCTGTCCATGGTGACAAGGAGCAAGGCAGGGAGACCAAAGACTCTAGTACAGATACCACAGCAATCACTTCACAGTGCACTGAAGTCTGCAAAGGAAGTACAGGTGGCAGATCTTGCTCTAAAATCTGTCTAGTGAAAGTTTACCCAAAGGGACGCAGAGACAAAGCAGTCAAGCTCTACGTCATTTTGGATGATCAGAGTAATAAGTCACTAGCCAGACCTGTGTTTTTTGACATTCTAAACCTTAAAGGCCCCAGCAGCCCTACTCCCTTAGGACTTGTGCAGGTACAGTGGAAACGGCGGGGAGAAGAGCTGACGGCCTACAAATTGAATCTATGGATGGTAAGACATGCCTACCCTTACCGACCATAATAGAGTGCAACCAGATGCCAGACAACAGATCGGAGATTCCCACACCAGGCGCAGCAGCTCACCAGACTCACTTGAAGCACATAGCACATCTCATACCAGAACTTGATGATCAGGCTCAGATAATCTTACTCCTAGGGAGGGATATCTTGCAAGTCCACAAAGTAAGGAAACTGATCAACGGTCCTAAAAGTGCGCCATATGCCCAAAAACTGGATCTTGGGTGGGTCATTATAGGTGATGTTTGCCTGGGAGGTGCACACAAACCGGCATCTGTTAATAATCTGCTCACTAGTACCCTCGAGAATGGTCGTCCTTCTCTTTTCCAACCCTGTCCAAATCGCATCCTCATAAAGGAGCTACCTCACAACAACCCTGTACCTCTTCCTTTCCTAAGTCCCCTCTGTGACAGCAATACCTATGACAATGACCAAAGCGACTTAGGACACTCAGTGTTCAGGAGAACAAAGGAAGACAACCAGGTAGCAATGTCCATTGAGGATAGAATCTTCCTAGAGGTTATGGAAAGCAGTATGGAGAAAGATGTGACTAATAACTGGGTAGCACCTCTTCCCTTTAGGCCACAGAGACAACGTTTGCCTAACAACAGGGAACTAGCATATAAACGCCTCACTTCCTTAAGACACAATCTGCAAAGGAAACCAGAGATGAGAGAACATTTCTTTTCCTTCATGGGCAAAATATTCCAAAATGGCCATGCTGAGGTAGCTCCAGACCTCAAAGACTCAGAAGAATGTTGGTACTTACCCATATTTGGGGTCTATCATCCTAAGAAGCCAGGGCAGATTAGAGTGGTGTTTGATTACAGCGCCAAGCATGAAGGTGTCTCTCTAAATGATGTCCTTCTTTCTGGCCCTGACCTCAACAACAGACTATTGGGAGTACTTCTCCGCTTCCGCAAGGATTCAGTCGCATTCATGGCAGACATACAACAAATGTTCTATTGCTTTCTTGTTAAGGAAGAACACCGAAACTTTTTGAGGTTTCTCTGGTTCAGGGACAACAACCCCTTTGGAGACATCACAGAATACCGCATGAAGGTGCACATATTTGGCAACAGCCCTTCCCCTGCAGTTGCTATATATGGCCTCAGACACTCTGCTAGAGTGGGAGAGTCAGAGTATGGGTCAGACGTCAGACAATTTGTGGACAAGGATTTCTATGTAGACGATTGCTTGAAATCACTACCCACAAATGAAGCCGCAATCAGTCTCCTCAAAAGAACTCAGGCAATGCTTGCGTGTTCCAACTTAAGGCTCCACAAGATTGCTTCCAACAGTAGAGAAGTTTTAGAAGCCTTTCCTGTCCAAGACCATTCCAACGAGTTAAAGGACTTAGATCTAGGCACAGACTCACTTCCCATGCAACGCAGCCTTGGTTTGCTTTGGGACTTAAGATCTGACACCTTCACTTTCCAAGTAAACACAGAAGAAAAACCCTTTACCCGTAGAGGTGTCCTGTCTACCATAAACAGCCTATACGATCCTTTAGGCTTTGCAGCACCTGTCACCATCCAGGGTAAGGCACTACTCAGAGACTTAACCTGTGAGTCGCTAGATTGGGACCACCCTCTCCCCACCGACAGGAAGAACCTATGGCTAGAGTGGAAGAACTCACTAACAGCGCTATCCAATCTTAAAATTCCACGCCCATATGCACCTCTGTCATCTGCAGATGTTCAGATGCAAAGACTTTGTGTGTTTGCGGATGCTTCTGTTAAAGCAATTGCTGCTGTAGCTTACCTGAAAACCATAGACACTAAAGGACAAAGCCACATAGGGTTTGTAATGGGAAAAGCAAAACTTGCACCACTGCCTGAACACACCATACCCAGGCTGGACACTTCAAGTTTCATTAGTGCTCTTAGACGTTTCATTGCAATCCGAGGCCCAGTGAAACTCATTCGCTCTGACAGAGGATCCAACTTTGTAGGAGCAGTGAAAGAACTGCAAATTCCTTCCAACTTGGACATCCCCAGTGTAAAAAGGTATTTGAGTAAGCAAGACTGCACGTGGATCTTCAATCCACCTCACTCTTCTCACATGGGAGGTGTGTGGGAGAGGATGATAGGCATAGCCCGCAGAATTCTTGACTCTATCTTCCTACAAGTAGGAACTGCAAGGCTTACTCACGAGTGTTTAGTGACATTTATGGCAGAGGTTACAGCCATCATTAACGCCAGACCCTTAACTTCAATTTCAAGTGACTCTGAAGATCCAATGGTTCTCACACCTACCATGTTGCTCACGCAAAAGACTGGTTCTGTAGGTACTCCAGCTGGAGAGTTTTGTGAGAAGGACCTTTACAAACGTCAATGGAGACAAGTTCAAACTCTTGCCAATACCTTCTGGAGTCGGTGGAGGGAGCAATACACATCTACTCTTCAACTAAGGAGGAAGTGGCACTCAGAAAAACCTAACCTTAAACTTGGTGATGTTGTGCTCATGAGAGATTGCCAGACACTAAGGAACATGTGGCCTTTAGGTCTAGTCACCAAAGTACTGCCAAGCAAAGATAATCTTGTCCGTAAGGTCGAGGTCAAGACCTTTCAACAGAATGAGGCCAAAGTGTTCTTGAGACCAGTGACTGAACTTGTTCTGTTACTTTCTACGGAGGACTCTGTTAGTGACGTCACTTGACGTCAGGCGGGGAGTGTTCTGTCCATCAGATGGATATATTCTGATTATCTGCATTTGTGTTGTTGTAAATGACATTTAATGTTGTTACCTTTTATAGGAATCATTTGCAGAGCTTAGGCGCCATCTAGCGTCCTTTTTTGGTATTGCTTCTGTGTGTATAGTTTATTAATAAAGTTTATAACCTAGGAAGTACTTGGAAAGCAAAGTATTCTGGGTAAAGTCTCACAGGAAGAGACACATTCATCATGCTTTTCAGACTGCAAGAGGTCTTGTTTCAATCTCTTACCATCAATCCCTTATTGAACTTAAAAAAGTAAGTTTTACTGTCTCATATTGTACTGTGTATATTTGTCTTTGAAATGTATGCTAAATTTATGGGATATTGTACTTATCAAGGTTTATTCTTGTTATTTGTAGTTTCACCTAGCTTGTTCCAATAAACTGCGATCAAAGAAATATGGTATCATGTTTATGGGATAAGAATGGTTTAGCTGAATGTCCTTGAGACAGAACACCGATCGCTCTGTGACCTGTGATAACTGAGCAGAGTAACCTGTGTGTTCCTCTGCTCAGTTTATGAATTGAGAGAAGCCGCTGTCTTCCCTCTATTCATCTTCAATGCAGAGAAAAGGACTGGGGAATCTGTATCCTCTGTCCCTTTCTCGGTCTCATATGGGAGATGACAGGGGTCTCTGTTTAGACCCCTGACATGTCACCAAAGTCCCCAACAGGGCTGTTAAAAAAATATTCAAAAATTGTAAAAATAAAAAAAAACAACCGTCCACTGCCCCACTGACACCGTCCACTGACACTGTCCACTGCCCCACTGACACCGTCCACTGACACCGTCCACTGCCCCAATGACACCGTCCACTGCCCCACTGACACCGTCCACTGCCCCACTGACACCGTCCACTGACACCGTCCACTGCCCCACTGACACGTCCACTGCCCCACTGACACCGTCCACTGACACCGTACACTGCCCCACTGACACCGTCCACTGCCCCACTGACACCGTCCACTGCCCCACTGACACCATCCACTGCCCTACTGACACCGACCAATGACACCGACCACTACCCCACTGACACTGACTCCGTCCACTGACACCGCCCACTGCTAAAACCCCACCCTTCCATCATTGTTAGAATAGTACAAAAATAAATATTAAAAAATATAAATTTAAAAAATGTAATTGTAAAAATGTATAAAAATAAAAAACATCCACTGGTCCCAAAAAACCTTTTGAAAAAATAAAATGAAATTGTAAAATAAAAAAATAATCTGACACTGTCCACTATCCTGACACCATCCTGCATGCAGGGCCGGTGCTACCACTAGGCGGAGTAGGCAGCCGCCTAGGGCGCACTACCCCCCAGGGCGCAGCCACGGCCTCTGTCCCTGTGAATCTCAAGGCAAGTGTGAGCTTGCCACTGTCCTGGGAACACATCTGAATGCCTCTATTCCCCCAATATGTCCCGCTGAGCGCCCCGCTGTGTGCCCCGCTGTTCCCTCTCTTTACAGAGTAAAATCTCACAGCGCCGCTCCGGGACTCCTTTGCTCTAGCCTGTCCCTCTGGAGCGGCGCTGTGTGTATGTCTGTGTGTGCAGCGGAGGGGCGGGGCTCGGTGGAGATCGGCGCATCGAGAGGTGCAGCGCCTGTTAGCTGACCTCCCGGCCGGTGGAAACAGTGACCAGAGCAATACTGCCCGCCCAGCGCTGAGGAGAGCCCGGATGTGACGGACGATGAAGCAGAGGTAAGGAGGAGGATGGATCCTCCCCATCTACATCGAGTTGTGTGTGGGGGATGGGGGTGAGTAGTGCAGGAAATAGGAGTCAGGTAGGTCAGTGTATGTGTAATGGTCAGGTAGGTAGGTCAGTGTATGTGTCAGGTAGGTAGGTCAGTGTATGTGTAATGGTCAGGTAGGTCAGTGTATCAGGTAGGTAGGTCAGTGTATGTGTAATGGTCAGGTAGGTCAGTGTGTCAGGTAGGTAGGTCAGTGTATGTGTTAGGTAGGTTGGTGTATGTGTAATGGTCAGTGTATGTGTCAGGTAGGTAGGTCAGTGTGTCAGGTAGGTAGGTCAGTGTATCAGGTAGGTAGGTCAGTGTATGTGTAATGGTCAGGTAGGTCAGTGTGTCAGGTAGGTAGGTCAGTGTATGTGTTAGGTAGGTCGGTGTATGTGTAATGGTCAGGTAGGTCAGTGTATGTGTAATGGTCAGGTAGGTCAGTGTGTCAGGTAGGTCAGTGTATGTGTAATGGTCAGGTAGGTAGGTCAGTGTATGTGTAATGGTCAGGTAGGTCAGTGTGTCAGGTAGGTAGGTCAGTGTATGTCAGGTAGGTCAGTGTATGTGTAATGGTCAGGTAGGTCAGTGTATCAGGTAGGTAGGTCAGTGTATGTTAATGTCAGGTAGGTCAGTGTGTCAGGTAGGTAGGTCAGTGTATGTGTAAGGTAGGTCAGTGTAGTTCAGGTAGGTCAGTGTATCAGGTAGGTAGGTCAGTGTATGTGTAATGGTCAGGTATGTCAGTGTAGGTCAGTGTATGTGTGGCAGGTAGGTCAGTGTATCAGGTAGGTAGGTCAGTGTATGTGTAATGGTCAGGTAGGTCAGTGTGTCAGGTAGGTAGGTCAGTGTATGTGTTAGGTAGGTTGGTGTATGTGTAATGGTCAGTGTATGTGTAAGGTAGGTAGGTCAGTGTGTCAGGTCAGGTAGGTAGGTCAGTGTATGTGTAATGGTCAGGTAGGTCAGTGTGTCAGGTAGGTAGGTCAGTGTGTAATGGTCAGGTAGGTCAGTGTGTCAGGTAGGTAGGTCAGTGTATGTGTAATGGTCAGGTAGGTCAGTGTGTCAGGTAGGTAGGTCAGTGTATGTGTTAGGTAGGTCGGTGTATGTGTAATGGTCAGGTAGGTCAGTGTTTGTCAGTTAGGTAGGTCAGTGTGTCAGGCAGGTAGGTCAGTGTGTGTGTCATGTAGGTCGGTGTATGTGTAATGGTCAGGTAGGTCAGTGTGTGTGTCAGGTGTGTCAGTGTGTGTGCATGGTGTTCACACCTATGCGATCTGATTCATGTCCTAACTGTCAGTTCACAGTGCAATGGGGGTGGAGTCATGGGCGGAGCCAAGGGGGGCGGCAAAATTAGGTTTCGCCTAGGGTGTCAAAAATTCTTGCACCAGCCCTGCCTGCATGTGCTACCCACCACTGTACACTCCGCATTTCTATGATTTGCACCGCATTGCTGTTCAAATCACATGCGATGTCTGTGCGATGCGATTTCAGCCATACAGTATGGCTGAAATCGCATCACATTCGGACCAAACTCTCACAGGACCCTTTTTTTGGTCCGCACCAGAACCGCATGGGTGTTCACACCTATGCGATCTGATTCATGTCCTAACTGTCAGTGCGAGCTGAAATGGGGGTGTCGTTAACATTGTATGACACTCCCCAGCAGTTTGCATATGGCAGTGGGAACTGCCGTGCGAGTCGAATGCGATGTGGGAACCCGCAGTGGATTTGCACCAGTGTGAACTGAGCCTCAAAGCATACAGCCTACAAATGTCACCTGACTGCTCCCACCGAGGCTCGGTTCATACTGGTGCGATGCGGGAACCCTGCGAATCCACTGCGAGTTCCCACATCGCATCCGACTCGCACAGCAGTTCACACTGCCATATGCGAATTGCTGGGGAGTGTCATACAACGTTAACGACCCCCCCATTTCAGCTCGCATATCGCACTGCGAACTGACAGTTAGGACATGAAACGGATCGCATAGGTGTGAACACCCATTCTGGTGTGGACCAAAAAAAGAGTCCTGTGCGAGTTTGGTCGGAATGTGATGCGATATTACACATACTATCTGTATGGCTGAAATTGTATTCACAATACAATATTCTCTTAATTCATCATGGCAGTTTGATAAAAATTGGAGAAAAGCAGGACAGTTTGGTATTAGTGAAAATAGAGACTGTCTATGCTCCATTCAAAGTAGACCTATTTCCACTTTATGGAAAAAACATGCCTCATCGATAAAACAATCTTAAAATAACCTTCTTACAAGCTAAAATTAATCATATAGGGGTGCAGCTGCTGCTGCATGTAACCAATTGAAGTGTAAAAGAAAAATAAATCAATCCCACAAATATGGAAAGATAGAGTATGCTGTCACCAAGGCTGTCCTTGAAAATCGCACTGTTTGCTAACACCAAATACAGCTCTATGGCATCACCCAAGATGTAATGTAATGTTATGTAATGTAATTTAAAGGATTTGTGAATTTTTAATGTCACCCTCAAATTCACAGACCTTTTTTTGGGGGGTGGGGAGGGGAACTTTGCAACTTATCTCCCCACAGCAGTGGCCAGCTTTTCGTGCCTGTTGTCTGCCAGTAGCTTGCATATTATTCCTTTTTTACCATATTCCTTTTATTGGTAAACATTTAAATAACAAGACTTCAGTGGAGTACAATGCAAAGTGTGCTAACTTTGAGCATAATTCACTTGATGTGCAGCGTGTCTGAAAAACAAGTAAAAAAGCACTTCAAGTGGGCTTTAACTATTTATACATTTTAGGCCTCATTTACACAGGTATACTTAAGAGTTGTTTGCCCACACAAGGATATATAGGTGTTCCATGCATATAGGTACAGGCAGTCCCAATTGTGTCACTTGTGATACAGTAGTTGCACAGACACTGTTGCTGCTCCCAAATTGACAGACATGTGGGTGTTGAAGCATGGTCCTGTTCAGGGACCTACAGCTGCATGTACCCACACAGATGTCAAATTGGGTTGTCTGTGCAGATACTGCTCCCCATTTTTTTTTTTTTATAATTCATCTTTATTAAACATTTTCTTTCATCTTACAAAGTTATATACATTAGAACAATCTCATATTTGATTCCTCCTTTTGAGTGTGTGCTCCTCCAGCCACCTCCTCTCCCCTCCATTTCCCCCTTCCCTCCCTCCCCTACCCTACTTCATGGGGAGGGGGAAGGAGAAAAAGGGGTAGACCCGAGGGTCCATTTTCTCTCTTCCCTCTCTCTCCCCTCCCCCCACCTTTCTGTTATCTCCTCTCAAATGTGCCTCCCCTCTATTCCTTTCTCATTTATTTGTGTTTGTGTACATAATCTTCTCTTCTTCTCCCCCCTCCTTTTCCCGTGACTTTCGTGCTAGTGCTCCCCTGTCCCCTTGTCCCTTCCTTTTTCCTCCTCCCCCCTCTGTCCCTTCTTGCGGTGTCCTCTGTTACCAATTTTATGGGTAAATTATCTGGGTCTTCTATTCTCTATTATTTCCCTGCAGTGTTTACTTTCTATTGTTCCCTTCTTCCCCTCCCTCTGTGTTTTTAACTATTATTACATGATTAAGCAAGGCAGCTAGGGGGCCGGGAGAGAACGGAGAAGGGAGAAAAAAAAAGATAAAAAAAAGATAAAAAAAAAGGGGGGGAGGAGTGGGTAGAGGAATTACAATAGCGGAAGGAGCTCACCCTAATTATCATATCCACTCATTTTGTGTTCTCATTACTTTTCCATACATCATTTACATTTCATTAAAAATTAAGGCCTACAGGTTGTGGAAGTTACTCTATCCCTTCTCTTTTTCTTCTTCCTAGTCTTTCTCAATTTTTGGCAATTATTTCTTTCTCTATCTCTTGTACGTATTTTCCCCAGTCAGCCCATATATTCTCATATCTGTCTGATTTATTCTTAATCTTATATACCCATTGTTCTGCTTCTCTTATTTCCTCTACCTCCTTTTTCCAGTCTTTCATTGTGGGGCCTGTCACCTGTTTCCACCATCTTGGTATCAATCTCTGTGCCGCATTCAATAAATGCGGTGTGATACTGTTTTTATATTTCTTTCTGGATTCCATAACCCCATGGAACAGGCAATGCCCGGGTTTCAACTCTATCCTTCCCCCTGACATCTTCCTGATCCAGGTGGCTATGTCCTCCCAGAATTTCCTTATTACAGGGCAAGTCCACCAGATGTGAAGATATGTTCCCTCCTCCCCACATCCTCTCCAACATCCCTTTTCTCCTGTGCCATACATCTGTGCAAGTCGTACCGGTGTTCTATACCATCTAGACAAAAATGTATAAGACATCTCTTGAATTGAGGAGCTTATTGAGAGGGAGTGCGTGCTTCTATCAACTTCTTTATTTGTGTTGTTGTAAATGTACACTCGAGTTCCCTTTCCCATTCTTTAATAAAATAGGGTATAGTTTTTTTTCTCTTGATCAATCTGAGATAATAGGTGGTCTGATTTTGTTAATTCCCTGCATGTTTTTTCAAATGGTGTTAAAGAATCCTGGGTTCTCATTTGCGATTCTATCTTCTTAAAGAAGATCCTCATCTGATTATACCTCCATCCTGCCATGTTCATATTCCCTTGTGTTGTTTCCATCTCACTTTGTGAATGGAGGGTTCCCCTTGGGGCGTATCTGAGACACATCGTGTTTCCCTCTGATTCCCATGGGCCCAGCGTCCCTTTCTCCTCCCCTGGGGGAAACCATGGATAACCTCCTAATGGGATTAATGGGGAAATTTTCGGTGCATATGCTCCTTTTCTATTTAGCCTATCCCAAACTGCCAAAGTATTTCGCGTCAGCGGTGAGGTCCATTTAGATAAACCCCTGTCTTTTACTGGTATACACGGTGCTCCCTCTAGATTCCTTCCTGACATTTCTTTCTCAATTGTTACCCAGATTTTTTTTTCCCTGTCATGGCTCCAGTTCAAAATTCGAACCAGGGCCATTGCTCTATAATATTTTGCTATGTCTGGAAACCCAATTCCTCCTTCTTCCTTATCCCTACAAAGTATGTTATATGCAATCCTCGCTCTTCCCTTTCCCCAAATAAATCACAGGAACATCTTACGTGTCTTTTTAAAAAATTTCTGTGATAATGATATAGGTATCATGTATAACACATATAACAATCTAGGAATTATGTTCATTTTAAGGGTATTGACTCTTCCCATTAAAGTTAACATCTGTCCGTTTCACCTCTGTAGGTCTTCCTCTGTTTTTACTATTAGGGGCTCGTAATTTTGCTTAAAAAAAGTGATTTTACATCTGCCGATATATGGACACCCAGGTAATGCAACGACTTCTTACTCCAGATAAGGGAGTTTTTCTTTTTCATTCATACCTCCATTTCTATAGGTACGTGAATGGGTAGTAATATCGATTTTTCTATATTTATTTTGAAGTTCGACAACAAGCCAAATTTCCCAACCTCCTTCATCACTTTACCCAGGGAGTCTAAAGGGTTTGACAATGTGAACAGATCGTCAGCGTATGCTGAAACTTTATACTCCCTGGCTCCAATTTTTATTCCCTTTATTTCTTTTCTCTCTCTTATCCTACACAGGAAAGGTTCCAGTACCAGGGAAAATAGTATTGGGGACAGTGGGCAACCTTGCCTAGTGCCATTCCGAATATCAAATCCTTCTGATAAAGCCCCGTTCACTTTGACCCTTGCTCTTGGGTTGACATATAGTGCTCTTACCCATCCTAGCATCCTGTCCCCTAATCCTATTTTCCTCAGTACCTCCACCATGAAGACCCAGCTCACTCTATCAAAGGCCTTTTCGGCATCCATTGATATCATCACGCTGAGCTTCTTACTTGGGCCATTCTGCATCCAATGTAGTATATTCAAGGCTCGTATTGTGTTATCTTTTGTTTTTCTCCCTTGCATAAAACCTGTCTGATCCGTATGTACTATTCCTGGTGTCCCTTCTTGGAGTCTTGTTGCCAGTATTTTCGCAAATAATTTAGTGTCTGTATTTAACAGGGATATAGGCCTATAATTTGCACAGTATCTTGGGTCTTTCCCCTGTTTCGGAATTACTGTTAAGTAAGCTAGCGATGCTTCTATGGATAGTGGATTATCTGCTGTTACTTGATTGAAATATTCACATAATTGTTTCTTCGGGATATCTATATATTTTTTATAATAAGCGCTCGTTAGTCCGTCCGGCCCTGGACTCTTCCCACTGGGTAGATTTTCTATTGCTATCCTAACCTCGTCCTCCGTTATATGGTTTTCCATTTTTTGTACTACTTTTAGGGGTAGAGATGGCAGTGAGGAACCTCCAATATATTCCCTAATCTCTTCCACCTTCCCCTCTCCACTACCTACCCACCTTGGTGTTTCAATGTTATAAAGACTTTTGTAGAATATTTCAAATTCCTTTGCTATAGCTTTTGTGTCTTCTATTTTTTTTTCTCCCACCTGAATGCTATGAACATTGGAAAGTTCTTGTTGTTGTTTTAATTGGTTTGCTAATAATTTTCCACACTTGTTCCCATGTTCATAGAATCTATGTGCGTAAAATCTATATTTAGTTTTGGTCTTCCTATCTAAGCATTTTATGTGGTCAGCCCTAAGTTTCTCCAAATGTTGCGCCTCCTCCGGATTTAGACTATTTTTATGTTTATTTTCTAGTTCTGAAATCTTTTCTAATAGGTCTTCTAATTCCTTTCTTTTTCTTTCTTCACTCGTGAACCATGAGCTATTAATTCTCCTCTCATAACTGCCTTATGGGCTTCCCACACTATTTACTCTGAGACCTCTCCCGTTCTATTTTCTTTAAAGTTGGTTATCATTTTACTTTGTATATCCCCCGCTATCTGTTCATCATCCAGCAGTGTCTCATTTAACCTCCAAGTCCGTTCCCTTTGGCCTCCTGATACTGGTTGAAATATCATTACTACCGGCGCATGATCTGATATTGTGATCGCCCCCATTTTTACTTCTTTGACCCAATCCAGGTAATACTGATCCACTAGAAAGATATCCAACCGTGAATAAACTTTATGTGTTTTTGAGTAATAGCTGTAATCCTTTTATCCCTTCGTTATATGCTCTCCATGTATCCACCAAGTGGGCCCGCCTCAACTGACTTTTCACCGGTTCCAATGCTTTTAATGAGCTACCCATTTTTTTGGATGTTGTATCCAGTTCCTGATTCATTATAATATTTAAATCTCCTCCTAGAATTACACAACCTTCCTTAAATTTTTCAAATTTTCTCATTGTTTTTATCAAAAAGTCAGTTTCCCGTTGTTAGGTGCGTAAACAGATGCAAACGTATAACATGCTCCATACAGAGACCCTTTAATAAATAAAAATCTTCCTTCTGGATCTTGCTGTGTTTCTATAAATTTCACAGGGCAAGTCCGTTTAAATGCAATAGAGACCCCTCTCGCTCCTTTTATCTGTGAGTATGCATGATACCACTGGTTATATTCAAACCTCTGCAGTTTGGGTGTTGCTCCGGGCATGAGATGCGTCTCCTGCATGTATATGATGTCAACTGCATAATGGCGCATTTCCTGCCACAGACGCTCCCTCTTATGTGATGAGTTTAATCCTCTGACATTATACGTCATTATTTAAAAGTTTTCTGCCATTTTCTGTCTTTAAATTTTTCTTTTTTCCACCCCTTGTATGTTATCTGAAATATTTTGCCTTCTAAAATTGTATCTATCTTACTAGGGAACTCTATTCCACTTCCTGTTTCCTTACTTCTTTTGCCCCTAGGCACTCTTTTCCCCAAGTCGTGCCATCTATTAGGGAGTCCCCTGAGACTGGCAGTTTTCTGCCCTGTCTCCCCCTTACTCCCTCCTGCATCCAGCAGGTTCTCCAGTCCCTCATCAGGACCTACCTACTTATAAATTAAAAAATAAAAATTAAGCCCCTCCACCCCCCGGACCATTTTCTCATCTAGTTTTATAGATTAAGCACCTTCTTTGGATCTCCCACCTATCCACATTATTTCTTCGAGGTTTTTCACTCTGGCTATACAAACCCCTCTAACCACTTAATAGAAATATCGGGCATTACCCCGAGCAGGAAGAGGAAAAAAAAAAACACCTCTCCCCCCTCCCCCCTCCCATCCTTCACAACACTCACATATAGATTATGCATAATAACACATTCTATCCTGTTATCCCTACTTTTCCACCAAATGTTTCCAAATGCAAATTCTAAATTCAGATTTCATTAATCACATAATAACATTACTTCAGCTTATTTCAGTTCTTCAAAAATGTCGGTAATTAATTAAGACATTCTCTCCCCAAGGGGAGGGAGAAAAAAAAAATCACACCTCTCCCCCCTCCCCCTCCCATCCTTCACGACACTCACATATAGATTATGCATAATAACACATTCTATCCTGTTATCCCTACATTTCCACCAAGTGTTTCCAAATGCAGATTCTAAGTTCCAATTTTGTTAATCACATTAATAACATTACTTTAACCTATTTCAGCTCTTCAAAAATGTCAATGATTAATTAAGGCATTCTCTCCCCCAAAAAAAAAAAAACATACATCTACCCCTGTGTGTCCACCAGGTGCTGCTGAGTGCTAAAAAAAAAAAAAGAAAAAAAAATTCCTGCATACAGTTCCTTGTGTATGTGGCCCAGTTCATACAACTACCCTTGTGTTCGCTGAGTGCTGTAAAAAAAAATCACACCTCTCCCTCCTCCCCCTCCCATCCTTCACAACACTCACATATAGATTATGCATAATAACACATTCTATCCTGTTATCCCTATTTTTCCACCAAGTGTTTCCAAATGCAAATTCTAAATTCAAATTTCATTAATCACATTAATAACATTACTTCAGCTTATTTCAGTTCTTCAAAAATGTCAGTAATTGATTAAGACATTCTTTCCCCAAGGGGAGGGAGGAAAAAAAACATACATCTACCCCTGTGTGTCCACCAGGTGCTGCTGAGTGCTAAAAAAAAAAAAAAAAAAAAAAAAAATTCCCGCATACAGTTCCTTGTGTATGTGGCCCAGTCCATACAACTACCCCTTGTGTTCACCAAGTGTTGCTGAGTGCTGGAAAAAAAAAGAAAAAAAAAGAAAAAAAAAACACCCATTCCCCCTCCTGCTCTGTTTCCTTTATGCTCTTTCTAAAATTCATGACCACTGCCCTGGCCGCTGTATTATCTTCTTTACTGTATTAATTCTCCAGTCCTCAAAGTCTGTCTGTGGGAGATCCAGTATCTCCAAAAATTTCTGCAAGTCGTCTTTTGTGCGGAGAACTGCTGTTCTGCCGTCTGGAGTTGCTGTCAGTGCAAATGGATAGCCCCATTGATATCTGATCTCCCTTTTTCTCAAAACTTCCAACGTTGCATTAGAGTTCTCTGGGATATATCAGGGAACAGTGCCACATCTGAGCCTTTAAATTTAATTGTAGGTGTGTCCCTTGCGGCTTTCATTATTGCTTCTTTTTCTGTGTATTTGTGGATTTTACATATTGCATCCCTCGATCTGTCTTTGTTTTGTTTGGATAGATTTGTGATTCGGTGTATTCTTTCAATTTCAATCAGCTCGCCTCCACCCTGGCCCAAAATTTGTAGAAATTTATTTTGTGCAGTCACTTTTAACTCCTCTTAACTATATCTTTCTGGCAGGTCACGTATTCTAATATTATGACGGCGTTCCCTATTTTCAAAATCATCTAGTTGATCTTTGAATCTATTCATCATATCCTCCTGTTTTTTGATGATCTCTTGGGCCTCTCCCATTGCTAATTTTATTTCATCTTGTTCTTCCTCTAGGAGTTCCACTCTATGTCCTACCGCACCGACCTCCTCCCTCAAATCTTCCACTGCTTGTTTGCATGTGTTCTCTACTTTTGAAATGAACTCCTGAATGTCCGCTTTTGTTGGTAATGCTCTTATTAAATTTCTGAGGTCATTAAAGTCTTGTTCTGTTCCCGCTTTCACTGTAATACCCCTTGGGGCTATTTCCTCTAATGGTGGTGTATTAAAATATTTCATCCCTTTTGTGGCACCTGTCTCTTTTATTTCCATGTCTTCTCTTAATTCTCTTATTTCTGATAGTCCCGGGTCCCCTGTATCATTACTCCCTCCTTCTGATACCTGGACTTCTGTTGGTTTTCCTGTTAATTTTTGCGGTGTATCTGTCTGTTCTGGGGTGTGCCGGCTTGTATGATTTGGCGTGGGGTGACATTTAAATAACAAGACTTCAGTGTAGTACAATGCAAAGTGTGCAAACTTTGATCATAATTCACTTGTTGTGCAGCGTGTCTGAAAAAAAAGTAAAAAAGCATTTCAAGTGATCTTTAACAATTTTTTACATTTTAGGCCTCATTTACAAAGGTATACTTAAGAGTTGTTTGCCCACACAAGGATATATAGGTGTTCCATGCATCTAGGTACAGGCAGTCCCAATTGTGTCACTTGTGATACAGTAGCTGCACAGACACTGTTGCTGCTCCCAAATTGACAGACATGTGGGTGCTGGAGCATGGTCCTGTTCAGGAACCTACAGCTGCATGCACCCACACAGATGTCAAATTGGGTTGTCTGTGCAGACACTGCTCCCCATTTGACATAAATTATGTTGCCTGCACAGGGATACATGGAACACCTGTGCATCTCCACGTGGGCAGACATGGCCTTTTTACGGGCCACATAACATATGCTTAAAGTGATACCAAATGTTCCCATTTTTAAAAAATAACAAATGTTATTCTTACCCTCTCTCTGCAATGGTTTTGCACAGAGAAGCCCGATCCCCCTCTTCTCAGGTCTCCTGCTGGATACGCTGTGCATGCCAAGTGCCCCCATGGCAAGCTGCTTGCTATGGGGGCACTTGTGCGTGCTCGCTCCCAAGCCCCACTTTGTGTGTCCAGAAGGCACACAGAATGGGGCTCGGCCCTGTCCACCAGACCCGCCTCACTGGCTGTGATTGCCAATGGCTCCTGCTGTTGTCTCTGAGCCAATGAGGAGGCAGGTATCAGGGAAAGCAATAGCTCTGGTGCACATCACTGGATCAAGATTGAGCTCAGTTAAGTATTTAGGGGAGTACAGGGGGAGCTGCATACTGAAGTTTTTTTTACCTTCATGCATTCTAGGTAAAAAAAACTTTTAGCCTTTAGAATCACTTTAAGTATGTCCATCTGAATGAGGATTTAGCTTGTTTCCTGCTCAGCTGCAAACCACGGTGTTCAATAGCAAATATTCTATGTTTTTTAGTTTACATTTTTTTACTTTATTTACGTTATGCTTATGTAGCAGTACCCCCGTAGGGGCTGCTGAGTTGGTTTAAGCATTCACCCTGCTTCCGACCTCCCATACCCAAGTATAAAACCCCAAACAGTCAATAGTTAAGTTTCCTTGTTCTTAATTTATGGGGCAATCTGAATTCTTCATTGAGTAGATAGGAGATGCTCCATCAGATCACACTTTGTGAGGGTATCATCCATGGTGGTAGCCTTTGTTGCTGGACTTTACCTACGCAGATCCTTTCTTGAATCTATATCTTCATGTGCTAATCGGACTATCCGAATGTAAATGTCCCTGTACAGTGCTCCCAAGCTGAACAAAAGAGATTATTCTAAATAATTCCTCTGCTTGACTGATATATTTCCTTTGGAGTATTAACTCTAGAGTCAAAAGCCCACTCCACCTATTTCCATGACCCGAATTCTAACAACCCCTCAGTCTTTGGGAGTTACTGTCCGTTTATCGCATACACTGTGTTCTGTAGCTCCATAGCATGTCACTTTACTCGTTCCTGCACTGGCTTCTTTAAGTTGCACTGACCTGTTCTTCACAACAACTTTACAACACTTTATGTTCCCCGGTCACAGAAAGTCGATCCACTGGTCTACCTCCTCCGTTTTGGTTCCTACTCCACACACACGGCACATCCCCGCAGCCTCCTGGAACTCCTGGCCTTTGGACTTCTTCCCACCCCTTTGGACTCCCCGGAGCATGTGACCCCCCTTTTTATGAGAGACCTCCCCTTGACCATGCAAATTAACCATTGGTCAAGACTCTCACATAAGTTTCCTGCCACTCAGTCAGGTCTCAGCCCATCCTCTCTTTTCCAGAACAATCCACTGTCAAGCAGAGGAGGTATCTTTGAGCCCAAGTGTAGGCGATCACACCCCCTTCTATACTGACACTCCCACTTTGAATCAAACAACCAGGCATGGAAAATAACCACAGGCCTGGCCAAAATTTTACCTGCAACTAAATCCTGCACTATCAAAATATCACTATAGCACCTACCCAAAAGTAGAAGGCGCTACATTTAAATATATTGTACATAGGATGTAAGAATGTCCCTTTGAAAAATGTATTGTTTATTGTTTTAGTGTTTTAATATATTTCTTTATCTAACACAAGAAACATTCAGGAGTATGCAAAGCTTTTTGGATAGCATGAGGAAGTGTTAACACCTTTGTCAGGTCTTATTACTATCTGTGTCCTTATTGCAAAGATATTTGTCATCAGTGTAGAAAGTGGTGGCAGATCAAACATTTAAAAGCCGTCACAGTAAAAGCAAGTGAGGAAAAAATATTCCAATGGTCACACTTGTTTGGGGACCAACTGCCTAAGAGGAAATGCTCCTCTCTTTGAAGAGATTAACCCTTATTATCACATTTTCTCTGGGACTGGAAGCGAAGGGAAAACTCATGTTTCATTTTAAATACTTGCAGTAGTAGAGAACAATATCTACTTCCAGTCTACAACAAAGGTTCTTGAACCGTCAAGTCTCTTGTGAATGTGTTAAAATTGTTTTGGGAGAGCAGCTGTTTGTCCTAGCACTATTTCAAAACAACACCAGCTATCAGCAAAATTCTTTGTGTGTCAGTGAGGGTTTAGGCTGGAAGCGCCAACTGTCAGTGACAGCTGGCATCCAGCACTAAGCGTAGAAGCTGAAAAAAATTAACATTATTTTTTATTGAAGTTTTAGAATCAAGTAGTGCAGACATTGCATAAATTCATAAATCAGTGTAAAACATGTACAAACAAATTCATTGAATAGTCAGTACAGGGAGGCGCATGCGCGAAGCTCGACCTGGTAGTTCTCCTCCATTAGAGCTCCGCACTCCCCGCTGCATCCCGGGACCTCATACGGCAGACTGAGCCGATAAAAATCCACCTGCCTTCGAGGACAGCCTTCCGAACCATCCCGGCACAACCTGCAATGGTTCTTACGGGCCACAGAGGGAAGAATAAACCGAAACCCATCAAGGAAGCTCTGGCCCGCGCTTCCTCCAAGATGGCGGCGAAGGCCCTAGCCAAGCAATACGCCACCGCTACGCTCACCCTGGACCTCCAGGACAGTGATGAAGGGGACGAGACTGACTCCAACATCGGAGGATATCCCTCCATACCATCCTCAGGTATGTCACAAAGCGCTTTTTTAAAGCACATGGAAAGCATGCTGCAGAAGGCCTTAAAAAGCACGTCAGAACAAATTACAAACAGACTCTCTCGCGAGATAGGACAACGAACTGCAGACTTGGAAACAAGGGTGGATGATATTGAACTCACCCTCCAAGAACATGCCCAAGAACAAGCTGCACTCAGAGATGAGAACGCAACGCTGCTTTCCCGTTTAGAGGACGCGGAGAACCGCTCCCGCAGGTCCAATCTCCGCCTGCGTGGCATACCTGAAACAGTTGAGGACACACAGTCCTTTACAACAGCCTTGTTCCAGGAATTGGCCCCTTCAATCCCCATAGAAAGACTAGAGTTTGACCGAGTCCATAGGGCCCTCACCCGCCGCCAAACGGACGGCCCCCCACGGGACATTATAGTGAAGTTACACTACTTCCGCACCAAAGAGCAACTCCTGACAGCTGCACGTAAAAAAGAGGAACTTCTATTCCAAAACCACAAATACCAGCTCTTTTCTGATCTGGCCCCCCTAACCATCGCCAAACGCCGTGCCATGAAGCCACAACTTCAGATCTTAATGCAACATCAGCTTAAATACACCTGGAAGTTCCCCTTCGCACTGCAGTTCTCCTACCAAGGGCAACAGCACTCCTGTAATACACCAGACTCCTTGCAAAGGCTGCTGGAAAATCTCCACCTTGCTCCCCCATTACAGCACTCTGAAGTCATGCTGCCTCGTACCCCAGCCCGCATGCCGGCACAGCCTTATTCAGCGACACCACTTCGTCACCCACCGGGACCATCCTCTATCCGAAAAGGGACCCCTGCTCGTTATCAGGAAGAAGACCTCTTCCCCAATCAGAAGTCCCGCACCCCGCGTTGAACCTTCAACTGTATTCCTTCTCTCTGCCGTTTTTTCCCGCTTGTGTCTCTCCTAGGTACCCGATGAACACTTGATATCAAGCTTCATGGAACCCTGCACCAGCTTAAAATGACAACCGTCCGTCCAGCCCCGTAAGCAGGTTCCTGTACCTTACACCCCAAACACCTCATCGGCTCCTAGATGACTGCGGCTGGGTATGTACCTTTCACACCCAGCAAACAAGTCCTGGACACAAGTCTGCCTCTTCGGAGGCCCCTTAAGGCTCAGTCACCACTGAAACCACCAACCCAACACCATGTTAATCAACATATTCCCTTTGTATTTTAGTTTGCTGACTTTTTTTTTTTCCCACTTTTACTGGTTGTAAACCCCCACAATGTATACTAGTTGAACTACTTTTGACACCCTGTGCTCTCCGCGGGGACAGTCCCCTTGTGGGGAGCGCAGGATCCTCAAATATTGCTGTTGTACTATACTGCTACACTGTATTCCTACCCAGTTCGCTGCACCATTCCAAGCAATGACATGTCTCTTCGGTCTCAACCCACCTCCTCCCTCACCACCTTCCTGCCCTAGTCATGCCCCCCCTTTCCCCCTCCCTCACCCCTTCCCTTTCCCCTATCCCCTCCCCCCCCCCCTCCTACTCCTTACCCCTCTCCCCCCCTCTCCCCGCTCTCCCCCTCTCCCCCCCGCCAAGCAAACGCTATTGGGAGACTCTGTCTATGAACATATTTTCATAACCCATATCTACTCCCCCCACCAGATCCGTAGCTCTACTTACAGTCAGCTTAACCTTTACAGTTTGTCTAACCATTTGTTTTTATATGTTGGATTGTTAATTTGTTTACGTCCACCTGCAGCGGGGAGCAGTCACTGCTCCCTCACCTCTTGGTACTCGCGTCCTCCAGCCCCCTTTGTTTGGCTGCAGGATCCGAACACCCCTTTGTTGTCGGGCAACCCGGTGTTTTATATCGTAACCTTACAGTTCAATGACCTGCTCTACACTCCGTCCGACCCCCGTTCCTCTTCCCCCTCCAAACTCTCCTCTTAACTTTTACCCCCTCCTCCTGATCTACTTGCTCTTTCCTGGTCGAGTGGCTCCCCCTGATCATATCTTCCAATATACAATCCTCCCAAGCCCATTATTATGGCCCCCTTAAACATACTGTCCTTTAATGTTAAGGGCCTCAACTCCCCCAACAAGAGGGTCAAAGCCTTTCAAACTTTTACCTCCCTTAAAGCCGATGTGGTGGCGTTACAGGAGACTCATTTCTCAATTCACCATACTCCTAAATTTTTCAGCTCCCGCTACCCCAGGGTTTATACAGCCTCGGCTGACACAAAACACAGAGGGGTTTTATTGGCCTTTCACCATACCCTCCCATTCACCCCCACAAAGGAAATAAAAGATCCAAATGGCAGGTACATCATACTAGTTGGTCTCCTACAAGACATAGAAACTACTTTTGTCTCTTATTATGCCCCGAACTCCAACCCAATCCCCTTCTTTTCACACCTATTTCAGGTCATCAGAACACACTGCAAGGGTACCCTACTCATTTGTGGAGACTCAAACATGATACTGCACACCCACCTAGACAAATCCCCCTATACCCCAGAACACTTCTCCCCTTCTCTGCAATTTCGCAAACTACTACAACAAAATTCCCTTCTGGACACCTGGAGGGAATGTAATCCAATTAAGAAAAATTACACATTCTACTCCCACCCGCATAAATCATTCTCTAGAATTGACCACATATTTGTCCCGATAGCTTCATCTCCTATTTTACTTCACTCCTCCATACACCCCGTCACATGGTCGGACCATTGCGCAGTTATCACCACAGTTTCCTCCCTCCTCTCTAGACCTGGGAATAGGTCTTGGACCATGAACGAATCCCTCCTCACTAATCAATCGTATTGCATTGACATACAATCCGCCCTTTCGGACTATCTTCACCACAATAATACCCCGGAAATCTCCCCCACTCTATTATGGGAAGCCCACAAACCGGTAATCCGAGGTAAATGTATCTCAGTTGCCACACAAATCAAAAAGCTCAAAAAACTTAAACTGCAGTGCCTTGAATCTGACTTCCAAGCCTCCCACCTGCAGTTTCAATCTTCCCCTACAGAGGCCAACAAAAATCCCCTCGACAAATGCAAACTAGAACTTGATCTCCTACTGGCTGAATCTGCAGATAAATATATGCGTAGATCTGACCACAGAATCTACACTAAGGCTAACAAACAGGACACATTTCTTGCCCTTCGCCTTCGTCGGCCAGACCATGTCCACAACCCTATCAGGCTTAAATTGGCTCCCGACAACATTACCAGTAATCCTATTAAGGTACTCGCGGAATTCCGCAAACGTCTTGCTAAATTATATGAATCGAATGGCCCATTGCCTTCTAATCTCTCCGAAACTCTGTTTCGCAACCTAGCAATTCCTAAATTGTCGGAAGCCAATAGAGAGTCCATAGATGAACAAGTCTCGACCGACGAGGTCCTTGCGGCAATCAAAACCCTTAAACCTAATAAGCGCCCTGGCCCTGATGGCCTCCCGGGCGCCTACTACAAGAAATTTGCCCATACCCTGGCCCCACTCCTTGCCCACTCCTTCAACGCTATATTGAAACAATAATCTTTTGGCCGCGATACCCTGACTGCTATAATTGCCATGATCCCTAAACCCAACACAGACCACACCCTCTGGTCCAATTACAGACCCATATCTTTATTGAACGTGGGCATAAAAATCTTGGCCAAGATTCTTGCCCTGAGACTTAATCCAATCATAGGCGACCTGATATCCAAGGACCAGGTTGGCTTCATTCCCCGCAGGCAAGCCAGTGACAATATTTGTCGCACAGTCCTTCTCCAACACATAGCCAAGTCACGCAAAATTCCCATGCACCTCCTGTCCTTGGATATCAGGAAAGCCTTCGACACGGTATCCTGGCCCTATCTGCACTACATCCTGCAGAAATGGGGCTTTGGTCCCAACTTCCTCCAATGGATAACTGCCCTATACACACAACCCCAAGCATATGTGAAATACTCGGATTTAATTCTTAGTCTCCCCCCTAACTCTAAAACCTTTTCTCACTCCTCCCAGCTGCCCCCGCTACCTTCCACTCTTTCCCCCTCTTCCTTCTCCCGCCCCCCTTTCCCCCCTCTGTGTTCCCCTTCCCTGAATTTAAGTTAAGTCAGGGGCATCTCATGCCCTAAGGACCACAACTGTTGCTATTGTTTTCCCTTACGGAGCACCGGTAGCCCAATCTATGTATGTTTATGTTAGGGCTTGACCCCGGTCAAAGTTATAGGCCACCTGTGAACCCGTTACACACCTACAACATCTTAATGTCCCCTTTTGTTTGACTTAGGGAACCACCCATATGATTGTAATGCGTAATCACATGCTCTGTATGACACGAAAATCTACACGTATGATGTTTGTAACAGTAACAGTTTACTTGTTATTTCTGTTTGTACTGTAATCTTGTATTCAATAAAAATTTTTGAAAGAATAGTCAGTACAAGTAGATTGAGTAACAACAAACAAAATACATTTATCGTGATAGAGCGGGTGCTTTGCTCGAGGTCCCGACCTGCCAGCCCATTGGGATCAGACTGTTGGCAGGTGCATACTTTATCAAAGAGTACCAGAGCATAAAATAAAGGGATAGTGAGAGCGATCCCATACAGCTACTACTTATACAGGTAGCACTAATATAAGGTAACACTAATACAAGGTAAATAATAATAGAAGGTAAACAGATCCTCAAACAATCCCAGGTGTTATTCCAGAGGACTACCATGGAAGGGTTGAAATAAATCACCACATATGGATAAACAGAGTTGATCTCAAATAACTCCACACAGGTAAATAAGGTTAAGGTGCTGAAATGACCTGCGTGTGCTCCAGCCAGAGCTTCCATGTTTGGTGGAACCTATCCGCTTTGTGGTCTTTGTAAGCCAGAATTTTCTAATATTGACCCTGAGTATTGAGATATTACCATGGATAAGGTAGATGAACCTGTTGATTTCCAATTTTTGAAGGGAAAGCCTTGCAGCATAAAGAATATGTGCCACTACCATTCTCTGAGACGTAGGGTATGCATCTAGACCAATACCCAGTAGGGCCAGCTCAGGGGTTAGGGTTGTTAGCCTGTTCATCAGGGAGGAGAGGAGAGACAAAACAGAGTACCAAAAATTTTGGCTGATCTTGCACCCAAACAAGGTGTGATACAAATTGCCAATTTGGTCACAGTGCCGCCAGCACATAGGACTATTAAGGGATGGCATTTTGTAATCTGTAGGGGTTTTTGTCCCAACTATCCACACTAGCTGTGTATTTAGTAGTATTTTGCTTTTAGCATTCCCAACAGCCATCTGGATGTAGTATTTCCAGGATGAGAAGTGACTTAGGCAGGCCATGCATGGTCGAATTCCAAACCAATTTTCTTTTCAAAATGAGAAATTTAGTGTGTTTTGTAATCCCATAGTGCCACCATTGATTTTCTAAATTTGACCATCCAAGCCTTTAATTTCACCCCATATTGCTACAGAAAATAATTTTCGTGTCTGGGAATCTTCTTTCTTTTCGGGAAATTTTCTTTTCTTGCACTCATGTGCATTGATTTTTAATTTATATTCTTCACAAGATTCTCCCATCATTGATTAGAAAATCATTTGTTTTTCAAAAAATGTCCAACATGTCCGATCACTCAAATTTGATAGTCGCACGAAAATCGGCCGTTGCTGTGTCCCACTAATGGTGCAAAATTCGAACGAATGTATGGCCTTAGCGAGACAAAAAAAAAACTTTTCCTGGATTTCCACTGCAATTTTGTTAATGTGCTATCAGCTTACATTTGTTTACTTGATACTCAGATACTCTCCATTTAATTATGTGGTTCTTTACTGTATCTTGGATATTGGATTTAATATTTCTGCTGTTCCAATGATCTAAGCCTATTTGGTCAGTGCTGACTCTTTTAACTTTTTTATGTTTAAGGACATTCATTGACTAATTCCTTCCACGTCACGATGCAAACTATTTTGCATATACGTCTACAATGCAGTGCATTCTTTTTAATTAACCAAGCCATGCTGAAAGTTTTCAACTATGCAAGTTTAAGCTTAAGAAAATTGTAACTAACAAACAAAGAACCTGACTCCACCACAAAAGAATCGCAAGCTTCAAAGAAAATCAATTGTTTTTATCTTTTACTTCGCAGAACAGTGTGTCTTGACCTTTCACTATAAAAAGAGACTTTGCAGACTTAATTGAAGCCAGTTACTGAACACCATGAAAAGAGAGGCAAATCTGTATCTTGTAATGATGACTAGCAGTGAGCTAAAATGTAAAAAGAATTTGACTGTGGATCATGAGTTATGACCTATGAGTAGCTGAGAAAATTGAAAGCGGCATTCATTTTCATACCTGGCAGACCTAATGTATGCATACGTTAAAGCTGAACTCAAGCTTAGTATTGCACAGCTTTACATGATCCTCCTCTGTACCCAGATGTCTTACTTTAATTTTACTGCATACTGTGAGCTTCACACAATGTACATTAGAAGCTGCAGCAGGTTAGATACAACCACCTTAATTTCCTAGCTAGAAGGCATACATAATCACCTAGTCCTTTCCTCCCCAGCCTGACTTTTTCCTGCCCCTTTCGTTCATTAGATTTTTATTTCCTTCAATATTGAAGGCCCATCATTACACTAGGGTGTTACCCATAATTCAGCCCATATAGAGATGCCCACTCCTCTATACTGGCATCCACCTGTAAAGGCATTTTATTATTTGCATAATAATAATCTCTCCCAAGAGCCATCTCAACAGGGCTGAAAGCTCTTCAGAGTAATACTGAAGTAGGGTGTGGTGAGGTTTTCAAAAAGAACCTTGCTTGCCCCTCCCATCAGCCATGGTTGGTCGGCATTGCATAGAGAAGCACAGGAACACAGTGACGATGTAATTGGTTCTAAAATAAGGAATGTAATAAAAACAGAAAGAAAGGTTTTATATAAACATTTTATTAGTATGTTGATGAGTAAAAAATGAGAACCCAGGGAAAGCAAAATCAAAGCAGAATAAACTTCAGCTTTAAAAAAAAATCAGATGTCTATGTGTCCATTACAATAGATATATAGCTACAGCACCATACATTACAGTACTGAACAAAATCAGTTAGCAAATTGTAATGCTTTTAAAAAACAATGTCCTTTAAGATGTAAAAAGGAGACATATATTGTTCAGTTTCTGTAAAGTATTTATATTCCCAATTACAGAAAGACAGAGAATAGTTCTAAATAATTGCCTATCTCTTCCATTAACACCAACATTCCGCTAACACTATTTTAAGCACATTTCTACTTTTTTGGAAAATTGATACCGTAGATTGGGACCAGCTTGGTAAAAGAAAATAATTACCTTTTTTGTTCTCTCATGTCTTCAAGTTTTCCATTGTGCTTTAAAGATAAGAGATCTATTCTCTTTTCTTGCATTGGCTGCATCATTCTTCAGTTTATATTTTGAGAACACCAGAATGTATATATAGGCATTAGCAAATATAAAAGATAACGGGGGCGATTCATTAGCACCAGCCCCCGGCTCTCTGTATCACTAATAACAGACAGACCACTGAAGGATACTGTTAGCATTCCCCCCATATTCAGATCCTGACATTTGACATTCCGACTACTTGAGTTTACATCATGTTATTTCAATCTCAGGGTGCATTTATATTATGGCTTTGACGAGCACCCCAGAGCTTACTAAAGTTTTGCCTTGTCCTGTTTAAACTGCATCTATCATTGTCGGCAGAATGTAAAGGAAGAGCACAGGTGTTTGTGCCTGCCTACATGGGCTTTCGGCAGCCCCGCCGCTCTCCACTTATGTAATATGTATTTTGTTGGCAGTTATTAAATTTTTTTACTGTCTATAAATCCTAAGGAGAATTAATTATCCAATCAAGATTAATGGAATGTTCTAGAATTCCTGGGAGCCCTATACATTTTTTTTTATGATAGACCATCACAAAGTGGAACATAATTGTGAAGTAGAAGGAAAATGAGAAATAGTTTTCAATGTTTTTTCCAAATAGATATCTAAAAAGTGTGGCGTGCATTTGCATTTAGTCCCCCTGAGTCAATATATAAAGTAATATAAATACCGCGCTATAACAAAAAAAAAAATAAAAAAAAAAGGAAAGGACAAAAGCAGCTGCTAGAGGTGATATACACACAAGGAGCAAAATGAAGAAAAATTGTAGCAGCGCTAAAAATGCTTGAATAACAATGGTGTCAATTAATAACTATATGATTTAAACAATGTGATAACACAAATAACAATAATACAGTGATAAAACTAATAATAAATGCAGTTGCTTAATCAAAATAATAATAAGAATCAGTGAGATCAAGATGTGTACAATATAAAAAAATATATAAAAAGTGATCATATGAGTGAAAAAACGGAAGTCCTTAAATGTGAAGGTATAAAATTAAAAGTCTAAATAAGTTCTTCCCTCCGTGACAATCATCCAACTTAAATAAATCGAGTATTCATAGAAGAAGTGTCAAGATGTTTAGGGAAAACAAAGTATTAAATTCCGTGACAGATCCACCACCATATGTGACCACCATATAGAATGAAGGCTTACCAACTAGCAAGAAAATGGAGCTTGTGACCTAAACCCGGTCAGGGCCTTTTGCAAGAGGTATAACGGGCGTCTCCAATCCCAGATTCTTATCTCTAAGACAGGGCAGATATCTCTGGGGATTCACACTCCACCGAATATCAGAGGTGACTCAACAAGCTCTCCTGAGCACTAAAACCTCCAAGGGTGATCATAGGCAACCCAAAAAAGAAAAACTTACCATGGCGTAATAACATGGCGTAATAACATCTGGGTAATTTAATGTAAAGAAAGTAGCGAATAACGCTGCTACAATTTTTCTCCATTTTGCCCCCTGAGTCAATACTTTGTAGAACCACCTTTTGCTGCAATTATACCTGTAAGTCTTTTGGGGTATGTCTCTACCAGCTTTACACATCTAGAGAGTGAAATTTTTGCCCATTCAGGTCTGGACTTTGCCTGGGCCATTCTAACACATGAATATGCTTTGATCAAAACCATTCCATTGGAGCTCTGGCTGTATGTTTAGGGTCGTTGTCTTGCTGGAAGGTGAACCTCCGCCCATTCTCAAGTCTTTTGCAGACTCTAACAGGTTTTCTTCTAAGATTGCCCTGTGTTTGGCTCCATTCATCTTCCCATCAACTCTGACCAGCTTCCCTCTCCCTGCTGAAGAAAAGCATCCCCACAACATGATACTGCCACCACCATGTCTCACGGCGGGGATGGTGTGTTCATGGTAATGTGCAGTGCTAGTTTTCCGCCAAACATAGCGTTTTGCTTTTAGGCCAAAAAGTAAAATTTTGGTCTCATCTGACCAGCGCACCTTCTTCCACATGTTTGCTTTGTCCCCCACATGGCTTCTCGCAAACTGCAAATGGGACTTCTTATGGCTCTCTTTCAACAATGGCTTTTTTCTTGTCAATCTTCCATAAAGGCCAGATATGTGGAGTGCATGACTAATAGTTGTCCTGTGGACATATTCTCCCACCTGAGCTGTGGATCTCTGCAGCTCCTCCAGAGTTACCATGGGCCGCTTGGCTGCTTCTCTGATGAATGCTCTCCTTGCCTGGCCTGTCAGTTTAGGTGGATGGCCATGTCTTGGTAGGTTTGCAGTTGTGCCTTGCTCTTTCCATTTTCGAATGATGGATTGAACAATGCTCTGTGAGATGTTCAAAGCTTGGGATATTTTTTGATAACTTAACCCTGCTTTAAACTTCTCTACAACTTTATCCCTGATCTGTCTGATGTGTTCCTTGGCCTTCATGATGCTGTTTGTTCCCTAAGGTTCTCTAACAAGCCTCTAAGACAGGGGTCTCAAACTAGCGACCCTCCAGTTGCTGCAGAACTACGATGCATTGCATGGCTGACAGTTACAAGCATGACTCCCACAGGCAGATGGATGATGGGACTTGTAGTTCCACAACTGCTGGAGGGCTGTCAGTTTGAGACCCCTGCTTTAAGAGCTTCACAGAACACCTGTATTTATACTGAGAATAAATTACACACAGGTGGACTCTATTTAGTAATTAGGTGACTTCTGAAGGCAATTGGTTCCATTAGATTTTAGTTAGGGGTATCAGAGTAAAGGGAGCTGAATACAAATGCACGCCACACTTTTAAGATATTTATTTGTTAAGAATTTTGAAAAACATTCATAATTTGCCTTCCACTTCACAATTATGTGCCACCTTGTGTTGGTCTATCACATAAAATCCCAATAAAATACATTTACGTTTTTTGCTTGTAACATGACAAAATGTGGAAGAGTTCAAGGTATAGGAATACTTTTTTAAGGCACTGTATTTTATAAAAATTATGGGTGGTTGTCATGCCATATACCATTTTGCTGATATACTCTATATTCACATTGTACCATCTGAGAAAGTTCAATACATTTTTTTAGTAAAAAATATACGGTTTGTACCTTCCCCGGGATTAGCACTTCTATCACTTGACATAGATCTAATTCCAACCCATCTGAGAGCAATGGTGTCCCATATACTCTTGGCAGCTAGACTCAACATAGTTCGACACTGGAAGGACAACAATCCCCCCACTATAACTATAACAGAAACTCTGCAAATAACAAATAACAAACTATGAGAAACAATTCGCATACAGCACCGGTAACCATTAGAGAATCAATGGGCAGAATTAGTACTCACAAAATAAGGACCTACTAGAGATTAAAAAGAATATATATATATATATATATACACAACCTGAACCGGCTGGAGGTGAAGTCTTGTCTGCTGACAATAAACCGTAATTAAGGTGATATTATTAACACTGTTATTTCTCAATACCTAGATTGACTGCTGGACATATTTTTCTTGTTTTTTGGTTTGCTCTTTATTTCCTCTCTTTTAGTTCCTTTTTGTTCAGAAATAGAAGTATATGAACCTCAAAGATATGTATGGTATAGACCATCAGAACCTAACTGAAATGATTACCATTACAGCTTAATATACACTAATGCTTTCCACTAAATGTAGTTTAAAGTTGAACTATATAAAATATTGTTCTATATATGTGATTGAACCTATATATGCTAGCAAACATAACAGTTGGAATTAACTACTACATCTCTATTATATTATGTACTTCTTATATGTTTACTTCTTATAAAACAATAAAAAATATTGAAATAATAAAAAATATGCAGTTTATGGTTGCAGTCTGTTTCTAAATCTTGTTGTCCACAAAAATATTTTGTTAACAATAGACTGTACAGCTGTAACGTAATTGATAAATCTTCTGTTCAGCTTCAAACAATGTTTTATGAATTAGATGTTTGTCTCAGTGCAGGAATCCAATATGTTTTAAACAATCCTTACATGTAGGTCAGAATAGTGTGCATTACAGTAATGACAAGCATTAATGGTTTTAGGCTTCCTTAATTGTGGATTTATGTTGCTCATCCAGCACTGCTAGATTTCTAATTGCCTATGCTTGCTCTAATTGGTAATCTTGGGAATGTTTCCTGAGCTATACAGATGAGGCACTGTATTTATTAGCAGTGCAAATCACCTTATCAAGCTTTTTAGCTATCTATTTTACTTTATGCTGGTACAACATTCAAGAGTGGCTAGGCCTCAGAGCTTGCTGTAAAAGAGAGTATGTAAGAAGAATACTAGCCTTGGTTTAGATTTTAATTTTCTTTAATATTCATCTACTTGCATTATTTTAATGTAAAGGGTTTAAATCTAACAATGACATTACACACAATAAACTGTCATTTATGCAAATTCAGCTTAAGCCCCCAGATATGCTGTATATAGACATTGTGTGAAATACATATATTAATTTAAAACAACAAAAGATCTTTTCAGTATCACTGCACTCAGCAAGGACTATGACCTGCAGGCACATAATGTGCTGGAGAATGCCGAGATTAGTGGTTGAAGGTATCTGTCTTCTCTTTTTTTCATAGTGTTTAACTAAAAAAATAAATTAATTCTGCAAACACTGTGTCAATCTAAATGTAGAAGCATTATAGAATCTGGCCATTACTCTGTACACAGACTGCTGATAAATCCATATTGGTGATCAATTAAGGCATCTGGTGTCTACAAAACAGTTCTATGAAATCTTTGACTCTTTTTCAAATAATTCTTGCAAGCTCTATACTATAGCCACCAAAGCTTTACCCACATAAAAACATTATTTAGTATTTTTCCTGGAGCTTAGCTCTGCTTTCTTTAAAGGCTAAATTCACCTTTTCAGGCAGAATTTCTCTTTTCATAATAAATAGACACTTTTTTTAATGTTCTTTCTGCCCAAGCCATCCCGAAGCATTTATCTCTCACTTACCTTACCTTATGCTTTCTGAGCTCTGGCTTCCTGTGTCTTCATTAGGGATGAGCTTTCTGTTCGGGTCGAACATGAGTTCGACTCGAACATTGGCTGTTTGCCCGTTCGTCGAAAACCGAACATTATGGGCCGTTCGCGCCAAATTTGAGCGGCGCGTAATGGCCCATAATGCACTGCGGGAGAGCAGTGCATTGCTGTATGATGATTGGCCAGAACATGCACCATGACCAGCATGCTTTGGCTAATCACAGCGCCCTCAGCTAAGAGAGCCATAATTGGCCAAAGACAGGGTGCCTTTTGCCAATCATGGCTCAGGGAGACTAAGTCCACACCCCACACTATATAAGGCCGCCTGCACGTCAGCCTTGTGTAGTGTGTCATTGGCGTGGACGGAGATAGAGTGTCATTTTGATTGAGCAGGCAGATTATTCAGTTAACTGCATGTATTTAACCACTTCCCGACCGCCCCATGTAGATATACGTCAGCAGAATGGCACGTACAGGCAGAATCACGTACCTGTACGTGCCATTCTTCAGGCGCGTGGGGGGTCCGATCGGACCCCCCCCGGCCGGCGGGGACGGTCGGGATCGCTTCAGGAGCGATCCGGGATGAGGGGACGGCCAGTGGTTTCTGGCCACCCCCTCGCGATCGCTCCTGGCGAATCAGATGCTTCCTCTGTCTGTGTCAATCAAAACACAGGCAGAGGAAGTGATGTCACGCTCGGTGCGCCGGTCTATGTGACCGGAACGCCGAGGAGACAAGATGTAAAGGTTAGTGCACCAACAGTACACTGACACCAGTACACATAGGCACATATTCCACCCCCCTGTCACCCCCCCCCAGATCACCCCCTCCCCCCCCAGTCACAGTGTCACTAATTGCAGTGATCATTTTTTTTACTGATCACTGCATTTAGTGTCAGTGTGACTGTAATAACTGTCAGGGCAGTTAGTTTTAGGTCCAAGGTAGCCCCCTACCCCCCCCTAATAAAGGTTTAACCCCTTGATTGCCCCCCAGGTAACCCTTTCACCCCCTTTTGCCAGTGTCACTAAGCGATCGTTTTTCTGATCGCTGTATTAGTGTCACTGCTGTCGCTAGGTAACCATTTTTTTTTTTTAGGTAACCGCCATGTTTTTATAGGTTCATAAATAGGTTTATAGGTCAGGTACCCCCATATTACAACCTAAATAAAGGTTTTAACCCCCTGATTGCCCCTAGAGTTAACCCTTTCACCAGTGATCACTGTATAACTGTCACTGCTGACGCTGGTTAGCCAGTTAGTTATTTCGTTATTTAGGTTCCCCGTCAGGTTTTTATATAGCGTCAGGTACCCCCATATATTACCTAATAAAGGTTTTAACCCCCTGATTGCCCCTAGTTAACCCTTTCACCCCCTTTTGCCAGTGTCACTAAGCGATCGTTTTTCTGATCGCTGCATTAGTGTCGCTAGGTAACCAGTTTTTTTTTAGGTTAACCGCCATGTTTATATAGGTTCATAAATAGGTTTATAGGTCAGGTACCCCCATATTACAACCTAAATAAAGGTTTTAACCCCCTGATTGCCCCTAGAGTTAACCCTTTCACCAGTGATCACTGTATAAATGTCACTGGTGACGCTGGTTAGCCAGTTAGTTATTTCGTTATTTAGGTTCCCCGTCAGGTTTTTATATAGCGTCAGGTACCCCCATATATTACCTAATAAAGGTTTTAACCCCCTGATTGCCCCTAGTTAACCCTTTCACCCCCTTTTGCCAGTGTCACTAAGCGATCGTTTTTCTGATCGCTGCATTAGTGTCGCTAGGTAACCAGTTTTTTTTTGTATTACTGTTACGGGTGACGCTGGTTAGTTAGCTTGTTTTTTATACTGTCAGGGCACCCGCCATTTATTACCCAATAACGGTTTAACCCCCTGATCGCCCGGCGGGTGATATCAATTAGGTTTTAGGGTCAAATAAGGTCTGCGTCGCCCCAGGTTAGTGCCAGTACCGCAAACACCCACGCGCAAAGCATACACCTCCCTTAGTGGTATAGTATCTGAACAGATCAATATCTGATCTGATCAGATCTATACTAGTGTCCCAGCAGTTTAGGGTTCCAAAAAAAAAAACGCATTGTTAGCGGGATCAGCCCAGATACCTGCTAGCACCTGCGTTTTCCCCCTCCGCCCAGCCCAGCCCACCCAAGTGCAGTATCGATCGATCACTGTCACTTACAAAACACTAAGCACACATAACTGCAGCGTTCGCAGAGTCAGGCCTGATCCCTGCGATCGCTAACATTTTTTTGTGGTAGCGTTTTGATTCAGTCGCTTCAGTCAGGAGCTTTTTTACCTGTGAATCTCAAAAAAAAAAAAAAAAATAGTTGTCGTTTTATTGTTCTCTCTCTCACTCTATTCTCTCTCTATTGTTGCTCTTTTTTTACTCCATTCTATTCTGCAATGTTTTATTATGTTTTATCATGCTTGCTTTTCAGGTATGTAATTTTGTTTACTGTGTTTTAGTGTTAAGCATTTTTTTGTTTTCAGGTGCGCCATTCAGTTGCAACGCGGATTTATTTATCTTGACAGCAACAGCGTTTGCTCCCACGATACATAAAGCCGCGACTCCAACGCTGTAGGAGGTGATTTCACCACCACAGTTAAAAAAAAGAGCATATATGCCGAAGCATGGGGGCAGCAGGGGGGGGGGGAGGAGCGATTGGCTCCTAATGCCACGTACATACGGTCGAAATTCCGACCGTGTGTACACGGCATAACTTTTGCGGGAGGATGCCCCCATGCATCGGCATATATAAATGGTGCATGTATGCCCATCATTAGAAGTGGGTGGATGAAGGGAGGTATTCTAATGGTGGGCATACCCACCAATCAATCTCTTTTTTTCGTTCAGCCAAGAGGCTGCATGAAAAAAAAAAGATTACAATATATGTCCAGTATGTTGCTGGACTTTGAATGGTTATACCAGAATGATGCCTGCAGGTTTAGGTATCATCTTGGTATCATTCTTTTCAGCCAGTGATCGGCTTTCATGTAAAAGCAATTCTAGCGGGTAATTAGCCTCTAGACTGCTTTTACAAGCAGTGGGAGGGAATGTCCCCCCTCCCGGATATAAACCGCGCCATTGGGAAATTGGGAAAGCATTTTATCACACCAATCTTGGTGTGGTCAGATGCTTTGAGGCAGAGGAAAGATCTAGGGTCTAATAGACCCCAATTTTTTCAAAAAAAGAGTACCTGTCACTGCCTATTGCTATCATAGGGGATATTTACATTCCCTGAGATAACAATAAAAATCATAACAAAGAAAAAAAATGGAAGGAACAGTTTAAAAATAAAATAAAAAAGCAAAATAAATAAAAAAAAAAACAAAAAAAAAAAAAAAAAGCACCCCTGCCCCCCCTTCTCTTGCGCAAAGGCGTACACAAGCGTTGGTCTGGCGTCATATGTAAACAGCAATTGCACCATGCATGTGAGGTATCACCGCGAAGGTCAGATCGAGGGCAGTAATTTTAGCAGTAGACCTCCTCCGTGAATCTAATGTGGTATCATGTAAAGGCTTTTAAAGGCTTTTAAAAATGTATGTAGTTTGTCGCCACTGCGTGTTTGTGCGCAATTTTAAAGCATGTCGTGTTTGGTATCCATGTACTCGGCCTAAGATCATATTTTTTATTTCATCAAAAATTTGAGCAATATAGTGTGTTTTAGTGCATTAAAATAAAAAAAAGTGTATTTTTTCCACAAAAAATGCGTTTGAAAAATCGCTGCGCAAATACTGTGTGGAAAAAAAAAAATGCAACACCCACCATTTTAATCTGTAGGGCCTTTGCTTTAACATTATATATAGTGTTTGGGGATTCAACGTAATTTTCTTGCAAAAAAAAAAATATGTTTTCATGTAAACAAAAAGTGTCAGAAAGGGCTTTGTCTACAAGTGGTTAGAAGAGTGGGTGACGTGTGACATAGGCTTCTAAATGTTGTGCATAAAATGCCAGGACAGTTCAAACCCCCCCCAAATGACCCCATTTTGGAAAGTAGACACCCCAAGCTATTTGATGAGAGCAATGTTGAGCCCATTAAATTTTTTTTTTTTTTGTCCCAAGAGATTGAATAATGAAAAAAAATATATATATATATTTTTTTTACAAAAAGTTGTCACTAAATGATATATTGCTCAAACATGTCATGGGCATATGTGGAAATAAACCCCAAAATACATTCTGTTGCGTCTCCTGAGTACGGGGATACCACATGTGTGGGACTTTTTGGGAGCCTAGCTGCGTACAGAACCCCAAAAACCAATCACCGCCTTCAGGCTTTCTAAGGGTGTAATTTTTTTATTCCACTTCTCACTGCCAATCACAGTTTCGGAGGCCATGGAATGCCCAGATGGCATAAAACCCCCCAAAATGACCCCATTTTGGAAGTAGACACCCCAAGCTATTTGCTGAGAGGTATGGTGAGTATTTTGCAGATCTCGCTTTTTGTCACAAAGTTTTGAAAATTGAAAAAAAGAAAAAAAAAATGTTTTTTTTCTTTACTTTCTTCATTTTCAAAAACAAATGAGAGCTGTAAAATACTCACCATGCCTCTCAACACATAGCTTGGGGTGTCTACTTTCCAAAATGGGGTCATTTGGGGGGGTTTTGTGCTATTTTGGCATTTTATGGCCTTCGAAACGGTGATAGGTAGTGAGGAGTGAAATCAAAAATTTGCACCCTTAGAAATCCTGAAGGCGGTGCTTGGGTTTCGGGGCCCCGTACGCGGCTAGGCTCCCAAAAAGTCCCACACATGTGGTATCCCCATACTCAGGAGAAGCAGCAAAATGTATTTTGGGGTGCAATTCCACATATAACTATGGCATGTGTGAGCAATATATCATTTAGTGACAACTTTTTGAAAAAAAAAAAATCTTTTTTATTTTTGTCTTTATTCAATCACTTGGGACTAAAAAAAAAAATATTCAATGGGCTCAACATGCCTCTCAGCAAATAGCTTGGGGTGTCTACTTTCCAAAATGGGGTCATTTGGGGGGGTTTTGTACTTCTCTGCCATTTTAGCACCTCAAGAAATGAAATAGGCAGTCATAAATTAAAAGCGGTGTAAATTCCAGAAAATGTACTCTAGATTGTAGACGCTATAACTTTTGCGCAAACCAATAAATATACGCTTATTGGCATTTTTTTTACTAAAGACATGTGGCTGAATACATTTTGGCCCAAATGTTTGACTAAAATTGAGTTTATTAGATTTTTTTTATAACAAAAAGTAGAAAATCTCTTTTTTTTTCAAAATTTTCGCTCTTTTTCCGTTTATATCGCAAAAAATAAAAATCACAGAGGCAATCAAATACCATCAAAAGAAAGCTCTATTTGTGGGAAGAAAAGGACGCAAATTCCGTTTGGTTACAAAATTGCATGACCGCGCAATTACCAGTTAAAGTAGTGTAGTGCGAAATTGAAAAAAGACCTCTGGTCCTTTGGCTGCCAAATGGTCCGGGGCTGAAGTGGTTAATATATATACAGTCAGTCTTGTATATATATATATATATATATATATATATATATATATATATATATATATATATCCACTGTATCCAGTTTAGCTAGATCTGACTGCAGTCCGTTCCTGGTGTACTGTTTCTAATATACTTCAGGCAGGTAGGGGATTCAGTTAGCTGCGGTGTATTTAATATATATATATACAGATAGTCTTGTATATATATATATATATATATATATATATATATATATATATATATATATATATATTATATATATATCCACTGTATCCAGTTTAGCTAGGTCTGACTGCAGTCTATTCCTGGTGTACTGTTTCTAATATACTTCAGTAATGCAGGTGATTCAGTTAGCTGCAGTGTATTTAATATATATATATATATATATATATATATATATATATATATGTATATATATATATATAGCCACTGTATCCAGTTTAGCTATATCTCACTGCAGGCCATTCCTGGTGTACTGTTACTAATATTCTTCAGGCAGGCAGGTGATTCAATAGAAAAGATAAAATATTCAGCGCTTTCACATCTATAAGTACATTATGTATAACTGCCAGCAGACACTCAAGGTAAATTCAATCAATCCCTCAGATAGTCATAAAAGTAAAAAGTGCTGCGCAATACATTAAATGTCCATAAATAAATAGAAAATAATCCGAAATAGTGCAGGTAGAAAGGTAAACACTCAATGTAGGTTGATAGGTCTGATTATTCAGTGATCCCTTCACCACATATATAGATGGCCTCTCACCTCCAGCATTCGACCTGAAACAGGTCAATAAACAATAAAGATCCTAGTGCCGGCATACAAGTAAAAGTCCATTTGTATAACCAATGTAATGGCCGCGGGAGACGTCATGCGTGACACCTGACCTCCGTACGCATTACGTCCATAGGTGGGACTTATTTAGCATTGGGCAGGCTCTCAAATCCGAGTGCCGGCATACAAGTAAAAGTCCGTTTGTATAACCAATGTAATGGCCACGCTGAAAAAGTCCCGCCTACGGATGTAACGCGTACGGGGTCAGGTGTCACGCATGATGTCACCCGTGGCCATTACATTGGTTATACAAACGGACTTTTTCTTGTACTCGGATCTGAGTGCGAGACTTGTAAGTGTAATTCTATATTTTTTATTATTAAACCTGCAATACAGAGAGCACTAGATCGAGTCTTTTATCTTTACACATGATACCATACTTCTGACTGAGTTGGATCTGGATGCTGTTTAGAACGAGGACCTGTGTGTTCAGTTCAGCCATATCTTTATTGCTTAGTGACCTGTTTCAGGTCGACTGCTGGAGGTGAGAGGCCATCTATATATGTGGTGAAGGGATCACTGAATAATCAGACCTATCAACCTACATTGAGTGTTTACCTTTCCAACTGCACTATTTCGGATTATTTTCTATTTCTTTATGGACATTTAATGTATTGCGCAGCACTGTTTACTTCTAAGGCAGGTGATTCAGTTAGCTGCAGTGTATTTAATATATCCACTGTATCCAGTTTAGCTACATCTGACTGCAGGCCTTTCCTGGTGTACTGTTTCTAATATACTTCAGGCTATGTACACAGTATACAGTGCTGTGCACCCATAGTGCAGTTGGTCATACTTTTCTGATGGTCAATACAGTATACCCATAGTTGTTATTAAACTTCTGTTGGTGTACACAGTACCGTGCACCCCTAGTGCAGTTGCTACTACTTTCCTGGTGGTGTACACAATACATACAGTGCACCCATAGTTGTTATTATACTTCTGTTGGTGTACACAGTACTGTGCACTAGGGATGGGCCCGGTGTTCGATTCAAACCCATGTTCGAATCGAACATCGGGCGTTCGCCCGTTCGGCGAGCCCAGAACTATTTGGGCCGTTCGCATCAAATTTGTGTGATGCGAACGGCCCGCAATGCACTGCGCCAGTCACAATGCATTGCTGGCTGATGATTGGCCAAGCTTGCACTGTGACCCGCATGCTTGGCCAATCATAGAGCCAGCGGCGAGGAGAGCAATAATTGGCCACAGGCAGGCTGCCTGTGGCCAATTATAGCTGAGGGGGTTTAGTACACGCCCCACATTATAAAAGGCCGCCGCGCCGGAGGCCTCGTATATTGTGTCAGTGTGCTGACTGCTGACATTATGTGCTGTGATTCTGGGGATTAGTGTGTGCGTGCTGTTAGTACAGCATTGCAGTATCACATCTGGGGGGTGTCTATAGTATGCCTGTGAAGGGGCGCATGTTTCCTGTGCTTAGAACTGTCCCTGCACAAAGTGTATTTTTGCAGGAAAAAAAGCTATTTAAAATCACTCGTGGCTATAATGAATTGACGGCTCCCGTAACACAGAGAACAGTCATTCATTGAAAGTCATTGATAAAAAAAAGTAATTGTTTAAAAAAAAAGCGTGGGGTCCCCCCAAATTCAATTACCAGGCCCTTCAGGTCTGCTATGGATTTTAAGGGGAACCCCCGGCAAAAAAAAAAAATGGCGTGGGGTCCCCCTCAAATCCATCCCAGACCCTTAGGTCTGGGATGGATTTTAAGGGGAACCCCGGCCAAAAAAAATGGCGTGGGGTCCCCCTCAAAATCCATACCAGACCCTATCCAAGCACGCAACCTGGCAGGCCGCAGGAAAAGAGGGGGGATGAGAGCAGCCCCCCCTCCCTCCTGAACCGTACCAGGCCACATGCCCTCAACATAGGGAGGGGGCTTTGGGGTCCCCCCCAAAGCACCTTGTCCCCATGTTGATGAGGACAAGGGCTTCTTCCCCACAACCCTGGCCTGGCCACGGGGACGTCATGGGGAATTCCCTATGGCTTTCCCCATGACGTCAGAGGGGGGCAGGTTCACCAGGTGGCCCCGCCCTCCGTTATAAAAGACCTGTCAGACGCAGCGAAGCCTCACACAGCGGGATCCTCCCATTGCGCGGAGCGGCCCAGAAGAGACGCCGACAACATGGAAGAAGATGCCAGACGAGAAGACCAGAGCAAGAAGAAGCGGATCGGAGGAAGAAGATGATGGAAGAATAAGATGGAAGAAGATGCCGGAAGGAGAAGATGAAGAAACCGAAAGATGAAGAAAGGAAGAAGGAAGACCAGAAGAAAGAAGATTTTAATAAAGGAATTGTCAAAGACCGTCTCCTGTCTTTTTTACCATTTTTGACACTTTTTTGGTGAAATGGTAGGGGTACTTTTGTACCCCTTACCATTTCACACAGGGGGGGCCAGGATCTGGGGGTCCCCTTGTTAAAGGGGGCTTCCAGATTCTGATAAGCCCCCCGCCCGCAGACCCCCACAACCAATGGCCAGGGTTGTGGGGACGAGGCCCTTATCCTCATCAACATGGGGACAAGGTGCTTTGGGGGGGACCCCAAAGCACCCTCCCAATGTTGAGGGCATGTGGCCTGGTACGGTTCAGGAGGGAGGGGGGGCAGCTCTCCCCCCCTCTTTTCCTGCGGCCTGCCAGGTTGCGGGCTCGGATAAGGGTCTGGTATGGATTTTGAGGGGGACCCCATGCCATTTTTTTTGGGCTGGGGTTCCCCTTAATATCCATAGCAGACCTGAAGGGCCTGGTTATTATTGAATTTGGGGGGGACCCCCACGCTTTTTTTTTATTTATTTTTTTTATCAATTACTTTTTTTTTATCAATGACTTTCAATGAATGACTGTTCTCTGTGTTACGGGAGCCGTCAATTCATTAGCTGCAAGTGATTTTAAATAGCTTTTTTCCTGCAAAAATGACACTTTGTGCAGGGACAGTTCTAAGCACAGGAAACATGTGCCCCTTCACAGGCATACTATAGACACCCCCAAGTATGAAATTTAAAGGAATATTACACTTTTATTGTTTCACTTTAAGCATTATTAAAATCACTGCTCCTAAAAAAACGGCCATTTTTAAAAAAAATATGTGCATTGATACATGTCCCCTGGGGCAGGACCCAGGTCCCCAAACACTTTTTATGACAATAACATGCATATTAGCCTTTAAAATTAGCACTTTTGATTTTGAACGTTCGCATCCATTGTAACTAATAGGGTTCTTATGTTCGCACAGACTTTAGGTCCGTTCGTGGGTTCTGATGCGAACCGAAGCGGGGGTGTTCGGCTCATCCCTACTGTGCACCCATAGTACAGTTGCTACAACTTTCCTGGTGGTGTACACAATACATACAGTGCACCCATAGTTGTTATTACACTTCTGTTGGTGTACACAGTACCGTGCACACCAGTCCAGTTGCTACTACTTTCCTGGTGGTGTACACAATACATACAGTGTACCCATAGTTGTAATTAAACTTCTGTTGGTGTACACAGTACCGTGCACCCTTAGTGCAGTTGCTACTACTTTCCTGGTGGTATACACAATACATACAGTGTACCCATAGTTGTTATTATACTTCTTTTGGTGTACACAGTACCGTGCACCCATAGTGCAGTTGCTACTACTTTCCTGGTGGTGTACACTAGACATGAGCACACTGAAATATTTTGTTTCGGAATTTAGTTTTCGTCCGAAAAATAAATGTATTTAGTTACTCCCAAAATTCGTTTTTATTTATTTTGTTTCGTTACAAAATGCATTCGTTCGAAAATCCGAAATAATTAAGGTTGAATCTGTCTTTGAAGGCTTATGGTGTCTGTCGAATGTTCTAAGAAGTTTTGACAGAGCAGCTAAGCAGCAGCTTGTACGACACAGCAATCGTACATTTCCGGTCGAATGTTCCGCCTACAAGCTATAGTAGAATTCTAATGTTGTATGACACTAGTAATAATTATATTTATTAATTATTATTACTAGTCAATAGAGTTGAGCGGACACCTGGATGTTCGGGTTCGACGGGTTCGGCCGAACTTTGTAAAAAAATTTGAGTTCGGGACCGAACTTGACCCGAACTTGAACCCGAACCCCATTGAAGTCAATGGGGACCCAAACTTTTGAGGACTAAAATGGCTCTAAAAAAGTAATGGAAAGGGCTAGAGGGCTGCAAATGGCAGAAAAATGTTGTTAAGAGCATGGCAAGTGCTCTGCAAACAAATGTGGAAATAACTTAAAATAACATAAAATACATAAAAATAAAAAATAATATGCTGCAGGCCCCCTTCTCAGAAGAAGAGGTACAGGAAGTCATTAAGAACCTCAGAAACTCAATGGCACGATGCCACACATATGGTGGGAATGCCCCAGAATACGCCCTTTCTGGTCTGTACAATTGCGAAAGCAGCAGCAGTTGGCACCTGTGTTTCGTCATCATCCGAGACGTGCTGCGATGGTCCTCCCATGTACTCATCTTGAAACATAAGTGGTTGGGCATCGGTGCACACATTTTCTTCCACTTCTGGGGCAGGGCTATGTGAGTGGCCCTGGGAAACCCTGCTAACAGAGTCATCAAAAAGCAGAAGAGACTGCTGCATGATTTGGGGCTCAGACTGCTTGGCTGATTTGCAAGGGGGTGAGGTGAAAGACTGATGGAGATCGGCTGCAGGTGCCAACTCTGATCTTTCAGCAGGAGACTGGGTGGGAGACAATGTGAAGGAACCGGAGGCACTGTCAGCAACCCAATCTACTATCGCCTGTACTTGTCCTGGCCTCAACATTCGTACAGCCGCATTAGGCCCGACCAAATACCGCTGCAGGCTCTGTCGCCTACTCGCACCTTAGGAAGGTGTTTCACTTGTGAGTATAGCTGGCACTGATGGATTACGTCCTCTCCCTGCAACAGGAGGTCCACCAGCAGCACCACGACCGGGGCCACGTCCCTTCTTTGACGTTCTAAATGGGTGTTTTTAGAATAGCAGAATAGAGCAACAGTTTTTAAAGGGTGTATCTCACACCTACAGATATGCAGAAAATGCTATTCAAAAAAAATGTTTTTGCCCTAAAAAAAAAATTTTGAATAGCACAATAGAAGAACACTATTTAAATTGTGTACCTCACACCTACAGATATGCAGAAAACACTGCAAAATATATTTTGCCCTAAATGGGTGTTTTTGGAATAGCAGAATACACCTACAGGGTGTATCTCACACCTACAGATATGCAGAAAATGCTATTAAAAAAAATTCACCATCAGCAGAGTTCACAGGTGCCTGATCCACAGTCGCCCATCTGAGAGTAATAGTGCATAAAGATGATCCGCAAAACCGATATTGCGCTAAAATCTTGCTTTTATTCAGGAAACCACAGTGTACAGCAGTGGCTGCTGGTGCGCAAAAATTTGGGGGGCGTAAACAAACTGAAAAATACTGACCCCCCGCCATCAGTTGCAGCCTCACTGTACCCATCAAATGCAGCCATTGTACCCATCAAATGCAGCCACTGTGCCCATCATTTGCAACCACTGTGCCCATCATTTGCAACCACTGTGCCCAAATGCAGCCACTGGCCCCATCAAATGCAGCCACTGGGCCCATCAAATGCAACCACTGTGCCCATCAAATGCAACCACTTGTGCCCATCAAATGCAGCTACTGTGCCCATCATATGCAGCCTATGTGCCCATCAATTGCAGCTACTGTGCCCATTATATGCAGCCTCTGTGCCCATGAAATGCAGCCCCTGTGCTCATTATATGCAGCCACTGTGCCCCATCATATCCAGCCATTTGTGCCCATCATATGCAGCCACTTGTGCCAAATCATATGCAGCCACTTGTGCCCATCATATGCAGCCACCTGTGCCCATCATATTCAGCCACATGTGCCCATCATATGCAGCCACTTGTGCCAATCAAATGCAGCCACTTGTGCCAATCAAATACAGCCACTTGTGCCAATCAAATGTAGCCACTTGTGCCCATCATATGCAGCCATTTGTGCCCGTTAAATGCAGCCACTTGTGCCTGTCAAATGCAGCCACTTGTGCCCATCAAATGTGACCACTTGTGCCCATCATATGCAGCCACATGTGCCCATCATATGCAGTCACTTGTGCCCATCAAATGCAACCAATTGTGCCCATCAAATGCAGCCAGGCTCGGCTGTCCTTTCACTACCCCCCGCACGGCCTGTCCGGCGGTACTTCCACTTACCACTTGTGTGGTGGGGCTCTGCTCCTCAGCAACTCTCCTTCTCGGCGGGAAGTGGTGGCTCTCCTCCTCTGCAGCTCTCCTCCTCGGTGCGAAGTGGCGTCTCTCCTCATCAGCGGGAAGTAGCGGCTGCAGCTCCTGTGTCCGCTCAGCTTCTCCACCATGTCTTCTCTTCTGCCAAAACATTAGGCATCCAATAGGATTGCCTAATGCTTTGGCCAATCGGGAGACAGGTCTCACTGACCTGCCTCTTACAGTATACAGTATGCATATGCAATCAGTTTGATGCGTTTCAGGCTACACAGCTTTAATCGTTATGATTCAAGCCATGTAGGCTGAAACACATCAACTGATTGCATCTGTGTACTGTACACTTTTGATTCCTGAATAAAAGAAAGATTTTAGAGCAATATCGGTTGTGCAGATCACCTTTATGGACACTTATATGAACAATTTCTATACAATTGCACTAACTTATGTACACAAATTTACATCTTCAATACTTTTAGATTTTCTAAGTGTTTTACATGTTAATTTCATTTGGGCCTACATTTTGCACTACTTTTCTTCAAAACTCTAAGATTTTGGCCTCATCTTGAAGTGTACTATGTAACAACATTGTACATTTTTTTTAGTACAACTGTACTTGATTCTGACCTTCCTAAAAAAATGTTTGTAAACAAAAACATATGAGTACAAACACTAAACAGGTTCGGTCTTCACATGACCATAGTAATAAAAAAGCGAATTTCCTGTTCCCCGGAAAATGACTTTATCTCTACTACATGCCATTTCTAGGAGATTAACAGGAAAGGTTACGCACCTGTCAGGAGTTGCTGTCATCCACTATGGTTTAATAATATCTCTAGGGGCAGTTCCTACAAATTCAATAGCATTGTCATTAAAAAAAAAGAGACCCATAATATTATATGCCACTTCATTCTGAAGGCCTTGTGTGCCAACAGTGAGCTGTCATTTAAACCTCCCAAAGTACAGTATATGTGCCTTTTTATTCCTGTACTCTTTTTTTGTTATTCAAAGTAATCTAATATCCAACTACTGCTATTTTCTCATCGTACAAGAAGGACCATTGACTCATGGTAGCTATTAAAGAAATTTATGAAATTGATTTATAAGTTTACAGGATTATTAGAGAAAAAATGTAAGTTGTTGTGGCATATTATTTATTGTACAAAATACCTAAACAAGGCATTCCCAGATAGCAAGTAATTGTGCTGCAAGTTTGACGATGACTTGCTAAGCTATTGCTAGGCTTGCCAAGTTTGTTGCACAATTGTGGCAAGTCCGCATTGCATGACTCCAGATCAACTTTATTTGCAAACATTCTGCAAGTCTGCTGCAAGTTTAGGTTCAGTTATGTTGTGCAATAGTCATCCCACCACAGGGGTCACTGTGGCTGAATTTTTTTTTCAAATGTATATTTTATTAACGCCTACTACTGGCAAAAAACATATAATTCCAAGTCAGATCCTGACATCAAGCATCTACATAAACATTATACATCTATTTGTTTAGGTATCTACAAAAAAATTCCCAAGGGGGTCTAGTATAACATAACATCATATATACTTTCCTATTTTCTCCCCTCTGTTCTGTTAATCTAAAAAGAACAAACTTAAATGCCTTTGTCAATTCCCGTCACTCTTTTCTCTTTTTTAAAACAACACAAATAACGAAAAACGAACCAAAAAAAAAAGGGGGGAGGAAGGGAATGGGAAGGAAGGGGAAAAGGAAATGTATCGTTGACTCTAGATAGCCAAGGTACTCCAAATATATATACAAGGTTAACTTCTATTCCCTAGGAGGTTCAAGCCTTCTGCCGATATAACAAATTGTTTCCATCATTTCCAAATTGTCTGATATTCTTCTTGTCGTCGTTGTGAGGCTAAAACGAATTCTTACATTTTACTTATCTCTTCCACTTTATGTAGCCAATCCGCCAATCCGAGTCTGTTTCTTCCAATAAAGTGGCACACAAGACTGCTGCATTCACCAGGTGTCTTACTATCGAATTTTGTTAGTTTTTAGCCGGGATAGTGGACACATGTAGAAGAAAGAAAGCCGGGTCACTAATTATCCTATGATCTGTAAATTTTTGCGTCATTTCTTGGACTATTGTCCAGAAAAGGGACAATTTGGGACATGACCAAAATATGTGCAATAAGGTCCCTCTATCATCCAAACACCGCCAACAGCGATCCGTGGAATCAGGATAGTATTTATGTAGAAGATGTGGTGTGAGATACCATCTTGTCAGGATTTTATGAGCCTGGGTGCGAATTGAAGCTCAGGTTTCCCTGCGAAGAGAAAACTCTTGAAAAAACTGTTCAGCGTTTCATGTCAGTTTTTGCTCAGTATCAGCTCAGGATTGCCACAGTATCAGCTCAGGATTGCATCAGTATTTTATCCTGTTCACACATCTGTGAACCAGATGCGTGCCCATAGAAGATAATGGGCCTGAATTTGCACCTGAGCCGGACCGCACTGCCTAGAAGACGCACACGTTTTTTGTGCAATGCGGAGTGCGAATGCACAGTAGATATGTGAACCAGCCTCATTAATATTAATGTATTTTGAAATGTCCTGTGAATTGGATGCGGTGTAAGCCGCCTCTAATTCGCATAGGTGTAAACGGGGGCTAATTAGATTCCTGGACCTTTGTGTAAACTGATGATTTTAAGGAAAATCTTAATATGTGTTGTATTTCATCCAGTGTAAATTTCTGTTGGAAATCTTGTTCCCACTTGTCTAAAAACGACAAGTGTGGCATGGCCGCTGGGCAGTTCAGTAAAGAGTACATCTTAGAAAGTACCTGTGTTATGGCCCCTTCCTCGGAGCAATATTCCTCTAACTTTGTCAATGGACGGACAAAGCACATAGGGTCAGGTAAAGTATCCAAGAAATGTCTCAGCTGAAGTGTCGACCAAAAAGACAGTATATACGGTCCTGACTCCTCTCTCAATTTCTCTATAGACGGCCACCTACTCTCCTTTATAAAATGGGAGACCCGAGTTCTACCCCCCAGTCGTAAAACCCTAAATGTATCGAAATAAAGACCTGGGGGGAAACTCGGGTTTCCCAGTACAGGGAACAGTGGAGACTCTGAAGAGGTGAGGGAAAATTGCTTACTGACACAAGATCCTATATAGAGTGTCGCCCCTATTATAGGATGATTATTCAGTGATGTTTGAAGATGGTCATAGCACCATAGAGTCCCTGGTAGTAATACCTGTGTCTGGGCTTGTTCTACCTGAACCCAAAATTTAAATTTACTATGGCGGCACCAATCTATAATCCTGCTCAGATGGGTTGCTTGTTGGTATTTCCGTACATCTGGGAGGGCCAGACCACCATATTGTTTAGGTAATATCAGTACATTAAAAGAAAGATGTGCTTTCTTATGTGCCCAAACAAACTTGACAAAAAGTGAATTGACCTGTTTGAAGTATCCCAATGGGATCCTAATTGGAAGAACTTGAAATAAGTAAAGAAACTTGGGTAATACAGTCAGTTTTAATAAATTGATTCTCCCAAACCAGGAATGTAAGCCTCTCTTCCATGAGTCTAAAAGCAGGCAAATTCCATATAATAATGGTGGAAAATTAAGTTCCAATACCCGTGATAGATTTACAGGAATATATGTGCCCAAATTATTTAAAGCTTTTGCTGTCCATTTAAAATTGAAATTCGATCTAAATCCAGATAATAAATTAGCGGGTATCCCACTTCCCATTGCCTCTGATTTGTCCCAGTTTATCTTCAGATTAGAAAATGCTCCATACATTTCAAACTCTCGTAAGAGATTAGGGAGTGAAATAACCGGATTTGTCAAGGAGAAAAGTAAATCGTCTGCATAAGCCGAAATGTTATACTTTTTCCTCTGACGTTCAGACCCTGTATATCTGGATTTAGGCGGATTCTAATTTAAAAATGGCTCTAATTACAGGGCAAATAAAACAGGAGAAAGTGGGCATCCCTGTCTTGTGCCATTTGATATAGAAAAAGGGTTAGACAAAACTCCATTGATTTTGACCTGAGCTGTGGGTTGGGAATATGCTTTAGTTATCCAATTAATCATAGTTTCCCCAAAACCTAGATGTCTGAGGACTGTAAACATATATTGCCAGTTCACACGATCGAATGCTTTTTCAGCATCTGTACTAAGAAAAATGCTAGGTATCTTAGTGGAACTGGCTACATAAAGTAAATTGAGGATTTTCGTTGTGTTGTCCCTGGCTTCTCTAGAGGGGATAAAACCCACCTGATCTAGGTGTATTAAAGCTGGCAGATATTCGGCTATGCGGGTTGCTAAAATTTTTGTAAATAGTTGAGGTCTACATTTAATAACGAAATTGGCCTATAGCTGCCACACAGAATCAGATATTTACCTTCTTTCAAAATAACAGAGATATGCGCCTTCAAAGTATCTTTGGATAAATTAATATCCTTGCCTAATCCATTAAACAAATCTACTATATGTGGACCCAGAATAGGAAACATCATTCGATAATATTGGGTAGTAAAACCGTCTGGCCCGGTGCTTTGCCTGGCTTGGTCGAGCCTATTGCCCGTTTTAATTCCTCTAAGTTTATCTGTGCGTCTAAATCTGCTTTCATTTCAGATGTGATTATAGATAACCTAGCGGAATGAACATATTCATCTATTAAAGTCTGTGCCTTCATCATAGTAGGTAGGTTATACAAAGATGCATAGAAATCTTGAAAGTTTTCTGAAATTTGCTTTGGTAAGGTAATCTTCTGAGCTTTCGAGTTCAGAATGTGTGGTATGTATGACTGAAGGCGATGTTCTCTTACTGATCTAGCTAATGTTTTCCCACATTTATCTCCGTATTCGTAACTAATCTTCCTACATCTCTGTAGAGCAGATTTGGCCCTATATCGTAACAGATCATTAATTTGGGCCCGAATTGAAGTAAGTTCCTGCTCTAAGCTAAGGGAAGGTATATGTTTATGTCGAGATTCAGTTTTATGAAGTTTAGTCAACAATAATTTTAATTGCTTCTCCCTCTCTTTTTTAAGTCTGGATCCATGTTTAATAAGAATACCTCTTATAACTGTTTTATGCGCCTCCCAAACCATATCTAAAGAACTATCTGGAGTTTGGTTTGTCTGAAAATATAAGGGTAGTTCTTTCTCAATCTCAGCCACTATTTCTGGATTTTGGAGGAGGCTTTCATTCAGTTTTCACATACTTGCTTGATATCTGAGCAGTGTTGTGTGATAAAGCGTATGTCAATAAAATCAGAGCATGGTCCGAACATGTTATCCATGTTTTTTTTTGAGTGTTATTTAGTAGACCCACACAAGGGGGGTAAGTAATCACTGTGGAATTATTCACTGGTTAAGTCACGTCTCTGATAGCGATCAGTAGACATTGATCACTGTTGATCACTGTTGGTAAAAAATATCACTTACCATGAGGCCTGCATATACTGGCGGGCCGTTACATGTCACTTGTCACTTTATTTGCGGACTCTTCCCTTTTTTTTTGTGTTTGTTTAGGTCACTGGTTACTACTGGTGGATCAATACTTGTTAAATTATTCGTTACATTACGATCCACCATTAGCGGATGCTTTAATGCTTTAAGGGTCTATTATTATATATGTACTACTACTTGATATGAAATGAGAGATGCTACCTGCCATTATAAGCGGACTCATTTGTATTTAATTGGCTTCAGCCATGGTGGTGTGGGGAGCGGGATAATGTCAGGTGATGGATGGATTAAATGCTATTGAGAGATAGAGAAGTACAGAAGAGGGATATAATTAAGGGATGAATGGTAATATAGGAAAATTTATGTTCAGGAGAAGGTGAAGGGGTGAGGAGGGTCTTCTAGGATACTGACCTCCCTCCACTGTCGCATACATCCTGGTTATGTTTTCAGGGGAGGGAGGGACAGAGGGTGAGAGGCTGATGTGACTATTCTCCCATTGCTATAATCCTAAGAGAAAAAAAGGGAAATTTTTCTTTTTTTTTTCTCTCTTCTTTTTCTTTTGTTTTGAAATTTAGGGGGGTGTTGCCACAGGATAAGGGCGTGCTGTTCGAATATGTTTTTTTTTTTATAGAGGTCGGGAGGGCGGAGGAGGACACGGGAGGTTGTTATGGTGTCGGCTCTATCCATTTCCCTAAATAGGTTGACACATGTGCCCCCTGATGGGCTTAGGGGGGTATATGAGTATATAGAGATTGGTATTAATCAAATTTAGATTAAGGGGGGGGCGCTGGGACTGGAATTTAGATCCGCCCTCTATTCCCCCCCCTTTTGGCTTGTTTTTTTTTGTTTTTTTTGAGGGGTTTTTTTTTTTTTGGTCTGAGTTTTATTTATTTATTTATTTATTTTTTCTCCTTCCCTCCTTCTCTTTCCTTACCCTTCTTTTCCTTTCCTCCTCCCTCGTTGGCAATGGACAGCCTTAAGGTATCTTTGAATGCTAAGGGTCGGAATATTCCCAAGAAAAGAAAGATGCTCTTACATGACCTGAAGGCATCTTGTATTGATATTGCATTCATACAGGAGACCCATTTCAGAGATAACAAATGGCCTGTACTTAAAAATAGATTTTACCCAGTAACTTATCATTCTACTAATAAAGTAGCCAAAACCAAGGGGGTATCTATTTTAATCTCTGGTAAACTCCCGTGGATATGCAATACAACTATGTTAGATGCGGGAGGTCGTTTTGCGTTTGTAAAAGTACTATTGGGGGGAGTGAGCCTGACGCTGGCAACAATTTATGGACCCAATGATAATCAGGATATTTTTATCCGCCAGACTCTGAATAAATTATTAGAATTCAAAGAGGGTCAGTTAATTTTGGGTGGTGACTTTAATGTACCCCCAAATCCTGAGGTTGATACATCATCAGGCTCATCTTCGATCCCGATAAGTTCTTATAAACGAATCACACAATCCATACATAAGGCTCAGTTAATCGATGTGTGTCAGGAGAAAGGGACTATTCTTTTTATTCTCCACCTCATAAAACGTATTCAAGAATCTACTATTTTTTGATTCCCCACGCTCAATTACATGTGGTTCATAAAACTTCAATCGGGTCGATAACGTGGCTGAATTTTTATGCTGTAGACTTACAGAGCTCTTGTAGTAGACTCACCACTGTAACATTGCTCTTGCTAGAGACTTGCCACGCACATTTGCTACAAATTAGAAAAAAAAATAGAACTTGTGCTTCAAGTGCTCTGTAAATGTACAACTTGCCAGTGAAAATGTGTAGCAAGTTAACAGACTTATGCCGCGTACACACACTCGGATTTTCCGACAACAAAATCCATGTTTTTTTTCCGACGGATGTTGGCTCAAACTTGCCTTGCATACACACAGTCACACAAATGTTGTCGGAAAACCGACCGTCAAGAACTCGGTGACGGCACCATAAAAGGGAAGTTCAATAGCCAGTGCGCCACCCTTTGGGCTCCCTCTGCTAATCTCATGTTTATCTCGTGTTAGTAGAAGTTTGGCGAAAGACGATTCACGCTTTTCAGCCACATGCTTTTCAGATGGTTACTGCTCTTTAGTTTGTGCTTGTGGGGGTCCGTATAAAAAAAAATATGGAGTACTTTGCGGGTAGGGGGGCATTGATATGCCAGAAAATATTTAATAAACATTTTAAAAATATTTTTTTTTAGTTAAACTGAAATAATATTTCCTTTGATTTACTGCTTGTGTTTTTTTTAGCTCTCTCCTAGGTTATCCAACGGCTTTTCTTTTTGGCCATTTTCTTCAATAGTGCAAACGTAATTTATTTGATACATGAGGTGACAATCTGTTCTTCAACGAACTATTATTATGTTGTGGGTATACTACACACACACACACCTTATTTTTGTTGCTAATGTATGTAATGCATTACTGATAAAAATATACATAATTTTCAGCACCATGAATGAATTTTGGTGAGTCACGAAAAGGGCATGATTGTGGCAAATTATAAAGCACTGTGGGAGTTATTTACTAAAGGAATATCCACTTTGCACTCCAAGTGCACTGCATAAGTGAATGTGCACTTGTAGTGCAAAGATGATTTGTTTGCATTTAGTAAATAACCCCTATTTCAGTGTAAACACCAACTTAGTCCAAAAAATGATATTGCGCATTGAAAGAAGAAGCCACACATTGTTGAGTAGAAAACCTTGCACTCTGTTCATAGTCACATTAGAAAAGGGTTTTTGAACAAACCAACATATTTTAGGAATAACATTTTTGTTTTTGACAGTACAAATAGCCTTTTTTGTGTTAAAAACCATAAAACAATACACAACTCAGGAACTTACAAAGTTCAATGTTGACAAAGTGAAGGCAATATCAGACATTATTATGTCCAAACTGTGTTGATATTGCCTTCATCAGATGGGGTGATGTCACCCTTGTGAAAGCCAAATTTTGAAGATGCACACAAATTGAGAGTCAAAATGGGGATTTCCCTTCTGATCCCATGCCTAATGTCAACATGTGCTAGCTCCCATCATGGGGGATGGACGTATTTCGGGGGGTGCAACCCCTTCCTTTCATCTACTTTAGTTGCGAGGAAGGGGTTGCACCCACAAAATGCGTACTGTACTTGATATCCTGTGATGGCAGATAGCACATGTTGACACAATGGGGTTGATTTGCTAAAGGCAAATCCACTTTGCACTACAAGTGCACTGCAAGTGCATTTGGAAGTGCACTTGGAAGTGCAGTCGCTGTAGATCTGAAGGGGACATGCAAGGAAAATAAAAAACAGCATTTTTGTTTGTACATGATTGGATGATAAATTCAGCAGAGCTTCCCCTCATTTAAGAGCTCCCCCTCAGATCTACAGTGACTGCACTTCCAAGTGCACTTCCAAATGCACTTGCAGTGCACTTGTATGCAAAGTGGATTTGCCTTTAGTAAATCAACCCCACTGTGTGCATCTTCAAAATGTTACTTTCTAAAAAATATTTAAAATGTGGGGAAATAATAAAAATACAAACAAACTAGAAGAATTTTGGGGTGTTTTAGATTCTGCCTGAAACATCAATGATGTTTTTGAGTCTTTTTTCCACATCATTGATGTCTTCCTTGATCTTATGTAAATAACGATTGCACACCATGATCTCCCCAATGAGATCGTGTGCACTTGCACTTGTGAAATGAGATTCTTCTTCCACAACATCCACATCACCTATAATAAAAAACACACCATGTATTATAAATATGCAGGCATCCATCTATTACCTGAAGCTGTGGTCTCAGACACTCACCCGTTGTGGTCACTATTTCTCCCACTTCATAAACCTCTCCTTCCTCCACATCTTTTGGTTATGGTGTGGGGATTTCCTTTTATTTAGGAGGTGGGGGGTCCCTGGTGTCCTCAGATTTTTTATTCATATAGGGGGGAAAAGACTCGGGACGAGTCTTTTCCCCCCTATATGAATAAAAAAAAAGGTATACTTAGCACACAGGTATTTGAGGCAAGAAATAGTAATATGAAACATTGCTTGGAAGTGTCGTAAAATTGTCTTTTTTGGCAGAGTTCCAAGTTAAAGACATTATTTTTTTCCCTTTATAAAGTTGGAATACTTACCTTTTTTGTACAATTTTCACAAATGGAGACACCCCTAGTATCCACTGGAGCACCTGTGTGGGACACCCTAAAAAGGGTGTTCTGATGTCCCACACTAGTGCTCCTGCCTCCAGATGTGTAAACAGCTGCTGGGTGTCCTCTCCTTACACTGAATCAAGTTAGCATTTCATTCTAGTTACAAACCCATCTAGACAACAAACTTCTTTTAATACAAATAGGCATGAACAAATGTAGTTAATCTGCATCTGCCAAAAACATTGTATTAGTGGGCGAACGAGCGATGTTTACTATGAACGATTACTGTGCCCACGAACCTGAAAGTTGCCATTTTAAACTGTACAACAGTAAGGATGAGCCGAACACCCCCCCGTTCGGCTCGCACCAGAACCCGCGAACGGACCTAAAGTCCGTGCGAGCTTTAGAACCCTATTAGTTATAATGGATGCGAACGTTCGAAATTAAAAGTGCTCATTTTAAAGGCTAATATGCATGTTAATGTCATAAAAAGTGTTTGGGGACCTGGGTCCTGCCCCAGGGGACATGTATCAATGCAAAATTTTTTTTTAAAACGGCCGTTTTTTCAGGAGCAGTGATTTTAATAATGCTTAAATTGAAACAATAAAAGTGTAATATTCCTTTAAATTTCGTACCTGGGGGGTGTCTATAGTATGCCTGTAAAGGGGCGCATGTTTCCCGTGTTTAGAACTGTCTCTGCGCAAAGTGTCATTTTTGAAAGTAAAAAAGCTATTTAAAATCACTCGCGGCTAATGTTAATTCACGGCTCCCGTAACACAGAGAACAGTGATTCATTGAAACTCATTCATAAAAAAAAGTCATTGATAAAAAAAAAAAAAAATGAAAAAAAAAAAAAAAAGCGTAGGGGTCCCCCCAAATTCAATAACCAGGCCCTTCAGGTCTGGGATGGATATTAAGGGGGATCCCAGCCAAAAAAAAAAAAAAAAAAATGGCGTAGGGTCCCCCTCAAAATCCATACCAGACCCTTGAGGTCTGGTATGGATTTTAAGGGGAACCCTAGCCAAAAAAAATGGCGTGGGGTCCCCCTCAAAATCCATACCAGACCCTTATCCGAGCACGTAACCTGGCAGGCCGCAGGAAAAGAGGGGGGGACGAGAGCGGCCCCCCCCCCCCCTCTCGCCTGAACCGTACCAGGCCACATGCCCTCAACATTGGGAGGATGCTTTGGGGGTCTAAGACCCCAAAAGCACCTTGTCCCCATGTTGATTAGGACAAGGGCCTCTTCCCCACAACCCTGGCCGGTGGTTGTGGGGGTCTGCGGGCGGGGGGCTTATCGGAATCTGGAAGCCCCCTTTAACAAGGGGACCCCCAGATCCCGGCCCCCCCCCTGTGTGAAATGGTAAGGGGGTACAAAAGTACCCCTACCATTTCACCAAAAAAAGTGGCAAAAATGGTAAAAAGGACAGGAGACAGTCTTTGACAATTCCTTTATTAAAATCTTCTTTCTTCTTTCTTCATCCTTCGGATTCTTCATCTTCTCCTTCCTTCATCTTCTTCCATCTTCTTCTTCCATTTTCTTCTTCCTCCGATCCGCTTCTTCTTGCGCTGGTCTTCTCGTCCTTCTCGTCCGGCATCTTCTTCCGTCGGCGTCGGCGTCGGTGTCGGTGTCTTCTTGGGCCGCTCCGCGCAATGGGAGGCTCCCGCTGTGTGAGGCTCCGCTCCATCTGACAGGTCTTTTAAAACGGAGGGCACCTGGTGACCCCGCCCCCCTCTGACATCATGGGGAAAGCCATCATGGAATTCCCCATGACGTCCCTGTGCGTCAGAGGGGGCGGGGTCACCAGGTGCCCTCCATTATAAAAGACCTGTCAGACGGAGCGGAGCCTCACACAGCGGGAGCCTCCCATTGCGCGGAGCGGCCCAAGAAGAGACAGAGACACCGACGCCGACGCCGACGGAAGAAGATGCCGGACGAGAAGGACGAGAAGACCAGCGCAAGAAGAAGCGGATCGGAGGAAGAAGAAAATGGAAGAAGAAGATGGAAGAAGATGAAGGAAGGAGAAGATGAAGAAACCGAAGGATGAAGAAAGAAGAAAGAAGATTTTAATAAAGGAATTGTCAAAGACTGTCTCCTGTCCTTTTTACCATTTTTGCCACTTTTTTGGTGAAATGGTAGGGGTACTTTTGTACCCCCTTACCATTTCACACAGGGGGGGGGCCGGGATCTGGGGGTCCCCTTGTTAAAGGGGGCTTCCAGATTCCGATAAGCCCCCCGCCCGCAGACCCCCACAACCACCGGCCAGGGTTGTGGGGAAGAGGCCCTTGTCCTAATCAACATGGGGACAAGGTGCTTTTGGGGTCTTAGACCCCCAAAGCATCCTCCCAATGTTGAGGGCATGTGGCCTGGTACGGTTCAGGCGAGAGGGGGGGCCGCTCTCGTCCCCCCCTCTTTTCCTGCGGCCTGCCAGGTTGCGTGCTCGGATAAGGGTCTGGTATGGATTTTGAGGGGGACCCCACGCCATTTTTTTTGGCTAGGGTTCCCCTTAAAATCCATACCAGACCTCAAGGGTCTGGTATGGATTTTGAGGGGGACCCTACGCCATTTTTTTTTTTTTTTTTTTGGCTGGGATCCCCCTTAATATCCATCCAGACCTGAAGGGCCTGGTTATTGAATTTGGGGGGACCCCTACGCTTTTTTTTTTTTTTTTTTTATTAATGAATGACAGCTCTCTGTGTTACAGGAGCCATCAATTCATTAGCCGCGAGTGATTTAAATAGCTTTCTTCCTGCAAAAATGACACTTTTTTGCAGGGAAAGTTCTAAGCACAGGAAACCTGCCCTCCTTCACAGGCTACCTATAGACACCCCCCAGATGTGATACTGCAATGCTGTTCTAACAGCACGCACACACATATCCCCAGAAATAAAGAACATATTGTTGTCAGCAGTCAGCAGCACACTGACACGCTGACACTGTGAGTGAAACATAATATGCGAGGCCGCCGCAGCGGCGGCCTCTTATACCGTGGGGCGTGTATTAAAGCCCCTGAGCTATAATTGGCTACAGGCATCCTGCCTGTAGCCAATTATGGCTCTCCTCGCTGCCGGCGCTGTGATTGGCCAAGCATGCGGGGTCACAGTGCATGCTTGGCCAATCATCAGCCAGCATTGCACTGCGCGGGCCGCAATGCATTGCGGGGCCGCTCGCATCACACGAATTTGATGCGAGCGGTCCCAATAGTTCTGGGCTCGCCGAGCGAGCGAACACCCGGTGCTCGATTCGAACATGGGTTCGAATCGAACACCGGGCTCATCCTTATACAACAGTAAAGAAAAGCATATGGAACAGCATGCAAGTAATAATAATAATAGGAACACATGATAACTGCTTACTTTTTCAAAGAACTCTCTTGATCTTTCTGTACTAACCATGCTCCCTCAATTTCAAGTCTGACCAGCATTTCCTCAATTGATCCTTGGATCATTGTATCCCAAAATTCCTGTGCAGACTTTACACAACTAGTCATGATGTTGGCCTTTATCACATTTGGGTTTGGGTAAGGTCCATGCTTCCCATCATAGTCGGCCTTCTTCAAGATGTCCACCATCTCCACCATCTCTATAAAGGACATATTTGAGGCCTTAAATCTCCTCCGGGATCGGGACGTTCGTGGCTCCGGCCTTTCGTCGTTGCTGCTGCTGTCTGCATGCACCTGCTCTTTCTCTGCCATGTGCTCTCTCACTGCGCCAAAAGACAAGGGGTGGGGAATAGACTAGAAAGAACGTCAGGGGCAGGCGGAGTTTCACGCATGTGCAGTGTATATAAAGCGTAACATGCGTGCATCGTACATACGATCCGTGAGCTGAGGAAGGAGTAGCGGAAGCGCCAAACGTAATAACGAAGGTACAATTTGAACTTGGTGCATCAGTGGCCTATACTGCTTCTAGATTGAGGCCTATTTTGGGACAAGATTAGAAGAGTTTAGCCTGACATTAGGGTTTGTCTTGTGTTGTGTCTTGCAGAGAAAGTGGATCCATTCAATGATAGGGAATTTCTAGCAATATTCATTGACATGTTCAGGGAGCTGCCCTGTCTGTGACAGGTGAACCACCCATTTTTTAATAAGCTAAGAAAAAAGAAGGCAGCGCTGGAGAAACTGCTTGAATTTGTGAAGCCGATGATCCCCACGGCAGACATCACCTATTTGAAGGCCAAAATTGGTGGCATGAGGAGTACTTATCTTGGGGAGCGAAAGAAGGTCCAAAATTTCCAGAGATCAGGAGCAGCAGATGACGTTTATGTACCCAGGCTGTGGTACTATGACAGACTGCATTTTCCTTTAGACCAGAGTGCACCCAGGCCAGCACACTCCACTCTTCCTTCAAGGCTTCCTTCTACCTCAGCTGAGGCTTCCGATGTCCAACCTGGGCCTTCCACCCAGGAAGATGTGGCGGAGCCCAGCTTGAGTCAGGTAGAGCATTGTTCAACATATTTCTTGTTGTAAAATGAATGATGTTAACTAGATGTTATTATTGATCACTAATTGCTGATTTAACAAAGTGGTTTACATATCAATAGACAGTAGTGGCCAAAAAGGATTGGGAAAAATGCTGGGCTCAGAATGATAGTCTTTTCTATTTGTAAACATTGAATTTGCAGCAGTAAAAAAATGACAAAAAAAACTAAAACTATGTCCCTTTTTCATACACAGGAAAGCCTCAGCCAGGAGGTGGCGAGGTAAGTGGCAATCAGGAGGTCCACCATCGTCCTCCTCCACCTCCTGCCACAACTCCAACACCAGAGCCACAGCCTGGAAGGAAGTGTCTAAGAAAGGCAAGAGTGTGATGGCCTGAGTTCAGTCTGGTCCAGGAAAAGATGCAGGCTGTTGTATGACCACAGCCTGGGCATATATATGTCATCTGCTGCTGTTCCTGATCTCTTGGACTCCTGGACCGGATTGTGCTCACTATTATATGGACTCCTCAGGCCACCAATTTTTCCTGTAAAATATTATTGATGTGTGCCCTGGGGTACAAAGGCTTCGCAAATTTCACCAGTTTAACCAGCGTTGCCTTCCTCTTTATTTTGTTATGACCCATAAAAAATGGCTATTTTTTTTAAAATACTTGCCTATGTGTTTTTCACAAATGGAGACACCCCTAGTATCCACTGGAGCACCTGTGTGGGACACCCTAAAAAGGGTGTTCTGATGTCCCACACTAGTGCTCCTGCCTCCAGATGTGTAAACAGCTGCTGGGTGTCCTCTCCTTACACTGAATCAAGTTAGCATTTCATTCTAGTTACAAACCCATCTAGACAACAAACTTCTTTTAATACAAATAGGCATGAACAAATGTAGTTAATCTGCATCTGCCAAAAACATTGTATTAGTGGGCGAACGAGCGATGTTTACTATGAACGATTACTGTGCCCACGAACCTGAAAGTTGCCATTTTAAACTGTACAACAGTAAAGAAAAGCACATGGAACAGCATGCAAGTAATAATAATAATAGGAACACATGATAACTGCTTACTTTTTTGAAGAACTCTCTTGATCTTTCTGTACTAACCATGCTCCCCCAATTTCAAGTCTGACCAGCATTTCCTCAATTGATCCTTGGATCATTGTATCCCAAAATTCCTGTGCAGACTTTACACAACTAGTCATGATGTTGGCCTTTATCACATTTGGGTTTGGGTAAGGTCCATGCTTCCCATCATAGTCGGCCTTCTTCAAGATGTCCACCATCTCCACCATCTCTATAAAGGACATATTTGAGGCCTTAAATCTCCTCCGGGATGGGGACGTTCATGGCTCCGGCCTTTCGTCGTTGCTGCTGCTGTCTGTATGCACCTGCTCTTTCTCTGCCATGTGCTCTCTCACTGCGCCAAAAGACAAGGGGTGGGGAATAGACTAGAAAGAACGTCAGGGGCAGGCGGAGTTTCACGCATGTGCAGTGTATATAAAGCGTAACATGCGTGCATCGTACATACGATCCATGAGCTGAGGAAGGAGTAGCGGAAGCGCCAAACGTAATAACGAAGGTACAATTTGAACTTGGTGCATCAGTGGCCTATACTGCTTCTAGATTGAGGCCTATTTTGGGACAAGATTAGAAGAGTTTAGCCTGACATTAGGGTTTGTCTTGTGTTGTGTCTTGCAGAGAAAGTGGATCCATTCAATGATAGGGAATTTCTAGCAATATTCATTGACATGTTCAGGGAGCTGCCCTGTCTGTGACAGGTGAACCACCCATTTTTTAATAAGCTAAGAAAAAAGAAGGCAGCGCTGGAGAAACTGCTTGAATTTGTGAAGCCGATGATCCCCACGGCAGACATCACCTATTTGAAGGCCAAAATTGGTGGCATGAGGAGTACTTATCTTGGGGAGCGAAAGAAGGTCCAAAATTTCCAGAGATCAGGAGCAGCAGATGACGTTTATGTACCCAGGCTGTGGTACTATGACAGACTGCATTTTCCTTTAGACCAGAGTGCACCCAGGCCAGCACACTCCTCTCTTCCTTCAAGGCTTCCTTCTACCTCAGCTGAGGCTTCCGATGTCCAACCTGGGCCTTCCACCCAGGAAGATGTGGCGGAGCCCAGCTTGAGTCAGGTAGAGCATTGTTCAACATATTTCTTGTTGTAAAATGAATGATGTTAACTAGATGTTATTGATCACTAATTGCTGATTTAACAAAGTGATTTACATATCAATAGACAGCAGTGGCCAAAAAGGATTGGGAAAAATGCTGGGCTCAGAATGATAGTCTTTTCTATTTGTAAACATTGAATTTGCAGCAGTAAAAAAATGACAAAAAAAAAAACTAAAACTATGTCCCTTTTTCATACACAGGAAAGCTTCAGCCAGGAGGTGGCGAGGTAAGTGGCAACCAGGAGGTCCACCATCGTCCTCCTCCACCTCCTGCCACAACTCCAACACCAGAGCCACAGCCTGGAAGGAAGTGTCTAAGAAAGGCAAGAGTGTGATGGCCTGAGTTCAGTCTGGTCCAGCAAAAGATGCAGGCTGTTGTATGACCACAGCCTGGGCATATATATTTCATCTGCTGCTGTTCCTGATCTCTTGGACTCCTGGACCGGATTGTGCTCACTATTATATGGACTCCTCAGGCCACCAATTTTGCCTGTAAAATATTATTGATGTGTGCCCTGGGGTACAAAGGCTTCGCAAATTTCACCAGTTTATCCAGCGTTGCCTTCCTCTTTATTTTGTTATGACCCATAAAAAATGGCTATTTTTTTTTTAAATACTTGCCTATGTGTTTTACTTCAAAAGGACAGTTTGTTTGTGAGTAGGCAGGTACATTTCAAAAATACATTGTAAAATTAACAAGGGACGCCAACCAACCTCCTTGAGGTTAAAAAATGCAAGATAATAATGATGTTGTGGAAACTTGACACACAAAATGAAAAAAATATTATGGAGATCACTATAAAAAATAAAACAGGAGATATTGATAAAAAAAAAAATCACTATAAAAATAAATACAAAACATTATTATGGAGATCTGACGAAAAAAAATAACTAATATTATTCAGGAGATCATGAGAAATAATAAAGAAATATTTTTTTTTAGAACTCTGTGTGAATTTCAGCAGCAAAACAACTTCATTATTCTAGCATTATAAAGAAACAGAGAATGCGCTGCATTAAAACATTTAAAAATTTGCAGCGTGACGAATGTGCTATCTCCATTACGAACGCTAGTTTTACCAGACCGATTGCTTCCGTCTCGTAATTGATTCAGCGCATGTGTGGAACTTTGTGCCTCGGAATTGTGTATTCATGATCAGAATTTACGAGAACGGATTTTGTTGTCGGAAAATTTGAGATCCAGATCTCAAATTTTGTTTGTCGGAAATTCCGATGGAAAATGTCCGATGGAGCCTACACACGGTTGGAATTTCCGACAACAAGCTCCCATCGAACATTATTATTTGTGGCAAGTTACCCTTGCTATCTGGGTTGGTTCCACGATGCTTGCAAATCCAGATCTTACCTAGTATTAGACATATATTATCTGATTTAAGACAGAATCGGAAAATAGTTTTGAATAATGTGGGAAATTTATGCTGAGTACTATGAGAGTGAAATAAAAAAAAAAAAAACTGATGAAGACCTGGAAAAAAGCACAGTGGAGTTATTTCTCTTTAAGGGGAAATCATTGCTGGATCAAAAAGATTTTTAGATACATCTTTTAAGTAAAGATTGAAAATAACAGATAATAAATTATACAGATAAATTGAACTATCAAATTGAAAAGGCATACAGTTGGAACAGTCAAAAGAACACATCTCCAGAGAGATTTGGGACAATATAGCAATATCACAAGTGGTGGCCCACCCACAGGGGGCGCAGGGGCGCAGCCCCCCCGAAGCTACTAAAAAAAAAATCAAATAAATACTGGCCCTTTAAGTGTGTGCGGCGTGCCAGACACACAGGTGTATAGGATGCATGATGTGCTGCAATCACTGAAAAAATGAAAAAAAAATAATGGCCCTTTAATTGTATGCATGGCGCCGGACACACAGCTGCTATGGGATGCATGACGTGTTTGCAAACAAGAAGCGCTATTTGTGTCCTTTAGAAAGTCACTGGGCCGCTGAGCTCTGCGCCCTGAGCACTCCCTCTAGCATTGTTTCATGCTGTGGATAGTGATTGGCGGGTCCTGTGCCTTCACTTTCTATTTCTCTGACTCATCTCGGTCAGTACGAAGGTGGAAGACAGGCGACTTGTGTGAGAGCTGTGAGTACGAGAGGGGAGAGATGGGGGACATGTAATGTAAAGGGGGGCTCTGATGGGGACATGTTATCAGAGCCATCTTTAATATGGATTGGACCGTGGGCAAACATTTTCTTGGGCCCCCCCCCCATGCAATTTTGTTTTCCACCCCAACATCCCCTTTGTCCCCAATGCCCCTTTATTACATCATGGTGTCCCTTATCACAGTGCTCAATTACACATCACACAGGCTCTGTTGACATCTAGACATCTGGGATCGTGGGCAGAATCACAACGATTCTGCCTGCGACCCTGGATCTCCCAAAATTGTGGGACTCCCTTGCAATCCCCATCAGTTCCAATGGCACCCTGATTGAAGCATAATTTTGGGAAGAACTTCTTTTGGGCGACAGGCATACCGGGATTCTGTTTGCATGAGTTTACTGTGACTTGTCAAGCAACTGAGGCAAAATCGCGCCACAATTAGGGTGCCGCAGGAAGTAATGGGATCACAAGGGCGCCCTGCAATTTTCAGCGATTCGGGATCACAGGCAGAATTACAGTGATTCTGCCTGCGATCTGAGATACCTAGATGTGAACGGAGCCTTACACATCACAGTACTCCTTATCACAAAGCCCCTTTACACATTACATATCACATATCAAAGTGCCCCGTTACACATTACAGTGGCCCTTGCAGTCATTAACTCCCCCCCTCCCTTTCCTCCCTTACATCACTGTCCCCTTTCATTTTCAGTCCTACCAGGGCCCTTATCAGCCCGGCTGTGCAGGGGTGGGGACACATAACTGCTACGTGGCACGACCGCGGTTCGGACAGGATTGTCGTTTGTTCCGTCATTTAGTGATACCTGGTATATACCATAGTTTGTGGACTCTATAATCTTTACTGGCCAGCTGAGCTCTGATCACCATCCACTGGCTGCCAGGCTCACACTAGTGCTGTTGGCTGCCACTAGCACTCTTTATCGGCTCCACTACGCGGTCCTATCCCAAGGCCTCAGATGTACACTCAGGCAACATGCATGGCAAGGGGCGAGGTCAGAGCTTCAGAGGAGCTCACGGTCCTGCCTGCTCCTCCTTCCTTGCTCGAGAGTTCTGCATCACAGCGTTCCAATGCTGGTTGTTCCTGTGTGCACAGTGGATGGGACTATCACTGAATCAGTGGATTTGCAGCGCCGATGGGGCTCCCGATTTGTGTGCAGCGCAGGCTTACGGGGCAGCGGCTTTGGGCCCCAAAACAGTGACAGGTCCCTGGGCAGCTGCCCTATTTGCCCTGTGTTAAAGACGACCATGCATGTAATGTAAAGGGGGGCTCTGATGGGGACATGTAATGTAAAGGGGAGCTCTGATGGGGACATGTAATGTAAAGGGGGGCTCTGATGGGGACATTTAATGTAAAGGGGGACTCTGATGGGGGCATCCAATGTAAAGGGGGAAACTGATGCTGACATCTGATGTAAAGGAGGACTCTGATGGGGACACCTGATGTAAAGGAGTACTCTGGTGGGGACATCTGATGTACAGGTGGACTTTGATGGAGATATCTGATGTAAAGGAGGACTCTAATGGGGACATCTGATATAAAGGGGGATTCTGATGGGGACACCTGATGTAAAGAGGAGCACCTGCTGTAAAGGGGGACTCTGATTGGGACATCTGATGTAAAAGGGGGCTTTGAGGAGGACACCCAAGTGGTTTTATTTTATTTTACTTGAAATGTGGATGTGATGGTCCTACTGTGTCGGGCACAGTGAGGCTGCATGTGATGGGCACAGTGAGGCTGTAATTGATGGGCACACTTTTATCTAGCAGTAATGATACATAATCACCCGATAAATGGCTATTTACAGTCCTGCATTACTAACAGTTGAATCTTTCAGTTTGTTTGTGCCCCCCCAAATTTTTTGGGCACCAGCCACAACTGAATATCACTAACATTCAAGAGATGGAAAATGAGGAAAGAAATACATCAGAGAAAAACACATATCAATAAAGAAAAATACTAACAAAAGCTGAGGGATCACCAGAAAAGATTACAATGAATAAAGCGGAGGACACCTACAAAGGGGACAACAAGAAATATTATGAAATTAAAGCGCGGGGCACAATAGCAAAAGTAAAGCAAGGAGTTGAGATAATGTAGTTTTTTTAGGGGCTAGAAAAAAACACAAGAAGGGAACATGGGAGAAGAATGGAGAGGAAAGAAAGAGGGCACAATAGCCACAAATATGGTGAACAATAAATGAGTATGGATCAATATATACAGGCTGAGGAAGGAGGTATTCACACAAAGGATATAGAGGAAGGATCAATAGCAATGGACCAATACCTGCACATGTAATACATTTATCCTCAAGATCTCTCAGTATAGTTCAAATAAATTTAATGAAAAGAGGATTGACAATCTGTCCAAGTAGAAATGTAACTATGTCAAAATTATTAAGACATCCAATTGTATGCCAGAAATCGGCATCAAGAAAAGGAAGTAAAGGATAAGATCTCCTGGAAAAATCTATAGGAGATTAGTGTTCTTTGTCTCATAAGGAATACAGACATATGAAAATTCTAGCTGAGTTATGGGAGGAATGATATTGCTAGGATGCTTCAGAAGATGATGAGTTTGAAAAAATGGTGACATAATTGGCTATGGGAAATAAGAGCGATATGGCGAGAGAAGAAAGTAAAAAGAAAAAGAAATATTAAAGGTTTCCACTTTTATCATTTAATTTAAGTCTGGATTTATTTGTCAAAATACTATCCAGAACAGGTAAAGATGGTAAAGACAAGCTATGAGCTCTGGTGAAACTTCAGGCGGTGTACGGTATATAATACGGTGCAGTCAGTGTACAGTATTTAATACAGTGCAGGCAGTGTACAGTATATAATACAGTGCAGGCGGTGTACACAGTATATAATACAGTGTGTACAGTATATAATACACTTCAGGTTGTGTACAATATATAATATGATGCAGTCAGTGTACAGTATCTAATACAGTGCAGGCGGTGTACAGTATATAATACAGTGCAGGCAGTGTACATAGTATATAATACACTTCAGGCGGTGTACGGTATATAATACGGTGCAGTCAGTGTACAGTATTTAATACAGTGCAGGCAGTGTACAGTATATAATACAGTGCAGGCGGTGTACACAGTATATAATACAGTGTGTACAGTATATAATACACTTCAGGCTGTGTACAATATATAATATGGTGCAGTGGGTGTACAGTACCTATTTCAGTGCATGTGGTGTACAGTAAATAATACAGTGCAGGCGATGTACACAGTATATAACACAGTGTGTGCAGTACATAATACACTTCAGGCGTGTACAGTATATAATACAGTGCAGGTGGTGTACACAGTATATAATAAAGTGTGTACAGTATATAATACACTTTAGGCAGTGTACAGTATATAATAAGGTGCAGTTGGTGTACAGTATCTAATACAGTGCAGGTGGTGTACAGTAAATAATACAGTGCAGGCGGTGTACACAGTATAATAAACAGTGTGTACAGTATATAATACACTTCAGGCAGTGTACAGTATACAATACAGTGCAGGCGGTGTACACAGTATATAATACAGTGTGTACAGTATATAATACACTTCAGGTGGTTTACAGTATTTAATACGGTGCAGTCGGTGTACAGTATATAATACAGTGCAGGCGGTGTACACAGTATATAATAAAGTGTGTACAGTATATAATACACTTCAGGCGGTGTACAGTATATAACAGGGTGCAGTCGGTGTACAGTATCTAATACAGTTCAGGTGGTGTACAGTATATAATACAATGTAGGTGGCATACACAGTATATAATACAGTGTGTACAGTATATAATACACTTCAGGTGGTTTACAGTATATAATACGATGCAGTCAGTGTACAGTATCTAATACAGTGCAGGCGGAGTACAGTATATAATACAGTGCAGGCAGTGTACACAGTATATAATACACTTCAGGCAGTGTATGGTATATAATACGGTGCAGTCAGTGTACAGTATGTAATACAGTGCAGGCAGTGTACAGTATATAATACAGTGCAGGCTCTGTACAGAGTATATAATACAGTGTGTACAGTATATAATACACTTCAGGCGGTTTACAGTATATAATACGGTGCAGTCGGTGTACAGCATCTTAAGCCCCATACACACGGTCGGACTTTTTCATGGATTCTGTCCGATCGGACAAGGTTGTTGAAAAATCAGACCGTGTGTATGCACCATCGGACAGTGTTCGTCGGTTTGTCCGACGGACAAAGTCTTATCTCATGCTGGAAATCTTTGTGTCAACACGGTCCGATCACACCAAATCCGAGCGTGTGTACGCTTGTCCGACGGACAAAGTGCTACGCATGCTCAGAAGAAATTCTGTGACGGAAGCGCTCGGTCAGGTAAAACTACCTTTCCTAATCGACACAGCACATTCGTCACGCTGCAATGTTAAAATGTCTTTAATGCAGCGCATTCTCTTTTTCTTTACAATGCAACAAGAATGACATCTTTTAGCTGCTCCTATTCACCCGCACTTCTCACAAACTTACTTCTTTATTACTTTGCAGCATTTATACACTACATGTTTATTTTTACTCTGAACGGAAAAGAATCTTTGTTATTTTTTTACCATGATTTGTCTTTTTTTTTTTTTTTTGGGGAATACATATTTGAATGTTTTTTTTTTTTTTTTTTTTTGGAGGGGGGTTGTGTGTCTCAAATTAACAAAAACACATTATTAACATTTGTATTTCTTGCTTAAATTTACTAGGAGGTTGTTTGTTGTTGGTGCCCCTTGTTAATTCTACTTTAGGATTAGTGAAATGTACCTGCTTACTCAAAGAAAAACTGTCATTGTAGCAAAGTAAAACACAATAGTCAATGATTATTTCAAATCAAAAAAACCTTTATTTAGGTCACACCAACAAACCAAAGAGGAACGCAGCCATGGTGAAACTTGGGGAATTTGCAAAGTCTTGGCCCCCCACGGCAACCATCATTGTTCAAGCGTAGAAAATTGGGGGCCTGAGGAGTACGTATATTAAGGGGAGTGCAATCTGGTCGTGAAGTCCAAAGTATCCGGAACTGCAGCAGATGCCATCTAGGTCCCCAGGCTCTGGTACTACAAGAGGCTCCATCTTCTCTCAGACCAGACTGATTCCAGGTCGTCACTCTCAGGTCTTCCTTCCACGCTTCCTTGCACGCTGTGGCTGTCGTGCTGGTGGGGTGGCAGAAGGAGGAGGAGGAGGAGGAGGAGGCGGAGCATGGTAGCTATGGCAAACATGTGTGACTGGGGTCATCTCCCCAGCCCTACCCTTATTTAGGACATGGAGGATGAGCCCCTCACACATGTTGCGTTGCCTCACCTCCATACCCATAATTTTTGTGACAACCACCGAGCCAAAGGTCTCCTCGTCGGCGGGTGTGGCATGTAGGGAGTCTGAAGCCTCTCTGATCATGCGGAGCGCTGACTCTGCCGCATAACCCCCCCTTCTCGCCCTTTTGTACGGAAGGCGGAGGGGAGGGGTTTGGGTGTCAGTCAGGCTCCGCGGCCTAGCCCCCTCTTGGCTGCCACTACCCAGCTGGTGGCTGCCACTAACCCCTGCCTCCTCCTGACTGCCACCTTCCACAGCCACCTCCTGGCTGAGGTCTTCCTGTGTATGAAAAAGGGACATAGTTTCAGTTATTTGTTCATCAAACACACACAATTCTCATCTAGTGACTGTTGCAAAATGTTTACAAATAGAAAACCATACAATTCTCAGCCCAGCAGCTTAGATTCTGGCCCCAAATGTCTACAACACTACTGTCAGTTGATATGTCAAACACGTTAGGAACTAAGCAATTGGGGATCCTGAATTAACTGAACATCATTCATTATTCCCATAAATGGTAACAAAACTACTATACCTGGAACAAGCTGGGCTCCTCCACCTCTTCCATACTGGAAGGCCCAGGTTGCTCCTCGGAAGCCTCATCAGGGGTGGGCTGCGCGCAAGGAAGCGTGGAAGGAGGAGTCGAGGTTGGCTCCGTGACATCAGTCTGGTCTTTCAGAAAATGGAGACTCTGATAGTACCAGAGCTTGGGCATATAGACCTCATCTGCTGAAGTTGCAGTTTCCTCAGACTTCACGACCTTCTTGCGCTCCCTGATATACGCACTCCTCAGGCTGCCAATTTTCTTTCTTAGATCATCAACAGTTGCCGTGGGGAACCTTGGCTTGACAAATTCCACAAGTTCCTCCAGGGCTGCGTGCCTCTTTGGTTTGTTGGTGTAATGTGGGTGTTTACCCTGCCATAAAAGGGGAATTTCCCTGAATTTCGCAATGAAGAGGGGGAGAAAACTCACGTCGTTGAATCCCTGCATAATCTCTGCAAGACACAACACCACACAAAACCCTCTCAATTATGTCAGGCTAAACTCTCCTAATCTTCTCCATAAAGAAGCCTCAAGTTCAAATCAGTCTAGGCTAGTTATGTACCAACGTCAAATTGTACCTTCGTTTGTAGCGATCGTCTCGTGTGAGTTTTCTCTCCCCTCGTCTCCCAGATCGTGGCTACGACACAGGCGTGTGACGTTTTATATACAGTGCGCATGCGTCAAACTCCGCCCGCCCCTGACGATCGTTCTCGTCTATTCCCCACCCCTTCTCTTTACGGCGCAGTGGGGAGAGCACATGGCGGGGACACAGCAGGTGCGCCACAAATATCCCACCAACGAGGAGGAGGACGAGGAAAGTCCGGAGGCAGAAACGTCCCGATCCCGGAGCCTGAAATTCAAGGCCTCCAATATGTCATTTGGAGAAATGTTGGAGATGGTGGACATATTAAAGAGGAGCGACTATGATGGGAAGTATGGGCCTTATCTCAACCCCAATGTCCGCAAGGCCAAGATCATGTCTAAAGTTGTGAGAAGGCTGTACAATAATTTTGGGGTACAACGATCCAAGGAGCAACTGAGGAAACGCTGGTCAGACCTGAAACTGAGGGAGGCCGATCAGTACAGAAAGATCAAGCGAATTCTTCAAAAAAGTAAGTAGTTGTGTTTTGTGTTTGATTTCTTGCTTGCATACTGCTCCATTGTGGTTTGATTTTTACTAAGTTGTACATTCCAAAATGGCCACTTTCAGGTTCGTCTGTGCATTCGATCGTACTCAGCCTCGATCTTTCTGCCACTGTCATGGTCGTGTGTGTGTCCATTCGATCGTACGCAACCTCGATCGTTCGGCCACTTATAATACGATGTTTGGTTTTTTTTTTGGGGAAAGGAAGTTTGTTCTCACTAGAAATGTCATCAAGAATGTAAAGCCAATTTATTCAATGTAAAGGAGAGGTCACCCAGTAGCTGTTTACCCATCTGGACTCTAGAGCACTAGTGCTGGGACACCCAAACCCCCTTTTTATTAGGCTTTTCCACACATGTGCTCCAGTGGATACTAGAGGGGGGTCTCCATCACACAAACTTCTACCAAAAAGCTAGTCAGTTTAGCACCTTTACAAAGTGACTACATTCATGTAGTTGACATTTGTAACTGGCCAAACTAAAATAGTGTCCGTCACTTTCAAGCAATGTTTGTCATTTCCTATTTCTGCCCTCAATAGATTGTGTTGCTAAATCTTCCTTTTGTACATTCTCATAGGGGAGCGAAAACTTGGGCCGTCTGAGGAAACCCCCAAACCAACACCTCCCAAAAAAGGGGAAAGAGCAGAAGCAGAGGAGGAGGAGGAGGAAGGAGAGATCATCGAACTTGGAGAAATTGTCACCACAACAGGTGAGTGTTGGAGAACACAGCTACTGGTAAGCTAATCCATGTATGGCTGCCTCATTTCCAACACCCCATTTTTGTTTGTTTGTGGTTTTTAGGTGACGTGGATGTTGTGGAAGAAAAATCGCACTTTACCACAGAGAGTGCCCACGTACTCATCGGAGAGATAATGGTCTGCAATAGAGATCTAGATTACATAAAGCAAAACATCAATGATGTTCAACAAAAATTGAAGAACATCATTGATGTTTTAGGAAAAATATGAAAACGCACCAAGTAATTAACACACATTTGTGCCAGCTTCTGAACACATTTGCAACTTAAAAACTGTGTGAAATTTGGAACATGCACACATTGTGTCCACATGTGCTAGCTCCCATCATGGTGGATGAATGGCAACGTTTTTTTGGGGGTGCAAACACTTTACGAACTACGAAAGTGGTTGTGGTGAAGGGGTTGCACCCCCAAAAAACGTCCATTCATCCCCATGATGGAAAATGGCACTTTTGAAGCTTCTAGGCATGTGTTTTACCATCTAATGACCATTTTCAGACCCAAATTGTGTGCATGTTCTAAATTTCCACTTTCCGGGGGTGACCCCCCATGTGATGAAGGCAAGATCAAACACACTTTGAACATATAGTCATGTCTGATCTTGTCTTCACTTTACAAAGTTGAACTTTCCTAGTTCATAGGTTCTGTTTTGCTCCATGCCTGGTTTTACCAATTGCGGAATGTTTGTAAACAATGTTGTAAATAACCAAGATGTTGTCAGTTTTGGCGTGAAGATTGTAAACGCACTTGTGAATGTTTTCCTAGTAAACTTTTTTATTTTTCTAAATGTGTGGCTTCCTTATTTAAAAAACACAATGCATTATGTATGTAAAATGTAAAGGATATGGGGGGCAATGGGTGTTATTTACTAAAGGCAAATCCACTTTGCACTGCAATTTTCTTTCCCAGGGAACTTTTTCAATGCACTTGTAGAGCATAGCGGATTTGACTTATGTAAATGACACCCACAGTGCTTTGTACGAAAACACAGAGCACAGCATTTTTCAGAATACACACATGTCAGACCTGGTGATGAAAAGGAGTATTTTGGCTGTCAGTTATGCAGGACAAACCTTCTCTAGACCAAAGATTAGGTAGCAAACACACAACATGAGAAGAATCTTTTTGGGAAGAAGAGACTGTTACCTCCTTTTGCCCAGAAAGTGCATTCCCACTGTCGAAGGCAAAGGGAAAAAATGTCAAGGTAAAATAAGCTAAAAAGAAGACTGAAATGACAAGAAATCATAGGTTGGTTCAAATATCAGATTTATTAAAAAATGCCTCTCACACATCGTCAGGCAGAGCAATGGCCCCCCTACCCACAAAGTACTCCATATATTGGTCGCGGACCACGCGGGCATTTAGAGGCGGCAAGCCTGGACGTGCCACTCGAAGGGCTGTGAGGTCCGCATTTGGAGGGCCCTCCACATCTGGGCCAACGGGCACCACATAGTTCCTGTTATGTCTTTTGAGGAAGTTGTGCAATATGCAACAGGCAAGAACTATGTGGTTCAGTTTGTATTCCGCCAAGTTAAATGCCGTCAGGAACAGGCGGAAGCGGCTGCCAGGATGCCAAAAGTGTTCTCCACAACTCTTCTGGCTCTGGACAGCCTGTAGTTGAAGACCCTCTGGTCCGGGGTGAGGGTCCTCATCGGGAACGGCCTCATCACATGGGGAGTCAACGCAAACGCTTTGTCAGGGAAATACCAGGTCTCTCCGCCGGGTTCCAGGGCTGCGCACGCGCGGTAGAGCGGCGCAACGAGGTTTACAGGTACGCCGGGTAACAGGTGCGCATGCGCGGGTCCGCGGCTCTCGGGTATCTGTCATAACCCAGCCAGTACGCCTCACCACTGTGCGCGGCGCTGACGGAAGACGAGTGCGCATGCGCACTCGTCCGGGTATCCCACCTGACCAGTTACCTGGCCTATAAAAGGCCTTCCCTGTCCGCTTCCAAATTGCTGGTTTGTTGTCTCTTCTGAGTCCTGTCTCCAGTCCAGTATCCTGTATCCTGTATCCTGTATCCTGTATCCTGTACCCTGTACCCTGCATCTACCTGACTACCAGTGCCGACCCGGAATCCTCCTGACTACCGCTACCGCTACTACCTGTGTTTGAACCCCTGGCTTGCTTCCTGGATTCCTCTACTGCTTGATTACCTGTGCTTGACCCTCGGCCTGTCTACCGGTCCTTCCGTGAGTTACTTACCTGTGTTTGACCTCTGGCTTGCTTCCTGGATACCTCTCTGCCTGATTACCTGTGTTTGACCCTCGGCCTGCCTACTGGACTTCCTCTGAGTTACTTACCTGTGTTTGACCCTCGGCTTGCCTTTTGGACACCTCTACTGCCTGATTACCTGTGCTTGACCCCCGGCTTGCCTACTGGACATTCTCTGAGTTACTTACCTGTGTTTGACCCCTGGCTTGCCTTCTGGACACCTCTACTGCTTGATTACCTGTGCTTGACCCCCGGCTTGCCTCCTGGACATTCTCTGAGTTACTTACCTGTGTTTGATCCCCGGCTTGCCTTTGGATACTTCTACTGCCTGGTTGCCTGTGTTTGACCCTCGGCCTGCTTGCTGGACTATCTCCCGCTCAGTGTTCAGGACTTGCAGTTCTCTTATGCTCCCGAGGGTCCTCCTTCAGTATACGTGTTGGTACCTCTGCAACCTCTACCTGATCACAACCCTGCCAGGTGTCTACTCCCAGTGCAGCTTCAGCCTCTCCTGGTCTACGACGCTACTGCACACCACCTGCTACACTCCTGCTGGCAACCCGTGCATCTTTGAGCCCGGTGTCCTCTGTACCCACTCCAGAGGCATCGGGCGCTTAGTCGCAAGGGGAGCAGCTCTCAGCATATCGGCCCGGGTGAGTACCTCTGACAGTACAAACCAGCCAATGTCCGAGGCCGACAGAGCTGGTTCACCCCTTGAGGCCTTATGCCAGCAGGTGACAACCCTTACCCAGGCTGTACAACGCCTCCAGGATGGATACTTTCAGATCGAGGGGCTTCTTCAGCATCTGACCTTATCCCCAAACCAAGCGGACCAGTCACCCCCGGTAGCCAGCACCTCCACTCTTCTATCAACACCTGGAGGTGCTCTCCCTGCCTATGATGTGTCCCATCCTGATCCCAGGGTCCCCACACCAGAACGTTTTTCCGGGGACCGAAGGAAATTTCGCTCTTTTAAAAACTCCTGTTTGCTTCACCTAGCCCTACAACCCAGGACCTTCCAGTTGGAATCCACTAAAGTAGGGTTCATCATCTCTCTCCTTTCTGATGACCCTCAATCCTGGGCGCACCATTTGATGGAACAGAAAAGCCCACAATTGAATTCTGTAGAGACTTTCTTTTCCGCTATGGCAGCACTCTACGAGGACTCCCAACGCACAGGTACAGCAGAAACCACCCTGCATACCCTATCCCAGGGGAGAAGACCTGTAGAGGACTATGTAGTAGATTTCCGCAAATGGGCAGCTGATACTGACTGGAACGAATCAGCCCTAAAATATCAATTCCGTTTAGGGCTATCCGAGGTATTAAAGGATGAACTGGCTCGAGGAGAGATCCCAAGTACCTTCACAGATCTCTACCAACTTGTCATTAAACTTGACCGTCGACTACGAGAACGGCGAGCAGAGAGACTGCAGAGCCCTCGTCCCACCTGGACGATGCCCCGGGTCCCTCCAGCACCTTCTCCTTCCTGGAACTCTCGCTCCCCTCCTCATGGGGAACCCATGCAGCTGGGCCTGGCACGGTCCCCCCTATCTGCTGAAGAAAGGCTCCGTCGTCGTCAAGCCAACCTCTGCCTCTACTGTGGGGGCACGGGGCACTACCTACAGAAATGCCCCATAAGACCCAGTAAGTGTCCTTCTGGGTCCCTCTCAAGTTCACACTCTGCTAAAGTGCCGCATTTTCATCTGTCTGTTCCACTCTCCCTACAGGTAGCGGGAGAGTCTTTCCAGTTGGGAGCCATCCTTGACTCTGGAGCCTGCAGTTGCTTCATGGACCTGACCCTGGCACGACACCTGAACCTCCCTTTAGCTACCAAGAAACAACCTCTTCAGATCCAGCTAGCTGATGGCTCTCCACCCTGCTCGGGACCGGTTACCCAGGAAACCGCTCCCATCCTGACCTGCACCAAATCAGGTCATCAGGAACTCTTACGTTTTGACATTATCCATTCTCCCATGTTCCCCATCATCCTGGGGTACCCCTGGCTACTGGCTCACAACCCTCGGATTGACTGGGTCAACAAGGAAGTGGAGTTCTCCTCCTCTTACTGCTTGCAGCACTGCCTTCCGGATCAACCCGCAGTACCTCTCACCCATCTTGCCTTGCAACCCAGTGCCAAGGACCTGCAACACGTCCCAACACCCTACCAAGACTTTATGGACATCTTCGATGAAAAAAAGGCCGAAGTTCTTCCCCCTCATCGCTCATACGATTGTCCGATTGATCTCCTACCAGGGGCTGAGATCCCCTTCGGAAGGATTTTCCCTTTGTCTGAAACTGAGCTTGAAGCCCTACGGGTATATATCGACGAGAATCTTGCCAAAGGGTTCATCCAACCATCTTCTTCGCCAGCAGGGGCTGGGATCTTCTTTGTTGAAAAAAAAGACGGTTCCCTCAGACCCTGTGTAGATTACAGGGAACTCAATAAAATTACTATCAAGAACAGGTACCCACTTCCGCTCATTCCCGAACTTTTTCAACGGCTCAGGACTGCCAAAGTGTTTACCAAGCTGGATCTTCGTGGGGCCTACAATTTAGTTAGAATACGCTTTGGGGATGAATGGAAGACGGCTTTTAGGTCCAGATTCGGCCATTTTGAGTACCTGGTCATGCCGTTTGGACTTTGTAATGCCCCAGCTACCTTCCAGCACCTTGTCAATGACATTTTTCGTGAGTATTTGGATAACTTCCTCATTGTATATCTTGATGATATCTTGATTTTCTCCGATTCCCTAGAAGCCCATCGTCAACATGTCCGGAAAGTTCTTCTCATCCTCCGCAAACACGGGCTCTACGTCAAAGGAGAGAAATGCGAGTTCGAGACTGATACCATCCAGTTCCTGGGCTTCATCATAACCACCGGAGGAGTACTGATGGATCCCCAAAAAGTGAAGGCCATCCAGGATTGGCCTGCTCCCACGGACAAGAGGTCAGTCCAACGTTTTATCGGCTTTGCCAACTTTTATAGACGGTTCATTCAGGGATTTTCTGCCATTGTGTCCCCAATCACCCAACTGACTCGCCAGCAAGTTAAGTTCCAGTGGACTCCCCAAGCGCAGAGCGCTTTTGAGAAGCTCAAGGAACTCTTTTCCTCTGCACCCATCTTACAGCACCCTGACCCCGAACTCCCTTACGTCCTAGAGGTGGACGCTTCAGACTCTGCTTTAGGAGCAATCCTATCGCAGAGAAGTGGCCCAAAGGCCCTCCTTCACCCAGTCGCCTTTTCCTCCCGAAAACTAAGTCCCCCTGAAAAGAATTATGATGTAGGCGACCGGGAATTACTTGCGATTAAATTCGATCTCGAGGAATGGAGATACCTGCTTGAAGGAGCTTCCCAACCCATCCTCATCTTCACTGACCACCGCAATTTGGAGTACCTCAGGGCTGCAAAACGCCTTAGACCCAGACAGGCCCGCTGGGCCTTGTTCTTCTCCCGATTTAATTTCCACATCACTTACCGTCCTGGCTCCAAGAATGGCAAGGCGGATGCCTTATCCCGTATGTTTCTGGACACTGAATCCTCGAAAGAACCTGCTACTATCCTGTCCGCCCACAATTTTCTCCATGCCATTCAGCCTGACTTAACCACAGCCCTCAAACAGGCTTCCAACCAGTTCTCTTCTCCCACATTACCTTTTCTTGAAAGGAAGCAGGATTTACTCTGGGCCCATGCCCGAATCTTTGTCCCTCCTCCTGTCAGACTCCAAGTTCTGCAGACCCTTCATGACCACAAGATGTCCGGCCATTTTGGAGTACAGAAAACAGTGGACTTGGTAGGTCGATCTTACTGGTGGCCGGGCTGGAGAAAAGACTGTCAGGAATACGTTCTCTCTTGCAACATTTGTCAAAGGAACAAGGGGTCCAACACTAAATCCTGGGGTCTGTTACGTCCATTATCTGTCCCGGAACGTCCATGGAAGGAGATTTCCATGGACTTCATCGTGGATTTACCCCCTTCAGATTCCTTCACCACGATTCTGGTTGTCATTGACCGTCTCTCAAAGATGGCTCACTTCCTACCCATGAAAGGTACTCCCTCGGCTTCCGCTACTACTGACATCTTCATCAGGGAAATTATAAGGTTACACGGAGTTCCAGCTAACATCACCTCGGACCGAGGGGTACAGTTCACCTCTAGGTTCTGGAGAGATCTATGCAAATCCCTTGAAATCAGGACTTCCATGTCTTCAGCATATCGCCCCCAATCCAACGGTCAAACTGAACGCACGAATCAAACCCTCGAGCAATACCTGAGGTGTTTTTGCTCTTACTCCCAAGATGACTGGTCAGGCTTACTACCCTACGCGGAGTTTGCCTACAATAATTCTTTGCATTCTGCCATTAATCAGACGCCCTTCTGGGCAAACTACGGTTATCACCCTTCTTTTCTTCCAGATTCCATTCCAGACGTCCCTACTCCAGCTGCACAGGACCTAGTCAAAAGTATCCAAGACAACTTCACCCGGATCCAACAGGCCATGAAGGAAGCACAGAAGGGTTATGAGGTACAATACAACCGGGGCAGGAAGGAATGTCCGCCTTTCCAGATTGGTGAGAAAGTTTGGTTATCAACCGCTAATTTAAAACTCCCTTGTCCTTCTCGGAAATTGGGTCCCAGGTTCATCGGCCCCTTTGAGGTCAAGAGGGTGATCAACCCAGTGGCCTTTGAACTAGATCTCCCCAGTTCCTATAGGATTCACCCAGTTTTTCATGCCTCTTTGCTGAAACCCATAATTGCTAATTCTTTCCCTGATAGGCAAACGCCACTTCCTCCTCCCATCACCATCCAAGGAGAGGAAGAATTCGAGGTTGAGAAAATTCTGGATCTCCGAAGAAGAAGAGGGCAGGTCCAATATCTTGTTAAATGGAAGGGGTATCCCCCAGAAGACTGCTCCTGGGAGCCATCCGAAAACATTCATGCCCCCCGCTTAATCCGGGAGTATCACCAAAGACATCCTGAAGTGGGCATCCGGAGGCTGCCCTTAGGAGGGGGGCACTGTCAGGGAAATACCAGGTCTCTCCGCCGGGTTCCAGGGCTGCGCACGCGCGGTAGAGCGGCGCAACGAGGTTTACAGGTACGCCGGGTAACAGGTGCGCATGCGCGGGTCCGCGGCTCTCGGGTATCTGTCACAACCCAGCCAGTACGCCTCATCACTGTGCGCGGCGCTGACGGAAGACGAGTGCGCATGCGCACTCGTCCGGGTATCCCACCTGACCAGTTACCTGGCCTATAAAAGGCCTTCCCTGTCCGCTTCCAAATTGCTGGTTTGTTGTCTCTTCTGAGTCCTGTCTCCAGTCCAGTATCCTGTATCCTGTATCCTGTATCCTGTATCCTGTACCCTGTACCCTGCATCTACCTGACTACCAGTGCCGACCCGGAATCCTCCTGACTACCGCTACCGCTACTACCTGTGTTTGAACCCCTGGCTTGCTTCCTGGATTCCTCTACTGCTTGATTACCTGTGCTTGACCCTCGGCCTGTCTACCGGTCCTTCCGTGAGTTACTTACCTGTGTTTGACCTCTGGCTTGCTTCCTGGATACCTCTCTGCCTGATTACCTGTGTTTGACCCTCGGCCTGCCTACTGGACTTCCTCTGAGTTACTTACCTGTGTTTGACCCTCGGCTTGCCTTTTGGACACCTCTACTGCCTGATTACCTGTGCTTGACCCCCGGCTTGCCTACTGGACATTCTCTGAGTTACTTACCTGTGTTTGACCCCTGGCTTGCCTTCTGGACACCTCTACTGCTTGATTACCTGTGCTTGACCCCCGGCTTGCCTCCTGGACGTTCTCTGAGTTACTTACCTGTGTTTGACCCCCGGCTTGCCTTTGGATACTTCTACTGCCTGGTTGCCTGTGTTTGACCCTCGGCCTGCTTGCTGGACTATCTCCCGCTCAGTGTTCAGGACTTGCAGTTCTCTTATGCTCCCGAGGGTCCTCCTTCAGTATACGTGTTGGTACCTCTGCAACCTCTACCTGATCACAACCCTGCCAGGTGTCTACTCCCAGTGCAGCTTCAGCCTCTCCTGGTCTACGACGCTACTGCACACCACCTGCTACACTCCTGCTGGCAACCCGTGCATCTTTGAGCCCGGTGTCCTCTGTACCCACTCCAGAGGCATCGTGCGCTTAGTCGCAAGGGGAGCAGCTCTCAGCATATCGGCCCGGGTGAGTACCTCTGACACGCTTCATCTGCGACAAAGATGAAGGGGAGTCCTTCGGCATTCTCCTCTGGAGGTGGCAAGCACAGACTGCCACTTTGGAGACGCCAGTAGAACTCCGTGTGCGTAATGGCCCCACCATCCGATATCCGGCCGTTATCCCCACGTCCACATACATAAACTCGTATGTTGCCGACACCACCGCCAACATCACTACACTATTAAACCCTTTATAATTATAATAGTAGGACCCCGAGTTGGGCGGTGGGACGATGCGGACGTGTTTCCCATCAATTGCCCCTCCGCAGTTAGGAAAGTCCCAACGGCTGGCAAAGTGGGAGGCCACAGTCTGCCATTCCTGTGGCGTGGAAGGGAACTGTGGAGTGAAACAAGAAAAAAAAATTAGTCACTTTGCACCTAAACATTGCAAGCAGATTAGACAATCAACATCTTGGAACAAGAGCATTGTATAAAATTGGAGGCTGGAAAGTATTTGCACAGAAAAGTAGAGGCTCCCCTTCACAGATGACTCACCCCCCATCAATCCCCACACTTCTGATGGGCCATTGGCAATAACTAGGGTTTTGGGGGGGGGGGGGACAGGTAACCCTCTGCACTTCATTGATTGGCAAATGGCTCAATAATGTGTGCTAGTTTGGCCAGACCCTCTGTACTTAACACTATTGGCAGCCCCCAGGAAAGATAAAATAACATTTCAACCCCCCCCCCCACCCCAAAAAAAGGCAGGCACATTGTGACATTCTGAAATTACCAAGAAAGCTAATAGGAGGGAAAGAAGACAAAAAATTAGGAAATGGAATGTATGGAGGCAGCCCCTTGCACTACATGCTTTGCTGAATTCATCCCTAAAGATGCCCACTATAAAGAGGTAGGTATATAGTGTGTATGGACCTTGGGAAAGCCAGCAGATAAAGGATTGGTACCATCTGACAGAGCAGTTGGGGGAGGGGGTTCCTAATGAGTTTGCCACCCCCCCCCCCCCCAACAACAACAAAAAAAATTCTAAAGGGGCTCTACATGAAGTAAACCACACAGCAAACATTTGTGCATATTTTAGGGGGTGTTTGGGGACAAACAATACTATGCAGCAGACAAAAGACATTGATTAAGTGACTAGGCCATAGGTGTCTATTGGGGCAGAAGAGCATGCTGGTGAGGTAAGTGAAGGGAAACATGCATGAAGGAGAAAAGGGGCACAGCATATTAGAACATATTGCAATCATGGTAATTAGGGAAGGAGGTCAAAAATAGAAGACATTAGCAAACAGAGCATACATAGAAGGGAATAGTCAAGTAGAAATGTTACCTTAATATAGTCCTCCTGCAGGACCTGAATGATGGCAGAACAGGTCTCTGGAATAATGATTCCCAGGGCCTGGGGAGAGATACCTGAAGAGAACTTCAAATCCTGAAGACTTCTCCCTGTCGCCAAGTACCTCAACGTGGCAACAAGCCTCTGCTCCGGAGTAATGGCTTGTCTCATGCAGGTATCCTGCCGGCTGATAAAGGGGGTCAGCAAAGCCAAAAGACGGTGAAAATCGGGGTCCGTCATCCTGAGAAAGTTCCTGAAATCATCAGGATTATTCTCCCGGATCTCACGAAGCAAAGGCATGTGCGAGAACTGGTCACGCTGAAGCAACCAATTCTTGGTCCACATACTCCTCGTCACTCTGTTCATGGACGGGTCTTGGCTCAAAGCTAAAAGCCTGACACCAATTCCGCGTACAGCACGAACTCGGCGACGAGTACGCACGGGAAACATCGCTCAGAAGGTCACAAAAGGTCGGCTGGTCAGAACGGACAAACAGAAAGCACCGATAAACAGCAAGGCCTGAAAGAACGAACTGAATACGAGCAACGAGCAGACAATAAGCAGTGCAAATCAAAGCGTCCTATATCAAGATATAGGCCGCAATGACCAACAAATGCGAACTGACTACACGCACTAATAAACAGATACGCACGACAAGCACAAACTGAAGAGCAGTAACGATCTGAGTCAAAAAACTGAGAAGCGCAAATCGTAAGTCACCAAACTTCCACTAACTCTCGATAAACACGGGATCAGCAGAAGGAGCCCAACGGGTGCCTGACGTGGTGCTGAACTTCCCTTTTGTAATCTCGTGGACGACGACTTACGTCACGACGTTCTTCCGGACCGGATATTCCGACAACGTAGTCCGACCGTGTGTACGCAACACCAACATCGGACAAAGTACGTCGGACAAAATCCGACCGACCTGGTCCGCGGATTGTCCGAGCGTGTGTATGGGGCTTAATACTGTGCAGGTGGTGTACAGAATATAATACAGTGCAGGCTGTGTACAAAGTATATACTACAGTGTGTACAGTATATAATACACTTTAGGCGGTGTAAAATATATAATATGGGGCAGTTGGTGTACAGTATCTAATACAGTGCAGGTGGTGTACACAGTATATAATACACTGCAGTCAGTTTACAGTATATAATGCAGTGCAGGCGGTGTTGTACAGTATATAATACAGTGCAGTTGGTGTACAGTATCTAATACGGTGCAATCGGTGTACAGTATCTCATATAGTGCAGGCATTGTACATTATATAATACAGTGCAGGCGGTGTACACAATATATAATACAGTTTGTACAGTATATAATACAGTACAGGTGGTATTGTACAGTATCTAATACAGTGCAGTCAGTGTACAGTATCTAATACAGTGCAGAGGGTGTACACAGTATATAATACAGTGTGTACAGTATATAATACACTTCAGGTTGTGTACAATATATAATATGGTGCAGTCGGTGTAGAGTATCTATTACAGTGCATGTGGTGTACAGTAAATAATACAGAGCAGGTGATTTACACAGTATATAATACAGTGTGTGCAGTACATAATACACGTCAGGCGTGTACAGTACATAATACAGTGCAGGTGGTGTACACAGTATATAATAAAGTGTGTACAGTATATAATACACTTCAGGTGGTGTACAATATATAATACGATGCAGTCAGTGTACAGTATCTAATACAGTGCAGGCGGTGTACAGTATAAAATACAGTGCAGGCAGTGTACAGTATATAATATGGTGCAGTTGGTGTACAGTATCTAATACAGTGCAGGTGGTGTACAGTAAATAATACAGTGCAGGCGGTGTACACAGTATAATAAACAGTGTGTACAGTATATAATACACTTCAGGCAGTGTACAGTATACAATACGGTGCAGTCAGTGTACAGTATCTAATACAGTGCAGGTAGTGTACAGTATATAATACAGTGCAGGCGGTGTAGACAGTATATAATACAGTGTGTACAGTATATAATACACTTCAGGTTGTTTACAGTATATAATACAGTGTAGTCGGTGTACAGTATATAATACAGTGCAGGTGGTGTACACAGTATATAATACAGTGTGTACAGTATATAATACACTTCAGGTGGTGTACAATATATAATATGATGCAGTCAGTGTACAGTATCTAATACAGTGCAGGCGGTGTACAGTATATAATACAGTGCAGGCAGTGTACATAGTATATAATACACTTCAGGCGGTGTACGGTATATAATACGGTGCAGTCAGTGTACAGTATTTAATACAGTGCAGGCAGTGTACAGTATATAATACTGTGTAGGTGGCATACACAGTATATAATACAGTGTAAACAGTATATAATACACTTCAGGTGGTTTACAGTATATAATACGATGCAGTCAGTGTACAGTATCTAATACAGTGCAGGCAGTGTACAGTATATAATACAGTGCAGGCTCTGTACACAGTATATAATACAGTGTGTACAGTATATAACACACTTCAGGCGGTTTACAGTATATAATAGGGTGCAGTTGGTGTACAGTATCTAATACCGTGCAGGCGGTGTACAATATATAATACAGTTCAGGCGGTGTACACAGTATATAATACAGTGTGTACAGTATATAATGCACTTCAGGTGGTTCACAGTATATAATACAGCGCAGTCGGTGTACAGTATATAATATAGTGTAGGCGGTGTACACAGTATATAATATAGTGTGTACAGTATATAATACACTTCAGGTTGTTTACAGTATATAATACAGTGTAGTCGGTGTACAGTATATAATACAGTGCAGGTGGTGTACACAGTATATAATACAGTGTGTACAGTATATAATACACTTCAGGTGGTGTACAATATATAATATAATGCAGTCAGTGTACAGTATCTAATACAGTGAAGGCGGTGTACAGTATATAATAAAGTGCAGGCAGTGTACATAGTATATAATACACTTCAGGCGGTGTACGGTATATAATACGGTGCAGTCAGTGTACAGTATTTAATACAGTGCAGGCAGTGTACAGTATATCATACTGTGTAGGTGGCATACACAGTATATAATACAGTGTAAACAGTATATATTACACTTCAGGTGGTTTACAGTATATAATACGATGCAGTCAGTGTACAGTATCTAATACAGTGCAGGCAGTGTACAGTATATAATACAGTGCAGGCTCTGTACACAGTATATAATACAGTGTGTACAGTATATAACACACTTCAGGCGGTTTACAGTATATAACAGGGTGCAGTCGGTGTACAGTATCTAATACAGTTCAGGTGGTGTACAATATATAATACAGTGTAGGCGGCATAAACAGTATATAATACAGTGTGTACAGTATATAATGCACTTCAGGTGGTTTACAGTATATAATACGGTGCAGTCGGTGTACAGCCTCTAATACAGTGCAGGCAGTGTACAGTATATAATACAGTGCAGGCGGTGTAAACAGTATCTAATACAGTGTGCACAGTATATAATACACTTCAGGCGGTGTACAGTATCTAATAGGGTGCAGTCTGTGTACAGTATCTAATACAGTTCAGGCGGTGTACAGTATATAATACAGTGCAGGTGGTGTACACCGTATATAATACAGTGTGTACAGTATATAATACACTTCAGGTGGTGTACAATATATAATATGATGCAGTCAGTGTACAGTATCTAATACAGTGCAGGCGGTGTACAGTATATAATACAGTGCAGGCAGTGTACACAGTATATAATACACTTCAGGCGGTGTATGGTATATAATACGGTGCAGTCAGTGTACAGTGTGTAATACAGTGCAGGCAGTGTACAGTATATAATACGATGCAGTCAGTGTACAGTATCTAATACAGTGCAGGCGGAGAACAGTATATAATACAGTGCAGGCAGTGTACACAGTATATAATACACTTCAGGCAGTGTATGGTATATAATACGGTGCAGTCAGTGTACAGTATGTAATACAGTGCAGGCAGTGTACAGTATATAATACAGTGCAGGCGCTGTACACAGTAGATAATACAGTGTGTACAGTATATAATACACTTCAGGCGGTGTACAGTATATAATAGGGTGCAGTCGGTGTACAGTATCTAATACCGTGCAGGCGGTGTACAGTATATAATACAGTTCAGGCGGTGTACACAGTATATAATACAGTGTGTACAGTATATAATGCACTTCAGGTGGTTTACAGTATATAATACAGTGCAGTCAGTGTACAGTATATAATATAGTGAGGGCGGTGTACACAGTATATAATATAGTGTGTACAGTATATAATACACTTCAGGCGGTGTACAGTATATAACAGGGTGCAGTCGGTGTACAGTATCTAATACAGTTCAGGTGGTGTACAGTATATAATACAGTGTAGGCGGCATAAACAGTATTTAATGCAGTGTGTACAGTATATAATGCACTTCAGGTGGTTTACAGTATATAATACGGTGCGGTCGGTGTACAGCCTCTAATACAGTGCAGGCAGTGTACAGTATATAATACAGTGCAGGCGGTGTACACAGTATCTAATACAGTGTGTACAGTATATAATACACTTCAGGCGGTTTACAGTATATAATAGGGTGCAGTCGGTGTACAGTATCTAATACCGTGCAGGCGGTGTACAGTATATAATACAGTTCAGGCGGTGTACACAGTATATAATACAGTGTGTACAGTATATAATGCACTTCAGGTGGTTTACAGTATATAATACGGCGCAGTCGGTGTACAGTATATAATATAGTGTAGGCGGTGTACACAGTATATAATATAGTGCGTACAGTATATAATACACTTCAGGCGGTGTACAGTATATAACAGGGTGCAGTCGGTGTACAGTATCTAATACAGTTCAGGTGGTGTACAATATATAATACAGTGTAGGCGGCATAAACAGTATATAATACAGTGTGTACAGTATATAATGCACTTCAGGTGGTTTACAGTAAATAATACGGTGCAGTCGGTGTACAGCCTCTAATACAGTGCAGGCAGTGTACAGTATATAATACAGTGCAGGCGGTGTACACAGTATCTAATACAGTGTGTACCGTATATAATACACTTCAGGCGGTGTACAGTATCTAATAGGGTGCAGTCGGTGTACAGTATCTAATACAGTTCAGGCGGTGTACAGTATATAATACAGTGCAGGTGGTGTACACAGTATATAATACAGTGTGTACAGTATATAATATACTTCAGGTGGTGTACAATATATAATACGATGCAGTCAGTGTACAGTATCTAATACAGTGCAGGCGGTGCACAGTATATAATACAGTGCAGGCAGTGTACACAGTATATAATACACTTCAGGCGGTGTATGGTATATAATACGGTGCAGTCAGTGTACAGTGTGTAATACAGTGCAGGCAGTATACAGTATATAATATAGTGCAGGCGCTGTACACAGTATATAATACAGTGTGTACAGTATATAATACACTTCAGGCGGTGTACAGTATATAATAGGGTGCAGTCGGTGTACAGTATCTAATACAGTTCAGGCGGTGTACAGTATATAATACAGTGCAGGCGGTGTACACAGTATATAATACAGTGTGTACAGTATATAATACACTTCAGGTGGTTTACAGTATATAATACGGTGCAGTCGGTGTACAGTATATAATACAGTGCAGGTATTGTACACAGTATATAATACAGTGTGTACAGTATATAATACACTTCAGGTGGTGTACAATATATAATACGATGCAGTCAGTGTACAGTATCTAAAACAGTGCAGGCGGTGTACAGTATATAATACAGTGCAGGCAGTGTACACAGTATATAATACACTTCAGGCGGTGTATGGTATATAATACGGTGCAGTCAGTGTACAGTGTGTAATACAGTGCAGGCAGTGTACAGTATATAATACGATGCAGTCAGTGTACAGTATCTAATACAGTGCAGGCGGAGTACAGTATATAATACAGTGCAGGCAGTGTACACAGTATATAATACACTTCAGGCAGTGTATGGTATATAATACGGTGCAGTCAGTGTACAGTATGTAATACAGTGCAGGCAGTGTACAGTATATAATACAGTGCAGGCGCTGCACACAGTAGATAATACAGTGTGTACAGTATATAATACACTTCAGGCGGTGTACAGTATATAATAGGGTGCAGTCGGTGTACAGTATCTAATACCGTGCAGGCGGTGTACAGTATATAATACAGTTCAGGCGGTGTACACAGTATATAATACAGTGTGTACAGTATATAATACACTTCAGGTGGTTTACAGTATATAATACAGTGCAGTCAGTGTACAGTATATAATATAGTGAGGGCGGTGTACACAGTATATAATATAGTGTGTACAGTATATAATACACTTCAGGCGGTGTACAGTATATAACAGGGTGCAGTCGGTGTACAGTATCTAATGCAGTTCAGGTGGTGTACAGTATATAATACAGTGTAGGCGGCATAAACAGTATTTAATACAGTGTGTACAGTATATAATGCACCTCAGGTGGTTTACAGTATATAATACGGTGCGGTCGGTGTACAGCCTCTAATACAGTGCAGGCAGTGTACAGTATATAATACAGTGCAGGCGGTGTACACAGTATCTAATACAGTGTGTACAGTATATAATACAGTTCAGGCGGTGTACAGTATCTAATAGGGTGCAGTCGGTGTACAGTATCTAATACAGTTCAGGCGGTGTACAGTATATAATACAGTGCATGCGGTGTACACAGTATATAATACAGTGTGTACAGTATATAATACACTTCAGGTGGTGTACAATATATAATACGATGCAGTCAGTGTATAGTATCTAATACAGTGCAGGCGGTGTACAGTATACAATACAGTGCATGCAGTGTACACAGTATATAATACACTTCAGGTGGTGTATGGTATATAATACGGTGCAGTCAGTGTACAGTGTGTAATACAGTGCAGGCAGTGTACAGTATATAATACAGTGCAGGCGCTGAACACAGTATATAATACAGTGTGTACAGTATATAATACACTTCAGGCGGTGTACAGTATATAACAGGGTGCAGTCGGTGTACAGTATCTAATACAATTCAGGTGGTGTACAGTATATAATACAGTGTAGGCGGCATAAACAGTATATAATACAGTGTGTACAGTATATAATGCACTTCAGGTGGTTTACAGTATATAATACGGTGCAGTCCGTGTACATCTTCAAATACAGTGCAGGCGGTGTACACTGTATCTAATACAGTGTGTACAGTATATAATACACATCAGGCGGCGTACAGTATCTAATAGGGTGCAGTCGGTGTACAGTATCTAATAAAGTTCAGGCGGTGTACAGTATATAATACAGTGCAGGTGGTGTACACAGTATATAATACAGTGCAGTCAGTGTACAGTATATAATACAGTGCAGGCGGTGTTGTACAGTATATAATACAGTGCAGTTGGTGTATAGTATCTAATACGGTGCAATCGGTGTACAGTATCTCATATAGTGCAGGCATTGTACATTATATAATACAGTTTGTACAGTATATAATACAGTACAGGTGGTGTTGTACAGTATCTAATACAGTGCAGTCAGTGTACAGTATCTAATACAGTGCAGGCGGTGTACACAGTATCTAATACAGTGTGTACAGTATATAATACACTTCAGGCGGTGTACAGTATCTAATAGGGTGCAGTCGGTGTACAGTATCTAATACAGTTCAGGCGGTGTACAGTATGTAATACAGTGCAGGCGGTTTACACAGTATATAATACAGTGTGTACAGTATATAATACACTTCAGGTGGTGTACAATATAAAATACGATGCAGTCAGTGTACAGTATCTAATACAGTGCAGGCGGTGTACAGTATACAATACAGTGCATGCAGTGTACACAGTATATAATACACTTCAGGCGGTGTATGGTATATAATACGGTGCAGTCAGTGTACAGTGTGTAATACAGTGCAGGCAGTGTACAGTATATAATACAGTGCAGGCGCTGTACACAGTATATAATACAGTGTGTACAGTATATAATACACTTCAGGCGGTGTACAGTATATAACAGGGTGCAGTCGGTGTACAGTATCTAATACAATTCAGGTGGTGTACAGTATATAATACAGTGTAGGTGGCATAAACAGTATATAATACAGTGTGTACAGTATATAATGCACTTCAGGTGGTTTACAGTATATAATACGGTGCAGTCCGTGTACAGCTTCTAATAATGTGCAGGCAGTGTACAGTATATAATACAGTGCAGGCGGTGTACACTGTATCTAATACAGTGTGTACAGTATATAATACACGTCAGGCGGCGTATAGTATCTAATAGGGTGCAGTCGGTGTACAGTATCTATTAAAGTTCAGGCGGTGTACAGTATATAATACAGTGCAGGTGGTGTACACAGTATATAATACAGTGCAGTCAGTGTACAGTATATAATACAGTGCAGGCGGTGTTGTACAGTATATAATACAGTGCAGTTGGTGTATAGTATCTAATATGGTGCAATCGGTGTACAGTATCTCATATAGTGCAGGCATTGTACATTATATAATACAGTTTGTACAGTATATAATACAGTACAGGTGGTGTTGTACAGTATCTAATACAGTGCAGTCAGTGTACAGTATCTAATACAGTGCAGGCGGTGTACACAGTATATAATACAGTATGTACAGTATATAATACACTTCAGGTTGTGTACAATATATAATATGGTGCAGTCGGTGTACAGTACCTATTTCAGTGCATGTGGTGTACAGTAAATAATACAGTGCAGGCAGTGTACAGTATATAATACAGTGCAGGCGGTGTTGTACAGTATATAATACAGTGCAGTTGGTCTATAGAATCTAATACGGTGCAATCGGTGTACAGTATCTCATATAGTGCAGGCATTGTACATTATATAATACAGTTTGTATAGTATATAATACAGTACAGGTGTTGTTGTACAGTATCTAATACAGTGCAGTCAGTGTACAGTATCTATTACAGTGCAGGCGGTGTACACAGTATCTAATACAGTGTGTACAGTATATAATACACTTCAGGCGGTGTACAGTATCTAATAGGGTGCAGTCGGTGTACAGTATCTAATACAGTTCAGCGGTGTACAGTGTGTAATACAGTGCAGGCGGTTTACACAGTATATAATACAGTGTGTACAGTATATAATACGCTTCAGGTGGTGTACAATATATAATACGATGCAGTCAGTGTACAGTATCTAATACAGTGCAGGCGGTGTACAGTATACAATACAGTGCATGCAGTGTACACAGTATATAATACACTTCAGGCGGTACACCCCTCAGTACCCAGGCCTGTCAAATTAGCCCCCAGCTGAGGACGCCAACACCACGCGGCGGCCCACACAGCTGACAGCAATCACTTACCCTATTTATACCATAACAATGGCGGCAGTAGACACACTACTCTCCTGCTGGCGCTTTGACCTACTTATATATAGGACCTTTGAGAACAAGGTAATTAAAATTCTTTCTATACTTCATCACTGAAATCGATTCTTTCATACTCAGACACTACCTTGAGTCTAATACTACTTTACAATACTTTTCCAGCCTCTTAACTACTCTGGCCAAGGTACACTAAGCCATGGTACCTATCTGGTGCCTGGCCTGAGATCTTGCAGCCATTCGAGTGCACAGCAGCCCATTGCTTTTAATCAGCATAGATCATCTATACTTTGTGAATACCTCAAGACCATATTTTGGCACCCCACCTTTGCTGGAACCCCTATAATGCTTTGCAAGTGAGTACCACGCTCAATGGGCGCCAATTGACAGGCTCTCTTTGTATTATTATGTTACTTTGTATACTAATGTTCACTCTGTCTTACACAGTACATTTGTGAAATCACAGGATGTTTAACTGCCTTTGAAAAAGGACTTCCGTCCGAAACATGTCGGCATTTTCCTAGAGACTACTGTTACATCGCAAGTTATTTTTGCAATTACTGCATTATATGTACCTGTATATGGTTATATGCTGTTTCATGTATACCTTGATTCTATGCAATATCTGTACATTTATACAATTCTTGTTGTTTTTGGGCCTATAACCCCAATAAAATATACTCTATTGCACACATACTTCTATGTCTATCTGTACAAGCTTCTCTCGGGGGTATTGGCTGTGTTGTTGCACACTAGGCCTACATAATATTTAATTCCCTTCAACACTGCCTATGCTGATGCTGAGTGACTGTCCTGTTATGTTGACTGACTATCCTCTTCCTCCTCAATGATCCTGATGATATCTTGGAAGAACATTTTTGTTTCTGGGTGGTTATGCAATGCTTCGCAACAGGTCTGACTGCTGTGCTCAGAGTACAGTATCTGTGAGGGGTTGCAGTGTTGTGGCACCAGCACCAGTGCCTAAGGCCCAATTTTTCAGCCCCTGTTTAACAGGGGCGTGTAATTACAATTTTTTAAGCAATGCTTCGCAACAGGTCTGACTGCTGTGCTCAGAGTACAGTATCTGTGAGGGGTTGCAGTGTTGTGGCACCAGCACCAGTGCCTAAGGCCGAATTTTTCAGCCCCTGTTTAACAGGGGCGTGTAATTACAATTTTTAGGCAATGCTTTGCAACAGGTCTCATTCCTGTGCTCAGAGTACAGTATCTGTGAGGGGTTGCAGTGTTGTGGCACCAGTGCCTAAGGCCCAATTTTTCAGCCCCTGTTTAACAGGGGCGTGTAATTACAAATATTGATCTAATAATTCTCAGCAGGGCCCATTCATGTGCCCACCAAGAGTAACTGTAAGGGCTTACAGTGTTGTGGCAACACCGTCCACCACCACCACCAAAGGCCCAATTTTTCTGCCCTGTTCAACAGGTGCATGCAATTACAAATCTTGATCTAATAATTCACAGCAGGGCCAATTCCTGTGCCCACCAAGAGTAACTGTGAGGGCTTACAGTGTTGTGGCAACACCAACATCTAACAGGGCAAATTTCTGCAGAGTATATACGGCAGGCCCCTACTTTTAAACATCCAACTTACAAACGACTCCTACTTGCAAACGGAAGGAGAAAACAGGAAGTGAGAGGAAATCTACCCCTAGGAAGGGAAATTCTATCCTGTTACATTTCATTTGGGAAAAAGGTATCTCCTCTCTACTGATGCTTTATCACCAATCCTTGTTTCAATAAAAAACCCACTTTTCCAAAAACATTTATCATTGGGACGGAAAGTGAGGTGAAATGTTCTGAATAGGTGCACAGACAGAAAAACAAATGTTATAGGGGTGATAACCCCTCCCTATGTTCTCCAAAAAGCTTAAAAATAGATTTTTTTGGATGGAGCTACACTTAAAAATGTATCTGTTCAGATTCTACTTAAGGACAAACCTACAGTCCCTGTCTTGTTTGCACCACCTGTATACTGCTGTTCAGAGTATATAGGGTTTTAGGTATAGTTTTTTTTTTGGGTGCAGGGTTCCCCTTAATATCCATACAAGACCCAAAGGGGCTGGGGTGGGGGGGGGGGGTTGATGGGGTAGCCATGCCATTTTTCTCGAAGATTTTCAGCCATATTGCAAGGACAAGACATGACATTAAAGCCACAAGCAGTTTTAAATGGCTTCTTTTTTTCCTTTACAAATGTCATTTTTTGCAGTTCAGTTCTAAACACGGGAAACACATGCCACTTCACATGCATACTTTAGACACCCCCAGGTACCATATTTAAAGGAATATTTCACTTTTTTTTACACTTTATGCATCATTAAAATGACTGCTCCCGGAAAAAACGTCAGTTTTTAAAACTTCTTTTTGCATTGATACATGTCCCCTGTGGCAGGACCCGGGTCCCCAAACCTGTTTTATGACATTAACATGCATATTGGCCGTTATAATTAGCACTTTTGATTTCGACAGTTCGCGTCCATTGTAAAGAATAGGGTTCGAATATTCGCACAAACTTTCTGTCCGTTCGCAGGTTCTGGTGCAAACCGAACCCGGGGGTGTTCGGCTCATCCCTAGTATAGAGGGAGGTGACATCAGCAGTAGCAATAAGGTAACTTTTATGAGATTGTACTCTTGTATTATCCAAAATTTGCAAAAGATGCTTCATATCCCTTAGGTAGGATTTGGTATACTGAACTAGGGGTTGGATAAAGTTGTCCACATACTCTCCCAACCTGGAGTTTATTGATTGTATCCCGTTGATTATAGGCCTTCCTGGTGGTGCTGTTTGGTTTTTGTGTATCTTCGGCACCGTGTATATGACAGGTACTCGGCAGACTTCAGGAACTAAATACAATTCCTCCTTTGTATTTAGTATATTTTTCATCTTTCCCTTTTCTACTAGTTCCCTGAGTTCTGCTTTATACTGCCTAGTTGGATTACTTTTAAGCCTGATATAAGTGTTGGTATCACTCAAATGGCCCATTAATTCCCTATTATACTATTCTTTTAAGAGTACTACGATAGCCCACCCCCCTTGCCGGCTGGTCTAATTACAATTTTTTTTATTCTCTTCTAATTCTTTTATACCCTTTTTGGACGCCTGTGGATTTTGCACTCTTTTTACTTTTAGGTTTTCAATATCTTGTGCTACCATTTTATTGAACACTTTAATGTGTTCATTGTTGGTTACCTGAGGGTTGAAGACTGATTTGTTTCTCAACACAGTGTGTTCTATTCTACCTTCTCTCATAGTGTTTCTATTTGCATTAATTGGTCTTCTATCTATTGCCAACGCCTAATTTGTCATATATTTCTGGATGTTTCGTTTCCTCGTATACTTCTGAAGATCCACATACATCTCAAATTTATTTAGGCTATTTACTGGGCCATATTTTAAACCTTTATCCAATGTTATCAACTCTGATTTTGATAACTCAAATCCACTTAGGTTGTACAGTGGTGTGAAAAAGTGTTTGCCCCCTTCCTCATTTCCTGTTCCTTTGCATGTTTGTCACACTTAAGTGTTTCGGAACATCAAACCAATTTAAACAATAGTCAAGGACAACACAAGTAAACACAAAATGCAATTTGTAAATGAAGGTGTTTATTATTAAAGTTGAAAAAAAATCCAAACCATCATGGCCCTGTGTGAAAAAGTGATTGCCTCCCTTGTTAAAACATACTATAACTGTGGTTGCCCACACCTGAGTTCAATTTCTCTAGCCACACCCAGGCCTGATTATTGCCACACCTGTTCACAATCAAGGCATCACTTAAATAGGAGCTGCTTGACACAGTAAGGTCCACCAGAAGATCCTTAAAAGCTACACATCATGCCGAGACCCAAAGAAATTCAGGAACAATTGAGAAAGAAAGTAATTGAGATCTATCAGTCTGGAAAGGGTTATAAAGCCATTTCCAAAGCTTTGGGAATCCAGCGAACCACAGTGAGAGCCATTATCCACAAATGGCGAAGACATGGAACAGTGGTGAACCTTCCCAGGAGTGGCCGGCCACCCAAAATTACCCCAAGAGCGCAGCGACGACTCATCCAAGAGGTCACAAAAGACCCCACAACAACGTCCAAGGAACTGCAGGCCTCACTTGCCTCAGTTAAGGTCAGTGTTCATGCCTCCACCATCAGGAAAAGACTGGGCAAATATGGCCTGCATGGCAGAGTTCCAAGGAGAAAACCACTGCTGAGCAAAAAGAACATCAAAGCTCGTCTCAATTTCTCCACAACACATCTTGATGATCCCCAAGACTTTTGGGACAACATTCTGTGGACCGATGAGACAAAAGTGGAACTCTTTGGAATGTGTGTGTCCAAGTATATCTGGCGTAGAAGGAACACTGCATTTCAGAAAAAGAACATTATACCAACAGTAAAATATGGTGGTGGTAGTGTGATGGTCTGGGGCTGTTTTGCTGCTTCAGGACCTGGAAGACTTGCCGTGATAAAAGGAACTATGAATTCTGCTGTCTACCAAGAGATCCTGAAGGAGAATGTCCGACCATCTGTTCGTGTACTCAAGCTGAAACGAACTTGGGTTCTGCAGCAGGACAATGATCCTAAACACACCAGCAAGTCCACCACCGAATGGCTGAAGAAAAACAAAATGAAGACTTTGGAGTGGCCTAGCCAAAGTCCTGACCTGAATCCTATTGAGATGTTGTGGTATGACCTTAAAAAGGCCGTTCATGCTTGAAAACCCTCTAATGTAACTGAATTAGGACAATTCTGCAAAGATGAGTGGGCCAAAATTCCTCCAGGACGCTGTAAAAGCCTCATTGCACGTTATCGCAAACGCTTGGTTGCAGTTGTTGCTGCTAAGGGTGGCCCAACCAGTTATTAGGTTTAGGGGGCAATCACTTTTTCACACAGGGCCATGATGGTTTGGATTTTTTTTCACCTTTAATAATAAACACCTTCATTTACAAATTGCATTTTGTGTTTACTTGGGTTGTCCTTGACTATTGTTTAAATTGGTTTGATGTTCCGAAACACTTAAGTGTGACAAACATGCAAAGGAACAGGAAATGAGGAAGGGGGCAAACACTTTTTCACACCACTGTATATTCCTTCTCCCACTATTCTCTTTTTCTTTTTGGCCTTGAGTCCTCCTTGGCATCCCCTCATCTGTTTGGGCTTCTTGTGCTCCTTGTTCGTTCGTTTCCTTAGGGTGTCCTCTCTCTGTACGGTGGGGTTCTGTCTCCTCTGCGTTGGTCTAAAAAAGACCTTGATGTATCCTCTCTTACGTCTCTTAATGCTTCATACCTGTTTTCTGTACGTAATGGAGTTCTTTGCGGATATTGGCCATATTGATTCCGTCCATCATCCTGTGAGTTTGGATAATAATTATTATGATCTCTAGAGTCCCTTCTTTCATGGTGTGTATACCCTTGCTTACCTTGACTGTAATAGCCTCCATTTTTATGTTACTATACTGATTCTGTTTATTATATGGTTGGTTGTAGGGTTGGTAATTTTTTCCACTCTTCCAATTAGGTTTTTTGGAATTTTTATTTTTCCACCACTGTTTCGGTGTTCTTGGCCCGTTTTGATCATCTCTGTATATTTTATTTCCCCCCTGTCCATTTTCATTATGTTGTCTGAGTGGGATAGGTGATCTATATCCCTGTTCTCTAATGGGGGATGTTATCCTTACCTCCCTATCTGGAGATGAAGCTACAGATCCCTGCTGTCCTTCTTTAAAATGTAGTTGCCATTTATAGGCTTGTTGTAATTTATAGTCATTTGTATCTCGTAAATATTTTTTATTTTTCCTATTTTTATTTTCTGTGTCCCTTTGTTCCAACACCTTGTTCAGCTGATTAGTCAATGTTGTAAATGAAGCTGAAACTTTATATGTCTCAAGTATGATTTTACTTTCTGCTATTTTCTCATTAATAAGTGCCATCTTTCTTTGTTTTCTGTTAATCAGAAATTATCGTCAGGAGTATTATCGTCAACTAAATGGAATAGGAATGGGGGCAAAATACGCACCAAGTGTGGCAAAATTTTTATGGGAAAATGGGAAGAAGAAATTTTGTACACAAATCCACCAGAAGAATAAATTTTATTCAAACGTTTTATTGATGACTGCATAATTATATGGCTGGGAGATCAGAAGAGTCTAGTGGAATTTAAAAAAAAACTCAATATGAATAATAAAAACATCAATTTAACTTATGAGATCAGCAAGACAAGTGTAAAATTCCTGGACCTGGAAATCGCCCTGGAAAAAGATGGGTTCTCAACTAAAACTTTCTTCAAACCGGTGGAGAGAAACAGTTATATCCCAACAGATAGTTGCCACCACGATCCACGGTTAATAAACATACCAAAAGGGCAAATGATCCGCATAAGAAGGAATTGTAGCAATAAAGATATTTATATGGAGCAAGCTAATATGATTGGAAAGAAATTTAGGGAAAAAGGGTATATTGAAAATGTAATCAAAGAGAAAATACAAGAGGTGGCCAAAATGCCCAGAGAACTTTTAATAATGGATAAAGAGAAGAAAGAAAGATCTTACAACAACGGTATCCCATTGATTTTTAATTATAATATTCAATACAAAAAACTGGAACAGATAGTAAAAAAGCACTGGGCATGTTTGAAAGCAGACACACAACTAATAAATATTTTACCTGACAGACCCGGGTTCATATATAGAAGGGCACCAACACTGAGGGATTTGATAGTAAAAAATGTACCCGACCCCCCAAAAAGAAATCAAGACCTGTCATTATTTCAAGGAAAAGGTTTTTACCCATGTAAGAAATGTTTTGCGTGTCGAAACACAAATCAAAATGGAAAAAAAATTAAGAATTTTGTATCCAATACTACCAAAAAAGAGTACGCAATAAAAGATTTTATCTCATGCCGTACGGAGGGAGTAGTTTATATGTTAGAATCTTCCTGCTCCCTGCAGTACATTGGGAGAACAAAGCGACCATTATGGAAGACCATTTCTATCATGGCAATCATTTCGAATCATTTCTATTATGTCAAATCATTTCGAATCATTTCTATCATGGCAATCATTTTGAATCATTTCTATCATGTCAAATCATTTCGAATCATTTCTATCATGGCAATCATTTCAAATCATTTTTGTCATGTCAAATCATTTCAAAACATTTCATTTCTGTCACCAGCTGCGCTCCGATTCGAATCTCGTCGCATCTCCGATGCACTGATTCGATCCGGTGTGCCCCCAGACTACGGCCTCATTTCAATACATGCTCCAGAGACTGTCCAGTCTCCCCGTTGGTTACAGATGCAGGCTTGATTCCAGTCTTTGTCATGGTTTCTGTCACATATTACATCCCGGTTCGAATCCAGTCGCATCCAAGATGCAGCGATTCGTTCCGATTCGCCCAGCTGCTCGGCCTCATTTCAGTACATGCTCCAGAGACGGATTCACTTGTCAGAAGTAGCCTCAGTCATTGATTTTAGTCTTTGTCATGACATTGTTCCTGTCACATATTACATTCCGATTCAAATCCAGTCGCATCCGCAAGATGCACCGACCGATTCGATACGGTGCGCCCAGCTACTCGGCCTCATTTCAGTACATGCGCCAGAGACGGATTCACCAGTTGGTACCAGCCTCAGTCATTTTGATTCTAGTCTTTGTCATGGCATCATTCTGTCACATATTACGTTCCGATTCAAATCCAGTCGCATCCGCAAGATGCACCGACCGATTCGATACGGTGCACCCAGCTGCTCGGCCTCATTTCAGTACATGCGCCAGAGACAGATTCACTAGTTGGTACCAGCCTCAGTCATTTTGAGTCTAGTCTTTGTCATGGCATCATTCTGTCACATATTACGTTCTGATTCGAATCCAGTCGCATCCGCGATTCGATCCGGTGCGCCCAGCTGCTCGGCCTCATTTCGATACATGTGCCAGAGACAGATTCACTTCGAAGGTTTCAGTCATTTTTGATTCTCATCTTTGTCATGGTATATAATTTCTGTGTCACCTTACCACGTTCCGACACAAATTTAGTCATCTCCCCGCACTATTTCGTCTCGGCGTGCCCAGGACCGGCCTCATTTTGGTACATGCTCCAGAGTCCATCGTGCTCAGTCGCTAAACAAGTGGCATGGCGATTCAGGCTCTGTCATGGGAGTTCAATCATTTCACCTCACGTAGTTGCGCTCTGACTCGAATTCCATGGCATCTACGATGTTATTAATTCGTCCCGGTGTGCCCCAGGTATTGGGCCTCATTTCACCGTTGTCTCATTTCAGTACATGCTCCAGAGTCCGGTTCGCAGTCACTCGCAATGCGGTACGACCGAGCCAGGCCTCTGTCATGGGAGGTTCATTTCATCAAAGGCAACATGTCATTTCATTTCATTTGTATTTTAGGTAAAAGGGTGACTAGTGCGCTCAACCAATATATAAATTAATTAAAACAGTAAAATAGAAGGAAAGCAGCCAACATATAATTATATATATATATATATATATATATATATATATATATATATATATATATATATATATATATATAAGTGATCTCACACTGTAATAAAATAAGTATAAAAATCGTCACCGCTCACGTGACTTTGTCAAAGGGTATGCATACCCTTTGACCAAGTCACGTGAGCGGTGATGATACGCGTGAGGGAGGAAGTCAGGTGCCTATTGTTTACTTCCGTTTTTTGTCCGAAACCGGATGTTTGCCCATCTGTATGCGGTTACCAGCAAACCTATATGTGAGTGGATATTACTGTTATTAAAATTGTTTTTAATTACTACACATTGGAGCGCTTTTCTTGTATCTTATACCCTTGTATGCCACCCTGAGTTGGGAGTGATTTTTACCTTTCTGGAGCGCCGTTTGGATATGTGATATGGGGACCAGAGTGTGATACATGAGAGCCCATAGGAGCCTATAGGAAGGCGGGATATGCTTGTGAGCGTCTAACCAGGATCACCAGGATCACCATCCAAAGGTTATCTGCTATACTAGGCCTGTAGGGGCCGCTATTAGAGGTGAGAGGCTGGGGGAAACAGTGGGGTGCACCCCTGAAAACAACACGGAGCACTTTCTTCCAATTGCATGGATCAGCACTGAACTTTGATACACATAGCTACTTGGAACTCTTTTGTTTGCACATATCAAAAAGATTGATTATTATTATCTAAATACGTACTGTGTGGGTATTTTGACCCCTTCACTTTTTTCTGCGATTTGCACAACAAACTGGCACCACCATATTTATTTTAATATATTTTTTTGGATTTTTCACCTATTTTTTGCTGCTGTTCATTGAGGAATTTTTGCAGTGATTTAGTTTACACCATTAGTCAATTTTACTTAGTCACATCGTTACTGTATTTGGATTCCTATGCACTTTTATATTTTGCTGCACTTTTATATTTTGCCACACACACATACCAGTGATTGGTTTTATGTTCCATATTCTTCCACGTTGCACTGAAAATACGTCCTTCAGAGACCATTTATATAGTGGTTAGCGTCACATACCCCCCTTTTTATACTTATTTCATTTGTATTGCTGTCTGTCATTTCATTCCATTTCATTTCATTTAATTCATTTCATTACGGACTGGAGCATCGTGGACACGGAGCTGTTCTGCCAGCACTTTGCGGGCCTACGGTCACCACTGTGCGCCATATGCCAGTCAGCGACCCACACCGCCGTCTGGTGTGCCAACGCAGCCTCCGTCCACTAGGTAGACAACCGGGCCACTACTAGCACGGGTCAGGGTGAGCAAGCCCCTGCACAAGGGCCGAAGATGAACAAACTAGGACGACTAGTTTGGACGGCCGGGAAGCAGCAATTTGCAACAACTATAATTATGGCTCCTGCAACTTTAGCCAGTGCCGTTTACTACATGTATGTTCCCTATGACAGAGGACGCACCCCAGGCTCCTATGTGAGGTCAAGCAGAGGAAGGCATGACTAAGCCGGGTCAATCTCGTATGGCTCGGCATCTACTTGACCTCACATCCCACTCCATCGCTGGCCGTCTACCTCATCCGAGGCTTCACAGACGGGTCCCACACCGGGCTCATCTCCCTGCCCCACACCACCCACGAGTGCAGGAACCTACGTTCCGCAGCCACAGATGAACAAACCATCGACCAACTCCGCCAGACAGAATTAGACCGGGACTTTATGATAGGCCCTTTCAATCCAGCCCCCCTTCAACACATGGAGGGTTAGCCCTATCAGGCTTGTACAAGGGAAGTTCTCTGAAAAAAAATAAAACGTCTAATTTACGACTTGTCAGCGCCTCATTCCTCCGTTAACAGTCTCAACTCTCTTACCCCCTCTGATGAGTTCTCCCTTAAATACGCCTCAGTGGACATGGCCATCCAAGCCATTCTCAAGACAGGTGTAGGCACCAGGCTTTCCAAGGCAGACATATGAGATGCCTTCAAGTTGTTGCCCATACATCCCTCCCTTTGGTGCTGGCATGGCATCAAAGGGAAGGAGGCATATTATTTCGCCACCAAATTGACCTTCGGGTCCAAAAGTAGACCCTGGCTATTTAACACGTTTGCCGAGACCCTCACGTGGATCCTCCTGCAAAGCACAGTGCCAGGAGGTTGTCCATTACCTGGACGACTTCCTGCTGATAGAACCACCCGGGACAACCCCAAGTGACCTCAACAAGCTAAGGGTCGTTTTTAACAACTTGAACGTCCCCATCGCGGAACACAAGGTTGATGGCCCAGCACGAAAGATCACGTTCCCGAGCATCAACCTGAACACACAAGTCATGCAAGCCAGCCTTCTCCCAGACAAACTGGACTGCATCAGAACGGTTCTTCGGGAGTTCACTCGTGCCGGGGGATGTACTCAGAAGCAACTTCGCGGGATGCTGAACTTTGCGATGAGGATCATCCCCCAGGACCGCTCCTTCGGGGCCCGGCTGCTGGTATACCTGTCTCACAACCAGGACCCAGATCAGGTCATCAGACTTGATGCCGCAGCCGTAGCAGACCTGGCCATGTGGGAGGAGTTCCTTCTAACTGGAACAGCGTGTCACTCTTCATTCCCTCAGTGTCCTCCCTGTCACCACAGGTGGTGACAGACGCGGCGGCTTCCACAGGGTGTGCCGCCATTTTTGTCCATTTATGGTTTGCAGCCCCCTGGCCTCCACAGGCACTAGCCACACCCGGCTTCACCACAACGTCTGCCTCTTTGAGCTCTACCCCATCGTGGCAGCCGCTCACCAATGGGGCCAGAGCTGGTCCGGACAGACCGTAGCGTTTACAAACCGACAACCTGGACACAGCAGAGATCCTCAGGAAAGGCAGGTCCAAGTCCAGGCCCGTCATCTCCTTCCTTCGTAGGCTGGTTCAGTTGTCCCTTCAGCACCAATTTAATATCTACTGTTCGTTCATCCCAGGGAAGTGCAACTTAGCAGCGGACGCGCTTTCCTGTTTTAACTACGTTTCCTTCTTCGAACAGATGCCTGAAGCCAGTCCCCGGTCGGACACTATCCCGGACTGGTCACAACTGACCCTAAATTAACTCAGCACCTACAGTCAGCTACCAACCTCGTCAACGCATCACTCTCCCGCAATACCCGCAAGGCCTATCAGACAGCCTGGAGGGCATCCAACAAGTTCTTGCCTCAATACCCCCGAGAACCATCCAGCGTCAATCAGATTCTGGCCTTTATTTCCTACTGCCACTCACACCTGGCATTATCCCACAATACCATACGGCTGTACCTGGCTGGCGTACAGCACTACATGTCCCTCCAGGACCCCACGAGACCTTCCGTATTCTCGTTCCTTGCAGTACGGGCCGTCCTGCGCGGAATTCAGAAACGTCAGCCTGTAGTCGGCCCAATCGACTACCGATAACCGGAGAGTTCTTCAGGGACATGTCCACCATCCTGGACAGGTCCCCATTCAGGCTTCTCCCCAGTACGGTCCTACAAGCCCCCATACACTTGGCCTTTTATGGGTTTCTATGACCCAGGGAGTTTACCTGCAACCACCCGGCTGGTCCAGTGTTACGCAAAAGTAACTTAGTCCACCACCAGGAGCATTTCGTTCTACACCTGACTGTGTCAAATACTCAGCAGCTAGGTGCAGGAACGGACATACACCTCTTCAAAACCCACAATAACTGGTGCCCAGTTGCCACACTGAACCGGTTGGTGACACTTCTGTCCGATCGACCAGACACCAGCCCTCTTCTGCCTTTTCCTGTGAAACCACTCAACACGTCCCAGTTCATGGAACATACCCGGATTCTCCTCAGCAACCTACACCTGAACCCCAGTCGGTACTCCGGGCATTCATTCCGGACCGGGGCAGCCACAACAGCATTCCGGCAGGGCTTCCTGGACCACATCATCAAAAAGCTAGGTAGATGGAAGTCAGCCGCTTCTCCCGCTATATACCTAATCCACAAGTGGAAACGGCCCAGGCATTTGCCAAGCTTACCCAGGGACTTGTCTCATCAATTAAGCTATTCCCTACCTGAAGGTTTTGCCCCCTTATTTTGGTGTACCATACGATAGACCAAGGCACACTTTCAGGTCCATTTCATGTTGTTGTTGTTTCATGTTGTTGTTAAGTTTGTGTTAAACCTGTATGTCATCTTTACTCGTATCGGCCATAGGGCTCTAAACCATAAATATATATATATATATATATATATATATATAATTTTTATAAATTTTATCATCTTTTAATATATTTGTCAGGTTGTGCATATATGTATATATACCTAAGTTATTTTTTACCCAGCAGCAAGCAATATTGTATTAAGGATATGGAGTCCGGTCTTTTACATAAAAGAATCCACGAGGGTAATGGACATTATGACATGATGGGCTCATTGTCTAGTATGCATGGAGGAGGCATTGTAGATGTACCATACCTGGTCCGATGGACTGGTGTTCTACATATTAGTAAATTTGTATAAGCTGCTGTGGCGGTATATATATATATGTATATAAATACATTTATACATCAGCATGCCTTAAGGAACATTGCATTTAGAATAGGGTTATTCCGTGAGTCCCGTTTTTGCATTAAAAAATATCTTGAGGGGTGAATGGATGTTTTTACAGAACTATACTATGCAAGCAGGAGGTATGGAAGATGTAACAAATACAGACGGGCAGTTGGTTGTTATGCACATAGTATACTGACTTTGTTAGTTTTTACTGCTGGGGCGACATATGGCTAATATAAATATTAACTACATCATGTAGCATTAAGATGTATGTCCAATAGGAGAGTGTAGTCTTTTATATATACATATCCTTTTATATATATTTTTTATATATGTATCTTATGTTTATTTATTTATTTTTCTTTTTTGTCTTCGATACATATAGCTACTATTAAAGGCATTTCTTGCATATATATGCATTGAGATAGCCAGCGAATTTGTATTAGAAAGATATGTTGCAATATGAGTACAATGTATTGTATCTATTTGTTCTTTCGTTGAATGGAGGAAACGGAATGATGTTAATACAACTCTGGTCACTATGGCTACCCCCATGCTGTTAGAGCAAGTATAAAGCTCTGCATAAGCGTCACCTGGGTCATTACCCATGATTAAGTCACGTGAACAGTGACGCAACGCGTCGGGAAGAGGAGCCAGTGACGTCTGACTGTTTCCTACGTTACCTAATACGATTACATGCTATTCGGCTAGAGGCGGTTTGTGAGTACGCTAGTGATATAAGTTGCTAGTCCTTGTCTTTTATCACAGGTGCACACTATTGTCTCTCTCTCTCTTCATTTATGTATGATGCCCTGAGGTCAAGAGCCGGTCCACAATAGAGGAATACCATAAGTTTTACACCCAGAGTAAGCTGGATTGCATGGTTTGCACAAGACGGTGTATGGGCAGCTATTTTCTGGTTGAATTGTCAGCAGTCTTTGAGTATCTGAGCAGTTTCTGAACAATAGGACTAAATATCTGTTTGCAGTGTGATATGCTAATTGGACAGTCATCACTACCACACAGCCATATGTGATATTGTATATGTCCCACAGTTTTTTTCATTCTGAGTTTTACATACCAGTATATTGAATTTTATTTGCCCATTGTTATTTATGTCATTTTAACCATTCTTCTATAAGTGTCTATTGCACATCCATATTTCTACAACCATTTTCTGGATGGAAGGGATATTTGTTTGTTAGTTTTTTCACATGGATTAAGAGTAAGGAAGCACTCTTGAGGACACAGAAGTATTTAGAATTTTGTATGATTAGCTATTTGTCAGCACATGTAATTAGCACCGTATCACAATTTATGAATTTTGTCACTTTATCATAATTTATGCATTTTTGCACATGTAAATTGCACCCTATCACAATTCATGAATTTAGGTATTTGTTCTTAGCACATTGTGTTTTGGCTTTAACGGAAGGAGTTTCTATAATTTTATTTCACCACTAAGTCGCACAGTGATTGTGTGCATATATATTATTTCTATTAGCGCACTAATTTTTTACATTTTATTTAATTTGAATATCCATCTGGCCTTTCATTGCAGCAACTTCCCTCTTAGGTCCTCTCTCACCCTTTCTAGGGCCGTGAAACATACCATTGACATATCATTCTTATGGTGTAGAGCTACATGTCTTCCTATGGGGTTATAGAGTAAATTTTTCCTTATGTAGTAAATATGATCATAGATTCGTCTCCAAAAGTTCCTAAAGGTCTTGCCCACTTAGAACGATCCACATTGGCAGAACGCTATGTAGACAATGCCCTTTGTTTGACAGTTGGCAGAGAATCTCATATTATACATCTCAACATTTGGAAGTAGATAAGAGGAACCTTCAAATGCCCAACTGCAATATTCACATCCATAGCATCTAGACATCCCCATCGGCTCATCCTCACCCTCCGCCCATTCTTGGAAGTGAGTGTGGACCAATCGGTCTTCGAGAGACTGGCATTTTTTGTAGGTAATTTGAGGAGCAGCACCAATGTATTTGCTAATAATCCGATCGCCTGTTAAAAGGTGCCAGTGCCTATTAATTACGTTGTGTATATTTTCGGGATTACTAGAATACGTGGTTATTACGCACGTAACATTTGCCTGCTTTTTCTGTTTATTTTCAAACAGCAAATTGATCCTGTCTCTATCAATAGCTTTTTTGAAAGCTTTTTTGAGAATAGTTTTGCTATAGCCTCGTTTACTAAGACGATCTCTCAACAGATTGGCTTCAACTCTAAAGTCCTCTTCAGTTGAACAATTTTGTCTGAGGCGCAGGTACTGTGAGTATGGGATGCTCCTAATTAGAGACTGGGGATGCGAGCTTTCCGCATGGAGAATGGTATTTCCAGCAGTAATTTTTCTGAAAAGTGATGTGTCAATGGTTCCATCTTCTTGTTTCCGGATGGTTAAATCCAAAAATGGCAACGATCTCAAGTGTTCCACCGTGAACTTGAGATTGTAGCCGTTGATGGATAACCATTCCATAAACTCAATCAGGTCATCTAAGCCTGCGTCCCACACCATGAAAATATCATCGATATACCTGTACCAGCATTGAATGTTGGCTAGGTATATCGATAAATCTAGATTGGAAAAAAGTGACCGCTCCCACCCCCCTAGGTACAGGTTTGCATAGGGTGGGGCACAACATGTCCCCATCGCCACCCCCTGTACCTGGAGGTAGAGGGAGTCATCAAATTAAAAAACATTTTTGGACAAAATATGTCTCAATAATCGCAATATGAATATATTATAGGGTCTATACATTGCATCACTCTCATTAAGGAGAGCTTCCTTAATGAGAGTGATGCAATGTATAGACCCTATAATATGTTCAGTACAAATTGCTTATGCGAATGCGCCATTGCCGTGATGGTCGGGGCGTACGCATCTATGTACTGGATATGGGCAGCGGCACATCGTATGTGGCATCGGCGCACTTTTAATGCATCAACACACACTCCAGCTGTTACTAATTATTATTTGTCTTGGCGGTCTTTTTTTGGCGCCAAAGCGCCCATATATACAGCCAAGGGTGTATGAGTCAGTGTGTGCGGTGTGTTCACCATATGGACATGGTCAAAGGTAGTACCAAGCCTCTATTCTTAACAATTGGTTAGGTGGTTTGGGTGTTTATTATATTTCTACATATATCTATTGCTGATTGAGTCTTTTTTGTTTTTTTCTTGTTATAGTGGAAATTATCTGCTGGAATATCCTGTAGGATACTTTCACCTTATGATACTATTGTGATAGTGGTAGGAACAATCATCAACTCTCGACGCAACTACGCAAACCCTCTCTACATAGGACTACCTAAATTCCAGATTGCACGCCTACAAGTCATTCAAAACACGGCAGCAAGACTAGTTACAGGAACAAAAACATGGGAATCTGTCTCCCCCTCCCTTAGGATCATACACTGGCTAACCGTAAAGGATCGTATCACATTCAAGACCCTCTGCCTGACCCACAAATGCACACAAGGAGATGCTCCTCAGTACTTATGCAAAAAAATACAACACTACACTCCCAATCGCAACCTCCGATCAAACAACCAAAACCTCCTCCTCGTCCCCAAGTCCCAGTACAAATCAAGGGGAGAACGAAGATTTGCAGTTCAAGGACCACGGCTATGGAAAGCTCTACCTACGAACATCCGCTTGGAAAAAGACCATCGGGCCTTCAGAAAAAAACTCAAGACCCACCTCTTCTAAGAAGGAATCAACGCAGATCGGATCAAGCGCAGAGAGGCGATTCAGTTCGCAGTTGCAGCGCTATACAAATCATTCATTCATTCATTCATTCATTGTATCGTTTGGAAATTTCATCTGTCCTACTACCTACCTATCATTAATATCGGTCTAGGGACAGGATTTGCCCCCTGATGGCCATTCTCAGGTATTTGTCTGGTCAGGCACTTCAGTTGGATTAGTAAACTTTTAATCGGTTCCTCTATTGATATATTTGTTATTGCCTATAGGGACGGTATCATTTGGATATCTATTTGGAATCCTTGTTCTTTGTTGGCTGACCGGTACCATATTAGTGTTTACAAGTGTTCATAGGCATACTTGAGTGGTCGTCTGAGTGTGGCAGGCGTAAGTATCTTTAGGACTTATCTACAGCGATTGGCTATTACAGCATCTATATCCGGACGAATGTATATTATATATTTCTTCTTTTCTTTCTTATAAACAGATTCATTCCTTTGCCAACTTAAGTCCCCTGTGCACGTAAATATCGTCCATTCCTATTGTCCCACTTAAATCTATGGGCAATACACCACCTCCAGGTTATTAAGCCACTCTTGGTGTTGGCTTTTTGGGTTTAGACCAAGTTAAGGTAGGCTTGTATAATCGAGTAACTAAACATATTGGTGACATCTGTACCAGTGAATTACTAATAAACTTATATATGATATAAATTTGACCTACATATCTCATATCTCCCATGTTTTCTGTGATTTCTATAGGTGTCATGATCATATCTACTTGGTTCTGAAGAAGCCTTTGGCGAAACGCCTCAACCAGTATTTATGACACCCTCTATGATTCTAAATATCCTCATGTGTGTCACGCTCCGAGTATGGCGGGAAACAGGAGGTGGATCCCCTATGCCAATGAGGCGATAGCACGGGTTGTATTGGAGGACCGGTTCTAATGTTGCTACTGGTTTTCACCAGAGCCCGCCGCAAGGCGGGATGGACTTGCAGCGGCGGTAGCAACCAGGTCGTGTCTTCCAATAGCAACTCGACCCCACTGACAGCTGAGACAGGCGCGGTACACAAGGATTAAGCAGAGGCATAGCAAAAGGTCAAGGCAGGTGGCAATGGTTCGTAGTCAGGGGCAACAGCAGAGATCTGGATACACTAGTAGGAGCAAAACACAAAACGCTTTCACTGGGCACTAAAGGCAACACAAGATCCGGCCAGGACAGGAAGGGGAAGTGGGTTTATGAAGGGTTCTGGAAAACGGTAATTGGACCAGGCACCAATTGATTGTGCGCTGGCCCTTTAAATGAAGGCAGTGTCGCGCGCGCGCCTGTGGAGTGGGGGCGCGTGCGCGCCGGAAGGAGCCTGAGGGGACAGGTGAGGGGAGCGGGATGCGATCCCCGGGCGGGCCGTGGATCGCATCCCGGAGACAGAGCAGCGCCTGCGGTCAGGGGAGCTGACCGAGGCGCTGCAGGGCAGAGGACGCCGTGAGCGCTCCGGGATGGATGGGACACCCGGAGCGCTCGACCTTACAGTACCCCCCCTTGGGTCTCCCCCTCTTCTTGGGCCTCCCCCTCCTCCTGGAGCCCAAGAACCTGAGGATGAGATCCTTGTCAATGATGTTACCCTCAGGTTCCCAGGACCTCTTCTCAGGACCACAATTCTCCCAGTCAACAAGATAGAAGCGTTTACCTCGGACGGTTCTAGAGGCGAGGATCTCTTTAACGGAGAAGATGTCGGAGGAGCCGGTGACCGGAGCAGGAGCGGTGACCTTGGGGGAGAAGTGATTAAGAACAAAGGGTTTGAGGAGGGAAACATGGAAAGAGTTGGGGATGCGGAGGGAAGGAGGAAGATGCAGTTTGTAGGACACGGAATTGATCCGAGCCTTGATCTTGAATGGACCGAGGTAGCGGGGACCCAACTTGTAACTGGGGATGCGGAACCTGATGTACCTGGAGGAAAGCCACACCCTATCACCAGGGGAGAATACAGGAGAAGGTCTTCTTTTACTGTCAGCATGTTTCTTCATGCGAGAAGAGGCCAGGGCAAGCGACTTTTGGGTCTCTTTCCAGATAGACGACAGCTCTTGGGTGACTTTGTCTACAGCGGGGACTCCGGAAGAAGTGGGGATGGGTAGGGGGGAAGAGGGTGACGGCTGTAAACCACAAAGAAGGGTGATTTAGAGGAGGACTCAGATTCTTTCAGGTTGTAAGAAAATTCGGGCCAAGGGCAGGAGGTCAGCCCAGTCGTCTTGACAAGCAGAGACAAAGTGTCGCAGGTAGGCCCCAAGGGTTTGGTTGACTCTCTCCACTTGTCCATTGGACTGTGGATGGTAGGCAGAGGAGAAGTCCAGTTTGACTTTTAATTGACTGCAGAGAGCTCTCCAGAATTTAGACACAAACTGGACGCCTCTATCCGAGACTATGTGAGATGGAAGTCCATGAAGACGAAAAATCTGGAGGAAGAAATGTTTTGCAAGTATAGGTGCAAAAGGGAGACCTGGAAGCGGGACAAAATGTGCCATTTTGGAGAAACGATCCACGACCACCCATATAGTAGTGTGGCCGTGGGAAGGAGGAAGGTCCGTGATAAAGTCCATAGCTATGTGGCCCCAAGGTCGTTCAGGAACAGGCAGAGGGTGAAGAAGACCAGCAGGCTTTTGGTGAGGGGTCTTGTCTCGAGCACATATAGTACAGGCCTGTACGAAGTCCGTCACATCCTTTTTTAAGGAGGGCCACCAGTAATACCTGGAAATCAGTTGGGAGGATTTCTTGACTCCAGGATGACCAGCCAGATGAGAGGAGTGACCCCATTTGAGGATCTGGAGACGAAGACGTGGAGGGACCAAGGTTTTCCCAGGAGGAACTTGCAGCAAGGAGGCAGGAGCTGAAGAGATCAGACACTCAGGAGGTACAATGTGTTGTACAGGAGACTCGGACTCAGAAGTATCGGTGGAACGTGATAGGGCGTCAGCCCTGACATTCTTGTCCGCAGGACGGAAATGGATCTCGAAATTGAAGCGGGCGAAAAACAACGACCACCTAGCTTGGCGTGGGTTTAATCGCTGGGCGGACTGGAGATAAGAAAGATTTTTGTGATCCGTGAAGATCGTGATGAGGTGAACGGATCCCTCAAGGAGATGTCTCCATTCCTCAAGTGCTTGCTTAATGGCCAGTAATTCACGGTCTCCGATGGAATAGTTCTTTTCAGGGGGGAAAAAGTCTTAGAAAATAAACCACAGGTGATGTTCTTGCCCTTGGAGTCTTTCTGGAGAAGCACGGCTCCAGCTCCCACAGAGGAGGCATCGACTTCCAGGAGAAACGGTTTGAGAGGATCAGGCCTGGATTTTGTGATCCGTGAAGATAGTGATGCCGCACTGATGGCGGAGACTAGATCAGGTTGCAGAAGGAGAGACAGGAATTCTGTGGCGAAAGGATAGTGTTGGGTTTCAGATTCCTGGGGGTGTTCACGTGAAACATTCTAGAGAGAGCGTCTGGCCTTTCCATTTTTTGAGCCGGTGGGGGTGGGGTGGTGGTTGGGTGTTGGCTGTGTAAGAGATATGAAAATTAAATCTTGCAAAAAAGAGAGCCCAACGGGCTTGTCTGGGCTTTAAGCGTTTGGCTGTCCTTAGATACTCAGGTTTCTGTGGTCTGTCCAAATCATGACCAGGATGGGAAGCCCCCTCCAGGAGATACCTCCATTCCTCCAGAGCAAACTTAAATGGCCAGTAACTCTCTGTCTCCCACATCGTAGTTCCTCTCTGGAGGACTTAACTTACGTGATGCAAAAGCCACAGGGTGTAACAGGGCCTTGGGACCCAGTCTCTGGGATAAGATAGCTCCAGTAGCCGTCTCTGATGCATCCACCTCCAGCACAAATGGAAGGGTTGGATCTGATCCCTCAAGGAGATGTCTCCATTCCTCAAGTGCTTGCTTAATGGCCAGTAATTCACGGTCTCCGATGGAACAAGTTATACACAGGTGATGTTCTTGCCCTTGGAGTCTTTCTGGAGAAGCACGGCTCCAGCTCCCACAGAGGAGGCATCGACTTCCAGGAGAAACGGTTTGAGAGGATCAGGCCTGGATAAAACGGGTGCAGAGGCAAAGACAGACTTGAGGTGGTTAAATGCCTCATCAGCTTGAGGAGGCCAGGACCTCGGATTCGCATCTTTTTTGGTTAGTGCCACAATAGGCGCGACAATGGTGGAGAAGTGAGAAATGAGCTGGCGATAATAGTTGGCGAATCCGAGGAAACGCTGGATGGCCCGTAGCCCGGTAGGTCGTGGCCAGTTCAGGACGGCAGAAAGTTTCTCAGGGTCCATTTGGAGACCTTGTCCAGAGACTAAGTAACCCAGGAAGGGAAGACTGCAGCGTTCAAAGAGGCATTTCTCTAGTTTGGCGTAAAGATGGTTATCACGGAGCCGTTGGAGCACTTGATGGACATGAAGACGGTGCTCCTCTAAGCTAGAGGAGAAAATCAGGATATCATCCAGATAGACAACAACACAGGAGTACAGCAAATATCTGAAAATCTCATTCACAAAGTCTTGGAAGACCGCAGGAGCATTGCATAAACCAAAGGGCATGACAAGGTATTCAAAGTGTCCGTCACGGGTGTTAAAGGCGGTTTTCCATTCATCGCCTTTACGGATACGGATGAGATTATATGCGCCCCGGAGGTCCAGTTTGGTGAAAATGCTTGCTCCACGCAAACGGTCAAAAAGTTCTGAGATAAGAGGCAGTGGGTAGCGATTCTTTACAGTGATCTTATTAAGACTACGATAGTCAATGCAGGGACGTAAGGACCCGTCCTTTTTGTCAACAAAGAAGAATCCTGCTCCAGCAGGGGAAGAAGACTTGCGGATGAAACCTTTCTTGAGGTTCTCCTGGATGTACTCTGTCATAGCTTGCGTCTCTGGGATGGAGAGAGGGTAGATCCTGCCACGGGACGGAGTGGTCCCAGGAAGAAGGTCAATAGGGCAATCAAAGGGTCTATGTGGCGGCAAGACCTCAGCTTGTTTTTTGCAAAACACATCAGCAAGGTCCTGGTAAGGCTTGGGGAGACTAGGCAGAGAGGTAGCGATGGAAACTCATTTAGTGGGCACCGCTTTGAGGCAATGCCTGTGGCAGGAAGGACCCCAACTTTTGATGTCCCCCGAGGCCCAGTCGAGGGTAGGAGAATGAAGCTGGAGCCAGGGTAGGCCCAAAAGGATCTCAGAGGTACAGTTGGGTAACACAAAAAAGTCAATCTTTTCATGATGGAGAACTCCAATTTTCATGAGGAGAAGTTTGGTGCGATAACGCACGATACAGTTCAAATTTTGACCATTTACCGAGGTGATGAAAAATGGCTTGACAAGACGGATGACTGGAACATTGAATTTGTTGATGAGTGAGGCTTCAATGAAGTTCCCTGTAGAGCCAGAGTCCAGAAAGGCTACAGCGGAGAAAGAGGATTTCTTGGTCAGAGAAATCCTCACTGGAACGGTCAGACGTGGAGAGGAAGAATCTACACCTAGCAATGCCTCTCCCACGTTAGCTAGGTGCGAGCGTTTCCCTGACACTGAGGGCGGATAGAGCAGTCCTTTAAAAAATGGTCAGGGCTGGCGCAATACAGGCACAGATTATGGTCTCGGCGGCGAGACCTCTCCTGTGTGGTCAGGCGTGACCGATCCACTTGAATAGCCTCCTCCGCGGGAGGCACAGGAACGGGTTGCAGAGGATTCTGGAAGAGAGGTGCCAGGCGAGGAAACCGCCTGACGTGAACAAAGTCCTTCTCCTGGCGTAATTCTAGGCATCTTTCGGTATAACGCATGTCAATGCGGGTGGCCAGCTGGATAAGTTCAGACAAGGTAGCAGGAATCTCTCGTGCGGCCAGCACATCTTTGACGTGACTGGATAGGCCTTTTTTGAAGGTCGCGCAGAGGGCCTCATTGTTCCAAGAGAGTTCAGATGCCAGGGTGCGGAACTGAATGGCGTAGTCGCCCCGTCTCGGCTGAGGAAGCCCGTGCTGGCTCCTCGAAGACACTACGAACTTCAGAAAAGAAGGCTGGAACTGAAGCTGTGGCAGGATCGCTACGATCCCAAAGCGGTGTAGCCCAGGCTAGGGCCTTATCAGATAGCAGGCTAACCACGAACGCCACCTTTGACCGTTCTGTGGGGAACTGGCCCGACAACATCTCCAGATGGAGGGAACACTGGGATAGGAACCCTCGGCACAGCTTGGGGTCCCCATTGAATTTGTCAGGAAGGGACAGGCGGACTCTAGCGGCAGCAACTCGAGGTGGAGGAGATGTAGGAGCTGGCGGTGGAGATGGCAGGAGCTGCTGTAACATAGCAGTCAATTGCGCCAATTGCTGTCCCTGTTGAGTGACCACCGTGGTCAGATCCGAGAGGCTAGGCAGCGGGACCTCAGCGGGATCCATGCCTGGATCTACTGTCACGCTCCGGGTATGGCGGGAAACAGGGGGTGGATCCCCTATGCCAATGAGGCGATAGCACGGGTTGTATTGGAGGACCGGTTCTAATGTTGCTACTGGTTTTCACCAGAGCCCGCCGCAAGGCGGGATGGACTTGCAGCGGCGGTAGCAACCAGGTCGTGTCTTCCAATAGCAACTCGATCCCACTGACAGCTGAGACAGGCGCGGTACACAAGGATTAAGCAGAGGCGAGGTCAAATGTAGCAAAAGGTCAAGGCAGGTGGCAATGGTTCGTAGTCAGGGGCAACAGCAGAGATCTGGATACACTAGTAGGAGCAAAACACAAAACGCTTTCACTGGGCACTAAAGGCAACACAAGATCCGGCCAGGACAGGAAGGGGAAGTGGGTTTATGAAGGGTTCTGAAAAACGGTAATTGGACCAGGCACCAATTGATTGTGCGCTGGCCCTTTAAATGAAGGCAGTGTCGCGCGCGCGCCTGTGGAGTGGGGGCGCGTGCGCGCCGGAAGGAGCCTGAGGGGACAGGTGAGGGGAGCGGGATGCGATCCCCGGGCGGGCCGTGGATCGCATCCCGGAGACAGAGCAGCGCCTGCGGTCAGGGGAGCTGACCGAGGCGCTGAAGGACAGAGGACGCCGTGAGCGCTCCGGGATGGATGGGACACCCGGAGCGATCGGCGTTACAATGTGACTGTACATGTCTTATTATTTTTTAATTCAATGTATATAAGATTATATTTGGTATCAATAAAAATAATAGACATAATTTGTCTTTTTGTTATGCGTGTGGAGGGTGATGACAGAGCTCATTTCTTTGAAGACCCAGAGACAGCCATAGCATGGCTTGAGCAATGGGATGCACACAAATAAGTATATATGTAACTCTGCATATACTTGCACTATCCGCCCTCATGTACTCCCCCTCTTTATATTGTTTTTTGAACAAAAACCCTTATCACCTACAGCACGAGGGCAGAACATAAGCTGCATATTAACAAGCCCTGGGACACCATACCCACGGAGGGGATGACGCTCCCATGTCCCCACTTCTCCTGAAACACCCACCATTTCATACACACCCAATATTAATGTACCTGTTTGTACCCTATGCGGCGGGTGAGGCACTTGACTGCATAATGACATTGCTCTTTGATTCAGATGAACACCTTCGTCTGAAGGGTTTGAGCCATATACCTTTGAACATGCCCTGACCCATCCGGATCACTTACCAAAACTTGGGACAGCTCTCTTATTGTTAAACTGGGTGTGTTGCCTGACGACAAACTCGCCACATCCTACTTTAAGCCGCATGCTAAATGTAATATTTTAAATACCATCTCAACCCGTCATAGGGTCATGTCACTATTACCTACTCCTGGAATAGACTTACAAGCTTCTTTCTTGCTAGCGGAGGGAACCACCTCACTCAGATCGGTAAACACAGTCCTACAATGTGTCACGTAGCACAGCAAAGTTTCGCCCCATGCTCTAAAATGCACAACCTGTGTTGGAACGTATGGCTTGATGCTGGGATACCGGTTGATAAGGACTATACATATGTCTTAATACTCCTATGCTTTTCCTTCAGAGGTTGGACACTGTTTATGCCCAGTTGGCAGTTAGGGGTTAATGCCCGCATCAGTTGGGGACAGTGCAGGGAGGGGAGGGGGGATATAAGGTTTACAATGTTTAAAGATGGTCTTTTTTTTCAGCACATATCTATTTTTTTTGGTACCGCATAACTGTAATAATGCCGCTGGGGACTGCCCCCGGCTGGGAACGGTCGCCCAATCTACCGGCCCCTAGGGGTAATCTATTCACACTACACATTCCAGAGGGGTTTCCCTACTGATAGCCAAGACTACACACTTTGAGCTCCAGGACTCAGTGATAGACCCACTGGGTAGATTTTTATTCATAAAAGCAAAGTTGCATGGAGACATGGTCCTCATACTAGCGTTTTATGTACCACCACCATTTCAATTCAGTGTGCTGAGAGAGGGCTTAAACTATATGGCATTACACCCTGCTATACCAGCAATATGGCTGGGTGATTTTAATAATGTGTTAGACAAAACCCTTGACAGACTGACTGGACCCTCACAATCTCTAGTACGCACCCACCCAATGAGATTTGCACGACTTCTTAATGACTTCAATCTAGTAGATACGTGGAGATCTAGACACTCTACAAAACAGGCCTTTTCCGCATCTCACCAATCTATGTCCTGTATAGATCTCATACTCCTCTCCAGATCACTCCTCCCTAGGCTAATGGATGCAGGTTTTTCACCAAAATCACTGTCTGATCATTGTCCATACTGGACTAAACTCTCTTTGCCGCATACACTCCCCCCGACAACATGGCGCCTTAACCCCTTTTGGTTAACTCTCCTACCGGAGAATAACGACCTTGTGCCCGGCTGGGAGAAATTTTTAGAGACTAATGAGAGCTCAGCACAGCTGCAGATAGTATGGGAAGCATTTAAGATACACGCCAGAATGACTCTCACGACCCATATTAATAAACTGAAAAGCACTTTCACAACAGCCATAGACACAGCGACATCTAACTTACTGACTGCGGAGAGGGAATCTCTCAACGACCCCACAGCAGAAAAGGCAGGCAGCCTCCAACTATGCTCTAGGACACTAGATCAGTTGATCTACGAAAAGTCCAAACGTAAACTCTTTTTCCTCAGACAGAGGTCATTTGAACATGGTGAGAGAGCGGGGAAGTTGCTAGCTTACCTAGTCCATTGTGAGGAGAGACCCCCGGTGGTGATCTCCCTTCGCTCCCCTGACAGCATCCTCGTGACTGAACCTGTTCAGGTCACGACGATGTTTCACAACTTCTTCACCTCTTTATACGAAACTACTAGCTCGGATGACCTCTCTCAGATGGAGTCTTTTCTGGCTAAGATACAGATCCGCAACTGACTGAAGACCAGACCCAGGCACTAGAGGAACCTCTGATACAAGAGGTAATCTCTAAAGCCATAGAAGAATTCCCTTCATCTAAAGCCCCAGGCTCAGGTGGCTTACCCGTGGAATTTTATTCCACATATTTAGATCTACTGGTCTCTAGGCTGCTGGCACTATATAAATCCATCTTTGAAAACTCTGACCTCCCGGCCTCCATGAGGGAGGCAACCATAGTGCTAATTCCCAAACCCGGTAAGGACCTGCACCTTCCAGAATCTTACCGCCTTATCTCCTTGCTTCAGGTGGATGTCAAAATACTTGCAAAAGTGCTTGCCATCTTTCTTAACAAGGTTATTCTCTCGCTGATCCATGCAGACCAAGCGGGCTACACACAGACACATCCACTAGGAGAGATGACACAGACATATTCACACGAAGACACTTTGACCAGTTGGAACAGCTGAATTCTCCCAGAAGTCTAAGAACGTAATTTCCTGCTTCTTTTTGGTTACAGACAGCATGGAGACAGAAGGCAGCAGCCATGAAGCACGCATGCTTTTATAAGTTTATTACAGCTTTATAACTATTTATTCTATTTCATATATGACTTTGTTTTTAAGTCAGTCTGACTATCAATGCTATTCATCCAGAAACGCCCTTGAGATACAAGAATATTAGTTATTATTTCTATGCTTCATTTGACGAGTCTCAATTTTGACGGAAATCTCGATCCTTGCTGAGGGGGGAGAGATTAGCGCAGTTTTGCGAACATTCAAGTCTCGAGAAAAAGATGATCAATAATCATCCAAGAGGCGCTTGTGTTGCTCCAGATTTAGACAACAGTTCAGTAACAGACGGTTGAAGACGAGTAATTCTTCTAAATATGGTGAGTAAAAGTTATGGAATTTATTGATGAAATAGCTAGAGAAAGCAAGCTAGAGTTTAAAGCCCCATACACACGGTCGGATTATCGCATGGATTCTGTCCGATCGGACAATGTTGTTGAAAAATCCGACCGTGTGTATGCACCATCGGACAGTGTACGTCGGATTGTCCGACGGACAAAGTCCTATCTCCTGCTGGATCGATTTTTTGACAACACGGTCCGATCACACCAAATCCGATCGTGTGTAGCGTTGTCCGACGGACAAAGTGCTACGCATGCTCAGAAGAAATTCTGTGACGGAAGCGCTCGGTCAGGTAAAACTACCTTTCCTAATCGACACAGCACATTCGTCACGCTGCAAGGTTAAAATGTCTTTAATGCAGCGCATTCTCTTTTTCTTTACAATGCAACAAGAATGACATGTTTTAGCTGCTCCTATTCACCCGCACTTCTCACAAACTTAGTTCTTTATTACTTTTCAGGATTTATACACTACATGTTTATTTTTACTCAGATCGTAAAAGAATCTTTGTTATATTTTTCGGATGTTTTTTGTTTTGTTTTTGTTTTTTTGGGAATACATATTTGAAGGAGATTTTTTTTTTTTTTTTGGAGGGGGGTTGTGTCTCAACTTAGCAAAACCACATTATTAACATTAGTATTTGTTGCTTAAATTTACTAGGAGTTTGTTGGTTGTTGGTGCCCCTTGTTAATTATACTTTATTATTTGTGAAATGTACCTGCCTACTCAAAGAAAAACTGTCATTGTAGAAAAGTAAAACACAATAGGCAATGATTATTTCAAATCAAAAAAAACTTTATTTAGGTCTCAGCAACAAACCAAAGAGGAACGCAGCCATGGTGAAACTTGGGAAATTTGCAAAGCCTTGGCCCCCCACGGCAACCATCATTTTTCAAGCTTCGAAAATTGGGGGCCTGAGGAGTACCTATCTAAATAATAAGGGAGTGCAATCTGGTCCTGAAGTCCAAAACATCCGGAACTGCAGCAGATGCCATCTAGGTCCCCAGGCTCTGGTACTACGAGAGGCTCCATCTTCTCTCAGACCAGACTGAATCGTCACTTTCTTGTCTTCCTTGTACGCTTCCTTCCACGCTGTGGTGCTGGTGGGGTGGCAGAAGGAGGAGGAGGCGGAGCAAGGTGACTTTCGCAAACATGTGTGAGGGGAGTCATCTCCCCAGCCATCCCCTCATTTAGGATTTTGAGGATGACATCCTCACACATGCTGCGTTGCCCCGCCTCCATACCCGTCATTTTATTGGCAACCAAGGAGGCAAAGGCCTCCTCGTAGGTGGGTGTGGCATATAGGGAGGCTGAAGCATCTCGGATCAGCTGGAGCGCTGACTCTCCCACCTCCCCCATCCTTTTCGCCCTTCTGTAGGGAAGGCGGAGGGGAGAGACTTGGGAGACAGTCAGGCTCCTACGCCTACCCCCCTGTTGGCTGCCACTACCCACCTCTTGGCTGCCACTAACCCCTGCCTCCTCCTGACTGCCACATTCCCCAGCCACCTCCTGGCTGAGGTCTTCCTGTGTATGAAAAAGGGACATAGTTTCAGTTATTTGTTCATACAACACACACAATTCTCATCTAGTGACTGTTGCAAAATGTTTACAAATAGAAAACCATACAATTCTCAGCCCTGCAGTTTAGATTCTTCCCAAAAATGTCTCCAACACTACTGTCAGTTGATATGTCAATCATGTTAGGAACTAAGCAATTGGGGATCCTGAATTAACTGAACATCATTCATTATTCCCAAAAATGGTAACAAAACTACTATACCTGGCTCAAGCTGGGCGCCTGCACATCTTCCATACTGGAAGGCCCAGGTTGGTCCTCGGAAGCCTCATCAGGGGTGGCGTACGCGGAAGGACGCGTGCAAGGAAGAGTCGAGAGTGACTTCCTGACATTAGCCTGGTCTTTGAGAAAGTGGAGACTCTCATAGTACCAGAGCGTGGGGGCATAGACCGGTGCTGCTCCAGCTCCAGATGTTTGGGACTTCATGACCTTATTGCGCTCCCGGAAATAGGTAGTCCTCAGGTTAGCAATTTTTACTCTTAACTTACGAACATTTGCCGTGGGGAACGTTGGCTTTACAAATGCCAAAAGTTTCTGCATGGCTGCGTGCCTCTTTGGTCTGTTGCTATAGTCGCGGTGTTTTGCCTGCCATAATAGGGGCATTTCCCTGTATTTATCAATGAAGAGGGGGAGAAAACTCACATCGTTGAAGCCGTCCATAATCTCTGCAAGACACAACACCACACAAAACACTATAAATAATGTCAGTCCAAAGTCTCCTAATCTTCTCCATAAAGAAGCCTCAAGGTCTAATCAGTCTAGGCTAGTTATGTACCAACGTCAAATTGTACCTTCGTTATAGCGATCGTCTCGTGCGTGAGCTTTCTCTCCCCTCGTCTCCCAGATCGTGGCTACGACACAGGCGTGTGACGTTTTATATACAGTGCGCATGCGTCAAACTCCGCCCGCCCCTGACAATCTTTCTCGTCTATTCCCCACCCCTTCACTTTACGGCACAGTGGGGAGAGCACATGGCGGGGACACAGCAGGTGCGCCCCAAATATCCCACCAACGAGGAGGAGGACGATGAAAGTCCGGAGGCAGAAACGTCCCGATCCCAGAGCCTGAAATTCAAGGCCTCCAATATGTCATTTGGAGAAATGTTGGAGATGGTGGACATATTAAAGAGGAGCGACTATGATGGGAAGTATGGGCCTTACCTCAACCCCAATGTCCGCAAGGCCAAGATCATGTCTAAAGTTGTGAGGAGGCTGTACAATTATTTTGGGGTACAATGATCCAAGGAGCAACTGAGGAAACGCTGGTCAGACCTGAAACTGAGGGAGGCCGATCAGTACAGAAAGATCAAGCGAGTTCTTCAAAAAAGTAAGTAGTTGTGTTTTGTGTTTGATTTCTTGCTTGCATACTGCTCCATGTGTTTGGCTTTTTACAAAGTTGTACATTCCAAAATGGCCACTTTCAGGTTCGTCTGTGCATTCGATCGCACTCAACCTCGATCTTTCTGCCACTGTCATGTTCGTGTGTGTGTGTCCATTCGATCGTACTCAACCTCGATCGTTCGGCCACTTATAATACGATGTTTGGTGTTTTTTTTGGTCAAAGGAAGTTTGTTCTCACTAGAAATGTCATCAAGAATGTAAAGCCAATTTATTCAATGTAAAGGAGAGTAGCTGTTTACCCATCTGGACTGTAGAGCACTAGTGCTGGGACACCCAAACCCACTTTTAATTATGCTTTTCCACACATGTGCTCCAGTGGATACTAGAGGGGGGTCTCCATCAGACAAACTTCTACCAAAAAGCTAGTAAGTTTATCACCTTTACAAAGTGACTACATTCATGTTGGTGTCATTTGTAACTGGGCAAACAAAAATATTGTCCCTCACTTTCAAGCAATGTTTGACATTTCCTATTTCTGCCCTCAATAGATTGTGTTGCTAAATCTTCCTTTTGTACATTCTCATAGGGGAGCGAAAACTTGGGACGTCTGAGGAAACCCCAAAACCAACACCTCCCAAAAAAGGGGAAAGAGCAGAAGCAGAGGAGGAGGAGGAGGAGGAGGAAGGAGAGATCATAGAAATTGGAGAACTTGTCACCACAACAGGTGAGTGTGGGAGAACACAGCTACTGGTAAGCTAATCAATGTATGCCTGCCTCATTTCCAAGACCCTATTTTTTTTTGTTTTTGGTTTTTAGGTGACGTGGATGTTGTGGAAGAAAAATCGCACTTTACCACAGAGAGTGCCCACGTACTCATCGGTGAGATAATGGTCTGCAATAGAGATCTAGATTACATAAAGCAAAACCTCAATGATGTTCAACAAAAATTGAAGAACATCATTGATGTTTTAGGAAAAATCTGAAAACGCACCAAGTAATTAACACACATTTGTGGCTGCTTCTGAACACATTTGCAAGTTAAGAACTGTGTGAAATTTGGAACATGCACACATTGTGTCCACATGTGCTAGCTCCCATCATGGTGGAAGAATGACAACGTTTTTTTGGGGGGGCAATCACTTTACGAACTACTAAAGTGGTTGTGGTGAAGGGGTTGCACCCCCAAAAAACGTCCATTAATCCCCATGATGGAAAATGGCACTTTTGAAGATTCGAGGCATGTGTTTTACCATATAATGACCATTTTCATACCCAAATTGTGTGCATGTTCTAAATTTCCACTTTCCAGGGGTGACCCCCCATGTGATGAAGGCAAGATCAAACACACTTTGAACATATAGTCATGTCTGATCTTGTCTTCACTTTAGAAAGTTGAACTTTCCTAGTTCCTAGGTTCTGTTTTGCTCCATGCCTGGTTTTACAAAATGCGGAATGTTTGTAAACAATGTTGTAAATAACCAAGATGTTGTCAGTTTGGGCAAGAAGTTTGTAAACGCACTTGTGAATGTTTTGCAAGTAAACTTTTTGACTTTTCTAAATGTGTGGCTTCCTTATTTAAAAAACAAAATGCATTATGTAGGTCAAATGTAAAGGATTTGGGGGGGCAATGGGTGTTATTTACTAAAGGCAAGTCCAGTTTGCACTGCAAGTTTCTTTTCCAGGGCACTTTTTCACTGCACTTGTAGAGCATAGTGGATTTGACTTATGTAAATGACACCCACAGTGCTTTGTACGAAAACACGGAGCACAGCATTTTTGTGAATACACACATGTCTGACCTGGTGATGAAAAGGAGTATTTTGGGTGTCAGTTATGCACTACAAACCTTCTCTAGACCAAAGATTAGGTATCAAACACACAACATGAGAATAATCTTTTTGGGAAGAATAGACTGTTACCTCCTTCTGCCCAGAAAGTGCATTCCCACTGTCGAAGGCAAAGGGAAAAAATTTCAAGGTAAAATAAGCTAAAAAGAATACGGAAATGACAAGAAATCATAGGTTGGTTAAAAAAAAAATTTATTTAAAAATGCCTCTCACACATCGTCAGGCAGAGCAATGGCCCCCCTACCCACAAAGTAGTCCATATATTGCTCGCGGACCGCGCAGGCATTTAGAGGGGGCAAGCCTGGACGTGCCACTTGAAGGGCTGTGAGGTCAGCATTTGGAGGGCCCTCCACATCTGGGCCAACGGGCACCACATAGTTCCTGTTATGTCTTTTGAGGAAGTTGTGCAATATACAACACACAAGAACTATGTGGTTCAGTTTGTATTCCGCCAAGTTAATTGCCGTCAAGAACAGGCGGAAGCGGCTGGCCAGGATGCCAAAAGTGTTCTCAACAACTCTTCGGGCTCTGGACAGCCTGTAGTTGAAGACCCTCTGGTCTGGGGTGAGGGTCCTCATCGGGAACGGCCTCATCAGATGGGGAGTCAACGCAAACGCTTCATCTGCGACAAAGACGAAGGGGAGTCCTTCTGCATTCTCCTCTGGAGGTGGCAAGCACAGACTGCCACTTTGGAGACGCCAGTAGAACTCCGTGTGCGCAATGGCACCACCATCCGAGATCCGGCCGTTCATCCCACGTCCACATACATAAACTCATATGTCGCCGACACCACCGCCAACATCACTACACTATTAAACCCTTTATAATTATAATAGTAGGACCCCGAGTTGGGCGGTGGGACGATGCGGACGTGTTTCCCATCAATTGCCCCTCCGCAGTTAGGAAAGTCCCAACGGCTGGCAAAGTGGGAGGCCACAGTCTGCCATTCCTGTGGCGTGGAAGGGAACTGTGGAATGAAACCAGAAAAAAAAATTTGTCACTTTGCACATAAACATTGCAAGCAGATTAGACAATTAACATCTTGGAACAAGAGCATTGTTTAAAATTTGAGGCTGGAAAGTATTTGCACAGAAAAGTAGAGGCTCCCCTTCACAGATTAATCACCCCCCATCAATCCCCACACTTCTGATGGGCCATTGGCAATAACTAGGGTTTGGGGGGGGGGGGGTTGGACAGGTAACCCTCTGCACTTCATTGATTGGCAAATGGCTCAATAATGTGTGCTAGTTTGGCCAGACCCTCACTTAACACTATTGGCAGCCCCCAGGAAAGCTAAAATAACATTAAAAACACCCCCCCCCCCCCCACCCAAAAAAGGAAAGCACATTGGGACATTATGAAATTACCAAGCAAGCTAATAGGAGGGAAAGAACACAAAAAAATAGGAAATGGAAAGTAGGGAGACAGCCCCTTGCACTACATGCTTTGATGAATTCATCCGTAAAGATGCCCACTATAAAGAGGTAGGTATATAGTATAGTGCATTGACCTTGGGAAAGCCAGCAGATAGAGGATTGGTACCATCTGACAGAGCAGTTGGGGGAGGGGGTTCCTAATGAGTTTGCCCCCCCCCCCCCCAAAAAAAAAAAAGGGCTCTACATGAAGTAAACCACACAGCAAACATTAGTGCGTATTTTAGGGGGTGTTTGGGGGCAAACAATACTATGCAGCAGACAAAAGACATTGCTTAAGTGACTAGGCCAAAGGTGTCTATTGGGGCAGAAGAGCATGCTGGGGAGGTAAGTGAAGGGAAAAATGCATGAAGGAGAAAAGGGGCACAGCATATTAGAACATATTGCAATCATGGTAATTAGGGAAGGAGGTCAAAAATACAAGACATTAGCAAACAGAGCATACATAGAAGGGAAGAGTAAAGGAGAAATGTTACCTTAATATAGTCCTCCTGCAGGACCTCGATGATGGCAGAACAGGTCTCTGGAATAATGATTCCCAGGGCCTGGGGAGAGATACCTGAAGAGAACTTCAAATCCTGAAGACTTCTCCCTGTCGCCAAGTACCTCAACGTGGCAACAAGCCTCTGCTCCGGAGTAATGGCTTGTCTCATGCAGGTATCCTGCCAGCTGATAAAGGGGGTCAGCAAAGCCAAAAGACGGTAAAAATCGGGGTCCGTCATCCGGAGAAAGTTCCTGAAATCATCAGGATTATTCTCCCGGATCTCACGAAGCAAAGGCATGTGCGAGAATTGGTCACGCTGAAGCAACCAATTCTTGGTCCACATCCTCCTCGTCACTCTGTTCATGGACGGGTCTTGGGTCAAAGCTAAAAGCCCGACACCAATTCCGCGTACAGCACGAACTCGGCGACGAGTACGCACGGGAAACATCGCTCACAAGGTCACAAAAGGTCGGCTGGTCAGAACGGACAAACAGAAAGCACCGATAAACAGCAAGGCCTGAAAGAACGAAATGAATACCAGAAACGAGCAGACAATAAGCAGTGCAAATCAAAGCGTCCTATATCAAGATATAGGCCGCAATGACCAACAAATGCAAACTGACTACACGCACTAATAAACAGATACGCACGACAAGCACAAACTGAAGAGCAGTAACGATCTGAGTCAGAAAACTGAGAAGCGCGAATCTTAAGTCACCAAACTTCGACTAACTCGAGATAAACACGGGATCAGCAGAAGGAGCCCAACGGGTGCCTGACGTGGTGCTGAACTTCCCTTTTCTAATCTCGTGGACGACGACTTACGTCACGACGTTCTTGCAGACCGGATATTCCGACAACGTAGTCCGACCGTGTGTACGCAACACCAACATCGGACAAAGTACGACGGACAGGATCCGACCGACCTGGTCCGCGGATTGTCCGACCGTGTGTATGGGGCTTTAGAGCATAAGTGATTTCATGTGTGCATATTTATATGTGTATTAACTGTGCCAGAGCAGGTAGAGCAGATTGCCGGGGGGTTGGTGGAGCTGTACTCAGGGACCCAAATCAAACTTGCGACCCTCTTAAGTGAGGGTATCGCTACAATTGTAGAATGCAAAGACAAGTCAATGACATTAAGTTGTTTTGTTACGTCAGTTCCATTCCCCTTCCACCTTTGTTCACATGTGGGGAGCAAGCTCCCTGTACTGGGTTTAAAGTATTTTGTAGAATCAGATGACTTGTAGGGTTAGTAGTTTTTGAGGAGCTGTTGGGTACATCCGAAAGAGAGGAATCAGATTCCCCAATGCCTCCACTTTGGTATTGAATACTTTGCAATGAAGGTAGATGATGGTCGGTAGAGCTAGGGTGGTATGCATGATCGGAATCGCTGTCCACCGTTCATTTTTTTCTATCTTGTTTAAAAGAACCTCTATTTTTTTACATCTATTTTGTCGGCCATGGCCTCGATTAGTATAACCTTGGCCTTGACCTGAATGGGAAAGATTCAATTGGGAGGTAACATTGGATTTGCTTGATAAATAGTGGTCCTTAAACTGATGGTGTTTTTTTAAAAGTGTGTTATTACTGGACCATTTATATGCCTTTTCTTCTGAAAAGGCTGTCTTGTCTCTCCAAAACATGGTTTCTTTTTTTGTAAGATAGCTTTATTATATGCGGATAGATTTTCCTTGACCTTTGTAATATAGTGAAAATGTGACAATAGGGGGGCTAATGTGATATAAATAAACAAAAATGCCCTAGTTGCCTAGATGCAAAAATGGAATTAATGTAGTGAAATCTTTCACAGTGATCAAAAAATATAACAGATATGAATAATAGGTTATTACTCAAACCATATATACATGCATGTGCATAAATTAACAATACAAAAACTTTAAAGTCACATTTATATAATCATAAAAAAACGCATGGAAAGTCCATTTAGGTGACTGAACACCATAGAATAGTGATCAAAGAAATTGTGATAAACTCCAACTGATGCAACTTCCAGAGTGCAGTAAAGTCTTCTTAAGATGTTAGAATACCTTCACCACAGATTTCAGCACGCAAACACCCAATAGTGATTGTATAAGTTATCTGCTTACCAGATTTATGTGACTACTTTAATTAAAAAGATAGTCAACTGCGCTTGTGCAGGTTTGTGCCTGCTCACATGTGAAATGGCATGGAATCTACAGGTAACACTTCCTCCTCATTGGCTCAGACGGGCCATATAGAAAGAGAAAACATAGCTATAGTGTAATACTGTTTATTAAAATGATTTAAAAGATAAAAGGCCAAATGGCTGCTTACATTATACAGTACCTGACCCGGCACTGGGGCTACTCGCTTAACAAGTTTGTGTCATCCGGGTAGGAAGATTCTCGTGGTTCACCGCTTAGAGCGGCGTGCGTTCCACCCTGTGCTGCCGACAACCAGGAGACCGAAAATTACGTACAAAACCTGGTCATAAAAAATAGAAAGTGACCTTTGCGCTTTAATAGTGGATAATGGATTAAATAAATCCACACGTGTGAGTGAATAAATGAATAAAATAAGTGCACATGTGCAAAGGACACTTATAAATATAAATCAAATAGTAAGTGAAATAAGCTCCAATAAATAGTGACAAGTGTGATTCAGTGTAGATAAATTATCTTACATGAATAAATTACTAGCAGCCAAACCTAAATGTGTTCACAATACACAACAACAAATTGATAGTAAAAGTGATTCAGCGCTAAAAATAAAATAAAAACACACAGTAAGAATATCACATCTAATAAAACCCAGTAAAGGATCAATAATTGGTAAAAATAAATATAAGCACGTAATAAACACCACAAATAAACTGGTTAATAAAGAAGGTGGTCTGTGAGTCTAATATAACTAAAAAAGTCTGATGAATAAAGGAGTTAAAAAAGTTCAAATCGGGGGATAGCTCTTGTTGACATCACTGAGAGATAAGTCTTGATAGCATCAGTAGTATAAGTGGTTAAAAGACAACTATTTGTGGCTTAGACACGGCCGAATGAAGACGTGAATTGTTTGAGCTCCCGGCTCCTCTCCACCCTACCCAGCCTACGATGCTATAGTATGATGCTATAGTACGGCGGCATGCCCAACACAAGGAAAAGATTGGTAAAGGGAAGCGGTCAGAAGACTACCAGAAATACAAAAAACAGTGAAAAAATAGATAGCTATCTTACGAGTCCTCGAGTATCCTCCCCTATCTCTGGGATAGCAGATTTGCGCAGCTCGAGGAGAGAGACACTAGATCCAGGTGTCTCATTGACTTCATTGGCGGTGCAGGCTGACCCAATCAAACTGAATTTGCAGGTGGACTCTCCTACTACACCTAATATGACGGCCGGACAGCCTTCAGGAGATCTCCTGCAAATACATACCCTTTCGGTGGACCCGGATCTGAGAGCACTGTTTCTTTCATTGCCGACGAGGGCCGATATGGAGGCGCTTGTCGGGCGGATAGAGGAACAGCATCGGAGAGACTTTTCTGAGGTGCAGCAAGATGTTCAGAACCTGACCCGGTTAACAGCTGGGGAGATCACCGTGGATCTACTGCAGCAGCGTATCACCGTGCTGGAGTCACTGCAGGATACAAACACACAGGCAATGGCGGCGTTACAACTCCATGCAGAAGAAATGGAAGACAGAAGCCGGCGCCAGAACCTACGTATAAGGGGACTGCCAGAGGGGATGACACCAGAAGATCTGGTGAATACTGGAGCAGAGATTTTTAAAAAACTGATGAAGGAGGCAACACCAGTGGATATAGAGCTAGATCGTATACACAGAGCGCTGGGACCCCGACAGAATGATCCGGAGCGCCCGCGGGATGTAATATGTCGGATACACCACTACAATCAGAAAGAGATGATTCTGAGAAAAGCATGGGAAGCGGGGACAGTAGAATTCAACGGAGCCACCCTGAAAATCCTTCCGGACATCTCTAGAGCAACCCTCTATAGACGAGGGCTGTTACGCCCAGTGCTGGATATAGCTCGCCGTCAAGGAGCTACATACCGATGGGGGTTTCCCCTTTCTGTGACCTTCAGGAAAGAGCAGAGTTCGTTTACTCTTCGCACGCCAGGAGACCTACCCGACTTTTTTCTTTTCATGGCAGCGGAGCCAGTACAGGTCCCGAACTGGTTGCAGCTAATATCGCAGACAGGGAGACGCCTGGGGACAACGACAGTGGGAAGGAGTTCTCTGTTTCGCCGACAGAGAGACGAGAGTAGAGCCAGAGGACAATCTCCAACAAGTTTACGTGAGTCTAGCAAGTAATCTGAAGGTTGAAAACCAGATGACATACCTCACGTAACTGATATTTATTTATTTATCTTTTTTTTCCCCCAAATCTTTACCTTTTTTTTTTTTTTTCTCTTTTTTTGTTTCTCCCCCTTACTTTACTCCCCCTCTCCAGTTTTTTTTAATCTATTGACTTGAGTGAAACATCATTACATGGATAAAGGACTATAAGAAGGGGAGCCCACCACCACCACCCCCCATTTAGATATAGATAGAAGACAAGGTACGATCTATAAAATAGATCTAGAAGATGGGGGGGGGGGGGGTCCCGCTAGACTGTGCCTTCAAGTCAGAGGGTGGGTGTATGGCATATAGCTTAAGATGAGGTTGGAGAAACCAGGACTTATCACTGAAATGAACTATAAATCTAAGAACTATAAAGCTATAGGACTATCTATCATCCCATCTTATATTAAGAGAGTAAAAGAATCACTCTCTCACTCTTTTCCCTTTTTTTTTTTTTTGCTTGAGAGAGGAGTGATTAAGTGGTGTTAGGTAGAAGGTCAATGTACGGGAAATAATGCACAATAGTTATGATGACGGTGATGCTCTAAAGAAATGTTGGGGAGATATATATATGATTACTATGATTTTACTATGACTATTGATTACTATGATTTTGACTGTGATTATGATTTTGATTTTCGATTATGATTGATTATGATTGATTATGATTATGACTATATTTTGTAAGTGATGTGTTAGATTTTGGTATAAAAATCGAAGGAGGGATAATTGGATATAGGGGTTCAGATTGGAGGTCACGATTCCCCTTTTGAAATTCAAGTGAGAGGGGGAGAGGGGGGGAAGGGAAGGGGAAAGGTGTAACTTGTTTTTTTTTTTCTCTTTCTTTCCTTTCTTTTTTCTCCCCCCCCCCCCCCCCCCCAGCTATACATTGAAGGTCTACGTCCTAGCAGCATGAGATATGAGATATGAGGTAGAATACAGAAGGTAGAATATAGAAGGTAGAATGAAACCGTATCACTGGAGGGGGGGAGTTAACAATTAGATTAGTTTATCAAGTAGAATTAAGTTTAGGAGAGGGAAAGGAAAGAGGGAAGAAAGTGTCCTAGATCAAGGATCTTCGGACAGAGGTGATATAGGTTACTGACATAGGTTACTTTGGGCGGACAATTTTTGGTGGACAATTACTGAACATGACACAGGTCATATTATATTTCCCCCCCCCCCTTTTTTTTTTTTTTTTTTAGGGAAGGGAAGGGAGAACAAAGACATTTTTTTTTTCTCACGTAACATGTCAATAGGAAGGAGGGGTAGAGGGTGGGGGGAGGGGTGGGAGAAATGTAGGAAATAAAGGAGAGGGGAAACCACAATAAGGCACGATTTCTTCCCCCTTTTATTGTTTTTTTTTCTTTTTTTTCTTTTTTTTTTCTCACGGGGTTAATGGGAACGGGTGAAATGAGGCACATTTATAGAGTGAAGATTAAGAAGTACCTTTTTTTTTTTTTTCTCTTTGTGCTATTTAGAAGATTCACACGGGGGAACTAGTAATCACTATGGAAACTATTCACTGATTGAGCAACGTTCCCGACGGCGATCGGCAGATATTTGGACACGGCTGATCGCTGCCGGTAAATTATCACTATTAATCACAATGTGACCCGCATATAACGGCGGATCCTTATTAGTCACTTGCTATCCCTTCCCCTCCCCCCCCTTTTTTTATCTTTTGGGTTATTGAGGACCGATATGTGTTAAATCAGTTATGACATGATATAGTGATCCACCAATAATTGATATTTTATGTGTTTATGATTATACATGTATTTTGATAAAATAAGAGATGCCATATATCACTATTGTAAGGAGACGTAGGGGTAGTTTTTGGATTTTAGATATGGAGATATGAGGAACTGGAGAACACCAGACAATAGACAGATCATATCAAATCACTAGTTTAGAAAATAACTAGGGATTAAACCCAGGTTGCACCGATCTCCTTTCCCCCTTCCTCTTCCCTCGCTCTTTCCTTTCCCTCTTCCTTCTTTTTTTAGGTGAAGAGTGTAAATCGCCAGCACAGGAGACATACCTTTAATTTAAGATTATGGCGAAAAGGATTAAACGATAAAAGGGGATAGGGAAAGTACAGAAGAAGATTATAATAATGGGATGAGGGGCAACATAGGAAAATTCACGTTCAGTAGAAGTTCTGGAGGAGAGGGGAGATCTGAGGGATATCGGTCCACCCCCCCCCCCCCTAGCTGCACACACCCTGGTTGCCCCCAGGGAGGGAGTATCAGAAGATTAGAGGTGGATGGGATCACTCCCCCATTGATAGGAACTCCTGTCCCCTTTGTTTCCCTTCCCCTCCTTTGTCTTTGAAGTTTAAAGTTTAAAGTTTGGGGGAAAGTAGCTATAGGATAAGGACATGCCGTACGAATAGGATTTTTCTTTGTTTTTCTTTGGAGGTTGGAAGGGTGGAGGCTATTACGGTGTCGGCTCTAGCCACTTCCCTAAATAGGTTAACACATAGGCCCCCTGAGGGGACTAGGGGAGTATGTGTGTATATAGTGATTAATATTAATCCAATTTAGATTTGGGGGGGGCGCAGGGATCAGAATTTAGATCCTCCCTGACAACCCCCCCCCTTTTTTTTTTTTTTTTTTTTTTTGGGGGGGGGGGGGGGGGGGGGGGTTTCCCATTTTTTATTTTTGTCTGTGTGTTAGGGTGTTATTAAATTCTTTTTTTTGTTTTCTCCTCCTTTTTTTTTTTTTTTTTTCTTATCCTTCGTTGGCAATGGGCAGTATTAAGGTGTTGTCGTTGAATGTGAAGGGCCTGAATATTCCTAAGAAAAGAAAGATGCTATTACATGACCTGAAGACATCTTGTATCGATATTGCATTTCTACAGGAGACCCATTTTAGAGATAATAAACTGCCAGTACTTAAAAATAGATTCTACCCAGTAATTTACCATTCTACTAACAAATTAGCCAAAACTAAAGGGGTGTCTATCTTAATCTCTGGTAAACTCCTGTGGACATGCAATACAACTATGCTAGATGAGGGAGGCCGCTTTGTGTTTGTAAACGCTGGCAACAATTTATGGACCCAATGATAATCAGGATACTTTTATCCGTCAAACTTTGAATAAATTACTAGAATTTACAGAGGGTCAGTTAATTTTGGGTGGAGATTTTAATGTACCTTTGAATCATAAGGTTGACACATCCTCAGGCTCATCCTCGGTTCCGATAAGTTCCTATAAACGAATTACACAGTCCATATATAAAGCACAATTAATCGATGTGTGGCCACTTCAACATTCAGGAGAAAGGGATTACTCTTTCTACTCTCCAACTCATAAGACCTATTCAAGAATCGACTATTTTTTGATTCCCCATGCCCAACTACATGCGGTTTATAAAACTTCTATCGGGTCGATAACATGGTCGGACCACGCTCCAATTTTACTGACATATACCTTATCACATAATACTATTCAAACATCAAGTATGTGGAAATTGAATGAAAGCCTCCTTCAAATTCCAGAAATAATGGCGGAGATTGAGAAAGAACTACCCTTATACTTCCAGACAAATCGAACTTCAGATAGCTCTTTAGATATGGTCTTGGAGGCACATAAAGCAGTTATAAAAGGCATTCTTATTAAATATGGGTCTAGATTTAAAAAAGAGAGGGAGAAGAAATTAAAACTACTACTGACGGCATAAACATATACCTTCCATTAACCTAGAGCAGGAACTTACTTTAATACGAGCTCAAATTAATGATCTACTACGACAAAGAGCCAAAGTGGCTCTACAGAGAGGTAGAAAGATCAACTATGAATATGGAGATAAATGTGGGAAAACATTAGCTAGATCAGTAAGAGAATATCGTCTCCAGTCATATATACCACATATCCTGAATTCAAAAGCTCAGAAAGTCACCTTACCGAAGCAAATTTCAGAAACCTTCCGAGACTTCTATGCATCTTTATATAATTTACCTACTGTAAAGAAGGCACAGACCCTAATAGATGAATATGTCCATTCTTCCAGGATGTCTACGATCACACCCGAAATGAAAGCAGATCTAGATGCACCCATAAATCTAGAGGAGTTAAAACGGGCAATAGGCTCGACGAAGCCAGGTAAAGCACCTGGCCCAGATGGCTTCACTATCCAATACTATCGAATGCTGTTCCCTATTCTAGGGCCACATATGATAGATCTGTTTAATGGGTTAGGTAAAGATATTAATTTACCAAGAGACACTATGAAGGCACATATCTCTGTAATTTTGAAAGAAGGGAAAGACCCGACTCTGTGTGGCAGCTATAGGCCAATTTCATTATTAAATGTAGATCTTAAATTATTCACAAAAATTTTAGCAACCCGTATAGCTGAATATTTGCCTAGTCTAATTCACCTGGATCAGGTGGGTTTTATTCCCTCGGGAGAAGCCAGAGATAATACGACAAAAGTCCTCAATCTACTACATGTAGCCAATACCACCAAGACACCTAGTGTTTTTCTTAGCACAGATGCTGAGAAAGCATTCGATCGTGTGAACTGGCAATACATGTTCACAGTTCTTAGACATCTAGGCTTCGGGGAAACAATGATCAACTGGATAATTAAAGTATACTCCCAACCCACAGCCCAAGTTAAAACCAATGGTGTCTTATCTAATCCCTTCTCTATATCTAATGGTACAAGACAGGGATGCCCACTTTCCCCGATTCTATTTGCATTATCATTAGAGCCATTTTTGAATAGAATCCGCCTAAACCCAGATATACAGGGTTTAATGGTTGGAGGTAAACAGTATAAAATTTCTGCTTATGCAGATGACTTACTTTTCTCCCTGACAAACCCCGTTGTCTCACTCCCTAACCTTTTACGAGAGTTCAAAATGTATGGAGCATTTTCGAATATGAAGATAAACTGGGATAAATCAGAGGCAATGGGATGTGAGATACCGGCTAACTTATTATCTGGATTTAGATCGAATTTTAACTTCAAATGGACGACAAAAGCTATAAAATATTTAGGCACATATGTGCCGGTAAACCTAAATCGGGTGTTTGAACTCAACTTTCCGCCATTGTTATCTGGAATTCGCCTACTCTTAGATTCATGGAAGAGAGGCCTACACTCCTGGTTTGGAAGAATTAATCTATTAAAGATGACGGTACTACCTAAATTTCTCTACTTATTTCAAGCCCTCCCAATTAGGATCCCATCGGGATATCTTAAACAGGTTAACTCACTCTTTGTGAAGTTTGTTTGGGCACATAAGAAAGTACGTCTTTCATCTAAGGTATTGACTCTACCCAAACAATATGGGGGCCTGGCCCTCCCAGATGTGCGGAAATATCAACAAGCAATCCACCTGGGCAGGATTGTAGATTGGTGTCTTCATAGCAAGTTAAAATTATGGGTTCAGGTGGAACAGGCCCAGACAAAGGTAATGTTATCGGGGTCTTTTTTTTTTAAACATATTTTTATTGATATTTTCACGATACACTTATCAAAACAGTTGACAGGTATGGCATACAAAAATCCAACTTATCTAATATACAATGGCATTGAATAAGCCTTAGTAGTAGTATAAGGGAGGGGGAGGGCAGGAGAGGTAGGAAAATGGAATAAAAAAAGAAATAAATAAATAAATAAAATAAAATAAAATAAAAATAATAATAAAAAAAAAAAAAAAAGGCAGGGGGGGGGGGCGTTTACGTGTAACCGAAGGAAATCAGTTAAAGTTTACATATAAACAGTGGTCGATCCGAGTATAGAACAAGAAACCCTCAGGAGTGGAAGCTTTCGTGATCAAATCAGTATCAGGCTGAGAAAAAAAAAACAGTAAGCAAAAGAGAGAGAATAAAATACAGTCGTATGATCCTTATCTCAAAGTTCCAAGTAGGTGAAGGACGTCCTTCTGAGGTCATTGGTTTGCCGTGAGAGGAGTATGTGGCTGTTGAGGACAAGAGGTGGTATATGTGGTAGGTAATTTAAGTTTCCCCAGCGTGTTAGTAAGGTCATGCTTTAAATACCATTCAGTGTACCTAAATGGGTGGATGATAGAGAAAATTTCCTCCGCGTGGAATGTGTACTCTATGTACTTTCTCCATCTGGTAAAAAAGCGGGCGGCAGATCGGAAGTGTAGAACGATGGTGTCCAATTTTTCCATGTGGAATAAGGAGAGTAGGGCTCGCTTTACACCTTGTATGCCAGGTGGAGTCGAGTCAATCCAATGGTTCATGATAGTCCTGCGAGCTGCCAGTAGACAGATGTGGGTCCAGTGGGTGAGGGGGGGAGATTGCGTTTGCGTCAAAGGAGGCATCGGTGGGTCACATCCAAACAAGCAGACAAGTGGGTCTTTAGGCAAGCGTGTTTTGGTAACTTCCCGTGTGTATTTAAGTACCGAGTCCCAAAATGTGGAGATTGATGAGCATTCCCACAAGCGGTGCACCAAGGTGGGGCGAGTCATGGAGCACCATGGGCATTGTGCTTGGGAGGGATCCAGGTCGTTAGTACGAAATGGGTAGTAGGCTCTGTGGATAATTTTAAAATGAGTTTCTCTCCATTTTTCTGAGATGACAAGCTTGTGGATTAGGCGATAGCTGCATAGAATCTTTCCTGGTAGGTCTGCATCATTAAATATTGAGGCCCATTTCGTGAATGGGGCAAGGTGATATTTATCCACTTGGTGGATGATAAGGTGAGAGTATAGGCTAGATATAGAGTAGTCCCCTTTTTGGAGTAAAAAGTCCAAGTAAGATTTGTGAAGAGGGTCTGAGCGAGATCCATAGCATGTTTTCAGGTAGCTAAGCAGTTGGTGATAGTGGAATACATGAGATGGAGGAAGCGAGTATTCTCGAGACAAGGCCTGGTAGGATTTGAATTTTCCGGGTTCAGCTCCATACATGGAGGCCACCAGGACAAGACCATGTTGGCCCCAAAGGTCAAAGGCTTTGTAGATAGTGGAGGGGGGAAACATGGGGTTTCCCTGGATGGTCAAATGATTGGATATGGTTGAGGGTAGCCCTAAGAGTCTCCGCACCTCCCTCCAAGCAATTACTGTGTCCCTTATGAGGACATTCGTTTTAAGGTGTGGAGGCAAAGCCTGCAGGGTGGAGTGGAGAACAGCTGGAAGTGTGAGTGGGTATACCAAGGCTCCCTCGAGTACATAGCTGGAGTAACGAAAATTACCTGCTAGCCAGTCCAGGCCATGTCTGAGAAGGCAAGAGATGTTGTAAAAACGTAAATTGGGTAGGCCTGCACCACCCTCGGTCTTCGGGAGGGATAGTTTCTGGAGGGCTATGCGGGGTTTTTTGTTAGCCCATATAAAGGCAGTTAAGGCCTTGTGTATCTTCTGCACATCTAGATGTTTCAATAAAAGCGGGATGGTTTGCATCGGATATAAAAGTCTCGCAAAGGAAATCATTTTAAACAGATGACATCTCCCAAAAAGCGAGAGGGGCAGGCCCGCCCAAGCTTCCAATTCCTTTACAATTTTTGTTATTAAAGGTGGGTAATTAAGGGTATACAGTGAAGAAGGCTCTCGACATATGCGTATGCCCAAATACGTAATGCATTGCGGTGCTAGTGTAAATGGCGAAGATGGACGCCAAGCGCTAGATTTCCGAGGGTTTAATGAGAGAACCTCGCTTTTATCATAATTTATCCTGAAGCCAGAACTGAGTCGAAAGGTTGCAAATAAATCATGCAGAATGTCAAAGTCTGACGGAGGGTCGGACGAAAAAAGTAAGATATCATCCGCGAATAAAGCAGATCGGAGCGTTTGGTCTCTAATAGTGATACCGCTGATACCATCAGGTGAATTCAAAAGTCTGGATAGGGGTTCAATCGCTATATTGAACAGCAGGGGGGAAAGGGGGCACCCTTGTCTCGTTCCTTTAGTAAGAGGTATAGTGTTCGAAATAAAGTCTGGAGTAACAAGACGAGCAGTCGGAGCAGTGTACATCTGGTGTAGAAAATGCGTAACTGGACCCGAGAAGCCAAAGGCATTCATCACCTTAAATAACCAACTAAAGCTGATATTATCAAAGGCCTTTTCGGCGTCAATTGATATTATGGCGGTGTCTAGGTCCGGGTGCAGTTTGGCATGTTCTAACGCCATTAAGACTTTACGAATATTTAAAGTTGCTGACCTCCCTGATATGAATCCCGATTGGGCTGGGTGTAGTAGGGAGGGGAGGATGGTGGCCAAGCGTGAGGCAATTATTTTGGATAAGATTTTTACATCCACATTTATAAGGGATATTGGTCTGTATGAGCCCGGATGTAGCGGGTCCTTCCCTTTTTTGGTGATCAGTTTGATGTGTGCCTGAGTTCCCGTAGGGAGGTATGGGCCCCCCTCCCACATGTCTGTGAATACTTTTGTCAGGGTGTCAGGGATGAAGTCACTGGTGATTCTATAAAATTCGGCCGTATACCCATCGGGGCCCGGGGCTTTTGATGGAGCTAGAGATTGAATTGTAGATCGGATATCTTCTACTGTGATGGGAGCATTTATCGTCTCTAGGTGTTCAGTTGTGAGTTTAGGCAAGCGCACCTTGGATAGCAGGGTGTCTGCTATTGTCTGGTCAATAGGGTCTGCAGAATAGAGAGAGGTATAGTACTCAGTAAGTATTTTATTGATATCTGTAGGGGCGGTAACGAGGGAGCCAGCAGAATTTTTCAGGGCAGATATGTAAGTAGGACGTTTAAAACCTGCACATAGACGGGACAGGAGTTTACCTGCCTTGTTACCGTATTTGTGCAATCGGAGGGTGTAAAAAGATGTGTTGATTTTTTCTTGACTTTCCGCCCAAAGATCAAAGTTTTGTTTCGCGAGTTGCCAGGCATTAATGTTATCCAAGGTGCGATTGCGTAACAAGTTTAGGTGCATGGAACGTAACCTTTCGCTAGCTTGTAGATATTGCTGCTTAGAGTGTCTTTTGTATTGTGTCACATAAGCTATGATCTTGCCTCTAAGGACAGCTTTACCAGCCTCCCAGAAGAGGTTCGGGTTAGAAATGTGAATTGCATTAGTAGAGGTGTATTCCTCCCAGCTAGTAGATAACATCTGACGAAAGTCTTCGTTGTCTGCCAGGTGGGATGGGAATCGCCAGATGGGCGACGGCGAGGAAGGTTTGGTATTTGTTAAGGAAATTGTAATTGGGCTGTGATCCGAGATCACTGTGTTACTAATTACCGGATCGCTGATGGACGATAGAAGGGCTCAAGATACGAAAAAGTAGTCTATTCGTGAGAAAGATTTGTGGGGGGGTGAGAAAAAGGTGAAATCTCGGTCGGTCGGGTGGGTCAAACGCCAAACATCTATAAAGTTAATTGAGGAGACAGCACGGGCAAGGGGTGTCGTGTCCGTGTTCGCAAGGTCAGTGGTAGCGGTCGTTTGGGAGTTCTGGTTTGTGCGGTCTTCTGAAGGGCGCATAACAGAGTTGAAGTCTCCTCCGACTAGATGGAGAGCCTCAGGTGCGTGTGAAATCCAGGCCACCATGTCCTGGAAGAATGCAGTATCAGGGGAGTTAGGGGCGTAAATGTTGGTGATAGCAATGTCTTTAGATGCCAATGAGAGGCGTAACGTTACTTTGCGGCCAAACGAGTCAGCCCGGATATCTCGTATGGTGTGTCTTAGGTTTTTATGCAAAAGTATGACTACTCCAGCTTTGCGTCCCTCTGCAGGGGAGCCATAAACCTCGCCGACCCAGAGCTTGCGGAGACGTGGGAGATCGTCAGCGGATAGATGGGTCTCTTGTAAGAGCGCCACATCTGCCCGAAGACGTTTTAGGTGCCTAAGGATTTTCATACGTTTGTTAGGTGATCGAAGTCCCTTAACATTCCAGGAGACGATCGTCAAGTGATCCCCTTTATTGTCAGCCATACCTATCAATAGGGGAATTATTATGCAATGGCATGTTACTTGGGTTAGTTGTAGCAATAGCCTGAGGAAAATAGGGAATCGGCATAGATCGAAGAGCTTCTGAGGGTATACACGTGGGACAGGTAAACAAATGAGGGTAACAAAAATAAGAGAAATAAAACATAACTAACAATACCAGGTGGAGCAGCCACCTAAAAGCCAGATCTGACTTCACCTTTTTCCACATGAGGTTCGTCACTCACGTAGAGCTCCCGGTCAGTGCGCGCACCCCCTATATAAGGGGCTTGCTCAAGACCTCGGGGATAAGGGAGGGAAACAAGGGGAGGGGATGAGAGAGGCCAATGAGTGACTCTCTAGGGGGGAGAGGAGGGGGTATGGGTAGGGGAGGTGGGGGGGGGGTTCAGGGAGTTGCAAAAGGAGGCTGCAAAGATGCCAGGAAATGCCTAAGATGGCGTCTCGCAGCCTGCAAAAAAGATACATATAAGTGCTAGAATAAGCTATATGGAACAAAACATAGCAAGTAAGTAAACAAAAACAATAGCCAGCTACGTATAACAGAACCATATCTTAGTTATCAACAGTTATAAAATTAGTGTTGTAGCATAAGTCACAAGACACTGTAGCCGAGAGGCAGGGTAATAAATTACGAGATCCCAGCATATCTCAGTCGCTCAGGGAGGATCAGGGGTAGGTCAGCGGATCCCTGTGCGATTGGAGTGGTTGGTCGATCGACTGCGCTTGTACGGTGGTTTTTCAGGGCTCAGTTGGTGCTTGGTGGAGAGCTGAGGGTCTTTCATAGATCCGGAGGAGGGGTTCTTAGTCGAGTGATCATATTCCGTATCCATATCCGTAGGATGGTTGAGGTAGCGCTCCGCGTCAGCGGGGGATGTGAAGGTGTGGCGTGTTCCAGTTGGGGATGTGACGTGAAGGACCGCCGGGTACGCCAGAGTGAATTTAACATGGTTGGTAAACAAGGTCGCACATATTGGTGAAAAGGCTTTACGCTGCTTCATAACCTCCACTGAATAGTCAGCGAACAGTAACAGATCAGTGCCGTCGACGGTAAGGGAACGTTTATTGCGAAATTTTTGCAAAATGGCGTTCTTTTTTTTTTAAACATATTTTTATTGATATTTTCACGATACACTTATCAAAACAGTTGACAGGTATGGCATACAAAAATCCAACTTATCTAATATACAATGGCATTGAATAAGCCTTAGTAGTAGTATAAGGGAGGGGGAGGGCAGGAGAGGTAGGAAAATGGAATAAAAAAAGAAATAAATAAATAAATAAAATAAAATAAAATAAAATAATAATAAAAAAAAAAAAAAAAAGGGGGGGGGGGGGGCGTTTAAGTGTAACCGAAGGAAATCAGTTAAATTTTACATATAAACAGTGGTCGATCCGAGTATAGAACAAGAAACCCTCAGGAGTGGAAGCTTTCGTGATCAAATCAGTATCAGGCTGAGAAAAAAAAACAGTAAGCAAAAGAGAGAGAATAAAATACAGTCGTATGATCCTTATCTCAAAGTTCCAAGTAGGTGAAGGACGTCCTTCCGAGGTCATTGGTTTGCCGTGAGAGGAGTATGTGGCTGTTGAGGACAAGAGGTGGTATATGTGGTAGGTAATTTAAGTTTCCCCAGCGTGTTAGTAAGGTCATGCTTTAAATACCATTCAGTGTACCTAAATGGGTGGATGATAGAGAAAATTTCCTCCGCGTGGAATGTGTACTCTATGTACTTTCTCCATCTGGTAAAAAAGCGGGCGGCAGATCGGAAGTGTAGAACGATGGTGTCCAATTTTTCCATGTGGAATAAGGAGAGTAGGGCTCGCTTTACACCTTGTATGCCAGGTGGAGTCGAGTCAATCCAATGGTTCATGATAGTCCTGCGAGCTGCCAGTAGACAGATGTGGGTCCAGTGGGTGAGGGGGGGGAGATTGCGTTTGCGTCAAAGGAGGCATCGGTGGGTCACATCCAAACAAGCAGACAAGTGGGTCTTTAGGCAAGCGTGTTTTGGTAACTTCCCGTGTGTATTTAAGTACCGAGTCCCAAAATGTGGAGATTGATGAGCATTCCCACAAGCGGTGCACCAAGGTGGGGCGAGTCATGGAGCACCATGGGCATTGTGCTTGGGAGGGATCCAGGTCGTTAGTACGAAATGGGTAGTAGGCTCTGTGGATAATTTTAAAATGAGTTTCTCTCCATTTTTCTGAGATGACAAGCTTGTGGATTAGGCGATAGCTGCATAGAATCTTTCCTGGTAGGTCTGCATCATTAAATATTGAGGCCCATTTCGTGAATGGGGCAAGGTGATATTTATCCACTTGGTGGATGATAAGGTGAGAGTATAGGCTAGATATAGAGTAGTCCCCTTTTTGGAGTAAAAAGTCCAAGTAAGATTTGTGAAGAGGGTCTGAGCGAGATCCATAGCATGTTTTCAGGTAGCTAAGCAGTTGGTGATAGTGGAATACATGAGATGGAGGAAGCGAGTATTCTCGAGACAAGGCCTGGTAGGATTTGAATTTTCCGGGTTCAGCTCCATACATGGAGGCCACCAGGACAAGACCATGTTGGCCCCAAAGGTCAAAGGCTTTGTAGATAGTGGAGGGGGGAAACATGGGGTTTCCCTGGATGGTCAAATGATTGGATATGGTTGAGGGTAGCCCTAAGAGTCTCCGCACCTCCCTCCAAGCAATTACTGTGTCCCTTATGAGGACATTCGTTTTAAGGTGTGGAGGCAAAGCCTGCAGGGTGGAGTGGAGAACAGCTGGAAGTGTGAGTGGGTATACCAAGGCTCCCTCAAGTACATAGCTGGAGTATCGAGAATTACCTGCTAGCCAGTCCAGGCCCTGTCTGAGAAGGCAAGAGATGTTGTAAAAACGTAAATTTGGTAGGCCTGCACCACCCTCGGTCTTCGGGAGGCATAGTTTCTGGAGGGCTATGCGGGGTTTTTTGTTAGCCCATATAAAGGCAGTTAAGGCCTTGTGTATCTTCTGCACATCTAGATGTTTCAATAAAAGCGGGATGGTTTGCATCGGATATAAAAGTCTCGCAAAGGAAATCATTTTAAACAGATGACATCTCCCAAAAAGCGAGAGGGGCAGGCCCGCCCAAGCTTCCAATTCCTTTACAATTTTTGTTATTAAAGGTGGGTAATTAAGGGTATACAGTGAAGAAGGCTCTCGACATATGCGTATGCCCAAATACGTAATGCATTGCGGTGCTAGTGTAAATGGCGAAGATGGACGCCAAGCGCTAGATTTCCGAGGGTTTAATGAGAGAACCTCGCTTTTATCATAATTTATCCTGAAGCCAGAACTGAGTCGAAAGGTTGCAAATAAATCATGCAGAATGTCAAAGTCTGACGGAGGGTCGGACGAAAAAAGTAAGATATCATCCGCGAATAAAGCAGATCGGAGCGTTTGGTCTCTAATAGTGATACCGCTGATACCATCAGGTGAATTCAAAAGTCTGGATAGGGGTTCAATCGCTATATTGAACAGCAGGGGGGAAAGGGGGCACCCTTGTCTCGTTCCTTTAGTAAGAGGTATAGTGTTCGAAATAAAGTCTGGAGTAACAAGACGAGCAGTCGGAGCAGTGTACATCTGGTGTAGAAAATGCGTAACTGGACCCGAGAAGCCAAAGGCATTCATCACCTTAAATAACCAACTAAAGCTGATATTATCAAAGGCCTTTTCGGCGTCAATTGATATTATGGCGGTGTCTAGGTCCGGGTGCAGTTTGGCATGTTCTAACGCCATTAAGACTTTACGAATATTTAAAGTTGCTGACCTCCCTGATATGAATCCCGATTGGGCTGGGTGTAGTAGGGAGGGGAGGATGGTGGCCAAGCGTGAGGCAATTATTTTGGATAAGATTTTTACATCCACATTTATAAGGGATATTGGTCTGTATGAGCCCGGATGTAGCGGGTCCTTCCCTTTTTTGGTGATCAGTTTGATGTGTGCCTGAGTTCCCGTAGGGAGGTATGGGCCCCCCTCCCACATGTCTGTGAATACTTTTGTCAGGGTGTCAGGGATGAAGTCACTGGTGATTCTATAAAATTCGGCCGTATACCCATCGGGGCCCGGGGCTTTTGATGGAGCTAGAGATTGAATTGTAGATCGGATATCTTCTACTGTGATGGGAGCATTTATCGTCTCTAGGTGTTCAGTTGTGAGTTTAGGCAAGCGCACCTTGGATAGCAGGGTGTCTGCTATTGTCTGGTCAATAGGGTCTGCAGAATAGAGAGAGGTATAGTACTCAGTAAGTATTTTATTGATATCTGTAGGGGCGGTAACGAGGGAGCCAGCAGAATTTTTCAGGGCAGATATGTAAGTAGGACGTTTAAAACCTGCACATAGACGGGACAGGAGTTTACCTGCCTTGTTACCGTATTTGTGCAATCGGAGGGTGTAAAAAGATGTGTTGATTTTTTCTTGACTTTCCGCCCAAAGATCAAAGTTTTGTTTCGCGAGTTGCCAGGCATTAATGTTATCCAAGGTGCGATTGCGTAACAAGTTTAGGTGCATGGAACGTAACCTTTCGCTAGCTTGTAGATATTGCTGCTTAGAGTGTCTTTTGTATTGTGTCACATAAGCTATGATCTTGCCTCTAAGGACAGCTTTACCAGCCTCCCAGAAGAGGTTCGGGTTAGAAATGTGAATTGCATTAGTAGAGGTGTATTCCTCCCAGCTAGTAGATAACATCTGACGAAAGTCTTCGTTGTCTGCCAGGTGGGATGGGAATCGCCAGATGGGCGACGGCGAGGAAGGTTTGGTATTTGTTAAGGAAATTGTAATTGGGCTGTGATCCGAGATCACTGTGTTACTAATTACCGGATCGCTGATGGACGATAGAAGGGCTCAAGATACGAAAAAGTAGTCTATTCGTGAGAAAGATTTGTGGGGGGGTGAGAAAAAGGTGAAATCTCGGTCGGTCGGGTGGGTCAAACGCCAAACATCTATAAAGTTAATTGAGGAGACAGCACGGGCAAGGGGTGTCGTGTCCGTGTTCGCAAGGTCAGTGGTAGCGGTCGTTTGGGAGTTCTGGTTTGTGCGGTCTTCTGAAGGGCGCATAACAGAGTTGAAGTCTCCTCCGACTAGATGGAGAGCCTCAGGTGCGTGTGAAATCCAGGCCACCATGTCCTGGAAGAATGCAGTATCAGGGGAGTTAGGGGCGTAAATGTTGGTGATAGCAATGTCTTTAGATGCCAATGAGAGGCGTAACGTTACTTTGCGGCCAAACGAGTCAGCCCGGATATCTCGTATGGTGTGTCTTAGGTTTTTATGCAAAAGTATGACTACTCCAGCTTTGCGTCCCTCTGCAGGGGAGCCATAAACCTCGCCGACCCAGAGCTTGCGGAGACGTGGGAGATCGTCAGCGGATAGATGGGTCTCTTGTAAGAGCGCCACATCTGCCCGAAGACGTTTTAGGTGCCTAAGGATTTTCATACGTTTGTTAGGTGATCGAAGTCCCTTAACATTCCAGGAGACGATCGTCAAGTGATCCCCTTTATTGTCAGCCATACCTATCAATAGGGGAATTATTATGCAATGGCATGTTACTTGGGTTAGTTGTAGCAATAGCCTGAGGAAAATAGGGAATCGGCATAGATCGAAGAGCTTCTGAGGGTATACACGTGGGACAGGTAAACAAATGAGGGTAACAAAAATAAGAGAAATAAAACATAACTAACAATACCAGGTGGAGCAGCCACCTAAAAGCCAGATCTGACTTCACCTTTTTCCACATGAGGTTCGTCACTCACGTAGAGCTCCCGGTCAGTGCGCGCACCCCCTATATAAGGGGCTTGCTCAAGACCTCGGGGATAAGGGAGGGAAACAAGGGGAGGGGATGAGAGAGGCCAATGAGTGACTCTCTAGGGGGGAGAGGAGGGGGTATGGGTAGGGGAGGTGGGGGGGGTTCAGGGAGTTGCAAAAGGAGGCTGCAAAGATGCCAGGAAATGCCTAAGATGGCGTCTCGCAGCCTGCAAAAAAGATACATATAAGTGCTAGAATAAGCTATATGGAACAAAACATAGCAAGTAAGTAAACAAAAACAATAGCCAGCTACGTATAACAGAACCATATCTTAGTTATCAACAGTTATAAAATTAGTGTTGTAGCATAAGTCACAAGACACTGTAGCCGAGAGGCAGGGTAATAAATTACGAGATCCCAGCATATCTCAGTCGCTCAGGGAGGATCAGGGGTAGGTCAGCGGATCCCTGTGCGATTGGAGTGGTTGGTCGATCGACTGCGCTTGTACGGTGGTTTTTCAGGGCTCAGTTGGTGCTTGGTGGAGAGCTGAGGGTCTTTCATAGATCCGGAGGAGGGGTTCTTAGTCGAGTGATCATATTCCGTATCCATATCCGTAGGATGGTTGAGGTAGCGCTCCGCGTCAGCGGGGGATGTGAAGGTGTGGCGTGTTCCAGTTGGGGATGTGACGTGAAGGACCGCCGGGTACGCCAGAGTGAATTTAACATGGTTGGTAAACAAGGTCGCACATATTGGTGAAAAGGCTTTACGCTGCTTCATAACCTCCACTGAATAGTCAGCGAACAGTAACAGATCAGTGCCGTCGACGGTAAGGGAACGTTTATTGCGAAATTTTTGCAAAATGGCGTTCTTGTCAGCATAATTCAGGTACCTGACTATGACTGCTCTGGGTTTGGTACGTTGCTCCGTGTGTTGTCCTATGCGATGAGCACGTTCAATAATGCATGGCGTATGGAGACCTAGCTGTTCAGGAATGGTCACCGCACATAGGTCAGTTAGCTGTAGATTGGAGAATGATTCAGGCAGTCCCACAATCCTCAAATTATTCCTCCTCGAACGATTCTCCAAATCGTCTAATTTTTCCCATAGGTCTTTGTTAGAATGAGTAAGGCGAGCAATGGCAGCAGCATTAGCGGTAGTGTCATCCTCCATTATGGAGAGCCTCTCCTCAGTGTGTGAGATTCGCTGAGCCTGTGACTGAAGTTCAGCATGGAATTGCTCTAGGGCTTTATGCACTGCAGCGTCTATTGTGGCAGTTAATGTGGGCGTCAGGAGAGCCACCACCGCCTGGGCTATGCCTGCAGACGAAGTAGAATCTGCGCCCGGCATGACAGAGGGGGACGGAGAGAGGTCAGGGAGGCCGTGTGTGGGGGCCATTTTAGCCGCGGCCGCAGCATCATCTGTCGCCGGGTTCATCACTGCAGGGAGCGATCGGTTGCCAGATCGCTCCACAAAACGGTCCATTTGAGTTGCACTATCCCCTCAGGCAGGATGGGGATGTCCCCTAAATGAGAGCTTGAAGTGTGTAGCAGGTTTTTGGGGGGGTATGTGGTGGGATCTGGAAGAGTAGAAGGCCGAGACCAGGGCCTCAATTTGTGGCTATACCAGGAGAGAGATATGCAGGTATTGGGGGGGGGCGTTCGAGGCTGGGGGAGCACAGGATGAGGTGGTAGGTGGCAGGAGATGATCCGGGAGGCACTTCCAGGCCCTGGAGTAGGAAGATGCCGTTCGTGAAGGCCGAAGCCGGGGCCTCGATTTGCGGGCACGCCGGATGTTGGGGCCGGTATTCAGCAAGTACCTGTGTCAAGGGGGCCCAGATGAGTCTATCTGAGGGTGGAGGAGAGGTCCAGGAGAGGCAGCAGGCGGCAGGAGGGGATTCGGCCGGTGCTATCAGGCCCGAGAATGGATGGCGCCGTCCGTGTAGGCCGAGACCGGGGCCTCAATTTAGCGGTCAGGCCGGGCGGGCGTCGGATCGCGCCGAAAAACGGCCAATCTTGTTTTGCAGCCTCCCCAGGCAGGGTGGGGATGTCCCCGAGGTGATTGCAGGATTTTTAGGCCGGTTTTGAGGGGTATGCGGCGGGAGCTGGGTCCGCTTACCTCCTCCTCATGTGGCGCCGGAACCGGAAGTCGTTATCGGGGTCTTTATGGTGTTATGACCATCTTCAAACTTCATTGAAAAACCATCCTATAATAGGGACGACACTATATATAGGATCCCATGTCAGTAAGCAATTTTCCCTTACTTCCTCAGACTCCCCATTGTTCCCGGTTCTGGGAAACCCGAGTTTCCACCCAGGTTTGGATTTCGCTACCTTTAGGGTTTTACGACAGGGTGAGAAAACTAGAGTCTCCCACTTCATAAGAGAGGATAGGTGGCCATCTATAGAGGAACTGAGAGAGGAGTCAGGGCCGTATATACTGCCATTTTGGTCGGCATTTCAGTTGAAACACTTCCTGGATACACTATTAGAACCCAGGTGCTATACCCGACCCCTGACAAAGTTAGAGGAATATTGCTCCGAGGAGGGGGCCATAACACGGACACTCTCTAGGATGTACTCATTACTGAACTGCCCAGTGGCAATGCCACACTTGTCGTTTATAGACAAGTGGGAACAAGACCTTGAACGGAAATTTACAATGGATGAAATACAACATATATTAAGACTTTCTTTAAAATCATCAGTCTCCACAAAGATGCAGGAATCTAACTACAAAATTCTGACAAGATGGTACCTTACACCACAGCTCCTACATAAATATTATCCTGATTCCACTGACTTATGTTGGAGATGTCTGGATGAGAGAGGAACTTTATTGCACATATTTTGGTCATGTCCTAAACTATCCCCTTTCTGGACTATAGTCCAAAAAGTAACGCAAAAATTCACAGATTATAGGATAACTAGAGACCCTGCTTTCTTCCTATTACATTTATCCAATATTCCAGTTAAAAATTATCAAAATTCGATAGTGAGACACTTAGAGAATGCCGCGAAGGCCTGTGTGCCACTCTATTGGAAAAAACAGACTCCTCCAACGGCGGCAGATTGGTTACATAAAGTGGAAGAGATAAATAAAATGGAAGAATTAGGGTTAGAGTCAAAACAACAACAAGAAGAATACCAGACAACCTGGAAATCATGGAAACAATTTGCGATATCAGTAGAAGGCCTGACTCTCTTAGGGAATAGAAGCTAATTATATATAGATATGGAGAACACCCTGACTGCCCAGAGTCAACGACGGACTTCCCTTTTAATTTTATTTTATATAATTTAAACCCTTTTTTTTTTGTTTGTTTGTCTGCTTGTTTTGTGTCTGTTTAGTTGGTGGTTATTTGAGTTGTTCTGAAAAAGAGAAAAGAGCGGCGGGTACTGTTAAACGTAATATTTAAGTAGGTTCCTTTAAGATTAACAGAAAGGGGAGAAAATAGGAAAATATATAAGAAGCGATGCTAGATGGGAAACTCCCCGGAAATTTTCTGTAGAAACCCGAACAAATAAGAGATATAATGCTTATACAGATGCTCTGATATTAAGGCATGATTTAGAATGTTATGTTTAATCTGTATTGCTTCTGTATTTTTTTTCTGTATGTGTATGCCCGTCGTAGGCGTTAATAAAATGTAAATTTGAAAAAAAAAAAAAAAAAAGAATTCATCCACACATATATATGCTGAATGCTTTTCCAAAAAGCGAGGTGTTTCACAACTGTCAGCAGGGTAGGTTGGTACAATCCTTAATCGGTTCCCCTAACCTCCCACCTGGTATCCAAAGAGTAAGGTGTTTCACAACTGTCAGCAGGGTAGGTTGGTGAAATCCTTCAACAGTTTCCCTAACCTCTCACCTCATATACTCTTTGGTAGCGCGTGTGATAAGGAACGTTGTAGCCCTTCTCTACCATCCGAGCGCTTCTCCTCCCTTTCAGCGGTTATTCACCGGGCACTGGAAACGGGGATGTGCCTTCGCGTTGGGACCACTGTCCTTTCCACGCCGTTAGGCCAGCATATGTCTAAATGCGGGTCAATAGCCAAGTCTCCGATCCAATATAATCACCGGGGGAAAAGGGGGGAAAAAAATGCTTCCAAAGGTGAAGTATATCAAAACATGGGGACTTTATTAAAAAAAAAAAAAAAAAATTGGACTCTTACAAGATAAAAATTTTCAAGTAGGCAAACATTAAAATGGCGTCCAAACGCCGATCTCACATCACTTCCGGTTCACTGCTTCCGATCCCTCCCTTATTGCTTTTATCTGGTCAAACAGGAAGTAGTGCGGTAGCCATCTTGTTGTAGCTAAGATGAATATGACCCTTTTGGATTAATTTGGTGTGGTTAGCCACTATAAAAGTTCGCCAACCATTTGCTAGATAGATACGTTTATGTCGCTATCTATTTGTCTCATCCATATTGTAATGTAAATCTAGCCCGTGCAGGTATATATTTATATATATAAGCCCAATCTGTGTGTTGATGTCACTACAGATTTAATTAAAAAATATTATATATTAAAAAGCTTTTATTACATCATGTTTTTATTTAAAATTATATAAATGAATATTAAAGTATTAAAAGCTATATGTTTAAGTGGTATATCTCAGCACAGGATCCGAAAGTTGGACATGCAGAAACAACACCCCCGCGGCCATTTTCTAGTGGCCCGTTGTGTTAGCTCAAAATATCCATCCTTAACTCAGTGTGTCAAAGATAGAAAGAATGGATGATTTAAACTATTCTTCTCCTAGTATTTCATTGCTGACAGTTCCAGGGCATGTTGGTTTATAACCTCCATTTTGTAACCTCCTGTGGAACAAAATGGATGTCCTCCTATCACATGCCATTCTCTTCTGGACATTCCTTGCTGACAGTCCAGTGAATTTATGTTTGGACTTGTCTGGAGCTGCGGTTAGCTGACCGGAAGCCAACCTAGACTTCATGCAAGAAAAGTATCCATTAGAACCAACATGATCAGGGCGATGTGTGACCCGGATTCTTGGATAATGAGTACCATTTAGAACAATAAATAAACTCTATGGTTAATACTAATAATAGTTATAACCAATAAAAATAAAATTATAATAACCCGACCTGATCGCACGGGATAAAAGATTTAAAAATAGAAGTAGTGGGATAAGTTAAATAGAATAGATCTCATAATTTAAAATGTATAAAATATTAGAATATAAAATTGATTAAAATTAAAATTAAATTAAATGATGTCCCTTCCCAATTAATGGCAATGGCGATGTTCTGACTAAATTAATCACTAATTATAGAGTATCTGAATAATTACACCTCTAATGCGAGGAGAGTGATGATCGCAGCTTCATTTTGATGGTGATTTTGTAGGCATATAAATGGAAATCTATATATATATTAATGCATGTGACAATGCATTTGAGGAAGCATAATAATATGTCATGTGTACCGGAAATGACCTGATAGATAGCAAATAGACATATAATCACATACTGATAAACAGACAATGTTGAAAGACTAAAAATTGCTTAAAAAACAGTTAAGGTCAAATTCTACATTTAACCCTTCCGGTACAAGAGTCCTCATGGTATAAATCCACATGGATTCCTTCTGGCTAATGGTGCGTATCTTGTGGCTACCTCTCCATGAGGGCTTATACCTCTATATACCCCAAAACTGCATTTGTGATGGGTCTCTATTATGTACACGATCAAAATGCCTGGATACATTATGTTTTGGAGAACCTTTAATAATATTTTGGATATGCTCTTTAATCCTAACCTTCAATTCTCTTTTTGTCCTCCCTATATACTGTAGATTGTAACTGCACTGTAGGCAATACACCACCCCCTCTGTATGACATCCTATGAAGTCCTTAATAGTGTGTGTCTGTCCAGTGGTAGTGGAAGTGAACCCAGTTCTTTTCCCTTGAAATTTTATCGCTTTGCAACATGCAAAGCAATTTCTGCATGGGTAAAACCCTTTTCCTGAAAAAAACGTATATCCAGTTTTGGTCGGTGGTTCTATGACAGATTTCACTACCAGGTCTCTTAAGGTAGGTGCCCTTTTGAATATAATATTGGGATGCGTGGGTAAAATGGTGTTCAAATCTTTATCGTTGCTTAAAATATGCCAATGTCGTTTGATCAATCTGGTTATGTCTTTATGTTGGATATTAAAGTCAAGTATCAGACATGGTGCTTGATTTTGGTATTGGTTCCTGTCTTTTGTTTTATCTTGCAACATTAACGTCCTGTCCATATTTTCCACTTGTGTTATTTGTTTCTTTATCCAGGCATCCTCATATCCTTTTTCCTTGAATCTGGTCCCTATATGATTCGCTTGTGTTATAAAATCATCGGGCTTGGTGCAATTTCTTCGTATCCTTACCAATTGGCCCTTTGGTATATTAATAAGCCACGGTTTAAAATGACAACTGTTGATAGATAAATAACTATTAGCATCCACATTTTTAAAATGAGTTCTGGTCACTATCTTATTTCCTTCTATGGATATATTAAGGTCCAAGAAGTCTATTGACTTTTCGTCTATCTTCCATACTAACTTGATATTTTTATCATTTCCATTCAGTTTTGTTAGGAATTTTTCCAGGGACTGTCTACTTCCATTCCATAGAATGATTAGGTCGTCGATATATCTTCTATACAACATAAGCTCAGCTGGCATATTTTGATACACTGCTTCTTCCTCCCAGTGGGCCATAAACGCATTGGCGACACTGGGGGCAAACTTAGCGCCCATTGCTATCCCAATCGCTTGTCTGTAGTACGACTGATTGTGCCAGAAATAGCTGCATTTCAAAGAAAAATCCAAACATTTGATTAAAAACTTTCTCTGTTTGCACACTAAAGTACTATGTGCTCTTAACAGCTATTTTGTAGCTGTACAGGCTTCATGATGTTGGACAATAGTGTACAACGATGACACGTCTGCGGTCGCAAGTAAAGTGCGCCCTTCCAGTATTGTCACTGTGTCTAGCAGTTGTAGCACATGCTTGGTATCTTTTAAATATGCCCGTGTATTCTGGACCGCCGGCTGTATAAAATGGTCTATATACTCTCCTATTCGTGCGGTTAAGGAATCTATGCCGTTTACTATCGGTCTACCAGGTGGGAATTCCTTATCCTTATGGATCTTTGGTATAGTGTAAATAATTGGAATCCTGCACGCCTCTGGGATTAAGTATCTAGCTTCTTTTTTGTTTAGAATCTCTTTCTTAATTCCTAAATTGACGACCAGTTCCAGTTCTCTCTTAAAATTGTTTGTAGGATTGCTTAATAATTTAATATACGTCTCTTCGTCTTGTAGTTGTCTTTCTAATTCTTGTAGATACTGTTCCTTTGATTGTATGACCACTGCCCCGCCTTTGTCTGCGGGCCGTATAACTATATCTTTACGCTGTTTTAGTGATTTTATTCCATTCTTAATGTGGATGGGATCAGACGCCCGTTTTATTTCAAGTGATTGTAGATCGTCCACAACCAATCTTTTGAATACATCAATATGTTGGTTATTGGTAACTTGTGGATTAAATATGGAGTTGTTTCGTAATGTACTATGTACAGGTAATTCCTCATTTCTTCCAATATTGTTGGTTGATATAAACGGGTTACTCATGATATATTTTTTGATATTTAATTTTCTCACATATTTTTGAATGCCAATATAGGCATCAAACTTATTGAGATTTTTAATGGGGGCATGTTTTAACCCTTTATCCAATACAGCCAGTTCGTCTACAGTAATGGGTTTGCCACTCAAATTAACGACTCCCTCTCCTACTACTCTCTTTTTCTCTTGGACTCTCTTTCCCGCTCGGCAGCCTCTCGTCTTTTGGGGCTGTCTATCACTCTGTCCTCCTCTGCTCTTCTCCTTGGTGAGCGGTGTAGTTCTCGTGGGGATCTTCTGGGAGAGTTGTGTCTTCTCTCCCTGTCTAAAAAAGACCCTTGGGAGTTCCTATCATAGTGATATTGATAATTTGGATATTTGTGATACTGATGATCTTGGTGTTATCTAATAGGATCAAACCTATTATAAGTGGGTATTGGGCTTCTCTCTATTCTCCCTTGTTGGTGGTGATATTTTTGTTGTATCGGTGGTCCTCTAGGGTCTCTTTGGTTTTGTTGCCAGTTATTGTATGGCTTTTTGAATGGTTTCTTGAAAGGTTTTTTCCAGAACTTTTTTGGTGTCTGTTGCCCATATTGACTCATAGTGCGTGGATCTTGGTAGGGTCTTGGTGTCTCATATTGGTATTGGTTCCTCTGGTCATAGTTTGATCTAGCCAAAGTAAGGTCAGCATTATCCCTCCTGGGTCCATTCGGTGGGTATTGGGTTGTGGGGTCTTGTATCCGCACTTCTCTCATCGGGGTTGAGTATGTGGATACCTGTGCTGGTGGTTCAGTTTTATTCTGCCACTTAAATGCACGATTGGCTTTGTAGTCTGCAGCATCTCTCTGATACTTTTTCATCTTCCGCTGTTGCACTTCCATATCCTTAGTGAAAAGATCTTTGTTTAGCTGTAAAGCTAGTTTCTTAAATTCTGCCGAATCCTTATGCGGTTCCAATTTTGTCTTTGTCTCCTCAATCAGTGCTTCAATCGCCTGGGTTTTTCTCAATTTTCTCTTTAATAGCAACCTAAGGCAGTCCACACTTCTACTATTAAAAAATTCGAACCATTCCTCCATAGAGTCTTTATCTGTCAAGCCGTCGTTTGGTGGTATGTCCCATCGCAAACGTCTAGGGACTATGTTTTCTCTGATGTATCGTTCAAAAGTATTAGTGTCCCACCATAAATTAACTTTTTTCTCCATTTGATGTCCAAGTTTTTTAACCATACCTTCCAAGTCAGTGTTCCGTGCTTTACTTTGTGAATTAAAAACTTCATCTAAATTAACACACATTATTCTCCAAAAAAGTGAACACATCCATAGTAGCAGCAAAGGGAAAATGTGACGTGAACTAGATAAAAAATTAAAGTGACCTTTGCGCTTTAATAATGGATAATGGATTAAATAAATCCACACGTGTGAGTGAATAAATGAATAAAATAAGTGCACATGTGCAAAGGACACTTATAAATATAAATCAAATAGTAAGTGAAATAAGCTCCAATAAATAGTGACAAGTGTGATTCAGTGTAGATAAATTATCTTACATGAATAAATTACTAGCAGCCAAACCTAAATGTGTTCACAATACACAACAACAAATTGATAGTAAAAGTGATTCAGCGCTAAAAATAAAATAAAAACACACAGTAAGAATATCACATCTAATAAAACCCAGTAAAGGGTCAATAATTGGTAAAAATAAATATAAGCACGTAATAAACACCACAAATAAACTGGTTAATAAAGAAGGTGGTCTGTGAGTCTAATATAACTAAAAAAGTCTGATGAATAAAGGAGTTAAAAAAGTTCAAATCGGGGGATAGCTCTTGTTGACATCACTGGGAGATAAGTCTTGATAGCATCAGTAGTATAAGTGGTTAAAAGACAACTATTTAGAATTCATCCACACATATATATGCTGAATGCTTTTCCAAAAAGCGAGGTGTTTCACAACTGTCAGCAGGGTAGGTTGGTACAATCCTTAATCGGTTCCCCTAACCTCCCACCTGGTATCCAAAGAGTAAGGTGTTTCACAACTGTCAGCAGGGTAGGTTGGTGCAATCCTTAAACAGTTTCCCTAACCTCTCACCTCATATATTCTTTTAGGGAGGGATCGGAAGCAGTGAACCGGAAGTGATGTGAGATCAGCGTTTGGACGCCATTTTAATGTTTGCCTACTTGAAAATTTTTATCTTGTAAGAGTCCAATTTTTATTTTTATTTTGAATAAAGTCCCCATGTTTTGATATACTTCACCATTGGAAGCATTTTTTCCCCCCTTTTCCCCCGGTGATTATATTGGATCGGAGACTTGGCTATTGACCCGCATTTAGACATATGCTGGCCTAACGGCGTGAAAAGGACAGTGGTCCCAACGCAAAGGCACATCCCCGTTTCCAGTGCCCGGTGAATAACCGCTGAAAGGGAGGAGAAGCGCTCGGATGGTAGAGAAGGGCTACAACGTTCCTTATCACTGGCGCTACCAAAGAGTATATGAGGTGAGAGGTTAGGGAAACTGTTTAAGGATTGCACCAACCTACCCTGCTGACAGTTGTGAAACACCTTACTCTTTGAATACCAGGTGGGAGGTTAGGGGAACCGATTAAGGATTGTACCAACCTACCCTGCTGACAGTTGTGAAACACCTCGCTTTTTGGAAAAGCATTCAGCATATATATGTGTGGATGAATTCTAAATAGTTGTCTTTTAACCACTTATACTACTGATGCTATCAAGACTTATCTCCCAGTGATGTCAACAAGAGCTATCCCCCGATTTGAACTTTTTTAACTCCTTTATTCATCAGACTTTTTTAGTTATATTAGACTCACAGACCACCTTCTTTATTAACCAGTTTATTTGTGGTGTTTATTACGTGATTATATTTATTTTTACCAATTATTGATCCTTTACTGGGTTTTATTAGATGTGATATTCTTACTGTGTGTTTTTATTTTATTTTTAGCGCTGAATCACTTTTACTATCAAAACCTGGTCATGTTTTTGTACGTAATTTCCGGTCCCCTGGTTGTCGGCTGCCGGGGAAGTTCTGTGCTGGCCGTGTCTGTCGGACACAGCCAGTCACAGATCGCTGTAAATGGCCAATCACAGCGGCCGTTTACAGCGCGATCGGCGTGTCCAATGAGAGATGATCTCATATGTAAACATATGAGATCATCTCTCAGCGCCGCTCTCCCTCCTCACACAGAGACAGCGTGTGAGGAGGGAGAGATGAACGGCTGCAGCGGCGCCGTGAGTAAAAAAAAAAAAAAAAAAAAAAAAATAAAGTGTGATCTATCCCCGCTGCCAACTGTCCCCGCTGCCATCTGTCCCCACTGCCACCTGTCCCCAGTGCCACCTGTCCCCACTGCCACCTGTCCCCATTGCCACCTGCCCCCAGTGCCATCTGCCAGTGCCACCTGTCCCCAGTGCCATTTGTCCCCAGTGCCACTTGTCCACAGTGCCATCTGTCCCCAGTGCCATGTATAAGTGCCATCTGTCATCAGTGCCACGTCAGTGCCGTCTGTCATCAGTGCCATATCAATGTCACGTGTCATCAGTGCCACATATTAGTGCCATCTGTCATCAGTGCCACGTATCAGTGCCATCTGTCATCAGTGCCACCTGTCAGTGTCACGTGCCATCTGTTATCAGTGTCACGTGTCATCAATGCCAAGTATCAGTGCCATCTGTCATCAGTGTCACCAGTGCCACGCATCGGTGCCATCTGTCATCAGTGCCACGTATTAGTGCCATCTCTCATCAGTGCCACGTATTAGTGCCACATGATATCAGTGCCACGTATAAATGCCATCTGTCACCAGTGCCACATATTAGTGCCATCTGTCATCAGTGTCACGTGTCATCAGTTCCCCGTATTAGTGCCATCTGTCATCAGTGCAACATCAGTGTCACGTGTCATCAGTGCCACGTATCAGTGCCATCAGTCATCAGTGCCATGTCAGTGCTCCAGGGCCTTCAAATAGGTAGTCAACAAGTTAAGCCCCATACACACGGTCCGACTTTTTCATCAATTTGGTCCATCGGACAAGGTTGTTGAAAAATCAGACCGTGTGTATGCACCATCGGACAGTGTTCGTCGGTTTGTCCGTCGGACAAAGTCTTATCTCCTGCTGGAAAGATTTGCCGTCAACCCGGTCCGATCACACCAAATCCGAGCGTGTGTACGCTTGTCCGACGGACAAAGTGCTACGCATGCTCAGAAGAAATTCTGTGACGGAAGCGCTCGGTCAGGTAAAACTATAATCGACACAGCACATTCGTCACGCTGCAATGTTAAAATGTCTTTAATGCGCATTCTCTTTTTCTTTACAATGCAACAAGAATGACATCTTTTAGCTGCTCCTATTCACCCGCACTTCTCACAAACTTACTTCTTTATTACTTTGCAGCATTTATACACTACATGTTTATTTTTACTCTGAACGGAAAAGAATCTTTGTTATTTTTTTACCATGATTTGTCTTTTATTTTTATTTTTTGGGGAATACATATTTGAATGTTTTTTTTTTTTTTTTTTGGAGGGGGGTTGTGTGTCTCAAATTACCAAAAACACATTATTTACATTTGTATTTCTTGCTTAAATTACTAGGAGGTTGTTTGTTGTTGTTGCCCCTTGTTAATTCTACTTTAGGATTAGTGAAATGTACCTGCTTACTCAAAGAAAAACTGTCATTGTAGCAAAGTAAAACACAATAGTCAATGATTATTTCAAATCAAAAAAACCTTTATTTAGGTCACACCAACAAACCAAAGAGGAACGCAGCCATGGTGAAACTTGGGGAATTTGCAAAGTCTTGGCCCCCCACGGCAACCATCATTGTCCAAGCGTAGAAAATTGGGGGCCTGAGGAGTACGTATATTAAGGGGAGTGCAATCTGGTCGTGAGTCCAAAGTATCCGGAACTGCAGCAGATGCCATCTAGGTCCCCAGGCTCTGGTACTACAAGAGGCTCCATCTTCTCTCACACCAGACTGATTGCAGGTCGTCACTCTCAGGTCTTCCTTCCACGCTTCCTTCCACGCTGTGGCTGTCGTGCTGGTGGGGTGGCAGAAGGAGGAGGAGGAGGAGGAGGAGGCGGAGCATGGTAACTATGGCAAACATGTGTGACTGGGGTCATCTCCCCAGCCCTACCCTTATTTAGGACATGGAGGATGAGCCCCTCACACATGTTGCGTTGCCCACCTCCATACCCATCATTTTTGTGACAACCACCGAGCCAAAGGTCTCCTCGTCGGCGGGTGTGGCATGTAGGGAGTCTGAAGCCTCTCTGATCATCCGGAGCGATGACTGTGCCGCATAACCCCCCCTTCTCGCCCTTTTGTACGGAGGGCGGAGGGGAGGGGTTTGGGTGTCAGTCAGGCTCCGAGGCCTAGCCCCCTCTTGGCTGCCACTACCCAGCTGGTGGCTGCCACTAACCCCTGCCTCCTCCTGACTGCCACCTTCCACAGCCACCTCCTGGCTGAGGTCTTCCTGTGTATGAAAAAGGGACATAGTTTCAGTTATTTGTTCATCAAACACACACAATTCTCATCTAGTGACTGTTGCAAAATGTTTACAAATAGAAAACCATACAATTCTCAGCCCTGCAGTTTAGATTCTGGCCCCAAATGTCTCCCACACCACTGTCTGTTGATATGTCAAACACGTTAGGAACTAAGCAATTGGCGATCCTGAATTAAGTGAACATCATTCATTATTCCCATAAATGGTAACAAAACTACTATACCTGGAACAAGCTGGGCTCCTCCACCTCTTCCAGACTGGAAGGCCCAGGTTGCTCCTCGGAAGCCTCATCAGGGGTGGGCTGCGCGCAAGGAAGCGTGGAAGGAGGAGTTGAGGTTGGCTCCGTGACATCAGCCTGGTCCTTCAGAAAATGGAGACTCTGATAGTACCAGAGCTTGGGGACATAGACCTCATCTGCTGAAGTTGCAGTTTCCTCAGACTTCACGACCTTCTTCCGCTCCCTGATATACGCACTCCTCAGGCTGCCAATTTTCTTTCTAATATCATCAACAGTTGCCGTGGGGAACCTTGGCTTGACAAATTCCACAAGTTCCTCCAGGGCTGCGTGCCTCTTTGGTTTGTTGGTGTAATGTGGGTGTATACCCTGCCACAATATGGGAAAATCCCTGTATTTGGCAATGAAGAGGGGGAGAAAACTCATGTCGTTGAATCCCTTCATATCAATCTCTGCAAGACACAACAACACACCAAACCCTATAAATTATGTCAGGCTAAACTCTCCTAATCTTCTCCATAAAGAAGCCTCAAGTTCAAATCAGTCTAGGCTAGTTATGTACCAACGTTAAATTGTACCTTCGTTTGTAGCGATCGTCTCGTGTGAGTTTTCTCTCCCCTCGTCTCCCAGATCGTGGCTACGACACAGGCGTGTGACGTTTTATATACACTGCGCATGCTTCAAACTCCGCCCGCCCCTGACGATCTTTCTCGTCTATTCCCCACCCCTTCTCTTTACGGCGTAGTGGGGAGAGCACATGGCGGGGACACAGCAGGTGCGCCACAAATATCCCACCAACGAGGAGGAGGACGAGGAAAGTCCGGAGGCAGAAACGTCCCGATCCCGGAGCCTGAAATTTTGGGGTACAACGATCCAAGGAGCAAGGAAACGCTGGTCAGACCTGAAACTGAGGGAGGCCGATCAGTACAGAAAGATCAAGCGAATTCTTCAAAAAAGTAAGTAGTTGTGTTTTGTGTTTGATTTCTTGCTTGCATACTGCTCCATTGTGTTTTGATTTTTACCAAGTTGTACATTCCAAAATGGCCACTTTCAGGTTCGTCTGTGCATTCGATCGTACTCAGCCTCGATCTTTCTGCCACTGTCATGGTCGTGTGTGTGTGCATTCGATCGTACGCAACCTCGATCGTTCGGCCACTTATAATACGATGTTTGGTGTTTTTTTTTTGGGAAAGGAAGTTTGTTCTCACTAGAAATGTCATCAAGAATGTAAAGCCAATTTATTCAATGTAAAGGAGAGGTCACTCAGTAGCTGTTTACCCATCTGGACTCTAGAGCACTAGTGCTGGGACACCCAAACCCCCTTTTTATTATGCTTTTCCACACATGTGCTCCAGTGGATACTAGAGGGGGGTCTCCATCACACAAACTTCTACCAAAAAGCTAGTCAGTTTAGCACCTTTACAAAGTGACTACATTCATGTAGTTGACATTTGTAACTGGCCAAACTAAAATAGTGTCCGTCACTTTCAAGCAATGTTTGTCATTTCCTATTTCTGCCCTCAATAGCTTGTGTTGCTAAATCTTCCTTTTGGACATTCTCATAGGGGAGCGAAAACTTGGGCCGTCTAAAAAACGTCCATTCATCCCCATGATGGACAAATGGCACTTTTGAAGCTTCTAGGCATGTGTTTTCCCCATCTAATGACCATTTTCAGACCCAAATTGTGTGCATGTTCCAAATTTACACTTTTCGGGGGTGACCCCCCCATGTGATGAAGGCAAGATCAAACACACTTTGAACATATAGTCATGTCTGATCTTGTCTTCACTTTACAAAGTTGAACTTTCCAAGTTCCTAGGTTCTGTTTTGCTCCATGCCTGGTTTTACCAATTGCGGAATGTAAACAATGTTGTAAATAACAAGATGTTGTCAGTTTTGGCGTGAAGATTGTAAACGCACTTGTGCATGTTTTCCTAGTAAACTTTTATTTTTCTAAAATGTGTGGCTTCCTTATTTAAAAAACACAATGCATTATGTATGTAAAATGAAAAGGATATGGGGGGCAATGGGTGTTATTTACTAAAGGCAAATCCACTTTGCACTCCAATTTTCTTTCCCTGGGAACTTTTTCAATGCACTTGTAGAGCATAGCGGATTTGACTTATGTAAATGACACCCACAGTGCTTTGTACGAAAACACGGAGCACAGCATTTTGCAGAATACACACATGTCAGACCTGGTGATGAAAAGGAGTATTTTGGGTGTCAGTTATGCAGTACAAACCTTCTCTAGACCAAAGATTAGGTAGCAAACACACAACATGAGAATAATCTTTTTGGGAAGAAGAGACTGTTACCTCCTTTTGCCCAGAAATCATAGGTTGGTTAAAATATCAGATTTATTAAAAAATGCCTCTCACACATCGTCAGGCAGAGCAATGGCCCCCCTACCCACAAAGTACTCCATATATTGGTCCCGGACCACACGGGCATTTAGAGGGGGCAAGCCTGGACGTGCCACTCGAAGGGCTGTGAGTTCCGCATTTGGAGGGCCCTCCACATCTGGGCCAACGGGCACCACATAGTTCCTGTTATGTCTTTTGAGGAAGTTGTGCAATATGCAACAGGCAAGAACTATGTGGTTCAGTTTGTATTCCGCCAAGTTAAATGCCGTCAGGAACAGGCGGAAGCGGCTGGCCAGGATGCCAAAAGCGTTCTCCACAACTCTTCTGGCTCTGGACAGCCTGTAGTTGAAGACCCTCTGGTCCGGGTGAGGGTCCTCATCGGGAACGGCCTCATCACATGGGGAGTCAACGCAAACGCTTCATCTGCGACAAAGACGAAGGGGAGTCCTTCGGCATTCTCCTCTGGAGGTGGCAAGCACAGACTGCCACTTTGGAGACGCCAGTAGAACTCCGTGTGCGTAATGGCCCCACCATCCGATATCCGGCCGTTCATCCCCACGTCCACATACATAAACTCGTATGTTGCCGACACCACCGCAATCAACATCTTGGAACAAGAGCATTGTATAAAATTGGAGGCTGGAAAGTATTTGCACAGAAAAGTAGAGGCTCCCCTTCACAGATTACTCACCCCCCCATCAATCCCCCACTTCTGATGGGACATTGGCAATAACTAGGGTTTTGGGGGGGGGTGGTGGACAGCTAACCCTCTGCACTTCATTGCTACATGCTTTGCTGAATTCATCCCTAAAGATGCACTATAAAGAGGTAGGTATATAGTGTGTATTGACCTTGGGAAAGCCAGCAGATAAAGGATTGGTACCATCTGACAGAGCAGTTGGGGGAGGGGGTTCCTAATGAGTTTGCCCCCCCCCACCAAAAGAAAAAAAAAAGGGGGCTCTACATGAAGTAAACCACACAGCAAACATTTGTGCATATTTTAGGGGGTGTTTTGGGGCAAACAATACTATGCAGCAGACAAAAGACATTGCTTAAGTGACTAGGCCATAGGTGTCTATTGGGGCAGAAGAGCATGCTGGGGAGGTAAGTGAAGGGAAAAATGCATGAAGGAGAAAAGGGGCACAGCATATTAGAACATATTGCAATCATGGTAATTAGGGAAGGAGGTCAAAAAATAGAAGACATTAGCAAACAGAGCATACATAGAAGGGAATAGTAAAGTAGAAATGTTACCTTAATATAGTCCTCCTGCAGGACCTGAATGATGGCAGAACAGGTCTCTGGAATAATGAGTCCCAGGGCCTGGGGAGAGATACCTGAAGAGAACTTCAAATCCTGAAGACTTCTCCCTGTCGCCAAGTACCTCAACGTGGCAACAAGCCTCTGCTCCGGAGTAATGGCTTGTCAGAACGGACAAACAGAAAGCACCGATAAACAGCAAGGCCTGAAAGAACGAAGTGAATACCAGCAACGAGCAGACAATAAGCAGTGCAAATCAAAGCGTCCTATATCAAGATATAGGCCGCAATGACCAACAAATGCGAACTGACTACACGCACAAATAAACAGATACGCACGACAAGCACAAACTGAAGAGCAGTAACGATCTGAGTCAGAAAACTGAGAAGCGAATCTTAAGTCACCAAACTTCCACTAACTCTCGATAAACACGGGATCAGCAGAAGGAGCCCAACGGGTGCCTGACGTGTGCTGAACTTCCCTTTTGTAATCTCGTGGACGACGACTTACGTCACGACGTTCTTCCGGACCGGATATTCCGACAACGTAGTCCGACCGTGTGTACGCAACGCCAACATCGGACAAAGTACGTCGGACAAAGTCCGACCGACCTGGTCCGCGGATTGTCCGAGCGTGTGTATGGGGCTTTAGATGTGTAATTTATGCTCCTAGAAACATATGAGATCATCTCTCAGCGCCGCTCTCCCTCCTCACACAGAGACAGCGTGCGAGGAGGAAGAGATGAACGGCTGCAGCGGCGCCATAATTAAAAAAAAAAAAAAAATGAAAAATAAAGTGTGATCTATCCCCCAAAATTAAGTGTTTTTATCTTTCCCGTATGTGATTTTTGCTTACAGCTAACATCAAATGAAATGATGTTATGGTCACTGCTACCCAGGTGTTCCTTTATCTGAACATTAGTAATACGCTCACCGATCCGTGATCCGAACAGGTCACCCTGTTTGGATCGGCACACACCGTTATCCGCGGAGTGCTCCGCTGCCTCGGCCTTAGGAAAGGCCACGGCTTTGACCTAGCTCCGGAGCGGCGGCCATCTTGGTGCACCTGTCGGCCGTTTACAATGTGATCGCTCCGTCTAATGACGGAGCGATCACTTGTAAACAAACCGGCGTCATGATGATGCTGGTTCCTCTCTCCCCTCTGTGTACAGATCTGTACAGTGGAGGGGAGAGATTGGATGCAGCAGCGCTGTGGGCTGGATCTGTAGTGCCCACAGCGCTGCTCTGTGACAATTACAGTCACAGACATCCCTCCATACCCTGTCAATACTCTGCAATACCCTGCCAATACTCTGCCAATACCCTGCCAATACCCTGCAATACCCTGCCAATACTCTGCAATACTCTTCCAATACTCTGCCATACCCTGCCAATACTCTGCCATACCCTGCCAATACTCAGCCGTACCCAGCCATGCTCAGCCATACCCAGCCATACTCAGCCAATATTACAGTGGGGGAGATGTATATTACAGTGGGGAAAAAACAAGTGGAGAAAAAGCGCCTCTGGGTGTAGTAGTTTTGGTAAAAGGAAATTTTTATTACAGCAATATCAATGCACTCACATTTGTGAAGATAGTAAACAGCATGGTATATGTCTCTCAGTGGCGGCTCCCCAGCGATGTATAACTGTCAGCTTTGTCCATGCAGTTCCATAGAAGCACTTCCTGTGGATGGTAAGGGCCGGCTCCGGAAGGCGGCCTCAAAAACGAGGCTTGGATAGCAGGGAAGCGACGAGCTCAGGGGGATGACGTCAAAGATGGACGCGTTTCGTGAGCATGCGCACTCGGATGTAGTGACGAGTTGCACTCCTTTCTCAATATGTCCTAAAGAGAACCTTGAACCAAAAAATGCATCACATAGGGAACCTTTTGTCCTCTATGTAATGAAAGAAACAAATTAGTAACAAGTTACACCCAAGCAATTAAAACCCCCTTAACATTTTTGGAACCCCTGTCCCACATACATGAACATAAATGAGCATATCAGGGGCTCCTACATGTGAAATTTTTGATTTTGCTACCCATGTTAAATATATCCATGTGTGCCAGAGTGAGATCAATAATCCTAGGCCCATTATACATGGTTAACTCTAACCCGACTTGTAGGGGCTTTTAAAGCACTGCCTATGGAAAATTTAGGGTGCTGATGTTTTTCATCACTTGAGGGGCGCATGCAATTTTAAGGTTTGGCATGTTGGGTATCGATTTATTCAGGACAATCTCATGTTTACATCATCTTTATATCTGTAGTTTACCAAAAGCTGGGTAATGTATTGCATTTGTTCAACCTAAAATTAACTTTAGTGCATTTTTTACAGAAATTTAGCATTTCATAAATTATTGCGCTAATATGGTGGAGGCAAACTTATACCATATACCCTCCCCAAGCCTGCAGGTCCCTACTGCACTTATCTCTGTGGGCGATAGAGGACTTTTCCTTGATGTTTTCTTGTGTCCTCAGGCTGACCTGAGAGATAGTGTTAAATAACCAGGCTGGAAGGGTTAACTTTTTTCCCACCATTCTCAGGTTACCGCCCCCAACAGGTCAACCAAAATAAAAAGGGGCTGCCTCCAAGCCCCTGGGCTGAGCTCTGGGGAAATACTTCCAAAATGTATCCTATTACTCTGCTGGAGAGATGACCCCCTTCTGGTGGGCGATTGGAGCCTGGAGGGGGGCTCAAGCCCAGGGACCTCCTGGTAATGTAGCTGCTAATCAAGGACTTGCTGCCTTTATAAATTACTGCCAATCAAGGACTCTAAGAGACTTGTTCTACTTCTTGTGGATTACTGCCTAAATAGACTCTTGCTTGATGGCCTTGTCTTCTGCATAAGGTATGTGAGATATTAGAAGAGCTCTGTATAGGAACTGGGCTGAATTTGTCTTTTTAGAATTGTACTGTTTGTCAGTTAAATATATCATTTGTTTACTTGCTTTGACTGTTCTGAAGTTTCTTAAAGGTAAACATGCACAATGTATCAAAAGCACATAGCTTGCAACAAAACAAAGGGGCTGAGTTGTAGGAAGATACAGAACACAGGTTTACCACACAGCATGCTATCCAGAGGAAGCTAATGTGCTGTTGCTAAGGACTACAGTGTTTGTGTCACTTGAAAGGCCGCCAATCAGCCAGGAGAGGGGTGAAATGGCAGAGGTGAGGGTCACTTTGGTAGTGGAGGGGGTTGGGTTCTTGGCACCTCCTCTAGAGGTCAGTTCCCCACTTTTTGGGACTGGACCCTTGGCACAGAGTGCCTAGGGACCCAGCCTGGAGTCATGAGTGTGATGTATAAGGTATCTCGGGAGAATAAGAGCAAGTAAGGTAATTGGAAAAGGAGAGAGAGCTTTTCCTGTACCCCTTAACAACCATGGGATTAGTCTCTGGGAGAGAGGTGATGCTAATGCTGGATTGGTAGAGACCGGTACAGGCTCAGTGGTACTGATCCCTAAACGCTGCACACCTGGGAAGTGGTGTCCTCTAACGGAAGGAGTGTCTGAAGTCTACAAGTGTCATCAGTGTAATAGAGTAAGCCACAGATTACAACTTGTTAACAGCGCAGTTGCAGCTCCCTTCTAAGTTCAGAAAATATGCCTTAATGTTGCATGTCACATGACCACAGCTCCATGCCTTGGCTCTAGGCATAAGTGAGTGCAGTTCTATTTGTACACACTAGGGTGCCTAAGCCCTGCCTACAACCTTCACCCATGGAGGTAAGTGCAGCAGAGATGGGGGGGGGGGGCAGGTGGGGAAGGTGTAGGATGTTAGTATCCTTTTTCATTTTTTCTAAAAAGATAAGCTAACCCTTTAAGTACTGTAGTGCATCTTTCTTTTTTGTGCAAGGTCCACTTAGAAATATATCTTACTTTGTGTGTGTGTAAAATTGTTTAATTGTTTGAAAAAAGTTATACTTTTAAAATAGTAACTGCATAGAAAACCAGTAGCATTTCTATTCAATTATATATTATTTATTGATATATACTTTTCTAGGCATTAACTGTTTACAGCACAGAATGCATTAAAGCTGACAATGGTGCTCGCAGCTGGAAACAAAAACCAATTATAATTCTTGGTATAATGTCCTAGGTTACCTCTGAAATCCAACAAGCTCTCATTTACTGTGATGCCAATAAAAGGTTATGACTTCTTGCTACAACAAGTAATGGCATATGTGAAGAAATTGATGCTATTGTGTGTTTTTGTGTATTGCTGCATACAAATAGCACATGAGAAAAGTGATATATAGAATTTCATAATACATACAGTATAGAGCAACCTAGTAAAGACTGTAAGATCAATTGAATGTGTGTGCCATGTATGTGTCATCATTGGTTCATGCAATTTAATGTATATTTCCATAAACTGGAATGTGATATTGGAATATTGAATGGGATAATTGAATAATGCTGTCTTTAAAAGCAAAATCCAAAATATAATTATATAAAAAATCTTTATTTAATAAAAAGAAAAGATGTCGTATTTTGGACCATATAAATTCAGGGTTTAAAAACAAATGTATGTGTTAGTTTTTAAATCCAAACAAGTTTTATTTAGTAATAAACAGCATGTATAAAGTCAATGTTACAAACATTCCACAGTCAAATGAACACTGGGCAATCGCCCAAAATTTGTGTCAGCTTATAACAGCAAATATTTGAGTTGCATATTAGACTATATATAATGTATAAACATGGGGTTATCAGTCAGGGCTGTAATGTGAAGGTCCTTAACTTCCTTAACTCCTTAAAGTAAACAACATAGCACAACAGAAATGGTAGTTTAAAGTGTATACATCTCTATAACATCATGAGCAGGGCTCAAAATTTCAAGTCCTGAGCTACTAGCCAGGCCTCAAGGGTTACTCGCCACCAGTTGCCCCACCCAACCCCGCCCCTAAACACACCCCACCCCTAAACACGCCCTCATAAATTATCTCATTAAATGACACTTAAATGTTTTATGCAGAATTAAGTTATAAAAATAAATATTAACAGCAACAACTTTATCCGTGCCCACCAATGCAGCCTGCCTGTGCCCACCAATGCAGCCTGCCTGTGCCCACCAATGCAGCCTGCCTGTGCCCAATGCAAGCTGCGTGTGCCCATCAATGCAGCCTGTGCCCACCATGTGTCCACCATGCACCATGCAGCCCGTGTCCACCATGCAGCCCGTGCCCACCATGCAGCTTGTGTCCACCATGCAGCTTGTGCCCACCATGCAGCTTGTGCCCACCATGCAGCCCGTGCCCACCATGCAGCCCGTGCCCACCATGCAGCCTGTGCCCACCATGCAGCTTAAGTCCACCTGTGCAGGGGAGGAGAGGAACAGGAGAAACCTTAGTGTGGGGGGGACCCCCAGGGGGATGAAAAAAATAGTAAGGTCTCCCAGAAAATCACTCAAAAGCTTATTCATTCTTTTCTGTCTTCTTCCCTTCTCTTCACTCTGCCCTCTGTAGTGATCTAATATTATAGTAGTTCCTCGTAGATGGAATATAGTTATTAAAAGTATTGTCTCCGCAGCAAAACCCGATTCTCCCAGAGAGAGATTTTATTGACTTCCAAAAACAGAACAGTCTTACAGATGACAAAAATCCAACAGAGTTCATATCACGACAGTGCTAGTAAACATTTAGAGCCCCATGGAGACATGTGACTCTTGGGTGCCTTCGTAAGAACACACACTTCTAAACAGATTGAACGTCCTGTTATATCCCCCACACACACTGAATGTCTGAGCAATTTGATTGGGCGTTTCCATTAAATGCTTTGATCTGCCCCGGTCTTTCAGAGTGACCGGAGACAACCCCACGCTGTGAATAGTTGTAATTATAAAGCTGCCCCAATTTACATTCTTGCATATTCCCCCTTTGACATGTGTGAATACTGATTAGATTAAGATAATCATTATCTGTTCCCTTTCATATGTGGAGTAAGTCTGGTCTGGCCATTTGTCCTTTGACCAACAAACCCTCTTTTAATATGCGCAATTAGATAACGGCTACCAAAGCGGCCTGCCTAGAATAAACTTGTCTTTAGAATGCCTAAATAAAAACACTACATATAATAAATATATATATATAACATATATATATATATATATATATACATATATATATATATATATATTAGACACAATATACTACACCCTCCATCTCCAATGCGACACGACCCATGGAGGTAGTAATAAGTGTCATCAGTACCCCACAACGCAATGTCGTGGGGGTCAGAATGTGCAGTCTTTTTTAAAAAGTTATATAGGTAATTGTTTCCTTGTTACAATGAGGTGTGTTTAAGGAGGTGTTTATAATGTCAGTATGTGTCTGCAAGTGATGGACATTGTTCATTATGCCGTGGTATGTGTCGTCAGAAAATGAAGCCAGAAGGCCCACATTAAGGCTGCATTCACACCTGCGCCTTTTCAGCTCATAAAACGCTCATAAAGCGCCCGAAAAAATGCCTGAAAATGCCCAATAAGCAAAATCCCATTCATTTCAATAGTATCTGTTCACATCTGAGCGTTTTGTCACCTCAGGGCAAAACACCGGAAAAACACCCGAAGCTCAAAAAAGAACATGAGCTTCTTTGGGGCAGATTACAGGCGTTTTTCTGCCTTTTACATCGGTGACTTGAACAAATCACAACAAAAACGCTGCTAAAACGTGGCAAAATCGTGGTACAATCGTGGTAAAAATGCGCAAGTTTGAAACGCTAAGCTGTGAATACAGCCTATATTTGTCTGGGGATTCCTTAGCTATGTATATCAGTTCCTCCATCTCTGCTATCTTGTTGATGCGTGTGAACCATTCTGTTAGAGAAGGTTTACACGACCAGTTCCAGTGCGCGCACATCTGCTCCACCACAGAACCATCTTCTCATCTGTCCTAACACTGAACTTATCTGCTCATCTGCTCCACCACTGTAACCCCCTGCTCATGTGTTCCACCGATGTACCTAATTTCTCCTCTGCACCCCTCTGCTCCTCTGCCCTACCGCTGTAACCTCCTGCTCATCTGTCCCACCAATGTACCTTCTTTCTCCTCTGCCCCAACACTGAAACCCCCCCTGCTCATCTGTCCCACCACTGTAAACCCCTGCTCATCTGCCCCATTACTGTACTCCCCTGCTTTTCTGTCCCACTACTGAACCCCCTTCTCATCCCTCCCACCACTGTACCTCCTGCACATCTGCTCCACCCATGTACCCCCTTGCTCTTCTGTCTCACCACTGTACCTCCCTGCACATCTGCTCCACCGCCATATCCCCATGCTCTTCTGTCTTACTACGGAATTACCTTCTCATCTGCCCCCCCCCCACTGTAACTCGCTTTCTCATCTGCCCCACTAATGTACCTCCTGCACATCTGTCTCACCTCTGTACCCCCTGCTCTTCTGCCCCACCACTGTAACCCCCTTGCTCATCTGCCCCACCAATACACCTCCTTTCACATCTGCCCCACTGTTCTACCCCCTGCTTTTCTGCCCCACACTTAACCCCCCTTCTCATCTGGCCCATCACTGTACCCCCCTGCTTTTCTGTCCCACTGCTGAACCCCCTTCTCATCTCTTCAATCACTGTACCTCCCTGCACATCTGCCCCACCGCTGTACCCTCCTGCTCTTCTGTTGCACCTCTGAACCCCCCCTACTCATCTGCTCCACTGCTGTATCCTCTTATCATCTATGATATGTGTGATATGCAGAGTGGTGAAAGGAAGCAGAGATGAGACACCTGTCTACCTGTCCTGGCACACTCATCCTGCTGATCCACCTCTCGCATCCAGCCCATGATGTCACATGAGCTCAGGTCAGGGGCATTTTCTGAAAGCAGTGAGTCTGTGTGCAGGATCATAAGTTGGGCCCCCGCAGCTGAGGAAAAAGTGGGTGAGTGTGATTTTCATTGCCCTGAATACTGATTGTGGCTTAAAGGGACACAGGGACACAGAGTGCAGGGGTTCAGTAGTAAGTGACGCAAAGGTTCAGGGGAAATTGTAACAAAGTTCCCAGAAGCTCAACAGTAAATCCACAAACTGTCACCCGATTGTGGTTTTCTCTATCTCAGTGAAATCCCTTCTTTCTGAGATTGGTAGTGGAAACCATGCAAGTTATCTTCCTCCATATGGGGCAGGGGGCTAGCAGGACTGTGATTGGCTTTAGCAGTGGCCAATGGCAGTCCTCCACCTCCTCCTGGAAACAGGGACCGCCCCCCCCCCCCAGCAGAACTGCACCCAATCTCTCCCCCATCAAAAAAGCTGATGATCGCAGCTACAGCAAAGTTAGAGAACCAAACAATGTTCCCCATCTTTTACAATGTGTGATGGCAAAGTGCCTCCCCCTCAGTGCAGGTGTTGCATGGGGAATTCTGAAATTGGAATGCATTAGTGTCTCACTGACACTTTCCTGAGCTGCTCTGCTGATGGGGAGGGAGCCGAGTGCCAGCAAAAGAGGCTTTGTGTGCCGGGAGTTGCCTACCCCTGCTCTAGGGTATCCGTTGTGACCTGGAGGATGGTTGAATGCACTTCAGTCCAGAAAGATTGGAGAATTGTGCATTCCCACCAAAATATGTAAAAGCATGCCCACCTCCTGCTGACACTGCCAGCAGCGGTTGGAACATGAAGGGTCAAACCTATGTAGCAGTACTTGAGTCCTGTACCACCTGGACAAAAGTTTGTAATTAGTTTCTTGAATTGAGACATTCACTGAACCCTTATGGGTACTATGGAAGATACGTTCCCATCCATCCGGGGGTATAGCAGCTGGTCCATCCCAGCTCAATCCCAGGTGCAGCACACTTTCCCAGTATTCAATGATATATGTTCTCCAAGAAGACAATAGATCGTAGAGATGACATGTTGTTCAGGTGTGGCTTTTGAGCATATGCTTTAGAAAGGTGTAAGCGTGCCTGGGGTTAGAAAGAAGTGTTGAAGTTGGACATATATCCATAGGGTTATGTGTGCATCCAGCCATTGGGCATACCAAGTGGTCTCTATCAATTAGTACTCCTGCAGTAAAAAAGCGATGTGCTTTGGGATCTGATTCTGCTAAAAAGTTGGGAGACATTCCAGGCTTATGCCCCGTACACACGGTCCGATTATCGTACGACAGATCGTACGATTTCTGTTGATTAAACACCAATATCGAATACAACAGTGCAAAAAGTGCTTAAATGTAGTTACGATTTCCGTCGTACGATTCCGAAAAAAACTTCCGGCGTGCGTAGCTACGTATCGGAAATGATGTCATATACGTGTAAATACGTGTGACCCCTGTGTCTGCAATACCTCTCCGTTTGTAGTGTACAGGCGTATATGCTCTCCGGAACTACACACGCTCGTTCTCTGACCGAACGGACGGACAGAAGTAATGCAGGACCCAGCACTTCCAATTGCCATGTTGGGGATATTAGCTGTCCATAATGTTATGAAATTGAAAAAAAAAAAAAGGAGGACTTGGTCCAAGCAATGGCTACAGGACCGTCAGAAATACTCCCATATGTCTCTTCTCAAAGAGTTGCAAGAGAACAATCCAGATGATTATAGAAATTTTCTAAGGATGAATGATGAGATTTTCCAAAATCTGCTGCAAGCTGTCACACCATTGATCATCAAAAAGGATACACTAATGCGAGAATCTATTAGCCCTGAACAACAGCTAATAACCACACTCCGTTACTTGGCGACAGGGCGAAGTCTTCAAGACCTGAAATTTTCAACCGGCATTTCTCCCCAAGCACTTGGACAAATCATCCCCGAAACCTGCAAGGCTATTATAGTGGCATTAAAGGAAGAATATATTAAGGTACATTATTGTTATTATTATTATTATTATTATTATTATTATTATTAAAATGCATTATTTTTAATTTTTTGCTATAATAAATATCCCCAAAAAATATATAAAAAAAAACATTTTTTTTTCCTCAGTTTAGGCCGATACGTATTCTTCTACATATTTTTGTTAAAAAAAATCGCAATAAGCGATTATTGATCGGTTTGCGCAGAAGTTATAGCGTTTACAAGATAGGGGATAGTTTTATAGCATTTTTATTAATAATTTTTTTTTTATTATTAATGGCGGAGATCTGCGATTTTTTTTTTTGTGACTGCGACATTATGGCGGACACATCGGACATTTTTGACACATTTTTGGGACCATTGTCATTTTTACAGCAATTAATGCATTTAAATGCATTGATTTCTGTATAAATGACACTGGCAGTTTAGGGGTTAACCACAAGGTGGCAGTGTAGGGGTTAAGTAGGCCTAGGGGTGTGTTTTTTACTGTGGGGGGGCGTGGCTGTCAGCTAGTGAATGCTGATCTCTGCTCCAATCACAGGGAGCAGAGATCGGCGTCACTAGTTGCTAGGCAGAACAGGGAGATGCTGTTTATCTCGGCATCTCCCCGTTCAGCCGCTCCGTGAGACGATCGCGAGAGTCCCCGCGGCGATCGAGTCCGCGGGGGACCGCGGCCGGACTCACGGGGGTCCCGAGCGGCGCGGGAGCGCGCCGCTCCCGGCGCGCTCCCGATGGCACGGACAGGCTAAAGGAGGGACGTATATATACGCCCTCCTGCCTGTACGTGCCATTCTGTCGACGTATATCGTCGTGCGCCGGTCGGCAAGTGGTTAAAGAGGGAGGGGACACCCAGAAGAGGAGGAGACCGATCGGTGTTCCTCTGTACTGAGAACACACCATCAGTCTCCTCTCCTCTGACAGGACGTGGATCTGTGTGTTAACACTGTTCAGGGTCCTGCTGTGTTCCCGGGCAATCGCAGGTGCCCGGCGGACATTGCAGCTGCCAGGCCCGCGCACTGAGCCCCGAGCAACACCGCAGGCACAAACACCGCCAGCAGCACGCACATGCCCCCTAGACGGCCGTGAATGAGAGTACGTCATATGACGCCCGCCCAGGATCGGACATCCCATCTGCGGGCACCATATTACAATACGCCGGTATTGAAGTGGTTAAAGTGTTATATAATAACCAACATGTCATACGCTATGTGCATGGTTTTGGAACATATTGGCCCTGAGCCTCCTTGTCTGATTTGTTCCAGAGGGGCTCCTGGCTACTCCTCCTCAACCTTTTGGTGGCTACTTCAGCACAAAATATTATGTAGTGTAATGCATGGGATCAAAGTAGAAAACCTTACTACTAATTTAAAAAATATTTGCTAATACTGTAGCGTTCCATCTTAATATTTTACTTTTGTTAACAGGTTGTTGTCTTTTCTTTCAGTTTCCCACCAATGCACAGCAGTGGAAGGAGGTTGCCAATGATTTCCAACAACATTGGAACTTTCCTAATTGTGGTGGAGCCATCGATGGCAAACATGTCCGTATTTTACCACCTGCAAATTCAGGCTCTTACTTCTACAATTATAAGGGCTTTTTTAGTATTGTTATGTTAGCAATAGTTGACGCCAACTACGAGTTTCTTTACCTTGATATTGGCAAAAATGGTCGGAACTCCGATGGAAGCATCATTGACCAAACGGAGTTCTACAAGCGGCTTAAGGAAGGGACACTCAACCTACCATCCCGTGATGAAAGTGTTGAAGGCATGAACTTTGTGTTCATTGCCGATGATGCATTTGCACTTAATGAACATATTCTCAAACCATTCCCCATGAGGAATCTAACAAGAGACCAGAGAATATTTAATTATAGGTTGTCACGGGCACGCAGGGTGGTTGAAAATGCCTTTGGTATCCTTGCCAATAGATTTAGAATCTTTCTTACCACCATAAACCTGGCATTATACAAGATAGACTCCCTTGTTCTGTGCTGTTGTGTCCTTCACAACTATTTACGGAGAAATTCACATGGATACATGACATCTTTGCCATTTGAAAGAGAGTCAGAACATTCATCGGCAATGCCACCTAGTAGCCTTCATGGAGACATTCGTGATCAACTCACTCCCCTGAATAGTGGACATCCCAGGCTTCCCACACAAAATGCCCGGCAATGCCGACTGGCTTACATGGATTATTTTGTAGGAAGAGGGTCAGTTCCCTGGCAGGATGACAACTGAAATCCCCACTTGGCCACTTTTCCTATGTAATCCTATCTGTTATATGTTACTGTGTTTAGCTAGTTCTTTGTGTTCTAAATATTTCAACCATTCAACCATTCTGTTATCATTACACTTGATTACATGCGCCATTTTATAAAGGATTAAATAAAAAAATTATATATAGGTTTACGAGTATTATTCACTGTAGTCAAGAAATACACTTAATTTTACAAACAATCTTTGCTTTATTATAAAGCAGACAATAACATTAAAGTGCAATTATTGGCATAACATATGCAAAGAAATATCATTTTTTACTTAAGCAGCAGCAATATTAAAACTTCTCTTGTTTTCTATTCGTTCAAAATGTTTAATAGTGCAAAGAAAAAGAAACAAACAATGTCATTCACGCTTTATACATAATTGGCTTATTTTGGCATGTGTGCCATTTATGTTTCTTTCAGGCTGGGTTCACACTTGAATACACAGTTTCTCCCAGCAGCGTAGCATCTCTAATCACAAACTATGCCGGTTCACACTATTGCGATGATAGACATTGCATGTAATTTGCAGCGCCACTGCTGTTCACATTACATGCAATGTCTGTGCGGTGCAATTTCAGCCATACAGATAGTATTGCTGATATCGCACCACATTCGGGGCAAAAACGCAAAGGACTCATTATTCTGTCCGGACCAAAATTGGATTGCATATGTGTTATCATATATGTAATCCAATCTATGTCCTAACTATCAGTTCACAGTGCGGTATGCGAGCTGTAATGGGGGTGCCATTAACATATAATGACACTCCCCAGCAATTCGCATATGGCAGTGTGAACTGCTGTGGGCGAGGCCGGAATTGGCACCTTATTCACAATGTTCTCGCATATCAAGTGTGAGAACCGACAAGTACAGAAGGCAATGTGAAATGCCTGCTAGAGAGATCTCGCTTACACATAATTCTGTATGGTGTGAACCTAGGCAGAAGTGGTTGAAAACCGAGTCACCTGTTCCTAAAAATAGGTACAGAAAGTTTCCTGGGAAAGTGTTAAGAATAGTGCAAAATATACACAATGGAACCTGTGGATCATGATATTTGCATTTGTTTACTTCTTTATTCAAGGAGAAGAAAATGGAGTCCCCTTCCTAAATAAACTATAGTAATGTTTAATCTTATGTACAAAAAAATAGTGTAACCAAAAAATGGCAGCCATCCAATTTAAGAGATCGTGATTGCAATTTTTTTATCTGCATCTATGCCATTCACTTCTTTTGGATTAAAAAGCCCCATGCACACGAGGAGGATGCACTTACACGAAGTGCGCCTCTCTGTCCGCAAGCTCATTGGGAGATCTATCTGTTGATCTACGCTGAGCCTGCGAATGAGAGGTCCCTCTCTGCTCACTGAGCGGACAGAGGCTTGTCGAACAATGCAGGTATCTTTTGAGAGAGCGGATGAAAACAGACAGCATGTCCGTTTTCATCAGATCTCACCCGTTTTGATGGTGACAGATGCGGACATAGGGCCATCCGTCTGCTTTTTGTGGATTGCACAGGGTTGAATGTCAGCGGACAGGTCACCGCTGACATCCGTCACTCCATTCACTCCAGCCTGTCCAACATGACACTGACCTGAACGGTCAGTGTGAAAGGGGCCTACGTACAAAAAAAAAAAAAAAAATGGACAGAATGGTTACCCTAGAAAGTTTAAAACATTGTCCAGAAAAGTATGACAACATTCTACATATATGGACAAAAACAGTAACAAACCTGTATCAAAAAGGTATAAAAATAATTTTAACTTAAAAAGAAAGTGCTTAGAAACGATGTGTTTGCACTTTAGCGATCACATCAATGAGGTACTGCATCTGGGGCAGTATGGAGGACGCAGCATCTTTAATCCTTTGCACCTCTGCACAACAGTGCAGCAGGTCATTGGACATCATGGCCAATGTTGTAGAATCCAAAGTTGAGTCTGTAGAAAAATACATTGCACATATTATTCATCAAGTAATGCAGTAATATGTGTGCACATATGCATGCATGCTACTCACGTGAGGCTGAGACAAAATCCACAATGCTTTCCCGTTCTACTGCTGTATCAATATTGATATTCGAATTATGTTCTACAAGATCAGGTAGTTCAGGGTCACAATGATCACTATTGTTGTCCTGTGCAGAATTCTGTAGGTTGCTTATATTACCTTTAAAATAATAAAATAAACATAAATTATTCTCAATTAATTAACAGCAATATTATACTGTATTCCCTGAAATATTAAATCGTATTATACCAATGTGGGACATAAAACATGTGAACACTGAATAACACAAATTAAAACAACAACATCATACAAACCTTTTGGAGATTCCACACGATCGGACAAATCCTCAAGAGTTATCACACCACTATCTTCGTCTAGGACATATGGTTGTTCACATGTTCTATCTTCTGCAGTCTCCAACATGACTTCCTCAATATCTTCTTGATCTATTTCTATTATATTGCTTTCTTGCTCTATCAAGTAAAAAAAAAAATTATATATATGTTTCTGTTTCTGTACCCTGTAAAAAAAAAAAATAGATGCAGCATTCTTATGTATTGTAAAAGCAAATCCATCTAGCTGCTGGATTGCTGTTACAAGCTGTGAGCGTGAACATAGCCCACTATAATGCTTTCAATGACTGTATGAGTATGAGTAGGAAATGGAGATGTGATAAAAAAACTATTTTACACATAAAGAGTACCGGACATATGATGTCATATTGATGTTAGATATACTGATAAAAATATATTTACATAAATAAAATAGAATTAAAAATTAAATAACAATGGGTTTATGACTTATATTTTAAGAAGTCTATGAAGCTTATGCTATTAAGCGGCCTATAATATTAAAGGGGTTGTACTGGTTCGCATATTATTTTATATGTAAAAATAAAAACATATACTTATCACCAATATGCAGTTCATTTTGCACTGTGTGGCCGCGATAGTCCTCTTCTGGTGTCCCAAGGCTCCCCCCACTAACCCCCTCTGAGAAACACTCTGCAAAAATGGGGTTGGCTTGCGCGTGAGCTCCAGTGCCATAAAATTGTTGGCTATAACCATCAATTTTATGACTTGGCCCCGCTTCCTGGTGGGCGCGTAATAGGATGTGATTGACAGCAGCGGGAGTCAATGTCTGTGCTGCTAGCAATCATCCAATGAAGAGCCTAGAAAAGCTGGACGAAATCAATGCGAGACAGCTCAGACAGAGCTTCTGGCCTCAGGTAAGTAAAACAGGGGGCTCTGGGGGGCCACTGACTAATAGTTATTTTTTTTAACCTTAATGAATATGATGCATCTAGACCACGACAAAAACAGTCCTGCTAGAAGCATCTTTTGAGCGGTGTTTTCACTGCTCCTACCCATTGAAATCAATGGGGCAGCGCGGCTATACCACCGGCAAAGCGCCCTTTTTGTCCGCTAGCGGTGGTCTATCACATACTAGCATATCATGACATGTATTTTATTTGGAGGAGGTGACTAATTTAAAATCAAACTATGTACATTTGAAACTAAGCTGTTTGCATTAATATTCAACTTTTAGAAAACATACCTTCATTAATTACGCTTTGCTCATGAGCTCTTGATATGTCACCATGTGCTATTTTCTGATCTGCGGGGATTTCTTCAGGTCGTTTTTTCATGCGCCTGTGACGTACTTTTTGTGATCTGATTTTTTTCTTTTGCCCTGCAATAAAAGGATCACATCACATACAATATATTTAGTTTATGGTTATTAGATATTTTCATAACCCACACAAAACATCTGCACAAGGCTTTATATATATATATATATATATATATATATATATATATATATATATATATATATATATATATATATATATATATACATATATATATATATATATATATATATATATATATATATATATATATATATATATATATATATATATATATACATACACACAGACATACATACATACACATACACACAAACACACACACACATATGTACATACTCACTTTTTTTAATCATTTGATGGATTCTTTCAAGTTGTTCTTTTTCACGATGCTTTAGGTCAGACCATCGCTTCCTTAACTGATCCTTGGATCGTTGTACATCATGTTTGTTTTTTAGCAATGTAATGACTTTATCCAAGATCATGTCCTTTCTTCTGTTGGGCTTTTCATAGTTCTCCAGTTTGCCATCATAATCATTCTTCTCAAGAATATAGACCATGTCCACCATCTCACTTCTTGACATTGGAGTTGCTTTTGTCTTGTAACCAGTTCTTGCAGCATGTGCTTTTCTGCCCTCCACATCCTTCGTTTTCTCCATGCTGCCGGTGAGAACTCGTGGTTGCGTCGCAGGCGTCGGGAGTATTGCACGTTTACACATCAAACAGGGGCGGGGCAACGTGCACATGACCAGTGCGTAACGTACGGTTTGAACGTTCCTACGTTCGTTGACACGAAACAAGGCCAAGATCACGATTTATACCCCACGCGCGAACGCTATTTACACACGAACGTAGGTATGTTTATTTTAGTTTTTTTGTAATCCTTGTTTCTGTATTGCAAAATGTTACTTTTTTATTCAAGTTTTGGGTACATACAAGGCCTAGTTTATTGCCATGGATTATTGCATATAGTGGGGTGATAGCATTGTGGGGTGATAGCATTGTGGGGTGATAGCATTGTGGGGTGATAGCATTGTGGGGTGATAGCATTGTGGGGTGATAGCATTGTGGGGTGATAGCATTGTGGGGTGATAGCATTGTGGGGTGATAGCATTGTGGGGTGATAGCATTGTGGGGTGATAGCATTGTGGGGTGATAGCATTGTGAGGTGATAGCATTGTGGGGTGATAGCATTGTGAGGTGATAGCATTGTGAGGTGATAGCATAATGTATATGTAGGTCTGATGTACAAGATAGGAATTAATTATAATATTTACATTTTATTATGCAGGCAAGATGGTGGACAGGTTTACAAGCCCAGAATTCTTGGCACAGTTCATTGATTTGTACAAGCAGATGCCATGCTTGTGGAAGGTGAAATCAAAGGAGTACTCCAACCGCAATAAAAGGCAGGAGGCCCTCAATAAACTAGTTGAACTGTGCAAACCTATTTGTAGTTCTGCCGACCTGAACTATGTTCGCAATAAAATTGCAAACCTCAGGACTGTTTTCAAAAGGGAACTCAATAAAATTCATGATTCACAAAGATCTGGAGCAGGAGCTGATGATATATATGTTCCCAGACTATGGTACTTTGAAAGCCTGAGGTTTCTGACGGAACAAGTTGATGCAAGATCATCCATATGTACTCTTCCTTCTACCTCCAGTACTCTACTATCCACTTCTGCGGATTTGGATCAAATGTCTCCTGTCATGCAGTTTGAGGATTCAGAGGACATACCACAGACACAGGTATTAACAAATATTTGGCTTTTCAAATGTTTTCTTACATCATGTAATTTATTTGTAATACTATAATTTCCCTTTATTTGACTAGACAACAACACAGGCAAATGAATCCCAAGACGACTTGAATGTGTCCACACCGAACACACCAGTGACAACTTCCATCACCAGTATGTCCACTTTGAGCACACCAGTGACTAGGCCTCAGAAGAGGAGGAGACTTGAGGATGCCACTACATCGTTTCTGACGAAGGCAAGTGCTGCTCTCCAAAAGAAAACTGACGTATTTGATGCTTTGGGCATTATTACAGCAGACAAGATGAGAAGCATGTCGGGGGAACAACGGCAAATTGCAGAAATGTTAATGCTTGAGATGCTGAATAAAGGTGTTAGAGGCGAGTTAACAAGCAAAACAATTATTACGGAATCTGATTCATCTCCATCAACACAACACGTTGCTCATGGCTCAAATCGTCCTGGTGCCCAATGGCAATACATGCAGCCTGAACGTCAACATCCACCTTGGTCACAAGACTTTCATTATACGCAACTGTAGTTTCAGATGATATTTTAAATAGTTTTTTTGGGATGTTATCAACATTATGTTGCATTTATGTTGTAAAAATTGTTTTTAGTAGCATAGTTCTGACATAATACTAATATTTTGTGTTATAAGAAGGTTTATTATATATTATAAATGTACACAATATTGTGAACATGTAGAAGCACTGATATTTATTTTGTTCAGTTTTATCAGACACGTTTTAATAAAGTTGATCTGTTTTGAAAACATTCTGTAAACTTTATTATATTTTATTTTTAGGGGAACAATTAGTACAGTGCAATGAATGATTTATGATCTTAAAAGGACAATGGTCACACTTGCAATAACCACAAGCGCCGCCTTGCAATGACCACCAGTGCCACCTAGCAATGCCCACCAGTGCTGCCAATCTGTGCCACCTAAAAGTGCTGGCTATCAGTGTAAACCATAAGTGACCATCACTGCCACCCATCAATGACCATCACTGCCACCTATCGGTGCCCGTCACTGCCACCTCATCAGCGTACATCAATGACGGTCAGGAATTACCCATTTTATATTTTTAGAATTTTTTGTATTTTAAATTCGGTCTTTTTAATTTTTTTTAAATAAATAATAATTAGAACAGAGGTGATCAAATTCCACCAAAAGATATCTCTATTTGGGGGGAAAAGATGATAACAATTTATTTTGGCTACAGTGAATTAGGACCGCGCAATTGTCATTCAAATTGCAACTAGGCTGAAAGCTGAAGATTGGTCTGGAAAGGAAGGGGGTTTAAAGTGTCCAGTAATCAGGTGGTTAAAGGAAAATAATGATTGCTACTTAACTACAATATTATCATTTGTTGATTGATTCTTGGGGAATATTACGATTGGCTACAGGCGAGTTTCTGTTCGTATAAAGGAGCATTTTCGCGGTAAAATCATTGTTTACATTCTCCCGTCTCCTTCCGGGTTATTTTCGTGTTTCCGATCATGCGTGGTGCTTGTCGAAAGATTTTTAGCGGACGAATACTGTACTGATTACACGATTGTCGTACGATGGGCTGTCGTCCAACAAAAGTTTTCCTGTTTGTCCCTTCGGATTTGGTTGGAAGGACTATCATGATCGGCTGTCGAAAGCTGCGTACTAACGATCAGATTATCGAACGATCTGTCCGAAAGCGACTTTTTTCGTACGATAATCGGACCGTGTGTACGGGGCATTAAAGTCTAGATTCATCCGCAGCGATGTTAGGGGGTCTGTTGTTGATAGGATTTTGTTTTTTGCGCACACTTTGTGAAAAGAAATAATTGTCGGTTTAATAAGCGGATGGTCTTTCAGAAGAGCATCTGAAAATGAGGCATCCAGCCTTACCCAGTCGTTCACTGTATCGTGTGCATACCAGTCAATGATCCTGGCTAAATGGCATGCCCAATGGTATTTATCTAGGTCTGGGAGACCTACCTCACCTTTTTCTTTAGATAGGATTAATTTGGCAGAGCTAATGTGCAAGCGTTTTCTACCCCACAAAAAGGTGGTGCAAATTCTTTTGTAAGGGGAATGTTGAAAGTAGTTCTATCGGCACTGCCTGAAGGACATAGAGCAGACGTGGGAACACATTCATTTTGAGAATTGCTGCTCTCCCAAACCAGGAGAATATGGGTTTCTCCCTTTTTTTGAGATCTTCTGTTATAGTCTGTAAAATGGGTCAATAGTTTCTAACATATAGTTCTGATAGACTTGTTGGCAGTTGTATACCTTAGTAAGTAAGTGCCTCTGATTGCCAAGTGAAAGGGAAATTGTTCTTACATTATTCAACTAGTGCCTCTGGCAAGGTGATATTTAGAGTGTGTGACTAGGTAAAGTTGATTTTTATGTTAGGAACAAATTGAAAGAAGCATAAGGTTGGGTAGAGTGATATGTGGCTCAGAGAGAAAAGGTAGGACATCGTCCGCAAAAGCTGCCAATTTGTATTGGTGGTTCGCAATCGTTATACCTTTTATGTTTTCCTTCTCCATCAGAGTGTTGATAATTGGCGCAAGGCGATTGGCTAATATTTTGGCAACTATTTTTAGGTCTATATTGAGCAAGGAAATTGGGCGATAGTTAGTAACTAGGTTGGGATCTTTTTCTGCTTTTGTAATTACTGAGATATGTGCTTCTGAAAGAATATGCATGCTACTGCCTGGTTTTGACAGCAGATTTAATGCACAGAGAAAGGGGCGGGCAAAGGGGTCTAGGAACCATTTTATAGTAGATTGCTGTATACCCATCGGGTCCTGGGCTTTTTCCTGTCTTTAGTTGTTTAACTGCCATTTTGAATTCCTCATAGGTCAGAAGGCCATCTATTTGGCGGGCTTTTTCACAAGAGATAGGTTTGGGGCTATATTGCACAAGGAAATCTTGGATTATTTCCAGAATTTCTCGATGTGTGACCCATAAGGAAACTGCATACAAAGTCCTGATGCATTGGTACAGGACCCCAGACATTTTACACGCCATAATCGATCAATCTCAAAACAATGTTGGAGATGTAACAATGCTGTAGGCTCTCACTACCATATTTTTTGGGAATGTTCTCCTGTCCATCAATTTTGGCTCTGAGTCCAGAAATTGTTAGAAACACTGGTTGGTAACCCCGTTCCTCTGACGCCCATGCACTATTTGATAGGCCTCCCTTTCCCTGGTGTTACTAAGGCTATGCGACGACTGATGTCTTATATTCTACTGGCTGCCAAACGGGTCATTCCTAGGTTATGGTTGTCCACCTCACCCCCAACACTCCCACAATTGATCACCACTGTGGCTGACATACGTAGAATGGAGCATCTGATGGCTGTAGTGGAGGGTACGGAGCAGAAATTTTCTGAAATATGGTCAACATGGGATGATTCTGTATATGGTTCTGAAGGATATGAACCTAGTTAATTAAATTCAATTGCTTACATATCTTAGTGAGTTTGAAGGCTAACTACTATTCTTTTTCTTATTGCACAGATCTCTTTATAAGGTTAAATAGTGTGTTTATATTACCTCTAGGGATGGGCCCGGTGTTCGATTCGAACCCATGTTCAAATCGAACATCGGGCGTTCTCCCGCTCGGCGAGCCCAGAACTATTTGGGCCGCTCGCATCAAATTCGTGTGATGCGAGCGGCCCGCAATGCACTGCGCCAGTCGCAGTGCATTGCTGGCTGATGATTGGCCAAGCATGCACTGTGACCCGCATGCTTGGCCAATCAAAGAGCCAGCGGTGAGGAGAGACATAATTGGCCACCGGCAGGATGCCTGTGGCCAATTATAGCTCAGGGGGTTTAGTACACGCCCCACAGTATAAAAGGCCGCCGCGCTGGCGGCTTCGCATATTGTGTTGTCAGTGTCAGCGTGTCAGTGTTATGTGCTGCTGACTGCTGACATTATGTGCTGTGATTCTGGGGATTAGTGTGTGCGTGCTGTTAGTACAGCATTGCAGTATCACATCTGGGGGGTGTCTATAGTATGCCTGTGAAGGGGCGCATATTTCCTGTGCTTAGAACTGTCCCTGCAAAAAGTGTAATTTTTGCAGGAAAAAAAGCTATTTAACATCACTCGCGGCTAATGAATTGACGGCTCCCGTAACACAGAGAACAGTCATTCATTGAAATCCATTGATAAAAAAAAAAAAAAAAAAGCGTGGGGGTTCCCCCAAATTCAATAACCAGGCCCTTCAGGTCTGCTATGGATATTAAGGGGGAAAAAAACCGGTGTGGGGTCCCCCTCAAAATCCATACCAGACCCTTGAGGAGTCTTATTGAGGAATTCCCTATGGCTTTCCCCATGAGGTCAGAGGGGGGCGGGGTCACCAGGTGTCCCCGCCCTCCGTTATAAAAGACCTGTCAGACGCAGTGAAGCCTCACACAGCGGGAGCCTCCCATTGCGCGGAGCGGCCCAAGAATTGACCCGGACGCCGTGGAAGAAGATGCCGGACGAGAAGACCAGAGCAAGAAGAAGAGGATCGGAGGAAGAAGATGATGGAAGAAGAAGATGAAGAAACCGAAGGATGAAGAAAGGAAGAAGGAAGAAGACCAGAAGAAAGAAGATTTTAATAAAGGAATTGTCAAAGACTGTCTCCTGTCATTTTTAAAATTTTTGACACTTTTTTGGTGAAATGGTAGGGGTACTTTTGTACCCCTTACCATTTCACACAGGGGGGGCGGGATCTGGGGGTCACCTTGTTAAAGGGGGCTTCCAGATTCCGATAAGCTCCCTGCCCGCAGACCCCCACAACAAATGGCCAGGGTTGTGGGGATGAGGCCCTTGTCCTCATCAACATGGGGACAAGGTGCTTTGGGGGTCTCAGACCCCCAAAGCACCCTCCCAATGTTGAGGGCATGTGGCCTGGTACGGTTCAGGAGGGAGGGGGGCTGCTCTCGTCCCCCCCTCTTTTCCTGCGGCCTGCCAGATTGCGTGCTCGGATAAGGGTCTGGTATGGATTTTGAGGGGGACCCCACGCTTTTTTTTTATTTATTATATCAATGACTTTTTTTTTTCAATGGCTTTCAATGAATGACTGTTCTCTGTGTTACGGGTGCCGTCAATTCATTAGCCGCGAGTGATTTTAAATAGCTTTTTTTCCTGCAAAAATTACACTTTTTGCAGGGACAGTTCTAAGCACAGGAAACATGCGCCCCTTCACAGGCATACTATAGACACCCCCAGGTACGAAATTTAAAGGAATATTACACTTTTATTGTTTCACTTTAAGCATTATTAAAATCACTGCTCCTGAAAAAACTGCCGTTTTAAAAAAAAAAATTTGCATTGATACATGTCCCCTGGGGCAGGACCCAGGTCCCCAAACACTTTTATGACATTAACATGCATATTAGCCTTTAAAATTAGCACTTTTGATTTCGAATGTTCGCATCCATTGTAACTAATAGGCTTCTTATGCTCGCACGGACTTTAGGCCCGTTCGCGGGTTCTGGTGCGTACCGAACCCGGGGGTGTTCGGCTCATCCCTAATTACCTCTAAAACCCCTTTACAGATAGGGTAGGAGGATGTTTCCACTTATTTTATGTTTTAATTTTTTTTATTTGAGCTTGACTATCTCTCTCCCACTCAAGTTCACAGTCTAACCACATCGCTAATCCTTTATTTGTACAGATTATATTATATTATATCTCTAAGTCAGTATATACCTGCATTACTTCTAAATGTTAATGTTTTACATATGTTTTCTTTTGTATGACTTGCAAAAACTTATAAATAAACAATAAAAAAAAAATCTTGGATGATTTCCAAACTGGGTCTGGGATCGTTAGACGGGCGTTGGGCTGGAGGTAAGTTATAGAGGTCTGAATAGTACACCTCAAATTGCTTTTCAATATCTGCAGAAGTCACCACTGTTTGGCCTTGCAAGAGTATTTGGTGAATGGTAGATACTGCCTTTCTTGCGTGTAAGGCTCTAGCCAGGAGTTTACCACTTTTGTTTCATTGCTCGTAAAAGAGCTTTTGGGAGAGTATAAATGTACATTTAATTTTTCGGCTTAATTCATCAGCCAACCTAACACGAGCCTAAAGTAACTCTGCATACACTTGTTGGGTTAATGTGCATTTATGTGTCTCCTCGAGTTTTCTCACTGTCTGTAATAAAGAAGCTAAATAGGTCTGTGCAGCCTTTTTTCATCCAGCAGACAATGAGAGGAGAGCCCCGCATAGTACACATTTGTGTGCTTCCTATTGAGTAAGCGGAGCTACCTCAGGGGTGTCATTCTCTTTAAAAAAGTTTTTTATAGATTCACAAATGTGGCAAGTGTTCATATTGTCTGTGAGTAAAGATGAGTCGAGTCTCCAGGTAATTGTAAAAGGAAGTTGGTCAGGGAATCGGAGGGTCGATGTTATTGGATGGTGATCTGAAACTACCATTGGTTCGATCGTCGCCTCTAGCAGGAAAGGGAGACAGGAAAAAATAATCTATCCTGGAGTAGCGGTTGTGAGGTGGGGAGAAGAATGTAAAGTATTTTGTGGTAGGGTTTATCGTTCTCCGTGTATCATGCAGCAGGAGGTCATTTAATTGTAGCTTAATTTGTTTGAGCAATCGGAATGGTAGTGACAAGATACCTGTCGAGGTGCCTTCAAGAGGATTGAGTGAGACCTTGAAATCTCCTCCTCCCAAAATCAGGATTGCCTGACTGGAAGGCATACAGTGTTTGTGTGATTTCCTGGAAAAATCCAACCTGAGCTGTGTTAAGGCTATAGATATTGGCAAGAGTAATTGGTCTTCCCCATAGGGAGCCTTTAACAAACAAGTATCGACTATTGTCATCGATTAGAGAATCCGCTATTTGCAGTGGCAAACATTTGGAGATTAAAATGGATACTCCTTTAGTCTTAGCATGTTTGTTGCATGTAGAGTAATTGGGTAACTCAGGTTGGCTAGTTTTGGGGGCTAGATCAGGCTGTTAGAGCACAGGTATAGAGCAGAAAAAAAAGGAGAGCGAGGGGGGGGGGGGGGGGTAGTAAGTTTTCAGAGGAAATGTGGAATCTATGTATTCCCGGCAGTAGGATAGACCAGCTATCTACTCTGGTTAAGTAAAAGTCCAAAAAGGGTTGGTGTAATTGAAGAAAAGAATCCACCTAGTGGTAGCATGGAATGGCTCTTAACTGGATGTTGTGTGGGTAAGAAGAGATTAGCGGTGAGTGAGGACTGGTGAGGTCAAAAGCATGTGAGGAAGGAGTATAATGGAGTAAAAATGGATTATGACAGACAAGGTCCATGGGGTGTGTTCAGGTTGTAGCTCTCATTTTAGTTAGAGTAGCATCTGATGAAACCAATCCAAAAACGTGCGTGTGGTTATGCTTGCTAAGAAGGGTAGAGAGAGGCTACCCTACTCCCATGGTGTACATCCTGGGTTAAGGGCTTCTGCTCTCAGAGATACTATTATTTGTAATAAGTCAGTACCCAAAGTAATTACCCAATTCTCTAACATAGTATTGATAGTTGGAGCTAGCTTCACTCTACTCAAATCAGGAGTCTACAGAAGTCCAAAGTCTCACCAGGTAAGCTTGAGATAGGGACCACATAAGATGACATTGGAAGCCCTCTTGTGATCTTTGTCAAGGTGTGATCTGTTTGGAAGACAAATGTCCGCTAATCCACTCTAGCTTTCCTGGTGAGGCAGGTGGCACTAAGTAAATGTACCATGGCATAAGCCTTTCAAGATAATCAGTAGGACATGTCTTGTTGCCCATGGTCAACTTCCCCACTCGGACAGAGCTCTCGGCAGCTATGGGGGGCGAGAGCATTGCAAGAGTGGTTAAGTAAGATGGGTTAGGGTCACATAATTCAGTGTGAGGGAATAGTTCTGATCATACAACTAGCTGATTGGTTGGGGGAGCCGCATCACTCAGGGGAGTTAAATCTGTAAAATATGGTCTTCTCAACAGGGATGAGCTTTATGTTCGAGTCAAACTCATGTTCGACTCGAACATTGGCTGTTCGCCAGTTCGCCGAACAGCGAACAATTTTCGGTGTTTGCGGCAAATTCGAAAGCCGCCGAACTCCCTTTAAAAGTCTATGGGAGAAATCAAAAGTGCTAATTTTAAAGGCTTATATGCATTGTATTGTCATAAAAAGTATTTGGGGACTGCCCCAGGGGACATGTATAAATGCAAATTTATTTTTTTGGGGAGCAGTGATTTTAATAATGCTTAAAGTGAAACAATAAAAGTGTAATATTCCTTTAAATTTAGTACCTGGGGGGTATCTATAGTATGCCTATAAAGGGGCGCATGTTTCCCGTGTTTAGAACAGTCTGACAGCAAAATGACAGGAAAAAAGTCATTTAAAACTACTCGTGGCTACAATGAATTGTTGGGTCCGGCAATACACATAACAGTTGAACCCTGAATCAAAATAAAAAAAAAACAAGTCTGGTATGGATATTAGGGGGAACCCTACGCCAAAATTTAAAAAAAAATGGCGTGGGGGAAAAAAAGATGGCGTGGGGTCCCCCTAAAAATCTATACCAAACCCTTATCTGAGAATGCAACCTGGCAGGCTGCAGGAAAAGAGGGGGGACAAGAGAACGCCCCCCCCTCCTGAACCATACCAGGCCACATGCCCTCAACATTGGGAGGGTGCTTTGAGGTAGCCCCTCAAAGCACCTTGTCCCCATGTTGATGGGGATAAGGGCCTCATCCCCACAGCCCTTGCCTGGTGGTTGTGGGTGTCTGCGGTGACCCCGCCCTCCTCTGACGCACGGGGACTTCCCTATGGCTTTCCCTGTGTTGTCAGAGGGGGGCGGGTTCACTCGTTTAAATAAATTGGTGACCCTGCCCCCTCTGACATCACTGGGAAAGCCATAGGGAAGTCCCCGTGCGTCAGAGGAGGGCAGGGTCACTGGGTGGCCTCTCCCTCCGTTATTTTTTATTTTTATTGAATTTTTTGACATACAACACATACACAGCTTGGCACAACACCAAACTAAACAGTCAGCCAACATGGCCGGTAAGTCTAACAACATTAACAATGCTATCAACCGACGGCTACAGCAAGTATAACCTCCACCCTGCCCCCCCCCCCCATACTCAGTTCCCTTCCCTCCAACAAAAATTATATTATTTGTGGGATGCAAGCCAATTCACTTCACTAATCACCCAAAATAATTGTCATTTACTCTTCCTCCTGGGTATAATACATGTTGGCTAAATATCGGACCCTCCCATCCTTTCAGCTTAAGATTAACCCATCACACTGTTTGATCAGACTCATACCATGCTCTCCATACTTTTTCACATATTTTACTGCACCCTCTAGCCCTATACGTGGCTTTGTAGTGCGGGAGCATTGCGTTCTCTCCCTCTGTTATTTAAGAAGTGTTAGAAGAATTGAAGCGTCACACGGCTGAAAAGAAGAAGATGGAGAAGAAGATGGAGAAGAAGAAGTTAGAGGAACAAGAAGAACACCGAAGGATGACCAGAAGAAAGAAGATAAAAGAAGAAGAAATTAATAAAGGACTTGTCAAAAACTGTCTCTTGTGTTTTTTTAACATTTTTGTCACTTTTTTTTTGTGAAATGGTAGGATGTACCCCATTACCTATTCACACAGGGGGGGCGGATCTAGGGGTCCCCTTGTTAAAGGGGGCTTCCAGATTCCGATAAGCCCCCCCGCCCCCCAAGGGTTGTGGGGATGAGGCCCTTCTCCCCATCAACATGGGGACAAGGTGCTTTGAGGGGCTACCTCAAAGCACCCTCCCAATGTTGAGGGCATGTGGCCTGGTATGGTTCAGGAGGGGGGGCGCTCTCTCATCCCCCCTCTTTTCCTGCAGCCTGCCAGGTTGCCTGCTCGGATAAGGGTCTGGTATGGATTTTGAGGGGGACCCCCACGCCATTTTTCTTTTTAATTTTGGCGCTGTTTTTTTTTTCTGTCATTTTGTTGTCAGACTGTTCTAAACACGGGAAACATGCGCCCCTTTACAGGCATACTATAGACACCCCCAACTACGAAATTTAAAGGAATATTACACTTTTATTGTTTCACTTTAAGCATTATTAAAATCACTGCTCCCGAAAAAAATGCCTTTTTTAAAACTTTTTTTTGCATTGATACATGTCCCCTGGGGCAGGACCCGGGTCCCCAAACACTTTTTATGACAATACCATGCATATAAGCCTTTAAAATTAGCACTTTTGATTATTCATGTTCGTGTCCCATAGACTTTAACGGTGTTCGAACACATTTTTTGCCTGTTCGCATGTTCTGGTGCAAACCGAACGGGGGGGTGTTTGGCTCATCCCTAGTTCTCAACCATAGCAGTATTTGAAAGAACAAAAGGTAATCATATAAGTACTGAACATAAGAGATTATATGCAACATTAATTAGGTATCTTGAGAAATGCTATACTCTTAATGATCTTCCACCTTACCAGCATGCAAGTCTAGTCAGCAGAGTGGAGTGGGTGGCAGTCATGCACACATATGTGTTTCTATAACTTAAAAACACATATATGCCCACTCCCATTCTCTTGTTGTTAAATTTATTTCCTATAGCATTAGAATAGAGACTCCATTAGTTGGGGTCTAGTAATTTTAGGTGGTATTTTTGTATCTGTTGAACTATATATATATATTTTTTTTTTTTTTTTTTTATTCCAAATCATTTTTATAGTAAACAAGAGATGGGGTACATAAAAAGAAACAGTTGTATATTATATAAAGTCCAGTGCAACGTAATAATAATACCAAATATCAGAATTAACATTGGTAAGTTTACAATATACATAAAGAGGGTGCGGCAAAAACAGTTGGACAATATGGTAGTTACATAGGGGTCTTGGGTACTGTGTTTAAACAGCGTACTGCAGTTTCCCTATATTTGTACCTCAGGGAGCCTACAGATAGAGGACCTTTAAACCTCTATGTCTTGTGTAAAACATCCGTGTTAGTTGTGTAGGTGGGGGGTATAGGTCATGTAGGATATTGTGGTTAGGAACAATTATGTGCGGGCTCATTGTATGGGGTGTTGTCCTGGGCTGATTGTCTAATGTCAATTATTGGTTACACTATGTTTTCGGTGGTTAGCAGCCTGTTGCCACTAGCAACCCACACAGAGAAAAGCAATTCTAGCAGGCTTAATCAGTGGTCAAATTGCTCAAGTAAGATGTGGTGGGATTCTGTTATGTGAATGGGGAGGTAGGTGGGTTATCAGAAGAAGAGACTCCTTGTGGGAGAGGGGTAAGATATTGGGAATTATTAGCGGGGGAGGTAGTAGTTAGTGTGGAGTGGGGGTGGGTGGAATATCTGTCTCTATAGAGGGGCGAAGTTTAGGACTATAAAATAGTAAATAGATAAAGGGTGGGAGATGGGAGATGAAAAGGTAAAGATGGGAGGGGAAAAGGGTGGGCCCTTTCCTTTCCTCCTCCTCCGACCTGATATCGTATATCCACCGATATCACTGAGAAAGTAAGCGGGAGTATTCATCAGTCGTTTGGAAATGCTGCCAGCAAGACCAAGTTTTCCGGAATTTGGAGGGCCTTTAGGGTCTTTAGCTTGATGCACCAGGTGTTCCAATTCTACAATTTTATTTATGCGTCTGATCCAATTCGCAATGGTTGGGGGATTGGTCAATTTCCATTGGACTGGAACACATGTTTTTACATCTTTAAGAGGTGCAGGGCTAGGGAGAGATGATAATCTTTCTTGGAGATGAAGGAATGTAAAAGCATTTGGGCCAGGGTAAAGTCTATCGGATAGGTGGTAATTTGAGTCATGAGGTGGTTGATGTCTTTCCAAAAGTTTGGGAGTAAGGGACACGACAAGTATAAATAAAGGAGTGATCCTTCTTCATCTGAGCATCTCTAACAGTTGGGGGGTATGATGGGAGACATTTTGTGTAATCGAAGGGGTGTCTTGTACTATCTAGAAAAGACCTTAAAGTCATTTTCCTGTGCAGAAATGTTGATTGAGCCTTTATGGATATAAGAGTATATATTTTCCTATTCCTCATCTGAGAGGTTGAGGGAGAGTTCTCTTTCCCATCTAATGATTGCTATGTTGGATTTTGGGCTGTGGTCAGAGAACAGTATGGAATACACCTCTGAGATCAGGTGCCTCTGCGGTTCTTTTCTGGTACAAAGAACTTCGAAAGGTGTGTGTTGTCTAGAATATTTGAAGCGTGTTTGAGGGTTATTCAGGAAGTGCAGTAATTGGACATAGTTACATAGTTACACAGTAGGTGAGGTCGAAAAATTACACAAGTCCATCAAGACCAACCTATGTGTGCGACACATACATCCAAAAAGGGAAGGAATGTCCTGGCATCTGTGCAGATAGTGGGGGTAGGGTTAGGAAAGTGTTCCTGGAGAAGAAGTGTTCAGCTCGCACATCGGTGTGAGGCCAGAATTCCGAGAGGAAGGAATCCAAAAGACCTGGTGGGAATTCTGGGTTGTTGTGGATGGGTTTTAGTGGACCCAGTGAGGAGGAAATTTTGAATTTATGGCATGCTTTCTTAAAGATTTGTAGTGTGTTGCTGAATAAAGGTTGTGTTTTGCAGTCCTGTGGAATTTACAGTGAGGCGGTCCATGGTAGTTGATGTATGGGAATTGGGAAGAACGTGTTTTCGATGTTTATCCAAGCTTTAGTATCAGCGTGAATGTTCCAGTCTATTGTTCTTGTCAGCTGGCAGGCCCAGTGATATTTGGCAATGTCTGGAAAGCCTATACCACCTTTTAACTTGGGCAGAGTTAGCCACTCATAACTTAGTCTAGGGCATGATTTTCCCCATATAAATTCCTTACAGGCTCTGTGGTATGTAGCATAAAAGGCCTGTGGGAGTTTTATGGGAGTTGCTTACATTACGTACAATATTCTCGGGAGGATGCTCATTTTGATTATCGACGCTCAACCAAACGATGACCGCCGACCTTGACTTAAGATCATTCTGAATGGTTTGAAGGATCAGGAGGTAGTTTTTGGTGTACAAATTGGATAATTTAGAGGGTAATTGGATTCCAAGATAAGTGATTGAGTCGCGATTCCATTGGAACGGGAAGTTCATTTGACAGTTCACTAGCGTCTCATTCTGTAGGGAGATATTTAATGCTGATTTCGAGAAGTTTATTTGTAGGTTAGTCAGGGTGTTAAACGTGGCAAAGTCTAAGAGTAGGATGGGTAGCGTAATATGTGGTTCTGTCAAAAATAAGAGGATGTTTTCTGGGAAAGCAGTTTATGTCAGGAAATGCCTCTGAGCGGACCTGGTACAGGGCGCCCTGGGGTGCGCCGGTGTGTGCCGGTGTGCGCTGGCGCTCGCGGGCGCTCGGTGCTGTCTGATCGTCAGCTCTCTGTGTCCTGTTACCTGCTGCCTAAACCTGTCTGACTTCCTGACCCCCGGCTTGATCCTGCACCTGCCTGTCTGCTGCCTGCTGTTGACCTCGGCCCGTCCCTGACTCTGCTCCTGCCTTCTCCTCTGCACTGCGCTGCCCGCCTGTTGCCAAACTCTGCCTGTGACCCGGACTTGAATCTGCCTCTCCTCTGTACCGTGCCTGTGTGTGGAAGTGTTCTGCCAAGTTCCTGCTCTGCACCTGCTGCCTGCCTACTACTGTCAGGAGACCACGGACTCCACTTCAGCAAGTCTCTGGGGCCTTCTCCCAGCAACGACCCGCCAGGCTCTCATACCACTCTGTGCTCTTGTGCCTCCTGTCCCCACTTCCAGGGGCCGAGAACCAGACACGTACGGGAGGCCTTCCCCCTGCTATATCGGGCTCACCTGTCCGGCGCGTGAAGTCTGACAGTTTTGGACAGCCATGTCCGAGTCCGAGCAGGGGGCCTCTCCCATGGAGGAGTTGTGTAGACACCTGGCGGGTCTCACACAAGCTGTGAAGAGCCTGCAGGAGGGCTACAACAGATTGGAAGGACAGGTCCAGGTCCTCTCATCCCCTGCACACCAACAAGCTGCTCCTGTGGCCGGACCAGCACCTGCAGTAGTTATGCTACCCCCGGAACCCAAGGTACCAGTTCCTGAGAGGTTCTCTGGAGACCGTAGAAAATTCCGGTCATTCTGCAGTGCCTGCGAGCTCTACTTTGCGTTGCAACCACGCACCTTCTCTCTGGAAGCAACCAAGGTGGGCTTTGTAATCTCCCTTCTGTCCGGGGAGCCACAGACCTGGGCCCACCGCCTCATGCGACAAAAATCTACCTCTCTGGACAGCCTGGACACCTTCTTTGCCACCATGGCCCAGCTCTACGAGGACCCCCAACTAAAGGCGACTGCTGAGGCCGCTTTACACACCCTGCAGCAGGGGCGTAGGGTCGTCGAAGATTATGTGGCAGAGTTCAGGCACTGGGGTTCCGACACGGAATGGAATGACGCGGCTTTGTGCTACCAGTTCCGCATGGGACTGTCGGATTCCCTAAAGGACGAACTGGCACGGGTTGGCGTCCCGCAGTCCCTGGAAGAACTGATCAACGTGTCCATCCAGATTGACCGGCGACTCAGGGAACGTCGTTCAGAGAAGGCCACCAGTCAATACCGGCCCACCTGGGTCCTCCCCAAGGTCCCCAGTGCTCCCGGGTCCTTCCGTCCGACCTCCTTTGCTCCCTCTGCTCCGGCACCCGATACTTCTGAACCCATGCAGCGTGGGCTTATCCGTGCCTCACTTACCACGGAAGAGCGGCAACGCCGAAGGGTCCACAACTTGTGCATGTACTGTGGCGAACCGGGTCACTATGTAAGAGCCTGTCCCAATAAGACATGTAAGTCACCTCCAGCTTCTTGCAAGTCTGCACCTACCTTGCCTAAACTTGCATCTCACTTTGCTCTCTCTGTTGTCCTACAGCTTCCCGACAAGGATATCCCAGTACCAGTCATAATTGACTCTGGAGCCTGCAGCTGCTTTATTGACCTTACCTTCGCCACCCACCATCACATTCCCCTCCGATTGAAGACACAGAGCCTCGCAGTACACCTGGCAGATGGCACTACCCTCAGCTCTGGTCCTGTTACACAGGAAACCGTTCCTCTACTGGCTACCATGGGCTCGGCTCATCAGGAACTCCTGTGCTTGGATGCCATTTCGTCTCCCCTCTTTCCCATTATACTGGGAATGCCTTGGTTAAAGGCCCACAACCCCAGCATCAACTGGGCCACGGGGGAGATCAAGTTCAGTTCTGGATACTGTCAACAGCATTGCCTACACCAGTTGCCCGCAGAGTCATCCCCACTTCTGTATCTGGACACTGATGTTGAGTTGCAACAAGCAATTCCAGCACCTTACCGGGACTTTCTGGATGTCTTTAGCAAAAAGGGGGCGGAGACCTTGCCACCACACAGGTCCTACGATTGCCCGATAGAGCTTCTGCCCGGGACCGAAGTCCCCTTCGGGAGAATCTTTCCACTCACAGAGCAGGAGTTGGCAACCCTGAAGACCTATATAGATGAAAATCTCACCAAGGGGTTTATCCGCCCGTCTACCTCTCCAGCCGGGGCTGGAATCTTCTTTGTTGAAAAGAAAGACCACTCTCTACGGCCGTGTATCGACTACCGGGAGCTCAACAAGATAACGATTAAAAACCATTACCCGCTGCCTCTGGTACCTGAGCGCTTCCAAAGACTGGGGTCCGCGGTGGTCTTTACCAAGCTTGACCTCCGCGGGGCCTATAACTTGATTCGCATCAGAGAGGGGGATGAGTGGAAAACTGCCTTCCGTACTCGTTTCGGGCAGTTTGAGTACCTCGTCATGCCCTTTGGTCTGTGCAACGCACCTGCAACCTTTCAGCATTTTGTCAATTACATTTTTCGTGATCTATTGGACCTATACGTCATAGTTTACCTGGATGATATCCTGATCTTCTCTTCATCTGTTCCTGACCACCGCAGGCACGTACGAAATGTTCTCCTTCGATTCAGGCAGCACTGGCTTTACGCCAAATTGGAGAAGTGCGAGTTTGAACTGCAAACCATACAGTTTCTTGGCTTAGTCATCTCCGTTGATGGTATTAAGATGGACCCTCAAAAGGTGTCCGCCATCCTGGAATGGCCTGCTCCGACCGATAAAAAGGGAGTCCAACGCTTCATAGGCTTTGCTAATTTTTACCGGAAATTTATTAGGAATTTCTCTGCAATTATCTCCCCCATCACTGAACTCACCAGGCAAGGAAATCGGTTCTGTTGGTCCCCCAGTGCGCAAGTAGCCTTTGAAAAGTTGAAAGAACTGTTTACTTCTGCGTCCATCCTGAAGCACCCTGATCCTGTGTTGCCCTTCGTCCTTGAAGTAGACGCGTCAGAAATCGCTGTGGGGGCCGTGCTCTCTCAGCGACAAGGTGCCAAGGCCCTTCTATTTCCAGTGGCCTTCTTCTCCCGCAAACTCTCTACGGCGGAGAGAAATTACGACGTTGGGGACCGGGAGCTCCTGGCCATCAAGGCCGCCTTAGAAGAGTGGCGCTACTTGCTGGAGGGTGCTGCTCACCCCATCTTGGTCTATACCGACCACAAAAACCTGGAATACCTGAGGACAGCTAAAAGGCTGAGACCACGGCAGGCAAGATGGGCTCTATTCTTTTCCAGGTTTTTGTTCCATATCACTTACAGACCTGGCTCAAAAAATATCAAAGCTGATGCTCTATCCCGTATGTTTCACGAGGCTGAAGAACTACTACCCCCAGACGGCCGGAAATTTCTTGTTACTCTAGGGGGACCTCCTGTCTCGCTTGAAACAAGCTTCAGTGGAATGGGCCCCACCTGTTGGAAACGAGGTAAAGAGGCTGGACGGTTTGTTCTGGTATAAGGACAAGATACTGGTTCCCGAATGCCTGAGGGTGAAGGTTATGGGACTTTGTCACGACCATAAGTTGGCCAGACATTTCGGTACCCTGAAGACGACGGAACTGGTGCAGCGGGCGTTCTGGTGGCCGCAGCTGACTAAGGACTGCAAGACCTATGTGGAAACCTGTACCACCTGTGCCCGAAATAAGACGTGTCGAGCCAAGACATGGGGTTTACTAAGGCCCCTGCCCGTTCCGGAAAGACCTTGGAAGATGATATCGATGGATTTCATTGTGGAACTCCCTGTAGAGGAAGGCTATTCTACCATCTTCGTTGTGGTTGACAGGTTGTCGAAGATGGCTCATTTTCTACCCATGAAGGGTACTCCTTCGGCCATGGAAACGGCAAAGATCTTCATTAAAGAGATAGTGAGGCTGCATGGAGTCCCCGCAAGCATCGTGTCTGATCGCGGTGTTCAATTTACCTCCAAGTTCTGGAAGGCCCTCTGCAGCTCTCTGGAGATCGAGTTGGCATTTTCGTCCGCCTATCACCCTCAGACGAACGGGCAGATGGAGAGAACTAACCAGACCCTGGAGCAGTACCTCCGCTGCTTCTCTGTCTTCTCGCAGGACGATTGGGTCTCGCTACTACCTATGGCCGAGTTTTCGTATAATAACTCCCTGCACTCCGCGATCAAGCAAACACCCTTCTTTGCTAACTATGGCTACCACCCAACCTTCCTGCCTGGCTCTGTACCCGAGTGTTCCATCCCCGCAGTGTCTGAAATATTGGACTTCTTCCGGACCAACAACAAGGCATTACAGGAAACAATGACCCGAACTCAGGAGTACAATAAAAAGATGTTCGATAGGAAGAGGCGAGGTGAGCTCATCCTGATGCCCGGTAACCAAGTCTGGCTCTCAACCATTTACCTAAAGATGGCCTGCCCCTCAAAGAAACTAGGCCCCAGATTCTTGGGCCCCTTCTTGGTCAAAAGGAAAGTGAATGAGGTGACTTAGGAGCTTGACTTACCCGGTTCGCTGAAGATCCATCCAGTGCTAAAACCCGTTGTCTCTAACCCCTTTACTGGACGTAACACAGGTCCACCCGAACCTGTAACTGTGGATGGTGAGGAGGAATTTGAGGTGGAAGCGATATTGGACTGCAGAAAAAGGGGCAACCAAGCCCAGTATTTGATCAAATGGAGGGGGTATGGACCGGAGGACAACTCCTGGGAACCTGAAGGTAACCTACATGCGGAGGAACTCCTGAGCGCCTTTAAAGACACCCATGCTGACAGACTGGACCGGATGGGCATCCGGAGGCTGCCCTTAAGGAGGGGGCACTGTCAGGAAATGCCTCTGAGCGGACCTGGTACAGGGCGCCCTGGGGTGCGCCGGTGTGCGCTGGCGCTCGCGGGCGCGTGCCTGTGCGCGCTGGTGTGCGGATGCGTGCGGGTGCGCATGACTGTGCACCTGTGCGCGTGTCTGCGCGTGCGGGTGCGCGGGCGCGCGTTGGCACGCGCGCATGGCGTTTGGCGCTAATCGGCCTATTTAGGCTGAGCTCACTGGGCGCTCGGTGCTGTCCGATCGTCAGCTCTCTGTGTCCTGTTACCTGCTGCCTAAACCTGTCTGACTTCCTGACCCCCGGCTTGATCCTGCACCTGCCTGTCTGCTGCCTGCCTGTTGACCTCGGCCCGTCCCTGACTCTGCTCCTGCCTTCTCCTCTGTACTGCGCTGCCCGCCTGTTGCCAAACTCTGCCTGTGACCTGTACTTGAATCTGCCTCTCCTCTGTACCGTGCCTGTGTGTGGAAGTGTTCTGCCAAGTTTCTGCTCTGCACCTGCTGCCTGCCTACTACTGTCAGGAGACCACGGACTTCACTCCAGCAAGTCTCTGGGGCCTTCTCCCAGCAACGACCCGCCAGGCTCTCATACCACTCTGTGCTCTTGTGCCTCCTGTCCCCACTTCCAGGGGCCGAGAACCAGACACGTACGGGAGGCCTTCCCCCTGCTATATCGGGCTCACCTGTCCGGCGCGTGAAGTCTGACAGCTTATATGTAGTCTTGGAGATTGAGACTCCTTTGATATCTGGGTTAGATCTAAGGCATTGAAGTAGCGGTTCTAGGGTTAGGCCGAATATTAACAGAGAGAGGACAACCTTGGCGGGTACCGTTTGTTATCGAGAAGGCATTCGATAGGTGGCCATTAAAACGGACCTTGGCAGTTGGAGATGAGTAAAGGGCCAAAATAAATCGTAACATGCGTTCACATATGCCAATCATTTTGAGGGCTTCCGACATATAGTCCGAGACCACTCTATCGAATTCCTTCTCTGTATCTAGTGATAAAAAAACCATGGTGGTGTGTCAATGTTAACCAGTTATGTATATTAATGGCTTTTATGGTGTGGTCTCTCGCCTCTCTGCCCGGTATAAAGCACGGTTAAGCTAAATGAGTTTAGGCAACTAGGGTAGGAGGCGGTTAGCTAAGATTTTAGCAAAGATTTTGAGGTCTACATTCAGTAGGGAGATTGGTCGATAGTTAGTGACTAAGGAAGGGTCTTTGTTCGGTTTAGGGATCACCATTTTGTGTGCCGTGAGGAGGTCTCAGGGTGGAGAACTGTCTGACGAGAGGGAGTTAAATGCTCTCAAAAAGTGTGGCTTAAGCGTGTCTATAATGTTTTTATAATATCCCGATGTCAAGCCGTCCGGGCCCAGGCTCTTTTCGGGTTTCAACTGTTTGAGTACTGTCTACCACTTCAGAAGAGAGCGGGCGATCCAGTGTTTTTGTTTCGTTTGTTTTGGGGCTATATTTTAAAAGGAATTCTTTGATTTGTGTTCTAGTATTATCTTCTGATAGTGGGTCAACAGGGTTTAGGTTATAAAGGTGAGTATAATAATTAACAAATTGATCCGCTATCTCATTGTTGGTTATCACTTTATGTCCCGCTGAGTCGGTGAGAGAGTGAACCTTCATGGTCGCTTTTTTCGTTCGGAGGGCTCTTGCTAGGAACTTTACGGATTAATTACCATATTCATAGAATATTTTTTTGATCAATATATAATTGCGTTTAGTTTTTTATCTAGCTCCTCTAAGAGTTCTGCCCTGGCTTGGATAAGGTCATGAAGGGAAGATGGGTAGATTTATGTACTTGTTCTAACCTATGAATACAGGTTATCAGTTTGTTAATGTGCAACTGTCTTTCTTTCTCGTTTGCGTTTAGCAGAGATTGCAATTAATTCTCCTCTAATGGTGCATTTGTGTTCCTCCCACTTCAGCATTGGCGATATGTCCGGATAATTTTTTTCTCAGAAGTATTGGAGGAGAAGTCTGTTCACTCCAGGTGCTATGATGCTGTCTGTGAGTAGGGAGGGGTCATATTGAGGGTCGAGTAGCGCGAGCTCTGGAAGTTGTGATTTAATTGCGCATAGTTCCTTGTATGGCATAGTGGAAGTCCCAGACAATGTGTCATGCAGGGAGTTGAGGGGGACATTGAAGTCTCCACCAAGGACTAGGAGGTCTTCTACTTCTTGGACCCTTCCTGCAATGGATTGTATGTCAATCCGTAGGTCATGATTGCCGCCATTAGGGTCTCTTTGATGTCCACCGCAATGGAGCGCAGGTCATTCAAGCTGGCGTGCTGATGTGGGGTAAGCACGATCTCTCCATTAGCAGGAGAAGTATGCGAGGTCCCTCCTGATGCTGGGCCCATAGGCGGATGTGTGCCCTGAGAGGACGCCATGTTGCCCGTCTGTGTCCGGAACACTTCCGTGATGTTTTGACTCAATATACCCGTCATATCACGGGGAAAGCGGGATTGTGAGGCGGAAGAGCTTCGGGACGAAGTACCCATGGTTTGCAGGTGTGTAGAAGTACCTACGTGAAAGTCAGTTTGCTTCCTCTGCTGGCGGGAGCTCACGAGCTAAGCGACCATCTTTCTCCAAAGTCAAGTCATGCCCCCATTGAACTATATTTTAGCAGCTCTACTGAGGTGATCTGTGGACGATCGCGATTGAAGCAATAATTAACAACAAGGATAAACAGGCTTGTGAAAAACTGCAGGTGTAACCTATAAGTTATGAAGTACCAGTTGCGGTTATGTGAAATTAGGAGGTTTGGCTGGCTTGCATACCTCTCCTCCCAGGGACTGTGACATACATCAATGCTTTTAAGAGGAAGAGGATAACCATAGTCTGTTAAAGTCATATTAGAGTATAAATGTTTAAGCACACATGAAGACAGTGAATGTTGAGCATCCTCCAGGGCTAGGGGGAAACGGAGAGACAAATAAGATAATCTAGCAATTATATCATGTCAGTGTACTGTACCTGAACTTTTAACAATAACCATCACACTTCATACACAATGGTGTGTTTAGGCTGGGATAACGGAGATGAGCAACAATAAATAACTAAATAGGTAGATGGATTTTAGTCTCGACAGGCTCTGCTGTGTGCAGGGGATGTTGGCGGGCTTCCTCCGTGTCATGTGCATCGATTAGTTGTAGCTGGGTAAGCTGGCCACAGTGATCTCAGACGTCTGGAGGTGGGAAGTCTTCCCTGCATCTGCAGTTTCATGGGTTCGCCTTCGGGTAGAGGTGGTAGACGCAGGCCGCTGTACCAGTCAGGAAGTACCACTGGGGCAGATCTAGGTCCTCACAAAATGGTTGCAGATCTTCCGGGCCTTTCAAGGTGGCTGTGCATCCCAGATGAGTGATTGACAGGCAAAATAGAAACTTCCATCTATAAGCTATGTTTCTGGCTCAGAGGTGTTCAAGTAGGGGACATAGGTCTTTCATGTGCTGTAAAGTGATATGGGAGAGATCCTGATACAGCTTAATTTTTGCACCTTGATACAAGATGCGCCTCCTGTTTCTTGCTTTGCGAAGGATCTCTTCTTTTAGCCGGAAGTTAGCTATACAGCACACTACATCCCTGGGGGGGGGGGGGTCTGTATCTCTGCCCCTGGGATGTAGAGCCCTGTGTATTCTCTCTATTTCAATGGGAGCACCTGGTGGTCACTCCAAAAGTTCATTAAAGATTGCCAAAACAGTCTGGTTCAGTTGGCCGGGTTCAGTTGTCTCTGGGAGTCCACTTACCCGGAGATTGTGGAGTCTGCCCATATTGTCCAGGTCTTCCATGTGGCGATGAATCACAGCCCATAGATCATCCAAGCTGGGTGTTCTATTAGTTATCGGGGCGGCAGTCTCTAGCTGTGATGAGAGAGAGTGCCTGGGGCATTTGCTGGCTGTGCTGTGTGGAGGCCGTCGCTCCTTTCTGCTGAGTTCAGAATAACTCCGGAATGTTACCGCTCAGCTGCGTGTTTGTGCCCCTGGGTGAACAGGAGCGTGATCCTGAGGTACTCCAGTTGGGTTTACCCATGTTTTCCGATGTATATCTCCTTCAGCAGGGTATATAGCAGACCTTGATGTGCTGGAGCAACGAGTTTAGGCAGCCATCTCAGTCAGCATCCAGACCACGCCTGTATGTTTTAATATTTCTTTGTAGTCAGCTAAATTTGAAATATTTCAAAGGAATATTTTCAGAATTGTTGCACTTTTGGCAGTTCTTCACCACCATGCCATGACTAGCCTGCAATTTGCTCTAGAGATATTCACAAAACACATGCACAGCTAAATTAATTAGAGGAGCTAAACATGCCATTCTTCTCCTCCTAGCATGGCCCAGAATGCTTTAAACCATACGTCTCAAACTGGTGGCCCTCCAGCTGTTGCAAAACTACAAGTCCCATCATGCCTCTGTCTGTGGGAGTCATGCTTGTAACTGTCAGTCTTGCAATGCCTCATGGGACTTGTAGTTTCACAACAGCTGGAGGGCCACCAGTTTGAGACGTATGCTTTAAACACTGTGTTTTGATAGCAAGCTGTGGTAAATGATTGTTTGTACAGTAAATGTTTTACACAAGTAATTAAAAAGATATATGAAATATACATTTATAAATGTATAAAGAATACAATAATGAAAACTGATGAAAAGGAATTATAGTTTTCCCATGGAATATTGTAAAATATTGAAAGCATAATTTAGTTCTGTGTAATCTATGTGAATGCCTTACAGTTCAAGAAATGGCATAATTGTATTAAATATTTTTGGCATAGTATAGTATAAATGCATTAACATGCATTACCTAAGGAAAGCCCTGCATACAATGAAATTGTTAATTTTTCCATAATACAATATTACACATATGGTTTGCTGTCTATTCTCAGTGCTGAAAGTCTTCGCTAATGTAAGGAGATCAAATTGAATTTTTTTTTTCATTTTTATGTCAAAGCTTTCATTTACATCTATGACTCACACAAAACCCCATCTATTGCATCTCAGTTTTAGTAGAAAGGAATGTCAGTATAAAATTAGCTTTGAATCAAAATCATGTGATACGCTGTACCTTATAAATACAAATTATAACCACACCACCTTGCATGCTGACTGAAGAAATATTAAACCACCACAATCCCCTTAAAGAGTAAATTAGCTGCACTGCTTTTATGAAACATACAGTATCTCACAAAAGTGAGTATACCCCTCACATTTTTGTAAATATTTTATTATATCTTGACACTTTGCTACAATGTAAAGTAGTAAGTGTACAGCTTGTATAACAGTGTAAATTTGCTGTCCCCTCAAAATAACTCAACACACAGCCATTAATATCTAAACCGCTGGCAACAAAAGTGAGTACAGCCCTAAGTAAAAATGTCAAATTTGGGCCCAATTAGCCACTTCCCCTCACCGGAGTCATGTGACTTGTTAGTGTTATATGGTCTCAGGTGTGAATGGGGACCAGGTGTGTTACATTTAGACCACTTTCACACTGAGGCGCTTTTCAGGCGCTTTTCAGCCTAAAAAGCTCACGAAAACTTATTTCCATTAAAATCAATGAACACTTTCACACTGGGGCAGTGGGCTGGCAGGGCTGTGAAAAAATCCCCTCCCCATTGAAATGAATGGAAAGCTCTTCAAAAGCGCCTGAAAAGCGCTTCAAAAGCGCTCAGTGTTTTTACTGGTAGTTTAGAAGCGCCTCAGTGTGAGAGTGGCCTTAATGTTATCGCTCTCACTCTCTCATACTGGTCACTGGAAGTTCAACATGACACCATGACACCTCTTGGCAAAGAACTCTCTGAGGATCTGAAAAAAAAAAGAGTTGTTGCTCTACATAAAGATTGACTAGGCTAAAAGAAGATTGCCAAGACCCTGAAACTGAGCTGCAGCATGGTGGCCAAGACCATACAGCGGTTTAATGGGACAGGTTCCACTCAGATGATCGACCAAAGAAGTTGAGTGCACGTGCTCAGTGTCATATTCAGAGGTTGTCTTTGGGAAATAGATTGTAAAATCATAAGATCAGGTGCATGGAGTATATGCTGGACAATAGTTCTGTCAAAATATGCAGCTGCTGGGGTAGTTATGATAGTCACTGATGCCTGGGCACAAGTTAGTGATGCACTGTGGGGCTTCTATCCTCATATTTGAGCCAGCTCTGCAAACAAACACGAAACAGGGAAAGTGCCACCTAAGTGCAGTATCACAGGAGGTTTATTAAAACAATGGTTAAAAACACTTACAACAAGTAAGATATTTGAAGGATTATCGTAAACTGGCTCATACGCCAGAAGGTCCTGAGTCCTTACTCCTGCATGGTCCGCCGGGCTCAGGTTCTCTGGGAAGTAGTGGAGGTAAAAAAAAGTTCCTGTGGTGTGAAGGAAGTCCACGCCAAACCAGCCTGGAATGCTCGGGCGGACGTGACGTTTCCCGGAGGAGGAGAGAGTGTCTTGAATACTAGATAGTAACAGGCTACGCGTTCTGAGATGTCTGCTCCTTCTGAAGGCTTGGGGTGGTTTATATAGGGGGAAGCGTGCAGTAACACTTGTGGAACTAGAGGGTCCAGCGGCGCCAGAAAAGAAACACAAGGCACTGCAGCTAGAGCTAAATACAAAACATGGCACAATAGTAATAAAACTAGCAGATCAATTTGGCAATGGTAATGAACTGGTTAGTTGGACAATGCAAATAAAAGAGTATATGAATGACCCAAAATGGGAAGAGTATGACCCAAATATTATCAAATGTGAAGAGATGGGAGAAAAAAATGATATGAAGGAGATGGAAATAATAAACTGAAGTCACAGAAAAATAAATAAATAAAAATGAAAATATAAAAATAAAAATTAAAAATAAATAAATAGTAAAAATGAATAAATCTAAATAAAAATAATAATAAACATAAAAATTAAAATGGTGATGAATTTACTGCAAATGGTGGAAGGTTTCTACAAGGTAACTAATATTGTTATATTAAACTTGTCACTAAGAGTACTTACTTTAACCACCCCCAGGGGACAAAGACACTGTCCATGTAGGACCGAGTATCCAGGGAGAAGACCATAAGGGTCCACTGTGGGAAAAATAAATGAAAAATGGGTAAGCATGGGGAGTATAACAGAAAATACTTTACATCACATTGATTGAATGATGACACTAGGGGCATATACTTGGCCGTGAAGCATGAGGTGTTTAAAGCAGGGTGTGTTTCTATCGCTTCATTTAAACCACTGAGCGTAAGAGTATTCAAGGAATATATACAATACCTTTCCTGCTGGCACAGACATTTGAAACATTCAGCCACAGAGAATGTACTGGGTATGGCCTCAATTATCCACACGTGGAGCCCACTGGTGGACTTCTAGTGGAAATCCAAAAAGTGTTTCTGGGAACACTATGTTTGTCATTACCCTTTTAAATGATTCTCCTCTGCTCACCAAAACCCTTCCTGAGGGTCCTGATCGTATGTCCCATATAAAAAAGACTAAAGGGCAAGTGAGGCAGTAGACCACAAACTCGGCGGAACAGTTGAAAAATTCCCTGATTTTATATGTTTTACCCTTTACCGTGAAATATTTCTGACCATGATTGAAAAATTGGCATGTGAGGCACAATTTCTTCTTAGTGCCGGTTCACACTGGGGCAACGCGACTTACAGCGCGACTTAGCAAGGCAACTTGGAAGCAACTTGGAAGCAACTTCAACGTGACTTGGAAGCAACTTGGAAGCAACTTCAACGTGAGTTTGAGTTATTCACAACACAACTTCAAGTCACCCCCAGGCCAGGCGACTTTGGCTGTGGCCAATCACAGAATAATTAGCTCTCTGGGAGGGTGGGGTTTGCCTGAGTAAACAAATTTATTTTCCTGTAAAGTCGCTTCAATATAGATGGAGATCCGACTTGGAGGCGACTTCCATTGAATTCTATGGCCCCTTTCACACTGGGGTGTTTTTCAGGCGTTTTTCAGGCGCTTTATCGTTAAAAAAAAGGGCCTGTAAAGCGCTTGAAAGAAGCCTCATCTGCAATCCCAATGTGAAAGCCCAAGTGCTTTAAGAGCCCTTTCACACTGCCAGCACCCGAAAAATGCTTAAACTAGCAGCGCTTTACAAGCGTTTTTCGAATGCTTTTAACCCCTGCTAGTGGCCAAATAAAGGGTTAAAAGTGCCCACAAAGCGCTGCTGCCAAAGGCGCTTTTTGGGCGTTTTTTAGGCGCTTTTTGGGCGTTTTGCAGGCGCTTCTCATTGATTTAAATGGGAAGGGGCGCTTTAGGAGCAGTGTATTCACCGCTCCAAAAGCGCTGCAAAGAAGCTGCTTGCAGGACTTTTTTTGACGCCCTGCCAGCACAGCGCCTCAGTGTGAAAGCACTCGGGCTTTCACATTGGGATTGCAGATGAGGCTTCTTTCAAGCACTTTACAGGCACTTTTTTTAATGCTAAAATGCCCCAGTGTGAAAGGGATCTCAGTGTGAAAGCACTCAGGCTTTCACATTGGGATTGCAGATGAGACTTTTTTCAAGCGCTTTACAGGCACTTTTTTTAACGATAAAGCGCTTGAAAAACGTCTGAAAAACGCCCCAGTGTGAAAGGGGCCTATGGGTACAAGTCACCTAGAAGTCGCGTTGAAGTAGTACAGGAACCTTTTCTGAAGTCGGAGCGACTTCAGTAGTATACATTAAGATGGCTCTCATTGATTATAATGTAATTCCTAATGTCAAGCGACTTGGGGCGACTTGAGGTCTGACAAGTCGGATCCCAAGTCGCGGTAGTGTGAACCGAGCCTTACACTGATACATGCCAATCAGTAGTATAAGGACAGTGTGGTGTTGACTGTTGTCAACTGGGATCTTAGTGACATTGCTAGGAGCCACCTAACTTTTGATATTTCTGGCCCTACGATAGGATATAATGGGTTTAGGAGTAAGTGTCCCCAAAAGAAAGGGCCAATGTTTTCTAAAGAGAAAAACAAAAAGTTGCGCGTACCAATATTTGAATAAAAGTTATTAGGCACGCCGGAAAACCCCAGTTATATTTGACATTTGAGTGCCGCATCACTTCCAGCAAGGGTTTTTGCAGCCTTCTTCTTTATAATGTTTGAGGTGCCAAATCTGAATAAATCTGTATCTCCGATTCTTCATATTTCAGTGGAGTTTCCCCCTGGAGTTTAGCCCAAATTTCTGCTTTCTCTTCATAGAATCGGAATCTGACGATAATATTGCGTGGTCTTCCTGCTTCAGCCAAGTTTGGTTTTCCTATGCGGTGTACTCTTTCAATCTTGGGGAATTGTTCCTCTCCTTTTCCTAAGAGGGGACTAAATATGGTTCTGACTAATTCCCTCAGATCTTCTCCTCTTTGCCTGGGTATCAAACAAATCCTGATGTTTTGTCTCCGATTTCTGTTTTCTTGGTCCTCGATTTTATACAGAGTTTCCCGCTGGATTGTTTTAATCCGTCCCTTCAGCTTGTGTATTTCTTGGTCCTGTTTATCTGCTCTCTCCTCCACCACCTCTACCCTTGTCAGCAGGTGTCCCAGGTCTTCTCTTAATAAATTTATTTCACCTTTGATAACGTTTTCCATTCTCAGGAGCATCTCCTCCATATCCCCTTTTGTGGGTAATTGTACTGCAGCCGATTGCTCTTCAACTCTACTTGTTTCCACTTCACTTTCAGTTGTGTGGTCTTCTCTTGATTGGTCGGACATCTCCGCTGTTTTCTTATCTTTCCCCTTCCTTCTATCCATTGTGGCTTTTTGTTGTTGCTCGATGCCAGATGAATGGGGGCTTGTTCCTGGCTTCAAATACTGTTTTATAGTACTGGTTGCACCTTTCGGGGTTTTTGGGGGGCCTTTCTTAGAGATTTTACTCATATTGCCTTTCCTAACCCCTCTTATTCTTTTCCCCAGTTTGTTACTGTGGGCAACCACTTAGTACTAGATGTATTCTCTTGTCACTCCTTTTGCGCCCTCCCACCTCTGATGGGCTTTTAGGCCTGTTACCAAGGCTCTTGTTACTTCAATTATGTGACCTATTGATTTACGCAAAAAAAGATGTACTGCGCACTGTAATTCAACTTCAGTCTTACTTGACAATTGATTGCAAATGGTGAAAAGACCAAAGAAATATATGTCAGTACTGAGAAAACGTTTTATGTATTTGTCTAATACGGGATATAGTATTCTGCCACATGCAATTTCACACCTCTACAACACCACTCTCTAGAATCATTTATCTAGTCCAATGGTGAGATCGGTATTTACTCTGGGTGGCATCCAGTTGTCTTATCTTTAGGCAGAAAATAGACCAGTAAAATACTGCAAAGCAAGTATGTCCATCTCTTCACCCTGAGCCTTTAGACTTTAGTTAAGGCAATAGTTTTACTTTGACGATCCTGCCAAAAAGTCATACCTTATACGTTGCGTCAGTTTTCTTCTTTCCTTCTCCTTTCCCTTCCACCCAGGGACCTTTAGCTGTAAATTCTGCTTATATTCCATACATTTTACCTTGGATATGGGAGGTCTCCCATTTGCGTATACTATTTGCTGATATCCCGCATCATTATCAAGTACTATGAGTTCAGGTCCCCATCGAAAAAAAATGTACCTATGATAAACATTTAAGGTACCTCATCCTTCTGCTCCTCAGAGTCCCGCACTTCAGTTTTTCAGTATTTGTCTTCTATAGGCAATGTCAGAGGCTGACCGTCTGTCTGACCGTTTGTCTGAATCAGTTCCCCTGTGCCTTAGGATTCAAAGGTTCAAAATAAAGCACCAGGAGTATTCAAAGCATTTAGCACCCTATAATTGATATGTGCTATAGTCAGGGTCTAGTGATTACCGTCCAGTCATTACTTCTGCTGTTATACCTATGGAAAACATTTAAGGTACCTCTTCCTTCTGCTCCTCAGAGTCTCGCACTTAAATTTTTCAATATTTGTCTTCTATAGGCAATATAGGCAATATCGGAGGCACAGGAAAGAAGAAAAAGAATTTGCTGTATATTTAAACAGTTGTTATTTAACTTGGTAAAGTCTGACCGTTTGTCTGAATCAGTTCCCCTGCGCCTTGGGGTTTAAAGGTTCAAAATAAAGCACCCGGAGAATTTAAAACATTCAGCACCCTATAGTTGATATATGCTATAGTCAGGGTCTAGTGATTACCGTCCAATCATTACTTCTGCTGTTATTCCTTGAATGCATATGCTGTATAATGTGAGTATACAAAACACAGCTGAACGCTGGTGTTCCTGCTTACCTCCGCTGAAGGGTCTTTTGCCGTAGCTGTGATGTGGCTTTCTGTTGTATACTTACAGCGTGTGCTGTTACCCCCTGGGAGATCCTACACTTCGAGGGGAGAGAGAGCGTGAGGAGTCAGCGGGGATGGGAGGCAGTGGGGAGAGGGGTGCCGCTGCAGAGACTTGGATCCATGCTGTCTAGGCTTCCCTAGCTTTTTTCTGCTTCCTCCTTAGGTCCAATATGCTGATGTTGGTCCCGGCGGCGTCCTTGTGTATCCGGGGGATCTGGGGGTTTATTCATAGGCACAAAAGGACGCACAGCTAGATTAGGATTCCCGGAAGAATTAATAGGATTTTGTGATAAATTAGACATACAAGTCCCGGATTTACCAGGCTGGGCTGAAAAGGCAGGTAATGTAGTGGAGATCTGAGGGGAGAGATGAGCTAATTGTAGTGGACGGGGGGTGGTGATGGGGAGGGGGGGGGGAAGAAATAGGTTGAGGAGACGGCCTTATAGACGCGTGCCCACAGGATTAGCCCGTACATCCCATACACCCGAGGATTTCAGGGGTGAGTGAAATCAAGGGATCAGAGCCTCACCTCACCTTGGTACTAGGAGAACCGAGGCGGGCCATAGCATTGTATGGCCTCCAACGACTTTGAGACCCAAGTTGGGGTCAGGGAGGTGGGAGGTGGGATGGGGGTGAAGAGGGAGGGGGGGAGGGATAAATCGGGATGGTGGGGTAGGATCTGGGATATGATACTCATCGCTACGTATCCGTTGATATTTGATATTAAGAATTAATTATAGGAACATGACGACAGAAATTAATTTTATAACATACAACGTAAAGGGACTAAACACACCGGGTAAACGACACAAAATTTTAGAAGAATTGAAAAAATATAGGGGAAGGGTGGTCTATCTCCAAGAGACTCACCTCTCTCATGTATCAAATGTTAAATTATCTTCAAATTTTTTTCCAACATGGTACTATGGAGATACAATCACAAATAGAGCAAAAGGAGTAGCCATAGGTTTTTCCAAAGGCATCCATTTCATTTTAGAGGACAGGAAGGTAGACCCAGAGGGAAGATACCTTTTTTTAAGAGGAACATTAGGTGGTACAAAATATACCCTGGCCAATATATACGCCCCCAAATATAAACCCTATAAAATATTTAAATGAGATTTTGATGAAACTAAGGGACTTTAGGAATGGGTACTTGATCCTCATGGGAGATTTGAATTTTTGTATGGACTCGGAGCTTGACTGTACGTCCAGTGTACGGGGGGACAAATAATGCTCAGTTAAATTTGACTAAACAAAAACTGTTTTCCAATCTGTTGGTGGATGTATGGAGGATCCAACATCCTAAAATACGTGACTACACATTTTTCTCCCCCATACACGGGACGTACTCCCAGCTCGACTACATTTTAATCGACCATGGTTTGCTAGATAGAGTCGTTAAAACTAATGTTGAGATAATTTCGCTGTCTGATCATGCTCCAGTATCAATGAAATTATCTGCTCCAGATTTCCAGCACCCACCCTACAATTGGAGACTAAATGAGGAGTTATTATGGGACAAAGAGGTGGTGGACCATATAAGAGGGGAATTAGAACAATACTTTAAAAGAAATGACAACGGTGAAGTACAGGGATCAAATTTGTGGGCTGCCCATAAAGCATATATTAGAGGGATTCTAATAGCAAAGAGAGCGTGGATTAAAAAAGAGCGAACAAACAAAATAAAAGATCTAGTAGCAGAAATAAATCGAGTCGAGCAGGAACATAAATCTTTCCCTGGTCAGAATAGAATATTATATCAAAAAGTAGTCTCAAAAAGAGAGGAATTAAAAGACCTCATGGAACAAGAAGTTAAACAAACTTTTAACAGGATAGCAAAAGAAAGATACGTTTGGGGAAATAAATCTAGTAAACACTTAGCAAGAACTCTACAAAAAAAAGTCCAAAAATGATATAGAAAAAATCCAAAATATAAATGGGGATCTTAAATATCTATCTAAAGAAATTGTGGAATCATTTAGAGAGTATTATGAGGATTTATATATGGTAGAACATAAGGGAAGTCAAAAAGGGGAAAAAATAAAGAAAATAAAGAACTTTTTAACTAAGACCAGGTTGCCAAAGCTCCTATTGGGCGAAAGTGAGGCATTAGATAAGCCTTTTACTGTTGAAGAAATAAAAAGAGCATTGACGAGCTCTCCGGCAGGGAAGAGTCCAGGCCCGGATGGGTTCACAACGCTCTACTATAAAACCTTCAAAGAGGTGCTGATCCCCAGTCTTTGTCACTATATGAATGGCCTGGGTACAGAATATGGAATGAGCGAGGACTCTCTGACTGCTACTATTGCAGTAATCCTGACGGAGGGAAAAGATGGATCAGTGTGATCAAGTTATAGGCCAATCTCGCTTTTGCACGCCGACACAAAGCTATATGCCAAAGTTTTGGCTGAAAGAGTCAAAGGCCACTTGGGCACACTGATCCATCCAGATCAAGTAGGGTTCGTGGCGGGAAGGGACCAACGCTGTTGGTCCTCCAAAGAATTAGGGATGTGGGGTCCCCAGGTCTATTCCTGTCAATCGATGCGGAAAAAGCATTTGACCTGGTAGACTGGGGACTCATGCTACAAACACTTGAACACAGGGGTTTTGGTCCAAAAATAATCCAACGAATTAGGGTGTTATATGACCATCCGAAAGCAAAGATAAAAATTAATGGATTAACATCTTCCCTGTTCGAGATGAGAAAGGGGACTAGACAGGGATGTCCCCTGTCTCCTCTCCTTTTTATTTTGTCCCTGGAGCCTCTCCTAGCCACTATAAGGGGAAACCCAGATATAAGGGGCATCTCTGCGGGTGGAGAAGAACATAAGTTGGCAGCATTTGCCGATGATATCCTATTTTATATAGGGAATCCACGGATATCAATGCCTAACATAATAAAGAATCTAAAACAATATGGGGAAATTTCAGAGTTAACTTAACAAAGTCCTTTATTTTAAACATTAATTTAAGCAAGACCGAGCAACAGAATCTCCAGGGGGAATTTAAATTCCCATGGAAGAAGCAAATTAAATATTTAGGACTTAATCTTTCTAATTCCACAAAGAAAATGTATAAAATAAATTATTTACCGCTACTTGATGAAATCAGGAAAAAATTTAAAGAATTTACTAACAGACCTCTTTCGTGGCTTGGGCGTATCAATACAGTAAAAATGATGGTATTACCAATAATTCCTTTTAAATTTCAGATGCTCCCAATACCACTCCCATTGACATACCTCAGGAAATGAAAATCTCTGATAATGAATTTCATATGGAAAAATAAGAAACATAGACTTGCTCTTCACACATTAAAGCAGGATAAAAATCAGGGTGGTCTTGCAGTCCCAGACATTTTGAATTATTACTACGCAATAGTACTATCAAGAATCCCTGAGTGGGGTAAAGAATTTAGCGAAAAAAGATGGGTGAATTTAGAAAAGGCACTTAGTAACGCACAACTTGATTAAGTAATATGGAATCCCCCTAGTTATAGGTCACTGGGAGAGAACACACATATAATGACACTAAATACACTTAAAATTTGGAATAAGATATATAAACAGGTTAATGGAAAATACAACTCACCATTGATAGCACTCAAAGACAATGATTATTTTGAACCAGGAAAAAAAAAACTGTAGGGGGGGGTGGGTTATAAAAGAGGGTGCACAATTGAAGGATGTACTACACAATGGAAACATTTTAACACTCCACGAATTACAAAGTAAGAGGGATCTAATAAAGATAGATGGATGGTATCTCCAGTTATGCCACTTCGTCAAAAATCTACCCCAACCGATCAGAGCAGCAGACGATCTGACCCAGCTGGAGCGTATCTGCACTGCAGTCAACACCAAAAAGGTGATTTCAAAGATCTATAAATTGACGCTGGAGATGGACGGACTGGGGATCGCACCATTTATCAAAAAATGGGAGAGGGAACTGGGCTCACAGATAGACACACTCACAATAAGAAAAATTCAGAAATTAACCCACAGTTCGGCAGTAGATGTCAGGACTGCAAAAATGAACTACAAATGCTTATCAATGTGGTATGCCACTCCCGACAAAATAAGCAAATACCAACAGGGGGGTCTCCCCAGAATGTTGGAGAGGCTGCAAAAAAAAAGGGACCATGGCCCACCTCTGGTGGGAGTGTCATAAAATTAAAAACTATTGGGCAAAAATCATAAGTTATATCAAGGAAATCACCCAGAGGGATCTGGAAAACGACCCTTGGGTGATTTTGATGCATTGCACAACAGGAGAGGCTAAGCAATATGAAAAAACCTTAGTCCCACACCTCTTAAATGCGGCTAAAAGATTAATCTCAAGGAAGTGGTGGGAACCCGAAAGTCCACCTATTTGGGAGTGGATAGACGTGGTTGAGAACATTCGCACTATGTAATCCCTAAAAAATAACGTAGAGGAAAAAAACGAGGCAGCTGGAGAAAAATGGGAGAGTTGGAAAAAATTCAAAAAAACATGGAGTTATGCTGAGGTCGTCAGGATTTAGATTTAAGCGCGTAACAATGGATAAGTAAACTGGAGCAAATAAATAAAAACTAATGGACGTAGCGATGAGGAGGGGGAGAGAGGAGAGGGGAGGGTTTTGATTGGGGGTAAAATTTAAAATACACATGATGATATAAGGTGGAGGATATTTGTCTCTTTTTGTATAATAAAATGTAAAAATTACGAAAATGCCACAGTGATGTGACGACGAGAAAGGACAGAGATGACCGGTTAAAGTTGATTCAGGTTCTCTTTGTAAGTTGAGCTGAAGTGGTGAAAAAAGAAAAAAAAAAGAATAAAAGTTATGTATGCGTGCACACACACACTAGTGGCCCAATGTAAGTGTAGCTATTCAATACTGATTTAAGTGATACACACTGGTCTAAATTATCATACCATACTGCAATCACTCACGACCATATAACAAAATATACGTATAAATTCCATAGGATAATATAAATTATACATGAATGAAATAAATAAAATATAGTGATGAATTTTAAGAACTTATGTGGAATATAAAGTCCAATAATAAGTTGGCATCAAAATGCAGCAACACCCGTGCATGTGAAAAAGTCCCAAATATGGAAATGTCCTCAGTGAAAAATTGATCCAGGCTATGTTAGATTCTGTAAACCACCACCACTGAGTGAAGTTACTGCTTACCAGAATCAAATGATCCCCCTTCACAGAGGATCATATAAGGCATCAAACAGGATAACTGTAAAAAGACCTCCACTAGAACTGCAGACACGGATGATCCTCCATAACTCACTCCAAGGTATCATACGTTGATGTGCATCCTTTCTTGTCTAAATCCACGTTTCCAGACCTTTCCCTTTCCAGGTCTGGAAACGTGGATTTAGACAAGAAAAGATGTACATCAACGTATGATACCTCTAATATAAGAGGGTAAGTTTTGGGCAAGGGGCTGGAGGAACTGATCTATGTAGATCGAGAAGCCAATTGTAAAACTCTCCATGGCTGCCATGATGGGACAACCCGGTGGATTATTAAGATCTTTATGTACTTTTGGTAAATTATAAAAATAGGGTACTTTATAAAAGTCTCTCTGGAGGAAAGCAGCCTCGGCTCGAGAAATAATACCTTCCTCCAAGGCCCTCTCAGTGAGTCGAGAGGCCTCGACAAAGAACTCAGGTAGGGGGTTTCGATATAATTTTTGGTATGCATCAGTGTCAGACAATAATCTGTGAGATTCTTGGAGATAATTCTTTCTGTTTTATCTGCGGATTTCCACCTTTATCTGCGGATTTAATTACAATGACGTTATTGTGAGCTAGATCATCTAGGGACTCTTGTTCAGAAGAAAAAAGATTAGTGGTACCTCAACGTGAGGAATGACTGGGTTGACACAAGCGTATTAGATCTGATGAAACGACTTGATAAAATGTTTGAATGTAGGGACCCTTTTTATGAGTGGGATTAAAAGCAGATTTGGGACATAATACTTTGGTTGTTGGGATGTTTTCATGCGAGTACCGAACAATATGCAATGTTCGGGGCAAAGCCGCCGGAACACCGTTAAAGTCTATGGGACAGTAACAGCAAGTTATTGTCATAAAAAGTTTTAAAAACGGACGTTTTTTCAGGAGCAGTGATTTTAATAATGCTTAAAGTGAAACAATAAAAGTGAAATATTCTTTTAAATATCTTTAAATATCTTTTAAATATCTCGTACCTTGGGGGTGTCTATAGTATGCCTGTAAAGTGGCGCATTTTCCCCGTGTTTAGAACAGTCCCTGCACAAAATGACATTTCTAAAGGAAAAAAAGTAATTAAAAAATACTAGCGGCTATAACTAATTGTCCTGGCAATACAGATAAAAGTCATTGAAAAAAATGGCATGGGATCCCCCCAGTCAATTACCAGGCCCTTTGGGTCTGGTATGAATATTAAGGGGAACCCCAAACCAAAATTTAAAAAAATAATTGCGTGGTGGTCCCCCAAATTCCATACCAGGCCCTTCAGATCTGGTATGGATTTTAAGAGGAACCCCGCTCCAAAATGAAAAAAAATGGCGTGGGGTCCCCCCAAAAATCTGTACCAGACCCTTATCCAAGCAAACAACTTGGCAGGCCACAGGAAAAGAGGGGGGACGAGAGAGCGCCCCCCTGAACCGTACAAGGCCACATGTCCTCAACATGGGGAGGGTGCTTTGGGGTATATATTGATGGTGACAAGGGCCTCATCCCCACAACCTTTGCCGGTGGTTGTGGGGGTATGCGGGCGGGGGGCTTATCGGAATCTGGAAGCCCCCTTTAACAAGGGGACCCCCAGATCCCGCCCCCCCTGTTTGAAATGGACATTTTTATTTTTGTATTTTTTAATAAAAGACTTGTCCCAAGTTGTGTCTTGTTTTTTTTAACATTTTGACACTTTTTTTGTGAAATGGTACAAGTACAATGTACCCGTTATCATTTCAAATGGGGGGGCAGAATCTGGGGGTCCCCTTGTTAAAGAGAGCTTCCAGATTCTGATAAGCCCCCCAACCGCAGACCCCACAACCACCGGACAAGGGTTGTGGGTATAAGGTCCTTTTCCCCATCAACATGGGGCAAGGTGCTTTGGGGGGCTACCCCAAAGCACTCTCCCCATGTTGAGGGCATGTGGCCTTGTACGGTTCAGGAGGGCGCTCTCTTGTCCCCCCTCTTTTCCGGCAGCCTGCCAGGTTGTGTGATCAGATAAGGGTCTGGTATGGATTTTTTGGGGGGCCCCATGCCATTTCCCGTTAAAATCCATACCAGACCTGAAGGGCCTGGTATGGAATTTGGGGGGACTCCCACACATTTTTTTTTTTAATTTTGGTTTGGGGTTCCCCTTAATATTCATACCAGACCCAAAGGGCCTGATAATGGACTAGGGGGGATCCCATGCCATTTTTTTTCAATGACTTTTATCTGTATTGCCGGGACCCGACAATTCATTATAGCCGCTAGTAGTTTTGAATGACTTTTTTTTCCCTTAGAAATGTCAATTGTGCAGGGACTGTTCTAAACACGGGAAAATGCGCCACTTTACAGGCATGCTATAGACACCCCCCAGGTACGAAATTTAAAGGAATATTTTTTTTGTTTCACCTTAAGCATTATTAAAATCACTGCTCCCGAAAAAACTGTCGTTTTTAAAACTTTTTTTGCATTGATACATGTCCCCTGGGGCAGGACCCAGGTCCCCAAAATTTTAATGACAATAACTTGCATATTAACCCTTAAAATTAGCACTTTTGATCTTTCAAGTTTGCATTCCATAGACTTTAACGATGTTTGCGTGTTCGAACAAATTTTTTGCCTGTTCACATGTTCTGCTGCGAACTGAAACGGGGGATGTTTGGCTCATCCCTAAGTGGGACAGTGTTGGGTTAACCAATCAATTTCATCATAATGTCTTTCGGCAAACAATTCTTCTAGATGGATATTCTATGGATTTAAGGTTGATGGTCTCATCTGTGGTGGGTTGGTAATTGGCGGATTTAATGCTGTAGAACCTTTTGACCGTGAGGTTGCAAATACATTTATTGAGATCTTTGAAAAGTACAAATGGATTAGGCTGGGAGGTGGGTGCAAATGTGACACCCTTAATTAATAGGGAATTATTGTGGGGGATAATAAATAAATAGATAACTTCAGTTTATTATTTACATTTCATTCATATCTTCTTTTCTCCCATTTCCTCACATTTGATAATATTTGGGTCATACTCTTCCCACCTTTGGTCATTTTTTTAAACTCCTTTATTTTCATTTTCCAAATTAGCAGTTCATTACCTTTGCCAAATTGATCTGCTAGTTTTAATACTATTGTGCCATGTTTTATATTTAACTCTAGCTGTGGTGCCTTGTTTTTTTTTTCAGGCGCCGCTGGTCCCTCTAGTTCCACAAGTGTTACTGCATGCTTCAGTCATGATCAGGTATCAGACCAGTTGCTAAAGCAGATTCAGAACTACCACCAACCAGCAGGATAGGCACACAGGCAGTCACCCTGGCAGATGACGCAGGCTCATCTGAGGTGCAGAGTCTAAGTACTAACCGGTGTTCACCAGAGCTCCTGATGGTGGAGATTGATTCAGCAGCATGTTAGTACCAGGTTGAGGTCCTCAGGATCACCCCACCAGGAGGTGAGCAACCTGGGGTCCAGTAGCAGATAAGCAGATAAGGATCAAATGGAACCGTGGTCAGTAAACAAGCCAAAAGGTCGGTAATGAGTAGTTGCAGGTTAGGATCACGCAGAAGAGTAGTCGAGGAACAAGCCAAGGGTCGATAACGAGTGGTAGCAAAATATGGATGGCAGCAGGGAAGACAAGAGCAAGGCACTGGCTGAGAAAGCATAATAACCTGGCAAAGAGGAAGTGTAGAGACAAGGCTTATATAATAAATTCATGGGAGGAGCAAGGAGTTCAAGGTTCAACAGCAATCAAAACACAAGACAGGGTTGTCCAATGGCTCAAGCAGGATTGTCCAATAGATCAGGCAGGAAGCTGTCCAGCATTCCAGATAGAAGAGTCAATGCCAGACACAGAAGAGGTCCCAGGTTTGAGCCCAGATCCTGACAGTACCCCCTCCACTCAGGACATCCTCTGAATGTCTTAGGGCAGGGTTTGTGAGGAAACCTCTGGTGGAATTCTCTTGTTAATCTAGGGGCACGAACAGTCTTCTCAGGCTCTCAATAATTTTCTTCTGGCCCATATCCTTCCCATTGGACTAGGTATTGAAGCTTGTTTCTAAAGATCCTGGAATTAAGAATTTTCTCCACCACTACTTCACCCTGTACCTCAACAGGTGTAGAAGGTGGAAGAATTCTTCCAGAAAAAGGATTTTCATGAAATGGTTTAAGTAGTGATATGTGAAAAACAGGGTGAATTTTCATACTGTCTGGAAGTTTTAAGCGAAAGGTAAACAGATTTATTTTGAGCAGAAACCTACAAACTTTTTGCCCGGCTTTGCAGACGGAACATGGACCTTCAAATTTTTGGTTAATAACCAAACTTTGTCACCCACATGAAAAGGTAGGCAGCGATTTGCGATGTCTATCAGCAGCCTTCTTGTAACATTCCTTGGCCTCCCTCAAAGTCTCAATCAATTTCTCCTAAATCACCTGCAAAGTAGTTAATATGTTGGTAACAGAAGGAATTGAAGTTGAAATAGGGAGACCAGAAATGAAAAATGGATGATACCAGTTGTTTAACTAAAAAGGACTTTGAGACGTGGAGCCATGTTTAGAATTGTTATAAGCAAACTCTGCTGTAGAAAGATAATCCACCGAGTCATCCTGAAGATAACTGACAAAACATCGAAGGTACTGCTCCAAGGTTTGATTGGTCCTCTCAGTCTGACCATTAGACTGGGGATGAAAAGCAGAAGACAGATTAACTGTTACACCTAAGGCTAAGCAAAAGTTTTTCCAAAATTTTAAAGTAAACTGTACTCCTCTGTCAGACACCACATCGTCAGGAATTCCATTGAGTTTAAATACTTCTAGAAACCAATAACTCAGCAGTTTGTTCAGCAGAAGGTACCCCCTTAACAGGTATAAAATGAGCCATCTTAGTGAGATGGTCAACAATGACCAAGATAGTGGTCATTTTTTTTGAGGGCAGTAAATCTACCACAAATTCCATAGAAATTGAGCCCCATGGTCTTGATGGAACATGGTCTTGATGGCCCAGCAAGTTTTGAGTCATAAGCCAACCTGAGGGCTTCAATCCGAGCAGATTCAGGTACATAGAGACTATGTGCATGAGTACAAAAGCCGTTCTTGTACACAAGGTTAATATCTGTAGGCGAATGATGGTAATTTTCATAACCCTCCTTTAGGAGACTCAAGAATGTCTTGAAACCCATGGCCCCTATAAAGTTCTTTTGAGGCAGGATAGTACATTCAGGGTTGCCTTACTTGCATGGCTCAGTCAACATCCTTGATAATGCATTGGCCTTACCATTCCTTGACCCAGGTCCATAAGAGATAATAAAATGAAACCTGTAAAAGAACAGTGACCAACGTGCTTGTCTAGAAGACATACTCTTGGCAGAACAAATTAATTCTAGATTTTTATGATCAGTGAGAACAGTTACTGGATGCTTAGCCCTTTCCAGCAGATGCCTAGATTCAGAAAAGGCATCCTTAACCACTTTAAGACCAGCCTCCTTTTGGATTTTAGGTGTTTACATGTTTAAAACAGTTTTTTTTGCTAGAAAATTACTTAGAACCCCCAAACATTATATATTGTTTTTTTTTTCTAACACCCTAGAGAATAAAATGGCCGTCATTGCAATACTTTTTTCACACCGTATTTGCGCAGCGGTCTTACAAGCGCACTTTATTTGGAAAAAAATCTATTTTTTAAATAAAAAAATAAGACAACAGTAAAGTTAGTCCAATTTTTTTATAGATCGTGAAACATGTTACGCCGAGTAAATTGATACCCAACATGTCACGCTTCAAAATTGCGCCCGCTCGTGGAATGGCGTCAAACTTTTACGCTCAAAAATCTCCATAGGCAACGTTTAAAAATTCTACAGGTTGCATGTTTTGCGTTACAGAGAAGGTCTAGGGCTATAATTATTGCTCTACCGATCGTGGCAATACATCACATGTGTGGTTTGACCACTGTTTTCGTATGCGGGCGCTACTCACGTATACATTCGCTTCTGCACGCAAGCTCGTCGGGTGGGGCGCTTTAAAAAAATGTATTTATTTTTTTCTTTATTTATTTTACTAGATTTTATCTATTTTTACACAGTTTAAAAAAACACATTGGGTCACTTTTATTCCTATTACAAGGAATGTAACACATCCCTTGTAATAGAAAAAAAGCATGACAGGTCCTCTTAAATATGAGATCTGGGGTCAAAAAGTCCTCAGATCTCATAATTGGACTTAAATGCCCCCTTCCTGGGGGCTGAACCGATCCAGGTACTAAACTGGCTGCTGAGACTTCCGAAACCCACGGGCAGAGTGGGCCCGTCCCGGAACAGATCCAACCAACCTGCCCGCGCCCAAAGGCCCAGAGGAAGAGCCTGATCGGCCATCAGAGATGTCACACATGAGTCTTAAACACATAACACTACCTGGTTCACTCATTAAGTTTATTTTTCTCCAGCTGACCTAGTTACCCCCCAGCAATTAGGCTATATGTCTTGTTATTCCCTCCCTCCCCCCCGGATGCCTCATCTGTCAATCGGCCAGCTACACAATGACCACCCTATTTCTGCACCCCAGTCAGAAAGACACTCTAACGACAGGACACAGCTACAGGTAACAGACCCAGGCACTCACATAGCGGGAGCCAGATATGCTCAGTTCTGTTGGAGGTGGTCAGCCCCCTAGCCCTGCGGTTCTTCCCCCTGACGAGGAGCTCTGAGTTCCTCTTGATCCCTTCTCCACCGCATGCCAGGAAGCCCTCCCGCAGTCTAGGGAGCAGTGTCTCAAGAACTGTCCTTTCCAATGCACAGGCATGGCCAAGTGAAGACTCCCACACCCCCTCTGTGTTCCTCCCTCAGGATAGTATCCCCCGAGATGTGAGGCAGAGCCATCCCTACCTCTACCTGACCCAAAACCACACTCACCAACCAAAGACACCAGCGATCCCATGAAGGATGGGGGGACATGACCCACTGAAATCTGAAGATCAGTTATAACCCCCCACAGGGAGAAGATATGTGAGTTGTGGCACTGGGGAACCTGGAATATAGGCGGGTGGGGGACAAGCTATATAGAGTGATGACAGCTTGACTTTTGTTTTTTCTCCCCTGTAATGGGATATAGTTAATATTGTAGCCTTTACATGCTTATTGTAAGACGAGGATGCGAGCAGCAAACACAGGTCTTCTAGTGACGGGGGAGGTGGTGGTGGGATGTAGGGTGGTGCCCCCCCCCCCCCCCTCTCTCCTGACACCTCAGCAATTTTCACTGGGCCACTCGGTGGCACCGAAAAGTATATATACCTTGTGGGCTGTTGGCCTCAGGGGGGAGAGGGGAGAACATTCCTGTAAGCTGGGCATTTAAACTAACTTAGTTCAGTTAATATACTGCCAGCCGGCACGTTAAATGGATGAGCCATAAGGCCAAAATGTAAGTAAGTCTCCGGATGTACTACATACAAGTGTTGTTTTATTTTGCACATAAGAGGTTTTCCCTTCATAGGGACAATATTCTTGCTCATAATGTAACCAACCACAATCACATATCTAAAATTGCTAGACACACCTCTAATTAGGCAAACGCTCATCCAGTTGGCCCTGGTAGATGTTAATACAGCAGTTTTTCTGAAATCTTAGGGTACGACACCGCTGGGCGGTGTTTACTGAGGGCATACTTACCCTCAAGCCTTACACGGACACGCCTGAGAGTCCAAACTCACTTTCCTCTCTCTTTATTTCATCTCTCTCTGTTCCCTGATCCCTATTTCTACCTCTCACTCCACCCTTTCTTTCCCCAACCCTCCCATCTCCCTAACCCACCCTTCTTGCATCACATGACCATGGACGTGATTCAAGTTGTTACCCTAAATGCCAAGAAAAAAGAAGAATGCTATTACATGATATGAAGTGTATGAAAGCTGACATTGTGCTGATACAGGAGACACACTTTCAAGACGACAAATTTCCGATTCTAAAAAACAGATTCTTCCCTACAGTTTCCTTCTACCCACTCGGAAGCCAAATCCCGAGGGGGTCTCCATTCAGATTGCGGCAAGAGTACCATGGACTCTGGTCGACATAAGAGCAGACCCATCGGGGAGATTCTTATTTCTGAAAGGGATGATTGGGGAGACGAAGATGACTATTGCAAACCTTTACGTTCCGAATAGCCAGCAAGACTCTTTCATTAGAAAACACCTGGAAATACTCCAGAATTTTACAGAGGGCCAACTCATTGTAGGGGGGGATCTGAACATTCCTTTGATCCCCTCAGAAGACACCTCTACAGGTACGTCCTCCTCTACTAGAGAGACTCACAAAGTAATACCTACAGTTCTCCGCACCGCAAGACTTGTAGACGTATGGCGTCTCCTACACCCCGGCTAACGGGATTACACCCTTTTCTCCTGTGCACACCAGGCGTATTCACGCATAGACCACTTCCTAATACCACATAATCAGCTCCAGGCAGTGAAGGACACGACCATAGGGTCCATTACCTGGTCAGATCATGCCCCGGTTACAATACGATACGCACTAACTGAATACAACGCGAGAAGGGGGCAGTCATGGCGACTTAACGAGAGTCTCCTCCAAGACCCGGAAACACTAGCTGACGTTACAAAGGAAATCACACAATACTTTAGCACCAGCATTACAGCTGACTGTGACATGGGACTGGTCTGGGAGGCACATAAAGCCGTGATCTGCGGGGTGCTGATAAAAAATGGGGCGAGGATCAAAAAACTGAGCTCAGCTCAAATCACGCTACTACTTGACAAACTCCAGAAGCTAGAAGCACAACACAAGCAGACGCCGACCAGAACATTGTGGGGAGAACTAGACACAATACAGACACAGTTGACTGACCTACTTCAGTTTAAAGCTAAGGCAGCACTACAAATCTCCCGCAAAAGGATATACGAGTCAGGGAAAAAATGTGCCAGGTTACTGACACAATCCTTACGATCCCTGACATCAGCATCATATATACCGCATATACACACCCCAACGGGACAGAAAAAATCCCTACCCCAACAAATAGCCCAAGAATTTAAATCTTACTACGAGACTCTATATAATCTAAATATAACACAACCAACTGCGGAACGCATAAGGAAATATGTAGCTGACTCCACAATACCCACCTTGCCAACTGAAACACGCTCTCTTTTAGAGGAGCCCATAACCCTGACTGAATTACAGATGGCGATAGGAAACACTAAACAAAGGAAGGCCCCGGGGCCGGATGGCCTCACAATTCAATATTATAAATCTTTCCTTCCATCACTAGATAATCACTTGGTCAAGCTCATGAATGACCTCGGTAAGGGGAACAGGCTCCATATCACTATGCTACAGGCTCAAATTGCAGTGATCCCCAAAGATGATAAAGACCCGTCCCAATGCGGGAGCTACCGCCCAATATCCTTGCTGAACACAGATCTCAAATTGTTCACCAAGATATTGGCCTCCAGACTACAGTCACACATACCCCAAATTATACATCTAGACCAAGTGGGCTTTGTCCCATCTAGGGAAGCGTGGGATAACACCACAAAAGTTTTGAACCTGCTACATCAAGCCACCCTAGCCAACACGCCAAGTGTCTTTCTCAGCACAGACGCTGAGAAAGCCTTTGATAGGGTAAGTTGAGCTTTCATGTTTGCCACACTGAAGCATATGGGACTGGGAAGCTCCATGATTAATTGGATCTCAGCGATCTATACATCACCGTCAGCAGGGGTTAGGGCCGATGGGGTTCTCTCAGACTCCTTCCTAATTACTAATGGGACACGTCAGGGCTGCCCACTTTCCCCTATCCTATTTGCACTATCCCTAGAACCCTTTCTATGTCATATAAGGCGGAACCCGAACATTACAGGAATTGCGATAGAACAAACCCACTACAAGGTGTCGGCATACGCAGACAGTGTCTCTCCTGAACTTACTATGGAATTTACAGTATATGGAGCACTCTCCAATCTCAAAATTAATTTTGCCAAATCAGAAGCGATGGGTGTGAAAATACCGTCAGCTCAACTCACACACCTCCAATCCAGCTTTAAGCTGAAATGGACAAATACAGCCCTAAAGTATTTAGGCACATACATCCCCCAATCACATTCGAAATGATAGGATCTTAATTTCCCACCCCAAGTAAGAACGCTATTGAACACGTGGCAATCTGGCCTTTATTCTTGGCTAGGTCGCTGTAATATACTGAAAATGTCTATACTCCCGAAATTCCTTTACCTGATGCAGGCCTTGCCCATACGGATACCAAATAGCTATTTTCAACAAATTCAATCGATGTTTGCGGATTTTGTCTGGGCCAAGAAAAGACCTAGACTAGCCAACGCACTGCTTGTCCTTCCCAAACAGTATGGTGGCCTGGCACTACCAAACATCCGCGCTTACTACCAAGTGACACACCTGGGGAGACTCCTAGACTGGTGCCGTCACCAGGAGACCAAGTTGTGGACTCAAATAGAACAGGCACAAAGCACAGTCCCCCTACGAGGTGCCCCATGGTGTTACATGGCACTACCACCGGAGATCAACCAACACCCACTAATCGGAAACACATCTCGGATATGTGCACGTCTCATGTCCCAGACGTCTCTCTCCTCCCAGAGTTCTCCTATATACCCAATACTGGGTAATCCCTTCTTTACACCAGGCCTCAGTGATGGTCCCTTTCGGACCCTAACAGCAGCAGGCATGCACCAAGCATCCCACTTTAGCTCTAGAGGAAGCTGGAAAATGGTGGCAGAACTTTCAGACCCCACAGGCCCTTACCGCCTAGATTTTATGAGAGCGCTACAGCTGAACCACTTCCTTAGCTCAATTCAACCACCTACAGAGGGTGACCAAACACTCACAACACTGGAGGAACTTTGTAATACCACGGGCAACCTACCACATACACTTTCACTGACTTACACTCTCATAAATGCTCCCCCAGAAGACTTTGTTCCCCTGGGCCTGCTTAAATGGGAAGAAGATCTGGGGATCCAGTTCAGTAACACCAACAGACAGCATATTCTCAAGTATACGCACAAATCCTCCATCTGTGCCAAAATCCAAGAAACCAATTATAAAATCATATCACAATGGTATAGGACCCCAATTCTACTACATAGATTCTTTCCAATGACATCAGATATGTGCTGGCGTTGTCAAGCAGAGAAGGGGGACTTACTACACATCTTCTGGTCATGCCCCAAACTGACGCACTTCTGGAAAGTGATACATGTGACGATACAAAAACTTACTAAAAGAAACATTCCCGTTGACCCAGCTCTCTTCCTCCTTCATGCGACTGACACCCCTGATAGAATATATAAAAAGTCTGTAATTCAACACCTATTAGATGCTGCCAAGGCCTGCATCCCACTCTGCTGGAAGTCTGCTCTCCCGCCGTCCATTGACTTATGGCTCCAAAAAGTGGAGGAAATAAGGAAAATGGAGGACCTTATCCTTACAGAACAAAAAAGACAGGAGAAATTCACCAAAACATGGCAGCTATGGACTACATTTATATTCTCTGCTGAAGGCCAGGCCTTGAGAAGGTCTGAAGATATCGTTTAAACAAAACAAGTCAGTTCTCAGCTCCAAGGTAACTGTAAGCGCCAGTCAGTACATAATTAGTTTTATTTTTCAACATCAATCTATTAGCGATCCATGGTCGTGGGTTGTACCCCCAGCCTCCACCCCCCACCCCTTCTCCCTCTTTGTCTCCCCCCCTCCCTAGCTATCCTCTCTACGCTATTTCTAAAAAAGTGAAAATGGGGACCGGACTCATGGGACTACAACACCACATAAATTTCACAATACCAGACAACCTAGATTACACTCAGGGGAGGGATATTTTAATCCCCCCATACGAACAGAGGCTTTTATGAAGGCCAAAACACAGAATACCCCATCCTGCCTCAGAGCAGATGGGTAAAGGTACTCAAAACTCAACAACAATACTCGTTACCAATAGGTTACTTACTTCCTCCAAGAAATTGTCCATTACTGTTAGGATGTTATTATATATGTTATAAGTTAAAGATCATTGTTTGTATTGAATGTATATTATTCTGTAACCTATAGGTCCTTGTGGGCCTTGTTCCTGTGAAAAAAAAGAAAACCTCTGTAATGGTGGTGATCTCCATTAACCCCCCTGGCGGTATTCCTGAGTCTGGCTTGGGGTGGAACTTCAGTACCATAAGTGGTAACCCCGAGCCAGACTTGGGATTGCATTTCAGGATACAGGGAGACTTACTTTGTCTGGATCCCCTGGATCCTGCGATGTCTCCCCGCTGTGTGTGCGAGCTGTCTCCTCGCTCGATTCACACAGTGCCCGAGTGCCGCTGAGCTCCGTTGCCTGCGACGTTACGACGCACAGGAGCGGAGATCGGCACCAAATTCAAAAAAGTAAAAACACACAATACACATACAGTACTGTAATCTTACAGATTACAGTACTGTATAAAAAAAAAAATGCACATCCCCTTTGTCCCTAGTAGTCTGTCCAGTGCACTGCATGTAGTTTTATATTATAAATACATTTTTTCTGCCTGGAATTTGGAAATTGTCCATAACAACCAAAAAGTGTCCCTTTATGTCAAAAGTGATTTTAGACCAGCTAGAAAACAGCGATAATAAAATATAATCACTTGCAGAATTGAGCGATATCGATTTTTGGGGAAATTCTTCATCAAACACTAAATCTAATGACAGTGACAACTCGGCAACTGAGCAAATTTCAGTGTTTTTGATTTGATTACATTATTGAATCATTTTTATAGTTATTTATTATATTATAATTTATGATTTTGTGTTTATCATACCAGGGATGTCTACTAGACTCTTGTTTGGACAGATTTAAGTGAGTTATTCCTAAGAATTGCAGGCCTACAATATAAAACGCCAAATTTCCATGCAAAATAATTATACCGCTTTCAGCACCTAAAACCAGAAATAATAATACCGCCAGGGAGGTTAAACTTGGGTGGGTGAGGCATATGTGCGTTAAAGATTAGACATAGAGAGAAAAGATCGCTGCTGGAATTGGGTGGGGGAAGTCAAATAAAAATAATGATGATGATGAATGTTATTGGCTGATTGTAACCAAAGAGGAGGAGCAGTAAAATAACTAGAACTAAGTACACACGTACAGCCAACTTACTTTCACTTACGATTGCTAGCAGAGAGAGACACACACACTGAATCATTTCAGAAGACAGTCAATCTTAGCTGGTCCGTTTGTCAGAGAACCTGAATTATTTAGCAATTAAGCATAAGCACAGCAGAAGAACAATAGTGAAGCAAGCTACAGTTCAACTTAACTTTTTCATAATAATCTGCTGCTAGTGTGTTAGTGTTGTAAACTTGATAGTGATACTAGTGTTACTAGTGTTGTGATAGCCTCAGTGGCTGCCCGCATTGTGGGGGGGATTTATTGTTATAGATTCTATATTATAGATTGAGATTCTATATAGATTCTACATACCCTATCTTGTTACCTGTCTGATCAGTGATCACTGTCCACTTTCTGTTTGAACTATATACATTCAACAGGAACGACAAAAATTCGACAAAGCAGCAAAAAACATACAAACGTTGAATCTTTGGCTTATGGTGTCTGTCGAATGTTCTAAGAAGATTTGATGGAGCAGCTAAACTATACGGCGTCGTACAGTTTAGCTGCTCCGTCAAATCTTCTTTGAACATTCAACAGACACCATAAGCCTTCAATGACAGATTCAACCTTAATTAATTTGGATTTTCGGACGAATACAATGTGATATTAAAGGAGAAAACTTACCTTCATATAGTCCTTCTGCAGGACCTGAATTATGGCAGAACAGGTCGCTGGGATAATGATCCCCAGAGCTAGGGGAGAGATGCCTGTGGAGAACTTGAGGTCCTGCAGGCTTCTCTCCGTCGCCAAGTACCGCAAGGTGGCGACTAGCCTTTGCTCCGGAGTGATGGCTTGCCTCATGCAGGTATACTGCCTGCTGATATAAGGGGTCAGCAAAGCCAACAGATGGTGAAAAACGGGGTCCGTCATCCTAAGATAATTCCTGAAATCATCAGGATTATTCTCCTGGATCTTACGAAGCAAAGGCATGTGCGAGAATTCGTCACGCTGGAGCAGCCAATACTTGCTCCATGAACTCCTCCTCGCCCTGTTCATGGACTGGGCTTGGGTCAAAGCTAAAAGCCCAACACCAAGCCCCTGCACAGCACGAACTCTACGAAGAGTACGTACACGCAACATGGCTTCAAAACGGTCGGCTGGTCAGAACGGACTAACAGAAAGCATCGATAAACAGCAAGCCCTGAAAGAACAAACTGAAAACCAGAAACGAGCGGACAATAAGCACTGAGAATCAAAGCGTACTATATAAATATAGGCCGCAATGACAAACAAATGCAAACTGACTACATGCACTGCTATGCAGATACGCACCGACAAGCACAAACTGAAGAGCAGTAACGATCTGAAGCACAAGTCTGAAAAGCGTGAATCCGATGGATTTTGTTGTCGGAATGTCTGACCGTGTGTACAAGGCATAAGTGTGGTGCTTCTAACAGGTATTTATTGTTGTGTCCTCACTGGGGAGATTCACCCATTTTTACATGTGATGAACATCACTGAGAATGAGAGTGAGGAAAAAAAAAAAATTTAAGTTATCCCCAGAACAAGAGCTATGGGGAATTCTTTCTATGGGGGCCACTGTTTTAGGATAACTATCTAAGAGGGAAATTTCTCGTATTTCCTCCAATGTCCTGTTTTGTCTCTGAGACAGGAGGTAAAGGGAGCACACAAACAGCAAAAAGTAAACAGACAGGGTTTGTACCCTTTCCCTACTCTTTCCAATATAAAATAATAGTTTGGGCTATACATTAACTTTAATAATAGCCTATTGGACTATGGGAACTGGTGTTTCTAAACAGTTCAATTTAATGATGAATGTTATTGGCTGATTGTAACCAAAGTGGAGGAGCAGTAAAATAACTATAACTAAGTACACACATACAGCCAACTTACTTTCACTTACGATTGCTAGCAGAGAGAGACACACACACTGAATCATTTCAGAAGACAGTTAATGTTAGCTGGTCCGTTTGTCAGAGAACCTGAATTATTTAGCAATTAAGCATAAGCACAGCAGAAGAACAATAGTGAAGCAAGCTACAGTTCAACTTAACTTTTTCATAATAATCTGCTGCTAGTGTGTTAGTGTTGTGAACTTGATAGTGATACTAGTGTTACTAGTGTTGTGATAGCCTCAGCTGTTGCCTGCGTTGTGGGGGTGATTTACTATTATAGATTCTATATTATAGATTGAGATTCTATATAGATTCTACATACCCTATCTTGTTACCTGTCTGATCAGTGATCACTGTCCACTTTCTGTTTGAACTATATACATTCAACAGGAACGACAAAGATTCGACAAAGCAGCGAAAAACATACAAACGTTGAATCTTTGGCTTATGGTGTCTGTCGAAAGTTCTAAGAAGATTTAAAGGAGCAGCTAAACTATAAGGCGTCGTACAGTTTAGCTGCTCCGTCAAATCTTCTTTGAACATTCAACAGACACCATAAGCCTTCAATGACAGATTCAACCTTAATTAATTTGGATTTTCGGACGAATACAATTTGATGTTAAAGGAGAAAACTTACCTTCATATAGTCCTTCTGCAGGACCTGAATTATGGCAGAACAGGTCTCTGGGATAATGATCCCCAGAGCTAGGGGAGAGATGCCTGTGGAGAACTTGAGGTCCTGCAGGCTTCTCTCCATCACCAAGTACCGCAAGGTGGCGACTAGCCTTTGCTCCGGAGTGATGGCTTGCCTCATGCAGGTATACTGCCTGCTGATATAAGGAGTCAGCAAAGCCAACAGATGGTGAAAAACGGGGTCCGTCATCCTAAAATAATTCCTGAAATCATCAGGATTATTCTCCTGGATCTTACGAAGCAAAGGCATGTGCGAGAATTCGTCACGCTGGAGCAACCAATACTTGCTCCATGAACTCCTCCTCACCCTGTTCATGGACTGGGCTTGGGTCAAAGCTAAAAGCCCAAAACCAAGCCCCTGCACAACACGAACTCTACGACGAGTACGTACACGCAACATGGCTTCAAAACGGTCAGCTGGTCAGAACGGACTAACAGAAAGCATCGATAAACAGCAAGGCCTGAAAGAACGAACTGAAAACCAGAAACGAGCGGACAATAAGCACTGAAAATCAAAGCGTACTATATAAATATAGGCCGCAATGACAAACAAATGCGAACTGACTACATGCACTGCTAAGCAGATACGCACCGACAAGCACAAACTGAAGAGCAGTAACGATCTGAAGCACAAGTCTAAAAACCGTGAATCCGATGGATTTTGTTGTCGGAATGTCTGACCGTGTGTACAAGGCATAAGTGTGGTGCTTCTAATGCCTGGTACACACGAAGGGACTTTCCCGCGGGATTGTCCGCTGGACCCGAGTCAGCCGGACAATCCCCCCGTGTGTGGGCGCCAGCGGACTTTTTGGCACCAAAAGTCCGGCGGACTAGGTTTTAAGTTTTGTTTTAAAATTATCCGCTGGACTTGGCAGTCCGGCGGACAATCCCGCCGTTAGTATGCTAGTCCGCCGGACTTTTGGAAATGAACGGACTTGCCGATCATCGGAAAGTCCGTTCATTTAGCACGTGACTTCAGGTAGACGGAGCTAGCGAAGGCAGTGAATGCCGCCGCGCTAGCCCCGTCACCTGGCATGGATTTAAAGGGAATCCCCACGCCAAAAAAACGGCGTGGGGGTCCCCCCAAATCCATCTCAGACCCTTATCCGAACACGCAGCCCCGCAGGCCAGGAAAGGGGTGGGGACGAGCGAGCGCCCCCCCTCCTGAGCCATACCAGGCCGCGTGCCCTCAACATGGGGGGTGCCCTGGGGAAAGGGGGGCCGTGCGGCCCCCCACCCCAAAGCACCTTGTCCCCATGTTGATGAGGACAAGGGCCTCTTCCCGACAACCCTGGCCGTTGGTTGTCGGGGTCTGCGGGCGGGGGCTTATCGGAATCCGGGAGCCTACTTTAATAAGGGGGCCCCCAGATCCCGGCCCCCCACCCTCTGTGAATGAGTATGGGGTACGATGTACCCCTACCCATTCACCTAAGGTGTAAAGTGTAAAGAAAAAAAAAACACACAATTTTTTAAAAATATTTTATTGCACTGCTCCGGGGGTCTTCTTCCGTCTTGGGGGGTCTTCTCGCCGGACTCCCCCGCTATTTACCTAGCACTTTTACCGAGCAGAGAAGGCCGGCTACCTTCTTCGTCGTTGACGCCGTCGTCTGGGGGTCTCAATCCGCCTTCGGGGGTCTTCCGGGGTCTCTTCTGTTCTTGCCGCTGCGCCGCCGCCTTCTTCTTCTTCTTCTTCCTCTTCCGATGTTGACCCGTCGCTCTCTCTGGCCGGAATGCCAGAGCCACGCTGTGCTGGGACTTATATAGGGACAAGGGGACAGGGTCACATGCTCATGTCACATGGTGACCCCGCCCCCCTGTGATGTCACAGTCCCGGAGGATGCTGGGACTGTGACATCACAGGGGGGCGGGGTCACCATGTGACATGAGCATGTGACCCTGTCCACTTGTCCCTATATAAGTCCCAGCACAGCGCGGCTCTGGCATTCCGGCCAGAGAGAGCGACGGGTCAACATCGGAAGAAGAAGAAGAAGGCGCAGCGGCAAGAACAGAAGAGACCCCGGAAGACCCCGGAAGACCCCCGAAGGCGGATCGAGACCCCCAGACGATGGCATCGACAACAAAGAAGGTAGCCGGCCTCCTCTGCTCGGTAAAAGAGCTAGGTAAATAGCGGAGGAGTCCGGCGAGAAGACCCCCCAAGACGGAAGAAGACCCCCGGAGCAGTGCAATAATATATTTTTTAAAAATTGTGTGTTTTTTTTTTTCTTTACACTTGACACCTTAGGTGAATGGGTAGGGGTACATCGTACCCCATACTCATTCACATAGGGTGGGGGGCCGGGATCTGGGGGCCCCCTTATTAAAGGGGGCTCCCGGATTCCGATAAGCCCCCGCCCGCAGACCCCGACAACCAACGGCCAGGGTTGTCGGGAAGAGGCCCTTGTCCTCATCAACATGGGGACAAGGTGCTTTGGGGTGGGGGGCGCATGGCCCCCCTTTCCCCAGGGCACCCCCCATGTTGAGGGCACGCAGCCAGGTATGGCTCAGGAGGGGGGGCGCTCGCTCGTCCCCACCCCTTTCCTGGCCTGCCGGGCTGTGTGCTCGGATAATGGTCTGAGATGGATTTGGGGGGGACCCCCACACTGTTTTTTCGGCGTGGGGATTCCCTTTAAATCCATGCCAGGTGACGGGGCTAGTGTGGCGGCATTCACTGCCTTCGCTAGCCCCGTCTACCTGCAGTTACGTTCTAAATGAACGGACTGCTCCATGTGTGGGCAAGTCCGTTCATTTTCAAAAGTCCCACGGACTTTTTCCCGCGGATTGTCCGCCGGAGAAGTCCGGGCATGTGTGGGCAAGTCACACGCTCAGAAGTCCGGGCGTGTGTGGGCAAGTCACCCCCTCGGAAAGTCCGGCGGTTTGTCCGCTGGACTAGGTCCGGCGGACAAAGTCCGAACGTGTGTACGCGGCATAACAGGTATTTATTGTTGTGTCCTCACTGGGGAGATTCACCCATTTTTACATGTGATGAACATCACTGAGAATGAGAGTAAGGAAAAAAAAAATTAAAGTTATCCCCAGAACAAGAGCTATGGGGAATTCTTTCTATGGGGACCACTGTTTTAGGATAACTATCTAAGAGGGAAATTTCTCGTATTTCCTCCAATGTCCTGTTTTGTCTCTGAGACAGGAGGTAAAGGGAGTACACAGACAGCAAAAAGTAAACAGACAGGGTTTGTACCCTTTCCCTACTCTTTCCAATATAAAATAATAGTTTGGGCTATACATTAACTTTAATAATAGCCTATTGGACTATGGGAACTGGTGTTTCTAAACAGTTCAATTCAATGCATATTTTTGACTTGGTATAAAGGGACAGATTTGGGCACTATCAATGACATTAAATGAACATTTGTCTTTTGACATAGCCACACAGATTATAAAAGCAATGATTCTTCTTTTTTCAAAGTTGCAACATGTGTCCCAACTAGGTAAAGCAGAGTTATTCTATCATTGCTTCCACTCAAAGGCTTTCCCTGGCAGAGGGATAATTTAAAGCAGCGTTCCATCCAAAAGTGGAAGCTTCACTTATCTGCTTCCTTCTCCATTTGGCACCTTTCAGGGGAGAGGGGGGAACGGGTACCTGTTTTTGACAGGTACTCTTCCCCACTTCCCGGAGATGGTGCCACGGCGCCCCCCCCGGAAGTTTGGCCCCCCTCCTCCTTCTTGTGCCGCTGGGTCAGTTAGAAACGCAGCACATTTCACACATGCACAGTAGGGAACCGGCTGTGAAGCCTAAAGGCTTCACTGTCAGTTTCCCTTACCATGAATGGTGACGGCAGCACCCAAGAGCTGATTCGAAAATCTGCAGGGGTGCCAACATCGTGGGAACCCTAGACAGGTAAGTGTCCTAATATTAAAATATTTAAAGTCAGCCGCTACAGTATTTGTAGCGGCTGACTTTTCATTTTTTTGTGGGGGGTTGCGGCTACAGGGCGGTTGCTTAACTCCGGGAGGGCGTACAGTGACGTCCTCCCAGAATTCCCCTCTTGCGCGCCCCCTGGAACGCGCACTTGAGAACATCCGTGATCGCCGGGTCCAGAGGACCCGGTGGATCATGGTAAACAGATGCTCATCGCGGCCGTTTACCATTTGATCGCTCCGTCAAATGACGGAGTGATCACATGTAAGCAAACCTTTCATGCTTTCATGACGCCGGTTCCTCTCTCCTCCTCTCTCTGTACTGATCGGTACAGTGTGAGGAGAGGGGGAGGGATCGGTGGCAGCAGTGCTGTGGGCGGGATCTGTAGTGCCCAGAGCCTGCTCTGCATTCACCACCGATCCATCCATCCATGCTCAGCCATCCCTCCATACCCTGCAATACACAGCAATAGCCTGCAGTGTATTGCTGGGTATTGCAGGGTATGGAGGGATGGCTGAGCATGGATGGATGGATAACCAGCAGTACCCTGTGATACCCAACAATACCCCCAGCGATACCCAACAACACCCCCAGCGATACCCAGCCATACCCCCTGCGATACCCAGCCATACCCCTGCGATACCCAGCCATACCCCCTGCGATACCCAGCCATACCCCCTGCGATACCCAGCGATACTCTGTGATACCCAGCCATACCCCCTGCAATACCAAGCCATACCCCCTGCGATACCCAGCCTTACTCTGCGATACCCAGCCATACCCTGCGATACCCAGCCATGCCCCCTGCGATACCCAGCCATGCCCCCTGCGATACCCAGCCATACTCTGCGATACCCTGCGATAACCAGCCATACCCTGTGATACCCAGCCATACCCCCTGCGATACCCAGCGATACCCAGCCATACCCCTGCGATACCCAGCCATACACCCTGCGATACCCAGCCATACACCCTGCGATACCCAGCCATACTCTGCGATACCATGCAATGCCCTGCAATACTCGCTACGATCGAAGCCAGGATCGTTTTTTTTTATTTCAGGCTTTCCAGCCTTGAGGTGAGATATGGGGTCTTATTGACCCCATATATCACTGTAAAAAAACCTGTCATGCCATATTCCTATTACAAGGGATGTTTACATTCCTTGTATTAGGAATAAAAGTGATCAAAACAAATTTTGGGGGGAAAAAAGTGTCAAACTAAAATAAAGTAAAATGAACAATAAAAAAATAATAATTTTAAAGCGCCCCTGTCCCCGTGTGCTCGCATGCAGAAGCGAACGCATACGTAAGTCCCGCCCACATATGAAAACGGTGTTCAAACCACATATGTGAGGTGTCGCTGCAAACTTTATAGTGAGGACAATAATTTTGGCCCTAGACCTCCTCTGTAACTCAAAACATGTAACCAGTAAAAAAATTTAAAGCATTGCCTATTGGGATTTTTAAGTAGCAAAGTTTGGCGCCATTCCACGAATGTGTGCAATTTTGAAGCGTGACATGTTGGGTATCTATTTACTTGGCATAACTTCATCTTTCACATTATGCAAAAACATTGGGCTGAATTTTATTTTTTGTAAAGCACAAAACATTTTTTTTCCCAAAAAAAACGCGTTCAAAAAATTGCTGCGCAAGCACCGTCCAACGACCGCCATTGTATTCTCTAGGGTCTTTGCTAAAAAAACATATATAATGTTTTGGGGTTCTATGTAATTTTCTAGCGAATAAATTATGATTTTTACATGTAGGAGAGAAATGTCAGAATTGGCCCGGGTTCTCCAGAACGCCTGATGGGGCTCCCTGCATGTTGGACCTCTGTATGTGGCCACGCTGTGTAAAAGTCTCACACATGTGGTATCGCCATACTCGGGAGTAATAGCAGAATGTGTTTTGGGGTGTAATTTGAGGTAGGCATATGCTGTGTGTGAGAAATAACCTGCTAATATGACAATTATGTGAAAAAAAAAAGAAAAAGAAAATCTTGATTTTGCAAAGAATTGTGGGAAAAAATGTCAACTTCAAAAAACTCACATGCCTCTTTCTAAATACCTTGGAATGTCTTCTTTCCAAAAAGGGGTCATTGGGGTATTTGTACTTTTCTGGCATGTTAGGGTCTCAAGAAATTAGATAGGCTGTCAGTAATTCAGGTGTGATCAATTTTCAGATATTGGCACCATAGCTTGTGGACTCTATAACTTTCACAAAGATCAAATAATATACCCCAATTTGTACTTTATTTTACCAAAGATATGTAGCAGTATAAATTGTGGCCAAAATTTATCAAGAAAAATTACAAATTTGCTAAGTTTTATAACAGAAACAAAGAAAAATTTATTTTTTTACAGAATTTTCCGTTTTTTTCTTTTATAGCGCAAAAAATAAAAAACCCAGTGGTGATTAAATACCACAAAAAGAAAGCTCTATTTGTGTGAAAAAAGGACAACAATTTCATATGGGTACAGTGTTGTATGACTGAGTAATTGTCATTCAAATGTGAGAGCACCGAAAGCTGAAAATTGGTATGGTTATTAAGGGTGCCCAGCGGTCAAGTGGTTAAAAACAAGATATAAAGCCATTTGAAGTCTTCAAAATTCTAGAAATGTTTTTTCATCTGCGTATTAGCTGCATCAATCATCAGAAGGAAAATTTGGAGACACGTAAACATAAACTGGCACTGAAATCTACCGAAAATAATGTGCTAGTCATGGTGAATTATAAAGGCTAGGCACAGCGGATGTTGCCCCAAGGATACAAACTATGTCTAGTGGGTGGAAAAGCTATCCAAACTGACCCGTAGAGAAGAAAGAATCACAGATGGATATGGAAGATGCCAAAAGGTGAGTTCCACTGGGTGTATAGAAAAGTCACCAGGAGTAACCAATGAGGAGCATCAAACTAAAGCAGGAATATCAATGACTGCTGGCACTCAGGTGTGCTAAGACACGTCACTCTAGGTAAGAGCATAAAGAGAATGATATGACTTGCATGTGGGCTCAAAACGGAATCTGTTGTTTCCAACATTGGTAGCCAAAGAACAAAATAACCCAGAAAGAACCAAGCACACCAGGGGAAACCAATAACAAATAAGAAGAGTGAGCATAGCCAGAAGGATCGGCCAGTCAGGACTAATTGATAGTAGTGTCGGGCGAACAGTGCAAAACTTCGGCTCGAACATTGGCTGTTTACCCGTTCGATAAACACCCGAATTGGCTGGGCCAAACACCCCGCGCTGCACAGTGCATTCTAAGCCCTGATTAGCTGAAACAATGAAGGCTTTGCTTAATAGAGGCACAGAGCACTGTCAGAGCCATGATTGGAGAAAGTCTATAATGACTTTGCCCAATCATGGCTGATTGCTCATAGACCCACCCCACACTATAAAAGGTTCCTTCCCATCCTTCCCAGAGGAGCCATTTTCAGTGTGATTCTGAAGTGGAGATAGAACAGTTCATTGCTACAAGCAAATTAGTGTGCTATTGTGATTCTATTGGGAGTGAAGAGTGTCGGTGTAGTGTGAATATAGTGATAGTTCAGCGTAAGTGTAGTGCACCCATGCAGTTTTACTGTAGTGTTAGTGTAGAGTGTCAGGGCAGTTTTACTGCAGTATATTGAAGTGTGTCAGTACAGTTTTACTGCAGTATATTGTAATGCATCAGTGCAGTTTTACTGCAGCATAATGCAGTGCGTCAGCGCAGTCTTACTGCAGTATATTGTAGTGCCAAATATTGTAGTGTCAAATATATTGTAGTCAAAGGATACATAACATTCAATGCTGTATACAATGCTGTATACCCCCCTTTTGTTTTGGGTGCTGCATGTTATTTTTTTGTCCCACGCCCGCCCCCTTTTTTGAAATTGTGAGCCGCAGTTTTTGTGCTTGCAGCGCTGTTGTTCCCCCTTTTTAATTTTTTTATAGTTTTGACATTTCTGTCAGCTGCAGTCCTCAGGTTACACCAAACACCACTTTCCATTGATTAAGGGCAACCAATTACACATTTCCCCATCTCTATTACATTTAGATAATAAGCTCCCCATCATGTCTGGGAGGCCAACAAGGAGAGGCAGACATTCCCATGCCACTGTGAAGGGACCAGCAGTGTATGTGTCCACAGGCAAACAAAGATGTTTTCTCTGTTTAGTGATGTTGCCCATGCTATCCAGCCACAGCATGCAGAGGAGGTGATGGACTGGCTTACTAAACCATCCTCATCATCTTCATCCTCTATCACCCAAGCAGAGACTAGTGCGCAGTCCACCGCAGCTGCCAGATCGGCCTAAATCGTCCTTCTTGTCCACAGCTACTTATGCCATAGCCCCAGTATCATGCATGGATGCGTTAGCTGAGTTATTTGAACACAGCATCAGCCACTTGTTCCTTGATGATGCACAGACATTACTTGATTCTGATGTTGGGTCTGAGGTTGGCAGTCATTTTCCACCAGCTTCAGCGTATTGCCAAGTTGGCTCCAGTGATGATGAGGATTGAGGGGATGATGATGATGAGGTCACTGATAAGACTTGGGTGCCGGATAGGGCAGAGGAGGAAAGTGAGGGTGAGGCACAACCCCAATGAGGCAGGATATCCTCCAGAGACAGCCATCATGGAAGAGTAGAGAGCAGCCATCCTATTCCATCACATTGTGGAGCTGTTATCACCCGACCCACTTCCCACAGCTCAGCTGTCTGGGTTCAGTGCATCACAAAAGTTCGGAGCCAAACAACAAACCCTATTGAAGTCTATGGGACCCGAACTGGAAAAAGTGCCCATTTTAGAGGTATATATGCAAGTTATTGGACATACAAATGGTATGGGGGTCTGGGTACTGCCCTGGGGGACATAAATCAATGAAAAAAAAGTTTGCAAAAAAGATAACTTTTAAATGAGCAGAGATTTACTGATGCTTAAAGTGATATAATAAATATGAAGAATTCCTTTAAAAATACTGCTTGGGGGGTCCCCTTAGTCTGGAACTACCTCCTCAAATGGCGACAGTACAGTGCATGCATCCTTTATCAGTAGCCATTAGCTGGAGCAAAAAAAGCAGAGCTGCCCTGAGCCTGTCATTGTGCCATACTCACACAGATACTCATTGATGGCACTCTGCTATATGTGCAGCCACTGCTGCATTGGCAAAATTGAGTTTCACCTGGTGAAAAATCAGGCAGTTTACATGCAGGTGGAATTCCCACTAAATGGACTGGCTGTGCATGACCGCCTGAAATGGCTACAGACTCTTCTGGCCTGCTTTAGTGGATCTTCCAACCCTGGGTACCTGTTTATTAAGCACTGCACCACCAAATTGAGGATATGTGCCAGGCATGATACATGTGTCAACTTTTCCTGGACAGGAGGTTAGTGCTATTATCACACACCACCATTCCTGGCTCAAGCTGGCATGGTGTGAACCACCTCTGGGCCTGCCCCTGCAGAGCTGAAAGAATCTCTGCTTCGGTGTGGCTCCTGTCCCCTAGACAGACCACCTGAAGCACTGCATGGCATCTTTTAGCCTGACTCATTAAATAGCCCCTTGAACGCTTAGGGGGTACTGGTGGTTTATGAGACAATTTAGCAGAGGAGGGCATAGGGGAGAAGGAGGAGGGGATGGAGATGACAAATCTTGCATCATCACCACCAGCTGTATAGAGACATGGTGGAAAAACAAGCTCCAGCACTGAACCCTGTCCTGCATCCTTCGAGTTGCAAGCAGAGTTACCCAGTGTGATAAGAACAAAATATATAATCCCTGACCATGGTTGTTGTACCACGTGTCTGCAGTAATATGGACCTTGTGGCTGACTGCCTTACCCAACAATGCCACAACATTGCCTTCCACATGATGGTACAGAGCGAGAATGACCTTACAGGCTGGGAACCTGTAATTGTTATACAGCAAATTCTGCAAATTCACGGAAGGGGGCAGAATCCACCAGATGGAAAGGCAGCAGCTTTGACAAGCTGTAATTTAGACGCTGGGCATGTGGGTGGCAGTGACAATTTTTTTTTTTTGCTGCAGCAGCTGGTGCAGAGAAATTTGCCTGCTACAGCTGGTGGTGTGCTGCTGACAGATGTGCGGCAAGGACCAGTGACACCTTTCGCTTTACCATCATCCCTGCCAGTGGAGGCTGCTGAGAGGTCATGAGATATAGCGAGGGTAGACCTGAAAGGTGAGGAGAAGCAGAATTGTGTCCCTTTTGTGTGGCTTTCAGGTGCTCCTGACAACGGCCTGAGTGGTGGGAGGTTAAATGCCTAGTCAAGCATGTGGTACCCAAATGGCTGGTGTTTTTGCCACGCTTGATCTGCTTGAGGCAAAGTTTGCAAATTGCAACCGTGCGATCGGCTGCACATGTGCTAACAAAGACCCAGACAGCTGCGCTATGGGAAGTGGGCTGGGAGATAACAGCTCCACAATGTGATGGAATAGGATGGCTGCTCGCTACTCTTCCATGATGGCTGCCTCATTGGGGTTGTGCCTCACCCTCACTTTCCTCCTCTGCTCTATCCGGCACCAAAGTCATGTCAGTGACCTCATCATAATCCCCCCCATCCTCATCATCACTGGAGACAACTTGGCAACACCTTGCGGCTGGGGGAACATGACAATTTGTTTACCAGTCTTCTCCCCTCTCTATAGGCTCATGCTCCTACATTCCTCAACCTCAAAACCAACATCAGAATCAAGTAATGCCTGTGCATCAAGGAATACGAATGAAAGAATGGTTTACTAAAAACTCTAACGAAAAACGAACTATCAAAAAGAACGAAAATGGAAAACAACGAAAATACTAAATAATTAAATTAGAAACAACGAAACTACGAAAGAATGATTCAAAATAACGAAAATCAAAATGAACGAAAAAATCGAAATTACGAATATTCGGAAAACGGAAATCAGAACAACAAATACGAAATAACGAAAATTCTGCTGATCGAGAATTTGAAATAACGAATGTTAGTTCTGATTCTGAAATATTCCATCCAGAGTCCAGATAGGGTGTGGTTGGGTCGGAGGCACTGTTTTGGTGGATTTTTGAGTTAAGTTCTGACTTGTGAGAGAGAAATTCTTTGTTTCTTAAACATATACATAGCATACACATTACGTAAAATTATGAATTATGCTCCGATTACGAATCTACGAAAAAAATGTTACGAAAGTACGAATAAATGAGGCAGTCAATCTCATGAAAGTACGAATGTAATTAAATCTACGAAAATACGAATTTTGATTCAACGAAAATTAGATTTACAAAAATACGAATGAACGAAAAAAAACTCTTCCGAAAATACGAACGAGTCCGAATACGAAAACCCACGTCTTCCGAAATTACGAATCGTTACAAATCAACGGAAACTAACAAAAATTAAACTAAAATAATTTTTCTATTGTGCACATGTCTATTTCCCAATAACACAAAAAATAATAAAAACACTTCAACGATATGAAAAAGGGATTTTTTTCATGGATAGGGAGGATAAACATAATAAAAATTGATCTACTACCCAAGATCCTGTATATATTCCAAACCATACCATTATTTCCATCAACACGTATTTTAAATCAGTTACGAAAAGCAATAGGGAGTTTTGTCTGGGCAGGAAAGCCTGCCAGAATAAATAGAGCCACGTTAACTCATCCAAAGTAAGAAGGGGGTCTGGCCCTCCCAGATATATCGGGGTATTTGAAAGCAGCCTTTATAACAAGGATCGTAGATTGGTTGCAGAATAGGGATTGTAAACAATGGGTAAAATTGGCGGAGGAGATCACAGCCATTAAACTAAAATCGCTACCATGGATAAAAAAAGAAAAATGCCCCTCAGAGCACAAAATGACATTTTTGGTAGTATCAACAATGAACATATGGGATGGTCTGTGAAGACAGGGGGAAGGGTCAACATATGTGGGCCCATTGACCCCTATTTTTGATAACCCAGAATTTCCACCAGCAATGAAGACAGGAACTTTTCTAAAATGGCAAAAGAAAGATGATACTAGATTGATAGAGACAATAGAGCATGATAGATTAACATCACTAGAATCTATGGGGGCGGAATATAAGAATAGTTGGATACAATACTGGCAGCTCCAAAGCTATGTTTCTTTTATAATGAGAGAAAATATAATTAATAGACCCGTGACTGTTTTTGAAAACATATTGTTAAAAGAACAAAAACCAACCCACATTTTTTCTAATATATATAGGTATTTAATTTCAAATAATAGCAGACAAGAGATAACATATACAATACAATACAATACAATAAAAAAAATGGGAGGAAGAATTAGGGATAGATATCCCTAAGGAAAAATGGGACAAAGCATTTAAAACAGTACATAAATTATCAATATCTAGTAGACATCAAGAGAGAAATTATAAAATATTAGCCAGATGGTATAAATGCCCAATAGATATGAATAAAATAAACTCAGAGAATAAAGATATATGTTGGAGATGTCAAGGGGGCAGGGGCACAATATCACACATTTGGTATTATTGTCCGGGAGTCTATAGTTTCTGTGAAAAAATATATGAAACATATGAGAAACTGACAGGGATACAAATAAAACCCGACATATTATTGTCGGTATTATCTATAAATATAGGCTCGATAAAAAATATACATAAAGGTATCCTAAAACATTTCCTAACTGCGGCATGTACCATTATAGAGAGGAAGTGGAAGAGTAAGATAAATCTTAATCTAAAAGAATGGGAGATGGAAATGAATGAAATGTACACCCTAGAGGAGAGAATGGAAATTGAAAAGGGAAATAAAAGAGGGATGATGACAGCATGGCGGATATGGACAGAGTTCAGTCCTTTATAGGTTGAACAAAACTAATCTTTAGAACAAAAGGAAAAAGGGTAAAGGAGAGAGAGAGAGGAATAAAACAATAGAAGAGAGGTTTGTCTCCCCCCCCCCCCCTCACCTTTTTTTCTTTTTTTTTCTTTTTTTTTTTGTTGGAATGAATGGATGGGTGAATAGGATAAGAATGTATAGAATGAATAAATATATAAAGGAAAGTAATACATGGATTTTCTATATAAATAGAGACACGGATCTAGACTTAGATATATAGATAGATGAAATATAGATAAAGATTAATGAAAATGAAAAGTAAAGAGGTAGTCAATCCATGTCTACTAAATACACGTATGTATAAATGTTGTAAAAAAAAAAAGTGCACTAACGCACTTCAATATACTGCAGTAAAAGTGCAGTAATGCAACTCACTGTGGGGTTGTTTTTCAGGGTTGGGCATGTCCCCTTAGTTCAAGAGAAGGGAATTCTTAAGGCATCAGCATACCAAGACATTTTGGACAATTTCATGCCGGTTTGGGGATGGCCCCTTCCACACCTTTGGGAGGAATAAAAGTGGAGACTGTGAGCCAGGTCTTCTCGTCCACATCAGTGCCTGACCTAATGCACTTCTAGAAGAATGGTCAAACATACCCATAGTGTTGTGAGTGTGGTATGGAATCTTAATTAAGATCTCAGTGCTTACATTTCAGTGCCTCCAAACTTACGGTAATTTTATGAACTTAGCTCAGAATGTCAGTGCATACCACAATCCTTTCCTGAGTTTGTTAATTTATGGGTTTTTCTTACCAAAGTATAAAATATCTCCCAACAAAATGAATGAGTAAATAATTTGACTTTATTTATTAACGAGTATATTCATACAATTTCATACAGAACTAGATTTTCTGGTGATTGATACTTCACACATTAAAACATCAAAATAGCAGTGAAACGAAAACTAATATAATTACTCAGGGAGTCCAAAATGGTCTGTTGGAAAAATATGTGCAGTAATTTACACTTTACATTCAAGAAAGCAATATCCCTTGTCACTCAGGATAACAATCCTTCGGATTTCTCCGGTCGGAAGGAATACAAAGTATGTCTCACAAAGTCAACAGAACAATATTGCTAATTTTAAATAATTATTAAACCAACAGAGCTTCAGCAATTATATGGAGCAATACAACTCTCCCTGGGATCACAGAATTTAAATTGATATAAATATATTTGCCTGAATTCCCTTAAACATGGTTACAATAATGCACAGCCTAGACAGCCAATCAATGTCAATACAGAACCTATAAAATATAATCCCTACAATTTTGAGAGAGAAGATGAAATCGAATCTGTATGATCTGTATCTTACCAATCAGCTCAAGAGGGGAAGATGTCCTCCAATATCTAAGTACATCGAGTGGTTCCAGTCACAAGGTCCAGCAAGATGGGGAGTGGTCAAATATCAGACTTCTTGATATCGAGGGTGCATCTGGTGTATGGGTCTGTGATCCTAAGCTCATAAAATTATCATGACCTCAGCCCAGAAGGTTTGGCTCACTCTCCATTGGTTGGGGAATTGTAATGATTTGCCAGGTACCATAGGTAATATTAACTGGGGCGGTGTCTGAGGACAAAAAGTGTTTTCTAAACTTATTTTGTTAAAAAGAAGGAATGTGTTTTCTTATAATGAGTATTTATCTATATTTTGGGGGTATGAATATATGTCTATACTGTTTAGGGATCCCTTGTAATTGGTACATAATATAATCATTGAGTATAGATGTGATTAATTAGAATCACACAAAATGGATATTTATATGAACGACATGACTCCTGTATCTCCTATGTAAACCTATTTGTTTTGAGACAACACATGTAATATGGGTATTTTCATATAGATGCAGTCACGGCTTCTATGTCTTTACCACCATGATAGGGTATCTAAACACAATTTTTCATTTATCCTATATCAACATATATTTTTACTTCTAATATCACATGTATTTATAATGCAGCATGTATACAGGTTATCAGTGTTTTCTTAAAACGTCTGAGAAATAGCATATGCATCACTTATGATCATATACATTATCTGACAAAAGTGAGTACACCCCTGACATTTTTGTAAATATTTTATTATATCTTTTTATGTGACAATACTGAAGAAATGCCACTTTTCTACAATGTAAAGTAGTGAGTGTACAGCTTGTATAACAGTGTAAATTTGCTGTTCCCTCAAAATAACTCAACACACAGCCATTAATGTCCAAACCACTGGCAACAAAAGTGAGTACACCTCGTAGTGAAAATGTCCAAATTGGGCCCAATTAGCCATTTTACCTCCCCGTTGTGATGTGACTCGTTAGTGTTACAAGGTCTCAGGTGTGAATGTGGAGCAGATGTGTAAAATTTGGTGTTATCGTCTCATACTAGTCACTGGAGATTCAACACAGCACCTCATGGTAAAATACTCTCGGAGGATCTAAAAAGAAAAAGAAATGTTGCTCTACATAAAGATGACCTAGGCTATAATAAGATTGCCAAGACCCTGAAACTGAGCTACAGCACGGTGGCCAAGACCATGCAGTGGTTTAACAGGACAGGTTCCACTCAGAACAGGCCTTGCCATGGTCAACCAAAGAAGTTGAGTGCATGTTCTCAGCATCATATCCAGAGGTTGTCTTTGGGAAATAGACGTATGAGTGCTGCCAGCATTGCTGCAGAGGTTGAAGGGGTGGGGGGTCAGCCTTTCAGTGCTCAGACCATACGCCACACACTGCATCAAATTGGTCTGCATGGCTGTCATCCCAGAAGGAAGCCTCTTCTAAAGATGATGCACAAGAAAGCCTGCAAACATTTTTCTGAAGACAAACAGACTGAGTTCATGAATTACTGTAACCATGTCCTGTGGTCTGATAAGACCAAGATAAACTTATTTGGTTCAGATGGTGTCAAGCCTGTGTTGCGGCAACCAGGTGAGGAGTACAAATACAAGTGTGTCTTGCCTACAGTCAAGAATGGTGGTGGGAGTCTCGTGGTCTGGGGCTGCATGAGTGCTGCCGGCACTGGGGAGCTACAGTTAATTGAGGGAACCATGAATGCCAACATGTACTGTGACATACTGAATCAGAGCATGATCCCCTCCCTTCAGGGACTGGGCTGCAGGGCATTATTCCAACATAACGACCCCAAACACACCTCCAAGACGACCACTGCCTTGCTAAAGAAGCTGAGGGTAAAGGTGATGGACTGGCCAAGCACGTCTCCAGACCTAAACCCTATTGAGCATCTGTGGGGCATCCTCAAACGGAAGGTGGAGGAGCACAAGGTCTTTAACATCTACCAGCTCCGTGATGTCATCATGGAGGAGTGGAAGAGGACTCCAGTGGCAACCTGTGAAGCTCTGGTGAACTCCATGCCCAAGAGGGTTAAGGCAGTGTTGAAAAATAATGGTGGCCACACAAAATATTGACACTTTGGGCCCAATTTGGACAATTTCACTCAGGGGTGTACTCATTTTTGTTGCCAGTGGTTTGGAAATGAATGGCTGTGTGTTGAGTTATTTTGAGGGGACAGCAAATTTACACTATTATACGAGCTGTACACTTACTACTTTACATTGTAGCAAAGTGTCATTTCTTCAGCGTTGTCACATGAAAAGTTATAATAAAATACTTACAAAAATATGAGGGGTGTACTTACTTTTGTGAGATACTGTATATACATATATATAAAACAAGAAAAAAATATACAGGAATTGAAGATCTTTCTTGGTTTTTGGAAGTGGACTGTTTTTTTACTGAGTCTGGAGAAAAGTTCAGCTGTACAAACAAAGTCTCCTTATCGACACTCCTTGGTCAATACCAAGTATAGTCTGTTCATACATTTGGGATTATTGAGTTTTGGGTGTCATATAAACCTTACAGCTCATCCATTGTCTGTAAGACAGCTTGAGTCCACATTGGTGTTGACTAAAGATCTAAATTCACAATGGGTTTACTTATCCACTTTTCTTCTTTAATTGAAAGCTTTGAAACTTGGTTTTGGACACACAAATTTAATTCCTTGTCATCTGGTTTTGTGTAGTGTTTGTTTCTATTGGGAGGGGAAGTGTTCTTTTGGAAGTTAAATCCGAACTTAACAGTTTAAATTAAAATATGATATGTTGAGGTATCTCCGCCATGACAATAGACACACTCCTAAACCTTAACAGCCTTTCTAGAAGAGTTTAAGCTGTTATAGCTGCAAAGGGTTGGCCAACTCAATAGTATAATGAACCCTATGGACTAAGACTGGGATGCCATTAAAGTTCATGGTGGTGTAAAGGCATACATCCCAATACTTGTGATATTATAGTGTATCTTGAGGGCACCTTAAAGAGGGGTTTATGTAATGCCTTTTCAGACTCTGGTAGGTTACAGTGTCATGGAAAACTAGTTTTGAGGCTGCAGTTGGTCAAAGGAGGAGCAGTGAAGAAGGGTGAAGAATGTAGTCCTCTGCACCCAGAACTGTCAGCTTCCACATCCCATCAGCAGCATCTGCATCATATGGTGGAAGATTATCTAGGGGCCAAAACAAACATGGAGAGCTTTCCAGTTGACAATCCACTAGGTTACTGGGTCATGGGAATAGACCACCGGCCAGAACTCTACCCAGTAGGGATGGGCCCGGTGCTCGATTCGAACCCATGTTCGAATCGAACATTGGCGTTCGCCCGTTGGGCGAGCCCAGAACTATTTGGGCCGCTCGCATCAAATTCGTGTGATGCGAGCGGCCCGCAATGCATTGCGCCAGTCGCAGTGCAATGCTGGCTGATGATTGGCCAAGCATGCACTGTGACCCCGCATGCTTGGCCAATCACAGCGCCGGCAGCGAGGAGAGCCATAATTGGCTACAGGCAGGATGCCTGTAGCCAATTATAGCTCAGGGGCTTTAGTACACACCCCACAGTATAAGAGGCCGCCGCCGCGGCGGCCTCGCATATTGTGTTTCAGTGTCAGCGTGTCAGTGTGCTGCTGACTTCTGACAATATGTGCTGTATTTCTGGGGATTTGTGTTTGTGTGCTGTTAGTACAGCATTGCAGTATAACATCTGGGGGGTGTCTATAGGTTGCCTGTGAAGGGGGGCAGGTTTCCTGTGCTTAGAACTGTCCCTGCAAAAAGTGTCATTTTTGCAGGAAAAAAGATATTTAAAAGCACTCGCGGCTAATGAATTAATGGCTCCTGTAACACAGAGAACTGTCATTCATTGATAAAAAAAAAAAAAAAAAAGCATGGGGGTCCCCCCAAATTCAATAACCAGGCCCTTCAGGTCTGGGATGGATATTAAGGGGGACCCCAGCCACAAAAAAAAAATGGCGTGGGGTCCCCCTAAATATCCATACCAGACCCTTGAGGTCTGGGATGGATTTTAAGGGGAACCCCAGCCCAAAAAAAATGGCGTGGGGTCCCCCTCAAAATCCATACCAGACCCTTATCCGAGCACGCAACCTGGCAGGCCGCAGGAAAAGAGGGGGGACGAGAGCGCCCCCCCCCCCCTCCCGCCTGAACCGTACCAGGCTACATGCCCTCAACATTGGGAATATGCTTTGGGGGTCTGAGTCCCCCAAAGCACCTTGTCCCCATGTTGATGAGGACAAGGGCCTCTTCCCCACAACCCTGGCCGGTGGTTGTGGGGGTCTGCGGGCGGGGGGCTTATCGGAATCTGGAAGCCCCCTTTAACAAGGGGACCCCCAGATCCCGCCCCCCCCGTGTGAAATGGTAAGGGGGTACAAAAGTACCCCTACCATTTCACCAAAAAAGTGTCAAAAATTGTAAAAATGACAGGAGACGGTCTTTGACAATTCCTTTATTAAAATCTTCTTTAAAATTAGCACTTTTGATTTCGAACGTTTGCATCCATTATAACTAATAGGGTTCTAAAGCTTGCACGGACTTTAGGTCCGTTTGCGGGTTCTGGTGCGAGCCGAACGGGGGGGGGGGGGGTTCGGCTCATCCCTACTACCCAGTATGCAATTGAGCTGCTGGACTGCCCTGCATCCAGCGTGCATTCCAAATGGGCATTCAGTGCTGCCGAAGGTTTGTAACAGATAAATGAGAGTGTCTGTCCACAGAGTCCATTGACTGGCTGACATTTATCAAAATGAATCATTCCTGGATTAGTAGCAGCTATCAAGTCCCTGATGCCGATATCACCAATTAAATCTTTTTGGGATGTGGAATCTCTGGGCTGCCTAGCTTTGTGACTGTTGATTTTATCTGGAATAACTTTTTCAGTATAAGTTTCTTGGGCACCACCAACACCCTAAGCCCAATTTTCCTGCCACTGTTTGACCGGGGAATATAATTACATTTTTTTACAGCAAGGCGAATTCTTGCTTTCATCAACTGTGACTTTATAGGGTTATGGTTAAAAGGCACCACCAACACCCAAAGCCCAAAGTTTTTCCCACCTGTTACTTCTATCCAAAGTCTGCGAAACAGACACCAGAATTCATCCAAAAAATCTCCAATCTTTTTCCGAGTACACTAAATTGTGGCCTCATCATACAGACTGGCTCCTTAAGCCGTTGTTTATAAAATAAATAAAGCTTGCAGGAAAATTGTAATTTTTTGGCCTTTATAAATGTATTTTTTTCTGCAGCAGATTCTATGCACAGTACAGATGCTCCACTTTACAGGCAGACTAAGGGAACCCCCAGGCATTAATTTAAAGGAATTTTTATTTGTGTTTATTTGCATTTTTATTGTTTCATTTTAAGCACCATTAAATACTGCTCATTTAAAAATGATCTTTTTTAAAAACGTTGTCATCTTTGTCCCCCAGGACAGTACCCGGACCCCCACACCCTTTGTATTTCCAATAACTTGCATATAAGCCTTCAAAATTGGCACTGTTGATTTTTCCAGTTCAAGTCCCAAAGATTTTAATGGAGTTCGTTATTCGGCTCCAAACTTTTCAATGTTTGAAAGTTCTGACAGGAACTGAACCTGGGGGTGTTCAGCCCATCTCTAACTGACAGCCAAACTCTGTGCTCCAAAAAGCCAATAATTGCAAAGGCTATCAGGATGAATGCACTACAGGTAGGTCCCTGACATTGTGTGAAAAAGACTTAAATAAGCCACAAGGAGCTAATGTATCATGGGAATAATTATAAAAACATGTTTTGTTCACTTTTATTTTCTAAATTGTTAAAACAGAGACTTTTGTCTGAGAAAATTATTTTTGCCCATGAGTATTTTAAGAATACTTATTTATAAATAGATACATGCTATCTGCTACTCTTTGGCTAATGCTTAAGTGGCCCACATACGTATTTGTTCACTCATCCTTAATCCTCACAGTGAATCATTACCCTTTGTGTCTGCAGTTTGTCATCATCAGATATGAGTGGTATTCTGTGGTTCCAATAAATGAGGTGATATATAACAGATATTTTGGTTGATGTTTTGTATTGAATTCAGTAGGCACGTTTTTTGTATGTACTGCTTTTTTTTAGAATACATTCATTGTGCCATAAGGTCTCAATTTTGTGTAGTGACAGGTATGCTTTTATCAATTCACCATAACAAAACAATTTCTGCACATACTTTGTCACTAGGGAGATTTAATATTGATATGATTGTCAGATGTTATGTTAAGACTCTTATCTCTTTCAGTAAATCTATAAAATGTATTGTCTGGAGGTTAAAATATCAAAATGAAAGGTTTATGAAAAGAACATAATTGGCTGTAACACAAATGCTAGAAAATATATAATGTGAAGAAGTGTATGGGAAATAATTGTAAGGAAAAATTAAACTTCTTGTCCTGCAACCTCAAATTTGTTTGGATCTTTCAGTTTTTAAATATTTTGTTTATGGAACTGTAGGCTTTACAGTATTTACTTTTTCATAGAACTATTGTATGAGGTTTTAAAGTGTTAGTTCCCCTTTTCAGAAAAAATGGAAAGGTGAACTAAGACTGTACATGCCCCCTGCTCCACTTTGCATGTGAAGGATGTAGTTAAGTGTCTGAAAAAGCGTTGATCTTCTACTTCCTTCTAGTTGCAGATCAGCCAGTTGCCTTCAACTGCTGCCAATGCACCCTCTTGTTCCTCCTTCTCTTCTTCTATCAATCCTTTCATTGCCCCGCCTCCCAAACTGGCAAACTGAAAAAGATGATTTGGTATAATTATTTGATCACCTGATCATTGACTTGCTGCAGGAGGATGATAGTGGTCATGCACAAGCATTCCTCCTCTCACATACCAGGGATGAGGAAGATAGTGTCATGATGATAGAGGCAGGGAACATAAGGCAGGGTTCAACACAAGGCAAGGCAAGGAAGTTTTTGAAGCTGGAGCTTACTGCTAATTTGTTTCCAGCTATGAAGAGAGGTTTGATGATGAGGTAGAGACACATTACATTCCACATGCTGGTGGAGGACAGGGATCCCATTCTTGGCAAAATAATGGCTGCTGGTATTAGGACACTGGGTATGGGAGTGATATGGGAACATTTTTTCTTCCAATTCAGCAGCTGCAGAGGAGACACCTTCCTTGGTAAGGATGAGGAAGATAGCATCATGATGATAGAGGCAGGGAACATAAGGCAGGGTTCAACACAAGACAATGAAGTTTTTGTAGCTGGAACTTACTGCTAAGTTGTTTCCAGCTATGAAGAGAGGTTTGATAATGAGGTAGAGAGAAGAGACAGAACAGCAATGAGGGAGGATTTTGTCCATGGCAGGAGCAGCTTGCAAATAAACTGGATGGCTCAGCCATCATAATCCATCTGATGGCATTGTCCCCCACAGGTACAGGCCACCGATATCTCCATGGCCAGTCCATAAAGTTCTGCAGCGTGTGCCTTTCTTAAAGTATTTGCTGCTGACAGCATTGGTTTGATCTTTAGCCACTGCCAGCAACGTATCAGCTATGACCAACGTACCACCCATTTGGGTACCACATGCATGAGGAAACATATGAGACAAAGAAACTTATATAAAGCTCCATAAAACAAGCATACATTTTGTGTGATGAACAAATAAACAATGAGTCCAAAAACCACCACCAATCTGCCATCCAAATAAATTATATAGTAACAACATTTTTTATTAAATTGTATTGCTGTAAAAAATATGTGCCGACTTCCACCAATATTAAGCAATAAGCAGGCATCCGCACTCATGAATTTTGTGAAAAATAAACAATAAACAATAAACAATGAGTCCATAAACCACCACCAATCTTCCATCCAAGTGAAATATAAAGTAGCAAAAAATTGTATTGCTGTGAAAAATTGTGTACCGTCTTCAACAGATAATCAAGCAGACATCTTACTCACCGGACCCAATTGACACCCATTACAGGTAGTCAAATAGCGTGTTGTAGCAATGAAGATGTATCCTCGATGATATTACTGTCCCCAATATTAATGTATCACCCAAAGGAGAAAGAAAACTCCTCATAGTGCAATATGTATAAAATATTTATTACTAAAAACAAGTATCACTTATAGTTCAATATGTAAAAATCAGCCCGAACAGGAATACACGAGCAGGTACGCCGTTTGCGTTCCACTTGTGCTCCAGATAGAAGGCGGACGTGACGTGTTACGCACTAACCGACCTGACACATTTCATCAGCAACGTCTGATGTCATCAGGGGTCACGTGAACCCTGATGATGGCAGACGTTGCTGACGAAACGCGTTGGATCAGTTAGTGTGTGACACTTTTGCCATAGCTGAAATGATGCTGGCAGTGGCTACAGATCAAAACAATGCCCACACTGCATAACTCTATGGACTGGCTATGGAGATATTGGTGGCCTGTATCTGTGGGACAATGCCATCAAATGGATTACGGTGGCTGATCCATCCAGTTTATTTGCAAGCTGCTCCTGCCATGGACAAAATCCTCTCTCATTGCTGTTCTGTCTCTTCTCTCTACCTCATCATCAAACCTCTCTTCATAGCTGGAAACAACTTAGCAGTAAGTTCCAGCTACAAAAACGTCCTTGTCTTGTGTTGAACCCTGCCTTATGTTCCCTGCCTCTATCATCATGATGCTATCTTCCTCATCCTTACCAAGGAAGGTGTCTCCTCTGCAGCTGCTGAATTGGAAGAAAAAATGTTCCCATATTACTCCCATACCCAGTGTCCTAATACCAGCAGCCATTATTTTGCCCAGAATGGGATCCCTGTCCTCCACCAGCATGTGGAATGTAATGTGTCTGTGAGCATACATATGACCATAGAAGAGTGGTTAAAATGTTTGATGCACAATAAAAACGATATTGTGTCTCACAGTTGGCAGCCTATTCCATTACCAAGGTACTGTACATACGCCACACAATGTTTAAGCAGCTGGACCTCAGCTGACAAATCTTTAATGTTTTTACAGTGAAAACCTCATGCTGTGCCTCAAATAACCTTGTGCTTTAGAAATTAAACATATGTATGACTATTGTCTCCAAAATAATATATGTTAATGTTTAATTCAAGATAAAACTTGCCTCATCTCAACCTCCTGAAAGGTCATAGCAATATGCTGGGCCCTCATGGGATAGCTCAAATGGGTCTGCAGATCTCTTCTCCCTGTTCTTTATTTACAGGTTGCCATTGGTCGCAGCGTAGGTATCCCTGGGCAGCAACAGCCATGGGATTGGTCAGCGGTAGCAAGCAGTGGATTGGATACAATTGGCGGGTGTAAAGCCTGCATGGAGGGAGTAGATAAAAGGGAGCTGAGGACCATTACTCACTGACCATTTGGACCGGACCTCGACTACACTGCCCTGCAGAATGAAGCGCTGTTCTCCCGGCAGATGGGAAAGCCTCCTATGACCCCTACTAGAGAAAGCCAAAGGTGAACGGGGTGAAGAGTGGCTGCTATGTTGTCTGGAGGAGGGGCACAGCTCATCTCCGCCTTTCGGGCCAGCCATCACACCCCCTAATGCAGAGATGGAGACAGCCACGGTCAGGGGCAGGACGCGCCAACAGCCGGGTAGGAAGAAGAGATGGTAAAAGACAAGTGCTTCTCCACAGTCGAGAGGCGGGGAGGGAGCTGGTAGTTCTGGACAAAAGAGTGCACCTCAGATGAGGCAGAGCAGCGCTACTCCACTTGCCCCTGTGGCTGCCAGCAGTGGAGATTCAGCTTCTAATCCTGGTGGTGAGACCTGTTTTGCTACTAATGTCTCTTAATTATCAATGTCGGTTACATTTTTGTATAATGTATTACAGCAGTTTAAAGGGGCACAGTCAATTGGTGCTAGTACTAATGAGTTTGGAGGATCACAGGACACTGGTGCATTGAGAATTGCTAATAGTGACACTGATGTTACAGGGGCACATTCTCATGGTGCAAAGGGAAATTTTAATTCTACTGATTATATGGCAGATATTGGTGCTGTGTGGCAAGGTTTAAATGAGTCTACTATGAAGGAAGAAATTGTGGCTAAGGGAGTTTTACTCTGCTCTATAGTACCCCGTTCCAATGCCAGGTAACCCCTCCTTGCCTTTGAGGCCCTCTGCTGCTATGATTGGCAAATCCTCTGTGTATTTTTTTCTAAAATTTGAAGGCTTGCCATCATTAACTTCCTTCTTTCAGATCAGTCAAGTACTCAAGGGTTTTCGAAGGTCCAGACCTACTAGCGATACTAGGCGCCCCATATCGGTTACCTTGTTGGTAGACCTGCTCGCAATATTAGAGGCTGTTTGTTTGTCGGAGTTCGAGCTCTTCCTTTTCAGAGCTGCCTTTTCAACTGCCTTTTTTGGAGCCCTGAGGGTTGGGGAATTTACAGCCGTGAATAAATGGTCTAGCTCTTTTCTTCTCATGTTTCTTTAGGTAGGGGGTTCCTGAACCTTTTGCTTTGCAGGTCAAAAACACTGCCTGTAGGTTAAGTCCATTGGGTCTCTCTCGCCAACTCCACTAATCATGTAATATGCCCAGTCTCACATGTCGCCAGGTATCTTTCAGTTAGACCTACTTCTAACGATTCCTTCTTTATTCACCAGGATCTGTCTTCCTTAAATAGATTCTCAGCTGTCTTAGCTTCCTGTTTGAAACGCCTGAATCTTTTGGGTTTTTGCTTTTATTCCCATGCATTTAGGATTGGGTGACTACTACAGCTGATTCACTGGGTTTCTCTGCAGATGTTTTGAAAAGGTAGGCCATTGGGGCAGTGATAGGTACAAAGTATATGATCTACTAACATTGTAATTTTATTTTTCAGATTCTCCTTAATCCAATACCTGGATAGTAGGACATTCTTACGTTTTCTGGGCTGCAAAACATGCTGAAACTAGGACCTACTCCTCCAATCTAGGTATGAACGCTAATTAATTTTCAGTTTTTTGGTCGGGTATTAGGTGTTTAAGGTGGCGGAACCTGAGAGACCACTTGATTCACTTGTCTAGCATCTGGCCATCTCCTCAAATTTTGGTCCTCCATGCCAGGGCAAATGATCTAGGGAAGGTCAAGACTTGGGACCTGCTCCGAAAAATGAAAAGAGACCTTTATTCTATTAGGCTTATTTTTTCAGCTGCCATACTGGCATTCTCTGAGATGATTCTTTGGCCTATCTGGTCTCCCACATTATATGTGGATAAGATTAGGAGATGTCTCAATAGGACAATTCATAACTTTCTACTTTCGTCTGGTGGAATATAATTTTGCCACGCTGAATTGGAAGGTTTTATTCCTGGTTTATTTCGCAATGATTTGGTGAATTGATCCACAATTGATCAAAGATTGTATGGCTCAGAACAGTGGGAAACATAGTCTTACTTTGGAAGTTTGCAGTCAGGGTGTCCAAGCTGAAGTGTCCTCCCACACACCAATAGATAAACAGTCATTGAGTAAAAGAAGCAGCCGGCAACTCCATAACATCAAGCGTATTTATTTTCAAGCCTTCACAGTGAGTACAGTCAGCAACAGACTAGTTGGCCTGGACATATTTAATATGGGCCTGCAAAATTTGATCAAAGCAGCAACGGTGTTGGGGGGACCTTTAGCCAGTAGCTTCTCTTCTGGGGGCAGCCGGAGGGGAGTAGTCATCCAGCATTGTCTGGATGGACACAGTGTCATTTTGATTAATGTATTTTAGCCAGGATGGCTTCATATTTCATAAAAATTTAAGGTATTATCAGGTTACCCCATTGCCCCATTGCATAACACTGTGGCCATTGTTTAAATTGCCAAAATAAATAATTATTTGTAAAAATAATCTGATGTTCTATGTCTCTTTATTACTAATATCCCTTCGTGCTAGCCTATGAAAGATCATAGCAATATGCTGGGCCCTCATGGGATAGCTCAAAGGGGTCTGCAGATCTCTTCCCCCTGTTCTTTATTTACAGGTTTCCATTGGTTGCAGCGGAGGTATCCCTGGGCAGCAACAGCCATGGGATTGGTCGGGTGTAGCAAGCATTGGATTGGAAACAATTGGCGGGTGTAAAGCCTGCATGGAGGAAGTAGATAAAAGGGAGCTGAGGGCCGTTACTCACTGACCGTTTGGACCGGACCCCAACTCCCACCCACCCTCCCTATTTCTAAGAAGTCATGGTGTTGTTCAGTGGGGGAGTAGTCATCCAGCATTGTCTGGATGGACACCGTGTAATTTTAATTAATGTATTTTAGCCTGGGTGGCTTCAAATTTCATTTAAATTTAAGTCATTATTAGGTTACCCCTTGGATAACACCGTAGCCATTGTTTAAATTGCCAAAATAAAAAAATTAAAATAAAAAATAAATGTTCTATGTCTCTTTATTACTAATATCCCTTTGTGCTAGCCCATGTATTGCGGCATAATCAAGCAGCTTATATACTGTCCAGAAACTGAACAATATTTATGACTATTGTCTCCCAGATAATAAAAAGTTACATGGCACTCCCTGAGGATGGTTTTTGATGGTTTGTTGAGAGTCTAGACATGTGCAATTCGTTTTGTTTTTTTTCTTTTTTTTTTCGTTATTTTCGTTCGTTCGTTTTCGTATGAATGAACGAATCGTTCGAATCGTACGAATCTGAATAACGAATCTGAATAACGAATCATTCGAATCGTACGAATCTGATTAACGAATCATTTGAATCGAACACATCCGAAAAACAACGAAAATCCGAAAAAAACAAATTAGAAACAACGAATGTACTTATGAAGAAAATCCGAAAAACGAAAACGAACAAAAAAATTCGTACATTCGTAACTTTTTTTTTTGTTGAATTGGTAATTGTCCATGTCTCTTACAATGGTGCTGCTAAACGTGCTTCGAATGGATTGAACAAAAAAATTTGTACATTCGTAACTTTTTTTTTTCGATTCGTAACTTTTTTTTTTTTTTCGATTCGTAATTTTACGTGTCTCTATTGAACAAAAAAATTTGTACATTCGTAACTTTTTTTTCGATTCGTAAATTTTTTTTTCGATTCGTAACTTTTTTTTTTTCGATTCGTAAATTATTAAAATGTAATAATAGCATACACATTACATAAAATTATGAATTATGCTCCGATTATGAATCTACGAATGTTACGAATGTTATGAATGTACGAATGAATACGAAAGCGTCCGAAAATTAAACTAACGAAAAAACGAATCAACGAAAAAATAACTCTTACGAATGTACGAATCGTTACGAATACGAACACCGATGACTTACGAATGTATGAATCGTTACGAATCCGAACACAGACGACTTACGAATGTACGAATCGCTACGAATCAACGGAAACACGAAAAACGAAACGAAAAAAAAGCGGAAAATTGTATACTTACCTTTCCGTAATTTTCCTTTCCTGTCGCATCTTCATGGCAGCATACACTCTGGGTTGTGACTCCGCCTCCACAACCTGATAGGACCACATAACTATAAGATGACGATACGGCCCCCGCCCCTGTATTCTCTGTGTATATGAATCACCTTTAAGAATGGGTGGGACATTGTATGCTGCCATGAAGATGCGACAGGAAAGGAAAATTACGGAAAGGTAAGTATACAATTTTTTTGTTTTCCTGTCGCATCATGGCAGCATACACTCTGGGGAGTAACTCGCAGACAGGGTGGGTAATGCATCAATAGCAGTTTTTATTCACAAGGAATGGCAGAGTTGGCCTGGATAATAGACTTTCCAAAATTTACAGAAGACAGGCGGGCAGAGTCTACTTTATAGTGGGAAATAAAGGTATTCCTGGAGGACCAGGTGGCCGCCCTGAAGATGGTTTCAGCTGAGACCCTACAATAGGCTGCCCATGAGGTCGCCACTGCCCTGGTGGAATGTGCCTTGAGCCCATCCGGAATCTGCGTGTTGCTTAACGAGTAGGCCTTCTTAATCGTCTTCACCAGTGTCAGGTCACCTGAGACCAGGTGACAGGTGCACTCAGTAGGAATTGGAAGTGCACCGCTAGGTAGTGGACCTTAGGACTGACTGCTGCGGATTGTACCCAGGGAGATTCAGGACACAGGTCTACTGGATCACTAACACAAATCCCAGTGGGAACTAGAGCATAGATTCCCCAGGGCGCGGAGTCTAAGAGCCAGCAGGTGTTCGCCAGAGCCTCTAGTGGTGAGGATGGACTTCGCTGCAGTCTGGCTCCAGGTCGCGACCCCCAGGGTCTCACAGCTCACGCTCACAGTAGACTACAGGAGAAAGAAGCAGCAGGCTGGAACGACAAGGATAGTAAGGGGATAAGGCAGAGATCAGGGTAAACAGGAACAACAGAGTACACGCCAAAGGTTCAGGGTCACAGGCAGACAGGGATGGTCGGGGACATACCAAAGGGTCAAGATCACCAGCAGACAGGAATAGTTGAGAACACGCCAAGGTCGGTAACAGAGACAAACATAGAGCACACGACAAGCAGGAACCAGGAAGCCAAACACACCACGGATACACAATGGTTGATCAGCACCACTGGCTTGCAGTGCACAGGTTAATATAGGGTTCCCTGATAGGGCCTGGGGTGGAGCCATGCTTAGAGGAGAGGTTATAAAACCCACCAGGTGAGAGTGGCTGGCCTCTTAGTTGGAACACATGAGGAGAGGTGTTCCAAACAGGGAAAGATTACTGCATAACCATGACAACCAGCCATGAGGCGATGGTGAGGGGCGACTGACCTCTCCTGAAACCATGAGGGATGATTAGGAGGTTTTCTGACTTCCTAATGGGCTCTGAGGCCGAGAGGTATTTGAGGATGTTACCCCTGACATCCAGGGGGTGCGGGTCGCCCTGGTCTGTAGTGAGCGCCGGCAGATTGATCTCCTGGTTAAAGTGAAATGAGGATGACACTTTGGGGATGAAGCGGTCTGAGGGTTTTAGGACTACCCTGTCCGGGTAAACGACCAGATATGGATCCCTGGCCAGTAGGGCTTGCATTTCTGAGACCCTTTTTGCCGAGGTTATGGCAATCAGGAACGTCACCTTCAGCGTCAGGTCCCAGAGGGAGATGCCTTCTAGCGGAAAGAAGGGCTCCTTAGATAGGGCATCCAGAACGACCGACAGGTCCCAGGCCGGGAACGAAGGTTTTCTGGGAGGCCTCAGCTTGAGACAGGCCCTCTGGAATTGAATGATAAGAGGGTCGTGAGCCCACCTAGTCCCGGTCAGGGCGGACAGGGCTGACACCTGCACCTTGAGGGTGCTGGAGCCGAGACCTTTGTCCAGACCTGCCTGCAGGAACTCTAGTATCTGAGGAGTTGATATAGAGGATAGGTTCCACCCCTGCTGTTGGGCGAAGGAAGTGAACTTATCTCAGACCCAACGGTAGGTGGTATTTGTGGTGGGCTTCCTGGCCTGGAGAAGTGTGTCCACCACCCTCGCGGAGCAGCCCTGCTCTAGATATCTAGACCTTTCAGTCTCCAAGCCATTAGGTGCAGCCTCTTCGGACTCGGGTGGAGCAGTTGGCCTTGGGAAAGCAGGTCGGCTGACTGTGGGAGGGGAAGCGGGTCTGCTGTGCTTAGCTGTAGGAGGGTGGTAAACCACGGCCTCCTGGGCCAGAAGGGAATCACGGCTACTACCAGAGCTGATGACCTCTTGAGTCTCAGCAGAAACCTCGCTATCAGGGGGGTCGGGGGGAAGATGTACCCGAGGTGAAAGTCCCAGGGGTGGAGGAGACAGTCTGTCCCTTCTGCTGAGGGGAAGGGGACTCGTGACAGGAATCTCTGGCATTTCGCGTTCTCCGGGGTCGCTGCCAGGTCTATGTCCGGGGGACCCCATGTTCTGCAGATCAGGGTGAAGGTCTGCGGACTCAGGGACCATTCGTTGTTTGAGAGAAATCTCCTGCTGAGGGAATCGGCCAGGAGATTCTCGGTACCCGGGATGTAGGCCGCTCTGAGGTCCAGGAGGTTCCGCTGTGCCCATTCCATAACGGGGAGAACCTCCCGCATCATGGAGGAGCTCTTGGTGCCTCCCTGGCGGTTGATATAGGCGACAGCGACTTTGTTGTCCAACCTCAGGAAGACCTGTTTGCCCCTCAGGAGAGGGCCGAAGGCCAGGAGGGCCTGGAAGGCCGCCCTCATTTCCAGTACATTGGAAACGGAAACGGTTTATTGAGAACCGGAGGAATCTTCGGAATAAGGTATGGATTGGGACGTGTAGGTATGCGTCCTGGAGGTCCACGGACAGCATCCAATCCTCTCGGTTTATGGCCTGAAGGATGGATTGCAGGCTTTCCATTTTGAAAGACTCCACCCGGATGGAGAGGTTGAGCCTTTTGAGGTCTAGTACAGGGCGCAGGTCCCCTGACTGTTTCCTGACCAGGAATAGTGGGGAGTAAAACCCCCGACCTCTTTGGGATAGGGGCACCTCCACTATCGCCTCCTTTAGGAGCAACTCCTGGACGTAGTCCATTAGCAACGCCCTTTTTTCCCGCGAGGCTGGGAGCTTGGTTGGACAGAAGTGGTCCCCCGGGGGCGTCCCCGGAATGACCACCTGTGCTCGAAACGGACGGTAGCTACCGTCCAGGGGTCCTTGATGATATCCGCCCAAGCCAGCTGAAATTTTGAGAGCCTGGCCCCCACTACAGCTGGCTGGACGGACGCACCTTCAAAAGGACTTCTGGTCGTTAGACACAGAAGTCTTAGGTTTTTGGTACTTGGAGAAAGTCGCCTGGGGGTTCCTCCAGTTTCTCCGGTATTCCCTGCCTGGTCTGTAGGCCTTAGCATCCCTATACTTGTCTGGCAGGTTGCGCCTGAAAGTAGAGGGCCTCTGCTGCCTCGGTTTCCTATCTGAGGGAAAAAGCCCAGATTTTCCACCGGTCACCTTCGTGATCGCTGAATCCAATTTCGCTCCAAAGAGGTTCTCGCCGTCGAAGGGAATACGGCACCAGTTTGATTTGGAGGCCGGGTCCGCTGCCCAGGGTTTCAGCCAGAGCGCACGTCGGGCCATTACCGAGGCCAGCATGGCCCTAGATGTGGACCTTATGGTGTCTACTGAGGCCTCTGCCACAAAATCCCCTGCGAGACTAGGTTCTTGCAGGGCCCTCACTATTTTGTCCTGGTCTGCGCCCTCCGTAACAAGTTTCTCCGTGGAGGCTGACCAGCTGGAGATGGCCTTGCCAACGGTGGCCAGTGCCAGGGCTGGCCTACAAGTGCCTCCTGCTGCTAGGTAGGCCCTCTTGAGGTCTGTCTTTATTTTCCTGTCTAGGACATCCCTAAAGGTTACCGCATCCTCGATAGGGAGCGTCACGTGCCTGGCCAAGCGCATAAGGGATGCGTCCACTACCGGTGGGGTAACCAGGGGCTTAGCCTTAGGTTCTTTGAGTGGGTAGAGCTTAGTGAGCCTATTATTTAGGCTCAGTTTCTTATCTGGCTTCTGCCACTCCTCCTTAATCAGGTCATCCAGTTCCTCGATGAAGGGGAAGGCCTCTGGATCCCTCTTAAGATTGGGTAAATACTTTTTCCGCTTCTGGGGGGCTTCCTGGGGTTCCTGCCAGTTGATCGCCTCTTTGACGGACTTCACAAAGGGCTCAATAAGGGAGAAGTCTAAGCCAGCAGCGGCCTCCAGCTCCTCTTCCTCAGACTGGGAGTCCAGCTCTCTGGATGTACTGGGGGGAGCTGGAGAGGTGCCTCTAACGGACATTTCTGTGTCTGGGGTGGACTGCAGGGCTGCAGCCGCAAGCTCCCTTGGCTCCTGATCTTTTTCCCTGGTGGCCTCCTCAAAGCACCTGCGACAGGCGAGCTTGTCCGGGAGGGCGATGGCCCCGCATATCCAGCAGCCGTTGGAAGCCGGTCGAGGAGGGGGGGCTGGCGAGTGACGTCTGCGCGGTGACCTTCTGCGGTGGGAGTGGCTATGGGAGCAGGACCTGGAGCGACTCCTGTGGCTTCTTCTATGGCTTGAGTGGCTCCTTCTGTGCCCCGAGCGGCTTCTTCTATGAGAGGACTCCCTGCGTCCAGATTTGGATGACCTTGAGGACCTGGCGGGGCTAACCGTTTAGGCAGCGTTAGTGGGTCCTGCACTCTTTTTCAATCTTCTCTACTTACCCAATCCTTCCCTCTTACCTATCACCTTGATGGTGATCTGCTGGGGCAGTGGTCTCCATAGAGATAGGAAAGGCAGCCTAGCAACAATAAAATAGGCATAGTAAGAGGAAGGAAAAGGGAGCAGAGAAGCAGAAGGGAGAAAAGGGAGAGCAGCATGCAGAATGCACAGGGAGGGCGAGAGGGAGGAAGCAAAACGAGCACTTACCTATTGGGGGTGTGCTGGGATAGTTCTGGGATACACCTGAGTTGGTTCCTGCAGGAAAACATCCAAGGGAATGGAAAAGGGGATTTTTTCCTTTTGAATTTGGCGCCGGGAGCGCCGTGCCGCTCACGCATGCGCAGTAGCGCCGTGCAGCCGTCGGCGCCATCTTGGATACTGGAAAGGGGACACAGGGCACCCAAACGATCGCACTGCGCATGCGCGGAGGCGCCAGGACGCTCGGCGCCGCTGTCAAGGTATGTAAAGTACACAGGGGGGACAGGGGAACTACAGGGCCCAGGAGAACCCCATAATCAGCGGCAGAGGAATGCCCAGCACAGTTTTGGAGAGCAAGTGACATCAAAGAGGAGACCACTGCCAGGTACAAAGCCTGTTTAAGGCTTTAAGACATATAAGGATAACCACATACCTTTAAGCCTGTTTAAGGCTTGCTTCCTAAGGCAGTCGTGGCAGTGCTTTTAAAAACCTGATTAAGGCTTATTACAGCAGGCAGGTGCAGCAATACCCCTGAGATCACCAGAGTGGGGTTCCTTCCATTTAGCTTCATTTAGAGGCTGTACCGGCAAGGACTTCCAAACCGGGAGAGGCTAGAACCTGGCTGGGGCAAAGCGGTAAGAGGGCGATGATCCCTGAGGTCCCAACAGGTGAGTAAAAATTTGAGAATATGGGGGCGGGGGCCGTATCGTCATCTTATAGTTATGTGGTTCTATCAGGTTGTGGAGGCGGAGTCACAACCCAGAGTGTATGCTGCCATGATGCGACAGGAAACGATTTTTTTGTTGTGCACATGTCTACTTACTGCATCTGAGTCTGTGGGTTTTGAAGCAGAGGCTAATTCAGAAAACTAAGGAATGGGTCCATTCACACACTCGCTTATATCCCCAGATTTAAGATTTTCCAGTTCTGTGAAAACCTTTTTTTTTTCCATGGAAGTAATTCAAAATTCACAGTACTTATTTATCCAGCATGCATAATCTTGTATAAAAATAGATTCAGAGATTCTTCGGGGGGTTGTTCTGTATACCTGAATATGTCGTTTTGAAATTGGAGTGGATTTACTAAAGGCAAATAGACTGTGCACTTTGCAAGAGGAATTACACAAATTTTCCTTAGTAAATGTGAATGTGGTAAAGCTTCAATTTGTAAAGAATACCCAATCAGGTACAAGGAACATTTAAAAAAAAAAGGAATTTTTTTTGCACATGATTGGATGATGGAAGTCAGCAGAGCTTTACCACATTTACAAAGCTGTGGGGAAAATAAGTGTTACTGCACTTCAGTAAATCCACCCCATTGTGTAGTTTTTGAGAGTGCATGATACTAGATTGTTGAAGATATCATAGAAATGCTGCATTTCCTGTCATACCACTGAACAAGAAGCAGAGCTTTCTTGTGTGTCCTATGATCTGTGGAACTGCTTTTTCCAGCAAGAATACCAAGTTCAGTGGAGGTGGCAGGGAGGTCTAGACCCACATTTTTCTATACATTTTCATTCACCAATGTTATTTTATGGGATCTCTTTTCCTCATAGTTTCTATGTAAATTGCTATTGATGGTTCAAGGCTTTCATAGAGACCAGCGGTGCCAGTCATTCGTCCTGTTTGTTTTTGGTCCCCTCCGTTGTTGAATAGATTGAAACCAAACCTAGTGCTGGGCCTGACCCAGTGCTGACACTGGAGGAAGACAGGGGGATTCGTCCCTTATTTGTTAACTTTGTTAAGCTGCTTATATTGTTATAGCTAACTTGTTTCATTTATTGTGTCTACAGGACAGTATTTGATTCAGTTGTCTTCTATTCTCTTCTTTGTCCTTTCTTCTGAATTGTATCTCTACCTCTTGGGGATCACTGGGTCCAAGACACTGACCTTCTGGACGATTTCACCTGTATGGGGATTTTAGATATATCTCCATTTTAGTTTATTTTAACCATTTCAGCCACGGAAGGATTAACCCACTTCCTGACCAGGAAGATCTTGGTGTGCAGGTGACATTATTCTCTTTTCCCCTGGAGACCCACTTTCCACCACACTACAATCCAAAAATTCATGCATTACTATTACCCTCAATTTTATTTGGCAAATGGCCTGTGTAAGACTGAGGGGGGGGGGGGGGGGGTAGCAATCTGTTTTTCCAAGCGGGTCTCCTTTTCTCTGGAGAGGATTGTTGCTGACCCAGATGCCCACTACTTGTTACTAGTGGGCCACTTGGAGGGCTCCCTGGTCACTTTAATACTACTGGTCACCAATATTCCTATTATGCTCCTAACATGGGGCAGCTACCCTTTTTTTAAAAAACATGTTTGCATGCTGTGATCCAAGAATTAGAGGGTGTTGTGCTTTTTGGGGGTGACTCTAATGTAGTCCTGGATTCTGTCTTTGACAAAACGAGAAGGCCCTCAACTTCTCAAAGACGTTACCGAAAAATTGGCCATTACCACAATTTAATTGATGTCTGGCAGGGCCTTAACCCATTCAGGAAAGACAATACGTTCTTTTCCCATGTTCATAACACCTTCTCCCAAAAAGACCATTTCTTCACGACCCGACTGCATTACCCCGTCTAGCAAAATGGTGGACGTGGCCTGGTCAGATCAATCATTGCTATGGATGGTATGTCAGTCATTTATATGGCACAGGGGTCCTGCCCCATTGAGACTAAATAATTCCCTATTGAGCAACCCTTGGGTTTGGTTTGACAAAGAACAGCATCTTAAGGAGTTTTTTGACCTGAATAATTCAACAGACACCTCTTCAGTGACTAATTAGGCAGCCCATAAAGCTACCATCAGGGGCTATTTTATTCAAATTGCAACCTGACTGAAGAAAACTTCTGACTCTCTAATTCACCAGGAGTGTGCATTGTCCGACCTGTCAGCCCAACATAAGGCGAACTCGGATCTATATCTCAGAGACAAGATAGATTCAGTTTGGCTGGAACTGAATCTCTGTCTGACAACTAGTTTGGAAAAGAGCCTTAGATGGACACAAGCTAACTTTTACACATTGAAAGACATGCTTGTGAACTCATACCTCGATTTTGCCATATGGTAATCCCTAAGATTAGACAATCTAACAGTTTTTTTAGTGTTTAGGATGAAATGTACGTCCATTGGGCAAGTCAATATGGATATGTTTATACATATACTGGCAATATGAACATCCACCACATGCAAAGGTTCCCAAAGTTATATATTTCATATATTGGTGACATTATTATTACCCTTATGTGATTTGTATTTGCTTGCTACCAGTTTGTCACCCACCGAAGTAGCCCTCCTGTAGTCAAGAGCTGGTAGGTTAGGAACAAAGGGGGCAAGTAGTGAGTCCATAGTCAATAAATGCCAATACTTATTAGGATACATCTGACCTGTTTATGTTGTGTCAAATAGGTAGTGATAATCCTAGTTGTATCATTTTCATTTGAGGACTGTTTATCAACATTCAATATGTCACGATGGGATAGACCAATAGTCCTTCGATATGCTTTTTTAAGGCATGTACTGGAATAACCCCTTTCTAAAAGTCTATCTCTCAGAGTGTCAGCTTAATTTTTGAAGCTGGCATCATCTAAGCAGTTGTGGCGTGCCCTCAAGTACTGGCTATACGGAATTGATGCAAGTAAAGATCTATGTATAGGTCAATACCATTCAGAATTATTGAGTATCTTCATGCACAAATTGATAATCATAATTATAAGTTTGGTGTTTTTCCAACATCATAAAATTATACTTAGTTGTTTAAACTAAATCTGGGGTGTTTTTTATGACTTTTTCGATAGTTCTTTTTGCTGGGTATATATCAGGGAGTCTCTTGTATGTGTGAAGCATTTGGCTACCCCCTGATTGCGCAGCTGCATGTCTGCAGGTCCTTGTCTGAGCTCTTCCAGCCAATGTGGTTTATATGCCACTGTTTTTATGTTTCTTCTATGTCACTTTCATGAAATCCATATGTAAGTACCTTTGACTCAAAACATTGTATAAATTAACCATATGATACTAATTGTCTTCACATGTTACTGCACACATATTATATATTATATTTATGTGGCAGACAAAGATAAAGTCACCATAAGTAAATCTTAGACATGTGCGATTAGTTTCGTACAAATTTTTCTAAATTCGTACGAATTTACGAATCTGTAGTACGAATTTTTTCTAATACGAATTCCGTACGGAATACGAAATTCCGTTTACGAATTTCGTCGCCGAAATTATTCGAATCCGACTACCAAATATCGAATTTCAACTAATATGAAAGAAATTATTATAGCGGATATAACGAATGATTCGAATGGATTTGAATGATTCGAATGACAAAGTGTCATTTTTGCAGGAAAAATTCCGTTTATGAATTTCAGCTCCAAATTATTCGAATCCAACTACCAAATATCGAATTTCAACTAATTCGAAAGAAATTATTATAGCGGATATAACAAATTAATTTGAATGAATTTGAATGAATTCGAATGAATTTGAATGATTCGAATGACAAAGTGTCATTTTTGCAGGAAAAAAAGCTATTTAAAATCACTTGCGGCTATTGCCGGCAAATGAATTGTCGGCTCTGTAACACAGAGAACAGTCATTCATTGATATAAAAAAAATATATTTTTAAGGGGATGGATTTTAAGGGGAACCCCGGCCAAAAAAAAAATGGCGTGGGGTCCCCCTCAAAATCCATACCAGACCCTTATCCGAGCACGCAACCTGGCAGGCCGCAGGAAAAGAGGGGGGGACGAGAGCGCCCCCCCCTCCCGCCTGAACCGTACTAGGCCACATGCCCTCAACATTGGGAGGGTGCTTTGGGGTCCCCCCCAAAGCACCTTGTCCCCATGTTGATGGGGACAAGGGCCTCATCCCCACAACCCTGGCCATTGGTTGTGGGGGTCTGCGGGTGGGGGGCTTATCGGAATCTGGAAGCCCCCTTTAACAAGGGGACCCCCAGATCCCGCCCCCCCTGTGTGAAATGGTAAGGGCGTACAAAAGTACCCCTACCATTTCACCAAAAAAGTTACAAAAATTGTAAAAATGACCGGAGACGGTCTATGACAATTCCTTTATTAAAATCTTCTTTCTTCTTTCTTCTGGTCTTCCTTTCTTCATCCTTTGGTTTCTTCATCTTCTCCTTCTGGCATCTTCTTCCATCTTCTTCTTCCATCTTCTTCTTCCTCCGATCCGCTTCTTCTTGCTCCGGTCTTCTCGTCCTTCTCGTCCGGCATCTTCTTCCATGGCGTCGGCGTCTGTTCTTCTGTGGGGCCGCTCCTCACAATGGGAGGCTCCCGCTCTGGGAGGCTTCGCTCCGGCTGACAGGTTTTTTTATAACGGAGGGCACCTGGTAACCCCACCCCCTCTGACACACGGGGACGTTATGGGGAATTCCCTATGGCTTTCCCCATGACTTGAGAGGGGGGCGGGGTCACCAGGTGCCCTCCGTTATAAAAGACCTGTCAGCCGGAGCGAAGCCTCACAGAGCGGGAGCCTCCCATTGTGAGGAGCGGCCCGAGAACAGACGCCGACGCCATGGAAGAAGATGCCGGATGAGAAGGACGAGAAGACCGGCGCAAGAAGAAGTGGATCGGAGGAAGAAGATGATGGAAGAAGAAGATGAAAGAAGATGCCGGAAGGAGAAGATGAAGAAAGGAAGACCAGAAGAAAGAAGAAAGAAGATTTTAATAAAGGAATTGTCAAAGACCGTCTCCTGTCATTTTTACCATTTTTGTCACCTTTTTTTTGTGAAATGGTAGGGGTACTTTTGTTCCCCCTTACCATTTCACACAGGGGGGGGGCCGGGATCTGGGGGTCCCCTTGTTAAAGGGGGCTTCCAGATTCCGATAACCCCCCCGCCCGCAGACCCCCACAACCAATGGCCAGGGTTGTGGGGATGGGGCCCTTGTCCTCATCAACATGGGGACAAGGTGCTTTGGGGGGGACCCCAAAGTACCCTCCCAATGTTGAGGGCATGTGGCCTGGTACGGTTCAGGCGGGAGGGGGGGCGCTCTCGCCCCCCCTCTTTTTCTGCGGCCTGCCAGGTTGCATGCTTGGATAAAGGGTCTGGTATGGATTTTGAGGGGGACCCCACGCCATTTTTTTTGGCCGGGGTTCCCCTTAAAATCCATCCCAGACCTGAAGGGTCTGGTATGGATATTTAGGGGGACCCCACGCCATTTTTTTATTTTTTTTTGGCTGGGGTTCCCCTTAATATCCATAGCAGACCTGAAGGGCCTGGTTATTGAATTTGGGGGGACCCCCACGCTTTTTTTTTATCAATGACTTCAATGAATGACTGTTCTCTGTGTTACGGATCCGACAATTCATTTGCCGGCAATAGCCGCAAGTGATTTTAAATAGCTTTTTTTCCTGCAAAAATGACAGATTCTCTATATTAGATATACTGAATCTCGAATTTATTCGAATCATTCAAAGCATTCGTTATATCCGCTATTATAATTTCTTTCATATTAGTTGAAATTAGATATTTGGTAGTTGTTGGATTCGAATTGTTCTCTGTGTGTTACGGGAACCGGCAATTAGCCGCGTGTGATTTTAAATAGCTTTTTTTACTGCAAAAATGACACTTTGTGCAGGGACAGTTCTAAGCACGGGAAACATGCGCCCCTTCACAGGCATACTACTCTATAGTATATACTCTATAGTATGCCTGGGAAGGGGCGCATGTTTCCAGGTGCCCTCCGTTATAAAAGACCTGTCAGCCGGAGCGAAGCCTCACAGAGCGGGAGCCTCCCATTGCGAGGAGCGGCCCGAGAACAGACGCCAACGCCATGGAAGAAGATGCCGTACGAGAAGGACGAGAAGACCGAAGGAAACCGAAGGATGAAGAAAGGAAGAAGGAAGAGCAGAAGAAAGAAGGTTTTAATAAAGGAATTGTCAAAGACTGTCTCCTGTCATTTTTACCATTTTTGACACTTTTTTGGTGAAATGGTAGGGGTACTTTTGTACCCCCTTACCATTTCACACGGGGGGGGGCGGGATCTGTGGGTCCCCTTGTTAAAGGGGGCTTCCAGATTCCGATAAGCCCCCCGCCCGCAGACCCCCACAACCACCGGCCAGGGTTGTGGGGATGAGGCCCTTGTCCTCATCAACATGGGGACAAGGTGCTTTGGGGGTCTCAGACCCCCAAAGCATCCTCCCAATGTTGAGGACATGTGGCCTGGTACGGTTCAGGCTGGAGGGGGGCGCTCTCATCCCCCCCTCTTTTCCTGCGGCCTGCCAGGTTGCGTGCTCGGATAAGGGTCTGGTATGGATTTTGAGGGGGACCCCACGCCATTTATTTTTATTTTTTTGGCCGGAGTTCCCCTTAAAATCCATCCTAGACCCGAAGGGTCTGGTGTGGATATTTAGGGGGGACCCCACGCCATTTTTTTTTTTGGCTGGGGTTCCCCTTAATATCCATACCAGACCTGAAGGGCCTGGTTATTGAATTTGTGGGACCCCTACGCTTTTTTTAATTTTTTTTATCAATGAATGACTGTTCTCTGTGTTACGGAGCCGACATTTCATTAGCCGCGAGTGATTTTAAATAGCTTTTTTTCCTGCAAAAATGACACTTTGTGCAGGAACAGTTCTCTATATTAGATATACTGAATCTCGAATTCATTCGAATCATTCAAAGCATTTGTTATATCCGCTATTAAAATTTCTTTCATATTAGTTAAAATTCAATATTTGTAGTTGGAATTATTAACGATTCGTAGCGTTTCGTAACGATTCATAGCGTTTCGTAACGATTCGTAACGATTCGTAACTTGAAATTGAAATTCGATATTTGTAGTTGGATTCGAATTGTTCTCTGTGTTACGAGAACCGACAATTCATTAGCTGCGTTAACGATTCGTAACGGTTCGTAACGATTCGTAACTTTACTAACGATTCGTAACGATTCGAAAAAAAATTTACAATTCGTATTTCGTACGAATTCGAACGGAATTTCGTACACGAATTACGAATTACAAATTTTTTTATATACGAAACGGAACGAAACGAAACAAATTTTTTGACAGTTCCCATGTCTAGTAAATCTCCCCTGATGAAGGAAAATATGTACCAATAAAAATTTCCGAAACATGTTGGGATGCATGTTACAAATCTCCATGGACTGACCTCAGTTTGACTTTGGCAGTGCCTTGATTATTAGCCTTGGGTTTAATATATACAGTATGTATATTCATGTATTATGAATTCTATTGGTGTACTTTGTATAATACTTTTAAATGATTGTTGTCTATTGGCAATACATACGGTTCTGTGTCTAAATAAGTGGCACAGAGTTGCCTTTTATATACTTCTATATTTCTATACTTTTTTCTACCTAAAAAGTCCAAGGGGGCTGCTCCTAATGCACCAGTTGCATGTTCTCTATGTTTACAAATTTAATAACAAAATATACCAATTATAATATATGTATACAGTCAAATCTTTAATTTTTATAAACTGCAGCATATGTATGTATTGTTTGAAATGTATTGCAGTGTACTTATATGCTGCGGTCTCTAATTTTGTGAACTGAAGCACATTAACTGAACTGAACTGAACTGAAGTATATTATTCAAACCTCGAAACACACTTCCCAGTAAGTGACACCCATATAACAAGCATCTACATTATGATTTATGTGTCACCAGGAATCTGATCTAACATGCGGGAGTGCCAAGATGGCAACCGCAATGTAGAGTAGATTATATAAGGAGTACCAATATGGCGCCTATATGGTTTCCTGTTTATACAGAAAGCAGTAGGGGTCTATGCGAGTACCAATATGGCGGCCGCTATATTTCCTGTGTGCGCGAGTAGGTGATCACAGGGAGTATAAACATGGCGGTTGATGTGGCTTCCTGTGTATAAGAGAGGCCAACATATGACAGTACTAAGATGGAGACTGCAACACTTTTTGAGATAACAGGAAATGGGATTTTAAACATTGTAGGCGGTGAGAGTAGTAGGAGGTTTGGGTGTAGTGAGTGGGACTTAGCAAATAAAAGACAGCCAGTCACGGGCCCCCCTAGCTTCAAGCAGGGACCATAAACATAACGTGATGGCTGGCAGCATGCCAAGGCAGCTATTTTTGTCTTTATGCATTTCTTTTGATGTAAGTGCATTTCTTTATGATTTTAACAAATACATTTTATCAATATTACGCTATGTGCATCTCTCTCTTCATTGGCACATACATTGTCCACATTACTGCAATGGAGATCTATTAATGGAATAATAAGGAGGAGACATCTTGGCTTATTGTGGAATCTTTTATAACCAATGGTTTAAGGAGACATACTTATCGTTGTTGGATAAAGACCTTGCATGTTTATAACTTATCGCTGGTGATTGGGGACCCAGGAGGCTAGCACAGAGTGGCACTCGAACCCTCACAAAGAAGAGTCTACACGTGTATTTTGTATTGAAAGGACTTATTGCACATTTTGCACTTGTATGTATTTAATTGCACTATATTTTATGGTTTATTAATTATTAAGAATATTTATTTGGAGCAGCAATAAGTTTCTGACAATGTTATCCTTAGTGACCCAGAGGACTCAGTATCTCATGCCTCTTCAAACTTATGCTGCATAGGCTTCCTGATTCTGCAAAGCCTGCAAAAGAACCCAAGGATTCTTGGTATCAAGGAGAGGGATCATTACTGGCTGGGAACCCTTCTTAATCCACGTTACAAGGGTAAAGTTGCAGAGCTCATCCTGTCTTTGCAGAGGGAGCAGAGGATGAAACATCTTCAGAATGCCTTGAAGAAAAATTTGTGTAACGCCTTTCCAGACCCCGGGAGGTTACCATTTGCTGGACAATGTGTTTCTGAGGCTTCATTTGGTCAGAGGAAGAGCGGTGGAGAAGGTGGCCGGCTGAATGATGCCTTTAAACAATTCCTTAGTCCTCAGGCCTGTTAGGTTTAAGCAACTATCTCAGCATCTGCATTATATGATGCAGGAATATCTAGGGGCAAGAGCAGACTTGGAGACCTTTCCAACAGAACATACACTGGGTAACTGGGTCTTGAGGATAGACCACTGACCAGAACCAGAAATATACAATCAAGCTACTGGCCTGTCCTGCATCCAGAGTGCTTTCTGAATGGAAATTCAGTGCTGCTAGAGGGTTTGTGATGGATCAAAGAGTGCACCTGTCCACAGACTCCGTTCATAGGCTGACAGTTATCAAAATTAATCAGTCCTGGATCAGCAGCTATCAAGCTCCTGATGCTGATGTAACTGATTGAATTTGCTAGGGATCTGGGATCCCTTGAAGACTGCCTATGCTGCCTTTCCTATTCCTAAATCTTGATTATGCTAGCTTCCAACAATATTTTTGGTTTAGGGCACCACTAACACCTTTTTTTGACAGGTGCAGGTAATTACATTTTTTTTCAATTTTTTAACTCTTGTTGAGCGAAGGAATGGGCCTTTTTCATGCGCCCAACAAGAGTAACTGTAGGGGGTTACAGTGTTCAGGCACCACAAACACCAAAGGCCTAATTTTTCTGCACCTGTTTGACAGGGGCATTTAATTTCAATTTTTTTTTCAATTTTTTAACAGCAGGGCCCGTAACTGTGATGGGTTACGGTGTTTAGGCACCACCACCTGTTTGACAGGGGCATGTAATTAAAAAAAATAATTAAACTTTTTAACAGCAGGGCCGTTCCTGTGCCCAACAAGAGTAACTGTGAGGGGTTACAGTGTTCAGGCACCACTTGGGATGGGCGAACGGTTTGGGCCAAGCATAAGTTTGGCCTGAACATCGCCCATTCAGGTACTCGCCTAACACACACATTTTCTGGGCACTTAGTGGGATGTTTGCCCACCGAGCGTTCAGTCAATAGGTTGTTAAGGCTTCCCCGCTGAGAGATAAATTTAAAAAAATGATTCTATCCTGGGCTGCCAGGCTGCTTGCTCGGATAAGAGTCTGGTATGGATTTTGTACTAGATGCAGATTTAAATAGAGCACATATATGTTCGATAACCAAACCAGATAAGGACCATGATGTTGCTAATTATCGTCCGATATTGTTTATAAATAATGACTTAAAATTACTGTTGTAAATCTACGCCAACTGGTTCAATACATTTCTGGCCCAATATAGTCACTCAGATCAGGTGGGATTCATTAGCCGGGCTATAGATCTCATCTCTTTGTTATGTTTGTTACCCCAATGTCACCACACAATCTGCTGTGAGAGCCATGATTGGCCAAAGGCATGGCTCAGTGAGCTAAGTCCACGCCCCACACTATATAAAGCTGCTTACACGGTGCCCATATGTAGTGTCATAACATGGAGATTGAGAGAACTTGAGCTATATCAGTGTAGAATATATATATACAGTGCAGGTAGTCTAGTACCAGGCAGCTTGCCCTCAACATGGGGAGGGTGCTTTGGGGTGCCCCCCCCCCCCCCCAAATCCATACCAGACCATTAAAAGCCCTTTGTCCCCATGTTAATGGGGACAAGAGCCTCTTCTCGACAACCCTGGCCATTGGTTGTCGGGGTCTGCAGGTGGAGGTCTTATCTGAATCTGGAAGCCCCTTTAACAAGGGGGCCCCCAGATCACAGCCCCCTATGTGAATGGTTATCAGGTACATTGTACCCCTACCCATTCACCAAATAAATGTATAAAAATTAAAAACCACAACAGGCAGCTTTTGACAATTTCTTAAAAAAAAGGACTGTTATATAGGCAAGGGCAGGGCCACTCAGTTATGTAACCGAGTGACCCTGCCCCTTCTGATGTCATGTGATATCAGACAGGGGTGAGGTCATCCGGTTACGTCAGCGGTGGTCCCCGTTCTTGCCTATACAAGAGCTGTCAAATGGAAAAGACAGCAGTTGGTGGGAGCCCTCCCATTGAGGCAGAGTTTTTATGTTTTTTTTCTTCTATTTTTCGGATCCGTCGGGCGGCATGATTGACGATGGATATACATCGCGAGACACTTTTTTTCCTTTTTTTTAAATAAAGGAATTGTAAAAAACTGTCTATTGTGGTTTTTATTTTTTTTGGTGAATGGGTAGGGGTACAATGTACCCGATACCCATTCACATGGGAGGGGGGGATCTGGGGGCTTCTATATTCCGATAAGCCCTCCGCCCTCAGACCCGACAACCAATGGCCAGGGTTGTTGGGAAGAGGCTCTTGTCCCCATCAACATGGGGACAAGGTGCTTTGGGGGGACCCCAAAGCACCCTCCCCATGTTGAGGACATGTGGCCTGGTATGGTTCAGGAGGGGGGGGCTTGCTTGCCCCCCCATCTTGACCTCCAGGCTGCATGCTTGGATTAGGGTCTGGTATGAATTTTGGGGGGACCCCATGCCAATTTTGTTTTTTAATTTTTGGCATGGAGTTCCCCTTAAGTTCCATAACAGACCCAATGAGCCTGGTATGGATGGGGGGTTGCACGCTGTTTTTTTCCTTGATTTTCTATCTATATTGTCGGGAGCCGGCAATACATTACAGCCGCAAGCAAGTTTTAATGAAAATGTTTTCTTTAGAAATGTCACTGCTCCTGGGCAGCACCCAGGTCCTCATACACTTTTTTTGTCAATGACTTGCATATAAGCATTTAAAATGAGCACTTCTGATTTTTCATGTTCGTGTCCCATAGACTTTAAAAGGGGTTCGCCCGTTCGCTAGAACTTTTTGCCTGTTAACGTGTTCTGGTGCAAACCGAACCGGGGGGGAGGGGGGGGGTGTTTGGTTCAGTTGTTATGAACAAACTTATTTAGATTGGTCCCAAAGCACGAACTAGTGATATGATTCTATACAATTGCATTAAAATCACTGAGACGCATTACACGTTGCAGTGCATAGTGATGTCGTTTTTTTAAGTTGTGATGTTTTCATTTTCGAGGCCTCTAGTTATTATGCTGTTTTATTTTGATGGTGCACCTGTGTCTTATACTTACCTTCAGATTCTATGCCTATATACTATTTTAGTTTTCATGGTTTCATTATTTCTGTATCTTCCATATTCACTTAATTATTCATGGTACTGTTTTACATGTGTGAGCGTCTGTAATCGCTGTTACATTCCACCATATAAGCTGACTTTTTTGTTTTATTTTGTTTGTTTTTGGTTTCATGATCATGACATGTCCAGTTTTTAGGTATAGTGTAATCCCCTGTTGTTTTTATCAACTTTGTATTGGTCTTTGATTCATTGTCTTTATATATGTGCTGTCCCCCTAAGGTAGACGGGCTACTGCTGATATTGAAATTGCTCAGTACCATCATTTTTTTGAAACACATAACATGCCACTTGGTGACATTACTTTAGTTTTTATTCCATGCTGGCTCTGCTATTTCCAGTCACAATCCCCCATGGTCTTTGAGCACGGTGAGGAGCAGAAACAACAGTCCAGTTGGAGAACCTGACTTGTGCCCACCATTAAACGGCAGATAAATCAGACATGCCTGCCTTTCTCTTTTTACGTGTGAGTTGCTCATTGGCTTTTTAATAAACTTGATTTTTAATACTGAATTTAGTCAGTGCCCCCTTGTGTTCCTTTTTCCAGACTGACAGTTTGTTTCACTCTATGGGGCTGATGCCACTTTCTGTTATGAAAGCCATGGACTATTATGGACTTTAATGCATATACACGCCTCTTCCAGTGCCATTTGTATCAAATGCATAGACTGTTCACTTAGCCAAGTGAATTTCAAGTGACGTTCTAATGACTTTAATCATCCAATAATTTACAAACAAAAATCCCTTTTGTAAAATTTTCCTTGCACATGATTGGGTATTCTTTGCAAAGTGGATTTTCAAAGCATTCACTAAGCTAAATAAAAATTTCCATGCAAAGTGAGATTTCACTTTGCATGGAAAAGTTACATGCTCTACTCCTTTAGTACATCAACCCCAATGTTTATGGATATAATTACAGAGCATTGTATAATTTTCTTAAACTGGATTAGGCCATCTGCCTGTCGATTGCTTAGGCAACAGATGGCATCTGTTCCATGCAGAGTTACTACCGGAACATTGCATGTAAACAGCATGTACAGCTGACTCACCTACTGTTTGAACAAATGTCTGTATTAAATAGCTTTTCTATGACACTAAACATGTCAACCCTGGATGTAAACCTATAGTTCCGAGTGATTCACAACATATTGACAAAATTACTTACAGTATGTGTACAACGTGTCCTGTACACCTTATCATACATTCATTTTATTTAACAGATGGCTTTCTCCTTTCTCTCTCTCTCTCTCTTTTTTTTTTTTTTTTTGAGGGGGCTTGGAAACTATGACTTGCCTTGATGAAAAATCTGTGGCTTCAGGTGCAGGGATCTGGAAACAAGAGTTTGAGTCTAAAGCTGGCCATACACCTTTAGATTATCTGCAGATTTTATGTGGTTAGATGGAAAAATGCAACAGATTTCTCCATGTTCGCTAAACTGTGTGGATGGAGGAATCTCCCACTTTTTCCCTCTAACCATAGAAAATCTGCAAATAATCTATAGGTGTATGGCCAGCTTTACAGGAAATTTTCCAGAAATGAAGGCACAGGCAAGGTCTTTGCATCAACCAGATTATACACAGCATTAAGCATGTCAGAATATTTAATAGCCTGCTTAAAAACAGATCCCACAAGAGTAGGCTGTGAAAGTTCTGACTTGAAATTAGAAATATGATAGGAGCCTATGGCACACTTGAAGGTGAAGTGCCAGTAGGCTAAGAGGTGTGTGCTTTTAAAGAGATAGCAGTGGAAAGTTCTGAACATCTGCAAGAAGACTGATTGTATGCCACAGCATTCTTTGCTGAAGACTGAATACAATGTAACATTGGAAGGGGGCTAATGCTCTCCTAAAGTAAAACACATACAGTATGTTTATATTGAGCTTTTCCATTCCACTACATTATATAAAAGTCACACTAATGTGATATTATTTTAATCACCAGAATTTGCTGATTATATTTTGATGTAAATATATGGGGGTGCAAAAAATTACATAAAAAAAATTAAAATAAATGATGTGTTGGGGATAAAATACAGAAAAATGCATTTACTTAATATTCCCAATAAAAACAAAAAAAATAAAAGTATATGTATAAAAGTATCTGCTATAAAATTGAATCCCTCTCTGTCCTAAAAGAGGAGGGTAGACTAATGCTAAACTAATGTGCAGAACCAAAACATCATCAAAAACTAAAATCTCTCCAGTACTTAAGGGGGTTTAAGCAGAAAAAGTCATGGGGGCTCAAGTGGTCAAAGCAGAAAGATATATAAGATTCGCAAGGCATCCTATAAAACATACATGTATCATATATTTATAATCACTATGCTATTATAGACTAATAGGATTCATAATTACCTCCTCTCGATTCTACTTTAATCCGCTTTTTGCTACCGGTAAGCCTATAATAAGGCTTATGGATAAAAAATGCATATGAAACCACTCACAAGTCTATCAAAAGTTGTAGGAGTAATTCCTTCAATGTGGTAGGCTTCCTTCCCTGGAGCAAAATTATATATATGAATCTGAAAAAGGGAGGGGAAATGAGACCAAAGCGGGCTCACGAATGCTCACAACGGGAAAAGAAAGCAGCAAAAATGATCTCAATATACAGTCAAATAAGGACACTTGCTAACCTATACCCGACTTATAACTACACCTGCAGTAGTGTTTTTGTTCATAGAGTGGGGTGGAGGAGGAGGGGGGACATTCATTATTGGTGGCAGCAGTGTTCAGCATTGTTTTTAGGTGCACAGCGTTGTTTTTTGTCCTTGTTTAGCTTGTCATAATTTTTTTACAACAGCCCTATAATAAGGCTTACCTGTACCGGATATCTCCTAAACCTGCACGGTTTAGGAAACATCCCCTGTATCTGCATGTGCCGACATCATCGACACATGCTCACTGAAGCAAAGTGAATGCACATGAATGCACATTCACTGAAACATTCAGTGAATGTGCCGTTACCGGTGGCTCCCATGCGCATGCACAGGAGTGACGTCGTCGTGGCTCCCGCCAATCACAGCGCAGGAGCCATGATACCAGGAAGTAACTCCGGGGAGAAATGTTGCCAGCCGGTGCTGTGTACGGGCACCGCAGCGGGGGCTTTGATTTCAAGTGAGTATTACATAATGACCTAGTATGCTATGCATTATAGCTCATATGCCTTTGTCTTTTTTTGTTTTTCATGTGGGTTTACAACCACTTTAAGCTCTCATTGTATTGTTTCTTTTTTTCTCTGGTATCATAGATCTTGATTATTTAAACACACTAACTTTGTGAAGTTTCTTATTTTGATATTGTTTCAACGTTTATGTCTTTCTTTGATGTAATAATATATTCAGTATTTATGATATAAGGTGGGCATAATAATGTGTTATCTTAGGTGATCTGCAGCGGACAATGGTCATCTTCATATATAAGATGACCTATCTCTCTTTATATTAGTTTATAATATGAACTACATTATTTCTTCTTCCTTATTTTAAAATCTTGATTCATATAGCCTTGCTCCTTCAACAATTTTCCTCTAAAAAATTTATTTATTTCACCCTGCAGTCATTCTTTATGCTTCTTATCAACAGACTCTGCTCTTCAAATCCTGGTACCCCTTGGCTTTTTCATATTCATTGTCTCTATGAATGTAAGTAAGCTTTTCTTTTTTCTGATACATATTAATCACCTCACATCAGTCTGTGCTTAGTTTCATCACTTTCTGCTGATGATCTCTATTCGTTTTCCATTCCTTGTTTTCTTATTCACTACTTCCCACACTCCCCATCACTCTCCACTCACATTTAATTTTCCCACTCTCACACCTATCTTCCTTCACTTCCCCTATCGTAACCCACATCTCCTTCTTCCCCTTTCCCTTCTCCTTTCCCTTCTTCCCTTCCTTCCCTTCCCCCTTCCTCCTTTACACCCTTTCCTTCCCTTTCCTTCTCCCCCCTTCCCCCTTTCCTCCTTCTTTCCCCTCCCCTCCTCCTCCCCCTTCATCCCCCTCCCCTCCTCTCCCCCCTTCCCACTTCCTCCTCCTTTTTCCCCCTTTCCCCCTTCCATCTTTCCTTCCCCACACTCCTTTTCCCTTCCCATCTCTTTTCCAACCCCCCCACCCCCTCTTTCCCCTCCCTATTCCCCTTGTAATTTCTTTTCCTTCCTTCACCTTACTCACTATTTTTTGAACAGTACATACATTTTAATTATTTATCACTCACACTTTGCTTTACTTCTTTGGCTAGACTCCAGCTGAAAAGCTCTTCTGATCCTCCTTCGGCATCCTTATATGTGCATTACTCAAGGGTTTCCTTTGTTTTGAAAATTGAGTCGCAGGCATAACATCTACATATGGGTAAGCTTTTGATGATGGGCCTGGTGGTCGGTTTACTTTATTATTTTGTATTATATTTCAAGTCAATGTAATGTTTTTTATTTTGTTCTGTTCTATGCAGTGTTACATCCTACTGTTTTTTTAAAACATCCCCCGATGAGCCCAGAGTGGCAAAACATGTCAGGACAATCACTCCAATGCTACTACCGAGTGATTATATTTTATCACCTGTTTTAAATTTCTAGATTTATCCTTTAACATGTGCACATAATCCATATTGAAATTGTTAATTGTATGTTTTGTATGTAACAATATACATTTCTGTAAGTTTACATACCTACTGTGCAGCATTGTAATGACTTTCCTTCCATGTCGGCACCCCCAAAAATACTTTGTAAAGAATACCCAATCAGGTGCGGGGAAATTCTAAAAAAAAAAGGGCATTTTTGCTTGCACATGATTGGATACTAGAAATCAGCAGAGCTTTTCTACATGTACTAAGTTCTTGGGAAAATTAATGCAACTGCACTTGCATAGTCTATCTACCTTTAGTAAATCCACCCTATTGTGTTCAGCAGTGGTTAGTATGAGTGATCATTAAAACAGGTCACTTGTAAGACTTCCAAAAAAGTTTTCAAAACTTCTTCAGAGATAAATAGTTTTCAAAACTGAAATTAGATTTTACTGTTGGTTTCAACTCTCCCATGAAATTAAGTTCTGCTGTGACTTTTGCTGTTGTAAATCCTGGTAATTTGGCCACAACCCTTAATAGTATTTGAAGATTTGTGTCATTTAGTTTCTGTTTCAAGCATTCTGGATGCACTTTTAATATAGCTGTTTGTGAGTACTGGTGGGTGTTATCACCTTCTTTGAATATTGTTGTCTTCATGATGACCAGCTGGATGACTGCTGATGGTTTTGCAGTGGGCATAAATGGACCCAACTGGAGTGTTGACTGATTGTATAATTTACAGTACAGTATATATGTTTGCCATAGTTATTAACAGTACAGAGGCACTATTTTCTTTCATTTTTTAAATATATCTATATATATATATCTATATATATATATATATATATATATCTATATATATATATATATATATATATATATATATATATATATATATATATATATATATATATATAGATATAGATAGATAGATGGATATATAGATATAGATATAGATATAGATATATATATATATAAATATAATTGGAATTTCCTTGTATATGCTTCCTAATAATCCCTGTAATTTTAATTCCACATGCACATTAATTTTCCTTGACATTTAACAAAAAGGTAATTTTGTCATCAGGAGATGTGAGGTGTAAATATAGAGTTACGATTTTCAGAGAAGATAAATGATATCAAACATTTGTAAAGGTCTGATTAGTGTTTATTAAGCAAAGGCCATGCCATAGATTTCCATTTTATTACAAACAACCAATTGTAAATTTTCCACCAATTTTCCCATATAAATGTGCCTTTTGAACAATTAAAAATCTATTTAAAAAAAGCCTTGGGCTTAAAAGTTATCAACCAATCCTGCAAAAAAGGTAATTTAATAGTAAAAAAAATATATACAGTAGCTCATGAAATAGTTTTTGTCTTTGAAGATACATTAGGGAAAACATAATAAAGCATAATAACTGAACCCTAAAAAATAAACATGCAACAAACATGTAAATAAATTACAAATGTGAACACAGATGCTTTTTTTAGTTGGCATTGAAGTTTTAGGTTCACTCCTTTTCACCCTGCTTTATGTTCTTGCAATTTAAAGATGAGGCATGTAAAAAAAAAACAACCCACATTGATCAATTAACGAAAGGTAATACATATCAATATGTTAGTGCACCTACATTTAAATATTAACATGGTGAGTTTTCTAATCATTACTGAATGAACTACTGTATTTATTTTTCTAAACATTTAATACATTTTTGGGGCCTGTTGACTAACTCTATATATTTAAAATGTGAAAAATAATTAGATGAAATTTGAGGCACATGCACTTGCATGCAGGCTATGTCATTCTTCTCAGACATATTGCTATGTGGCTACAAAACAGACAGAGACATTGCTCAAGCATTTGTGTGGTTGACATTTAACTCTATTTTAAAATATTTTTCAATATTTAGAGTCTAAAGCCACATTTGTTTTAGTTTTGGATAGAGTAGAGCAGTGATGGCGAACCTTGGCACCCCAGATGTTTTGGAACTACATTTCCCATGATGCTCATGCACTCTGCAGTGTAGTTGAGCATCATGGGAAATGTAGTTCCAAAACATCTGGGGTGCCAAGGTTCGCCATCACTGGAGTAGAGAATGCTTAAAACCCCTCTTTGTTATCACATTGGGAATATTTTTCTTCCCTTGTCCAGAAGGTGTAACAGAAGTAGGAGAAAGTGTCATCAAAGTGAAGGTAAATCCCATTGTATCAGTCATCATCCAGATCATCTGCCCAGACGTACCCCTTGTAAGATTTCCTCTTTGTTCTAGTTTTGGAGACAAATATACAGTTTTGGAATTTCTATTATTTTCTGTCTCAGTGATAATGGTCACCAGAACAAATACTAAGAGTCATTCTCTCCAGTGAGGATAGAAATAAAAAAAGGGGGGGGGGGATTAAAACGTCCACACTATATCCAAATGAACAACAACTAAATAAAACTTTAATAAATTATATTTTCTAATTCATGCTCACTTTTGTATTTTAATATAATCAAACCTGCAAATGTACAATTTTGTTTACAAAATGCAATAATAATAATAATAATATATTAAACAGATAGATACAAAATTAAAAGCCTTAATCCTGGCAGAAAAAGTACCCTTGAAGTGGGGTCCCCCACATTTGTTAAGCCAAGGGGTAAAGTAATAAGGTTTAATATTTATTTCCGCTACGACAGCACACTGACGTCATAATGTCCAATGCAGCACCAAAAGTCAGGATGGTGAGGGCCTGCCCACAACTCGGATCATCAGAAAGAAGTGAAGAGGGCAGGAGATCTGCTGGAGTGAGGAATAACGTAGATATTACAACTTGTTCCTCTACACCTAGAATTAAAGCCGAACTCCAGCTTTGCTATCACTATTTCTGTTACAAAATATATGCAGCTGCTGTCAGCGCTTGATTAAACTGTACACAGGATCACCTACATACAGTATATACCCCATGTGTTCCAGCAGTGGTAGGGGTACTTCAAATTTGAGTTGGGCTGAGCACTGCTTAGCCATTTACAGGAAGCTGTGTATTTTATCAATTAAAACCAGGCTTCCTCTGAATGGCTGGGGTGAAGATTGTCACCACCCCCACCTCTCAACCTCAGTCAATCTGAATAAGCTTTGTATTCCCTCACAAAAATATAAGGCTTCCTATGTCTCCATACTGCTGCTGGAACACAGTACTGCATATTGTATATAGCTAATGTTATATGTTGGCCCAAACAAACTATTTAACATTAACACCATAGCAAAGCTGGAGTTAGGCTTTAATGTGCAAGGATATTTTTTTTAACATTTCCAGAGTTCATCTTTAAGTGATGTAGGAAGCAACATTAGCAGCATAAAACAGTATAGCAATTTTAGAGACAATAGTAGCACATATTTTTTTTATTTCTTTTATACTTAATGTAATACTACAGGGGCATAATCATAATAATAATGTAAATTGCCAAAAGACAGTTCTTTATACTACACAATATTTTTTATTAACATTCTGTACTGTGTTATAAAACAAGCCCAACATCACTGATATGTGTAACATGTGATCTAGCTCCTTTGTTGTCGATATTAAAAAAAATATCAATTGCAGTTTTAAAAGGAAAAATAAATAAAGAATTTCAGTGCTGCTTTTAAAGTCTCAAATGTGAATGGTTTAGCCTTTCTGACTTTTAGCACATAATTTGATCCTGCATTTATTTTTACTTGTGTCACCAACTCACCTTTTGACACCTCTGAACTATGTTCCTATTAATGTTGTCCCATTCCATCCCATATTGATCTTCATCTTCTGAAAATGAGATCACTGATCTACACACTATAACCAAATGAATAATCTATAGAGAAAACTTACAAAAAAAAAAAAAACCTAGGATTTAAATCTGTAAACTGTAGGTCTTAAAAGTCATATGATATAACTGTGTATTTTATATTCACACAAATTATACATTAAATGTGTAAATGAAATACTAGTGCAGCGCTCACAATATATATAAAAAATTGAAAACCAAATCACTTCTAAATAATAAGAAACTTAAAGAGGAACTGCAGTCTGCTTACATAATTTGTAAAAAAAAAAAAAAAACATCTTTGCCATTCTGAAGCTTCCCTCCAGCCACTTTGCATATTATTTTATATATACTGTGATTCTGTACTTGCCAAATATGCTGCAGAAATATACCTCCACTAAGTCTGGCTGCAGCCATTTTAACTGTGGGCAGCTGAAGCTGTTGCCTGTTCACTTCCTGGATTTACACAGACACAGACGCACACCTCCAGCTCTGCAGCTCTCCCTTCCCATCCCCCCTCCCTTCCTAGCAAACTATCACGACAGTGAGAGAGAGAGAGAGAGCTGTGCATGATGTCATAAGCCTAGTCTTTTTTTTCAGACAAGAAACAGGAAGTGGGCTGTATAAGGTATTTACTGGCAGATAAATAATGTTTTAGCCCAGGTTCACATTGGTGCTTTTTGACATGCGATTTGACATGTCAAATCGCATGTCAAATCGGCGGGCAATGGCACCGTCCTAATGGGTGTGACATTTGCAGCGATTTCAAAAAATTGTTTCTCTACTACTTTTTGCGATTTCGGGATGCGATTTCCATTGACATCTGTGCAGAAACCCGCACAGATTTCTGTGAAATCGCCGCCAAAATCGGGACTGACATGCAGGAGTAAAGTCGTGCGAGTTCAGCTGAACTTGCACTGCTTCATTCCCGCAGCTCAGTGTGAACCTGGGCTTACTATCCAAAGTTAAGACAACAAGGGCAGAAGATTTATTAGATGGAAAGATGAAAAAATGACTGAAGTTCCGCTTTAAGTAATATACTGTATGTGACAAAATAACATATACCGTATTTATCGGCATATAACACGCACAGGCGTATAACACGCACCTTCATTTTAAGAGGGAAGTTTAAAAAAAAAAACGTACATTTTAAATAAAGAACTTTAAAGCAAAAAAAGGGTAGAGTGTCCATCAATGCAGCCTGATCAATGCCCATCTGCAGCCTCAAAATTGCCCATCAATGCAGCTTGATCAATGCCCATCTGGAGCTTCACAATTGCCCAGCAATGCAGCTTGATCAATGCCCATCCGCAGCCTCACCATTGCCCATCAATGCCCATCTTCAGCCTCCCTAGTGCCATGAATGCAGCCTGATCAATGCCCATCTCAGGGAAGGGGCGCGATGAGTGCCATCAGGTCTCATACAGCGAGAATCTCCTGTTTACTCGGCGGCCTCTTTAATACAAAGTCCCGCCGCCTGGACCTGCTTCTATTAAAGACAGATCACTGGTTCAATGCCAGGAGACGGGACTTCCTATTACAGAGGCCACTGAGTAAACAAGAGATTCTCGCTGTACGTAATCTGGCGGCACTTGTGCCACCCCCCTCCCAGTTCTCTCCGAGGCACCCCAAATTGCAGTATTGGCATATAACACGCACACACTATTTGCAACCGATTTGCAGGGTCAAAAAGTGAGTGTTATACGCCAATAAATACAGTATTGTGCACAACAATTGTTACACAAACACGGTGGGGTTGATTTACTAAACCTGGAGAGTGCAAAATCTGGTGCAGCTGTGCATGGTAGCCAATCAGATTCTAACTTCAGATTGGTCAATTAACCACTTGCCGCCTGCCCACCTTCAAATGATGGTGGGGTAGTGCGGCTCTTGTTCTGGGTGGACGTCATATGACGACATTTTGACTCTATGGATGGTTCAAATACTGAAGATTATTTACTATATATATATATATATATATATATATATATATATATATATATATATATATATACTGTATGTGAAATTGTTTAAATTTATATTAAAATGACCAAGTATTAATACATTTCTTGCACCCAGTTTGCTCTCTTTTTCTAGTCTGTATAAGCTGGATCTTCCCCTGATTGTATCAAGGAACTGCAGGTATTTGTGCCTAACTTCAAAGGACATAATGAACTGAAATAACCTTGTAGTCATGCAGGGTATAGGATGTATAGGATGTATGCTATTTCTTTTATCTGTATGGCTGTAAACACAGATTAACTTGATTTGTCTGTGCAAGAGAAAAGCTGAGTTATCTTCATCTCTGAAAAATACAATAAATGCCTAAAATACAAGATTCTGATGTGGTCAGCAGTATTATAATAGGCTGCTAGAGTCTATAGTAGATTAATAAGCCATACAATAATGCTAGCCATACACCTGTCGAAAATACGTTCAAGCAAGTTTTTGAAAAACAAAAACATGGTCATGAGAGCAAACGATTTTTCCTCATGTAATCAATGGATTTTGATCGATAAATCTTTCAACGGACATAAATTAATTTGTTTTTTGTTCGTTTTGCCACATATGCCTAGTGAAAACTGTACGGGCAAGAAACACATTAACCTTTCAATTTAGCGTCCTTTCGGCTAAAGTTTTCCAAAGTTTTCCTTAAAATTTTCGGCTTAAAAACATCACAATCGATTTTTGATTTGTGCCTATTAACTTGACAATAAACTAACGAACTGTCCAAATGACAGATTTTCCAACTATTTTTCGTCTAGTGTATGGCCACCATGAGCCATCAGTCTGTGAGGAACAGATCAGCGATCCCAACTTATAGCCTCAATGTTTTTGTATTTAAATAGTTCAAACTGATAAAGCAATGGAAAAAAAGATACTACTCAGTTTTTTTCAATGTCCTATGAGCTTCCTAATGATGTGATATGGTGAAATATTTACATGAATTTAAAAACACCTATGCAGATTATTAGTTTCCCAGAGGTTAAAATGATATGCTATGATAAGTATGTGAGAATGAGGTTAGCACAGACATTTTAAAAGGACATGTTTCTATTAGGCATCATAAGGAGCAGATGAGAGTACTTGTTGTCATCAACTCATGTTTACTCTTGTTCCCTGTTTATTTTTATCCTGAGCAGTTATTTAAGGAAATGTTTTCCTAGCCATATAATCGTTTACGTGTGATCCATATTTCATATGTTAGGTTTAATCTAAACTCCAGACAAATAACTGAATACACAAACTAAATTCATATAAGAAAGCTGCCTTATCTGCAAAGAGATTTGTATTTCTGTCTATCCTGTTCTGAGATTTACATAGACTGGTCCAGCCAGGAAGGAGACCTAATTGTTTACTGTTGCTGTTCAGTAATGCCCTGTACACACGGTCGGATATTCCGATGGAAAAAGTCTGAGAGCAGGATCTCAAATTTTCCGACAACAAAATCCGATCGGACTTTATCCGATCGTGTGTAGGGAATTCCGACGGACAAAGTGCCACGCATGCTCAAATCAAATTACGAGACCAACGCTATTTGCTACTAGCTTCTACGTAGTTCTGTAGTATGCAACGGACGTCACCACGTTCGGAACTATCAGATTTTCCGACAACTTTGTCCGAACGTGTGTATGCAAATCCAGTTTCGTACGAAATCTGTCGGAAAAAATCAGATGGATTGCGTGGTCGGAATTTCCGACCGTGTGTATGGGGGCTAACACCTACAAATCTTTTACCCACCCTATGACTGGACAGTGAAAGGAGAAGTAGTGCATTTCTCTGTCTTTCTGTTTTCTTCTCTTCTCCAAGTCAAATTCAGGTACTTACACTGCTTGCATTTAAAAAATAAAATTACAAATGTTTTAATGAATGCAGATCTGCATTAATTTGTGTATTTTTTTTACCTGGAGATCAGCTTTAAATTTCTTACAAAAAAGAGTAGTGAACTAAGACGTACCGCATCTACATACCGCATCTAAAATCTACAGCATTTTTTGGAGTTTATTAAGAGACACATGATTCAGTTTTTCAGAGACAAGTGCTGCTACCTACAAAAGGATTGTAGACAGCTGCTGCACTGGTGTCTACAAGGGTATATAAACACTGGCAAATAAAAATGGGCTTGGACGTGTTCGGATCGAACCCACCAAGAAGCTGGAATTGCACACCGCCAGTCATAGGCATTGTGTATATGTGCAGATGCCAGTCTGGAAATGCCTCACTGCCTATTTTTATTTGCCAGTGTCCATATCCCCTTTAGAACACTCCCGAGCCCATTATTACTGGCAAACAAAAAAACACAGTGGCCAGCCTTGTATAGCCCTCCTACTACTAGCTTGCTTCACTTTTGAAGAAAATCAGTCCTAGGAGTAGGATCGCAAACACAAAAGGAAGGAGCCTATATCTCCAAATGAACTCCAAAGAAAATCCATTAGGGAACAAAAGGATTCAGTCATTTAGAAACAATTTGGATGTCCAAAAGCAAGTGATGGGCAACAGTAACAAATAACAGGCCCACATAGCAAAAATCAAAAAAACTGATTGCAGACTTGCAAATCTGGTAAAGCCTGATGCCAAAAAGCTCAAGAAGCACTCCCACCTTTAGAACTCAACACCATTTTATCCCTGTGTACATGTTGTAAAACCAGATATGTTTTTTTTTTTTTTACAAAGCACCAACAATGCCTCACAGAGATTATGGCAAATAAGGAACACAACCTTGTGAATGAGACTGGTTCAAAACGCAGTATTTGAAGTGTAAATAGAATCAGATTTAAGTCCCACAGAGTCACAGGTGGTTGTTTTATGATAGGGGCTATATGGGAGACATCCTGTACACAAGTCTTTAAGTAGATGTAAACCCAATGCCATCCTTTCTAAGCTACTGCCATAGGGGTTATCTAGAAGGATATACATGCCTCCTGCATGTATCTTTACCTGTCAAATGTCTCCCATCTGTCTGTTATGAGACCCGAAAAACTGCAGATTCTGTGGGTGGGTCTGTTGTCTGGAGCTTGGTGGGTGGAGTCGTGATGTCAGTAGACTCCCCACCCACCTCTACACTCCCCTTAACATGTATTTTCTCCTGTGTATTTCTTACACTGAACTTCTGCTATGATCTCTAACATCCAGTGAAAAAGACAGGAAAGTAACCACATGACTTCAGCATGCCATATGACATTAAAAAATAAAAATAAAAATTTCGGGTTTACATCCACTTTAATCATTAAAATGGAGGCAAGTGGTCTTTTGAATAAACTTGCCAGGGCCGAATATCTGCCCTTTTCTGGTAATCAGGGCAAAATTCTGATCAAGGCCTGATGCAGAAAGACCAGGATTCCTTCTATAGAGTATTTCTTGGCAGGAAAACTTATTTCTTGCACCAGGCAAAGCATGCTGTTAAAGCTATCCACAATGAAGAAGGGTGGTTAAATATGATTTGAGATATAAGATCCAGTCGATCTGGAAGTTTGATCAGATTAGAGTACCCCATCCATATGGCCAGTTTGGAACTATGGAGATCACTGGAATGCCCTCCATCTTGATCCTCTGAGGTAGATAGGTAAGGAGTTTCAGATGAGGAAAGGCATATGAGCATTCACTGCTTTCACCAGAGGATCTCTGCATACAAGGACAAGCCTGCCCAGTTTTTTGTTGAACCTGAAGGCCAGGAGGTCAGCATCTTGTGTACCTCACATATGTGACACAAATCTTGAAATACATCTTGATATAGGGTTCATACTACCAAGTCTAGGTGCTGCAAACTGATGTAGTCTGCCTGCCAATTTTCCACACCTGGAATGTAAACAGCGGACTAAGCTGGAACATGGAGTTCTGCCCAGGGTAAAAAAATTGTTATCTTTATTGCTGCAGGTAGACTTCTAATTCCTCCCTGATAGTTGATTTACACCATTACTGTGATTTTGTCTGACTGAATCCTAATAAGATGGCCCTCTAGCCAAGGTGTCTAGCATTGCAAGGACAACCACATCTCTTGGAGCTCTGGAACGTTGATAGGGAGATAAAATTTCTCTTTAAATCAAATCCCCTGCACATGGTATCTAGGAAACTTCCTAGATAGAGATATCTAGGACAACTCCCCAATCATTCAGGCTGGCATCTATAGTTAGGACCTTCCAAGATAGGAGGAAGAAGGTTTTCTCCAGCTCCAGAGCACAGATAATAGGTTTGTCTAGAGAGTAAATAGAAAGTAAACCAAATTGTCCTGTTATGGCCAAAAGCTGTGTTATAGCAGTCTGAAGTGGAACTGAGCAAATGGAACTGCCTTAAAGGAGGCTACCATCAAGCCTATAACTCTCATGCACAATCACACAGCCAGCTCCTGAACTGTAGAGTCCAAGCTTGAAAGTGGGGAATCAGTTTTTCATGGCAAAGGACAATTCTGGCTTGGGCCATGTCTAGGACTCGACCCAAATATTTCAAGAGGTGAGTTCCAGCACTTATTGTTGAAGGTACAGGTAATTGAAAGGATAAGTTCACCTATTGAACATGGTATACCTTTATTTAGAGTGTAACATATTCAGCTCCTCCTAACCCCCCACGACAGTGGGCAGGGGTTCCTCTCTCCCACACCCACTATTACATTTTAAATCAGCGTGGTTGTGCATGCGGATCTGTGAATGAATAAACTACAAGTCACATCTTCCAAAGCGGCAAACAGACTTGTAGTTTGAATGAACTGCGAGCATGCTAATAAGCACATTCGTAGTGCATTCACACTCACTCCAGCTTTCAAACTGAAAGTCCATACAGAGGTATGGGTAGGAAGCTTGAAGGTGAAAGTGAAGGAGCCTAACATTGCACCCATGATCTGCTGATTGTTGGTGCAATACTTTGCAGGCTCCTTTAAGTCTTTAACCTTTTTGGATCTGTACTGTTGACATCACATTGCTGGTTGCTTTGCGGCTAAAAGTTCCCTCAATAGGGGATTGTCAAAATATCCTACAATTTGTTTACCCTGAGAGCATTGTAAAGCTATAATAAAGTAAGACAGAGCAAACATTAAAGCCACAAAACCACAGTGAAACAGAGGTAGCTTTGATGTGCTGGAAAAATGTGACATGTATGTACACATTCTTGATGTCCACAGAGACTTCCTGATGGAGGGATGGTATGACAGACATTTAAATCCTTCAGATCCAAAGTGGGATGGATGACTCCTTTTGATCTGGGAACAGTGAAAAAGAGTAAAAACCCTGAAATATTTCCACCGTTGGAAAAAAATGGTAATACCACCTTGGTTCAAAAGATCTGCAAGAGCTTCATGAAGGGCTGCTAGTCTGTGCAGAGATGCAAGCAGAGTGGACAACATGAAGTGGGGGAGAAGCAGAGAGATCAAGTCCAGTGTGCAGCATCTGGAAACAGCATATTTTATATACGTAGGTATGAATAGGTGTCTGCAAAAGGCCAACATATGCTCCTACACCTTGGAAAGGGGGAGGGGTAAAGTGGGAGGGAATCTCTTCATATAAAAGAGGACTTGTCTGCAGGTTTATGGTATTTAGAAAGAGAAAAACTCACCCAAGATTAACCACTATATAGTATAGTTGGTGTGTATTATAGTTGGTGCTCTGGCTAATTAAGCTCACAAATGAGCCATATAAAGTACAGGCCGGAAACTCATTGGCAAATTGATATATGGGGTGGTGGGAAGAGGTCTTCCTCTTTACACATAATAATCCTTTGTGAGTGTATATTGACTGGTACTGTCGCTACATGGATGACCTGGCCTTGGTGTGGATTGGCCTGGTCTCTATGATAGATTATTTTATTCAGTATCTTAATAACAACCATTTGAATTTGGAGTTCAGTCATCACTCTGTCAGAATTGATTATTTGGATATAACACTTACAGGACACGTTAAAAGTGGCAGGGTAACCACAAAAACCTTCAAAAAGCAATGTACTGGCAATTCACTTTTACTTGCTACAAGTTGTCACCCCTTTCATACCATACATGCATTACCAGTAGGGGAGTTTGTGCAAGCAAAAAGAAACTGCTCTGATCATGAAGATTATGAGAAAGAATGTACTGTGGTCTCAGAAAGACTAATGAGGCGAGGATACAAAAAACATTTGATTGATAATGGCAGGATCAAGGCAGAGAAAAAGGATAGAGGTAGCATGCTAAAAAATGCAGAGAGCCCTAGTATGAAAAGACAGTCCCATTGTAATAGAATTAAAATAAATGTTGTTACTACTTACAATATAATCAAATTGTCAAAAAGTGCCTTCCCATTCTATATGCGGATAAGACATTGTATGACATTTTACAACAGGGATATCGTTTTTCCAGTAGAAGGGCTCCCACACTAGGATCTATCCTATCTCCTAGCCTTTTTCATCCTCATCATCCCGAACGGACATGGCTAACTTTTTTGCTGTCTGGCTCCCATTGGGAAACTATCCCTCCACTTCCTGTCCAAGAGATGCAACAGGAAGTAAGAGGAAATCTCTGAAAGTGAAAATAATTCCCCAAAACGAAACAACTACATGTACTTAGTTGTGTTATAATCTTAGGTGTCTCAATAAAACTGTTGGTGTTAATATATTGTTTGACAGTCTCTACTAAAGTGTCTAAAATTGATGGCAAAACCCTCTCCTACAAAAGAAGACTTTAGAAAATGGTTAATATCAATTTACCGTATATACTGGAGTATAAGCCGACCCGAATATAAGCCGAGGCACCTAATTTTACCACAAAAAAATGGGAAAACGTATTGACTCGAGTATAAGCCTAGGGTGAGAAAAGCGCAGCTACTCTAAGTGGAAAAGAGGGTCAACAATGCCCATTTGCAGCCTCACTGTGCCCATTTGCATACCTCACTCTGTCCATTTGCAGCCATAGGTCCCTCAAACTTCAAACTCGGTAGTTAAGGGTTCCTAGAGGCCCCCTAGCTGCAGCCAAAATTTGGGATCTCTGAACCCAAAGGGTCCCAAAATGACATTGCTGCAGATGGATACAGTTGACCGACTTTGGGGCCCCGTATCTCGGGGCCACTTGGTGCTTGGAACCCCATATTTGGTTTGCAAACCCAGTGGAACTAGCACCAAGTGGCCCCAAGATACGGGGCCCCAAAGTCGGTTCAGAAAATGACAAGCACTTTTCTGCAGCAGAGAAGGACATTTTCCGAATCGACTTTGGGGCCCTGTATGTCAGGGCCACTTGGTGCTAGGAACCTCATCTTGGATATGTTGTAGTGCTAGTTCCACTTGATTTGTAAAACAATTTGGGGTTCCTAGCACCAAATGGCCCTGAGATACAGGGCTCCAAATTCGGTTCGGAAAATGTAATTCTCTGCTGCAGAAAAGAGCTTGACTCTAGTATAAGCCGAGGGCATTTTCAGGCCAAAAAAATGTGCTGAAAAACTCGGCTTATACTCGGGTATATATGATAACTGTCCCAAAGCCTATGAAATGTATAGGGGACCTAGCAGCAAATGGAAACCGTGTATTATACCTGTGACAAGTGACTCCTTAGATGGAGAGTAAAAACAGCTAGTTTTAACATGGATTTGTAACAAGAAATAAAACATAGAATAGGAAGCAAAAGGCATTTCATGCAAGAGCAATAATTGCTAAGACTACCAGGGCTTAATTTGTAAAGGGCTACAGAAGAGGAAAAACAAAAATGCAAGACAAAGGTAAAGACTGTACAGCGTACCATAAAAACACAGTCCAGAAAGGATCACAGGTCAAACAATAACAATAAGACTGTGTGTATGGAATTGATCAATACAATGTGCATCAAAATATATCCCTGGGGGGCATCAGACCAACAAATATTGATGAAACCACAAAATACATTAGATGGAACAATAAATATCCACCCCTGGGAGTATCGAATGCAGATGGATAACACCAATATTTTCAATTCAAATATTACAAGTTTATTGTGTAATGCTACCCCTGTAAGGGCCGCTGGTAAATGTAGTTGTCTCTCACACTTTTTTAATTAGGGGAATTGAACTTGGATGGGGAAGGGTGCATATGGGATGCCCATTTGATGAATGAAACTCTGTAGGAACTTGAACTATATACACTCAAGTATATACATTCTCTCCTCTTCTACCTCCAGCACTTTCTTGCAGACTATCACTCCCAGGACCAGCTAGCACAGGTTTCAGACTCAGCACAATCTCAGCTGGGTCTGGATGAATGCCCTTTGCAGGCAGGGACCCGGGCCCCTATGGTGTAGCAAAAATGGAAGTCTTTGATGCTAGCTGTCCTATCTGTGGCTACTGCTCCCAGTACCACCTCTTCAGGCACTGCCAGCCCTCCTGGCTGCAGTTGCCCCTTTCTACTGCCCATGCCAGCACAGTCCTCCTGACTGGCCCTGCACCAATCCCAGACTGCTCCATCTCAGTCCTCTCAGGCATGCCTCCCAATCAGTCTGTCACTCACTGGCCCTCCTGGCTGTTCCTGTCCCTCCTGGATACTTGCCTGGCAGGGGTCTCCCTCTGTCCTCTCCATGCTCCTCAAGTGTCTTGAGAAGGTCCTGTCCACACCCGAGACCATGCCTAAGGTCACCCCTCCTAGACTGGGGATCTCCCTCAAAGGCCACGACAATTTAACACTCCATCTCCAGCTTCCACCCAAACTCTCCTCCCAGCTGGGCTGACTCCCCTCCAATTTTTCTAGAAGGTTCCAGTACATTTTAGAAATGGGGGGGTCTCAGTGGTGCTGCATGTGAGTCATCCAGCTCTCCCTGGATCTCAACCCATGAAAAATATAGACAGGCTTGGCCAATGAACAAAAAAAAGAAACCACACATAACACCCATGTGACACCATTATACAAACACCCCACACATCTGGGGCCCTGGGCAGCGCCCAGGGGTGCCCATGTGATGAGATAACCCTGGCAGGAAGAGAAGATCGAATAGGACCAGCTGTGCCCATTCTTCCAAAATTTGTCAATGAGGGACAATCTGAAACGCAAACAGATGCAGCGCACTGGGTTGGTGTGGCTAAATTGTGCTAGATATTGGACATGGCCTAAAGGGACATAGTTAAGTACAGTCTAAGCTTATGCGCAGTACACACATATGCTGCAGCCATGCTACCCACAAAATACTCCATAAAGGCTACCTCCAATGTTCTAGCTGTGGGACACCTGCTTGGATCTGCGAGATTCCTGGACATTGTTCAGCTTCTGGTACAGTCCTGCATATTCCAGAATGGCTGGGAGCTACGACAGTGTCCCTCTTAATGTGGTGCCTGGGCCCCCCCCCCCTCCGCCTTGGCCCTGATGTCAGTTTTGCTGTAATAGGTTGTATGGATCACACAGATGCACAACTTCACAGGCAGCTTCCTAGGTATCCCCTAGGCATGTTATCCAATGGTGTTTTGTACTTTTAATGTTGAATTTGTAGCATTTTTAGCATTACAAAAATTGTTGGTCCCAGCCAAAGAAAATTTCATCCATTTTTTTCTTTGGTACATGCTCCCCATAGTACTTCTCAGCCCTACAATCTCTTTGTTTGACATTCCCTTGCCTATTAGCCAATAAAATAACCAACAAAAAGGGTGGTATACTGCACTAAAGTAAATAAAATGATAACATGAAATGGGGACTGTAGAGATTATATAAACCAGGAAACATACATATACAAAATAAAATCGCTCTAGTCTCTAATTATTAGCAACTTAGCAACTATCTTATATAAGATAAAATAATTTGCTGGCAAATAAAAGCAATGACCCGCACTTCCGGGGTCATGTGGGGTCGCGATGGCTTCAGCGCGTAGCTTCGCCGACATGTTTTGTCACATGTGATATCTTCCTGGGGCACAGGCGACACACTGAGACATCATCTGTCTTCTCAGATGAAACGCGTCCGGGCGAGCCTACTGATGCCATTGCATTAAAAGTTTCCTATCACTTTTTAAATAAATGTTCTTGTTAACCTCTTCCCGACCGGTGCACATAGATGTACGTCGGCAGAATGGCACGGACAGGCATAAGGGTGTACAGGTACGTTCCCTTGAAAATTCCACCGTGCCATTGCGTGCTCGCCGCCGGCAGCCCGTGTGTGTGTCGCTGGCAGCTCGCGCGTGTATGGGTCAGCACCCCCGTAAGTCCGGTCGCGGGGGGATACCCGTGATCGCCTCACGGGGAAGACGAACAGGGAAATGCCAAAGTAAACAGCATCTCCCCATTCTGCCTAGCAACAAGTGACACTAATCTCTGCTCCTTGTGATTGGAGCAGAGATTAGTGATCACTAACACACAGCCACGCCCCCCACAGTTAGTAACACGCCCCTAAGACACACTTCACCCCTACACTGCCACCCCTGGTTAACCCCTTCACTGCCAGTGTCATTTACACAGGAATCAGTGCATTTGTATAGCACTGATTGCTGTATAAATGACAATGGTGCCAAAAATGTTTCAAAAATGTCCGATGTGTCCGCCATAATGTCGCAGTACAAAAGAATAAAACAATCAGCGCTAATAAACCTATTAATGTTGTATAACTGCAAGCAGGCACTCAAGGTAAATTCAATCAATCCCTCAAAGCATCATAAAGGTAAACAGTGCTGCGCAATAAAGTTAAATGTCCATCTAAAATCCGAAATGGTGTAGGTGGAAAGGTAAAACACTCTATGTAGATTGATAGGTCTGATATGTTCAGTGATCCCTCCACCACATATATAGATGGCCTCTCATCTCCAGCATTCGACCTGAAACAGGTCACAAAGCAATAAGGATATAGCTGAGCACACAGGTCTTATGCTCCTCACAGCATCCAGATTCAGCTCAATCAGCATTAAGATAACATGTGTAAAGACAAAAGAATAAGATCTAGTGCTCTCTGTATCACAAGTTTTAATGCAAAAAAATATTAAGAAGAATCTCAATTACAAATATCGCACTCAGATCCGAGTGCCGGCATACAGGCGAAAATAACGTTTGTCAAACCAATGCAACGTCATGCATGGGTGACGTCATGCGTGACACCTGACCCCCATATGCATTACGTCCGTAGGCGGGACTTCCTCAGACGGCCCGCTTGTTTAGTTTATATATCCATAGCAACCCTTGTTTAGCCTATCAGAGAACAGGACAAATCACTACTGATAATCCAAAACGAAACTAAGTTCAGCGGTGTCACTAATAGGGATGAGCCGAACACCCCCCCGTTCGGCTCGCACCAGAACCCGCGAACGGACCTAAAGTCCGTGCGAGCGTTCGAAATCAAAAGTGCTAATTTTAAAGGCTAATATGCATGTTATTGTCATAAAAAGTGTTTGGGGACCTGGGTCCTGCCCCAGGGCACATGTATCAATGCAAAATATTTTTTTTAAATCGTCCGTTTTTTCAGGAGCAGTGATTTTAATAATGCTTAAATTGAAACAATAAAAGAAAGAAAGCATAGCGCGGCTAATGTTAATTGAAAGCTCCCGTAACACACAGAGAACAGTCATTCATTGAAAGTCATTCATAAAAAAAAGTAATTGATAAAAAAAAAAAAAAAAAAGCGTGGGGTCCCCCCCCAAATTCAATAACCCAGGCCCTTCAGGTCTGGGATGGATATTAACCACTTTAGCCCCGGACCATTTGGCAGCCAAAGGACCAGAGGTCTTTTTTTCAATTTCGCACTGCACTACTTTAACTGGTAATTGCGCGGTCATGCAATTTTGTAACCAAACGAAATTTTGCGTCCTTTTCTTCCCACAAATAGAGCTTTCTTTTGATGGTATTTGATTGCCTCTGTGATTTTTATTTTTTGCGATATAAACGGAAAAGGAGCGAAAATTTTGAAAAAAAAAGAGATTTTCTACTTTTTGTTATAAAAAAAATCTAATAAACTCAATTTTAGTCAAACATTTGGCCAAAATGTATTCAGCCACATGTCTTTAGTAAAAAAAAATGCCAATAAGCGTATATTTATTGTTTTGCGCAAAAGTTATAGCGTCTACAAACTAGAGTACATTTTCTGGAATTTACACGGCTTTTAATTATGACTACCTATCTCATTTCTTGAGGTGCTAAAATGGCAGGGAAGTACAAAACCCCCCTATTAGTTATAATTGCCAAATAAGCACCAAAAAAAAATTTTGAAATAAAAAAAATGGGTTGTAATAGGCACCCACTTATGAATAAAGACAAAAAAAAAAAATAAAAAAAAGGTATTCAAAAAGTTTCATAAATGAATATTCCCACCACATGAACATGCTTCTCCTGAGTATGGGGATACCACATGTGTGGGACTTTTTGGGAGCCTAGCCGCGTACGGGGCCCCGAAACCCAAGCACCGCCTTCAGGATTTCTAAGGTGCAAATTTTTGATTTCACTCCTCACTACCTATCACAGTTTCGAAGGCCATAAAATGCCAAGCTATTTGTTGAGAGGCATGGTGAGTATTTTACAGCTCTCATGTGTTTTTTGAAAATGAAAGAAAGTAAAGAAAAAAAAATTTTTTTTTCTTTTTTCAATTTTCAAAACATTGTGACAAAAACGCGAGATCTGCAAAATACTCACCATACCTCTCAGCAAATAGCTTGGGGTGTCTACTTTCCAAAATGAAATCAAAAAAGCCCTTTCTGACACTTTTTGTTTACATGAAAACATATTTTTTTTTTGCAAGAAAATTACGTTGAACCCCCAAACACTATATATATTGTTAAAGCAAAGGCCCTACAGATTAAAATGTGGGTGTGTTGCATTTTTTTTTTCCACACAGTATTTGCGCAGCGATTTTTCAAACGCATTTTTTGTGGAAAAAATACACTTTTTTTTATTTTAATGCACTTAAACACACTATATTGCTCAAATTTTTGATGAAATAAAAAATATGATCTTAGCCGAGTACATGGATACCAAACACGACATGCTTTAAAATTGCGCACAAACACGCAGTGGCGACAAACTACATACATTTTTAAAAGCCTTTAAAAGCCTTTACAGGTTACCACATTAGATTCACGGAGGAGGTCTACTGCTAAAATTACTGCCTCGATCTGACCTTCGCGGTGATACCTCACATGCATGGTGCAATTGCTGTTTACATATGACGCCAGACCAACGCTTGTGTTCGCCTTTGCGCAAAAGAAGGGGGGGCAGGGTGCTTTTTTTTTTTTTTTTTTAGTTTTTCTTTTATTTAGCTTTTTTATTTTATTTTTAAACTGTTCCTTCCATTTTTTTTTCTTAGTTGTCATTTTTATGTTATCGCAGGGAATGTAAATATCCCCTATGATAGCAATAGGCAGTGACAGGTACTCTTTTTTTGAAAAAATTGGGGTCTATTAGACCCTAGATCTTTCCTGTGCCCTCAAAGCATCTGACCACACCAAGATCGGTGTGATAAAATGCTTTCCCAATTTCCCAATGGCGCGGTGGGCATACATGCACCATTTATATATGCCGAAGCATGGGGCCATCCTCCCGCAAAAAAAGTTATGCCACGTACACATGGTCGGACTTTTTTTCGACCGTATGTACGTGGCATTAGGAGCATGCCCCCATGCTTCGCATATATGCTCTTTTTTTTAACTGTGGTGGTGAAATCACCTCCTACAGCATTGGAGTCGCGGCTTTATGTATCGTGGGAGCAAACGCTGTTGCTGTCAAGATAAATAAAATCAAAAGTGCTAATTTTAAAGGCTAATATATGCATGTTATTGTCATAAAAAGTGTTTGGGGACCTGGGTCCTGCCCCAGGGCACATGTATCAATGCAAAATATTTTTTTCAAATCGGCCGTTTTTTCAGGAGCAGTGATTTTAATAATGCTTAAATTGAAACAATAAAAGTGTAATATTCCTTTAAATTTCGTACCTGGGGGGTATCTACAGTATGCATGTAAAGGGGCGCATGTTTCCTGTGCTTAGAACTGTCCCTGCAAAAAGTGTAATTTTTGCAGGAAAGAAAGCTATTTAAAATCACTCGCGGCTAATGTTAATTGACGGCTCCCGTAACACAGAGAACAGTCATTCATTGAAAGTCATTCATAAAAAAAAAGTAATTGATAAAAAAAAAAGCGTGGGGGTCCCCCCCAAATTCAATAACCAGGCCCTTCAGGTCTGGGATGGATATTAAGGGGGACCCCAGCCCAAAAAAAAAAAAATGGCGTAGGGTCCCCCTCAAAATCCATACCAGACCCTTGAGGTCTGGGATGGATTTTAAGGGGAATCCCAGCCAAAAAAATGGCGTTGGGTCCCCCTCAAAATCCATACCAGACCCTTATCCGAGCACGCAACCTGGCAGGCCGCAGGAAAAGAGGGGGGACGAGAGCGGCCCCCCTCCCGCCTGAACCGTACCAGGCCACATGCCCTCAACATTGGGAGGATGCTTTGGGGGTCTGAGACCCCCAAAGCACCTTGTCCCCATGTTGATGAGGACAAGGGCCTCGTCCCCACAACCATGCCCGGTGGTTGTGGGGGTCTGCGGGCGAGGGCTTATCGGAATCTGGAAGCCCCCTTTAACAAGGGGACCCCCAGATCCCACCCCCCCCGTGTGAAATGGTAAGGGGGTACTACCCCTACCATTTCACCAAAAAAGTGTCAAAAATTGTAAAAATGACAGGAGACGGTCTTTGACAATTCCTTTATTAAAATCTTCTTTCTTCTTCTTCATCCTTCGGTTTCTTCATCTTCTCCTTCCGTCATCTTCTTCCATCTTCTTCCATTTTCTTCTTCCTCCGATCCGCTTCTTCTTGCGCTGGTCTTCTCGTCCTTCTCGTCCAGCATCTTCTTCCATGGCGTCGGCATCTGTTCTTCTGTCGGGCAGCTCCTCGCAATGGGAGGCTCCCGCTGTGTGAGGCTTTGCTCCGTCTGACAGGTCTTTTATAACGGAGGGCACCTGGTGACCCCGCCCCCCTCTGACGTCATGGGGAAAGCCATAGGGAATTCCCCATGACGTCCCCGTGCGTCAGAGGGGGCGGGGTCACCAGGTGCCCTCCATTATAAAAGACCTGTCAGAGGCAGCGAAGCCTCACATAGCGGGAGCCTCCCATTGCGAGGAGTGGCCCAAGAAGAGACACCGACGCCGACGCCATGGAAGAAGATGCCGGACGAGAAGGACGAGAAGGCCAGTGCAAGAAGAAGCGGATCGGAGGAAGAAGAAAATGGAAGAAGATGGAAGAAGATGACGGAAGGAGAAGATGAAGAAACCGAAGGATGAAGAAAGAAGAAAGAAGATTTTAATAAAGGAATTGTCAAAGACCGTCTCCTGTCATTTTTACAATTTTTGACACTTTTTTGGTGAAATGGTAGGGGTAATTTTGTACCCCCTTACCATTTGTGGGGGTCCCCTTGTTAAGGGGGCTTCCAGATTCCAATAAGCCCCCCTCCCGCAGACCCCCCAACCACCGGGCCCGGTTGTGGGGACGAGGCCCTCATCAACATGGGGACAAGGTGCTTTGGGGGTCTCAGACCCCCAAAGCATCCTCCCAAAGTTGAGGGCATGTGGCCTGGTACGGTTCAGGCGGGAGGGGGGCCGCTCTCGTCCCCCCCTCTTTTCCTGCGGCCTGCCATGTTGCATGCTCGGATAAGGGTCTGGTATGGATTTTGAGGGGGACCTCACGCCATTTTTTTGGGCTGGGATTCCCCTTAAAATCCATCCCAGACCTCAAGGGTCTGGTATGGATTTTGAGGGGGACCCTACGCCATTTTTTTTTTGGCTGGGGTCCCCCTTAATATCCATCCCAGACCTGAAGGGCTTGGTTATTGAATTTGGGGGGATCCCCACGCTTTTTTTTTTGTTTTTTATCAATGAATGACAGTTCTCTGTGTTACGGGAGCCATCAATTCATTAGCCGCGAGTGCTTTTAAATAACTTTTTTCCTGCAAAAATGACACTTTTTGCAGGGACAGTTCTAAGCACAGGAAACCTGCCCCCCTTCACAGGCAACCTATAGACACCCCCCAGATGTGATACTACAATGCTGTTCTAACAGCACGCACACACAAATCCCCAGAAATAGAGCACATATTGTCAGCAGTCAGCAACACACTGACACGCTGACACTGAAACACAATATGCGAGGCCGCCACCGCGGCGGCCTCTTATACCGTGGGGCGTGTACTAAAGCCCCTGAGCTATAATTGGCTACAGGCATCCTGCCTGTAGCCAATTATGGCTCTCCTCGCTGCCGGCACTGTGATTGGCCAAGCATGTGGGGTCACAGTGCATGCTTGGCCAATCATCAGCCAGCATTGCACTGCGACTGGCGCAATGCTTTGCGGGCCGCTCGCATCACACGAATTTGATGCGAGCGGCCCAAATAGTTCTGGGCTCGCCGAACGGGCGAACGCCCGATGTTCGATTCGAACATGGGTTCGAATCGAACACCGGGCACATCCCTAGTCACTAATAAAGGAGGTAGATATAGTTATAAAAGAAATAAAGTGCATATTCAAAAATAGTATTCCTCAGATGCATATAAACACAATCAATAAAATTATTCATAATATAAAATAAATAATAAAAATACAGGACAATTAATTATTATTTTTTTATTATGAATAATTACAGATACAGAGAGCACTAGATCATATTCTTTTGTCTTTACACATGTTATCTTAATGCTGATTGAGCTGGATCTGGATGCTGTGAGGAACATAAGACCTGTGTGCTCAGCTATATCCTTATTGCTTTGTGACCTGTTTCAGGTCGAATGCTGGAGGTGAGAGGCCATCTATATATGTGGTTGAGGGATCACTGAACATATCAGACCTGTCAATCTACCTTTCCACCTACACCATTTCAGACTTTAGATGGGCATTTAACTTTATTGCGCAGTACTATTTACCTTTATAATGTCACAGTCACAATAAAAATCGCGGATCGCCGCCATTACTAGTAAAAAAAAAAAATTATTAATAAAAATGCTATAAAATGATCCCCTATTTTGTAAACGCTATAACTTTTGAGCAAACCAATCAATAATCGCTTATTAGGATTTTTTTACCAAAAATATGTAGAAGAATACGTATCGGCCTGAACTGAGGAAAAAACTTTTTTTTAAAATATTTTTGGGGGATATTTATTATAGCAAAAAGTAAAAAATAATGCATTTTTTTTCAAAATTGTTGCTCTTTTTTTTCATTATAGCGCAAACAATAAAAAGCACAGGGGTAATCGAATACCACCAAAAGAAAGCCCTATTTGTGGGAAAAAAAGGACGTCAATTTTGTTTGGGAGCCACGTCGCATGACCGCGCAATTTTCAGTGCCAAATCACAAAAAGTGCTCTGGTCTTAAGCAAGCAAAATGGTCCGGTCTGAAAGTGTATATGTGGAATTTTTATTTAATTTATGGTTAACCCATGAACCCATGCAATGGATCCTATCTCTGAGGATAGCACCATTCTTATTTAGTGCTGCACTTTTTATATATATCTTGTTATTTGCAATTGCCATTTGTTGTGCTGGCTGCAGTTTTATGTTTGCTGACAGCGCGGTATTCACCACACTTTTTTTACCCTTTTAAAAGAAGCCATAAACTCAGGGTAACTCAAGACAACAGGTTTTTGCATCTCCCATAGAGGGTTTGCCCAGGCCAAGGCTCTCTCAGAAAGCAAAGATATCACAAAACCTACTTTGCTTCTATCCATGGGAAACACCTGGGGCAGCATATCAAAGTATATCTTAACCTGGTTGAGAAACCCTCTGCATTGGACTGGATTGCCCCCAAATCGCTGGGGAAGCGGAGTGGAAGCAGACATACCTCATATAGAGGTAATACTCTAGGCGGGTGCCTGCACAGAGACTGGAGAAGCAGCAGGCACAGCCTGCAAGACAAGTTGTACCAGAGCAGCCACAGTGGAAGGTCCAGGTGAACCATGCGACTCAGGAGCGTTTGTAACGCCAAGGCAAACTGATCCATGCAGTGATCTTGCTCATCCAATCTGGAAAAAATATTACCAACAAGTGGATTGACTGCATTTTCTGAATTCATGGCCTTCGCCTACTGTCAGAAACCACGAATCAGACTGAGACAGAAGTACAGTTAAATCACACTTGTTTAATAATAATAAAAAAAGGTAAACATAGCCAGAGTTCAGGAACCGGAACGGGTAGTCAGACAAGCCAAAACGTCAGGGAGCCAGAGATCAGCATAATAGAACAGCAAGAAGGATCCGGAGCCAGAAGAAATGTCAGCAAAGCAAGTCTTTAACAGTAACACAGCAGAGCGTCTGTAGAGATGTGACCAGGGCGAAGGCAGAGATCCCCTGGACTGGACGGCTTAAGTAGGCAGGACTGACAAGCAGAATATTATCAACAGGTGAATCACTGTGGAGACATAGGAGCTGGAAATTAGCCGACAGCTGAGCTCAGAGAAGGAAGGGCTGAGCCCAGCCCTGACAATATCTTGTCCCATGGGGGAACCCTGATCTCTCCTGCCATGTTCATCCATGCTCGATTTATACCTAAAAGAAAACAATTTTCTAATTTCATCCTTTATTCTGCTATCAATGCATCTTTATTTTCAATTTTCTCTACCGGGGTTAACTCTTTGAACTGCTTCCAAACATCATCTAGCTAACCCAGTTTAGGGAAGGATAAACATTGAACGATTGGTATCTTGGGATACTGAGCGAATCGCTCTGAGACCACATCCATCCATATCCTCACTGGGACTTCTTTATGAGGATTAGTTATTTATGATATTTGTGAGTGAGGAGTGTGTGTCTGCTTGTGGTGGCCATCTGTGTTCTTAGACAACATTGTCTATTTTTACTGTATGTGGTGGAGGTTTGTGCTATTTTTATTAGCTTTTATTGTTTATGTGGATTTTTTCAATAAAGAAATATGTATATTGTTTGATAAATCCGGCTGTTCCTCGTTGAAGATTTACTTTGGGAAAACGTTTTCTTTTACATTTCTATCTAAATAAAGTTGTTGTTTTTGTTGTTATATCTCAAGGAAGCCCCTAGAACCAGTAATAATCTATCCCTCCAGGATAAGTATTGCCTCAGGCCAAGTACACTTCATCCCTTACAGTATATTCTTGCTTATATATGAAATGGTTGCGGCAGTAAATAACATTATTGCTACAGTAAATAACATTATCACTACCGTAAATAACTTTATTGCAGTGATAAATCTAGGGGATGCATGCAGCTGGCATTATGAGATCATGAAAGATATTCCATTCTGTGATGTTTAATTTCACCTGTCCGTCTGGTGATTTCATATTGCATTTGTTTGTATCAATGCTGTTAGAATGTGGGAAATGTTGGATTTGCAGGACTGCAAACCGATGCAAGGCATCTGTGGGTACCATAATCAATTACATGTTAAGAGTTGAGCTAAATTAAATATACTTAATGCACGTACATGGAAAAGGATTAACACACAGGCTTTGGTATATTGTTTACAGTCTTATAATAATATCATTGTGGTTTTAAATATAAAACAAATGATATAGTGTATCAAATTAAAGTGTTTTTACAGGTATTCTGAATAAACCATGGAATTGTTTCAATCCCTGTTATTTTTTTTTATCTTTTAATATTTGCAATTAGACATGTGCGGTTCATTTCATTACGAAATTCGGTAAAAAAAATTTCCCCGGAAACTCTGATTTACCCGAATTACAACAGTACCGAATTTAAACTGAAATAACGGAAAAATAAATCGTTTTCACATTTTTTTCGAAATACTTTTCAAATATTTTTCAAATTTGAATATCTTCAAATTCAAATAGTTTTCGAATTTCCAGAGAGAATAAAATAGAGTAGAAAATAAAGGAAAAGAATAGAAAAAAATAATAGAATAGAAAAGAATGTAACAGAAAATAAAAGAATATAACATACAGTAATAGAGTAAAACAGAACAAAATAGAATAGAAAATAAAAGAACAGAATAGACTAGAATATAATAGAAACAAATAGAATAGATAAACAATTGAATATAACCATCTTCTGAAACTCGAATTTCAAATAGAATAAATTTGAAATTTGAAATTGAATACATAAGAAAAGAATAGAATAGAAAAAAAAGAATAGAATAGACTATAATGGAATAGAAAAGAAAACTAAAAAACAATAGAATAGAATAGAAAGAATAGAATCATCTCCCAAAATTCAAATAGAATCAATGTGTATTTGAATAGAATAGAAAATAATAGATTAGAATAGAATAGGAATTAACAGAATAGTATAGAAAAAACACAATATAATAGAATAGAAAGAATATAACCCTGTTCCAAAATTCAAATTTTGAATAGAATAAATTTGAATAGAAAAGAATAGAATAAAATAGAAAATAAAATAATAGACTAGAAAAGAATAAATAAATATAAAAAGAATACAATTAAAAAAGAATAGAATAGAAAGAATATAACCATTTCCCAAAATTCAAATAGAATCACTTTGAATTTGAATAGAATATAAAAGAAAAGATTAGAATAGGAAGATGGTTATATTCATTCTATACTATTCTGTTGTTTTTTTCTATACCAGTGTGTTATTTTCTATTCTATTCTACTCTATTCTTTTCTATTATATTCAAATTCAAATTGATTCTATTTGAATTTTGGAAAGTGGTTATATTATTTCTATTCTATTCTATTTTTTTTATTATATTCTTTACTATTCTATTTGAATTGTTTTAAAGATTTGTTGAAGATTTTAATATTTTATTTAATTCTATGTTTTTTTTTTATTCTATTCCTTTCTATTCTATTCTATTCCATTCTATTATGTTCTTTTATTTTCTATCCTATTTTTTCTGTTTTACGCTATTATATTCTTTTTTTTGTTTTCTGTTATATTCTTTTCTATTCTATTATATTTTTTCTATTCTGTTCCTTTATTTTCTATTCTATTTTATTCTCTTTAGAAACTGGAAAACAATTAGAAAAGGATTCAAGTTCGAAAATGATTCGAATAGGTTTTGAATTTGAAAACGTTTCCAATTTGAAAAATTTCCAAAGTTGATCCGAATTCGAATTTGAAAATTAAAATCCATTTGAATACAAATAAATTAAACTAATTCCGAAAACGAATCAAACAAGTTAAAAAAAATTTAACTAAACAAATTTATGTAAATAACGAATCGAAGCGAAACAAAACTTACAGACATACTTTTTATTGGTGAGATATGCTCAAATTGAATAGCCGGACGGGACATTCATCGCTCTACTTAGACGTCATATGATGTCCTCCTGAAACGTGCCTCACGTGCCCCCCATGGGCTGTGCTGCGGTATGATCTGTCAATGATAGATCATTGTACAGGGCTGCTGCTGGTATCATGTGAGCACTGTGACCAACCACAGCAGATTACATGACAATTATAAACAATGGATGGCTTCCATTCATGCCATTCATTGTGTACAATTGTGTTGCTAGCTGTGATTGGTCACAGTGATTACATGGTACAGACAGGGCCAATCACAGCCCATCTGCTCCATGTGATTAGCTGTGCCCAATCACAGCTAATCACAACAATACACACTGAATGAATCAATTTCATTCAGGAAAAATGGTTGCTTATAAAAGTGAAATTCACAGCAGTATGTGACATACAGATACAGAGTACAGTGAAAAGACATACAAAAGTACAGCAATATGTAATGTACTGGACAGTGTAGAGCAGCCTTTCTCAACCTTTCCAACACAGAGGAACTCTTGAAATAACTTTCCGGTCTCAGGGAACCCCTGCTAAAAATGATTATATACACAACTCATGATACATAAGGTCATTAGGCAGTGGCCTTGGTCAGTGGGAAGAATTCTCCTTACACTTGTGGTCATTAGGAAGAATTACCTCCTTACAGATAGCTAAAAAGATCAATGTGTCAGTGGGAACTTATCTGAGAGGCAGACATTGCTCATTGCTCATGGAACCCCTAAAAACCTCTGGAGGAACCCAAGCTTAGAAACCCTGGTGTATAGGATAGGTTACCTTCAACAGTAATTTACCAATAAATGAACTGTAAGCTGGCTGCCTCAGTAGCTGTGCCACTACCCGAGTTTGTCATGGGGTCAGAATGGGAACAGGCTGCCCTCCATAGCGTTCATAAGATGCACAATAATCATGTTATCTCAGTTGTGTCCAGTACAATATCCAGCTGGTAGTGAAAAAAATACTAATCCCCACTTTCTTTTTGACATGCTATTGTCAAAGGACCAGAAGTAGGTTGTAGAGATATCAGGCTTCCCCACTGTCTTCCCAGCACCGTGTTGGTCTGAGGTTTGGATGGGGGGAGTAATATGATATTTGGTAGCACTGGGAGTTAGGAGAAATAGACTTGTCAGACTGCAGTAGATTTATGTAAGCTCCCAGGTGACTGGGAGACTACTCTGACCAGTGGCAGTTAGTGAAGTTTTAGGATGGGGGCACCAGACACCGCCCTTCCTTTTTGACCACTCCCACTTTTCATAAGCCCTACCCCTTATATAATCCACCTACTCTGTCCCCTGTATTCCACTTGCTTCCACCCATAGTGTCAGGAGTATTCAGCTCAGCATCACAGAACAGAGTATACAGCCCCAGAATCACAGGACAGAGTATACAGCTCAGCCTCACAGATCAGGGTATATAGCTCAGCATTACAGATCAGGGTATATAGCTCAGCATTACAGATCAGGGTATATAGCTCAGCATTACAGATCAGGGTATATAGCTCAGCCCCACATATCAGGGTATATAGCTCAGCCTCACAGATCAGGGTATATAGCTCAGCCTCACAGATCAGGGTATACAGCTCAGCATTACAGATCAGGGTATGTAGCTTAGCCTCACAGATCAGGGTATATAGCTCAGCCTCACAGATCAGAGTATATAGTTCAGTCTCACAGATCAGGGTATATATCTAAGCCTCACAGATCAGAGTATATAGCTCAGCCTCACAGATCAGAGTATATAGTTCAGTCTCACAGATCAGGGTATATAGCTCAGCCTCACAGATCAGGGTATATAGCTCAGTCTCACAGATCAGAGTATATATCTCAGCATTACAGATCAGGGTATATAGCTCAGAATTACAGATCGTGGTATATAGCTCAGCCTCACATATCAGGGTATACAGCTCAGCCTCACAGATCAGGGTATGTAGCTCATCATCTCAGATCAGGGTATATAGCTCACCCTAACAGATCAGGGTATACATCTCAGCATTACAGATCAGGGTATATCCACAGTCAGCCCTGGGCAAGCACAAATCTGAGCATCTATCTACAGTCAACTCTGGCAATCTACAGTCAGCACAAGGCATCCACAGTCAGCTGGCATGCTCCTGCTGCCAGGGTCCCCTTCGTAGGCTGGTTGGTGAATCCAAACTGCTTCCTTCTGATAATCCCCTGGTATGGATTATCTTGCTGACAGATCTGTGTTCAGTGCAGTGGCGGCTGACAACCCCCCCTCCTGCGGCACATGACTGACAACTCCCCCCCACCCGGTCCATGGTGCGGGACTGAGAAAACCCTCCACCCATCGGGCAGACAGCAGTAAGGCACCTAACCGAACTAGGGCTGGGGCTGTGGTCTCCTCTCCTCCTCTCCTTGGTGCGGGCAGCGTCTCTGGTGTCAGCTCCTCCCACGTCTCCTCTCTGTTCTCCAAAGCACTAGGCATCCAATAGGATCGCCTGACGAGGTCTCACGGCCTGCCTCCTGATTGATGGGGAGGAGCGTTTGTGTGAAAATAGCGAAAATGTATTCGCTATCGTCACACAATTGGTTGGGATTGGGGCACACTCTCTGCTCCCCGAGCCCACCCTTTTTTTAGGCCTATTAGAACCTCTGGCTCTAATCGGGTGCTTAAAAAAAAACATGGACGCATGGATGGGGGGGCGGCATACTGAGGACTTCACATTTTTCCCTGGTGACTTGAAAAGGTATGCAGTTTAAAACCTTTAATAATCATCCACTCCTGTCACTGTGCACCCTCATTAATGCCACTCATCACAGTACAACCCTGCTGCTGATCCCCCCTCCACCATACACTCCTGATACTGCTCCCCTTTCCACTGTACACCCTTGTTGCTGGTCCCAATGTAACACTACACAATCTTGTTGCTGGTCCTCCTCTGTCATGGTACACCCATATTGCTGGTCCCTGCCCTGCCAATGCACAACCCTGTGATTGCTCAGCACTTGCCAAAGCATGCCCTTGTTGCTGGTCCTATTTGTCAACCATTCCTCCCTGCCACTGTACATCCTTGGTACTGCTGACCCCTGCCACTCTACACCCCTGTTGCTTGTCCTCCCTTATCACTGGTCCCCCTCTGACACTGCTAGTTCCCTTTCACTGTACACCCCAGGAAAAAGTTCTAATTCTTCACCTTTCTATTCAAAACCTATAAATATTCTATTTACATTTAGATACACTTTAAATACATGTCCTGGGCAATTTAGGAGTAAACAAAATGCTTAAACCTGCCTTTGGTGCAAATGTGAAGGCAAAACAATATATTTGAAGGTACAGCCTCTTCTAAAACTATTTTTCTTTTGTAAGAATATGCTTGTTGACCAGTAAAGCCCTCTTATTAGATATGGTGGACAAATAAATAGATTTGGGTCTACAGTGAAGGGAAAATAAGATCAGAGAAGGCTTTTCTAGTGAACAAAGTACATATCAACTACTCCTATTTAGGCAGACGTTCTACTTTTATGAGTTAAAACTGCTGACAGATTCACTGTAAATATTCAAATTGTCATACTTGACTGAGATACTGTACATGAACTGTGAGAAGTAGAAGTAAAGTATAACCATATAAAAAAAGTTTTTTTGGACTCAAAGGTTACCAAAATAAAACCACTTTCTTAAGAAAAAAACTCAGTCTATTCTTTTTCAAAATTATAGTTAATCAATATGGCAATTGTGGTGACACTGAAGATAATAAACAAATATGTCTACTGATGTATTAAAGCGGGACTGTACTGAAAAAAAAAAAAAATTAAAAGCCAGCAGCTACAAATACTGCAGCTGCTGACTTTTAAAAAATGGACACTTACCTGTTCCAGGGTCCAGCGGTGTCGGCAGCAGAGGCCGATCGATCGCTCGGCTCCCTGCTGTAGCCGACGCCATTCTCGTGAGGGAATCAGGAAGTGGCTTCACTTCCCGATTCCCTACTGCGCATGCGCGAGTCGCGCGGCGCAATGAGAATCTTCAGCGCCGTCTGCCGGGTCACGTGTGTGTCCCGGCAGACAGCGCGCCGGGACAGGAGGTGACGTAAACTCCCGTGGGAGTTATGCCCGGAAGTGGGTGCAGATACCTGTCTTAGACAGGTATCTGCACCCCCCTCCCCCCTGAAAGGTGCCAAATGTGACATCGGAGGGGGGGAGGGTTCCGAAAAGCGGGAGTTCCACTTTAGGGTGGAATCCTGCTTTAACAGAAGAGAACAAACTGGATCTAACCAGAATAGAAAACAAACAAAGGCCTGTATCACATGGGCCTGTATCTGAGCTGTGTGATCAGCAAGCTTTTTTTGTTTTGTTTTTTGTTTCATAAAGCAAGCTTTTATGAAACATTCAGCAAGCATTTCTTTGGCAAGCTGTGAGCTAAGTCTTTAAAGTGTCCTTCAGCTCCTGTTTTAAAATGTTGTATACAGATCTTAAAGCACTATTAAACTCAAAAGCAAACATTTATAATATTGCAGCTTACTATTTTTTTTAAATACATTTTAAATGTGATGGCTGTATTAGCTTCCTTTTTTTTTATTTTCATCTGGTGTTCCAGCCAGCAAGTCTGTTGTTTTTCACAGCACAAGCTCTCCAGCAGAATGTATCAGTTTGCATGGATGGGACAAACCAGTTGAGGCTTCATGTACACTAGTTTACAGTGGCAGCTCCTAAACTCAACTCCATAAGTTTAGGAGCTGCCGCGTTTAGGTGAGCTTCAACTTCCCTCTCCTAAACGTGGAAGAATCACGTTCAGGATATAAATGTTTTGACCACTGGCTGTGGTAAATGTGTACATGAAGCCTAACACAGGCAGGGGTGAATAAAATCTTTATCCTAAAAGAAAAAAAAAACTGTTTGCTGTAACTGATTTTAACCACATTACATTTTTATAATTTTTTCAATTAGAGCTTTCTCTGGTATTTGATCACCGCATTTTTTTGTGTTTTTTTTTTTGCAATCTAAATGAAAAATGATGGAAATTTTGAAAAAATTATATTTTCTACTTTCTGTTATAAGGCATATCAAATAAAAAATCTAAAAATCGAATTTCTTCATAAATGTAGGCCAAAATTTATTCTGCTACATGTCTTTGGTAAAAAAAAAAATCCCAATGTTATAACGTCTACAAACTATGGTATATATACTGGAATTTACAGTATAGATGCTATTCTGTGATGGTAGTGATCAGTGTGACTGTGATTGTTGAAGCTTTTAAAGTACCATTCAGCTCCAGTTTGTAAATGTTGAACAGAGATCCTAATGGGAGTGCTGGCTGCCAGTAGGGATGAGCTCGATGTTTGGGTCGAACATAAGTTTGACTTGAACATCGGGTGTTCGCCAGTTTCCCTTGTCCTCTGAACCAGCACTGCTCCGTAATCATTCAAGGGGCTACGCAAGCAGTCAGGCTAAAAGATGCCATGTGGTGCCAGGAAGGGTTGTATGCGACAATGGCACAAACCTTCTCTCTATCCCCTACGACAGGGACACTTGACCCATGTTCCATGTTTGGCACACATCCTGAATTTGGTGGTGCAGCGGTTCTTGAGCAGGTACCCAGGGTTACAGGATCTCCTGAGGCATGCCAGAAAAGTCTGTGGTCATTTCCGCCGGTCATACAATGCCAGCGCTCGGCTGGCTGACATTCAAAGGGAATGCAACCTGCCCACCAACCGCCTCATTTGTGACATGCCCACCAGGTGGAACTCAACATTGGCAGTGCTGCAGCGGCTGCACATGCAGCAGAGGGCTATCAATAAGTACCTGTGCAAGTATGGCACCAGGACAGGGTCAGGGGAGCTTTGCTTCTTTTCGCCACGCCAGTGGCTACTGATCAAGGATGCATGCACTGTCCTCTCACCATTTGAGGAGGCCACAAGGATGGTGAGCAGCAACAATGCCTGCATCAGTGACACTGTCCCTCTAGTCTTCCTGTTGGAGCACACGCTTTGTGGAATCACGGACAGGGCACTTGAGGCAGAACAGAGGGAGATAGAGGAGGACTTCTTTACCTCTCAAGGCCCCCTTTATCCAGATAGCATTCCTGCCGGCCCGCCAAACACCACACAGGAAGAAGAGGAGGAGGAGGAGGATTGTGTCAGCATGGACGTAAAGGATAACACCCAGCAGCAGTCTTCAAGGGATGTTTTTCAGTCCCCAGAAACCCAAGAAGTTATATGTGTCAGGTCACCCTGAGGCTAGGTGACAGATGCACACCGTAGGGATCAGGAATGCACCACAAGGTAGTGGACCCTATGGCTGACTGCAGCGGACGGGAGTCCAGGTGATTCGGAACACAGGGCCGCTGGACATTAAGACAGATCCCACCGGGGTTAGAGCGTAAGATTCCCTGGGGTGTGGAGTCTAAGAGCCAGCTGGTGTTCACTAGAGCCTCTAGTGGTGAGGATGGACTGGGCTGCAACTGGCTCCAGGTCGCGACCCCCAGGGTCCCCCAGCTCACACCCACAGTAGGCAACAGGAGGACAGGGATAGTGAGGGATAAGCCTAGGTCAGGGCCACAAGCAGAAAAGGACAACAAGGTACACGCCAAGGTTCAGGGTCACAGGCAACCAGGGATAGTCAGGGACACGCCAGAAGGTCAGGGTCACAGGCAAACAGGGATAGCCAGGGACACGCCAAAGTCGGTAACAGAACTCTGAATAGCACACGGCTGGTAACAGAAAGCCAAACACACAAAGGTTGATCAGCAGGGTTGGCCTGCAGTGCACAGGTTAATATAGAGTCCTCTGATAGGAGCTAGGGTGGAGCCCTGCCAGAGGAGGGATTATAAAAGCAGTCAGATGATGGTCGGCTGGTCTCTAGAGATGAACACACGGAGACAGGTAAGCAGACAACTCTATTGCTTAACCATGACAATGTGGCTGGGAGGAGGTAGTTACAGATAATGTGATCCTTAGTGACACAGAGGACTCAGAATCGAATGCCTCTGCAAACTTACGCTGCATGCCTCCCTGATTCTGCAAAGCCTGCAAAAGGACCCTAGGAATCATGGTATGAAGGAGAGGGATCATTACTGGCTGGCAACCCTTCTTGATCCACGTTACATGGGTAAAGTTGCAGAACTCATCCTGCCTTCACAGAGGGAGCAGAGGATGAAACATCTACACTAGGCCTTGAAAAAAGTAACGCATTTCCTGACCCTGGGAGGTTACCATTTCCTGGTGCTGGACAACCTTTTTGCTGAGACTTCATTCAGAGGAAGAGGGGTGGCCGGCTGACTGATGCCATTAAACAATTTTTCAGTCCTCGTGCCAAGGTTTGATTAGTTCAAGCAACCATTGCCAGCGTCTGCATTTTATGGTTCAAAAATATCTAGGGGCAAGAGCAGACTTGGAGACCTTTCCAACAGAGCATCCACTGGGCTACTGGGTCTTAAGGATGGACCACTGGCCAGAACTTGCTCAATATGCAATTGAGCTACTGGCCTGTCCTGCATCCAGCGTGATTTCTGAATGCACATTCAGTGCTACTGGAGGGGTTGTAATGGATCAAAGATTGTGCCTGTCCACAGACTCCATTGATAGGCTCACATTCATAAAAATGAATCAGTCTTGAATCAGCAGCTATCAAGCACTTGATGCTGATGTAACTGATTAAATTTGCTATTGATCTGGGATCCCTTGAAGACTGCCTATGCTGACTATCATATTCCTCCTCAATCTTGATAATGCTAGCTTCCAACAATATTTTTGATTTAGGGCACCACCCCCACCACCCAAAGCCCAATTTTTCTGCCCCTGTTTAACACATAATTACAATACAAATTACAAATGTTTAACAATATAATTACAATGTTTAATGTAATATTTCAATGCAGGGCCCATTCCTGCACCCAACAAGAGTAACTATGAGGGCTTACAGTAAACACACAGGAAGAAGAGAAGGAGGATTGTATCAGCATGGATGTAGAGGATAACACTCAGCAGCAGTCTTCAAGGGATGGTTTTCAGTCCCCAGAAACCCAAGAAACCCAAGGAGTTGTACGTGGCTGGGAGGAGGTGACCCAGAGGACTCAGAATTGAATGCCTCTACAAACTTACGCTGCATGGCCTCCCTGATTCTGCAAAGCCTGTGAAAGGACCCTAGAATTTGTGGTATCAAGTAGAGGTGTCATTACTGGCTGGCAACCCTTCTTGATCCACGTTACAAGGGTAAGGTTGCAGAACTCATCCTGCCTTCGCAGAGGGAGCAGAGGATGAAACATCTTCAGGAGGCCTTAAAGAAAGGTTTGTGCAACACATTTCCAAACCCTGGGAGGTTACAATTTCCTGGTGCTGGACAACGTGTTGCTGAGGCTTCGTTCAGTCAGAGGAAGAGCAGTGGAGAAGGTGGCCGGCTGACCAATGCCTTTACACAATTTTTCAAACCTCAGTGCCAAGGTCTGATCAGTTCATGCAACCATCGCCAGCGTCTGCATTACATGGTGCAGGAATATCTAGGGGCAAGAGCAGACTTGGAGATCTTTCCAACAGAGCATTCACTGGGTTACTTGGTCTTGAGGATAGACCACTGGCCAGAAGGTGCTCAATTTGCAATTCAGCTACAGGCCTGTCCTGCATCCAGCGTGCTTTCTAAACGCACATTCAGTGCTGCTGGAGGGGTTGTAATGGATCAAAGAGTGCGCCTGTCCACAGACTCCATTGATAGGCTCACATTCATAAAAATAAATCTTGGATCAGCAGCTATCAAGCAGCTGATGCAACTGATTGAATTTGCTATGGATGTGGGATCCCTTAAAGACTGCATATGCTGACTATCCTATTCCTCAATATTGATGATGCTAGCTTCCAACAATATTTTTGGTTTAGGGCACCACCGAAGGCTTAATTTTTCTGCCCCTGTTTGACAGGGGCATGTAATTAAAAAATTTGATATAATATTTCACAGCAGGGCCCATTCCTGCGCCCAACAAGAGTATCTGTGAGGGACTAAAGTATTGTGGCACCACCACCACCACCCAAGGCCCAATTTTTCTGCCCCTGTTTAACAGGGGCATGTAATTACAATTTTTTATATAATATTTCAACGCAGGGCCCATTCCTGCGCCCAAAAAGAGAAACTGTGAGGGCTTACAGTGTTGTGGCACCACCCCCACTACCATCCAAGGCCCAATGTTTCTGCCCCTGTTTAACAGGGGCATGTAATTACAATTTGTGATATAATATTTCACAGCAGGGCCCGTTCCTTCGCCCAACAAGAGTAACTGTGAGGGCTTACAGAGTTCTGGTACCACCAACACCTAAGGCCCAATTTTCTTCAGATTATATAGGGCAGGCCGTATAGTGTATATATACACTGCTGTTCGGAGTACATTGTGCCACCATTTAAAAAAATATTTTGGGTGCAGGGTTTATTAATTATTTATTATTTATTACAGGATTTATATAGCGCCAACAGTTTACGTAGCGCTTTACAATATAAAAGAGAGACAATACAGTTATAATACAATAAAATACAAGAGGATTAAGAGGGCCCTGCTCAGAAGAGCTTACAATCTAATAGGGTGGGGGAGGTGATACAAAAGGTTGTAACTGTGGGGAATGAGCTGATGGAAGTGGTAAAAGATTAGTTGGAGACGTGATAGGCTTCCCTGAAGAGATGAGTTTTCAGGGATCGCCTGAAGGTAGCTAGAGTAGGGGATAGCCGGACAGGTTGAGGCAGCGAGTTCCAGAGGATGGGAGAGGCTCTGGAGAAATCCTGGAGACGAGCATGGGAGGAGGAAACAAGAGAGCTTGACAGGAGGAGGTCTTGAGAAGAGCGGAGAGGACGGTTTGGGATATGTTTGGAGACAAGATTGGCGATGTAGCTCAGGGCAGAGTTGTGGATGGCTTTGTAAGTTGTGGTTAGTATTTTGAATTTAATTCGCTGGGTGATTGGGAGCCAGTGTAGGGATTGGAGGAGAGGGGTGGCAGACACTGAACGGTTGGTAAGGTGGATAAGTCTGGCAGCAGCATTCATGATAGACTGAAGAGGGGATAGCCTATGGAGAGGCAGGCCAATGAGAAGGGAGTTGCAATAGTCAAGGCGAGAGATAACAAGGGAGTGAACGAGGAGCTTGGTGGTGTCATTTGTTAAAAAGGGGCAAATTTTAGAGATGTTACGGAGGTGAAGTCTACAAACTTTTGACAGTGATTGGACTTGAGGCTGAAATGACAAGTCCGAGTCTAGGATTATACTGAGTACCCTGGCGTGAGGGGAGGGTTGCATTGTTGATTTTGATGGAAAAGTCATGGAGGGGGGCACGGGCGGAGGGAATATTAATAACTCAGTTTTAGAGAGATTTAATTTAAGGAAGTGGTGCGACATCCATGCTGAGATGTCAATTAGTAAGTTAGTAATGCGAGAGGAGACTGAAGGAGTGAGGTGAGGAGTAGACAGATAGATTTGGGTGTCATCGGCGTATAAGTGGTATTGGAAGCCGTGGGCGGTTATCAAGTGACCAAGGGAGGAGGTGTAGATGGAGAAGAGAAGGGGTTCCCCTTAATATCCAAACCAGACCTGAAGGGCCTTGTATGGATCCTTCCATGTACAGTAATGTTGGAAGTATTTGCACAGCAATCGCTGACATGTCTCCAGATTATAATTGGCCGCATACAGGAATCAATCTTGTATTGGAACAATTGGTTAGATCACATAAAAATCTTTGGAGTCAGACCAAAAATTAAATAGGCTTATTTAACCACTGAAGGACCAGAAGATTTTCCCCCTTATTGACCAGGCCATATTTTGTGATACGACATTTCATCGCTTTAATTGACAATTGCATGGACATGCGACGTTCTACCCAATCAAAATGTAGGTACTTTTTTCCCACAAATAGAGCTTTCTTTTCTCTGCGGTTTAAATTTTTTTGCGCTATAAAGATAAAAAGACAGACAATTTTGAAAAATAAAAACTATATTTTTTACTTTTTGCTAAAATAAATATCCCCCCCCCCCCCCCAAAAAAAAAAACATTTCTTCATCAGTTTAGGCCAATATGTATTCTACATACTTTTAGAAAAAAAATCACAATAAGCGTATATTGATTGGTTTGCACAAAAGTTATAGTGTCTACAATATAGGGGATAGATTTATGGCATTTTTATTATTATTATTTCTTTTACTAGTAATGGTGACGATCAGTAATTTTTAGCGGAACTGTGACATTGCGGCAGACAGATCGGACACTTTTGACACTTTTTTGGGACCAGTGACATTTATGAAGTGATAAAGTGCTATAAAAATGCACTGATTACTGTATAAATTACATTGGAAGGGGTTAAAACTAGTGTTGATCAAGGGGTTAAATGTGTTCCCTGGGAGGTGTTTATAACTGTGGGGGAGGGGACTGACTGGGAGTAGAGAGAGATCACTGTTCCTGATCCCTAGGAACAGACGATCTTCTCTCCTGTCACAATGGGGATCTGTTTGTTTAGAATTGACAGATCCCTATTCTGGCACACTGTGGAGCGATCACCGGTGGCCGGCGGACATCATGGCCACTGGCCGCATGCATCAGCTCCTCTGCAGTGCAGTGGGCATGTGGGGGCGTGCCTGCTATAGCTGTAAAACCGACCGACGTATAGCTACGGCGATTCGCAGGAATGAGCCGACCTGCTGCAGTATAATTATGGTGGCTGGTTGGCAAGTGGTTAAAGATATTGAAGGTAGAGACCCTAAACCCCAAATTCAATATAAGTTGCCACAAGAATCAATATATCCAGTTTCTGCCATTATAAAAGAGTTTTTACAACAAGGAATATTAAAGAAAGCACAATCAGTGGTACATAATTGTATTTGGCCTATCAAGAATGCTGATAATTTGTATTCTTTATCAGTTGATTTAAGATCCCTGAATAAATGCATTATAAATAACAAACCCGTTGTTCCCGATTTAAATTTATTGTCACACCTGGATGCCAAGGCCAAAGTATTTTCTGTACTGGAAATCTTTAACACCCATTTTTCAGTACCATTAGCTAAAAGCTGTCAATATAAACTTGCCTTCAGCTTTAATAAAGAAACCTATGCATTCACTAGAATAATCCCAGGATTGGACATTAGTGACAGTATAGTGCATTAGTGTTTAGAGAAAATATCAAAACTCTCTAGACCAGAATGTATTTTCCAGCAGGTGAACAACTTTTTGCTGACTACACAAAGTATAGAAGAACATATAACTATTTTGTCTGAGTTATTTACTTTGTTACAAATGGCAGGGCTGAAACTGAACACAGAGACAGTTCAGTTGATGAAAGGTCAGGTAGCATTACTTCATATGCAAATTAGTCATGGACAGAGACAATTATCACAGGAAAAAGTTAGAACCATTTCTGCACTTCAAATTCAAACAACTCACAAGGAATTACATACATGTTTGAGTGAAGTAAATCATTGCAGAGAATTTGTTAAACCACTATTTGACCTTTTGAGACAAAAAGATGTTGTTTGATTAATGGGGTCAAACACAGAAAGATGCCTTTAAAATTTAGAAAAGGGATATGCAGAATGCCCCTTTTTAAAATACTGTTGAATTTTGTTCTTCTATTCCTTTTGTATTGCATACTGATGTATCTGAGGGTTCGATCTCAGTGACTTTGTCTCAATTAAAAGAAGATGATCAGGAAATAATAGGCTTCTGCTCCAGATGTTTGACAAATATGGAAAAGAACTTTGACGCACATATTAGGCAATAGTTAGGTGTTTATTTTTTAGTCAAAGTAACAGAAAGCATTGTGAGATTTAGTAAGATCATATTATCTTACATTAAAACTTCTTCTAGAGAAAATGAGTTTAGGAAAATTTTGTGAGAGATTTTTACTATGGTTAAAATCTTTGCAATTTAAATCTATACAGGTAGGTGAGTCATGAGTCATGACCAAAAGGAGAAATTGCATCCTGTTATATTTAAAATACACAGAATACTAGCATAATGGTTTTGGTAATTTTAACAAAAATAGAGCAATGCAAGGTAATTAGAAATGTTATTATCAAAATATTTCTTCCATGTCATAAAAATGCTAGGATTGTGATATGTAAAATGAATAAGTAAATTAAGGTATATCTTAACCAATGCAGTAGTATCCACGCCAAAATAACGATACTGCATTTTTTTGTTACAGGTAATGACCTACAAGTCACCAATAGAAGAGAAATCTAATATTTCTAGACCTTTCAGATGAAAACAAACCCCTTGAATCTTAAGAATATCTATTCTGGGAGAAGATTTGACACAAGAGTTTCATTCGTCAAAATTATTGTTGTCGTTTCATATTCAATGAGGTTTTTCCAACTTTACAGTTGGTGCAGGAAGAAGAAGAAGAAAATAAAAAAATCTTAGGACCTCTCATAAGAGGGTAACTTATAAAAACAATTGACTTTTGAATACTGATGAAATCATTTATTTGAAAGGTTGTATGGATTATAGATTTATGCTAAACACAATTTGGAGGTATGGCACATATATTTCTGAAGTGACATCCATACTTCAAAGCATTGTACAACAATGTTTCATTTATAAATTAATTATTAAGGGGATTGATTATTTGGTTAAAAAAAAAATAAGGGTGAAAATAATTTTATGGCATATGAAATATAAAAGTTATCAAGTTTAATTTTCCTTCTATAGATTCAAAATTGTAAATATATTTAAATCAATTATCTTAAGATCTAAGAAGCATGTATGGACATGAATGTGATGCAAGTGTATAAATGGATTAAGAAAAGAAAAATAATTAAGATTGCTTAACCACTTGCCGACCGGCTCACGCCGATACACGTCGAGAAGGTGGCATGGGTGCACAAAAACAACGTACCCGTACGTCTCTGCGTCATCGGTGGCTAGCGATGCACACCACAGGAGCGGACTTTATGTCCGCTGGTGGCCCGTGATTGTGGCCCGGAGAGGCAGAATGGGGAGATGCTTATGTAAAAAGGGCATTTTCCTGTTATGCCTAGCAACATAACAGGGATCTACTGCTCCCAGTGATTGGGAGCAATGATCTCTATCATGTTCCAGTGAGCCCATCCCCCCTAAAGTTAGAACACACTGAGGGAACACACTTAACCCCTTGATCGCCCCTAGTGTTTAACCCCTTCCCTGCCAGTGACATTTACACAGTAATCAGTGCATTTTTATAGCACTGATCACTGTATAAATGCCAATGGTCTCAAAATAGTGTCAAAAGTGTCTGATCTGTCTGCAGCAATGTCGCAGTCATGATACAAATTACAGATCGCTGCCATTACTAATAATTATTTTTTTTAAATGCCATAAATCTATCCCCTATTTTGTAGACATAATAACTTTTGCGCAAACCAAATAATGTACGCTTATTGTGAGTTTTGTTACCAAAAATATGAATACATATTGTCCTAAACTGAGGAAGAAATCTGTTTTTTTTTTATATATATTTTTGGGGGATATTTATTATAGCAAAAAGTAAAAAATTTCAAAATTGTCCCTCAAAAAACGCAGCGGTGATCAAATACCACCAAAAGAAAGCTCTATTTGTGGAAAAAAGAAAGTCGATTTTGTTTGGGTACAATGTTGCACGATTGCGCAATTGTCAGTTAAAGCTTTGCAGTGCCATATTGCAAAAAAAGGGCTTGGTCAGATTGGGGGTAAATCCTTCCAGGGCTGAAGTGGTTACTCAATCATTTTGAGAGGGAAATGTTAGAAGCTTTCCTTAATCTAATATCTAATATTTTTCAATTAACATTACTAACACATGTATGAATGGGTTAGGTCTTTATAGTATGATAGTTGTATATATTTATCTCTTCTAGATTTGGAAAAGTAACAAATATGATTTCACAGTCTGTGCTTTTTGGAGAGCTAACATATGGTAGTAATTAGCCTATCCTTCCCCCATCGCAAATAGGATAATTATTATTGATATTATTTTTACATTCTGTATTTTAATATTGCTCTTGTAATATTTTTGCTATTTTATTAATAAATCAATTTTTGAGTTTTTACACAAGAACTGAAAAGGACTGTCTTGGGACTCTTCTCATCAATATAAATTACACAATATCGAGAGAATATTCATATATTCTATACTTGCTTAATGCTTTGTAAATGCTTGCTGTTCATACTGCTCTTACACAAGTTTAAGCCTATGTGAAACAGGCCTAAAACCCAAGGGGATATACTCACAAACCAAGCTGAGTGAATAGCAATTAAAGCGTATGTTACCCTAACACTTCATCTTCCTAATATGTGCCTGCTGTACCATGCACTTGTATGAGAAAGTATTCTTTTCTCTTTGTATTGCTTCCTTTTAGTGAAATCACAGGTGTTCCTGCCAGTCAGTCTGCTTTCCTATTACAAACTGACCAAACTAAGCAGGAGAACACAACTTGGTCAGTTCTCTACCTGTGCTGGGAACTCAGCCTGCTCTCCTCCAATAATCAGACTTGTCCTGACATGCCCCTGCTGCACAGCCATTCAATGGAAAGGTCAGTGTGCTGCTGCTTCTCCTCCCCCAGCTCTTATGCAGCTGAGAATCGAGGGAAAGTGATCATTTAAAAAAAAAAAAGGGAAAAAAGAATAAGTTGTTTTACAAGGTGATATTTTACAATCACTTTAAACATAAGACAGAAACCAACTTCAAGAACCACCTCAAACAGTTCTTAAGGAAAGGTAAATTACATCATAACAGAAGCAGAATCTAACACATTTCTAGGGTTATACCCTCTTCCTCTCTCAGCACTGAACATGGAAGGTCTCGGCCGTGCCCTGGAGGGTCAGGAATACATCTCTGCCCGCAAGCCAGGCATAACACTACAGAGGACAACCGAGAATATGAGACTCAGGTACCAATTATTTAGTTCCACTTTTGTCGGTAACCCTATTGACACGAGATCTCTCTGGAAAGGACTTGGGGCTATTTACATTTCTCTTCCTTTTTGTCTTATTGTTGCCTTATTATTTTCTGTTATATAAGGAACTTATTTTACAGAAACATTATTTTGGGAAATGTAATGAGATATAACAATTGCAATAGCGAAATTGATACGAACATGTCTTCTACTAGTGAGATTACATACTTTGTTAGAATTGTTGTTGTTGTTATTGCCGATACACCCCACAAATTGTAGGCTTACCCGTCCTATCTGTTAAATGCTCAACCTGTTCCCCACTACATCACTATCTTTTGAGTCCTCCAGATTGCTAATGTGTATGACCTCAGACACACTCACTGTCCCCCACCAGCGGTACTAGACCTTAGTCTGCTGACCATCCAGCCTTCTTCCCTCCAGGTGGTCCGGTACATTCCTTTCCACCTCTGGTACCTCCCTTCTTCAAATCTTGTGATCTCCACGAGCACCTGTCCTCTTTCTTGACTTCCCCCTCTTTCTTTTTTCACATCTTTGGGGTCTACGACCCCTATCCATTTTCTTCTCCGCCTTCTCTTCTTCCCAATCTTCACCTCCCTTGTCCCCTCCCTCTTACCTCTCCCTGACTCTTGGTCCCCCCCTGATCCCACCCTACCCTTCTCTCTCCTATAGGTTCCCCCTCCCCCTCATTGATTTATATAAGTACTCCCTATGGATCAGTACCTCGGTGCGGTTGGAATCCCATTGTTCCTAAGTAACTAACTAACTGTTGTATTACGCATACTGACTCTTAATCATCTCAGCACCATGCAACCAGTCTCGAAATCGCAAGCCTCCTTGTCACTAAAGTGTCTATCGCTCAATGTTAAGGGTCTGAACATACCTGAAAAGCGCTCTCAGGTCATGTCCGCACTCACCAAACAGAAAGCCCATTTTATTCTCCTCCAGGAAACCCATTTCCGATCGGACTCATTACCCAAACTCACTAACCAGGTATACCAGACAGCCATTCCCTGACTGACCCCGAGGGTAGATGTGTATTTATTAAAGGCTTATACGCCTCCAAACCCCTCACCATGGCAAACATTTATTCGCCCAACGAACACCAAGTCTCATTCTTTAGGAAGATTTGTGACCTTTTAATTTCGTTCAAGGAAGGGGTAATCATTCTAGGGGGAGATTTCAACGTCCCGTGGAACCCAGTCATTGATACCTCCCTAGGCATCTCTACACTGTCCCACCGCGCGCTCCGCCAAATTAAACTGCAGCTCCAAGGCCTAGGCCTCAATGACACGTGGCGTACATTAAACCCATCAGTTAAAGACTACACCTTTTATTCTAACCCCTTCAAGAAATACTCGCGAATTGACAATTTTTTTCTTTCCCAACCAGACTTGACTTACCTCACCCATGCAACTATAGAGCCAATGTATTTGTCAGATCATCATCCCATTACAGTCACCCTGACCTTCCCGGACTCAGTCTTTAGATCTAAGACCTGGCGCCTGAACTCTGCGCTACTTAAAGATATGGAATTCACGACTCGTCTAGAATCCCATATCCGTAACTACTTCACAGAAAACACCACTCCAGATGTGTCGCCGACCACTGTATGGGAGGCACATAAATGTGTGGTTAGGTGGGAGTTAATGGCACAAGCAGCTAAAGTCAAGAAACAACACCAGAAAACCATAGCAGAGCTAATTTACAAAATTCAACAATTAGAGAAAACCCACAAACTCTCCCACTCGCAGATAGCCTTACGGGAATTAACCCTTACACGATCTCTTTTATTGGAAGAGTTGGGGAAACGCACAAGACGCAGGTATGTCCTTCACCAGAGGGTGTTTTATGAACAAGGCAATAAAAGTGGGAAACTATTAGCCCGGATCAGAAGCTTCTTAGCCCAGTATTGTCCAAGACTTCTCCCACGGTCACAGGCTGATGACATGGAACGACCTCTTACTCTGGAGGAGCTCCAACCGGCTCTAAAACAAATGAAAACAGGGAAAAGCCCAGGCCCTGACGGGTTTACACTGCAGTATTACAAGTGTTTCTCCACAGTTCTAGACCGACAGATGATAACCACATTTAACGCCATGATAACTTCTGCAACTCCCCTGGATCGCATGTTAGAGGCCCACATTGCGGTTATACCGAAAGAGGGAAAAGACACCTCACAAGTCCAACACTACAGGCCGATATCTCTCCTAAATGTGGACATCAAATGTTATGCAAAAATCCTAGCGAATAGACTATCCCCACTCCTACCTGGTCTGATCTCTTTAGACCAGGTGGGATTTGTTCTTGGTAGAGAGGCTAGGGACAATACTATTAGAGTCCTAAATCTCCACCACCTACTCACTACCTTAAACACTCGCGTTTTTTTCCTGTCCTTGGACGCCGAGAAGGCGTACGACAGAGTGGCCTGGGGCTACATGCATGAGGTCCTGGGGGCAGTTGGCCTCGGGCCCCGCATACTGTCCCTCATATTGGCTCTGTACTCCTCCCCTAGTGCGAGGGTAAGGGTCAATGGCCACCTGTTGGAAGCCTTCACCATAGGGAATGGTACACGTCAGGGGTGCCCGTTATCTCCCCTAATTTTTGTGCTCCTTTTAGACCCCTTTTTCAACCGACTGAGAGATAACCCTAATATTAAGGGGTTGGTCACACAAGGTAGGGAATATAAAGTGTCTGCTTTGCAGACAACGTCATGCTCACCCTCACCTCCCCTCTTACCTCTATCCCCAACTTATTAAAAGATATAGATCACTTTGGGTCGCTATCTTATCTGAAGATCAATTACACAAAGTCGGAAGCATTTAATGTCACTCTTACCAGAGACGAGGTGGACAGTTGTAAAAAATACTTTCCATTTCAATGGAGCCAAAAGGCTATCACTTATTTGGGTATAAAGATCACAACCAGACTGATGGACCTTTATAATGAGGACTTTCTAGTTGGCCTGAAAAAAGCCCAACAGGACCTGAAAGATTGGAATGCCCTTATTGTGTCTTGGTTTGGCCGTTCAGCGCTTTTAAAAATGATAATCTTGCCACGCCTCCTCTACCTCATACAATGCATCCCCATAGCCCTCCCGGCATCCTTCTTTTCAATATACAAAGAGGCATCCTCCTTATTTATATGGAAAAATTCCCCACCCAGAATCAAGTATGCACGGCTTACATGCCAAAGCTTAAAGGGGGGATTGGATTGCCGGACCTTTATAAATATTTTCTGGCAAGCCATCTCACCCAAATTGTGGATTGGAACATCCATGAGGACAGGAAGATCTGGGTAAATTTAGAGAGATCCACCATGTACATCTCTCTCAAATCCCTGCCTTGGATCTTATCCCAACACTGGCCCTTAACAGTCTTGAAACACCCGCTCATTCACCCATCTCTTAGAGCTTTCGTAAGAGCCACCAAAACCTCTTTACTCTCCTCAATACCCGGGCCCATGACACCACTGAGAGGTAACCCCGGTTTTCAACCAGGTATTTCGATCTCCTTTCTATCTCAGGAATGGCCCCAAGATAGAATTTTAGCACTTCAGCTGTACACCCGGGGATCCCCACGCAGTACGAAGACTTAGTTGCTTCTTCCCCCTCCAACTCTTTTCCATTCTGGTCATACAGACAGATACGACATTTCCTTTCTACCCAGGCGACCGATGACTTATGGACAAGACATAAGACACCTTTCAAATTCTATGCACGAGCCCTCCTCCACAGAGACATTTAATTTCATCCATTTATAATACACTTATAGAAGATTCCCCAGTTCCCCCAGACCCGATGCAGTCGTCCTGAGAGAGGGACCTTCAGGTCCCACTCTCCGAGGATGACTGGACACGCATAAATGAATACGCCCATAAGGGCTCCTCAACGTGGTGACCCAAGAAAATTGCTATAAGATCAAAACACGCTGGTATAGAACCCCAGCACTCCTACATAAGTTCTCCCCATCTATCCCAGATGTATGCTGGAGATGCAAAAAGGTAAACGGTTCTATGCTTCACATCTGGTGGGAGTGTGACTCCCTCCAATTATTTTGGAAAGAGGTACATAAGCTTATTGCCCATATTACCACTTACACTCTAGATTACTCTGCACAATATCTTCTACACCATACGCACCTAACCAGGTCTGAATGTTTTAAGTCCTTAGCCATGCATTTGGTGAACGCGGCAAGATTATGCATACCAGTACATTGGCGATCTACACACACTCCGACAATAGGCGATTGTTTTTTTAAAATCTCTAAAATAGAGGAAATGGAGGAACTAGTACAAATCTCCCAAGAGCGGATTCAGAAATTCAACACTACCTGGGCATGTTGGACCCACTTCAGATCTACTCAACGCTTTCAAACTTACAAACTTCAGATTGGCCCTGATTAGGGAAATGAATCCACACTGAGGTAATCGTATCTACCCACACAACGTCCTTGCCACAAAACCTCATTTGCTGTGTCAACCCCCCCCCCCACCCTACACCTCTACCTTCCCCCTTTCCTTACCCACCCCCCCTCTTTCCCTGATCTAGTCCCACTATCCCTCCATCCCACAACCTCCCCAGCTTCCCCCCTCTTTATCTACTTCTACATTAATTCTAGCCTTTTCCTGCTTCCTTAACCTATCTTTCTCTGATCTATCTCTCTTTGGACTGATTGCATCAATAGACAATCTTAGATGGCCACATGGCTACACTACCCAACTTTATCAGCCCTGTACTCTATGTTGAGATTCCCTGTGATCCTATAATTTGCACGTTTTTACCAGCCCTATTGCAATGTATTGGAATCTCCTATGCAATATGTTGTGTATTCTTATGTTGCTGTATAAGCTGTTTGTTGTGAATTTCAATAAAAACTTTATGGGGAAAAAAAAGAACATGGAAGGTCTCAGTACACAGTGCTTCTGTGTTCATTCACCAAGTTAGGAGATAGTAATCATGACATTCAGTAAATGAAGGATTGGTAAAAATCAGCGACATGCTGTATTTACCATTCCCCTACTCACCATCCTGAAAGGCAGGACCCTGATGTGAACCCCCCTGCTGTGCACTGAAGTATGTTTCCCTCCATGTCCCCTTCCACAACCTGCTGCCTCTGTCAGTACAGATGGGAGGGAACAGGGAGGGGAGCTGGTTACCATCACATAGTGAGGTGGATAGTGACAGACTGGTTGCAATGGGGATTATTTACTAAAGCTAGAGGGTAGAAAATCTGGTGCAGCTCTGCATAGAAACCAATCAGCTTCCAGGTTTTATTGTCAAAGCTTAACTGAACATGAACAAACTAAAGTTAGAAGCTGATTGGCCACCATGCACAGCTGCACCAGCTTCTGAGCATGCCAGTTTTAGTAAATCTCCTCCAGTGTGTGGTAGCACTGCTTGGCCAGGGGGGCGATTTACATAAAGCACATGGAATTATAAACCAAAAAGAAAAAAAAAAAACTTTGAAAAGTTATGCCCACTCGTCTATTCAGAATTTACCCACGTGTTTTATCATTCAGTAGAGCAATAATTCAGATCTCTGTCCCATCATCTGCACATGATGGAGGTTATAGAAAAATGCCCTGAAAGCCAGTGGCCTTTCTGGGAAAAGCAAAAGAATATGTGTGGATTGAAATCTTCTTTAAATATATTCAAGAATTGACAGAATGGCAAAGGTCTGCAAATATGCATTTGCTACAAATAGAGGATTCTTTAGTAAATGTCAAGTTTGATGAACAGAACAGTTTTATGAAATGAAAAGAATGTTAATACATTATCCATGTGTTGACTATTATTTAGGATCAATTCAGTGATGCTTTGGTAAAGAAACCCTTTAATTGCTAATAACCATATCCAGGTGATTACTAAATTCTTAATGTTAGTATATATATATATGTAAAAAGACATCACAAAAGTATATAGCCATATATCGTGCTGTTCTCTTTTTCTATTGTGTCACTCCTGTTTTCTACTGTATGCCAAGCTTTGTTTGTATTTTTACTTTATTTTGTTAAGATGCCATATGGCTGTTTAATGTATACTGAAGCGATTGTTTCTTTTGGAAGCTTATTACCTTTTTGTTTTTTTATTTGTGTAAGATGCTGACCCTTTTCATTTGTATGGTTTTCTTTTACACCAATAAAAATTATTTGTAAACAAAAGACATCACAAAGACTGCATTTATCCTTTCCCTTTAACCATGGTCCAGTGGCCACCTTTACTATGAGTAAACAGCCAATATTACACACTTAATTACATAGAAAAAGATGTATTAATTTAATGATGCAGAAAATCTTAATTTCAGTCACACACGACCTGTCATGAAGCTGCCATGGATGCATATGTGCATAAAAGCGCACTTATCTTGATGCTGCTTATATGCATTATGTGGTCTACAAAGCGTAAAAAAAAAGAAAAAGAAAAAAAGGCCCACAATTTATATTTGTCATCAATTGCACCACTAGGCAATCCGGAACCATGTTATTTATGATGAAAAGCACCCACTGAAAGAAAAGAATTCCACCGATTGACCTCTGTAGTCATATTTGGTCACCTGCGAAACATAGCCCTTTTATTTACATTTAGCCACAGCTTTTAACCTCCCTGGCGGTATGATTCTGGCTGGAATTTAGTGCTGAAAGCGGTACAATTATTTTGCATGGAAATTTGGCGTTTTTATATTGTAGGCCTGCAATTCTTATGAATAACTCACTTAAATCTGTCCGAACCAGAGTCTAGTAGACATCCCGGGTATGATAAAGTTTGAAACACAAAATAATAAATTATAATATAATAAAAATATATATAAAAATGATTCAATAATGTAATCAAATCAAAAACAATGAAATTTGCTCAGTTGCAGAATAGTCGCTGTCATTAAATTTATTGTTTGATGATAAATTGTGATTTTATTTTTTTATCGGTGTTTTCTAGCTGGTCTAAAACCACTTTTGACATAAAGGGACACTTTTTGGTTGCTATGGACAATCTCCAGTTTCCAGGCAGAAAAAAAATCTTTTTATTATATAAAATGACATGCAGGGCACTGGGCAGACCACTAGGGACAAAGGGGGTGTGTATTTTTTGTATACAGTACTGTAATCTGTAAGATTACAGTATTGTATATGTGTTGTGTTTTTAAACTTTTTTGAATTTGGCGCCGATCTCCGCTCCCGTGCGTCGTAACGTCACAGGGAACGGAGATCGGCGGCACCCGGCACTGTGTGAATCGAGCGAGCGGACGGCTCGCTCACACAGCGGGGAGACATCGCAGGATCCAGGGGAAAAGGTAAGTAACTTCCCCCCTGCATCCCGCAACGCAAGCCCGAGTCTGGCTCGGGGTTACCGCTCCCAGCACAAAAAGCTGACCCCGAGCCAGACTCGGGGTTACCGCCAAGGAGGTTAACACCTTCCTGCCTCTGCGTCCCGACTAAGAGGTTTTAAATGCCTAGAGGTGGAGACAGGCATTCTAATCATGTGACCGCTAGACATGTGCACACTGAAATATTTAGTTTTGGAATTTCGATTTCCTTTTTCGAAAAATACATTTATTTAGTTACTCCCGAAATTAGTTTTTATTAATTTTTTTTCATTAAAAAATGTATTCGTCCGAAAATCCATATTAATTAAGGTTGAATCTGTCAATTGAAGGTGTCTGTCAGATGTTCTAAGAAGATTTGACGAAGCAGCTAAACTGTATGATGCCGTGATCGTACATTTGCGGTCAAATGCTCTGCCCACATGCTATAGTAGAATTCTAATGTTGTTTGACTAGTAATAATTATAATTATTATTACTAGTCAAACAACATTAGAATTCTTCTATGGCCTATGTGCGGAGCATTTGACCGTAAATGTTCGCTCGCGGAGATCGTATGTTTTTAGCGGCTTCGTCGAATCTTCATGTCTCTATAATGTCAATTCTTTTCTCTCGAATAATCTTGGACTAATAGAGTTAGTTTAGGCACATTCAACCACAGGTTCGCTAGACACAGATCACTATTGTCACCGTCATGTCGAATATTCTATTTATCTATATTGAACTGTTGTCGCAATGATACAAAAATATAATTTATACGAAAATATAATGGAAACGAAAATAAAGCATTTTTTTTATTTCAGATCTTTCGGATTTTGGATTCTGTGTGTTCATTATTGTTCGTTAAAACAAAAAAGAAAATACCCGAAATTCGGACAAAAATGCATTTGGACGAAAACGAATGCACATATCTAGTGACCGATGTGATTGCCTCCCGATTGCAAGTAGGCATTGAGAGCTTTCCGATACCCACTGGTAAATCTGCTGGGAATGTGCAGGGTGCGCGCTCTCAACACAGAAATGCTTACATTTGGGCTGCATACTTGCGCAATCTTGACGTAAAAGCCCACCTGCCGAGTGGCTGCATATATGTGTACAGTAGGCTGAAAGAGGTTAACAACAAGCCTGGGGGGGAGCTGTCACCTTTAGGAGTGGTCGTAATATCGCTGCTAAATGGATCATTTCCCCCTGCTGGCGGAGGTTCAACTCGCCCCAACATCAATTTAGTTTGACAATTCGGTCTGAACTGGAGGCTCATCCCCTAGTAATAATCTGTGACACAAAAGCAACCTAAGCACAAAATCGTTGATAAAATACATTCTGGGCTTTAAAGTTCCCTACATCTGCAAGATCTGAACTGATTTCTCTGCCATTAGTTAATGTTTTACATATCCATTGGGATTGATTTACTGAAGGCAAATAGACTGTGCACTTTGCAAGTGCAGTTGCACTCATTTTCTTTAGCAAATGTCAGTGTGATAAAGCTTCACTGTGTAAATAATACCCAATCAGGTGCAAGGAAAAAAAAAAAAAAAAAAAACATTTTTGCTTGCACATGATTGGATAATGGAAATCTGCAGAGCTTTACCACATTTACTAAGTTCTAGGGGAAATGGGTGCACAGTCTATTTGCCTTTAGTAAATCAACCCAATTGTCTTGTAAATGGCAAGAAAACAAAACTCTTTTAAAAAAAAATAATAAAATAAACATTTTTTCTATTTCATAAAAACATTTTTTGGCAGATGACAACGTTTAGGATAATATAAATTACACACTTAGAATGACATATAATTATGCAGTGTGCTTGAAGGAAGAGCATTGTAAAACACTGTCTGGAAAATCTGCTAAAGAATTATTTCAGCTAAAGCTGATCCCTGCATAGGCCAGAAATCAATACACGCAAGATTGTTAAAAACTTTCAGCAGCCCATAGGGGATATGGAGAGACCTCACATGACATGCAGCTTTCTATTTAGCAGTAACCAATCATTTCTATTGAAAATCCAGGAATAGTGGGGTCAAAACATTGCACGAAAACCCAAAACTAGTGTGTTATGTCCATAACAAATACCAAGGTCTTAAGAATGTTAAGAGACCAGCAGCTGATTGGTGGTTTATCCATTTTCTTACAAAGAATATATCTATAATAGCTTCTATAATAGCTTACCTTGCATCTGCTACCGTCACCCGTACCACTGACCACATTATTACAAATACAGCTGGAAAACCTAGAAAGACAAAAATAATGTGTGTTATTATTAATTATTTACCTTTCAACATCAATTTATGTTATTTATGCTATTTAAAATCACTCTCGGCTAATGAATTGTCGGCTCCCGTAATACAGAGAACAGTCATTCATTGAAAGTCATTGATAAAAAAAAAAAAAGCGTGGGCGTTCCCCCAAATTCAATTACCAGGCCCTTCAGGTCTGGGGTGGATTTTAAGGGGAACCCCACGCCAAAAAAAAAAAATGGCGTGGGGTCCCCCTCAAAATCCAAATCTCAAAGCACCATGTCCCCATGTTGTAACAAGGGGACCCCCAGATCCTGGCCTCCCCCGTGTGAAATGGTAAGGGGGTACAAAAGTACCCCTACCATTTCACCAACAAAAGTGCCAAAAATGTTAAAAATGACAGGAGACGGTCTTTATTAATTCCTTTATTAAAGTCTTCTTTCATCTTCTTTCTTCTGGTCTTCTTCCTTTCTTCATCCTTCGGTTTCTTCATCTTCTTCTTCCATCTCCTTCTTCCTCCGATCCGCTTCTTCTTGCTCTGGTCTTCTCGTCCAACATCTTCTTCCACGGCGTCGGCGTCTCTTCTTCTGTGTCTGGCCGCTCCCCACAATGGGAGGCTCGCGATGTGTAAGGCTTCGCGTCTTCTGACAGGTCTTTTATAAAGAAGGGCGGGTCCACCTGGTGACCCCGCCCCCCTCTGACGCACGGGAACTTGATGGGGACTTCCCTATGACTTTCCCCATGACGTCAGAGGGGGCGGGGGAACCCCTCTGCATTTCCTGCTTCAAGATAAAAACCTTTCTTGATCAGCTGCCCCCTAAATACTTACCTGAACCCTATCTTGTTCCGCTGCGGTGCCCGAGAGCAGCAGCGCTGCCCTCTCTTCTCATGGGACACGAAGCAGCAGTGGGAGCCATTGGCATCACTGCTGGTAATCAAATGCTGTGATGGGGGAATAGGGGGCAGAGCTGCACTGTGTGTGTCAATAGACACACACAACACAGCTCGGGATCGAGCCCATGTGTGCCCCCATAGCAAGCGGCTTGCTACAGGGGCAAACATACAAGAGAAGGAGCCAAAAGGGGCTTTGGGGGACCCCAGAAGAGACAGATCAGAGCTGCTCTGGTGCAGCTGTGCATGTTTGTTATTTAAAAAAAAAAAAAGAACTTGAAACTTTACAATCACTTTAACTTTTAAATCTGATGTGCACATGGTGTAGCAATGGTCCATTTTTTATAATAAATATACATTATAGATAGAAGCATGACAACAGTACCAGGATATATAGTTCTACTGTTCTATTTAAAATAGAGTTCATTATTTATTTACAACTACGGAACTTGGCTGCACAGCCTGATCAGCTTTAGAGCTGGTTGCAGTATCACATGCATCACTGCAATGTACAGTAATGTGTACAGTACATGTGTTGGTGTGTTGCAATGCTCTTCAATTTAAAAAAAATGCAGCCTTCATTTAAAATGTTTTTTTTTTTTTTATTACATAGCGAAATGCATCAAGTATACATGTGTTTTAGCAGTAGCAGACCCATTTTCTAACCTCAGTTTAAAGCTTAACTCCAGGAATTCAGCCAATCTGTAAAATGTGTTGGCATACTATGAGTTAGGACCAACAAGGTGTATGCCACCTCATGCAATTATTTCTTTAATGTGATGGTTTTATGGAGCTCTGGAAGTGCAGCTATCACTACACTCCCTGAGCTCTAACGCTCCTTTTTAATACAGATAGGGGTTAATTTACTGAAGACTATATATATACTATATATATATATAGACTGTGCACTTTGCAAAGTGCAATTGCCCTGTGCAAGAGCAGTTGCTCCAGAGCTTAGTAAATGAGCAGAAGCTTGGCTGACTTCCATCATCCAATCATGTGCATGCATTTTATTTTCCTTGCACGTGATTGGGTACTCTTTGCAAAGTGAAGCTTTACCTTATTTACCAAGCTCTACAGCAACAGCACTTGCAGAGGATAGCTGCACTTTGCAAAGTGCACAGTCTATTTGCCTTTAGTAAATCAACCCCAGCATATCTTCCCACCCTTCCCCTCTGCTGCCCATTCATAGGAGCCTTTGAGTTTTGTGAATGAGTTCACATAACACAAAGCATTCTGTGATTGGGCAGGAGGAGAGAAGGGTCAGGCACAGCGGCTGCTTGATCTAAGACCAAAAGGTCCAGCACCGGTACTGAAAGTATAGCTAAAGCTATGCTCTTGGTGCTCTGTAAATATGTAAATTTAAAAATAAAAATTTAAGTCCATGAGGTGGTATGCACCTTGTTGGACTTAACCCCTAGTAATCCAGTAATTGTTTTTTGGAAGTGGTAAGATCCAGCAAATAGAACATGCAAATGTCTGATTAGATTGTTGCATTCAGTGCTATGTATGGATCTAGAGGAGACTCACAAGGCACTGTAATGGCACACCCCTCTATAGCCTATGACATGCCATACATGGATGTTGTGCTACAACAATGAGCGGTTTATCTGGCCATACTCCTGTGCTTCTGCACATATTAAATAATGCTGTGAACATGCTTTTCTATGCTTATTGAATCATGCACTTTGTTCTCAGCATATACTCTCCATGCCTATGCTTTGCTGCGTATGCTTACTAGCAAGCCACTTCTTTGGCTTTGATGCTGAAATAATGTTTTCTTACTGCATGGTATGCATTTCATGCAGCTTGCTTGGCTCAACAGGACTGCTGATACTGTCTGCATGCATCTACAGAGTGGATATTTTGTTCTCATTTACTGCTTATACAAGGTTATTAAAATCTACCTGTCCTATAAATGCAATTTTGCATACCTATGTAAGAAATATTCATTTGAGGAGACTGATGCTATGTCATAAGGTTTTGCTCACTGGATGCATAATATATAATGCAGAGCCCTAGCATTATGGTTATTCTGGATTGCACTTCATCTACAAGTATTCAACTTTTTGTTTAGTTGATCAATACATGTGGATTACATTTTAGCAATTTTACACCTTGGTATTCAGCAATCCGAGGGAGACTATATTGAGGGCAATGGGAAGATGATTTGTAACCTGTATGTACAAGCTTTTTTCTATAGTGGCCATTGTGCATGGTGATACTTCTATAATACAAATTGGAAATACTTATTATTGAGTATATACTGTGTATGATTAACTATAAAGTATGAATATTTATAAGATATACATTTGGCATTAACTTATTTTAGATCATTGTTTGCTGCATCAGAGTGATACAATTTTTACGACGACATACAGTATTTAAAGCAGAGTTCCACACAGAAATAGAACTTACGCTGATCAGATTCCTCCCCCCTTCCGGTGTCACATTTGGCACCTTTCAGGGGGGAGGGGGGAGAAGATATCTGTCAAATCCAGGTATTTTCTCCCACTTCCGGCGAAAGAGTGCCATTCAGAACAAGCAGCGCAGTAGGGAACCAGGAGTGAACCCAAAAGTCTTCACTGTCTGGCAGGGCTAGTGCAAGGATTTTTTACACTCTAGGCGAAACCTAATTTTGCTGCCCCCGCATTGACTTCACCCCCTTTTCCCTGTCCATGTATACAGTGGGCTAGGGTACTATAGGGACTAAAAAACGGCGTGGGGGTCCCCCCAAAGCCCACAGCAGGCCATTATCCGAGCACGCAACCCGGGCGGTCAGGAAAGGGGGTGGGGACAAGCGAGCGCCCCCCTCCTGAACCCTACCAGGCCGCGTGCCCTCAACATGGGGGGTGCTTTGGGGAAGGGGGGGCCCTGCGGCCCCCCACCTCAAAGCACCTTGTCCCCATGTTGATGAGGACAAGGGCCTCTTCCTGACAACGCTAGTATTTAAATCCCCCATACACACATTAGTTCTCCTCTGTACCCCCCTAAATCTGTTCCCCTCTGTGCCCCCCCCCCACACACATTAGTTCCCCTCTGTACCCCCCCTCCCCCAAATCTGAAATCTGTTCCTCTCTGTACTCCCTCCCCACACACACACACACACACACACACATTAGTTCTCCTCTGTACCCCCCAAATCTGTTCCCCTCTGTACTTCCCACACACACACACACATTAGTTCCCTTCTGTAACCCCCCCCTCCCAATCTGTTCCCCTCTGTAACCCCCCCCCCCACACATTAGTTCTCCTCTGTACCCCCCAAATCTGTTCCCTCTGTAGTCGCCTGACCTGCCTATTGCTAGCGCTGGCCCTGTTGCCTGGTTCCCTTACCAGGAATGGTGGCGGTAGTCCCCATGAGTCGATCCGAAGATCGGCTTCGGGTGCCGACATTGCGGGCTCCCAGCACAGGTAAGTGTCTATATATTAAAAGTCAGCAGCTACACTATTTGTAGCTGCTGACCTATATTTTTTTTTTCACAGGCGAAACTCTGCTTTAAACTACAGGATCCTGTTTTTTCAAGTTTTTTTTTTCTTTTTCAGTGATTTTGGTAATACAAGGTGTATATGTATTTTAGAATATGAATATGGTTTGTTCCCTTTTGGTGTCTTTTTTTCAAATTAGGCAAAAATTTAATTTACAAATTACTTACATTTTAAACAAAAACAATATTTGAGCGCTTGCTAAAAAATATTAAAAAACACCATTAGTGAATTAACTAAGTGTCAAAAAATAAATAAAAATGCTTAACAAGGACTGCTGCATCTAAACCACCAATCCAGGCAGGATGTGCAGCAAACTACAATAAAACAATATTCCAAAGTACGCTGTCCTTATACAAATTAATACATCTCATAAGAAAACTTATAATAAACTCTCTTATATTAACGCCTCCGTGCCTAAGGGTAAAACAAATCTAAATGCCTAAGCCCAATTTTGACATGTGTTAGTAACAGTGTTGGTCATCTTACTTTAAAAAAGTAATTAGTTAAGTTACAAATTACTTCTCCCAAAAAGTAATTGTGTTAGTAACTCAGTTACTACATTGGAAAAGTAATTAGTTACGCAGCAAAGTAACTGACTTTTTTTTTAAATATTCTATACGTGTAACTAAGGGGCGGGTCTAGTATTACTGTAACCAAGGGGCGCATTTATTATTATTGTTATATATCGTGTAACCAAGGGGCTGCTCTATTATTACTCAAACCAAGGGGCAGATCTGTTATAGCGTGTAAGCAAGGGGCGGGTCTATTATTATTATATCTTGTAAGGGGCGGATGGCTACAGAAGAGGGCGAATGTTAAATTAATGGGCAGAGCTCGATATATAACAATAATAATAAATGCGCCCCTTGGTTACAGTAATACTAGACCCGCCCCTTACTTACAAGATAGACGCCCCTTGCAGAGTAGCACGAGCATGAGGAGCGTGCGGGATCGCCTCGTACAATTACATGTTAACTGCACCTGCGCGGTGTAGAGTTCACTCAGAGCTGTTTAGATTCGGCAATTTTCGGAAGCTCCGTAGTCCTTCATACTGCGCAAGCCCTGCGCCTGCGCAGTACAGGGGGTCCTTATCCGGCAGGGGAACTTTTTCGGCAGGACACCGGAATTACACTACTGCCATCTAGTGGCGGTAGATGTAATTGGGGTAACTAAGCCAAAGTAATGGGAACTGAGTTACCATGAGGGGAAAAGTAATCAGTTAGATTACTCGTTACCCTCTAAAGTAACTGCGTTAGGTAACTCAGTTTATTTTAACTCAGTTACTTATATCACTGGTTAGTAAAACCATACAAATTATTATTATATTACTATGTGGATCCAGGTGGATTATACCTTGTTTTTTTTTTTTTCAGGACAAACTGGGCTTTCATTTGGTGATAAATGGTATTGGATATGTCCTGATTTTTTTTATTATCAAATGATAAATGGCTCAAAATAGTAACAAAAAAAATCATTTTTTAAAATGTAACTGTACATTTGCTACTACTATAACCTACCACCAAAGAACAACCCACAATAAATTGACAATCGCAGTGATACCACATATGTGTATGCTAGTTGTGGTTTGTACCTCTTAGTACAGTCCAGAAACAATAGTGCGCCTTTTGCTTTTTTTTAATCCAACCTAAAACACACGGACACTAACTGACACTGATACTAATTAAAAAAAAAAAATCCTGTCCAGATAATACTGACCCTGACCGTGACCCAACACTAACACTGGCACTAGATGAAACCTTGATCTAGGTATTGTTTTTAATCTTTTGTTTATATATTTTTTATTATTATTATGATCATTTTTTTTTTTTATTCACACACTTCTTTTTTCTATCTCTGCAAGGACAGAGAAAGATACGTGTATCTCTTCGGTTCATTCACAGAAACAGAAAACACAGGGGTGGGCTTCACAGTGACTGATCACTGTGATAGCCAATCAAAGGCTATCACAGCAATCAGGTGACCCGGAATTTGCCGTTCTGGGTCCCAAACATTAGAATGGGGCCGGGCTCTCTGTGCTGGGAGATGCGCAAATATGCGGCCCCACGGAAAAAAGCCCAGTCCAATAGGGCTGCATATTTGCTAACGGTCAGTGTGAAGGCATTAACAGAACCATATATATCAAGTCCCTATATAATGTGCAAAAATTGTGCAAAATTGTGCAAAAATTATAGTGCAAATGTATGATAAAGTGCAAAAAAGTTCTCAGTTCAAAAACATCAGCCTTTGTTCTCTCTTGCTGTGAAAAGAAAATATGACAATGTGCACCACCATGAAAAGTGCTCCCGAAAGAAATTCCCACAAACAGTTAAATGAGCTCCTTACCAGCTGCTCTGTTCCCACAAGGAGATCGCAGACACTACAATCCATAATACAAATGCTACCCGAACTCCTATGCCGAAATAGACTCCATGGAGGGTATTAAAGTATAGAGGGAGATCTACATAGTGCAGTATTTCACCAATAGATTAAAGCAATAAAATTAAACTTACAATCTCCAAGATATAAAACAACAAACATCGTCCCCAGACGATGCTTGTTCCTGAGAAATGCGTTGGGAGAGGCCTCACACATGACGTCATTCCACAAGTCGGGCTGACCGATTGGACCTGCTGGCTGTTTGTAATACTTACTGTTTTACACACTGTCAGAATGCACATCAGTATATCTATTACAGTTCAGTTATTGTGTCCCTAGCCTCTCCCTCTACTTTGCCATTCACCCAACACAGCCCTGTAAAAAGGGAGGGAAGTGGAGGCACAAAACTATTATCTGTAAAAATTGGGGCTTGGAGCTGGAAGTGCAGCTCTTGTTGTAAATTTCAGAAGTGTCTTAAGGGTGTTTCAGACAACTATTATTGAAAAAACTATTGAAGACATTTTTACTGCTATAAAAAATCAACAAAAACAAAAAACATTGTGTCTTAAGTCCAGCTTTACATAACTTAAAATGTTACTAAACCCAGTAATATGAAAATAGTTGACCCCCCCCCCCCCCCCCCCCAGTGCCCAAAACTTATAAATCTTCTTTTTACATTTAAATACTGTCACTATATACCCTTTTGGCTGATCTGTATGCCACAGTCACGTGATAAACTGCAGGGTCTGCCTGAGTGCTGAGTGTTCAGGTAGGAGGAGATTTCCACTATAGCCTGTGTCCTCATGCTGTTATGGGAGGCAGATCCTCCATCAATCAAGCTGTGACATCCCACCCACTGTGTTCTTTTTTAGTTACTGGGCATAGAGGAGGAGGGAGGGACTGGACTGTCATTTAGGATCTGAATACACGCCCAAATGTGTGATGTCAATATCATGTGACCTGAAAGGCTCAGCTCAACAAGGAAATGTTCTCTCCAGCAATAGAGACCAAACTGAGCATGTGCAGCAGTACTACCCTCACAGTGTCTTGTCTGGCCTTGCCAAGAGAGACCCTGCAGGAGGGGGAGGATCTGTCCATACAGTATCAAAGAGCCTTTTTACACAATACAGAGGATTAACCCCTTAAGTTCCACAGTGAGTAAAACAAGCATGCTATTCTGCATATACAGACAGATTTTACTGTTGTGGGTTTAGTAACATTTTAAAGTTACGTTGTTGCTTTATTGAGCCAGTTTGTTGATGGCTTCGGCCACACCTTATTTGAGTCATCTGTCATTCTTCCATGCTTCCCTAACTAAACACCCCAGGCTTCTAGGATGCCAGTAGTAAGATCCCTCATCCTATATGTGCTTTACTGTTGGATGGGACCTTACTGACCTATAGCAAGGTACAAGCATGAACCAAACCTCCAATTTCTAAGTAGAGAGTCAGCGTTTGCAAATTGGAGCACCATGGAGAATAAATTGTGTCAGCAGTCACTTGCAATGGGTTTTAAATACCTAACTGATAATGATACTCAGGCCCAGTACAGGTATACTTCTGGCCTTATTCACTGACAAAGTGCTATCTGTTCAAGTACATATAAACTCTTCTCTATAACAGTGTAAATAGGCACCAAATATATTTGCTGTGCACGACAACACTGTAATGAATTCCTAAGCCATAAGGATTAGCCGAACACCCCCACGGTTTGGTTCGCACCAGAACTTGCGAACAGACAAAAAATTTGTGCAAACATGTGAACACCGTTAGTGTTCGTGTTAGCCTACAGGACACGAATGTGAAAAATCAAAAGTGATAATTTTAAAGGCTTATATGCATGTTATTGCCATACAAAGTGTTTGGGGACCCTGGTACTGCCCCAAGGGACGTGTATCAATGCAAAAAAAGTTTTTAAAACTGAAGTTTTTTCAGAAGCAGTGATTTTAACCTCCCTGGCGGTATGATTATGTCAGATTTTTGAAAGCCGTACAATGTTGTGCATGGAAATTTGGCGTTTTATATTGTAGGCCTGTAATTCTTAGGTAAGCCTAACACATATGTTTTGGACATTTCCATTTCATCAAACACTCTTTCTCACTCAGTTGACTTTTATATATATATATATATATATATATATATATATATATATATATATTTTTTATGTTTTTTCTAATATTGCTTTTGAGTTTATAATAAGTTGTTCACTGTATTTTAAGTGTATGATATACATTGGTTTAATCACTTGATATCACTGCATATTTAGATGTGTATCAGGTTATCGTTTGCGGTGCTGGTAGCTTCCCCCCTTCTTAAGACAGCGTGGTATTTACCAGATTTATTTCACTCTAACAAAAATCATAAATTATAATATAATAAATAACTATAAATATCTATAACAAATAATAATATAATAATAATAAAATGTATTCAATAATGTAATTAAATCAAAAACACTGAAATTCGCTCAGTTTCTTTTTTCCTCCTCTGGGAGGCACAGTGGAGAGATGATAGATGTCATTAAAGGAAGAGGATATGTTATATTAGTAAAATTAGGCACGGGATGGGCAAGATGTAATGAAATCACATAAAGAAGGGTAGATTGAAATAAAAGGTGGAGGGGTATAAAAAATGAAATAGTAGAGTGAGATTATATAGAATTAAAACACTAAACATAATAGGACACAAAAATAGTAATTTGAAATTATACACTTTTTATATATATATATATATATATATATATATATATATATATATATTTTTTTTTATATTTTTATAGTTTTGGTTATGGGTAGGTAAGTGGGTGGGCTTTTTCCTTTTTTTTTCTTTCTTTAATTTGTCTTTAACCGCTTGCCGACCGCTTCACGCCGATATATGTTGTCAGAATCACATACCTGTACGTTGCCCTTAAAGAGGTGGCCAGCGGGAGCGCGCGCCGCCAGCAGCAAGCTCCGTGAGTCGGGTTGCGGGCCCCGCAGACTCGATCGCCGCGGGGAAACCTGCGATCGCATCATGGGGAGGAAGAATGGGGAGATGCTAATGTAAACAAGCATCTCCCCGTTCTGCCTAGTGACAGTGTCACTGATCTCTGTTCCCTGTGATCGGAGCAGAGATCAGTGACATGTCACACACAGCCATGCCCCCCACAGTTAGAAACACGCCCCTAGGACACACTTAACCCCTACACTGCCACCTAGTGGTTAACCCCTTCAGTGCCAGTGTCATTTACACAGGAATCAGTGCATTTGTATAGCACTGATTGCTGTATAAATGACAATGTCCCAAAAATGTGTCAAAAATGTCCAATGTGTCCACCATAATGTCGCAGTCATGATAAAAATTGCTGATCACGCCATTTAAAAAAAAATATATATTAATAAAAATGCCATAAAACTATCCTCATTTTGTAAACACTATACCTTTTGCCCAAACCAATCAATAATCGCTTATTGCGATTTTCTTTAACCAAACATGTGTAGAAGAATATGTATCGGCTTAATTCATTCGGTCTTACCTGTTAATATACATACTCTTTCTCTAAAGTTGTCTTTATATATATTTAATAGAGCCTTTTGTACTGCCATACTAGATCGAACCCCTCACTTACTATGGCACTATACTTGGGAGATGAATGGGACACTCGCATGACTAACACTATGCACCAACTTTGAATCAAATGAATATATTCAATCACAACTCAAATAAATTTTTTTAAATCTTACGCATACAGTTCAGAAAAAAGCGTCACTGTTCTGGCATATAAAATCATTCAAGGAGTACATTGCCCATGGAATTAACCCCTTTGGCCTCAGGGTACAGATTTTCCCTACCTTTCAGGACATTCGCCCAGATTTTAAACAATCCTGGGAAAATGTCCTGAAGCAATGTTCGATTGATTTAATGAAATTACTTATTCAAGAATATGAGTCACAAAAGACTCTCTTGGATACTGAACTAGAACTGATCAACACCCAATTGACCCAATTTACTGATCATCCTCTATACACAACATTGGACGAACAATTAAAAACTTGCTTTGACAAATTCAATCATGATATTTTGTCACAAAAGAACAAAAAATTATTTCGTGACAAAAAAGCGTTCCACGAAGAACGCGCCTACAAATGGACTGAAACGAGCCGTACAGGTCGACCACCGGCCCCTGCACGGCCCGCTTCTAAGTTGCCACCCTCTCGGTCTACCACTGACAGGGACAACACGATTCCTCAATTTCCACACACACTTAATCTTCCTCACGACCCTCGCAAACCCAAAAGAGGCCGCACACCTAAATTTTCAAGTGACGATGTGTCCGACATGGAGGGAACCTCCGGCGCCTCGCCTGGCAGGCACTCGCCAGTTGCTCCCTCACTTGTGAAGACATCCAGATCTCACTCTTTACCTTCCTCCTCTCACAACACTGATTTTTTAGACAAAATGCGGGTATCGCAAAAGATCCAACAACAAAACACAGCACACAATCCAAAACTCAAGAAAACATTACGTTAAAAACACCTTTCTGTAATATCATTAACTTATCCACACATATATTAACCAACCATGAAATTTCTGTTTTAGAAAAGGGGCTCACTTTTTGCCCAGTATCACAGCTTGACAAATTCAGTGCCATAAAAGATATACACCTCTTTATCCGTAAACTATTGTTACACAGTATGTATACCCCCAATCCATTTTCTGATTCACTTGTACACACTGCTGCAGAGACCACTGCCCTCCAACAGCTCACTGAGCTCTTGGAGGAAAGTGACTACACTGATTTGATCGACACCATTGATCTAGACACTATTCTTACCAAAGTTGATGATGACTCCTACAGTTGTCCTTCTTCCACTTCACACAAGGTTAGCATAAAGAAAAAATCAAGTTTTTTTCCACCTCCGAGCACCAACCCTCGAGCAGCACTTTTTTTGCAGTCAGTGACCCGTGAGATTCGCAACTTAAAAATCTATCCCAATCACTCTCAAATAAAAAATCTTTCCTACAACCAACATCTCGCCTTACAAAACCTTAAAACCAACCCTTCCATTATAATCAAACCGGCGGACAAAGGTGGCAACATAGTCATTCTTAATAGAACAGACTACGTCAAGATGTGCCAGGACATTTTGCAGAACAAGGAGTGGTATAGGGTAATTCCAGTATCTTATATCCAATCTTTTCAACAAGAGTTATACACACTTATTGATGGTGCCTCTCAACAAGGCATTATTGACAAACCTACCACTGAATATGTTAGGACCAAATTTCCCAGAGAGGCCACTTTTTACGCACTACCCAAAGTGCACAGAAATCTGCCCAGACCACCATGTAGGCCTATCGTCTCTGGAAGAGGGTGCCTGACTGACAATCTCAGTCGCTATGTCGACAAACTCTTACAGCCCCTAGTTCTTGCCTTACCTTCCTATATACGCGATACCACACATCTACTACAGGGACTCTCAGGCCTCCACGTCGATGACGACACCATTTTGGTTGCCATCGACGTAGAGGCCCTTTATAGCTCCATTCCCCATTCCCTGGGACTGCTGGCTATCCAGCATATACTATCCACCACTTCAATATACCCCCCTGACCTATCTACCTTTATTGTTAAAGCCCTAAAGTTTATACTTACCCATAACTTCTTTTCTTTCAATGGGTCCCACTACCTCCAAGTACAGGGCGTCGCCATGGGCACATGTTGCGCACCGGCGTACGCGAACCTATACTTGGGGGAGTGGGAACGACTACTATTTCTGGACGAATCTGCCAGTCCATACACTAAATACATTGCGACTTTTCGTCGCTACATTGATGACATCCTGGTCCTATGGCAAGGGCCAATAGAAATATTATATCAATTTTTACATTTCCTTAATACCTCTAACTCGCTTAATCTGAAGTTCACTATGACATATAGTGCCACTTCCATCTCTTTTTTAGATCTCACACTGACCAAGGATCAGGATGGACATATACATAGTCACTTGTTTACTCAACAAGTGAAGTTGAAATTACTCAAATACTTTCTCGACACTGGCACATACTTGCTACTGACAAATCTCTTTCCCCCTTTGTCCCCACACGTCCCTTACTTACATACAGACAAGCTCCAGCTCTTCGAGACAAACTTATCAGAAGTGAATATACCACTACTGTCAAATCCCATAACCAATTGAAGGGCACATTTCCATGCGGTAACTGTGGGTATTGCAAATATCTTCACAAACCCAACATGTATAACCTTTTGCCCAATGGTCAACAGTTTTTTCCTCAACACTATGTTAACTGTCGCTCCATTGGCATAGTTTACCTACTTGAATGTGAATGCGGATGTTTTTATGTAGGAAAGACCAAATTACCTTTTTGGAAACGCATATATGGCCATATTTGCAGTATAAATCAAAAAGACCCTGATCTCCCTCTAGGGCGAAACTGTAAGCTTGTGCACCAGGACTCTACCCCAAAAATTCTGTTTAAAGCCCTTGACCATATCCCACCCCCTAACCGAGGTGGTGATTATAATAAAGCTCTATTACAGAGCGAACTGAGATGGATTTTCCACCTCAATGCTACCTCACCTCCTGGCCTAAACGAGGCCTTCAATTTCAAACCATACCTTGAAGGATTCTAATCCGGAGTTTGTGAACTGGACTTATAATTTCCTACATACAAACAACCTGCATATTTAGAAACTTGTACTTCATTGTGTTACAATTATATAATCTGGTCAGTTTTGTGATATGTCATGTAATTTTGTCCCTATTCTTGCTCTGTATATGTACCCAAGCATAATCATGTTCCATCTTTTTCTCTGCATTACTTTTACAGATGATGGAAACAACATTGTGGATCCGGACTCACATGCACATTTATTCAATATCAACCAATGTACTCTGATCTAAGTATTCCTAGCTAGATTGGTTACTTTAATATTTACACACACTCCCCTTATATATACACAGGCACTGGCTGCGATCACCCAGGTATGCTGCCCGGCGCGGGTAAGACAGTGCGCATACGCCCGATTCCTTCTCGCGCATGCGCCGTCTTTGCTCCCCATGGGCGCTTGTTTCTTAGGCGCCTTCCTGTTTGCACTCCAGCTCGGAGCGCGGACGGTCTGGGAACTTCCGCCCGCGTCAGTGTCGTCACGACGCTGGACGCGGCCCCACCTATCATGGGCGTGCCCGCGCCCAGCGCCGTCCCATCAGAGGTCTCACAGGGGAATACACGCAGCTTGATTCGCTGCCCCCTTTGCCTTTCCAGCCAATCGTTATCCAGCAATACCGACGCACCTTTCTGTGGCGCAAACACACAGCTGGGAGCAATCCTCATACCCCTTATAAACGACCCGCAATGGAGGCTTTAGACATGCCGTCCACTTGCTGGCGTTCCTTGACGACAACATATCTCAGACAACTTGATAGTCAGGTAATATCTCCACATGTTATCTACTAATTTTGACACATTTGTATGGTCTCTATGACCTGTTACTCTTTACTTATACGCCTCAATTTTTAATCCATTCTAGCTCTCTGCACCTATTGGCCACGCGCCTACAAGTCACGGGCTGTCAGCCTGTTTCTTGTCAGAGACCTTGCAGCTGCCTGAGTTTCCTCCAGCTTGTCGCCCAGCCACACGGCAGTATTTCTTGTTTTTATTTGCACAGGCACCACATCAGTGCATACATCTACCATATGAGCCTACAACTTGGCCTTCTACTGTATTTGGGGAGTTCCCCATCGTTGCATGTGGGTACCATGTCCACAATAACATACTACAATGTCGATCTACATGGTAGAACAAATAAGCACAATTGTTATAATTTATGTACTAACACTTACCTATTCACACACTTTAGATGTGAAAGAACAGGATATTAAACTGCCTTTGAAAAAGGACCAAAGTCCGAAACATGTCAGCATTTTCCTAGACTATACACATATCGCAAGTTTCTCTTGTCCAAACATTATATGTTTATGCTCTGATTTGGTCAAATTGTATATGCTGATTGTATGTTCCCTTTGACTGAACATTTTGTATTATATATCTTTGCATGTTGGTGCATAGCCTCAACTAATAAAACACATTATATTTTGAATTGCATATACCTTTCTGCTGTCTATCTTGATAACAAGCATCCCTTAGGGGTATTGGCTGTGTACATGCACACTAGGCCTACATTGTTTTCTGTATCGGCTTAAACTGAGGAAAAAAATATTTTTTTATATATTTTTGGGGGATATTTATTATAGCAAAAAGTAAAAAATAATGTGTTTTTTTCAAAATTGTCGCTATTTTTTTTGTTTATAGCGCAAAAAATAAAAACCGCAGGTGTGATCAAATACCACAAAAAGAAAGCTCTATTTGTGGGAAAAAAAGGATGTCAATTTTGTTTGGAAGCCACGCCGCACGGCCGCCCAATCGTCAGTTAAATCGACGCAGTACCGAATCACAAAAAGTGCTCTGGTCAGGAAGGGGGTAAATTCTTCTGGGGCTGCAGTGGTTAATAAAGAAAAAGTGATTATAAAAAAAGATAGATAACTCTAATATAAAAACCACAGCATGCACAGTAATACTACTGTATATTTAATTAAAGTTGTTTATTACACTCTAGGTGAGTGCAGTTGTTTGTATAGCTTCTTTCTAGGATTATACATACTAATAATAACTTACAAAGCAATCCAGAACCTGGCCCCCAACTACATCACCAACCTAGTCTCAAAATACCAACCTAATCGTTCTCTTCCCTCCTCCCAAGACCTCCTGCTCTCTAACTCCCTTGTCACTTCATCTCATGCTCGCCTTCAGGACTTCTCCAGAGCCTCTCCTGTCCTCTGGAATGCTCTACCCCAATATGTCCGACTTTCTCCGACTTTGTCCACATTCAGACAATCCCTGAAAACTCATCTCTCCAGAGAAGCCTATCTGGCCCCACCTAACAACTGTACATTTAGTTTCTCCATCAGCACATCTCCTACAGTTATTACCTCTTATATCTCTTGACCATCTCTCTTAGATTGTAAGCTCTAAGGAGCAGGGCCCTCTGATTCCTACTGTAATAAAGTGTATTGTATTTGTACTGTCTACCCTTATGTTGTAAAGCGCTGCATAAACTGTTGACACTATATAAATCCTGTATAATAATGATAATAATATATACAATGTTTTTACAGGATTATTAGCATTTTTACAAAAATTTGACTTTTTAGGATTCATGTACATCATATTTCTAGAAACAAAATAATGATTACACTATATCTAAAGCCAAAGTTTAGCATTTTTTATTTTGGGTTTCATGGGCAATAAGTGGAGCCAGTGTAAGGTTTTTATTATTTACTGTGCCTAATATCCCAGAGGATATTTGTGTCTCCTTTTATTGTTCCTTGTGACCAATGCCATTTGGATAGAAAGTGATGGCCACTAAAGGAGATATAAGTATAACTAGCTAAAAAAAGTTTAAATAATTTAGCATATCAATATTTGAACTAGTCTTTCTAATTCAAGTAACTGTCAAACCTATTATTTTAGCCCTATCATCAAACCATATTTGCCATGAGGCATTGATGGCACATACCTTATAGATGTCACTATAGGGTTGATTTACTAAAACTGGAGAGTGCAAAATCTGGTGCAGCTGTGCATGGCAGCCAATCAGCTTCTAACTTCAGCTTTTTCAATTAAGCTGGAAGCCGATTGGTTTCTATGCAGATCTGCACCTGACTTTGCACTCTCCAGTTTTAGTAAATCAACCCCTATGTTGGTCCTGGGACCCTCCTCACAAAGTCAAACTGAGCACTCTGAAAACCTATGTAGGCATACATAAAGCTCAATTTACAAAGCTAATACACCAGAAAAAAAATGATTTAAAAAGAAAGTACAGATATTTTTATCTGAGCCCTATTATAATTAAATCTTACAGATACATGACTGATTCTTTTGTTAAAAATTGAGCCTTATAGTTATGTAAAACCTACTGGATAGACATACAAAATTAATTAAAAAAAAAATAGGTCAGTTCTCTTATTTCTTCTATTCTTGCATCCCACATCATTTGATATATCATGTAAAAACCTAATATAGTGAGAAAGGGGAGAAAGGGAAGTTGTGTCATCGTTCCCTGGAAGGGAATAACATCTGTTCACTATAACACTAATGCCCTGTACACATGATAGGATTTTCCGTCAACAAATGTTGGATGTGAGCTTGTTGTCAGAAAGTCCGACCGTGCGCATGCTCCATAGAACATTTGTTGTTGGAATTTCCGCCAACAAATGTTTGAGAGCAGGTTCTCAAATTTTCCAACAACAAAACTTGTTGTCGGAAATTCCGATCGTGTGTACATAAGTCCGACGTACAAAAGTCCACGCATGCTCAAGCAGAAGAGCCACACTGGCTATTGAACTTATTTTTTCTTGGCTCGTCATACGTGTTCTCGTCACCGCGTTCTTGAAGTTCGGAATTCTCAACAATATTTGTGTGACTGTGTGTATGCGAGACAAGTTTGAGCCAACATGCTTCTGAAAAAAATCCATGGTTTTGTTGTTGGAAAATCCAATTGTGTGTACAGGGCATAATACTTGCACCATCCAACTAAATACACATTTAAGGTCTTCTTAAACGCTCACATCACCTTTTTTAGACCAGAACAAAACAAATCTTGTCTTGTTGGAGATGCAAAAACAGCAATGTGAAACCCATATCTGCTTGTCACTTTCAAATATCTTCCTGGCTAATTCTAGGGCTGTTGAGTAAATGTAGGGTACTAAACTAGACAACTGTAACTAAAAGAAAATCTTTTTTTTGTTTTGGATAAAGTGGAGAGTTATTAGAACATCTGTCAGTTTTTATTGCTGCCTGTGCTCCCATGAGGGAGATTCACCCTCTCTATTTGTCCTGTTTGCAATTATCATCGAACGTGAAAGTAAAAGAAAATCCCCAAATTTGGGGTGATATTGGAACAGTAATAGAGGGGGAATCTTCCAATGGAACACAGATGGTAAAACAAAAGGTTTGTTTAAGATTGAGAACTAGATTCAAAGTTATGTGTAAGTAGGGTTATGCATTAGTGGATAGGAACACTAATATGTACATTTTAATTTAAACTTTTTTCAGCACTGAAAGGCCCGCACTGGGATACCATTGAAAACCAACATACCTTTGCATGCCATTTTCAATGTTTTAATCTAAAAAGTCCACATGCGGCGCTAATATAAAGCGACAGTCGTTAAATTGTTGAAGAAGGAAAGATTTGGTCCCTTCACCAATTTTTGGTGCATAGGATAAAGCAAACCACACCACGTGAGAATCCAATCTGCTTACCAGAACTCAGCATATTTTGGGCAATACATGAACTCCTCAGGGCCCTGCATGCATTGTATCTGGTCTCTCACAGTACACAGAACATGGGGATGTAATTATTTTAGTAAATATAAACCGCTAAATATCTTTTCTCTTCAGAAGTATATAGCAGTCTTGTGACTTCTATTAGTTTATGATCAAAGCTTGCAGGAGGAAATTTCATTCTCCCCTGATTGTCCTATGAGGCTGCAGGACCCCTGACCCTCTGTCTGGACAGTGCTGATCACATGCACTCTCCCAAGAAAAAAATAACTTTCTAGCAATACACACCAAACTGAGCATGTGCAGAGTGACTCCAAAGGCTCTATACTATCAGCAGATAAAAGAAGAGAAGGATCGGAGAAGATGGGATTAAACAGCCTTTTTACACAATTCAGAGGATTAACTCCTTAGGTTCCCCAGTGAGCATTACAAGCATGCGTTACTGCATATTCAGACTAATTTTACTGTTGTGGGTTTAGTAACACTTTAACTCTGAACTGGTAACCTGTAAAAGCTTTCAAAGTATCACCTATGGATATGTTTATTTACCGTAGTTTGTCACCATTTTACAGGCTTGTGCAAATTTAAATCTTGACATGTTTGGTATCTATTTATTCAACACAGCATCGTCTTTTTTATTTTACCCCAAAAATTTGTATTTTATGTGTATGTGCACACTAAAATTAATTTAGGCGTATTTCTAAGTTGAATAAAATAAATTATAAAATGTAATGATACATTTATAATAAATGATAAAATGTATAAAAAAATTTAAGACTGCACCCCCATGTACTGAACATGCACATGTTAGTGCAAACAAATGTCTTGGGTGTACAGGCATAGGATAGCTTTGACTACACCACACATATTAGGTAATGCCATGCATGCCAGAGTGAGAGTAATAATTACAGGGTAATCATTTACTTTCAGTGCTAGACTGATGACCTGTATAGGCTTTTATTGCATCACTTATGAACAATTTTGGGTACCATAGCTTTCACCATTTCACAGGGACACACAATTTTGATGTTTAACATATTTGGCATCTATTCTCATGATGCAAGCTTGTCTTTTATATTTAAAAATTTAGCATATTTTTACTAAATAATATAGATTTAATAAGCAAATATATAGAATTTTGTATGACATAGGGCGATGGGGCAGGACGTGCTGACGTAACGCACAGCACGGAGGGAGGGGCCTGATCCTGCGGGCTATCAAATGCGGCGCGAGCCGAGAGGAGGGTGAACGCTGGTGATTCATGGCGTGTGAGAGGCTCCGTGACCTTACCTGCCGATTCCCCGGATCCACAAGCACGCCGCCGGGACTAACATCAGCGCAATAGACAGCATGGACACAGGTCTTTACAGTGGCACACCTCTCCCCACTGCCTCCCACCACCGCTGACTCTTCATGATCTCTCTCCCCCCTGCAGTGTAAGATCTCCTGGGAGGTAAAAGCACATGTTGTGAGTATGCAATAGAAAGCCACATTGTGGCTACGTCTAAAGGCCCTTTAGTGGAGGTAAGCAGAAACAACAGCGTTCAGCTGTGTTTTTTTATATCATACAGCATATGCATACAAGGAATAACAGCAGCTGAAATGAGTGTCCGGTAACCACAAGACCCTGGCTACAAGTATATATCAAATATCGTGTGCTGATTGCTGCGAATACTCCGGGCTCTCTATTTTCTAACTTTTGAACCCAAAGAAGCAGGTGAACGATCTTAGACAAACGGTCAAACTTTAACTGTTTAAATATACAGTGAATCTTTTTCTTTCCTTCCTGTACCTCCTATAATGCCTATATCGATTGTAGAAGATAATTAAGGAGAAATTGAAGAGGGGATTCCGAGGAGTAAAAGGGAGAGGTACCTTTATTGTTCTTTATAAGTATAACAGTAGATGCAATGACTGGACGGTCACCATTAGACCCTGACTTTAGCATATAATAAATTTGAGGATGCAAAATGCTCTGAACACTTCTGGCACTTAATGTCGAACCTTTAAATCTGAAAGTGCAGGGGAATTGATTCAGACAAACGGTCAGACTTCTAACAAGTTAAAGAACAACTGTTTAAATATACAGTGAAATCTTGTTTTTTTTTCTCCCCTACCTGTGCCTCCGAGAGTGTCTACATTATGCCTACATTACGTATATTGTATTATATGGTATTATAGAAGACAAATAAAACAAAAATTGAAGAGCAGGACTGTGGGAAGAGGGTGTTAAATGCTTTATCCCTGTTGCTTTACCCTGAAACCTTGGAAACCTAAGGGGCAGGGGAATTGATCCAGACAAATGGTCTGACTTTAAAAAAGTAAAATAACAACTGTTTATATATACAGTGAATTTCTCTTCCCCTTCCCTATGTCTCCGACATTGTCTATGGAAAACAAACATTGAAAAACGGAAGTGCGGGACCCTGAGGAGCAGAAGGAAGAGGTATTTTTTGCATTTTCCATCGGTAACATTTTTTCTTGATGAGGACCTGAATTCATTGTGTGCGAAAATGACGCGAGTTACCAGAAATTAGTATACGCAAAGGTGAGACCTCCCACACCCATGGTTAAATTTATGATATTTAAGTAGGAACTTACAGCTAAAGGTCCTTGGGTGGAAGGGAAAGGAGAAGGAAGGATGAAAACTGAATTTCTGGCAGGATCGACAATGTAAAACTATTCCTTTAAATAAAGTGTGAAGGTTTAGGGAGAAGAGACGACATACTTGCTATACAGTATTATTTCGGTCTACTTCTTGCCTAAAGAAAAGACAACTGCCTGTCAGCCAGAGTAATATTGATCTCACCACAGGTCCGGATAAATAACCCTACAGGGTGGTGTCGTAGAAGGGTGAGCGTACATGTGGCAAAATATTATTTTTCGTATTAGAAAAATATATAAAAGGTTTTCTTAGGATAGACACATATCCCTTTGGTTCTTTCATCATCAGCAAGCAATTGTCAAGTAAGACTGAAGCTGATTTACAGCCACTGCGCAACACATCTTTAATTGCGTAAATTAATAAGTCACAAAATCGCAGGAACAAGAGCCCTGGAAACAGGCCTAAAAGCTCATAAGAGGCAGGAGGGAGTGAAAGGAGCGAGAAGAGAACATATCTAGTACTAAGTGGCCGCCCATAGTAACAAACTGGGGAAAAGAATAAGAGGGGTTAGGAAAGGCAATATGAGTGAAATCTCTAAGAAAGGCCTACCAAAAACCCCAAAAGGTACAACCAGTACCATAAAACAATATCTGAAGTCTGGAACAAGCCCTTATTCAACTGGCACTGAACAACAACAAAAAGCCACAATGGACAGAAGGAAGGGAAAAGATAAGAAAACAGTGGAGAGGTCCGACCAATCAATAGAAGACCATATAACGGAAAGCGAAGTGGAAACAAGCAGAGTTGAAGAGCAATCAGCCGCAGGACAATTACCCACAAAAGGGGATATGGAGGAGATGCTCCTGAGAATGGAAAACGCGATCAAAGGTGAAATAAATTTATTAAGAGAAGACCTGGGACACTTGCTGACAAGTGTAGAGGTGGTGGAGGAGAGAGCAAACAGGACCAAGAAATACATAAGCTAAAGGAACGGATTAAAACAATCCAGCAAACTCAACGGGAAACTCAGTATAAAATCGAGGACCAAGAAAACAGAAATCCGAGACAAAACATCAGGATTCGACTGATACCCGAGCAAAGAGGAGAAGATCTTAGGGAAATAGTCAAAACCATATTTAGTCCCCTCTTAGGAAAAGGAGAGGAACATTTCCCTAAGATCGAAAGGGTACACCGCATAGGAAAACCAAACTTTGCTGAAGCAGGGAGACCTCGCGATATTATCGTTAGATTCCGATACTACGAAGAGAAAGCTGAAATTTGGTCTAAACTTTATGGGAAAACTCCACTGAAATATGAAGATTCGGAGATACAGATCTATTCAGATTTGGCACCTCAAACCCTTGCTGGAAGTGATGCGGCACTCAAATGTTAAATATAACTGGGGCTTTCCGGCATGCCTAATAGGCACAAAAGAAGGACGTACAGCTAGATTAAGGTTCCCGGAAGAATTAATAGGATTTTGTGACAAACTTGACATACAAGTCCCGGATTTACCAGGCTGGGCTGAAAAGGCAGGGACTGAAGTGGTGATCTGAGGGGAGAGATAAGTGAGGTGCAGCAGGCAGGGGGGGTGGGGATGGGGTGGGGGGATGGGAAGAAATAGGCCGATGAGACGGCCTTATAGCTGCGTGCCCATAGGATTAGCCCGTATCTCCCATACACCCCGAGGATTTCAGGGGTGTGGGTGAGAGAAATCAAGGGATCAGAGCCTCACCTCACCTTGGCAATAGGAGAACCGAGGTGGGCCATAGCATAGTATGGCCCCCAACGACTCAGAGACCCAAGTTGGGGTCAGGGAGGTGGGAGGTGGGAAGGGGGTGAAGAGGGAAGGGGGGGAGGAGGGAGGGAGGGATAAATTGGGATTGGGGGAAGGAGTTGGGATAGTATTCTCATCGCTACATACCCGATGTTAATTGATATTAAGAATCAACTATAGGAATATGAGTAAACGACATAACATTTTAGAAGAATTGAAAAAATATGGGGCAGGTGTGGTCTACCTCCAAGAGACCCACCTTTCCCATGTATCAAATATCAAATTATTTTCAAGTTCCTTTCCAACATGGTATTACGGAGATACAATCACCAATAGAGCAAGAGGAGTAGCCATAAGTTTTTCCAAAGGCATCCATTTTATTTTAGAGGACAGGAAAGTAGATCCAGAGGGAAGATACCTTTTTTTGAGAGGAACATTAGGTGGTACAAAATATACCCTGGCCAATATTTATGCCCCAAATATAAACCCCATAAAATATCTAAATGAGATTCTGATGAAATCAAGGGACTTTAGGAAGGGGTATTTGATCCTGATGGGAGATTTAAATTTTTGCATGGATTCGGAGCTTGATTGTACGTCCAGTGTACGGGGGACAAATAATGCTCAGTTAAAAGTGACCAAACAAAAATTGTTCTCCAATGTATGGATAATAAGGGACTACACATTTTTCTCCCCCGTACACGGGACGTACTCCCGGCTCGACTACATTTTAATAGACCGTAGTTTGCTAGATAGAGTTGTTAAAACAAATGTTGAGATAATTTCACTGTCCGATCAGTATCAATGAAATTATCGGCTCCAGATTTTCAGTTCCCGCCCTACTATTGGAGATTAAATGAGGAGTTACTACGGGATAAAGAGGTGGTGGACCATATAAGAGGGGAATTAGAACAATACTTTAAAAGAAATGACAATGGAGAAGTACAGGGATCAAATCTATGGGATGCCCATAAGGCATATATTAGAGGGATTTTAATAGCAAAGGGAGCATGGATAAAAAAGGAGCGAACAAAGAAAATAAAAGATCTAGTAGCAGAAATAAATCGAGCCAAGCAGGAATATAAATCTTCTCCGGATCAGAATAGAACATTATATCAAAAAATAGTCTCAAAAAGAGAGGATTTAAAAGATCTTATGGAACAAGAAGCTAAACAAACCTTCGATAGGATAGCAAAAGAAAGATACGTCTGGGGAAATAAATCCAGTAAACACTTAGCAAGAACTCTACAAAAAAAAAGTCCAAAAATTATATAGAAAAAATACAAAATAAGAAGGGAGACTTTAAATACCTATCAAAAGAAATAGCAGAATCATTTAGAGAGTATTATGAGGAAATATATACGGTAGAACAGGAGGGAAGTCAAAAAGGGGACAAAGTAAAGAAAATAAAGAACTTTTTAACTAAGGCCGGGTTGCCTAAGCTCCTAATGGACGAAAGTGAGGCATTAGACAAACCTTTTACTGTTGAAGAAATAAAAAGAGCGTTGATGAGCTCTCCGGCAGGGAAGAGCCCAGGTCCGGATGGTTTCACAACGCTCTACTATAAAACCTTCCATAAGGTGTTGATTCCCAGGTCATTACATGAATGGCCTAGGCTCAGAATATGGAATGAGTGAGGACTCTCTGACTGCAACTATTGCAGTAATCTTGAAGGAGGGAAAAGATGGATCAGTGTGCTCAAGTTATAGGCCAATTTCGCTTTTGAATGCTGACACAAAGTTATATGCCAAAGTTTTGGCTGAAAGAATCAAGAGCCACTTGAGCACACTGATCCATCCAGATAAAGTAGGGTTCGTGGCTGGAAGGGAGGGCCGAGAAAAACAGCGTGTGAACGCTGTTGGTCCTTCAAAGAATTAGGGAGGTGGGGTCCCCAGGTCTATTCCTGTCAATTGATGCAGAGAAAGCATTTGACAGGGTAGACTGGGGACTCATGCTACAAACTCTCAAACACATTTTGGCCCAAAAATAATCCAATGAATTAGGGTGTTGTACGATCATCCGAAAGCAAAGATAAAAATTAATGGAATAACATCCTCCCTGTTCGAGATGAAAAATGGGATGAGACAGGGATGTCCCCTCTCCTTTTTATTTTGTCCTTGGAGCCTTTCCTAGCCACTATTAGAGGAAACCCAGAAATAAGAGGTATCTCGGCGGGTGGAGATGAACATAAGTTGGCAGCATTCGCCGATGACATCCTGTTTTATATAGGGAATCCACGGATATCAATGCCTAATATAATAAAGAATTTAAAACAATATGGGGAAATTTCAAATTTCAGAGTTAACTTAACAAAGTCCTTTATATTAAACATTAATTTAAGCAAGACCGAGCAACAGAATCTCCAGGAGAGATTTAAATTCCCATGGAAGAAGCAAATTAAATATTTAGGAATTAATCTCTCTAAATCTATGAAGGAAATGTATAAAATAAATGATCTACCGTTACTTGATGAAATCGGAAAAAAATGCAAAGAATTCATTAATAGACCTCTTTCATGGCTGGGGCGTATTAATACAGTAAAAATGATGGTATTACCAATAATTACTTTTAAATTCCAGATGCTCCCAATACCACTTCCATCGACATACCTCAGGAAATTGAAATCCCTGATAATGAATTTCATATGGAAGAATAAGAAACATAGAATTGCACTTCACACATTAAAGCAGGACAAAAAACAGGGTGGCCTTGCAGTCCCAGACATCGTGAATTACTACCATGCAATAGTATTATCAAGAATCCCTGAGTGGGGTAAAGAATTTAGTGAAAAAAGATGGGTGAATTTAGAAAAGGCACTTAGCAACACACAACTTGGTAAAGTAATATGGAACCCCCCGACATATAGGTCACTGGGAGAGAGCACGCATATAATGACACTAAATACACTTAAAGTTTGGGATAAGATATGCAAACAGGTTAATGGAAAATATAATTCACCATTGATAGCACTTAAGGACAATGATTATTTTGAGCCAGGGAAAAAAACAGTTGGAGGGGGGTGGGTTTTAAAAGAGGGTGCACAACTGAAGGATGTACTACACAATGGAAAAATCTTAACACTTAACGAATTACAAAATAAGAGGGAAATATTAAAGATTGATGGATGGCGGTATCTCCAGCTATGCCACTTCGTCAAAAACCTCCCCCAGCCGATCAGATCAGAAGACGGTCTGACTCGGCTGGAGCGTATCTACAATGCAACTAATACCAAAAAGATGATCTCAAAGATCTATAAATTGATGTCGGATATGGACGGATTGGAGATCCCGCCATTTATACAAAATTGGGAGAGGGAACTGGGCGCACAGGTAGATACACTCACAATAAGAAAAATTCTAAAATTAACCCACAGGTCGGCAATAGATGTCAGGACCGCAGAAATGAACTACAAATGCTTATCAATGTGGTATATTACTCCCGATAAAATAAGTAAGTACCAACAGGGGGTCTCCGCAGAATGTTGGAGAGGCTGCAAAGAAAAAGGGACCATGGCCCACCTTTGGTGGGAGTGCCATAAAATTAAAAGCTATTGGGCAAAATCTATAAGTTATATCAAGGAAATCACTCAGAAAGACCTGGAAAACGATCCGTGGGTAATTTTGATGCATGGCACAATAGGAGAGGTTAAGCATTATGAAAAAACTTTAGTCCCCCACCTCTTAAACACGGCTAAAAGATTAATCTCAAGGAAGTGGCGGGAACCTGAAAGTCCACCTATATGGGAGTGGATAGACGCGGTTGAGAGCATCTTGGAATCCCTAAAAAATAACGTAGAGGAAAAGAACGAGGGAGCTGGAGAGAAATGGGAGAGTTGGAAAAAATTCAAAAAAACTTGGAGTTATGCTGAGGTCGTCGGGATTTAGATTTAAGTGTGTAATAATGGATTAGTAAACCTGAGCAAACAACTAAAGACAAACGGACGTAGTGATGAGGAGAGGGAGGGAAGGGGGGGAAGGGGGTGGTTTTGGAAATGAGGGTTTTTGATTAGGGGGGGAAATTTAAAATATATATATGACGAGACAAGATGAAGGATATTTGTCTCTTTTTGAATAATAAAATGTAATCAAGAGGAAAATGCCACAATGATGTGACGACGAGAAAGGACAGAGATGAACGGTAAAAGTTGATTCAGGTCCTCTTTGTAAGTTGAGCTGAAGTGGCAAAAAAAAAAAAAAAAGAATTTTGTATGACATGAAAAATTACCACCATTTATTTCTATAGGGTCTGTGCGTTTAGTTAAAATGTGATGTTTCGAAGAACATTTTCATGTTAAAAATGTGTAGTTTTGTGTGTGTGCATAAAATGAAGACAATCATGGTCAAGGTTCCACTACCATATTATTATCTAAAGCTTTGAAAAGAATTTAGATTCCTTGTCTATAATAATGGATACAATAGTTTTGGATAACGACCAAAAATCGTCATTCTCTGAAAATGTTTTAACTAACACATGTAGGAAAGATAAAGGAGCTAGAGAGTGGCAGTATCTAAGACTATAACATGATTGAATGCTTTATTTGATATCAACACAACAATAGCAACCTTTTTGCACCAGAACAATGAAAATATTTATAAAAGATTAGCAAGCTATAGCTTTATACTGCTCAGCGGTATGTAAACTTTTATTTTCTAAGATGAATATAATATACAAAGTAACTGGGCACAACTTTTGCACAGTGATTCGTCCTTGACACAGTAGTTCTATCAGACTAGATATTGATGAGACATGATGGGAACAATATAAAAACTTATATAGAATATCCTTGCCCTCAGAGGAACTGTTACAAACCACATTTCCTTTTCGTGTTGAAAAAAGTCAAATGCCATATTTACGAATTTATATCACACCATCTTATGACCATGTATAAAGCAAACTATTCTACACCAATATCAAAGAGAAGACAGGGTAGCGCTCACCAACCCAGTGCATTAGTATGTAGATGAATGTGGCCTGAGCCAGTGTAGCTCCAGCCACGTCCTGTCCCCCCCACCCCCCATGCTACTACCATACAATTATTTGCGCAACTTATGGACTCATGGAAAAAACACCAAATTCTGTGATTGGGTCAGAAACCGTTTGCTAAAATGACTATACTAACAAAGCTGCTATAAATTGCTGCCTTCTCATTATTATACAGTATTTATATACCGCCAACAGTTTACACAGCGCTTTACAATATAAAAGCGAGACAATACAGTTATAATACAATAAAATACAAGAGGATTAAGAGGGACCTGCTCAGAAGAGCTTACAATCTAATAGGGTGGGGCAGGTGGTACAAAAGCTTGTAACTGGGGGAAATGAGCTGATGGAAGTGGTAAAAGATTAGTTGGAGACGTGATAGGCTTCCCTGACAAAATTAGATTTCAGGGATCGCCTGAGGGTAGCAAGAGTAGGGGACAGACGGACAGGTTGAGGTAGTGAGTTCCAGAGGATGGAAGAGGCTCTGGAGAAATCCTGGAGATAAGCATGGGAGGTGGAGATGAGGGCGCTTGAGATTACGAGGTCTTGAGAAAAGCGGAGAGGACGGTTTGGGTGATATTTGGAGACAAGGTTGGTAATGTAGCTCTGAGCAGAGTTGTAAATGGCTTTGTATGTTGTGGTTAGTATTTTGAATTTAATTCACTGGGAGATTGGGAGCCACTGTAGGGATTGGAGGAGAGTGTTGGCAGACACTGAGCGGTTGGTAAGGTGGATAAGTCTGGCAGCAGCCTTTATGACAGGGGGAAGAGAGGATAGCCTATGGAGAGCTAGGCGAATGAGAAGGGAGTTGCAATAGTCAAGGCGAGAGATAACAAGGGAGTGAATGAGGCACTTGGTGGTTTAATTTGTTAAAAATGGGCGAATTTTAGAGATGTTACAGAGGTGAATTCTACAAACTTTTGAGAACGATTGGATTTGAGGCTGAAAGGAAAGTCAGGGTCTAGGATTATACCTAGTTCCTTGGCGTGAGGGGAGGGACTGATGGTTGAATTGTTGATTTTGATGGAAAAGTAATGGAGGGGGGCAAAGGGCAGGGGGGAATATTAATAGCTTAGTTTTAGAGAGATTTTGTTTAAGGAAGTAGTGTGACATCCATGCTGATATGTCAGTTAGTAGGTTAGTAATGCGAGAGGAGACAGAAGGAGTGAGGTGAGGAGTAGACAGATAGATTTTGGGTGTCATTGGCGTATAAGTGGTATTGGAAGCCGTGGGCGGTTATCAAGTGACCAAGAGAGGAGGTGTAGATGGAGAAGAGAAGGGCTCCAAGAACAGAGCCTTGGGGGACCCCCACAGAAAGGGCAATGGAGAGGAGGAGACAGAGTTGTATATAATACTGAAGGAGTGCTGTGATGGGTAGGCCAAGAACCAGGATAGAGCAGAATCTTGGAGGCCAAGTGAATGGAGTTTATTGAGAAGGAGTGGGGGGTCAACAGTATCAAAGCCTGCAGAGAGGTCAAGTAATAGAAGTATTGAGTAGTGGCTGTTGGTTTTAGCAGTTAGTAAACCGTTAGTCAGTTTTAGTAAGGCAGTTTACGTGGAGTGCTGCTAGTGAAAGCGAGACTGTAAGGGGTCAAGAAGGTTATGGGCGAGGGCAGCAGGAGAAGCTGAGTCAACATTTTGAAGCCTGGTTTCAGTTATGGCGAGTACATTAAAGCCATAAGAGATGAAGAGGTCATGCACAGATGTTAGCTTGTTACAGATAGAGCAGGTGTTCCAAAGGGCGCATGAGATTGGTGGGCTGCTTTGATGAAGCAGGGGGATAGAAATTAAACTGAGCGAATTCCAGTGGTTACCGGAGGAGGGGTATTGGATATGTGGTTTGCAGTTGGAAAATGGTGGATCAGGATTAGAAGAGATGTCACCAGGGATTAGGAGAAGAAGGAGGGTGAGGAAGGTAAGATGGGAGTGGGATGTGCATGAGCGCATGTGTCTAACGGCCCTGGTGTTTATGTCAGTATGTTGGTGAAGCAAATGCAGGAGATGATGGGTGCAGTAGTAGGGAGAGGGTAGGAGTGAGGGTGATATGTGCATGCTGCAGGGTAGAGAGGAGGGGTAGGATAAGGATATTTTGAGGATAACGATGTGAGAAGGAAGAGTAGAAGGAGCATGTTAGTGGATAGAGAGTGGGACTCTGGCTTCATATAAAATAAAATGTCAAATGCTGGTTTGCTTGTCATCTTTCAGAGAGAAGCAGGGTGCTTGTATCTTCATCCAGCTTTAGCCATGGTGTCTGCACCTCCCCATAAGCTGTTTTAAATTTATAGGGAGACCGAGCAGGCATGCATTTCTCAATTGGTCCTTATGGGGTCTATTTTGAGACACCTGAATATGGGAGAGGAGATGGCCAATACCAGACCAGCCACAGACACAGGTTAGGGTCGTAAAGCTAATTAACTCTCTTGATCACTCAAGCCAAATGGGGTTGAGAATCAATCACCAGTAATGTTGCTATTGCAGTGTGTTTGTTATAGAGATAGCATTAAATATAGAAGTTTAACTATATGGCAGCAGAAGACATTTACCAAAAATGATACAGCAATGTCAGATAGTCCAGCAGAGTAGAGTGTACAGATGGATAGAAGACATTTACCTGTAAAAAACTCTCATTAAAATTGCCTCCCTTCGTATTCTTCAGAAGCAGCTTCTCTTTTTCATATGGGACAAAACAAGACCTCAAATTAGGCATTGAATTTTATTTCAACCCAGACCTAACAGAGGACTCTCAGTACCACATATACATAATTGCTACATTGCAGCACAAATTGCTCACTTGACTGCCTTTCATCAGAACTGGGACCTCCACTCTGGGTTTCCTTGAAATCCCTAGAGTTTGATCCCATTTCAGTTGATACAGCTTCATGGATCCCCCTAGTGTCCCTTTATGCACGTTTAGCGAGCATAATTTAGAATCCCTTGTTTCCACCTGGCCTTACCAATCCATTGTACTAGAAATGAGGGGGATCAACAAAAGTCTAACTTAAACCTATATTTTAATTACACTGAAGGGACCCATCAGTTTTGCCTCTTCTTGTAGCTACCATGAAGCCTCAGCTTCAGAACTTTTCTGATTTACAAACTGAAAATTTTCTTAAGACGACCATAGAAAGTTAATCCCCATTGCAAACACTGATTTAATTTAAATGCATATGTCTCAAGTACTCAACAACCAAAGGAAGTAAATCTACATTATTAGAAAGCCAAGGACCTAACATATTGCCATATAGAGCGATGGGAAAAATATTGATATTTATCCTTTCAGTATCAGGACTATGTTCCAGGTACACAATGGTACCTCTTAACCAAAACGATGTCTGCAATTTTTAATGACAAAGTAAGAAAATCGGTATGGGTCTGGAACCCTTGGTTTGAAAATTATCACCTAGGGTTTTTGATCCATCCATTTTGACCATCTAGCTGACCCATCAAACTACTCAGTCTAGTCTTTTCAGCGCGGGTAGATGGCTGTATTGATGTGCATTGAAATTTCTTGATGAGTGTTCTGTTTCATTAGGAATTTAATTCAATTGGCTTGAAGGGTAAAGGACAGGCAAATATACCCAGAATGCAGCACTCAGGACATTTTATAATCCAATTCAACACAGCGCATTGATCATGTTCAACTGAAAAAATGTGGGGTATTTACTAAACTGGAGCAGACATAATCTAGAATAGCTGTGTATGGTAACCAATCAGCTTCTAGCTTCAAATTGTTCAGTTAAAGTGGTTTTAAAGGCTCAAGGTTTTTTCCTTCATTCATTTTATGCATGAAGGTGAAAAACCTTCTCTGTGCAACAGTCCCCCACCCAGCTTTCCCTGATGCTTACCTGAGCCCCACCATGAGCCAGCTGTGTGCATAAGAGCCTTGGCTCTCCGGGGACTTTCCCTTCTTATTGGCTGAGACAGCAGCAGGAGTCATTGTCAATCACAGCCAGTGAGCCAATGAGGAGAGAGGGGGGCAGGGTCGAGCCGCAGCTCTATGTGTAAATGAACATGCAGAACAGTGGCTCGGGAGCAAGCCTGCTTGGGTGCCCCCATTGCAAGCTGCTTGCCCTGGGGGTGCTTGGCAGGAGGGAGGGACAAGGAGCGCTGGCAGGGGGAACAGAGAAGAGGAAGTCAGATTCTGTCTCCTCCAGTTTTAATAAATTGCCTACAATGTATTCTCTCTCGTTCGTGAATTTTCTTCTTCGACATCACGGACCATTGCTTGCTGGGTCGGTGATGCCACAAGGGGGTGGTGCCCCCAGGTGACGTCACCAGGTGGACCCACCTTTACCTATATAAGATTTGTCAAACGGCATGCCAGTCATTCAGAGGTTTTCCTTACTGGACGGCGGAGCGATTTTTCTTTTTCGGCTCTGGCGGTGCAGCAGGCGTCGTGAATAATGATGGATTTACATCGGGGGCCATTGTTTTTTTATTTTTTAATGAAGGAATTGTCAAAAACTGTTTATGTTTTTATTATTTTTTGACACTTTTTTAGTGTGAACTGGGGGGGGGGGGGGGGGGGGTGGCATCATTTTTTAAAACATTGTTCTACTGCTGGCAACAGTATTGTATTGCTGCCAATTTAAATGTAATTTCATGCATTTTTTTCTTTAGAAATTTGATTTTTTTCCTTTACATGCCGCAGATGTGCCACATTACAGGCAGACTAAGGGGACCCCCAAGACACTATATTTAATGGAATCTTTCAACTTTATGCCCTGTACACACGATCTGACTTTCCGACGGAAAATGTGCGATCAAAGCTTGTTGACGGACATTCTGACCGTGTGTAGGCTCCATCAGACTTTTTCCATCATAGTTTCCGACACACAAAGTTTGAGAGCTGGATCTAAAATTTTCCAACAACAAAATCCATTTGCACAAATTCCGCTCGTGTGCACACAATTCTGACGCACAAAGTGCCACGCATGCTCGGAATCAAGCAGAAGAGCAGCAATGGCTATTGAACTTCATTTTTCTCGGCTCGTGGTATGTGTTGTATGTCACCGCATTCTTGAAGTTCGGAATTTCCGACTAACTTTGTGTGACCGTGTATGTGCAAGACAAGTTTGAGCCAACATCTGTCAGAAAAAATCTGATGGATTTTATTGTCAGAATGTCCAATCGTGTGTACAGGGCATTATTGTTGCATTTTAAGCATCAATAAAATCACTGCTCCTGCAAAAACAATATTTTTTTTATAATACATGCATTGATGATTGTCCCCCAGGGTAGTACCCAGGACCCCATACCCTTTTTATGACCAATTGCTTGCATATAAGCCTTCAAAATGGGGACTTTTGATTTTTAGATTTGTGTCCTATTGACTTTAATAGGGTTTGCCGTTCGAGTCAGAATTTTTTCTCTGTTTGGGAGTTCTGGTGTAAACTGAACAGAGGGATGTTTGGCCCATCTCTATTGACAAATATAAATGTTATCTCACTCCTGTTGTATAGTCTGGTCAGTAATCACTAGGGATGGGCACGGTGCTCGATGCGAACCCACGTTCGCATCGAGCACCGGGCATTCGCTCGCTCGGCGAGCCCAGAACTATTTGGGCCGTTCGCATCACATTCGTGTGATGCGAGCGGCCCCGCAATGCATTGCGGCCGGCGCGGCCGGCGCAGTGCATTGCTGGCTGATGATTGGCCAAGCATGCACTGTGACCCCGCATGCTTGGCCAATCACAGCGCCGGAAACTCGGAGAGCAATAATTGGCTACAGGCAGGACGCCTGTAGCCAATTAAAGCTCAGGGGCTTTAGTACACGCCCCACCATTTAAAAGGCCGCCACGCCGTCGGCGCCGGTCACATGAGTTCCGGCTTTAGGAGAGATCAGGCTGATTCTGTGTCTTTGCTTGATTCATTGCTACAGAAAGATTTGCTCTTCTTTGCTAAACCATAGGCTATTTATTTGCTAAACCATTGCTACCTGTCATTGATCGTCCATTGCTGCTGGTTAGTGTGTTATTAGCTGCTGCTGGGGATTAGTCTGGTGCGTGTTTTACTGTTAGTACAGTATTTCAGTAGTACCAACCGCAGTGCTGTTAGCACAGCATTGCACCCCAAAAGCACCCATAGGACTTCTAGTGTGTTAGTGGCAGCAAACAGAGCTCCTATATTTTCTTCCCAGAAGCACCCATAGGACTTCTAGTGTGTTAGTGGCATCACACAGAGCTCCCATATTTTCTTCCCAGAAGCACCCATAGGACTTCTAGTGTGTTAGTGGCATCACACAGAGCTCCCATATTTTCTTCCCAGAAGCACCCATAGGACTTCTAGTGTGTTAGTGGCATCACACAGAGCTCACATATTTTCTTCCCAGAAGCACCCATAGGACTTCTAGTGTGTTAGTGTCATCACACAGAGCTCCCATATTTTCTTCCCAGAAGCACCCATAGGACTTCTAGTGTGTTAGTGGCATCACACAGAGCTCCCATATTTTCTTCCCAGAAGCACCCATAGGACTTCTAGTGTGTTAGTGGCATCACACAGAGCTCCCATATTTTCTTCCCAGAAGCACCCATAGGACTTCTAGTGTGTTAGTGGCATCACACAGAGCTCACATATTTTCTTCCCAGAAGCACCCATAGGACTTCTAGTGTGTTAGTGTCATCACACAGAGCTCCCATATTTTCTTCCCAGAAGCACCCATAGGACTTCTAGTGTGTTAGTGGCATCACACAGAGCTCCCATATTTTCTTCCCAGAAGCACCCATAGGACTTCTAGTGTGTTAGTGGCATCACACAGAGCTCCCATATTTTCTTCCCAGAAGCACCCATAGGACTTCTAGTGTGTTAGTGGCATCACACAGAGCTCCCATATTTTCTTCCCAGAAGCACCCACAGGACTTCTAGTGTGTTAGTGGCATCACACAGAGCTCCCATATTTTCTTCCCAGAAGCACCCATAGGACTTCTAGTGTGTTAGTGGCATCACACAGAGCTCCCATATTTTCTTCCCAGAAGCACCCATATGACTTCTAGTGTGTTAGTGGCATCACACAGAGCTCCCATATTTTCTTCCCAGAAGCACCCATAGGACTTCTAGTGTGTTAGTGGCATCACACAGAGCTCCCATATTTTCTTCCCAGAAGCACCCATAGGACTTCTAGTGTGTTAGTGGCATCACACAGAGCTCCCATATTTTCTTCCCAGAAGCACCCATAGGACTTCTAGTGTGTTAGTGGCATCACACGGAGCTCCTATATTTTCTTTGCACAAGCACCCACAGGACTTCTAGTGTGTTAGTGGCATCACACAGAGCTCCTATATTTTCTTTGCACAAGCACCCATAGGACTTCTAGTGTGTTAGTGGCATCACACAGAGCTCCTATATTTTCTTCTCAGCAGCACCCACAGGACTTCTAGTGTGTTAGTGGCATCACACAGAGCTCCTATATTTTCTTTGCAGAAGCACCCATAGGACTTCTAGTGTGTTAGTGGCTTCACACAGAGCTCCTATATTTTCTTTGCAGAAGCACCCATAGGACTTCTAGTGTGTTAGTGGCATCACACAGAGCTCGTATATTTTCTTTGCAGAAGCACCCATAGGACTTCTAGTGTGTTAGTGGCATCACACAGAGAGCTCCTATATTTTCTTCTCAGCAGCACCCACAGGACTTCTAGTGTGTTAGTGGCATCACACAGAGCTCCCATATTTTCTTCCCAGAAGCACCCATAGGACTTCTAGTGTGTTAGTGGCATCACACAGAGCTCCCATATTTTCTTCCCAGAAGCACCCACAGGACTTCTAGTGTGTTAGTGGCATCACACAGAGCTCCTATATTTTCTTTGCAGAAGCACCCATAGGACTTCTAGTGTGTTAGTGGCATCACACAGAGCTCCTATATTTTCTTCTCAGCAGCACCCACAGGACTTCTAGTGTGTTAGTGGCATCACACAGAGCTCCTATATTTTCTTTGCAGAAGCACCCATAGGACTTCTAGTGTGTTAGTGGCATCACACAGAGCTCCTATATTTTTCTTCTCAGCAGCACCCACAGGACTTCTAGTGTGTTAGTGGCATCACACAGAGCTCCTATATTTTCTTCGCAGAAGCACCCATAGGACTTCTAGTGTGTTAGTGGCATCACACAGAGCTCCTATATTTTCTTTGCAGAAGCACCCATAGGACTTCTAGTGTGTTAGTGGCATCACACAGAGCTCCTATATTTTCTTCTCAGCAGCACCCACAGGACTTCTAGTGTGTTAGTGGCATCACACAGAGCTCCTATATTTTCTTCGCAGAAGCACCCATAGGACTTCTAGTGTGTTAGTGGCATCACACAGAGCTCCTATATTTTCTTTGCAGAAGCACCCATAGGACTTCTAGTGTGTTAGTGGCATCACACAGAGCTCCTATATTTTCTTCTCAGCAGCACCCACAGGACTTCTAGTGTGTTAGTGGCATCACACAGAGCTCCTACATTTTCTTCGCAGAAGCACCCATAGGACTTCTAGTGTTTTAGTGGCATCACACAGAGCTCCCATATTTTCTTCCCAGAAGCACCCACAGGACTTCTAGTGTGTTAGTGGCATCACACAGAGCTCCCATATTTTCTTCCCAGAAGCACCCATAGGACTTCTAGTGTGTTAGTGGCATCACACAGAGCTCCTATATTTTCTTCTCAGCAGCACCCACAGGACTTCTAGTGTGTTAGTGGCATCACACAGAGCTCCTATATTTTCTTTGCAGAAGCACCCATAGGACTTCTAGTGTGTTAGTGGCATCACACAGAGCTCCTATATTTTCTTCTCAGCAGCACCCACAGGACTTCTAGTGTGTTAGTGGCATCACACAGAGCTCCTATATTTTCTTCGCAGAAGCACCCATAGGACTTCTAGTGTGTTAGTGGCATCACACAGAGCTCCTATATTTTCTTTGCAGAAGCACCCATAGGACTTCTAGTGTGTTAGTGGCATCACACAGAGCTCCTATATTTTCTTCTCAGCAGCACCCACAGGACTTCTAGTGTGTTAGTGGCATCACACAGAGCTCCCATATTTTCTTTGCAGAAGCACCCATAGGACTTCTAGTGTGTTAGTGGCATCACACAGAGCTCCTATATTTTCTTCTCAGCAGCACCCACAGGACTTCTAGTGTGTTAGTGGCATCACACAGAGCTCCTATATTTTCTTTGCAGAAGCACCCATAGGACTTCTAGTGTGTTAGTGGCATCACACAGAGCTCCTATATTTTCTTTGCAGAAGCACCCATAGGACTTCTAGTGTGTTAGTGGCATCACACAGAGCTCCTATATTTTCTTCTCAGCAGCACCCATAGGACTTCTAGTGTGTTAGTGGCAGCAAACAGAGCTCCTATATTTTCTTGTCAGCAGCACACATAGTACCTATAGTGTGTTAGTGTCAGCACCCATAGGACCTACAGTGTGTTGTGAGCACACATAGGAGCTCTATTTTTTATACTATATACACTACCGACTACAATGGCTGGAAGACCGCCAAGGAGAGGCAGAGCGTGCAGAGGCAAGAACACAGGGCAGGCAGGCTCTGTTTCTAGAGACAACAGTGCTGGCCGTGGACGTGGTCGTGCATCGTCATCAGCACGTGGCCATGGGACACGCTTGTCTTTGTTTTTGGCAGCTGGACATGTGGAGCCGCATCATGCTGAAGGCTTGGTAGAATGGATGACCAAGCCCTCCTCATCCTCTCTCACCCAGGCTCAGGGTACTGGCAGAGCAGCTGCCAACGCGTACTCAATGGCATCATCAGCCACCCCTTCCCTAGACCCACCATGTCCTCCTGAGGAGTCCCCCGAACTCTTTGAGCACAGTGTTGGGTACATGCTCCAGGAGGATGCCCAACGATTCGAAGGCTCGGATGATGATACCCAGCTTGAGGAAGTCAGTAGTGTGCGCGCAGAGAGAGGGGATGCTGAAGGACAGCAATCTGGCAGTACTGTTCCACCAGCTGCAGCTTACTGCCAGGTTTGCTCTAGTGGTGAAGAGGGAGGGGATGATGAGGTCACTGACTCCACGTGGGTGCCTGAAGGGAGAGAGGATGAGGAGGAGGACGAGGAGGAGGAGGATGCGGCATCACATGTCCAACGAGGCAGGATGCCCCCTGGAGGCCAGCTAGGGGCCAGCACAGCAACTGTACCACACCGCAGAGCTCCGCCTGTGCAGGGCGCTGCCTCTGCACGTTACCAGAAAAGTTCTTTGGTGTGGGCCTTTTTTGAGACGAGTGCATCAGATCGCACCACTGCTATTTGCAATATTTGTCTCAAGCGTATCTCGCGTGGCCAAAACATCAGCCGCTTGGGCACCACAAGCATGAGCAGACATATGTCAACCTGCCATGCAGCTCGTTGGCAAGCACACATAAAAGACCCACACCAAAGAACAAAGCGGACCTCTCCTTGCTCCTCATCAGCTGGGATCTCCATCCCCACTACATCTTCAGTCCTCTCTGAAAGCTGCTCTGAGAGGACTGAAGGTGTAGAATTAGGTGTGTCACAACCAAGTACTTGCAGTACACCGACGTCTGATTGTAGCAGGCAAATTTCCCTGCCCCAGCTGCTGGACCGTCGAAAGAAGTACACTCCCAGCCATCCACATGCCCAGCTGTTGAATGCTAGCTTGGCTAAATTGCTAGCACTTCAACTGCTGCCTTTTCAGTTGGTAGACTCGGCCCCCTTCTGTGAGTTTGTTCAATGTGCGGTTCCTCAGTGGCAGGTTCCCAAACGCCACTTTTTCTCACGGAAGGCGATTCCGTCTCTCTACCGTCATGTGGAAGGCAATGTCCATGCCTCGCTGGACAGGGCGGTCAGCGGTAAGGTGCATATTACCGCTGACTCATGGTCCAGCAGGCATGGACAGGGACGTTATCTTTCTTTCACGGCCCATTGGGTCACTCTATTGGCAGCTGGGAGGGATGCAGGACAAGGTGCAGTAGTGTTGGAGGTTGTTCCGCCACCACGCCTCCAAAATGCTACTATTGCTACTGGTTGTGACACACCTCTCTCCTCCACCCCCCCTCCTCTTCTTCTTCCTCCAGTGCTCTGTCCTCGGAACCAGCGTTGCTCCGTAGGCGTACAAGGGGCTACGCAAGTACGCAGGCAAAAAGATGCCATGCCGTGCTTGCGCTGGTGTGTTTGGGGGACAGGAGCCACACTGGGCCAGAGGTTCTGGCAGCTCTGCAGGGGCAGGCCGAGAGGTGGTTGACGCCACGCCAGCTTAAGCCAGGAATGGTCGTTTCTGACAATGGCACCAACCTCCTCTCCGCCCTGTGACAGGGGCAGCTCACCCATGTGCCCTGTATGGCTCACGTCCTCAACCTGGTGGTGCAGCGGTTCTTGGGCAGGTTCCCAGGCTTACAGGATGTCCTGAGGCAGGCCAGGAAAGTCTGTGTGCATTTCCGCCGATCTTATAATGCCAGTGCTCGGCTGACTGAGCTGCAAAAGGAGCTGAACCTGCCCAAGAACCGCCTAATATGTGACATGCCCACCAGGTGGAACTCAACGTTGGCCATGCTGCAGCAACTGCACACGCAGCAGAGGGCCATCAATGAGTACCTTTGCGACTACGGCACCAGGACAGGGTCAGGGGAGCTTGGCTTTTTTCCCCCAGCCAGTGGAGCATGATCAGGGATGCATGCACTGTCCTCTCACCATTTGAGGAGGCCACGAGGATGGTGAGCAGTGACAGTGCATGCATCAGTGACACTGTACCTCTTGTCCACCTGTTGGAGCATACGCTGCGTGGGATAATGGACAGGGCACTTGAGGCAGAACAGAGGCAGGAAGAGGAGGACTTCCTTGCCTCTCAAGGCCCCCTTTATCTGGACAGTGTTCCTTCTGTCCCACCCATCACACAGGAAGAGGATGAGGAGGAGGAGGAGGAGGATTGTGTGAGCATGGAGGTGGAGCCTGGCACTCAGCATCAGCAGCAGCAGTCTTTTAGGGATGATGTACAGTCCCAACAAACCAGTGGACTTGTACGTGGCTGGGAGGAGGTGGCTGGCGATCATGTCATCCTCAGTGACCCAGAAGACTCCGGACCGAATGCCTCAGCTAACCTACGCTGCATGGCCTCCCTGATCCTGCAAAGCCTGCAGAAGGATCCTCGTGTTCTTCGGATCAAGGAGAGGGACCATTACTGGCTGGCCACTCTCCTTGATCCACGGTACAAGGGTAAGGTTGCGGACCTTATCTTGCCGTCGCAGAGGGAGCAGAGGATGAGACATCTCAGGGAGGCCTTGAAGAAAGGTCTGTGCAACGCGTTCCCAGAAACTGGGAGGTTACAAACTCCTGGTCCTGGACGACGAGTTGCTGAGGCTTCGGTCAGTAGCAGAAGGAGCGGTGGGGAAGGTGGACGTCTGACCGATGCGTTCAGACAATTTTTTAGTCCGCAGCCCCAAGGTATGATCGGTTCCAGCAACCATCGCCAGCGTCTGATATACATGGTGCAGGAATACCTAGGGGCAAGGTCAGACTTGGACACCTTTCCCACCGAAAATCCTCTGGCTTACTGGGTCCTGAGGATGGATCACTGGCTAGAGCTTGCACAGTATGCAATTGAGCTACTGGCCTGTCCTGCCTCCAGCGTTCTTTCCGAACGCACATTCAGTGCTGCTGGAGGATTTGTCACCGATCATAGGGTGCGCTTGTCCACTGACTCGGTTGATCGACTGACCTTCATAAAAATGAATCAGTCTTGGATCACCACCAGCTACCAGGCACCTGAAGCGGATATAACGGAATAATTTATCATGTCACATCCCTTCAAGACTGCCTATGCTGATGCTGAGTGACTGTCCTGTTATGTTCACTGACTATCCTCTTCCTCCTCCTCAATGATCCATGCCACCACACCAGTGCCTAAGGCACAATTTTTCAGCCCCTGTATAACAGGGGCGTGTACTTACAATTTTTTTTAAAAATGCTTTGCAACAGGTGTGACTGCTGTGCTCCAAGTACAGTATCTGTGAGGGGTTGCAGTGTTGTGGCACCAGCACCAGTGCCTAAGGCACAATTTTTCAGCCCCTGTATAACAGGGGCGTGTAATTACAATTTTTTAAAAAGATGCTTCGCAACAGGTGTGACTGCTGTGCTCCAAGTACAGTATCTGTGAGGGGTTGCAGTGTTGTGGCACCAGCACCAGTGCCTAAGGCACAATTTTTCAGCCCCTGTTGGGGCGTGTAATTACAATTTTTAGGCAATGCTTTGCAACAGGTCTCATTGCTGTGCTAAGAGTACAGTATCTGTGAGGGGTTGCAGTGTTGTGGCACCAGCACCAATGCCTAAGGCCCAATTTTTCAGCCCCTGTTTAACAGGGGCGTGTAATTACAAATCTTGATCTAATAGTTCACAGCAGGGCCCATTCCTGCGCCCACCAAGAGTAACTATGAGGGCTTACAGTCTTGTGGCAACACCGTCCACCACCACCACCACCACCACCACCACCACCAAATGCCTAATTTTTCTGCCCTGTTCAACAGGTGCATGCAATTACAAATCTTGATCTAATAACTCACAGCAGGGCCCATTCCTGCGCCCACCAAGAGTAACTGTGAGGGCTTACAGTCTTGTGGCAACACCGTCCACCACCACCACCACCAAAGGCCCAATTTTTCTGCCCTGTTCAACAGGTGCATGCAATTACAAATCTTGATCTAATAACTCACAGCAGGGCCCATTCCTGTGCCCACCAAGAGTAACTGTGAGGGCTTACAGTCTTGTGGCTACACCAACATCTAATGGGGAAAATTGCTGCAGAGTATATACGGCAGGCCCCTACTTTCAAACATCCAACTTACAAACGACTCCTACATGTAAACGGAAAGAGAAAACAGGAAGTGAGAGGAAATCTACCCCTAGGAAGGGAAATTCTATCCTGTTAGATTTAATTTGGGAAAAAGGTATCTCATCTCTACTGATGCTTTATCACCAATCCTTGTTTCAATTAAAACCCCACTTTTCCAAAAACATTTGTCATTGGGACGGAAAGTGAGGTGAAATGTTCTGAACAGATGTGCAAAGACAGCAAATGTTACAGGGGTGATAACCCCTCCCTATGTTCTCCAAAAAGCTTAAAAATAGATTTTTTGGGGATGGAGATACACTTCATAATGTACCTGTTCAGATTCTACTTAAGAACAAATCTACAGTCCCTCTCTTGTTTGCACCGCCTATATACTGCTGTTCAGCGTATATAGGGTTGTAGGTGTAGGGTTTTATTTTGGGTGCGGGGTCCCCCTTAATATCCATACAAGACCCAAAGGGGCTGGGGGGGGGGGGGGGGTGATGGGGTAACCATGCCATTTTTCTCAAGGATTTTCAGCCATATGGCCAGGACAAGACATGACATTAAAGCCGCAAGTGGTTTTAAATGGCTTCTTTTTTTCCTTTACAAATGTCATTTTGTGCAAGGACAGTTCTAAACACGGGAAACACATGCCACTTCACAGGCATACTTTAGACACCCCCCAGGTACCATATTTAAAGGAAAATTTCACTTTTTTTTTCACTTTATGCATCATTAAAATGACTGCTCCCGAAAAAACGTTAGTTTTTAAAAGTTCTTTTTGCATTGATATATGTCCCCTGGGGCAGGACCCGGGTCCCCAAACCTGTTTTATGACATTAACATGCATATTGGCCGTTGTAATTAGCAATTTTGATTTCGAACTTTCGCGTCCATTATAACGAATAGGGTTCGAAAATTTGCGCAAACTTTCGGTCCGTTCGAAGGTTCTGGTGCGAACCGAACCCGGGGGTGTTCGGCTCATCCCTAGTAATCACACAGCAAGGTATATCAGAAATTCAGAATATGCTGATCATCTTTTTGAAATGGACCAAATTGGTCTTTAATTACTTTCTTGCTAAATTACTTTTAGTTGATTTGTTTCTTATTATTTTAAAGTGGGTGTCATTATCTAGAGTATAATATTTCCTATCATTTGAGCCCAGTCTTGCCACAAAGAGTTAATCCAGCTCTGAACAATCCTCTTTTATTGTTCAGTGAGATCAATCTTGACAAACAGAGAAAAACTTTGTCAAATCCTCCCCCTTGCTGTGAGTGACAGGTGATTTACATATCTTGTGCACTAGCCTAAGAGACATGCATTATTTTTTAAATCCCTCCCACTCCTTTCTTCTGCTGCTCTGCAAGGATTGGCTGTTCCACATCTCAGCATGATTTGGCATGCTGAAGTCATGTGGGGACTTTTCTGGGTTTTGACTGGATGTTAGTGATCATAGCAGAAGTTCAGTGTACGAAATACACAGGAGATAATGCATGTTGATAAGGGGAGTGTAGAGGTGGGCGGGGAGTCTACTGACATCATGACTCCCCCCACTGAGCCCTGAAAAACAGACCCACCCACAAAATCTTTTTTGCGTCTCATAGCAGACAGAGGGGAGACATTTGACAGATAAGTATACATGCAGGAGGCATGTATATCCTTCTAGATAACCAATATTGCAGTAGTTTAGAAAGGATGAGAGTGGGTTTACATCCACTTTAAGCAAGTATATATAATGTATAAAAAAAGTATATATACTGTAGCAATATCAAACAACACTTCTCCAGATTAGATACTGGGACCATGCATTATGGCTAAAATAATCAAGGTTTCATGTTTTCCTGAGAAGTAGCATATGGATATTAATGTATGTTCAAGTTCCTTAGTTTGCTGCTTTACCTTTAATCACTTGCTAAACAAATGACTTCCTTGTTGGCAAGGGGAATACTGGGGTTATGGCTGCAGCAATATGCCATAACACCAGTATTGTTTTTTTTCAGATGGCGATTCTCTACAAGATAAACGTGGTCCAAATTACTAATTTGCCACTGAATCACTTTTAGAAGCGGCAATAACAGTGCCCCCCCCCCCCCCTTCATCTGCTTCCTGGTGGTTACCTGACGATCGGTGGAGCACAGGACCCATTCGGCACAGGTGGCATGCTATAGAGATAAGTGAAGGTAACAGATGGCCTCTGCTCATCTCTATGGCCTTGGAGGACCAGAGTGATGTCATGAAGTCACTTTTGGTTTCCTCCAAAATGTAAATAAGTTTTTTTTGTTAAAAAAAAATCAAAAATGTTTTTATCTTTTGCTTTTTAAGGTAGTCTTATAGACCCTAGATCTCTCACCTGCCATGCTGTTCTGCTAATGCAAGGGATGTTTACATTTCTTGCAATAGTAATAAAAGTGATCAAAAAAATAATAAAAGGGGCATTGTAAAAAAAACTGACTAAAATAAAAAAAATAAAAAAATGAAGCGCCAGGTCATACCCACATATGTAAACGGTGTTCAAACCACACATGTGAGGTATCGCCACAAACATCAGAGTGAGAGCAAAAATTCAAGTACTAGACCTTCTTTGTAACTAGTAACTTATAGAAATGTTTAAAGCGTCACCTATGGAGATTTTTAGGTACCCTAATTTGGCACCATTCCACAAGCATGTGCAATTTTAAAGCATGACATGTTGAATATCTATTTACTCAGTTTAACATCATCTTTCATATTTTACAAACAAATTGAGATATATATTGTGTATTTTTTTTTTTTAACTCATTAAAGTGTATTTTTTCCCAATAAAATGCATTTGAAAAATCGCTGTACAAAAACTGTGTGACATACATAAAAGATTGCAACAGATGCTATTTTATTCTCTAAGGCCTCTGCTATATATATATTTAAGGGCGTGGTAGCCCACTTTTATTGAAAGTGACAAAAATAAAAGTTCATACATGCATGGGTTGCCCACACAGGGGTTCTTTTCCGCAAAAATTACAACACAAACAAAAATGCCAAGCCATCTGGCCCTGTATATATATATATGTATATATATACGCTATATATAAGCTATATATATATATATATATATATATAATGTTTGGGGTGTAACAAAACGTCCAGTCTGAATATAGATATCAGATATTCTAAACTGCTGACAACCAAGAACTAGACAATACTTGTTTTGACTGCTGAACATGAACTCATTCATTTGAGATCTGACACAAATATATACATCAGGATGACAAACTGTACCCAGAAACCTAACTAACATGAGCTAATTAACGAATCATTTACCCAGACTGGATAACTCAGAAATATAACCTTTCAGGTCAGCCTTACTGTCTCCTAACTCCCAACTTACAATACAGATAAGTAGAAACACATCCCCCAATAGTTTGCTATGAGGTGTGTTAATGAGCACAATTAACAATGGGTGAAAGACCCTCCAGACTAGTAGACAACAGGAGACCCAGGGCTTTCCGGATCTTATTAATCATCATTCCTTTCACATACATCTGCTATGAGTCCCACACTGACAGAGACCATCATTACCTTTTGCATTACATAACAGAATATCTTCCTAAATGCTTGTAGCTCCTTCAAATGCCAGGGCCATAGTTTGTAGGCAAGAGGCTAGCATTCAGTCCCCTCCAAAAGCCCCTGTCCCGGGTGAGTCTGTCACATGGGGATTCTACTTAATTTAATAGCAAAAAAAATGTTTTTTTTTACATATATGAGAGAAGGTTCAGAATTGGCCAGGTTGAAGGCATCTTAGCCTTTACAATATTCTTTGTGGAAGAAAAAATAAATAAAAAGCTTTTAAGGGCATTAGGCCCCTTTTGCATGGTTGCCCTTCGTTCCATTCCAGTATTTGTCTCCATTCTGATCTGACTCTGCAGGAATCAGTCTAAGATGAGTGATTTCCTGCTGAGCCAAATCAGAATAGAGAGGGATGTCACATATGTGGCACAAATATGGGTCATTAAGAGGCAGAAACCAAACTAAGTGGGTTGGCAACTTGCCATAGCAAGCCCAATGAGACAATTTATAACACTGTAAAAGAGAAAAGGGATTATAAAATTGAGAGTTTAAATTTGAAAAACATAAAAAAAAACTTAACATAAATAATGGGTGTTTTGGGATATGAACATAAATCCTAACCTATGACAGGAAAGATAGACACCTAGAGGAGCAGGAGGGGGAAATGTAATACATACATGGAGGAGCCCTGAGATTGAAGTAGGAACACAAACATGGAAAGAGGATGACTGACAAAAGAGGGTGAGCACTAACATATACGAATGGGTACTGACAAGGGAAGAGGACATCTGACATACAAGGATGGCTACTGACAAAAAGCAATAAGTAGTGAAAAGGAAAGATGCTTACTGCCAAAAGTAGAATGAGTAGAGTACAGACAAGGAAGAATAAATATTTACATGGGAGGGAGATGTTTGACATGCAAGGATAACTACTTACATAGGGGAATGAATATTGTCATAGGAGGATGTTTACTGACCAGATAGGTTGAATACTAAAATAGGGGGCTAAGTACTGAAATTATAAGTTTACTACAGACATAGAAGGATGAGTGCTGTCAAGAAAGAATGAATACTGACATAAGAGGATGACTACTGACATAGAAGGATAAGTACTGACAAGAAAGAATGAATAATGGCATTGGAAGATGCCTACTGGCATAGGAGAATTAGTACTGACAAGGAAGGATGAATACTTACAATGGAGGAGGAGTACTAACACTGCAGGAAGAGAACTGACATGCAAGAATGACTACTGACACAGAAGGAATGACTAACCTTCACAGGAGATATGATAAGGTTTGAATAAGGAGGATAACCACAAGTGGGCCCCCATTAGTAATTATTGAATACCTAACTGAAGCTTTATGAAAGTTAAGCTTTAAAGTAGAAGCATGTTGCATTCCATGGTATATCCTTTAGGGCTCATTCACACGTGGAGCTGTGCTGATCGCTGGTATGCACTTGGAGAAAACAGTGCTGATGTGCTAATCCTGGTGCATCTCATTGTTTACTTTTTTATTTATTTTTTGAATTTTAGAACTTATGACATTTTATTAGGGTATATTTAGACAGTGGTGTGGCATCGCGACAGCTCAGTCCCAGCACACCTGATGTGAATGAGCTCTAAATTACCACCATGCAGTAGAGTTTCAACAGCTAACTTTTATAAGGATGTCCCAACAATTCTAGAATCAGAAGAATACCTGTACACAGGAAGGCCGCTTGGCACACGCACATGCGCAATAGCGCAATTAGCAGCGCGCATCCATTGTGACAGTGTTTGGCGCCATAGATGCGCTATTTAAAGGGGATCCATGCCTTGCTGTCTTGCTGCCCGATCAACAGCGTTTCCTGTGACCTCTGCTATCTGCTACCTGACTTACCTGATCCGTATCTGACTTGGCTTGATCCTGACACCTCTGCTCGCTGCCTTCCCCGATCCAGGCTTGGACTTTGACTATTCTTTGGATTTCCCTTTGGTACCTGATCTGCCAGCCTGTGATTGACCTGGACTGTCCTCTCTACTCTGTATCCTGCCTGCTGTCTGCATCCCATTACTGGACTACAGGACACCTCCCTGCAGTCCGTTGTATCCTGCCTGTGCTGCCTGCTGTAACCTGCCTGCTTCTGGCTTCCTGCTGCTGGACTACAGGACACCTCCTTACCACCTTCTGCATCCAGCCTGCTATCTGCATCCCACCACTGGGCTACAAGACACCTCCCTGTAGTCTGTTGCATCTTGCCTGTGTTGCCTGCTGCACTCTGCCTGTCGCCTGCATCCTGCTGCTGGACTACAGGACACCTCCCTGCTACCTACAGGTCTCCTGCCCTCTACACCAGCCATCCAGCTAGGCACTTGTGCTCCTTTGTACTCCCGAGCCCCTGTCATCTCTACCAGGGGTTCCCAAGTCAGAGGTTTATGAGGGGCCGCTCCCTGCATTCCGGGCTCTGCCTTAAGGTACGTGACAGTATCGGGCAGCCATGTCCGAGCCTGCACAGGGAGCCTCGGCTATGGAGGACTTATGCCTTCACCTAGCTGGACTCACCCAGGCTGTTAAGGCCCTGCAAGAGGGGTATTCCCGACTGGAAGAACGTGTCCAGGCCTTATCTACTTCGCCCCCTACAGCACCTGGCACATCCCCTGCACCACCAGTGGTTATGATGCCTCCAGAACCTAAGGTCCCCATTCCAGAAAGGTTCTCCAGGGCCCGCAGCAAGTATAGGGCATTCCACAATGCCTGTGAACTTTTCTTTGCACTTCAACCCAGAACCTTCTCCCATGAGTCCACCAAGGTGGGTTTTGTTTTTTCTCTGTTACTAGGTGAACCGCCCACCGCCTCTTGGAGCAGAAGGATGTGTGCCATAACAACCTGAGTACCTTCTTCCAAGTCATGGGCCTTCTCTAAGAGGACCCACAACAAGCAGCTACCGCGGAAGCAGCACTGTTTTCTCTGCAACAAGGTCATAGAGCGGCAGATGACTATACGTCTGAATTCAGGCGCTGGAGTTCCGACAAAAAACTGGAACGATGCCGCCTTACGTCACCAGTTCCGCATGGGTCTCTTTGAATCATTAAAAGACGAGTTGGCCCAGGTTGGCATTCCAGCATCACTTGAAGACCTTTCTGCTCAGGGAGCTCTAAGAACTGAGCGATCGTTGGGGTTTGATCGTTCAGTTTTCAGTCTTAGAGCCAGCAGGGGACAGATGCAGCATCAACCAAGGTAAGCATGATTCTGGAAAAATACAAAAAAAAATACTAAAGTGAGAAACAGGGCAGACATGAAGGGTATGTTTTCTATGTTTTGTTGTCCTATTAGTTCTACACTGTGTAATGTTTACTTTGTGTTGAATGTACCTGGCATGAAGTCTACTATAGTGAAAATTTTACCAACGGGCTATTTTATTGTTTTCAGATCAGAAATGTGAGGTGTGTGTATAGACTAAACTTTTTTGTTGTGAATAGCGTAGAGAAGAATTAAAACCCCTGTCAATGTATTTTTTGCTATACGTGATAATTTAAGCAGATTTCTTTCTACATCCTGCCCTGAAGACACAAAAGGAAGTGAGAAATTTATACAAAGCAACAGGAATGCCTCTATTTAAGAGGATTCACCCAATCCAGTGGAATCCACTGGAAGATTTAACCTTATCTCTTGTTTCTGGTGACAATGGTCATTGGGATAAGAAGAGAGGGCAAATCTACCCAGTGGAAACACTGACAACAATAAAAATTGATAGGAGCTCTAACCCTACCCTACTGTTTCTAAAACAAAAAAATTGTAAATATACGCTTTAAAGTAAATCTTTCCTTTTGCTAAACATGTAAACATATAGATACCTTCTTAGATGGGACCCTACAGCCCTCAAATATTTGGGGACTTGGCTCACCCCGCAACTGCATTCCATCTTTGAGAGAAATTACCCGCCGCTACTTAAAAGATGCGAGAGGGATCTCGAAAAATGGAAGTTCTTCTCTTGGTTTGGCCATGCAGCAATCATCAAGATGGCCATATTGCCTAAGTTCCTCTACTTGATGTGTACCCTACCGGTCAGGATCCCCCAGAAATTCTTTAAAGCCTTAAATTCCTCTATCTTAAAGTTTCTATGGCACCAAAAGAAATCCAGAATTAAACTGACTACTTTGACTAAACCTAAAGAGGCAGGAGGTATGGGGCTCCCAAACTTTGAGCATTACTACTACGCGGCACATATAGCCAGAGTGATTGATTGGCATTGCCATGATCACATGAAGGATTGGGTAACCCTAGAGGCTGAACTAAGCCCGTTCCCCCTTAGGTACCTTCCATGGGTCCCCTGGATAAGCCTCCCGCCTAGCCTACGAAGACACCCCCTTATGGGAACCACTCTGGGGATAATACACACTCTTGCTAAACTGAAAGAGGTCACCACCTCTCCATGCCCATTGACTCCACTGAAGGGTAACCCCGATTTTACACCAGGTTTAGGCAACACGACTCTCCAATCGACAACGCACTCCACACCACTACTAGTGGGCGACTGCTACACGGGGGACAAACTTAGAGACTGGTTGCCCCTCAAAGCTGCAAACAACCTACCCCACATGCATCAATGGACTTATTTCCAGATACGTAGCTACCTGTCCAAACTTGGAAACCCCCAAAATCTATATAGACCCATGACTGACCTAGAGAAGACGTGCCAGGACAAAAAACCCATTCATAAGGCTACTTCAATAGCATACACATGGCTACAGCATCCTAGACTCAAGGAACCCAGTGCACACAGGAGGAGGTGGTCGGAGGAACTGGAGGAGGAAATAATGGAGAAGAAATGGAGGTATCCCTGTATTTTGGCACACAAATGCTCTATCAGTACCAAAATACAGGAAACAAGTTACAAATTGTTGACACATTGGTACAACACCCCTGATAAACTCCACAGATGGAATGTTCTTAAATCAGAAGTTTGCTGGAGATGCAACTCGGCTCAGGGCACCCTAGTCCACATTTGGTGGCACTGTCCCTTAATTGTACCCTTCTGGAACAAAGTCTGGAGACTAATTCATAAGATCACTGAAACCAAACTAATTTTAAACGCAGCCTGCTGTCTACTGCACGTAGCCAACTTCAAGCACTCCTTGACAAAACATCTACTTAATGCTGCCAAATCACTGATCCCCCTGCATTGGATCTCTATCCGGGCCCCTTCCATCCCAGAATGGTTGAGCAAAGTAGGGGATATCTATGAGATGGAAGATACCATTGCCCAATACAAGGGTACTGTAGAAAAATTTCACGAAACCTGGCAACTCTGGTTGATTTTCAAATACTCTCAGGACTTTGAGAACTCCAGATGCTTGCCCTGAATGCGGATCCCCAAAGATCCCAGTGTGCACCTAGTCCCACCGGATAATGCTCAGTTAGCAAGGTACCTGTCCTTTCTACCTTATCTATTCTTGTATCCTTTTATCTTACCTTCTTTATTTCCCTCTTACCAAGCTCAACAATCACTGTTAAAGTGGATGCCGTTGATCGAAAATTCCCACTGAAAGCTCATAGTCTAAGTTGAATGATGGGGTACTGATTAAGACTACATGAGGAAGCCCCTCTTCTTATATACTTGAAATGTGCTCTGTTTATTATTCAGGAACATTGGTTCAATTTAAACAAACTCTGACTCTATTCCGATGTTGTACTATGCTTTTATGGATGTAAAGTTGTTACTTATGCAGGTGCATCTGCTTGTTGTAAAATGTGCACTTGTTCTTTATCCTTTCATTTTTCAATAAAAATCTTAATGTTAAAAAAAAAAAGAGATACCTTCATTATCTGTTTTATCAATGTTGAAAGGGCATGTCTTCTTTCCCTAAAATATGCAGCCTGACCAGATTAAACAGTGGTGTTACTAATATGCATGGCCTTCTTTATTATCTTAAACTGCTTCCCCAGATGGTGGTTTATGGCAAGAGCACTAACTGTCAGCTGAAAAGAAAGGGTGTCTTTGATATGCCTGCTGCAAATGACAGCCTGTTTTACCCTTCTTTATGCTGTGGGAAAGGTAAGATGGACTGATTGCAGTTGCAATGTTCAGAAGGCTCCAATAATTTTTTTTAATGCATGCACTATTTTGCTAAAGATTAGCTATGCCTTTTAAGGTTGACCATCAATTCACACCTCTTAAGATTTAGATGGTTCTTTAATTGATTCTTGGGTGATAGTTTAATTGGTAGCATATTAGCAAGGGAGTAAAAACAAATACTGGAGGCTTGAATGTATGCAGTCATTTATGTCCTTTTCAAAATGGTGTTCATTGTGGAATGGTTCTGATGTATGTTTTTAAAATATGTCAAGAGCATTGTCCAAATAAAAATATGATTTTTGCTCATTGAATTTGCTTGTTTTCTTTGCTTGTTTTCACAAACTCCTGGTTGCAGTAAAAAAAAATATAACATTTTTAGGATTTGGCTATGATGTTGGTTCTTTATACCATGGCTTGATATTTCAGTGCTGTTTCAGCTTTTGATTTTGTTTTATATTTTAATAGGTTCTTTATACCCTGGCTTGATATTTCAGTGCTGTATCAGCTTTCTCATAATATGAAAAAAGGTCAAAGGAGCTGAGTAAACACAACAGTTTGAGTGCAGCTTGGGCAATATTACTCACTGACCACCACTAAAGGGGAAGGGGATCACTTTGGAAGATTGCTTTGCTGCTAGCAATGACCTTGGAGGAAATCTGTAATAAGAGAAATATGAAGACATTGCTGGCCTCTTCTATTCAGTGTTACCCACCATACCACACTACTGCAGTCATATAACTTGAAGCAAATCTTACATGAAAGAAATAAAGCTGCTACTATTGTTGAACTCCCTATGAGAATGCAAGTTGCCAGGATATCAGGCTTTTCCATTGAGCTCAATACTTTGAGTCACTGATCATGAAAAAATATGCAAAAGGATATTTCATGTTCTTATTACTTTTATGATCCTCAAATTGGTTTCTGCTCATTGACCAAAAAAAAAAAAAATCCCAAAGCATAGCTTTAGCATAATTACCAGGCAACTGGCATGCTTAGAATAGATTCAGTAATGGTTGCCCAATATTTCTCTCATGACAGGTTCACATTAAATCCTCTGACTTTTAGCTTTAAAAGTATTCTTTTCAACACCTTCTTTGTCAGACACTGAAAAGGTAAATGCTATCAAGTCACCCATATATATGACATGAAGAGAAGCTTGCCTTCTAACCAAAGACCTGCATTTATGTTATAAAATGAAAGACATGGGAATTGATTTACTAAATTAATATAGTCTATTCACTTAGCAACGTGAATGCTCACTAAAAATAATTTTAACATTTCTTTGTGAATAAAGAAGCTCTACTGACTTAATTTATATATTGGTTTGCAAGTAAAAATACTGTTTTTGAATTTTCTTGTACATGATTGGGTATTCTTCCTGAAAGTATTTGTAAACAAATTCACTAAACTAAGTAAAAATGTAATTTCAAAGTGAACATTTTATTGCAAGTAGTCCCTTCAGTGAAGAGTGCTAGTGCGCCTTTGATTCATTAATCATCTACCTGAGGAAATGCTAGATTAATTATTGGTAGAAAGATACCATTATGCGAAGAGCAATCTGTCTAGAGGATATTATAATAAATGGCACAAAGATATCACTATATTCAGATTCTTCTGCACAAATGGAATAAAAAAGTGGATTAGTTCTAAGAAGTCAAAAAGCACTTACAGAACCTGAAAGTGTCATGTGCTATATTTAATACTACATGGCTTTCGATTTTTGCTAGGGGAGTAACCAACTTTTTTACAGTATATACCAGCTGATACAACTTTATACATCAATCAGAATGAGAAACACTTATAAAAAAATGACTGGAATAATATTGCAATTGATCTCTCGAAGATATTTGTGGAACTTGGGAAAACAATATGTGTAAAAATGAGATAGGCTACATCTTAGACTCGGTTTACACTAGCCCACTCCAAGGTTGAGTGATTGTCAGTGCAACTTTGTTGTCTGAATTTGATACAACTTTGAAGTGACTTTGATAAGACTTTTACACTCTCTGGCATTGAAGCCGTGTCAGAGTCGAATCAAAGTAGTACCTTTTCTGAAGCTGCAGCCACTTCAGTGGTGTCAATTGGAACAGCTCTCATAGGGATACATATCATTTCACATGTCCTGCGACTTTGGGTCTCACAAGAAGCGGATCTTAAGCCACAGGAGCGTAAACTGAGCCTTAGAGTGAATTGCTAATTCAGGGATTATTTTTTTCCTCCCTATGTTTTAGAGCTCCTTTTAAAGTGTTAGTAAACTCCACTTTTTATCTTGTATCTGTGTATAATAAGGCTTCCCTGTAGGTACAATAAATATCTCCTAATTTTGCATGTTAAGGAGATAAACCAGTGACTCACCAGCGCATGCACACTGTGATCTGCGAGAGCTGTGCCACGGCCATGACTCCCACGCGCATATGTGGGAGTAATGTAATTGCAGCTCGGCCATTCAAACCTCTGTATCCCGTGAACCTGGAAGGAAAACTGGGTGAAGATGTAATCCCTGTCAGCAGTGACAACGCACTGCTGGAGGGATCCATTTTTTAGGTAAGTCTGTCATAATGTGCTAGTATGCACTGCATACTAGCACATTATGACATGACCCTGCAGGAGGACAATTTTGTTTAGTTTTATACTGCTTTAATACTGAGCTAGAGCATCTAATATTGTAAATGGGAAATTATGTTAGTTTTACATTAGAAATTATGTAAATTGTGTGATATGAACATGGAACATATTTTTGTTTGTTTTTCACTTTAAAATGTATACCGTATATACTCGAGTATAAGCCGAGTTTTTCAGCACATTTTTTTGTGCTGAATGTGCCCCCCTCAGTTTCCGACCCAACTTTGGGGCCCCGTATCTCGGGTGCCAGGAACCCCAAATTGGTGTGCCAACCCAGTGGACCTAGCACTACAACATATCCAAAGATGGGGTTCCTAGAACTAAGTGGCCCGAGATACGGGGCCCCAAAGTCGGTTCGGAAAATATCATTCTCTGCTGCAGAAAAGTGCTTGACATTTTCTGACCCGACTTTGGGGCCCCATATCTCGGGGACACTTGGTGCTATGAACCCCAAATTTGGTATTCAAACCCAGTGGAACTAGCACTACAACATATCCATCCATATCCAACATATGGGGTTCCTAGCACTAAGTGACCCCGGGATACAGGGCCCCAAATTTGGTCAACTGTGTCCATCTGCAGCAATGTCATTTTGGGAACCTTTGGCTGCAGCTAGGGGGCATATAGGAACCCTTAACTACCAAGTTTGAAGTTTGGGGACCTATGGCTGCAAATGGGCACAGTGAGGCATGTAAATGGGCACAGTGAGGCTGCAAATGGGCATTGTCCCTCTTTTCCACTTACAGTAGCTGCGCATTTCTCACCCTAGGCTTATACTTGAGTCAATAAGTTTTCCCAGTTGTTTGTGGTAAAATTAGGTGCCTCGGCTTATATTCGGGTCGGCTTATACTTGAGTATATACGGTACTTTGAATTATGCAGGATATGTTATTACACTATCATTATTTTATTTTTATTTTTTTCTATAAAGAGCATGAAGAGATTTCTGGATGATGTGTCTTGGAAGGTACGAGGGATGGGAGATGTCACAAAGCAGAACTCCATTTTTCACTTTGAAACTATACAAGCCTGCTATAGATTGTTTGCAAGAGACACAGGCTACGCCAGATATAGTGCAGTATCTACAAAGTTTTAACCACTTGATCCCTGGAAGGTTTTACCCCCTTAAAAACCAGATATAATTAGCACTGCGCTAATTTAATTGGCAAATGCACAGTCATGTAACACTGTATGCAAATTAAGTTTTTATAATTTTTTTACACTAATGGAGTATTCCTTTGGTGGTATTTGATCACCACTGTTTTTGTTTTCTTAACAATGTGTAATGTGGGCTGCTTTTAATTTTCTATCTGGCTGTTCTTTCTCTTCCTTTTGTAGACCCAAAACTCCATCTGTGGTTGGCCACAGCTGATCAGCTGACTGCAGCCAAAATTATTGGCTGATATCAGCTGCCAAACTAATGCTGGGACCAATCAATGCATTGGCTGCCAGGGGAAGCATGTCCCAAACCTGGAAGCAAGCGGGCGACATGTCAGTACGTTGTCCAGCCTGCCCGTGCTGTTTGCCCACAGTAAATCTACTATGAGCAGGTAGCACGCAGTTAATCAAAATCAGGGTAAACATTCTTGCTATTCTTCATACTCATGTGGTTTCAGTATGCTTATATACATGGCTTGTCTGGCACGGCCCTGTGGCCGCCAGCTTGTCACTGATAAACACAGAAGCCGGTAGAGGAAGTTTTCTACAATACTCACTTCCTCTGCTGGTTTCTGCGTTTACCAGTGACAGCACAACCCTTTCAGTAGCGAAGTCTTGCCGAGTTGCACCAGCCACACAGCTCCTCCTCCAGCTCTTGCTGGAAACTTCTCTCTGGCATGCTCAAGTGAGTGTGGGGAAAACTCTGTACTGTAGGGGGGGACCTGGCACTTGGGGGGAAGAAGAGTGGGGGATTTGCATTGCTGGATTAGTAGATATATGGTTTGTAAAGCATCCTACAGAGAAATATATTCTTGTTTCTCTAGAATACATACATTTCTTCTTTGTATATATATAAAGAACCAGTGCAAAAATTTTAGGCAGGTGTGAAAACATGCTATAAAGTAAGAATACTTTCAGAAACAGAAGTGTTAATAGTTCATTTGTATCAATTAAAGTGAAAAGTAAGTGAACGGAAGAAAAAAATCAAATCAATATTTGGTGTGACAACCCTTCAAAACAGCATCTTCTAGGTACTCTTGCACACAGTTTTTGAAGGAACTTGAGAGGTAGGTTGTTTCAAACATCTTGGAGAACTAACCACGGATTTTCTGTGGATGTAGGCTGCCTCAAATACTTCTGTCTCTTCATGTAATCCTTGACAGACTCAATGATGTTGAGTTCGGGGCTCTGTGGGGACCAAACCATCACTTCCAGGACTCTTTGTTCTTTTTACACTGAAAATAGTTGTTATTGCCATTGGCTGTATGCTTGGGGTTGTTGTTCTGCTGCAGAGTAAATTTGGGGCCAACCACACACCCCCCTGATGGTATGGCATGATGGATACTTTTCTGCCTGTATATCTCAGCATTAAGGACACATTGATCCTAACCAAATCTTCAGCTCCATTTGCAGAAATGCTGCCCCAAACTTGTAAGGAACCTCCACCATGCTTCACTGCTGCCTGCAGACACTCATTATAGTACTGCTCCCCAGCCCTTCGCAAACAAATTGTCTCCTGCTACAACCAAACATTTCAAATTTTGACTCATTAGTCCAGAGCACCTGCTGCCATTTTTCTGCACCCCAGTTCCTATGTTTTTGTGCATTGTTGAGTCATTTATCCTTGTTTCCACGTTGGAGGTATGGCTTTTTTGGCATAATTTTTCCATGAAGACCACCTCTAGCCAGACTTTTCCAGAAGGTAGATGAGTGTACCTGGGACCTACTGGTTTCTGTTAATTTTGTGCAGATGGCACTGCTGGACATCTACTGATGTTGAAGGGAAGTAAGTATGATGGAAGGAAGGAAGTATGATTTAATCTGCTGCATTCGGTTTCCGTGGCCAACCTCTGTGTCTACGGTCATCAGCATTGTCTGTTTCTTTGTGCTTCTTCAAAAGAGCTTGAACAGTACATCTTGAAACCACAGTCTGCTTTGAAATATTTGCCTTGAAGAGACCGGCTGATGCTTTATAACTACCTTGTGTCTTGTTGCTGTTTTCCCACAGCTGTTTCTGTTTCATTTAAAGAGGAAGTAAAGTCTTCCTGTGAAATTGTACCTACAGGTAAGTCTATAATAAGGCTTACATGTAGGTACTGTAAATATCTCCTAAACTTTCACCGTTTAGGATATATTTACTATATACTCCACCGCCAATGTCATCAGCGCATATGCCCTTAAGGAACATCCGATTGTGCCGTTTCTTCAGGGCCCTGTGCTGTGACCGGTGGCACCCGCACACATGCCTGGAAGAAACTCCTGGAAAAATGTCAGCAGTCTCAGTGGTGTGCTGGCGCCGCTGCAACAGCTTTGTTCCAAAGTTTTTTTTTGTTTTTTTTTAGAGTTTACAACCTCTTTAATGAATGTGTTTCAACCTACATGAAATTGATGATCATCTGCTTGGTATAATTGGTTAATCATACACCTGACTCTAATCCTGTAAAATCCTGTAAAATCCCTGACTTTGTGCATGTGTACAAAGTGTGCCAGTGTTAGAATTTATGTGGGTTTGAAGCTAAAAGGTAATCAGACAAAATATTGATTTGATTAAGGTTTTTCTTCTATTTGCTCACTTTGCATTTTGTAAATTGATTAAAATAAGCAATTAAAATGTATTTTTGAAAGTATTTATACTGTATAGCATGTATTCACCTGCCTAAAACCTTTGTCTATTACTGAATATGCATATGCAGGAAATACAGGAACAAAAAACACATTACGCTGGCCTGTATAAGAATTTATAAAAAATTTATTTTATTATTCCAGATACCAAACTCCCATAGGAAAAGTGTGAAATGTTTTGCTTAAACTGCAGTTACTTAAATTAAATCCTTCCTAGCATTGTGTCACTATAATCACTTTGATATGTGATATATTACTTTAATTAAATTGGTGGGTGGTAGAAGAGTTCTCTTGCTGGTACCCTTTTAATTTTTATACTAACAGTGTAGAGAGCACTCCACCATTAAAAATTAACTAAAGAGACATTAGAACAACGATCAAAGCAATATACATCTAATGAAAATGTAAATAATTTTTCATAACATACTAACAAGAACATCTAACAATACTAGATCTATGATGTCATAACATGCTGGTCCTTGCCCCTTTATCTATATTTCTAGAGATCCTTAGTATATTTGTATAAACATTAGAAATAAGCAAACCAATCAAATGTGGCTTCACTTGCAATTCATGTAAATCTCCAAATTCACTTTCACACTTATGAAAATTGGATGCAAGTTTCCCCGCATCCAATTCGCATGACAGGAGACTGTCACCAGTTCTCAATGGAGCCAGTTCACACAGCTCCAGGGTGGCTGCGTTCCGCATTGGAAAAGAGTCCTGTGCGTCTTTGGCTCTGTGAAAATTTGGACCCGATTCACACCTGAATCGGTAAACAGAAATGCACCAAACCCCCAGCTCGGACCTGCAGCCGCATCAGTGTGAAAGGGTTCTGTGGAATTGTAAGGCGTGTCTTGTGTGTGGTGGGAGGGGTCCTGGCTGAGACTAGATGGTTAGAGTATATGAAGGGCAAAATAGAGTAGTTTGTTGGAATTTATAACCAACAATGGAACAGTGTATTGCACAGTAAACAAAAACTCTTCTGCGTTATGGAAACTTATATGGTATGAAAAATGTGTGGATGTGTAGACAGCATCTATATATCAAAACACCCTACAAAGCATAAAAAACAAACAATATACGGGGGGCGTGGTTTGCCTTGGAAGAAGATGGCCGCTTAATCCCCAAGCTCCAGCCGACAGCAGTCACAGTTTATCCCCATTGGAGGATCAAATCGACCTGTGAGATCGCTCAACATGGAGACATCTTCCCGCAGCAACTATGCTTCCCGATCCCGCTCTCCCCAAGACACTAGTGGATGCCTAAGCCAGAGTATTACGGAGTTATTCCGGACTCAGGTGAGCAGCATGGCAGCGCCATCGCAGGGGTTCCCTCCACCCTCAGCCTCCCTCACCACTCATCTGCCAGCTACATGCCCGCCGCCAGCAGAGGGACCTGGCTCACAGCAACTCCTGAGCCTAAACGATCTCCGCTCTATAGCGGTGGACATCAAGGACACCCTCTCAGCAGCCATCTCAGATCTGTGGCATGACATACATGCTCTGGCAGGCAAAGTACAGGAGGTCGAACGTTCAGTAGACTCACATACTCCTCAGATGTATGATTTACAGCACCACATTGACGACCTGGACAATTATGGGAGAAGACACAATCTTAGGCTAAGAGGCCTCCCTGAAACGATCGACTCAGACCACTTGCTACCAACAGTAACAGGCCTGTTCAACAACCTGTCAGACAGACTCCTTACCACAGTGATTGAAATGAAACACATACAATGTGTCCTGAGAACACATGGTCGAGATTCAGACCCACCGCGGGAGATCCTCCGCAAAGCCCGCAACAGGATCCAGCTCTCTCATGGAGGCAATGACATAAAGATCTACCAAGACCTGTCAGCCATCACCTTGCAACACCAGAAATCTTCGTCCCCTACTAGAGATCCCAGAGGGATCCACTATAAATTCCCTTTCTCTCTAGCAGCAACGTCCCAAGGTCGCACAGACACACTGAGAGTTCCAGAAGATATCCGATCGTTCTGTGAGATACTCAATATACCTCTAATGGAAGTCCCAATCTGGTGTGCCGAATTCTGCTCTACAACCATGAGAACCCCACCATCCAGAAGAGCCCATGGAAGCACAAGACATGAGGTATTGTAGACACCGGTCTCCATCTTCAACAAGACCCCCTATCAATGTGCAGCGGGTAAGGGCACTGCGGGACATTAACGATCCTCCAAATACTCAGCAGACAAACCGGATAAGTATCAGCCTTTTCTACTGGTCTCCTTTATTTCTTTTATCTCTCTGTCCCCCTGATGTCGCATGAGGTCTGGCAACAGTCTATTACATCATGAGATTCTGCCATAGACCATATCCCCTTTTATTAAGTCAGCAGACACTACCCTACCCATTGCTCAGAAATCTATCAGAAAGTACACTGATCTCTACTCCACCTTCCCTGTCAGTGGAAGGATGCCCAAAAACCACCTCCACACTCCTGGAACTTGGCAAAATTAGGGGGTGAGATTTGTAAACACAAAATGCATGAAGAAGAACTTGAACTAACAAACCTTGCCCCTCCCCCTTTCCCATCCCCAATACCTATGTCCCTGGGAGTTTACTTCATGCTCTATATACAAAGAAAGACTACCCAAACGGGTATACTGGTTAGTACTGATCAGCAAAGCAAGCGTAAACTGAACTCCCAGCAAACTAGCCAACCTTCTTTACAGACCCAGAGATCTTTGCACTGTCAGACAACCACCTAGCCTCCATTTACCCTTAACTTATCCCCAGGCCACCTAGTATTTGCCATATGTTCTTCGTTTATACATTATTATGTGTGTTTTTTTTTCTCAAAGTTATATCTCTCTACATATGCTTATGTACTCTCCAGTGGATGGGTGACTCATGGGACTTGAGCGGTAACCACCCACTTACTGGCAGCTAGCTGATCATCCAAATCAGGTAGAGCTCACACACACCTAACCACATTTTACACAATCACTCTAGGTTACCCTAACAAGCTATAGCACACCCTGAGCTAACAAGCTTGCCAATTTACAAGCACAATTAACATTGCACAGAGCTGGGTCCCAGAAGTCACCCCTCCGCTCTCTGAATCACGTATAACATAGGTAATGGTGGGCTTATAGATGCAAAGGTGAATTTTAATATATTTTTTTCTCCTCGGAACCAAGTAGTAGTTCTCTTATAAGTACATCTACCGTATCAAAATATATCCGGAGGATTGATGGTCCTTCTTGGCATTAAGCTGACAATCTCATGGAGAGCAAAGAAACAACTGCCAGAAGCAGTCTTGTTAACATACTAGAGACCTCCACCACTATATTCTAGTGGTAATAAGCAAAATGGTGAGAGTAATGCCTCATACACAAGATAAGACTTTCTGCCAACAAAACCGTGGAAGTTTGTCCGAAGGGTGTTAGCTCAAACTTGTCTTGCACACACATGGTCACACAAATGTTAGCCAACAATTCCGAACGTTGTTACGTACTAGACATACTACATGGTTTTTCAGCACTTCGCCACCCTTTGGGCTCCTTCTGCTAATTGTGTAGAGGCATTTTACATTTAGCGCTTTTCAGTTCACGCTCATTTCGTGCTTCTCAGTTTGTTTCTCAATGGCCGTTTGTCAACCAGACATGTTGCGGAATTGGAGGAGATAACGTGTTATTTATTATTGGACTTGAAGTATTGCTTTGACATTATTTTTTTGGTTGAATAATGATTTGATTTGGTATATTTTCTATATTTTTGGATGCATAGAATGCACTTTTTGGTTAAGTTCTATTGGCAGATAGCATGTCTAATTTTTTTTTTTAATGCACAATAAAAAAAAAATTGTGTAGAATAATACTTGGCTATGTGTTTTACTTCAAATTACAGTTTTTGAGTAGGCAGTTACATTTTAAAAAATACAATGTAAAATTGACAAGGTACACTAACATAGTTGTATCTTTGATCTTATAAACTAGGGAATAATGGTGTTGTAATAACTTGCACAAATAACAAAAAAAAAAAAAAAAACATAATAATATTATTCTTAATATCACTAGGAAAAAAAAAGCCTTTGAAAATGTGTTTGCAATAACTTCATTAGTATCACCAGCAAAGCAGCTTAATTATTATCCCATTAAAGAAGAGAATTGTGCGCTGCATTTGGAGATTTCATAATTTGCCACGTCACGAATATTAATTCTCCATTACAAACGCTAGTTTACAAGACTGACTGCTTCTGCTTCAGAGCATGCGTGTTTGTACTTTGGACTTTTGTTTGACGGACTTGTGCACACACGATCGGAAAATCAGACAACACACATTTGTGGGCAGAAAATTTGAAAACATGCTAGCCAACATTTGTTGGCGGAATGTCCGACACCAATTGTCCGATGGAGCATACACACAGTCAGATTTTCCGACAACAGCCTGTCATCGAACATTTCCCATTGGATAGTCCAATCGTGTGTACGGGGCTTAAGTCTCAAAAAATATACCCTGCACAAATATCCATTTCCCTCTAAAACAAGGGCAACAATCACAGATACCCAAAAATAGAAAAAATCTTCAAAGTTTCCCCTCAGACAGTCAGTGGAAGATGAGAACGTGCAAATGGTGATAACAACTACTCCCTACCCCGTTGAACAACTACGGTCAGACCTAGACCCACTGACACTCAAGTAATGCCCTGAAGCATAATGCCACATCTCCCCACTACCATCTATCTAATTGCAGCAGCTCCGCTTCACAGGGTTACTGGGGAGTGATGATCTACCCAAGCTGACACTACTATGACAGAAGCGATTGCACACCCTGAGATAACAAATCTGTGATATCTAAGAGATCAGGTTGTCAGCTCTCTAACCCCCTGAAACAGAAATAGTTAGCACACTGTAAGAAGCATACCTTTCTCTATCATAAAGCATACAACCTCCCCAAAATCAAATTCAAAATCACCTCCTGTATGCCCCGCTTCCCCTCTAAGTCCTTAGCTATAACTTTGACCCCCATATCTTGACATCACAAGCTACCCATGCACTATATTCCAGCTTCTAGCGGTCTTGTCCCTCCCTATAACAAGATAGGGATGGAAGAAGACCCCTTATACTCCTCATCCATTAATATGTATGACAGCGTGATCTCTGACAACCACATGTTTTATCGGTTTACTTAATATATTATTTAAAGTAAGGTTGATAGAATTCAGTTGCCATACAGTTATGCATTTTGTTAGACTATGATGATATGTGCAGCCCACTCGACCCTAGTGGTCAGGTCACACTAAGCTAACCACTTCCCCTCATACACCTAAACCTCTTATTATACATACCTGCGAGTCCACCCGTCTACTCTGCCTGGATAGAACACCTTCATCTCTTCCATAATCCTAAAAACCACATACCAATGACACACCTAACATACACTGTGCGATACTTTCACTCACGCACCCTCTTCAGCACAGCCTCCCATACCACTCATCAATGATCTTTAAACGGCTGTCTGTAAGGAGAACTCACTTAAGTAACTAACCAACTCTTCTCCCAAACGTTCCCCCAATCAGTGGTAGACTGTTCCTTTAAGCCTTATCAACCACCCACTAGCTAGACCTTTCCCTTCAGTACCACTGTTCATCTCCAGCTAAAACATATAAATGGCTCCTCTGTTATCCAGACCTCACCCGGAGCCGGTGGTTTACTCAAACCTGCTTTCTAGTCAATGCCCATAGCCTTAAAAAAACAGAATTGTTCCCAACTTTTTATAACCAGGCGTAGGAATAAAGCCGACATAATCTTCCTCCAGGAGACACATTTTAATAAGAACTCATGAATTTCTACTATCCTAGGGTTTATCATGCCACCAACCACGATTCTAAGTCAAAAGGGGAATCTGTATTAATAGCTAAGCACTGTCTATTCCAACTATCAGACTCTCTAGCTGACAATTAGGGATGAACTGAACACCCGCCTGTTCGGTTCGCAAGCAGAACATGCAAACAGGCAAAAAATTTGGCAGAACACACGAACAGCGTTAAAGTCTATGGGACATGAACATGAATAATCAAAAGTGCTCATTTTAAAGGCTTATATGCAAGTTATTGTCATAAAAGTGTTTGGGGACCTGGGTCCTGCCCCAGGGGATATGAATCAATGCAAATATTTTTTTTTTTAAACTGACTTTTTTTCGGGAGCAGTGATTTTTTTTAATGCTTAAAATGAAACAATAAAAATGAAATATTCCTTTAAATATTGTCCCTGGGGGGTGTCTATAGTATGCCTGTAAGTGGCACATTTTTCCCGTGTTTAGAACAGTACCACAGCAAAATGACATTTCTAAAAGAAAAAATTGTCATTTAAAACTGATCGTGGCTGTAATGAATTGTCGGGTCTCGGCAATTTAGATAAAACTCATTGAAAAAAAGAGCATGGAATTCCCCCCAGTCCATTACCAGGCCCTTTGGGTCTGGTAAGAATATTAAGGGGAATTTTCCTAAGGGGAAAATCCATTCCAGACCCTTAACCGAGCATGCGACCTGGCAGGCCGCAGGAAAAGCTGAACTGTACCAGGCCACATGCCCTCAACATGGGGTAGCCTGATGCTGATGGGGACAAGGGCCTCATACCCACAACTCTTTCCCTTGACAAAAAAGTGTCAAAATGTTAAAAAAGACAAGACACAGCTTGGGTTTTTTTAATAAAGGACATGTCCAAAGCTGTGTCTTGTCTTTTTTAACATTTTGAATTTTTTTTGTGAAATGGTAGGTGTACCCCATTACCATTTCACACAGGGGATCCCCTTGTTAAAGGGGGCTTCCAGATTCTGATAAGCCCCCCGCTCACAGACCCCCACAACCACCGGGCAAGGGTTGTGGGGATGAGGCCCTTGTCCCCATCAACATGGGGACAAGGTGCTTTGGGGGGCATGTGGCCTGGTATGGTTCAGGAGGGGGGGCACTCTCTCATCCCCCCTCTTTTTCTGCGGCCTTCCAGGTTGCATGCTTGGATAAGGGTCTGGTATGGATTTTGGGGGGACCCCTACACCATTATTTTTTTAAATTTTGGTTTGGGGTTCACCTTAATATTCATACCAGACCCAAAGGGCCTGGTAATGAACTGGGGGCGGGATCCCATGCTCTTTTTCTCAATGAGTTTTATCTATATTGCCGAGACCCAACAATTTATTACAGCCGCGATCAGTTTTAAATAACAATTTTTCCTTTAGAAATTTCATTTTGCCCGGGTACTGTTCTAAACACAGGAAAAATATGCCACTTTACAGGCATACTATAGACCACCCCCAGGCACAATATTTAAAGGAATATTTCATTTTAAGCATTGAAAAAATCACTGCTCTTGAAAAAACTTCAGTTTTTAGATTTTTTTTGTATTGATACATGTCCCTTGGGGCAGGACCAAGGTCCTCAAACACTTTTTATGACAACAATTGCAAATAATAGCCTTTAAAATTAGCACTTTTGATTTTTCATGTTAGTGTCCCATAGACTTTAACAGTGTTCCAGCAGCTTTCAAATTTGCTGCGAACACTGCATATTGTTCGCTATTCGATGAGCAGGTGAACACCCAATGTTCGAGTCAAACTTATGTTCGACTCGAACATCGGGCTCATCCCTACTGACAATGAAGCTAGGATACCTCTTCTTGAAGGGGTCCTACCTTGGCAAGCCCATAAACCTTGCTAACATTTATGCTCCACCAGGTCACCATTTTCTGACATGACACTAACATTGTCAACATTCCATGAAGGCATCTTGATTCTAGGGGGGCGACTTCAATGTTGCTCTAAACCCCCTACAAGACACGGCTCGTCCTCCCTGCCATTAAAAGCCTTACGAGCCATCAAAGAACAACTTTGTGTCCTCTCACTATGCGACTCCTGGTGCACCCTAAACCCTAATGGAAGGGTTTTTAATTTTTACTCGACCCCACTCCAGAGTTGTTCCAGGGTTGATTATGTTTATCTCTCAGAGAGATTTACCAATGCTCCACCAAGCATCTATAGACCCGATGGTTATATCGGATCATCATCCGTTCTCTATTTCTTTGAAAATCTCTACTGCTCTTACCCACAAACATGGAGATTGGACCCCTCCTTGCTCACAGACACTACCATTGTTAACGAAATTACAAAACGTTTTAATCAATATTTTATAGAAATTCCCCAGATAGATCTCCATTAACACGATAGGAAGCGCAGAAATGTGTAATTAGGGGTGTACTAATTTCAGCCAATGCCAGACATAAACGAGAAAGGCAAAGACGCAAAGAGCTGACCACACATATCCATTACCTAGAACAAGCTCAAAAACAAATCGCAAGCAATAACCACCCTACAGGATCTTCTCCAGGCTAGAGCAGATCTTTTAGAGGAACTCTGCAAAAAGATAAAATGCAATTAAATCTTAGCTCAAAATTTTTTCTTCAGATTTGGAGATAAATCTACGAGCCAAGAAAGTAGCCACAACAATCCATTCCCTAACAGATCCTTCGGGACTCAAACTCACCTCCAACTCGGATCTCGACAATCAATTACTATTACTCCCAACTTTATAACAGGAGAGGAAATCAAGGCTGCATTTAAACAAATGAAGCCAGGGAAAAGCCCGGCCCAGACGGACTAACAGTGGGTTATTACAAAACTTTCACAAAATTTCTCATATCCCACTTTCTGTCTGCCTTTAACTCTTTATCTTCCCACAACCAAAACTCCCACGACCTACTAACAGCACATATAACAGTCACCCCCCAAACCAGGAAAGGACCCCACACTATAGGCCAATATCGCTTCTAAATGTAGACTTAAAACTTTTTCCCAAAACCCTTGCCAATGGCCTTTTACCCCTACTACCACAACTGATATCCCTTGATTGAGTAGGTTTCATTCTAGGTAGGGACAATACCCTCAGAGCGATCAACATCCAACACTGACTTACATCATCCCATAAAACCGGCTTTTTGCTTTCACTTTGACGCAGAGAAGGCATTCAATAAAATGGCTTAGGACTTCATGAACGAAAACCCTCAAGGCAATTGGCCTGGGGGACCGAATGCTACACTTTGTCCAAGCTCTCTACTCCGCTTCCACAGCAAGAGGCAAGAGTACAAATCAACGGCCACCTATCGAATGCCTTCTCAATATCAAACAGCACACATCAGGGCTGTCCTTTTTCCCCTCTAATCTTTGTCCTAACCCTCAAACCTCTACTGCGCCACATTAGAATGAATCCCGATATTAAAGGCATCACGATTGCTTCACAAGCCCTCAAACTGGTGGCTTTTGCTGTTCCTATCAGAACACCTTATCACAGACCCAAATCTTCTTAAAGATTTTGCCTCCTTTAAATCCATGACAAACTTACAAATAAACTTTTCAAAATCACACGCCCTTAACATCTCTCTAGCTCAGGACTTACTCAGACAATGCTGAGCTTATTTTCCATTTAAATTAAAACACAAGATGCAATAACTTATCTTGGCATCCAACTACCTGCCAAACTGTCGGACCTGTATGCCAAGAATTATCTCCCAACTCTCCAGAAAATACAAAGTGACCTTAAGGCATGGTCCACAGGCATCTTTTCTTGGTTTGGGAGAGCCACAATTTTAAAAATGAATATCCTCCCCAGAATATTATATCTTACAAACCATACCAATAAAAACACAGCCGTAATTCTTCTCGTCCTATCGAAGAGAATGGACATTCTTCCTTTGGGGGAAATCACAACCCAGACTGAATCACAATTCCCTGACAGTCCCAAAATTGAAAAGAGGATTAGACCTCCCGGATATCAAAAAATACTATTTAGGATACCAACTAACAAGAGCAGTAGACTGGAACATACACTCGCAAATTCACAAGGGCTCAATCAATGTCTCAACTCAAGAAAACGGCTACAAAATTTCCTCCAGATGGTATAGGACCCCACTCAGAATACACAAATTTACTCCCTCTATCTCCCCCAACTACTGGCGATGCAACGAATAATTGGGCTTGCTCCTACATATATGGTGGGCATGCCCGTTAATCCACACATTTTGGAAAGAAGTCCTCCACAGACTCACATGCAAAATCTCCACCCTTCTACTGGACTACTCTCCAGCCCAATTATTACTACATCACTCGTCCATCCCAAAATCAAAATACTTTCACTTCCTGGCAATGCATCTCATTAACATGGCGAAACTATGCATACCATCCCATTTGCACTCTCAGGACCCCCTAACACACAAGAATGTTTCAAACGAATAAAAAAAAAAAAAAATGACAGACATGGAGGAACCCTAATGCCGCGTACACACAGCCAGAATTTCCGATGGAAACAGTCCGATGGGAGCATTTCATCAGATTTTCCAACCATGTGTATGCCCATCGGTCTTTTTCTGTCGGCATTTCCGACGGACTTTAGATTGAGAGCCTGTTATTAATTTTTCCGACAGAAAAACTTTCTAATGGAAATTCCGATCGTGTGTATGCAATTCTGACACGCAAAATTCGGATGCATGCTCGGAAACAATTTGATGCATGCTTGGAACCATTAAACTTCCCTTTTTTTAGTGCCATTGAACGTGTTGTATGTTGCGGTGTTATTGACCGTCGGAATTCGGTTTGACCGTGTCTAGGCAAGACAGTTTGAGCGAAATTCCGTCGGAGTTCCGACAGGAAAACCAACAGAGCTTTTTCCAACGAGAATTCCGTTTGTGTGTACGTGGCATAAGTTCAGAATGACTTGGTCATGCTGGCAACACTTCAAAATGACAGATTATACTAAACACTAAAACTAATCTCACAAGAATACACTCCTAGTCAGAGGATGAGAGGGCAGGCAGGCACCCCCCCCCCACACACTCCTCTCTCCCATAACCGTGGAACCCAATCTTCTCCCCCAATCCCCCTCCTCATCTCTCCAGCCAATCCCTCCAGCCAATCCCCTCCCTCTCCCCCCTCTTCCCCCCAGAGTCATTCTCCCCTTCCAGGTCTTCTTCCCCTCCCACTCTAAAAGCCCCCTCTCAGTCTGTGTATCCCCACAGTTTCCTCATCCCGGCAATACCCCCGTGAATCCTAACACACAATAACTCTATACACGCATTCCTGTGAAGACACAATCACAAGCATCTTCATGCCATACTCCCTGCAAGCAACTTTCAACATTTGAACACTAAAGCCATACACACCAATTATGGATGAACATCAGTTGACTCCCATACTCTTCACTCAAAGATACTTTGTTCAGCTGGCACAATTACATAGCAAGCTTCAACTTGAATGTTTAGTATGACAAAATCCCACTTTTAATAATTAGTGTCACCACAATACCTTTAATGGTGTGTCCTCTTCTCATCCACGTTTGAGTTTGTTATTGTTGGATACGACAGAGACACTGTAACCACTGTATCTACAGTGTATTATTTTGTATTTTGGACTACAAAACACTGCTATTAATGTCACTTACTTCAATTTCTGTATTTTCATTTGTCAAATAAAGCTTTTGGAAAAAAATTTAAATAAATATACAGCGCTGAAAAGCATATAATACATGTTAAACAAAAAAGAATTGCGCTAGGTGAAAAAAAAGGGGGCAAACAATTAAAATAGTGAATAATTGTATATGATATAAGGAGTATATGAAAATATCGTGAAGATAGTCCTGAAGCTGGACACTAAATAACCCCGGTATAGGGCACAAAATAATATATACAAAAGAAAAGTGCAGCGCTGGATAGTGTACAATGTATACAGAAGTAAACAAAAATTACAATGTATACAAAAATATAATAATATAAAATGTATACAAAAATAAACCACAATAGTGAAGGTGGGTACATATGATCAAAAAGAACCAATCATCAAGATTTTGAATAAGTTTATATATAAAAAGTCCGAGTGATCAACGTGTGTAAATAAATCTGAAAATCATATAAACAATATCCAAAAAGGCGTTCCTGAATGTGCTTGAGACTTGAACTTGCAACCTGTCACCGCCACCACAGATGTGACCGCCCTGAATAAGGGCGGTCACAGGCTTTCTGGTAAGCCTCCCCTCTTATTACATCTGTGGTGGCGGTGACGGGTTGCACGTTCAAGTCTCAAGCACATTCAGGAACGCACTTTTGGATATAGTTTATATGATTTTCAGATTTATTTACACACGTTTGATCACTCAGACTTTTTATATATGAACTTATTCAAAATCTTGATGATTGGTTCTTTTTGATCATATATACCCACCTTCACTATTGTGGTTTATTTTTGTATACATTTTATATTATTATATTTTTGTATACATTGTAATTTTTGTTTACTTCTGTGTACATTGTACACCATCCAGCGCTGCACTTTTCTTTTGTATATATAATACATGTGTCAAATACTTATAAATGTGATATAACATACATCAAGTACAATCAATATTGTCAGAACATTTGGGGTTAAAAAAAGTTATATTCATATATATATATATATATATATATATATATATATATATATATATATATATATATATATATATATATATATATATATATATAGGCCTTTCTATCATGTATATTTTTCATGAATGCTTTGAGCAGAACCAAATCTTGTAACATGGAGTTTCTTTTTAGAGGTTAATTTGAGTTCACTGTCTTTAAAGAAGACATTGTTTTCTGTTCCACAAAGAGTCTGGTTGTGCCATCTCCCAGGTTATAATTCAAAGGTTTGAACACTTGTTTATTTAACCACTTCAGCCCCGGACCATTTGGCAGCCAAAGGACCAGAGGTCTTTTTTCAATTTCGCACTGCACTGCTTTAACTGGTAATTGCGCGGTCATGCAATGTTGTACCGAAACGAAATTGGCGTCCTTTTCTTCCCACAAATAGAGCTTTATTTTGACAAAAAAAAATAAAAATTTAATGGGCTCAACATTGCTCTCAGCAAATAGCTTGGGGTGTCTACTTTCCAAAATGGGGTCATTTGGGGGGGGGTTTGAACTGTCCTGGCATTTTATGCACAACATTTAGAAGCCTATGTCACACGTCACCCACTCTTCTAACCACTTGTAGACAAAGCCTTTTCTGACACTTTTTGTTTACATGAAAACATATTTTTTTTTGGCAAGAAAATTACGTTGAACCCCCAAACACTATATATATTGTTAAAGCAAAGGCCCTACAGATTAAAATGGTGGGTGTTGCATTTTTTTTTTTCCACACAGTATTTGCGCAGCGATTTTTCAAACGCATTTTTTGTGGAAAAAATAAACTTTTTTTTATTTTAATGCACTAAAACACACTACATTGCTCAAATTTTTGATGAAATAAAAAATATGATCTTAGGCCGAGTACATGGATACCAAACAGGACATGCTTTGAAATTGCGCACAAACACGCAGTGGCGACAAACTACATACATTTTTAAAAGCCTTTAAAAGCCTTTACATGATACCACATTAGATTCACGGAGGAGGTCTACTGCTAAAATTACTGCCCTCGATCTGACCTTCGTGGTGATACCTCACATGCATGGTGCAATTGCTGTTTACGTATGACGCCAGACCAACGCTTGTGTTCGCCTTTGCGCAAGAGAAGGGGGGGCAGGGGTGCTTTTTTTTTTTTTTTTAATTTTTTTTATTTATTTAGCTTTTTTATTTTATTTTAAAACTGTTCCCTCCATTTTTTTCTTTTGTTATCATTTTTATTGTTATCTCACGGAATGTAAACATCCCCTATGATAGCAATAGGCAGTGACAGGTACTCTTTTTTTTGAAAAAATTGGGGTCTGTTAGACCCTATATCTTTCCTCTGCCCTCAAAGCATCTGACCACACCAAGATCGGTGTGATAAAACGCTTTCCCAATTTCCCAATGGCGCGGTTTATATCCGGGAGGGGGGACATTCCCTCCCACTGCTTGTAAAAGCAGTCTAGAGGCTAATTACCCGCTAGAATTGCTTTTACATGAAAGCCGATCACTGGCTGAAAAGAATGATACCAAGATGATACCTAAACCTGCAGGCATCATTCTGGTATAACCATTCAAAGTCCAGCAACATACTGGACATATATTGTAATCTTTATTTTTCATGCAGCCTCTTGGCTGAACGAAAAAAAGAGATTGATTGGTGGGTATGCCCACCATTAGAATACCACCCTTCATCCACCCACTTCTAATGATGGGCATACATGCACCATTTATATATGCCGAAGCATGGGGGCATCCTCCCACAAAAGTTATGCCATGTACACACGGTTGCACTTTTCCACGGGGCAAGGCTCCGTCGGAATTTCGACCGTATGTACGCAGCATTAGGAGCCAATCGCTCCTCCGCCCCTGCTGCCCCCATGCTTCGGCATATATGCTCTTTTTTTTAACTGTGGTGGTGAAATCACCTCCTACAGTGTTGGAGTCGCGTCTTTATGTATCGTGGGAGCAAACACTGTTGCTGTCAAGATAAATAAATCCGCGCTGCAACTGAATGGCGCACCTGAAAACAAAAAAATGGTTAACACTAAAACACAGTAAACAAAATTACATACCTGAAAAGCAAGCATGATAAAACATAATAAAACATTGCAGAATAGAATGGAGTAAAAAAAGAGCAACAATAGAGAGAGAACAATAAAACGACAACTATTTTTTTATTTTTTTGAGATTTACAGGTAAAAAAGCTCCTGACTGTTAGCGACTGAATCAAAACGCTACCACAAAAAAACTGTTAGCGATCGCAGGGATCGGGCCTGACTCTGCGAACGCTGCAGTTATGTGTGCTTAGTGTTTTGTAAGTGACAGTGATCGATCGATACTGCACTTGGGTGGGCTGCGCTGGGCTGGGCGGAGGGGGAAAACGCAGGTGCTAGCAGGTATCTGGGCTGATGCCGATAACAATGCGTTTTTTTGGAACCCTAAACTGCTGGGACGCTAGTATAGATCTGATCAGATCAGATATTGATCTGTTCAGATACTGTACCACTAAGGGAGGTGTATGCTTTGTGCGTGGGTGTTTGCGGTGCTGGCACTAACCTGGGGCGACGCAGACCTTATTTGACCCTAAAACCTAATTGATATCACCCGCCGGGCGATCAGGGGGTTAAAACCGTTATTGGGTAATAAATGGCGGGTGCCCTGACAGTATAAAAAACAAACTATCTAACCAGCGTCACCCGTAACAGTTATACGGTGATCACTGGTGAAAGGGTTAACTAGGGCAATCAGGGGGTTAAAACCTTTATTAGGTATTATATGGGGGTACCTGACGCTATATAAAAACCTGACGGGGGACCTAAATAACTAACTGGCTAACCAGCGTCACCAGTGACAGTTATACTGTGATCACTGGTGAAAGAGTTAACTCTAGGGGCAATCAGGGGGTTAAAACCTTTATTTAGGTTGTAATATGGGGGTACCTGGCCTATAAACCTATTTATGAACCTATATAAACCTGGCGGTTACCTAAAAAAAAAAAACTGGCTACCTAGCGGCACCAGTGACACTAATGCAGCGATTAGAAAAACGATCGCTTAGTGACACTGGCAAAAGGGGGTGAAAGGGTTAACTAGGGGCAATCAGGGGGTTAAAACCTTTATTTAGGTTGTAATATGGGGGTACCTGACCTATAAACCTATTTATGAACCTATATAAACATGGCGGTTAACCTAAAAAAAAACTGGTTACCTAGCGACACTAATGCAGCGATCAGAAAAACGATCGCTTAGTGACACTGGCAAAAGGGGGTGAAAGGGTTAACTAGGGGCAATCAGGGGGTTAAAACCTTTATTAGGTAATATATGGGGGTACCTGACACTATATAAAAACCTGACGGGGAACCTAAATAACGAAATAACTAACTGGCTAACCAGCGTCACCAGTGACAGTTATACTGTGATCACTGGTGAAAGGGTTAACTCTAGGGGCAATCAGGGGGTTAAAACCTTTATTTAGGTTGTAATATGGGGGTACCTGACCTATAAACCTATTTATGAACCTATATAAACATGGCGGTTACCTAAAAAAAAAAAAATGGTTACCTAGCGACACCAGTGACACATACAGCGATCAGAAAAACGATCGCTTAGTGACACTGGCAAAAGGGGGTGAAAGGGTTACCTGGGGGGCAATCAAGGGGTTAAACCTTTATTAGGGGGGGGTGGGGGGCTACCTTGGACCTAAAACTAACTGCACTGACAGTTATTACAGTCACACTGACACTAAATGCAGTGATCAGTAAATAAATGATCACTGCAATTAGTGACACTGTGACTGGGGGGGGAGGGGGTGATTTGGGGGGTGATCTGGGGGTGACAGGGGGGTGGAATATGTGCCTATGTGTACTGGTGTCAGTGTACTGTTGGTGCACTAACCTTTACATGTTGTCTCCTCGGCGTTCCGGTCACATAGACCGGCGCACCGAGTGTGACATCACTTCCTCTGCCTGTGTTTTGATTGACACAGACAGAGGAAGCATCTGATTCGCCAGGAGCGATCGCGAGGGGGTGGCCAGAAACCACTGGCCGTCCCCTCATCCCGGATCGCTCCTGAAGCGATCCCGACCGTCCCCGCCGGCCGGGGGGGGTCCGATCGGACCCCCCACGCGCCTGAAGAATGGCACGTACAGGTACGTGATTCTGCCTGTACGTGCCATTCTGCCAACGTATATGTACATGGGGCGGTCGGGAAGTGGTTAACTAAGATAAGGGGAGATTCTACAGACGAAACCTAAATGGTATTTCCAGAATTGAGCCACAGAAGGAGGGCTTATTCACAATTCCTATTGTATTGTATTTTAAATTATGTTTTCTTTTATAATATGTTTATAGTATATATGTATTAATTATTCATTTATAAACCTGTTCACATATATACTATTATTATAAGGTTGCGAGTGTGAGATCCTATGAAGAGTTTGTTATTGTATTGGCATGAAAGTATAATGCCCCGTACACACGGTCGGAAATTCCGACCACAAAATCCGTCAGATTTTTTCCGACGGATTTTGTCCGACACTGGTGATGCATACACACGGTCGGACAAAGTTGTCGGAAAATCCGATCATTCTGAACGTGGTGACGTTCGTTGCGTACGACAGGACTACGTAGAGGCTAGTAGCCAATAGCTTTGGTCTTGTAATGTGATCTGAGCATGCGTGGCACTTTGTTTTCGCTACACATGATCGGAAAAAGTCCGATAGGACTTTGTTGTCGGAAAATTTGAGAGCAGGATCTCAAACTTTTTCCGTCGGAAATTCTGACGGAAAAAGTCTGATGGAGCCCACACATGGTCGGAATTTCCGACAACATGGTCCGATAGGACATTTTCCGTCGGAAAATCCGACCGTGTGTACGGGGCATTAGAAGCTGTACTTGTGAGGTGGTAATTCAAAGAATGACTTCACTTTCATGGCATTTACAGGTCTCAGTTAATTGTATGGGGTGGATTTTCCCAAGTCATATATTTTAAGGAACGCCACAGTGTCTAGAGGAAATTGACACATGTTGGACAGCATTAGACAATTAATGGTGTTTTGCTAAGCCGAGGTGAGAAGGTAATGTCAATCACATTTAAAGTAATTTCTGATACAACACTGCCCCTAAGCGCCCGTACACATGGTCGGAAATTCCGTACGGATTTTGTCCGAAACTGGTGTTGCATACACATAGTCGGACAAAGTTGTCTGAAAATCCGATCATTCCGAATGTGGTGACGTTCGTTGCGTACGACGGAACTACGTAGAGGCTAGTAGCCAATAGCTTTGGTCTCATAGTTTGATCTGAGCATGCGTGACACTTTGTCCGTCGGAATTCTCTACACACGATCGGAAAAAGTCGGATTTTGTTGTCGGAAAATTTGAGAGCAGGATCTCAAATTTTTTCGAAAGTCCGATGGAGCCCACACACGGGCGGATTTTCCGACAACATGGTCCGATCGGACATTTTCCGTCTGAATTTCCGACAGTGTGTACATACACGGTTTTATTTGTCTTTAAAAATCTAAAAGCCAACATTTGTAAAATGGTTTTATCAAGATGTGTAAAATACATTCACTCTAAATGTAACATAAGTCTTGAAAGATGATCAAGCTGTGTACAATATGACATTTATTTAGTGCACCTTTAAGAGCGTAAGTTTTAAGGTCTGTTGGGTTTGAGAAAAGATCACATCATAGGTTTAAAGTAAACAGATTGTTTACCTAAGTCCGTAGTCACAGAAGATATTTCACAAGTTACCAGGTCTTAAATATACCCAGTTATTTTAAAATTGAAATATGGTATTTTGTTATAAGAACTTGAATAATAGAAATGTAAATAATATTATCTTTATCATCATTTATTCTGATATGTAGAAGTACTGTATATCCATTTATTTGTTTTTATCACAAAATATACCTGATATTATTTTGCACTGTATTTTTAGTTAATAAATATATATTTTTAAGCAATATCATTTGTATCACTTGTCTTCAAAATAGCACGGATAAACAAACTTGAATTTCTTGTTGGTATTGGTAGAAAATTGTAAATCTCCCAAATCAAAGATTTGCATATTTTCATAATTACAATACATTTTTAATATTTCAGTATAAACATTCTGACAATATATAACAAAATTCAAAATTCCAAAAGTGATCATATGCCCTAAAAATATCAAATGGTGAAAGGACTAGAGGTTCCCATCACCAATCTCAATATGCAAGCAAATAAAATAAGCCCAATGGTGAACTGCCATCACCCGTGATTCTTCCAAATCATAGGAATTTCAAAATTTGTGCCCTTCACCGCACTTAGGAACTGCACTTAGAGCTCATGCCTTTCCTTTTACAGATAAGGTAAATACAGCTTGTATGTCTCCAAGTCGTCCTGTGCTCCCAGAGACTTGCCCTTTAAAAACTTGTTAATCTTCCTCCAGCTCCACATTCAACCTCAGGTGGACATCAGCATAATAAAGAGTAACTCACGTAGTATCAAACATCCCATTAAATGTATTCAACACCATCAAATTTACTTACATAAGAGTGAAGTAAACAGCAAGTAAAAGTAAATAATCCAAGGTACAGATAGGATCGGCACATAGGAGAAAGTGTACTGCCGGCACAGCTCTACTGGCTCAATGCACAGTAACATCCAGCCAGGCTCCCAGTGTTAGGCTCTGCCCCTACATACATTTTGTGCATACCACTTTCTCAAGGGGACATTTAAATGTTGTTATTTATTGTACTTGATATATGTTATATCGCATTTATAAGTATTTGAGGCATGTATTATATACTTTCAGCGCTGTATAATTTTTTGTTATTTATGCTGTGTATTGGAGAAGCCTATAATGGATCAAAGAAGGCAAAATTACGATCTATTTGCACCCCGTTTCACATGGTCATATGATCACATCCTGTCATATGGTGAAGAAATAGGGAAAGATTGGGAAACCCCAGGCTACTGCTCATAAATGTACCAGAACCGTGATCATGCTAAACCCCTTCTTGCTGATAAGTCTTGCTTTCTTGTAGTTGGTCCAGCAAAAATGTGTGAGAAAGGTACCTTATACACCCATCATTTCAGGAGAAATGGCAGTTTATGCATCACCCAGTAGGATCCTGTTATAGCCTAGTTACAATGACATGCTCTCCATGTTGTTAATAAAACAAAAGGGCCAATATTGAACTACTTCAGCCCCTGAAGGTTTCACCCCCTTACCCCCTTCCTGACAAGAGCATTTTTTGAAATTTGGCACTGCACTATTTTAACTGGTAATTGCGCGTTCATGCAACACTGTACCCAAACAAAATGTATGTCCTTTTTTTCCCACAAATAGAGCTTTCTTTTGGTGGTATTGGATCACCTCTGCGGTTTTAATTTTTTTGCTCTATAAAAAAAAAAAAGACCGACAATTAAAAAAATATATATATTTTTTTACTTTCTGCTATAAAACGTATCCAATAAAAAAAATTAATTTCTTCATCAATTTAGGTCAATATGTATTCTTCTACATGTTTTGAGTAAAAAAAATCCCAATAATCCCAGTAAGCAAAAGTTATTGCGGCCACAAACTGTGGGATGTATTTATGGAATTTTTATTTTTTACTAGTAATGGCGGTGATCAGTGATTTTTAGCAGTACTGCGACATTGCAGCAGACAAATTTGACACTAAGTGACACTTTATGAGGACCAGTGACACCAATACAGTGACCAGTGCTAAAAAAAAAAGAAAACAAAAAGCACTGTCATTGTACTAATGACACTTGCAGGAAAGGGGGTTAATATCAGGGGTGATCAAAGGGTTCAATGTGCTCCTAGGGCAGTGATGGCACACCTTGGCACCCCAGATGTTTTGGAACTACATTCCCCACGATGCTCATTCACTCTGCAGTGTAGTTGAGCATCATGGGAAATATAGTTCCAAAACATCTTGGGTGCCAAGGTTTGCCATCACTGTCCTAGGGAATGCTTGCCATCTGTCTGGTGGATGCTTTGACTGGGGGAAGAGATAGATCTGCGTTCCTGCTTAGCAGAAACACAAGAGCTCTATGTTCCACCTGACAGAACACCATTCTGTCTCTCTCGGGACAGATCCCCGATTGCCGACAAACATCGGGTCCACCCGTGCCCCAGACCTGGAAGAAGCCGCAGCGTACAGGTACATTGTTTCGCGCAGCTGGGGTGCATTGCCGCAGTAAATGTGTGGTGGGCAGTTCGGAACTGGTTAAAGCGTAACTCCACTTTTGTTGAGAAAAAAACACTCCCCTCTTGGTGATCTATGTACATTGCAAGGATTATAACAACCTTTGTTAAAGATTCCTATCTTTTGTTATTCTGAAGAAATCCATCTGTGTTTCTCTGTGCCCATGTGCGAAAATGAATCTAACGAGAGTGGTTTCATAATTATGAATCAGCTTTGGCACCTGCAGAGTAGACATGGGAACTGTCAAAAAATTAGTTTCGTTTCGTTTCGTCCCGTTTCGTATATAAAAAAAAAAAAAAAGTACGTAGGGGTCCCCCCAAATTCAATAACCAGGCCCTTCAGGTCTGGTATGGCTATTAAGGGGGACCCCAGCCAAAAAACAAAATGGCGTGGGGTCCCCCCCAAATATCCATACCAGACCCTTCAGGTCTGGGATGGATTTTAAGGGGAACCCCGGCCAAAAAAAAAATAAAAAAAAAAAATGGCGTGGGGTCCCCCTCAAAATCCATACCAGACCCTTTATCCGAGCACGCAACCTGGCAGGCCGCAGGAAAGGAGGGGGGACGAGAGCGGCCCCCCCTCCCGCCTGAACCGTACCAGGCCACATGCCCTCAACATTGGGAGGGTGCTTTGGGGTCCCCCCCAAAGCACCTTGTCCCCATGTTGATGAGGACAAGGGCCTCATCCCCACAACCCTGGCCGGTGGTTGTGGGGGTCTGCGGGCGGGGGGCTTATCGGAATCTGGAAGCCCCCTTTAACAAGGGGACCCCCAGATCCCGGCCACCCCCCTGTGTGAAATGGTAAGGGGGTACAAAAGTACCCCTACCATTTCACCAAAAAAGTGGCAAAAATGGTAAAAATGACAGGAGACAGTCTTTGACAATTCCTTTATTAAAATCTTCTTTCTTCTGGTCTTCCTTTCTTCATCTTCTCCTTCCGTCATCTTCTTCCATCTTCTTCTTCCTTCGATTCGCTTCTTCTTCCTCCGGTCTTCTCGTCCTTCTCGTCCGGCGACGTCCTTCTCGTCCGGCATCGTCGTCTCTTCTCGCAGGCCGCTCCTCGCAATGGGAGGCTCCCGCTCTGTGAGGCTCCGCTCCGGGTGACAGGTCTTTTATAACGAAGGCACCTGGTGACCCCGCCCCCTCTGACGCACGGGGACGTCATGTGGAATTCCCTATGGCTTTCCCCATGACGTCAGAGGGGGGGCGGGGTCACCAGGTGCCTTCGTTATAAAACACCTGTCACCCGGAGCGGAGCCTCACAGAGCGGGAGCCTCCCATTGCGAGGAGCGGCCTGCGAGAAGAGACGACGATGCCGGACGAGAAGGACGACGCCGGACGAGAAGGACGAGAAGACCGGAGGAAGAAGAAGCGAATCGAAGGAAGAAGATGGAAGAAGATGACGGAAGGAGAAGATGAAGAAAGAAGAAAGAAGATTTTAATAAAGGAATTGTCAAAGACCGTCTCCTGTCATTTTTACAATTTTTGCCACTTTTTTGGTGAAATGGTAGGGGTACTTTTGTACCCCCTTACCAATTCACACAGGGGGGGGGGCCGGATCTGGGGGTCCCCTTGTTAAAGGGGGCTTCCAGATTCCGATAAGCCCCCCGCCCGCAGACCCCCACAACCACCGGGCACGGTTGTGGGGAAGAGGCCCTTGTCCTCATCAACATGGGGACAAGGTGCTTTGGGGGTCTCAGACCCCCAAAGCATCCTCCCAATGTTGAGGGCATGTGGCCTGGTACGGTTCAGGCGGGAGGGGGGGCGCTCTCGTCCCTCCCTCCTTTCCTGCAGCCTGCCAGGTTGCGTGCTCGGATAAAGGGTCTGGTATGGATTTTATGGGGGACCCCACGCCATTTTTTTTGGCTAGGGTTTCCCTTAAAATCCATCCCAGACCTCTGGGGTCTGATATGGATTTTGAGGGGGACCCTACGCCATTTTTTTTTTATTTTTTTGGCTGGGGTCCCCCTTAATATCCATCCCACACCTGAAGGGCCTGGTTATTGAATTTAGGGGGACCCCTACGCATTTTTTTATCAATGACTTCAATGAATGACTGTTCTCTGTATTACGGATCCAACAATTCATTTGCCGGCAATAGCTGCGAGTGATTTTAAATAGTTTTTTTTTCCTGCAAAAATGACACTGCAGGAACAGTTCTCTATATTAGATATACTGAATCTCGAAGCATTCGAACATTCGAAGCATTCGTTATATCCGCTATTATAATTTCTTTCATGTTAGTTGAAATTACATATTTGTTAGTTGTTGTATTCGAATTGTTCTCTGTATTACGGGAATCGGCAATTAGCCGCGAGTGATTTTAAATATTTTTTTTTCCTGCAAAAAATGACACATTGTACAGAGAGAGTTCTAAGCATGGGAAACATGACCCCTTCATAGATACTATATACTCTATAGTATGTCTATGAATGGGGTCATGTTTCCCGTGTTTAGAACTGTACAATGTGTCATTTTTGCAGGAAAAAAAGACATTTAAAATCCCTCGCGGCTAATTGCTGATTCCCGTAATACAGAGAACAATTCGAATACAACAACTAACAAATATGTAATTTCAACTAACATGAAAGAAATTATAATAGCGGATATAACGAATGCTTCGAATGCTTCGAGATTCAGTATATCTAATATAGAGAAATGTTCCTGCAGTGTCATTTTTGCAGGAAACAAAACTATTTAAAATCACTCGCAGCTATTGCCGGCAAATGAATTGTCGGATCCGTAATACAGAGAACAGTCATTCATTGAAGTCATTGATAAAAAAAAGCGTAGGGGTCCCCCAAATTCAATAGCCAGGCCCTTCAGGTCTGGGATGGATATTAAGGGGGACCCCAGCCAAAAAAATAAAAAATAAATGGCGTAGGGTCCCCCTCAAAATCCATATCAGACCCTTGAGGTCTGGGATGGATTTTAAGGGGAACCCTAGCCAAAAAAATGGCGTGGGGTCCCCCATAAAATCCATACCAGACCCTTATCCGAGCACGCAACCTGGCAGGCCGCAGGAAAGGAGGGGGGGGACGAGAGTGGCCAACAAGGGGACCCCCAGATCCCGCCCCCCCCTGTGTGAAATGGTAAAAATGACAGGAGACAGTCTTTGACAATTCCCTTATTAAAATCTTCTTTCTTCTTTCTTCATCCTTCGGTTTCTTCATCTTCTCCTTCCGGCATCTTCTTCCATCTTCTTCCTTCGATTCGCTTCTTCTTCCTCCGGTCTTCTCGTCCTTCTCGTCCGGCGTCGTCCTTCTCGTCCGGCATCGTCGTCTCTTCTCGCAGGCCGCTCCTCGCAATGGGAGGCTCCCGCTCTGTGAGGCTCCGCTCCGGGTGACAGGTCTTGTATAACGAAGGCACCTGGTGACCCCGCCCCCCCTCTGACGTCATGGGGAAAGCCATAGGGAATTCCACATGACGTCCCGTGCGTCAGAGGGGGCGGGGTCACCAGGTGCCTTCGTTATAAAAGACCTGTCACCCGGAGCGGAGCCTCACAGAGCGGGAGCCTCCCATTGCGTGGAGCGGCCTGCGAGAAGAGACGACGATGCCGGACGAGAAGGACGACGCCGGACGAGAAGGACGAGAAGACCGGAGGAAGAAGAAGCGAATCGAAGGAAGAAGACGATGGAAGAAGATGACGGAAGGAGAAGATGAAGAAAGGAAGACCAGAAGAAAGAAGATTTTAATAAAGGAATTGTCAAAGACTGTCTCCTGTCATTTTTACCATTTTTGCCACTTTTTTGGTGAAATGGTAGGGGTACTTTTGTACCCCCTTACCATTTCACACAGGGGGGTGGCCGGGATCTGGGGGTCCCCTTATTAAAGGGGGCTTCCAGATTCCGATAAGCCCCCCGCCCGCAGACCCCCACAACCACCGGCCAGGGTTGTGGGGATGAGGCCCTTGTCCTCATCAACATGGGGACAAGGTGCTTTGGGGGGGACCCCAAAGCACCCTCCCAATGTTGAGGGCATGTGGCCTGGTACGGTTCAGGCGGGAGGGGGGGGCGCTCTCGTCCCCCCCTCCTTTCCTGCGGCCTGCCAGGTTGCGTGCTCGGATAAAGGGTCTGGTAGGGATTTTGAGGGGGACCCCACGCCATTTTTTTTTTTTTTTTTTTGGCTGGGGTTCCCCTTAAAATCCATCCCAGACCTGAAGGGTCTGGTATGGATATTTGGGGGGGACCCCACGCCATTTTTTATTTTTTTTTTGGCTGGGGTCCCCCTTTAATATCCATACCAGACCTGAAGGGCCTGGTTATTGAATTTGGGGGGACCCCTACGCTTTTTTTTTTTTTATCAATGAATGACTGTTTTTTAAATAGTTTTTTTTTCTGCAAAAATGACACTTTGTCATTCGAATCATTCGAATGAATTCGAATGCATTCGAATTCATTCGTTATATCTGCTATAATAATTTCGTTTGAATTAGTTGAAATTTGATATTGGTAGTTGGATTCGAATAATTTGGAGCTGAAATTCGTAAACGAAACTTTTACTGCAAAAATGACACTTTGTCATTCGAATTCATTCGAATCCATTCAAATTCATTCGAATTCATTCGAATCATTCGGCGACGAAATTCGTAAACGGAATTTCGTATTCCGTACGGAATTCGTAAAAAAAAAAAAAAATTCGTACTACAGATTCGTAAATTCGTACGAATTTCGAAAAATTCGTACGAATTACGAATTCGTACGAAACGAATCGCACATGTCTACTGCAGAGCACTAAAGAGGAAATCTGCTGGGCCCGCATCCCTTTATATGTGATCCTATTGGGAGTATCTCACCAAAAATTACATTTTTATTCCAGGGGATGCCTGAAATCTGACTTGTATCTTAGTGCAGACTTCTGGGAAAATCGGTGAGCCAATCCCAAGCAGCAAATTACATATCTGGGGGGTGTCCTGTACACATTCTGTGTACAGAACAACTCCAAGTAGCCATATTGCATTGCATTTTCAGAAAATTACAGTGGCTGCAGATTGAAAAGGTAAGGTGATTTTTAATAACATTCAATTACAATATGACTTGTGTGGCACTTGTATACGCTATATTATTTTTTCTTTATTTTCTGGAGTGGAGTTACCCTAACTTTTATTCTTTAGGGAATACAGATTGTTAAAGAGAAATAAAGTTTGACCATCCATTTTTGTCTGCTATTGTTACCTGTTGTAGTCTGTTACACTTAAAGAACTCTGGATGATCTTTGTACATTGCAAGGATTTTTAACAAACTTTGTTTCAGGGTCCGACCTTTTGTTATTCTGAAGATCTAAGTGATTGTCTGTGTCCATGTGCAAAGTGAAGGAGAATGGGAGTGGTTTTAAAATGATCAATCAGCTGCTGCACTAGCTGGACTCTGATGAGGAAATTGGCAAGGCCTGTATGGCTTTAGATGAGATTTCCCTTTAGGAGCATCTCACCAAAACTGATTTTTTTTGTTGCAGGGGATGCCAAAAATCTGACTTGTATCTTAGTGCAGACTTCTGGGAAAATCAGTCAACCAATCACTCAAGCAGGACATTTTCAGGAGGTGTTCTGTACACCATCTGTGTACAGAAAGACTCCAGTTAGCCATATTGCATTGCATTTTACAGACAAGTACAGCACTGCAGATCGAAAAGTAAAGATCATTTTTAATAACATTCAACTACTGTATGATTTGTGTCGCAATTGTACACACTATATTATTATTTTTTTATGTGCTAATTTTTTTTCCCATGAAAGTGGGGTTACCCTTTAAAAATGTTTTTATTAAAATATGAGATTAAAATTAAAACAAAAAAAAAAACTAATGAAAATGGGTTTACTGAATTGTGAGGATGATTTTTATTAATAATTTAAGAGGAGACTAAATATAAGTATAGACTCTGAATAATGATAACTGGGCAGAATAAATTTTTAGAAAATGCTAAAGAGCTCTGTTAAGTGGAAAAAATAGGCTAATGGATAACAGAAAACTAACATCCAGAAAAAGTCAATTCATTCTGAGTGCGATAACAAGAAAGCCTTTTTTTTTATCTCAGTATGAAAGAATAGAGACAAGAGAAATCTGATATTTACAGACCTAAATTGCTACTCTGGTAAGAAGTTTAATGGAATAGGGTGTATTGTACATTGTACAGCTCAGCTGAGACAGTGAAAGAACTGCACTGTACTACAATGTGCTTGTGATAGCAGGCTGTGAAGGAGCTTCATGAAGTAAAAACGACATGGTGTCAAGATAGAAAAAGAAAACCCTGAGGAAATCGCAATGTGCATAAAGTAAGGTGTGCTGCATGTGCTGTGGGGATAGAAAATACTGCTGGGAGTAAAGAAGCTATGCAATAGTAAATAAGCAAATCAAGATAGTCTGCAGGCAGTAGTATTGCTGCAGCAACAATCACAAACTCAAGAGACAATACTAATCTGAAATATAGAAACCGTATGTAATCGAATAAGAATGATGGGTGCGGGAAAAATACAGTGTTCCAATACATGTCTCTAATACATAGTCCAAATCAGTCCAAATCACGTCTGCACTCCAATTTGGATATATATAGGGTGACATTGGAACATACATTCAATGAGATATTGAATTCTTTCCATTCTGATATAAAATTCAAAAATTGCATAGAGGAAAAAAAGGTTTATTTTCTGGATACCATGATATTGAGAACGGGAAGATTGAATCTGATCTTTATTTGAAACCAACTCATCTGAATCAGCTCTTACTTTTTGACAGTTTTCACCGTTCACACGTTTTCTGATTAATTGTTAGAAGCCAACTTTGCAGAGTTAAACGAATCATGAAAGACAATTGGTTTAAATGTATGAAAAATTTAGAGCGCGTGGGTACTCAGAAATTATTATATTACAGGAGTTGAGAAAAATATAACAAGAGGACCAAGGAATTCACTGCATGAACAGGCAAATAATTACTTAACATTTGCTATGCAATACCATAGCTACAGTGAGGATATCGTTAAAATTATAAAAAAAAAAAAACACTGGTTGTTATTACAGCTGTCATATACGGAAACTGAATCTTTTCAACTGGTGCCCTTAAAAAGCATATCATAGGAATCACACTTTGCAGGACTTCGTACATTCAGATTTTAAGAAACCAAAGAGTGAAATAAAGAGAACCTTGATTTGCAGCAAGAGAAACTGATGTTTTCCATGTCTCAGCTGCTCACAATGTAATTTGATGAAAAAAAGTGAGTTTTTTATACATGCTAGTAATGGTCAGAAGTAAAGAAATGGGACTATCACACCTGTCAGTCATCTTATGTAATTTATTTATTAATTTACCCATGTAATCTACTATACGTAGAGGGAATAACTAAAAAAAGTAAGGACTGTCAGGGAATGTGAAAATAAGGACAGGAATTTGGGATTTATAGTACTAAAAGAAATACCAAAGGATAGGAGGGGAGATGATAGAATCCTTAACAGAGAGAAGTGTGGTGGATCAATCAACTAAATACATTGTATGGGTATGGTCTGGATAAGAATTATGACTTGTATTGTGTTCTTATGATGGATTTGCAGAATAGTGATATATTTATCAGTTTTTTTAACTTATTTATTGATGTGATTCTCTTTTATATCGTGAGAGGAGAGAAAATGTATCTACAATAGAAAGAGTTAACATTATCATATATAGACAGGATTTTTCCATAGATTATTTTTCAGCAGGGATATATACCTGTGTTTTGATGTGTATATAGATTTCTCTTTCACGTTTTATATCATTTCTATTACTATTTAAATGACTAGATTAGACCTAATAGTGTTATATCAATTATCTAATTAGTGAATGGAACACACCCATGAAGCTATACTGTGTACATATATATATATATATATATATATGTATATATACACACAAATGTTTGAGATTGGTAGAAAGGTACACAGTTTAATAAAGAGCACTGTAATGCTTGAAACTGTACAGTTGCTTGTTTGACGTATTTGGATTTTGTATGAAGATGGACTTTTAACCTCCCTGGTGGTATGATTATGTCAGATTTTTGATGCTCAAAGCGGTACAATGTTTTGCATTGAAAATTTGGCATTTTATATTGTAGGCTTGTAATTCTTAAGAATAACACACTTAAATCTGTCCAAACAAGAGTCTAGTAGACATCCCGGGTATGATAAAGTTTGAACCACAAAATCATAAATTATGATATAATAAATAACTATAAATAATTATAACAAATAAAAATAATAAAAATGATTCAATAATGTAATCAAAAAACAGAAATTTGCTCAGTTGCAGAATTGTCACTGTCATTACTTTCAGTGTTTGATGGCAGATTTCCCCACAAATCACTATCGCTCAAATCTGCAAGTGATTCTAATTTATTTTTGCTGTTTTCTAGCTGGTCTAAAAACCGCTTTTGATGTAAAGGGACACTTTTTGGTTGCTATGGACAATCTACAGTTTCCAGGCAGAAAAAACAGTATTTTTAATATAAAACTACATGCAGGGCACTGAACAAACCACTAGGGACAAAAGGGATGTGAAATAATTTGATACAGAAATGTAATCTGTAAGATTACAGTGTACTGTATGTGTATTGTGTTTTTAGCTTCTTGAATTTGGCGCCGTTCTCTGTCCCCGTGCATTGCAACTCTCACAGGGAACGGAGCTCGGCACTGTGATGAATCAAGCGGAGGACGACTCGCACACACAGCGGGGAGACATCGCAGGATCCTTGGGACAAGGTTAAGTAACTTTGCCTGGATTCTGCGATGCGATCCCGAATGTGGCTCGGGGTTACCACTTTTGGGGTACTGAAAATTCACACCGAGCCACACTCGGGATTACCACTAAGGTAAAAGTAAAAATGCATTATACAGAGATCTCATCCATGATATTATATATATATATATATATATATATATATATATATATATATATATATATATATGTATATATATATATATATATATATATATATATTTTTTTTTTTTTTTTTTTTGCATTTCTGTCTATCTGGGATAAAGATTTATAAAGTAAATCAATTTATACTTTTTGCTTTGGGTTTTAAGGAGTTGATTTTCTAAAGGCAAATAGACTGTTCACTTAGTGAATGAGGTGAAGCTCTGCTGTCTACTATTATCCAATGATGTGCAAGCAAACATGCTGTTTTTACAATTTTCCTTGCAAATGATTTCACTGCATTCACTAAGCTCGGGGGGAGGGGGTCTCCTTGTAAAGTGCAACTTCCTTTGCAAAGTGAACATTCTATTTGCTTTTAAAAAAAAAAAAAAAATCAACCTCTGTGTTAACTTACCATAGATAGAATTATATAAAACAATAATAAGAAAAGTTGGATCTGTTTGATTAGCTGTAAAAAGATTGTGGAACTTGTCATATACAAACAATTGTTGTTGTTTCTGTTTTTTTGGTACTAAACTACTAAAACCAATTATTCAGATGTCAATGGAAAATGTCCCTTACTTTGGTGGTTACTGGTTAGTAGGAAGAATGCAACCCTTACATTGGTGATCAGACAACCAACCTTTCAAACAGCTAAAATTAACATTGAGTCGTGCTGCTGGCTATGCAGGCACCATCTGATAGGAGGTCAATCGACCATAGCTCCACTGAACCCTGGCTGAGAATAGCTGGTCTAAAGTGTAGTAAAATAAACCATTTTGCCTAAATAATACTAAAACAAATGTGTGGCAAATTTACAGCTTATTTAGAGATAATTACAAATGTTACAGTTTATACACAACCTTATTTTTATGGCAACATTGGATCTTAGATTCGCCTATTCATGCCCTCTTCTTTCACATTAAAAATATTGTATCCCATAATAGTAAGGACTTATTTGACCTTTTTTTTTTGCCTTTTTGTAATCCTTTGCATTGCTTCACCCCCTTGTTCCTACATACTTTTCAGTTGATTTGTAACCACATTCATGGCTGCTAGACTCACCTTACTTTAACTGTAACTACTAATAATGTACAGCAATGGTCACAGCAGGCTCAGAAGGAAAGTGCCATGTGCATAAGGAGTTTGACAGCATTTTATTTCTGTAATATAAAATAAATCTGCAAATGTAGCTGCTAAGCAGTAAAAGTCTCAAGCCTGTGAGTCAATGCCTTGCGTTGTTGACATTTTTCATCAATAGCACAGCCACTTATGATAGTCGACAACACTGTTAATAGAAAGATTCAACAGTGCCTCAGATGACTTTGATGCACAGCTCCAGCATTAACATATATAGTATCTATAAACTGAAACACCTGGACTGCGCTCAGTCCTAGTATTTAAATAATATTGGGGGTTATTTACTAAAGGCAAATCCACATGGCACTACATGTGCAAAGTGCACTTGAAATTGCACTGAAAGTGCACTTGGAAGTGCAGTCGCTGTAGATCCGAGGGGGACATGCAAGGAAAAAAAAAAGCATTTTAGCTTGCACGTGATTGGATAATAAAATCAGCAGAGCTTCTCCTCATTTCAGATCTACCCCTCAGATTTACAGCGATTGCACTTCCAAGTGCACTTTCAGTGCAATTTCAAGTGCCCTTTCACTTGTAGTTTGCACTTGTAGTGCAATGTGTATTTGCCTTTCGTAAATAACCCCCATTATTCCTGTTTCCCAGAGAATTAATACACAAGAGCAAGAGGTAGCAGTGGGACAACAGTAATCAGGTAAACAACCACTAATACCTGCCATTGGGGCTCACCTCCTATCCACATTTCCCCACTTCGCCATGGACCTATACCCATATTGCTTTTTAGCCTTACAACAAGTGGTATTCTGGCTGATGTTTTCATTAAAACTCAGAGTGGCCCCCTAAAGCACGGCCCTGCTTCTGCTTGTGACTTTGGCTGCTGCAGCCTGAAGACTCCACACATCCTAGCACACAGCTCCAATCCAGCTTAGCATCACTGACCTCTCCACCTAAAAGTGAGTCCTACTATTTATTATCTCCTTTATGCAGTATCTGTTTATTTTTTTAATCTAAAAGGTGTTCCCTCAAATAGCAGGTATTAACTTATAATCCTACCTAGCTGGGTAAATTAAAGGAGTTGTAAAGTCAGAAGTTTTTTTATCTTAATGCATTCTATGCATTAAGATAAAAAGTTGTCTGTGTGCAGCAGCCCCCCTAATACCTAACTGAGCCCCATCTCTGTTCAGCAAAGTCCACAAGTGTCTCGGCCGTCTGAGAATCTTCCTCCTGATTAGCTGAGGCACCATTGGCTCCTGCTGCTGTCAAAGTCAGTTAGCCAATCAGGAAAGAGAGGGGTGTTGTCGGGTTGCAGTTTCATGTCTGACTGGAACTGTCTCAGCTAGGGTGCTCCCATAGCAAGCTGCTTGCTGTGGGGGTACTCAACAGGAGGGAGGGGCCAGGAGTACAGAAGAGGGACCCGAAAAGAGGAGGATCCGGGCTGCTCTGTGCAACTCCACTGCAAAAGAGCAGATAAGTATAATATGTTTGTTATTGAAAAAAAAAAACAAGACTTTACAATCAATTTAACCCTATTAGCTTCTCCACATATTTTTCTTCCACCTATGTCTTTTTAATTTTAAGGAACTCCTTGGATCAAGTGCCAATATTTCCTATACTTTTTTAACCCTAGTGCTTTCCACTGCCCATAACATAAAATGTGTGTAAATGCATTTAGTAATACAAATAATATGTAATAAGTCCCATTTATTAAACAGCATAAATTACGTTATAACATTAAAAGGGATTTTTTTATAACATAAATAACAGCACAAATATAACATTTTCTTTAGTAGAGTTCTAAGCCCAACAGGGTTCACCAGCCAGGAAAGGGGTACAAACCACACAGGGCGCTCCATTTTCAAAGCTAAACACAGCTTTTAATGTTGGCCCAGCAGTGCCAGCACAGACTGGCTGGGTCATCCACCCACAGGGTGTCCACTTCAGTCACTGCCGCAGCAGCACTGGTTAAACATAGATGCATTACCCAGCTCTAGACTCTCCCCAATGCCGCACAGACCCACCTGGTCTCCTAGGAACTCTTTTCCTTACTAGCACTGACTCTCATTGTCTTTTACTACACTTGCACATGTATATATGTAAACATATAAAGTGTTTCATTAACAATGCATATCACCCACCTATTACGCAAAGTTCCAGTGCTAAGTAGCACAGTCAACTGGAAGATTGATGCAGAACTGTCAAAAGTCAAACAGGACTGCGTTTGACTGTCAAAAGCCAAACATGCATAGTTGTAAAACTATGGCAGCTGTCAGGTGGTAGATCAATTCGTCGTTCAACCATGACTTTTATCCCTTTCTTTGAGCAAGCACATTTTTGCTAGTATTTATCTTTTCCACATATAATGTGCTTTGGTGTGTACATTCATAGTTTTTTATGTATTACAGTATATTTGTAATTCACGGTACTGTATTGTATATCTGTATACTTTTAGTCTTGTATTTATACATGCATGTAATATGAACACAATAGCAAAAGAGTGAAAAAGGCATGAAGACTACTGACATATAAGGAGAATGTAATTAAATATGTGGGATCTGAGATATAAACTGACTGTCATATTTGGATATTTTCCCATTTGATTCAAAAGTAGTCAGAAATGTCTCTGGGGTTTTTCTTTATCTGGATTTACATAGAAGTGATTACTAAAACAGACCTTGTGGAACCTTACATATGGGTGAAATCTAAATTACTGCATCTGTAGCAGAAATAATTGGTCAGAAATGTCTTTGAGGCTCTTCTTAATCTTTCTCTGGATCTATAGAGCAGTGATTACTAAAAAAGACCTTGTGGAACCTAACATATGAGTACATTCTAAATTACTGCATCATATCTAGGAGATTACCCAGTAGCTAAACTGGGAGACATTGGGAATTATTCATTATGTTTTATAAATGATTTAAACTGCTGTTTTGCTTGCTAAAAAAGGATATTGGAATTTACTTATGGCTGCTTTCACACAGAGGGGCTTTACAGGCGCTATAGCACTAAAAATACGGCCTGCTATGCGCCTGTAAAGCGCCTCTCCTGTCACTTGTGCATTAACACTGGAGCGGTGCGATGGCAGGGCGCTAAAAAAAGTCTTGAAAGCAGCATCTTTGAGGCGCTTTAGGAGCCGTGTATATTCCGCTCCTAAAGTGCCCCTGCCCATTTAAATCATTGGGCACCCACCGCCACTGTAGCGGCACTTTGCTGGCACTTTAACCCCTTTTTCGCCCGCTAGCGGGGGGGTTTAAAAGTGCCCTGCTAGCGGCTGAAAAATGCTGCTAAAACGACGGTAAAGCACCGCTAAAAATAGCGTTGCTTTACCGCCGATGCCCCCAGCGCCCCAGTGTGAAAGTGCCCTATAAATTTTCTATATTTGTCTGGTTTGAGCGGCAACATTGGAACATATATACATGCATTTTGCATCATTGTTTTTTTATAACCATTCTAACTAAATGTTTAGATAGCCCTAGCTAGCAGCCCCTTTAAGCCCCACTGCAGGGTGCTTCCTTGCGGGCTGAAGCTCATTGCTCCCTTCCTGCTCAAAACTGAAAGAGCAAGGAGAGAAGAGCAAGAGGAGTCTAATTGGCTGTAGCCACAACCTGTGACTAGAACCCACTCCTAGCAACAAGGAAGAGCGTATTCTGATTGGTTGCCATGGGCAAAACTTGGCCCTGCCCATGGCTGTGATATTTGGTAAAGTCATTGTTATATCATTGGACATGTCTGTTTTGTCTTGCTAGAGAATAGCTATTGTCATTCTCTGATGTTCTTGAAAGCCTCACTCTGGTATTCATAGGCCAAACCTTCAAACTGATGATGCCACTTTCCTAACAGCTCACGTTGCACACATTTGTAAGATTACTTGTTTATTCCTAATCCACTACCATCTGTTCTAGTGATGTACCCTTTATCAGACAAATGCAGCCACATGTAGAATAAATCGCATTACAAACTAATTTTTGTGCAAAGGATGCTTAATATTACTTATAGGCTACTTGACCATACATTGTGGACACTTCTCTGCAATGTCTGACATGGGAAAAGGCTCACCTCACAGCACTAGAGTGGCTTTATACAGTAATAAGTAGCTTTTTTTAAATCTGATTGCTGTATAAGTGTCAATGGTCCCAAAAAAGTGTCAAAAAGTGTCCGATCTGTCCACCGCAATGTCGTAGTCAAGATAAAAAAATCGCTGATCACCAGCATTACTAGTAAAAAAAAAAATAAAAAATGCTATAAATCTATCCCCTATTTTGTAGACGCTATAACTTAAGCGCAAACCAATTAATATAAGCTTATTGTGATTCTTCACCAAAAATATGTAGAAGAATTCAAATCGACCTAAACTGATTAAAAAATTTTTTTTTTACATTTTTGAGGATATTTATTATAGCAAAAATGTAAAAATATTGAGTTTTTTTTCAAAATTCTTGATTTTTTTCTTTTTAGTGCAAAAAATAAAAACCGCAGAGGTGATCAAATACCACCAAAAGAAAGCTCCATTTGTGGGGAAAAAAAGGACATAATTTTGTTTGGGTACAACGTTGCACAGCCGCGCAATTGTCAGTTAAGGCGATGCAGTACCGTGTCACAAAAAATGGCCTGGTCAGAAAGGGGGTAAATTCTTCCGGGCTGAAGTGGTTAACCAAACTTCCTCTACAGGGCTTATTTATTTCAATAAAGCTCATTTCACTGTTACTGGTTCGTCAGTGATTGTTGGGTCCAAGTAAAGGGCAGGTTAGCACTGGGAGCAGCAGAAGGACCCCTTCTATCCAGTGGCTCCCTAGGGGGGTTGAGCTACATTCACAAAACATAGAAAATTTCCTAAATGCTGTTATTTCAGTTAGGTTATTATTTAAGTCATTCCGCTTCTGAATGGCATTTGCCTTCGCAACTATGATCAAATGAGAGCCTTACAGTGCCAACAATATTACATAGTCTTAAAAAAAAAAAATTCAGAGTTTAAGTTATCCAATTAAGGCTAAAAAATAAGGAATGTATAAAAAGTTTTATTCCATTTTATTTCAATGAATTTGTTTAACATTCAATTAATAAATGTCAGAGAACTGTTGTAATCGATGTCTGAGTAGGAGTAGCTATTGATTTCAAATATTGGTCATGCTCTGGACTGGTAAAAAGAGTGGGTGTATTTGCAATAAATATACCATTAAAGTACCGTATAAATATTTTTTTCTTTTTTTTTTCAATCGATACTATTCAAAAAATGTTGTTATATAATAATATGCATTCATCTAAGAACAATACAAATGTAATGTTTTCACTGCTGGGACCTATTACATCATCCACTAATGTTTCTGGGGAGCCAGTTCCATTAGTCATAAATCACTGCTGCCTCTCTTGGATATTGTATTTTGAAGTTCAATTTTTCAAGTTTTAAATTCAAGAAAACTGCTTCACTCTAAATTCCAGGAAGCTGAACACCTGATTCTTGGTCTCACCTTTTATTGACTCAATGTATTGATAAACACCTTGGCTTTTATACCCTGTCATAGCAACAACAGCAGAAATCTGGATGATTATACTTGAACTTAAGAGACCACATTCTCAAATAATCAGTACATGCATAGACACAGTCAGCTAAAATGATACAGAAACCACAATTTTTCCTCTAAAGTAACAGTCTTTCCTGTCTCCCAAGCTTTGTGGCAACCTAGTAATGGACATATGGGAGGGGCTTAACCAGACTTACATTCTACTGAAAAAGCAAATACATATTCAGCTCTCAATGTAGTTTGGATTTACTGATTGTTTTGACAGTTGGTTCTCCTTAAAGCTAATCTTCGCTTATGCATTTTTTATTGCATGCTTAATGGCAGTTTTCTGTTTGGGGTGGATTTACTGTAAGTGCCCATTTATGCTGTTGCTGAACATTATGCCACATGCTAATGTGTGCTGTGTTAAAGCAGCTGATGCATGTCAATGTGCTGCCTTATGCACTAGAACACACATTCTTTTTTTGGTAGCCCACTACAGTGCAATGCACATTAGTGCACTGCATTGCATACTCATCAGCAAGGTGCATTGTGATGCCACTAAAAATGAGTGACACTGACATGACACAGTAATGTGGATTGGCCCTGAATTTCTTTCAGCAGGGCAAAATGATCACCAAATATTGCCACAAAAGTACAGCCCTGGCGGGAACATCATTGTCTTCAAGTGGCAGTCTCTAACAGTTACATGGTGTATAGAAGCACGGGCTATATTGGACCACACAGTGTGGTTGATTTACTAAAACTGGAGAGTGAAAAATCTGGTGAAGCTGTGCATGGTAGCCAATCTGCTTCTAACTTTAGCAGTGGTTGTAAAGGCTCCAGGTTGTTTAACTTCATGCATTCTGCACATGAATTTAAAGAACCTTCTCTGTGCAGCAGCACCCCCAGCCCCCCTAATACTTTATAAAGAAAGTAGCATAGGAGCAATGGCGTACTAAGTGGGGGGCGGAGGGGGCGGGCCGCCCCGGGTTTCACACACTGGGGGAGTTGTCAAGCCAGCGCCCTCCCCCTCCGCGACTGAAGAAGAGACAGCGCCGCGAGTTAGGCAGTGGCACCGCGCGGTGATAGACCACACAGGGAGAGCCAGAGGCAGTGGCTTTGCAGGGGGGGGAGGTGCAAGCGGCACCCGAGTGACACCTGTCAGCACAGTGCCTGTGTAGACATAAAGGAGGAAGGGGAGGCGGCTTCACTCTGCTCGGCTGTGACAGCCGCTGCCGAGACTGATCAGAGCCGTGACCACGGAGAGAAGGGGATTGTTGCGCCGGGTCCCGGATCACTGTGCTGACAGGTGTCACTCGGATGCGGCTCGCACCTCCCCCCCTGCAATGCCACTGCCTCGGGCTCTCCCTGTGTATTCCGAGCTACATTATGGGTCTGTATTGTTAGGGGGGTCTGTGCACTGTAGGGGGGTCTGTATTGTTAGGGGGGTCTGTGCACTGTAGGGGGGTCTGTGCACTGTAGGGGGGTCTGCACTGTAGGGGGGTCTGTGCACTGTAGGGGGCGGTCTGTGCACTGTAGGGGGGTCCTGCACTGTAGAGGGGGTCTGCACTGTAGAGGGGGTCTGCACTGTAGGGGGGTCTGTACTGTAGAGGTGGTCCTGCACTGTAGAGTGGGTCTGCACTGTAGGGGGGTCCTGCACTGTAGTGGGGGTCTGTACTGTAGGGGGAGGGCTCTGTACTGTAGGGGAGGATTCTGCACTGTAGGGGGGAGGGGTCTGTTCTGTAGGGGAGGATTCTGTACTGTAGGGGGGTCTGTACTGTAAGGGGGTCTGCACTGTAGTGGGGTCTGTACTGTAGGGGAGTATTCTGCACTGTAGGGGGGTCTGTACTGTAGGGGAGAATTCTGTGCTGTAGGGGGGGGGTTGCACTATAGGGGGAGGGGTCTGTACTATAGGGGAGTCTGCACTGTAGGGGTGAGGGGTCTGTACTGTAGAGGGGTCTGTGCTGTAGGGTGGAGGGGTCTGTACTGTAGGAGGGTCTGCACTGTAGGGGAGGATTCTAATGTAGCTCTGCACTGCACTGTAGGGGGGTCTGCACTGTAGAGAGGGGGTCTGCACTGTAGGGGGATCTGCACTGTAGGGGGTCTGTGTAACATGCAGGGGGTCCAGAGCTGTGGGGGGTGTGTAATGTAAAGGGGTGCAGAGGTGCAGGGTAATGTAAAGGGGTTCAGAGGTACAAGGGCTGTGTAATGTAAAGGGGTCCAGAGGTTCAGGGTGCTGTGTAATGTAAAGGGGTCCAGAGGTGCAGGATGCTGTGTAATGTAAAGGGGTCCAGAGGTACAAGGGCTGTGTAATGTAAAGGGGTCCAGAGGTTCAGGGTGCTGTGTTATGTAAAGGGGTCCAGAGGTACAAGGGCTCTGTAATGTAAAGGGGTCCAGAGGTACAGGGTGCTGTGTAATGTAAAGAGGTCCGTAGGTGCAAGGTCCTGTGTAATGTAAAGGGGTCCAGTGGTGCTGGGTGCTGTGTAATGTAAAGGGACCAGAGGTGCCAGGTGCTGTGTAATGTAAAGGGGCCCAGAGATGCAGGGTGATGTTTAATGTAAAGGGGTCCAGAGGTGCAGTTGTGAAAAGGGGGTACACAGTAGTGACAAAAAGATATTGAAGGATTCAGAGATATACAGGGGGCACAGTGGGGTGTTTTTACATTTTAATGTGGGGGGGATGCCAGATATAGGAACCGCCCTGGGTGCCAAATGCTCTAGGTACGCTCCTGCATAGGAGGCACCAGCTTAGCACATTACCTTTGTGACAATTTATTGTTAAAAAAGTATATAAAACTATATATGCATATATCAAGAAAAATACAATCCACCTAGTGCTCAACCCAGCGTGGTCTGCTGAGAACTACCAATAGTGAGATGAAAAGTAAAAGGGGACACTTCATCTCACTGTTGGCACTTCTCAGCAGACCACGCTGGGTTGAGCACTAGGTGGACTGTATTTTGCTTGATATATGCATTTGTTTGTGAGTATAATTATATATACTTTTTTAACAATGAATTGTCACAAAAGTAACACGCTAGGCTGGTGCGCCCTCTGTTAATTTTTTTGTACAGGGTTTCCCTGACCTGTTGTGAGTGGCAGTACAGCCAATGTTGAGGTTAAACTAGTGGAGATACACAACCATATTCAGCTGCATAATTTTCTCAAGGGCAGGAGATTTGTCTCCCCTGATACTTACCTGAGCTCCATCGCGATCCAGCTGAGAGCCTCGGCTCTCAGTGGACTTTTCCTTCTCATTGGCTGTGATAGCAGTGGGAGCCAATGAGAAGAGAGAGAGAGGGCAGGCTCTGTAAGTGACATGCAGAGCAGGGGCTCAGGGGTGAGCCTGCTTGGGTGCCCCCATTGCAAGCTGCTTGCTCTGGGGGCACTGACAATGAACATTATTGCGTATACTGCAGTATAAATTTATACATTTTTTAAAAGTCGCAATAAGCATATATTGGTTGGTTTGCGCAAAAGTTATAGCGTCTACAAAATAGGCAATAGATTTATGGCATATTTATTATTTTATTTTTTACTAGTAATGGCAGTGATCAGTGTTTTTTATCCTGACTGCGACATTGTGGAGGACAGATCTGACACTTGACACTTTTTTGGGACCATTGACATTTATACAGCGATCACAGCTAAACATAGCCACTTATTAATGTATAAATGTCATTGGCAGGGAAGGGGTTAACACTAGGGGGCAATCAAGGGGTTAACTGTGTTCCCTAGGTGTGTTCTAACTGTAGGGGGGATGGGACTGACTAGGGGAGGAAACCGATCGTGTGTTCCTACTTAGTAGGAGCCCAGGATCTGTTATCTGTTTACACACACAGATCCCGGTTCTCGCTCTGCCACGAGCGATCACAGGTGCCCGGTGGTCATCACGCCCGACATGCACACGCATTGGCTCTGAGGACACGCTGCGAGAGCACCTGCAAAAGCGTATATCCAATAAAAAAAGGTAAAAAAATCGAATTTCTTCATCAATTTAGGCCAATTCTGCTACATATTTTTGGTAAAAAAAATTCCCAAAAAGCGTACATTGACTGGTTTGTGCAAAAGTTATAGCATCTACAAACTATGGGATATATTTATGGACTTTTTTTATTATTGTTTTTACTAGGAATGGTGGCGATCAGCAATTTTTAGCGGGGCTGCGACATTGCAGAAATCTGACACTGACAAAGTGACACTTTTTGGGGACCAGTGACACCAATACAGTAATCAGTGCTAAAAAAAAATACACTGTCACTGTATAAATGACACTGGCAGGGAAGGGGTTAACATCAGTGGCGATCAAAGGATTAAGTGTGCTCCTAGGGAGTGATTTCTAACTGTGTGGGGGATGGACTGACTGGAGGAAGAGGGGCATCTGTGTTTCTGATTAGCAGGAACACAAGATCTCACTCTCCTTATCTGACAGAACAGCGGTCTGCCTTGTTCACATAGGTAGACCACCTTTCTGCCTCTCCTACGAATGATTGTGGGTCCTGGCGGCCATCCCGGCCGCTGGCCCCGCTGATTGGCTCCCGCTGTGCCCAAACACAGCGGGAGCGTGACTCCGGGGGCGCACACACCCCAGAAACAATCCGAGGAATCATGTACAGGTAAGTGATTTTGTGCTTAAGGGCCGCCCTGCCGCAGTATGTGTACGTGGGGCAGTCCTTAAGTGGTTAAAAAATTCTCATCCAGGTCAATTCACACTGAACGTGATATTCATGAAATCCACCATGATTTGTACTCGTGCAAATGCTCCGATGCCTAATCTGATACCTGGGCAGTCAGGGATGATCGGTGCAGCGGCAGGGGAAGTTACAAGCACTGATCTCCCTGTGTAGATTTCAATAAATCAGCTTCTTCTCCTCTCCCTCCCGTGGATTTTAGCTGCTTTACTGAAACCTATACAAGGAGATTGGTGCTTGTAACAGCACAACATAACAACAAGTATAGGTGCGTATGTTAGAACATCTCAGTGTAGTCTTCCAATTAAATCATGTATTAATATATTAAAAATGAAGATAAATAAGATAAGAGTCCATAGATAGCATAGATTGAAGGGAATCAGTCCATGTGGGAGGCGAAGTATAGGACTAATATCCAGGGGTAAGCATACAGGGCTGCCTTCAAGGTAAAACATAAACCATGATCTGAAACTGTGGAAAAAAGAAATGGAAAGGCGCCTCTGGGTGCAATAGTTTTAACAAAGGACAAATTTTAATAAGACTCAATAGTATCACTCACAATTTATGCAAGGAATCAGGCATGGTATACAGGCATGGATAAACGTATCTCTGGCGCTGTGCTGTGTCTCTCTGTACTCATATCCACTACTGTGTAGATGGTGTAGCCGGCTCCGGAAGGCGGCCTCAAAGCGAGGCTTGAGAAGCAGGAAGCAGCTGGCTCAGGAAGATATCGTCATCAGTATAGGACGCGTTTCACGAGCATGCGCACTTGGATCTTGTTATAAGTTGCGCTCATTTCTCAAACAACAACCAACAGTGCTTGTAACAGCCCCCACTGACGCACCAATCATCCCGAGTATCCCCTGTGTGCTCCTCCAGTCCCCCTGCATGTCCTCCTCCGTGTCCTCCTCCGTTTCCTCCTCTGTGTTCTCCTCCTTGTCCTCCTCCGTGCTCCTCTGCCCCCTCTGCCCTTCTCTTGTTCCCCACCCCAGATCTGTCAGGATGGAGACTGGAGAAAGGAGGCGGTAAACATTGCCCCTTCCTTTTCTGAATGAACAGAGTCGGTGATCACCTACTTTCCATTCAAAACTGAGCATTGTAAACTGTGTTTTCGATGCTTTAGTTTATGAATGAACAGGAGCCTCTGTCTCCTGTCCATTCATCTCCAGTGCAGCTGAGGCTGCAGAGAAAGATACTGAGAAATCGGTGTCCTTATTCCTTTTCCCTGTCTTAAAAGGGAGATGGCAGGGGGTCTGTTTTCGTGATATCTCACCAAACCCCACAACAGGGTTGAAAAAAAAAAGAAGGAAAAATTGTAATAAATAAATATTTAAAAGTAAAATTGTAAAAATAATAAATTATAAAACAAAAAAAACACTGACACCGTCCACTCCCCCCCCCCCCCCCCCAACAAAAAAGAAAGCATTGAAAAAAATATAAATTGTAAAAAATAAAATTGTAAGAAAAAATCTAATAAAAATAAAAAACTACTGACAAACTAGTGCACACCTCATCAGTGCCACCTATCAGTGCCCATCAGTGCTGCATATTAGTGCCACTGTCACACGACATTAAAAAAAGGATCGGTAATCAGTATCGGTACCCTCGTAGTTATGCAATCGATCATGCGGAGAATCGTCGCTTGTGGGTAATTGGCTGGCATCTATCCTCTTAAGGCTACTTGCTCTCAAGCAATATCTGACAGGTACCTTTCGCTGTCAAGCACACAGAAAGGACATCCTGTGCTGACATATGCCACAGGCATGGCTTCTTCAGAGGGATGTAATTTTTATATGGAAAAGAAGATTTGTTGCGCTAAAATATAAACAAAAAATAAAAGTAGCTGCTAACACAATATTACTGGATACAATAATCCAAATATGGAATAAGAGGTGTAGCGCTAAAAAATGGTGGTAATAAACAAAAAGTTCATCAATGATAGAAAATTGCTGTAGTAATCAAAACATAGTCCATCAGGAATTCTCAAAAAGGCTGAAGAGGAAAGACCGTCACCAACACCCGATATAACTGACTCGCCAGTGCATTGGATATACACAGTGAATACACAGTGAATGGATACATGATTGATCAAATCCACGTTTCTTCCTACTCGTCAAATGGCCCACTTAGTTACAGAAAGAGGTCCTTCTTCCACTGACCCACCAGATGCAATCAACCCAATCTCGGCAAAAGCTTGACTAAACAGTATGTTTCCAAAGGTATAGCACGGCGGCCACATAAGTAAAAAATGGAAGAGACACTATCATTATGCAGACATCCGACAGAAAAGCAAATTAATTTTATAAAAATTTAATCTAAACTCACATTTAATATGTAAAATACAGGCAAACGGGAAAGCGTCCAGCGCTTCCTACCAACAAGATGGCGCCCACTCCTCCATCCACAATGCTACGTCACTCGTCCCTTACTCAACCTGATGTTTCGTCACAAACGTGCATCTTCAGGGGCATCAGATATGATAGTTTGTATGGAAAGCACTATGATGGTCTGTATGGCTAGGAAGGGTTTACCATCAAGGGGCAATCTGTGATTAACTGTGTGCCTAATGATGTGTGATGTGTGTAATAAGAGCTCTGGTATATCTAAGCCATTGTTTCAAATTTTTAGAGACTCGCTAATGACTGGTATGGTACCACTGGATATTTAATAAGGAATCAAAGCCTTAATGAAAGTAACTGCATACCAATTCATTTAACTTCTATAGTTGGGAAGATATTGGAGAGTTTAACGTTCAAAAATAGTTTTAGTACTTTAAGGACCAAGTGGTAATACATATCAAGCAAGCCAGGTTGGCAAAGTCATGTAGTAAATTACAGATAATACCAAAGTTAACATGACATCCAGGATCACAACTCAAAAGGGGATATTGGAGATTTTAATAAAAGAACACATAGAAGAGATTTTGCTACAGAGAAATATTTTAAGCAGTAGTCATCATGGGAGTCAAGAAATACAGTATCAAAGTTGTCAAACATATCTGAATTCTTTTTATTTGGAAGTAATCAAAAAACTATACAAAGAAGTGACTGCAGATATAGTATGCTTGAATTTTCACAAAGCTTTTGACACAGCTCTCCACATGCTGCTAATCAAGTATAAATAAGTCTACGGGCTTTGAAAATTCAGTTTGTAACTGGATAGAAAACTGGCTAAAAGACCGAATCGAATTCATAGAGTAGTGATTACTGATTTATACTCTGAATGGTCTAAGGTTATTAGAGGTGTACCCCAAGGTTTGGTGTTTGGGCCCTTACTTTTTGATATATTTATAAATGATATAGGGTCTGGGATTACAAGTACAATTTCAGTGTTCGCAGATGACACCAAGCTATACAGTGGAATTATGTTGTTACAGGATGTCTCCAACTTACAAGTAGGGTTGCCACCTCTTCTTCAAGTCAAACCCAAACACCTTAGCGGCGCACAGCAATTTTTTTTTATAGTATAAACTATACATATATTTTGCAATCGAATAACATTTCTAATCATATAAAGTTAATCACAAGAGTCCCCCTTTACATAAGAGTCCACAAAGTCCCCCTTTTACATCTGAATCCACAGGCGGTCTGAAACCTGGACGCATGATTCCAAACCTGAACTGTCTGGGTAAATCCCGGACAGGTGGCAACCTTACTTACAAGCCAACCTCAATGCACCATTTAAATGGGCAACCATGTGGTATACAAGGTTTAACTAATTAACCCCCGTTTGTGCAAGATTTTGCAAGCTACAGTAATTGTGGAACCCCCTAGGGTGGGTTACTGATGTCTTTGTGAACTTTTCCATTCTTTTAAATAAAAGTGGGCTACTATTTCCTTAAAAAAATACAGTTTTGGACTGGCACACTTATTGAAAATGCACATACCACTTGAGTCTGATCAACCCAATCTTACACAACTTAGACTCTTATGCCTCGTACACACGATCGGACTTTCCGGCGGGATTGTCCGCCGGACCTAGTCCAGCGGACAAACCGCCGGACCTTCCAGCGGGGCTTCGCCAGACTTTCCGAGCGCGTGGACTTGCCCACACACGCCCGGACATCTCCGGCGGACAATCCGTGGGAAAAAGTCTGCGGGACTTTTGAAAATGAACGGACTTGCCCACACAGAGCAAAGTCCATTCATTTAGGACATAACTGCAGGTAGACGGGGCTAGTGAAGGCAGTGAATGTCGCCGCTCTAGCCCCGTCACCTGGCATGGATTTCAAGGGAATCCCTACGCCGAAAAAACTGCGCGAGGGTCCCCCCCAAATCCATCTCAGACCCTTATCCGAGCACGCAGCCTGGCCGGCCAGGAAAGGGGTGGGGACGAGCGAGCGCCCCCCCCCCCCTGAGCCATACCAGGCCGCGTGCCCTCAACATGGGGGGTGCCCTGGGGAAAGGGGGGCTGTGCAGCCCCCCCACCCCAAAGCACCTTGTCCCCATGTTGATGAGGACAAGGGCCTCTTCCCGACAACCCTGGCCGTTGGTTGTCGGGGTCTGCAGGCAGGGGGCTTATCGGAATCCGGGAGCCCCCTTTAATAAGGGGGCCCCCAGATCCCGGCCCCCCACCCTATGTGAATGAGTATGGGGTACAATGTACCCCTACCCATTCACCTAAGGTGTAAAGTATAAATTTAAAAAAACACACAATTTTTTTAAAATATTTTATTGCACTGCTCCAGGGGTCTTCTTCCGTCTTGGGGGGGTCTTCTTGCCGGACTCCTCCGCTATTTTACCTAGCTCTTTTACCGAGCGGAGGAGCCCTGCTTTCTTCTTCGTTGTCGCCGCCGCCGTCTGGGGGTCTCGATCCGCCTTCGGGGGTCTTCCGGGGTCTCTTCTGTTCTTGCCGCTGTCATCGCCTTCTGCGCCGCCGCCTTCTTCTTCTTCCGATGTTGACTCGTAGCTCTCTCTGGCCGGAATGGCAGAGACGCGCTGTGTTGTGACTTATATAGGGACAAGGAGGCGGGGTCACATGCTCATGTCACATGGTGACCCCGCCCCCCTATGATGTCACAGTCCCAGCATCCTTTCCCCAGGGCACCCCCATGTTGAGGGCACGCGGCCTGGTACGGCTTAGGGGGGGTGCTCGCTCGTCCCCACCCCATTCCTGGCCGGCCGGGCTGCGTGCTCGGATAAGGGTCTGAGATGGATTTGGGGGGGACCCCCACGCCGTTTTTTCGGCATAGGGATTCCCATTAAATCCATGCCAGGTGACGGGGCTAGCGCGGCGGCATTCACTGCCTTCACTAGCCCCGTCTACCTGAAGTCACGTTCTAAATGAACGGACTTTCCGATGATCGGCAAGTCCGTTCATTTCCAAAAGTCCCGCGGACTAGCATACAGACCGCGGGATTGTCCGCCGGACTCGCGAGTCCAGCGGACAATTTTAAAACAAAACTTAAAACTTAGTCCGCCGGACTTTTGGCGGCAAAATGTCCGCCGTCGCCCACACACAGGCGGATTGTCTGGCGGACAATCCCGCGGGAAAGTCCGCTCGTGTGTACGAGGCATTATACTGCAATATTACAGATGCATGATAGATGCCGCTATGCTTCCTTTCAACTCCTATTCCCATGCTTCTTGTCTGAGATGTGTTTAGCCGCAGGAACCCTACACACACCTCATGGCTTGGACTCTTTTTTATCCTTTTGCTCTATTACCTTCATTTAAAATGGGTCTTAAAGTGATCATGCATAGCTGCTCTATTACCTTCATTTAAAATGGGTCTTAAAGTGATCATGCATAACCTTAAAGGTTTTAACTCACCACATAAACAGAGAAAAGCCATTAGTTCCTATGAAGTACTGGGAGCGGATGTTCTACTACAGGTGACACATTTCTCCTCACAAACCCACCTGTCATACTTTGATAAAGCTTTTCAGCAACACTACTTATGAGTCCAAATCGTGAGGTGTAGCCATACTTATAAAAAACTCAGTTATATTTGATGTTCAACAAACCTAAAAAGGACCCTGGTAGTCGCTTTGTGATTGTTAAAGGCACAATAAAGGCAAGGGAATCACGATGGCCTCTGTGTACGCCCGAAAGATTCCCAGGCTTCTTTCTTTAAAACTATAATAAAAATGCCATAAAACTATCCCCTGTTTTGTAGACTCTATAACTTTTGTGCAAACCAATCAATATATGCTTATTGCGATTTTTTTTTACCAAAAATATGTAGAAGAATACATATCGGCCTAAACTAAGGAAAAAAATATTTGTTTTATATATTTTTGCGCAATATTTATTATAGCAAAAAGTAAAAAATATTGCTTTTTTTTCAAAATTGATGCTCTTTTTTTGTTTATAGCACATAAAATAAAAACCGCAGAGGTGATCAAATACCACCAAAAGAAAGCTCTATTTGTGGGGAAAAAAGGACATCAATTTTGTTTGGGTTCAACGTCGCACGACCACGCAATTGTCAGTTAAATTGACAAGTGGTTAAACAATAGAGGTGATACAGGCAGAATTGCTCAGATTTTTTTGGCAGTATAAGAAGCCTCATTTGGGTCGCTTACTGATCACATACCATGGCTCCAATTCAAAAGGATTTCGATAATGCCATTTTACCTTCTGGGCCTCCTATGGTCCTGCTCTGTCAGCCCTAGAGATATTTCACCACTTACCAGAATCATGAGCCAGTCCCTTTACCTTTGGACCCTCTGGGTTCGAGCTGCTCTCTAGACCTCCCCATTTGGCCTCCTTTTTTAGGCGACCCTAAGTGCCCCGCAGCTTTCAACGCAGGTCTGGAATTTGCCAGTTGGACTACACAAGGGCTGGTGACTTTGGAGTTGTTACTACAGGGAACCTTATTTTACTCTTTTGAACACCTTCAACATAATTCTGCCTTCTACAAATATTTACAGATTCACTATTTCTTTACCGACATCCTTACATGGGGCTGAGGCCAGGACACCATTTGAAAATCTATGTAAAGTAGGGTCTAGAGATAGGGGGGCATCTCAAACCTTTACCAATATCTCAATGACCACCATACCATTGCTAAATCCATGGCAATCCTGGGCTGGGAGTTGTAAACTGGCCAAGAGCACTCTGCAGAAGATTGGCTTGACATGGTCTCCAACATGCATAAGTGTACACGATCTGTTGCCATCAAAGAGACTGTAGTTAAACGTCATACCCGGTGTTACTGTGGTGAAAGGGGTACACTCCTTCATACGTTTTGGAGCTGCACAGCTCTACGGTCTCTGTGGCAACAGACCTCTATGAAGGTGTTGCAGATCACGGGCACGCCTATAACATTGATCTACCAGATGTGTATCTTGTTTGCAGATCTCCCAGAGGTCTCAACCCCTTGTCAAAAATTGACTCACACACGATTTAGCACTATTCACTGGGCTATTGCTCTTAACTGGTGGGTCTACATCAGTTCCATGATCCCAGGTGCTTCTCCGAATGGAGTCTATTAAACAAATGGATAGGATACATCATACTCTTATGGACTCCATGCTAATTTTTGACCGCAAATGGTACTCTTGGTCAGCCTATTAGGTAACCACCATGGTCAAGACTCCTCTTTATCTAGCTCTGCCAACTATGTTAGAACTGCTCATAAGAATTGAGCTTCCTGTCAGTATTCCCACCCTCTAAGCAAATCTGATCGGTAAGATGCTAAACCATCCTATATGCAGATATAATATTGTCTTGCTCTATCCACAATTTGTTATTATTGGTCTTTTTTTTGTTAATGTTATGATTTCTTATTTTATTACTAGGTAGGGAGATGCTTACCAAAAAAACTGTATCTTTCTTTTTGTATATATAGTACTCTCTATGCTCATTATTTTTTGTAATTGCTCAAATACCACAATAAAATATTTGTAAACAAGAAATCAATCAGCTTCCACGTTTTTTGGCAAAGCTTACTGTAATTGAACAAGCTGAAGTTAGAAGCTGATTGGCTACCATGCACAGCTGCACCAGATTTTACACTCTCAAGTTTTAGTAAATCAACCCCTATGCTTGTATGTTTTTAACTTTTTCAATCTATATACCAGTTTTGTTTAAGAGGTAAATGTGGCAATTTTCCACTTCACAAGTATGCCATCTGTCTATTATTTGTGTCTGTTTAGTCCAGGGGTCAAGTCCTGGGGAAAAAAGTGTGGGAACTCCCACCCAAGATCCACTCGCCCACCAACAAAAAAAAATCATACGCTCATATGCACGAATGCTTCAAAAGTGGTATTTTTCATCCAATTTTCATATTGTGTGTATGAAGCTTAACTGTTAGTACATAAAAAAAACAAAAAAACAATCCTCAATAAACATAAATACGGTAATTCTCTGAATAATCAGCATTCATACAATTGTGCTTCCATGCAATGTGAACATCATGTTCGGATCTTTATTAGGGAATGTTATTTTGTATATAGAGTGTTTATTGTTTATGTGGTGAGTTTACACTTTTCATTGAACAGAGTTTGGATAACACAGGGTTAAACGGAAAGGTGATAAATGAACTGCACATTATCTGGACAGTGCTTGGGGAGATAGTGATGTGTTCCTGCTTAGGAGATGTATGTTAGCTTGGGGGGGGTGCAAACTCTGCAGGGCTCACACACACTCGCTGCTATTCCAACCCTTCACATATTTCCACATAAACTTCCCTCCTGGCATTAAACTTTTCCAGGTATTGTGCTCAGCTTACCACCCCAAACTGATGTTCCTCCCTCAGCTCACCTCTCTCCCTGCATGTTCTGTGAGCAGAATAGCTGTGCTCCTCCTCTGGGTTCTCTCATCATATGGCACTGTAGATAGAGGAGGGGGGGATTCAGCGGGACACACAGAGCAAGTATGCAGGAGACTGGGGGGGGGGGGATATGAGGAGACAGAAAATCAGGAGGGGCCGGCGGGGAGGAGCGCATCACAAGTGGTCTGACTAAATACAATCCCTTAGCAGCAGGGACCTTATCTACCTGTCAGCTAGCTGTGATTGACAGGTAGATCGAAGAGGAAGCTGTCATGGGGCCCCCTACTGGCAATGCCTGAATGGTCAGGTGTGCGGCACTTACTATTGCGAGCTGTGTCGGCAGCTGCTGATGTAGCACCTGCCACACAGCTCGCATACTTCAAAGTCTTGCAGGACACGGCTGCTAATGGGAACTGAGTTCTTGTTGTGGAAAAAGTAAAGGAACTCCGTTCCCATTGCGTTCCCGCAGGACTTGAGCCCTGGTTTAGTCATATGTTTTAAAACCACTTGATTTATAAATATGCAAAGTTTAAATTTAAAGAACATAGCTTGAGAACACAGTTACAGTGGTGTGAAAAAGTGTTTGCCCCCTTCCTCATTTCCTGTTCCTTTGCATGTTTGTCACACTTAAGTGTTTCGGAACATCAAACCATTTAAACAATAGTCAAGGACAACACATTTAAACACAAAATGCAATTTGTAAATGAAGGTGTTTATTATTAAAGGTGAAAAAAAATCCAAACCATCATGGCCCTGTGTGAAAAAGTGATTGCCCCCCTTGTTAAAACATACTATAACTGTGGTTGTCCACACCTGAGTTCAATTTCTCTAGCCACACCCAGGCCTGATTATTGCCACACCTGTTCACAATCAAGGCATCACTTAAATAGGAGCTGCTTGACACAGTAAGGTCCACCAGAAGATCCTTAAAAGCTACACATCATGCCGAGACCCAAAGAAATTCAGGAACAATTGAGAAAGAAAGTAATTGAGATCTATCAGTCTGGAAAGGGTTATAAAGCCATTTCCAAAGCTTTGGGAATCCAGCGAACCACAGTGAGAGCCATTATCCACAAATGGCGAAGACATGGAACAGTGGTGAACCTTCCCAGGAGTGGCCGGCCGCCCAAAATTACCCCAAGAGCGCAGCGACGACTCATCCAAGAGGTCACAAAAGACCCCACAACAACGTCCAAGGAACTGCAGGCCTCACTTGCCTCAGTTAAGGTCAGCGTTCATACCTCCACCATCAGGAAAAGACTGGGCAAAAATGGCCTGCATGGCAGAGTTCCAAGGAGAAAACCACTGCTGAGCAAAAAGAACATCAAAGCTCGTCTCAATTTCTCCACAACACATTTGATGATCCCCAAGACTTTTGGGACAACATTCTGTGGACCGATGAGACAAAAGTGGAACTCTTTGGAAGGTGTGTGTCCAAGTATATCTGGTGTAGAAGGAACACTGCATTTCAGAAAAAGAACATTATACCAACAGTAAAATATGGTGGTGGTAGTGTGATGGTCTGGGGCTGTTTTGCTGCTTCAGGACCTGGAAGACTTGCCGTGATAAAAGGAACTATGAATTCTGCTGTCTACCAAGAGATCCTGAAGGAGAATGTCCGACCATCTGTTCGTGTACTCAAGCTGAAACGAACTTGGGTTCTGCAGCAGGACAATGATCCTAAACACACTAGCAAGTCCACCACCGAATGGCTGAAGAAAAACAAAATGAAGACTTTGGAGTGGCCTAGCCAAAGTCCTGACCTGAATCCTATTGAGATGTTGTGGTATGACCTTAAAAAGGCCGTTCATGCTCAAAAACCCTCTAATGTAACTGAATTAGGACAATTCTGCAAAGATGAGTGGGCCAAAATTCCTCCAGGACGCTGTAAAAGCCTCATTGCACTTTATCGCAAACGCTTGGTTGCAGTTGTTGCTGCTAAGGGTGGCCCAACCAGTTATTAGGTTTAGGGGGCAATCACTTTTTCACACAGGGCCATGATGGTTTGGATTTTTTTCACCTTTAATAATAAACACCTTAATTTACAAATTGCATTTTGTGTTTACTTGTGTTGTCCTTGACTATTGTTTAAATTGGTTTGATGTTCCGAAACACTTAAGTGTGACAAACATGCAAAGGAACAGGAAATGAGGAAGGGGGCAAACACTTTTTCACACCACTGTACCTATAACATACTGTAAGCCACCTACCAATGTTGGTTCACCTTTTTTTTTAATCTGCTATTTTATTCTAAGGTTGCCAACTTTGTTAAAGGATAGCTAAACCCAAAAACAACAAAGCAATCAGAAGACGCTGTGTTGTATTATTCAGAGGGAGCTGTTTCCCTCTAGTGTTCCAGTTTGGCTGACCTGTGACTCTCTTGATTTAAGGGAGAACAAGGCATCTTGGGACATGTAGTCCATACGGAAAGGATTCGCCCTCCGGCTGTATCGCGTAAAAACTACCAGCGGGCTGATGGAGACAAGCAGACCACTGGGAGAGACTATAAGAGGCAAGGCTGGGGGCCTAGCGAGCTCTCTTGGGACAGGCGTGGATTTGTGTGCAGCGAATCTGTGATAGAGTGAGCTGAAGCTTGATAGATCTACCCAGAGGACATCTGAAAGGACACCTGCGGGCAGTTCCCCTACACTGTCCGGTGGCATACTGGAACCGCTCTTGCTCCATCCATCATGCAGGGACATCAGATCCGTGTGAGCCGTGGCACGGTTCGGCGGAGGCCGAAGGTCATCCCTTGAGCCAAACACCTGAGAGATCATCACCCTCATCATCATCTCCTGTTCCAGTATGGTGAGCATACGATAGCCCAGTTTGATAGACACTGTGTATAGACATCATTGTTCCCTGCACTCCTTACCATCATTAGTTCAAAAATCTGTTCCAGCATATCAAAGAAACTATACACAGACATCCATTCCATCCATGCTATCCATTGTTCTGCTGCTGCTTGTACTTCGACAGAGTTTACTATCTTTATGTCAGTGATCACTGTGAATTCAATTACAGTTCTGATTTGCACAGGAATATTGTCTACTGGGTGAATGCCATCTATTGGATCAGCTACACTGCCTTACCAATCAATATACTTTGCATGCAATTAAATACCTGAGAGCTAGCTGAAGATTAACCGGATTGCCACCCAGCAACACTGGACTCTTATTTTCCTCCCCACTTCAAGAAATTGTGTTGCTGCAACTATTAAAGCTGCATTTCATCAAGAACTCTCTGTAAAAGCAGGTTGAATTCTGCTATAGTTACTGTTTGCTGGAGTTGTATTTGTTTATCTGTTATTTTCCTATTTTCTTTTATGTGAAGGAGCAGTAGAGAGGGGTCTGACACTCATAGGAGTCATTCCTTTGCTTTCCTGTAGCCCACTCACATAGCGTGCACTGTTGAATATTTGAATCATAAATGTGAGTTATCTTGCGATTGTTAGCGTGAGAGCAATAATTCTAGCCCAAGTCCTCCTCTGTAAATCTAAACTGGTAAGCTGTAGAAATCTTTAAACAACACCAATGGAAATTGTTTGTTGCCACGATTGGGCGCAATTTTGAAGCATGACATGTCGGGTATCAATTTACTTGGTGTAACATTATCTTTCACAATATAGAAAACAATTGGGCTAACTTTACTGTTGTCTTATTTTTTTATTCAAAAAAGTGTATTTTTTGCAAAAAAAATTGCGCTTGTAAGAGGTTTGGGGGTTCTAAGTAATTTTCTAGAAAAAACATTTTTTTTTAACATGTAAACAAATCTCAAAAAGAGGCTCGGTCCTTAAGTGAAGAGCTGCAGGAATTTATGGCAGCTACTGGTTGTGTACTACTTGTGACAACAATCTCCTGTAATCTTCATATGTCTGCTCTGTAGGGTAGGGTGGCAAGACAGAAGCAGTTCTTACTAATGCCACGTACACACAAGAGGTTTTGCCATCGGAATAAACTCTGAAGGTTTTTCCGATGGAATTCCGCTCAAGCTTTCAAGAACGTGGTGACGTACAACACGTACGATGGGACTAGAAAGCAGAAGTTCAATAGTCAGTAGCTAATAGCTTCCATCTTGTACTTGCTTCAGAGCATGTGTTGTTTTTTGTGCGTCGGAACAGCAAACAGATGAGCGTTTTTTTCTGATAGTAATTTTTTCCGTCAGAAAAATATAGAACAATATATAAGTCCGTCCGAATTTTCGATGGAAAAAGTCAGATGGGGCATACACACAATCGGATTATACGATGAATAGCTCCCATTGGACTCTTTCTATCGGAAATTCCACTCATGTGTATAAGGCTCTGTTCAAACCTAGGCGTTTTTCTGCTGTAAGCCTCAGCTCTAAAAACACCCAACGAGACAAATCCCATTCATTTCAATGGCCCCTGTTCACATCTGAGCCTTTTGTCATCTGAAGCAAAACTTGTTTTTGGCAGATTACAGGTGTTTTCTGCTTTTTACATTGGTGACCTTTTGACCTGTACAAAAACATGGCAAAATTGCGGCAAAATATATCACAGCTTAACAGTACCTAAATCTGATGGCTGCATTTGTTTTCATTTTTAGGTTAAGAACATTTTCAGCAAGTACAGAAAATACCTGTTGATCTTGTCAGAAATACAGTTCTCTTATCACTTCATGTGAGCTGAACTAAAAGCACAATTTTATCTTTCTTTCAAGCAACCTCCTATAAGCTACACATTTTACTATCCCACATAATGGAGATGAGAAAAACCTCAAAGAACTAATATCTTGCCATTTTAAAGAATTGTTTTGAGTTGTAGATAAAATGTAAACGCTTTAAAGACTAATTCTTTTCCTTGCCAGTATGCAGGTAGTTATTGGCTATAAATATAATTGAGTTACATGCTCGAAAAATGGTAACCAAATTACAATTCTGAACACCTTATTTGAAATGATCCCTTATTTTGATGAATTTTTGGTCAGATATTACATAGATCAGATAAGCTTACTGCACATATGTTATTGATTGTATTTATACCCGCACTTGAGAGGAGCATAGGCTTGTGCTTTACTGTTGTTTCTCAGTGTAAAGCTATCAGATTTACTGAAATCAATACGATGTTAGAGTAGAAAAAGTTTTGTTTTTGAAATTATGCCTCCTGCAGTGTCTGACATACACAAATATCCACTGGAAGGAAAATCTGTGAAACTGAGCACCAGAATATATGGCACCTGAGAGCACCTGAGAAAATATAGCACAAAAGTGACATTACCAAGAACTGGACATTCATCCAAATATGATGCAAAAAAAAAAGAAGAAAACTGGTCTGGGAGACTGCCAAGAGGAAAACAGCAACATTAACCACTTACCGCAAACCGCCGTAGCTGTACGACGGTACTTTGACCTGGATCTGCTGCCGTAACCCTGGTATTTTCTGCAACGGCGGGCGGTTCTCTTTAACATAAGAGTGGTCTCTGCAGCGGATTCACCGCAAGATCACTTTTATCAGTGGTGGGGCACCACGCTCCAGTCATCTCCGCCACTTAGAGGTGGAGACGATCCGTTGCTGTCCCCTCAGTAGCATGGAGCCAAGTGAGGGAAAGATGGCCCCAACTCTGCTCCATAACATTGGATGACGGAAGTGACATCAAACGTCACTTCTGTCCAATGGTCTTAAAGGGGAATTTTTATTTATTTATTTATTTTTTTTTAAAGACATTTATTTATTTAATTGCATTTCACATTAAAGAGGTCCTGTCATGCTTTTTTCTATTACAAGGGATGTTTAGAATAAAAGTGACCAAAACTATTTAAAAAAAAAAAAAAAGGACAGTGTAAAAATAAAAAGTTAAATAAATATGAAAAAAAAGTGTTTAAAGCTCCCTGTCCCACCAAGCTTGCATGCAGGAGCGAGCGCATATGTAAGTCGCGCCCGCATATGAAAACGGTGCTCAAACCACACATGTGAGGAATCACCACGGTCGTTAGAGTGAGGGCGATAATTCTAGCTCAAGACCTCCTCTGTAAATCTGTATCATCTACCCCCACCGCGCCGCAGGTGTGTAGGCTATAGAATTAGTGAAGGATTAAAAGTGCAAGTGTAAAAAGTATATATATATCAAACAGCAGCTACTTAAAACATATAAACATGTGGAATCTGCAATTCAACTTAAAAATGGAAATTGTTTGTTGCCACAATTGGGCGCAATTTTGAAGTATGACATGTTGGGTATCAATTTACTTGGTGTAACATTATCTTTCACAATATAGAAAATAATTGGGCTAACTTTACTGTTGTCTTATTTTTTTATTCAAAAAAGTGTATTTTTTGCAAAAAAATATAAAAAAAAACCACAAGAGGAAGACCCTGGTGGTGGTATAGTTATAGTCCACAGTGGCGTAATATATAAATAAATAAAACAAACGCTGCATTTGTAAGACCAAGAGGAAGACCCTGGTGGCTACACTTTAATCATTCGGTTTCGTCGCTTGGACTTATTCATGGGTATGGCTACACAGCCCATCTCAAACTAATTTTATAGTGACATAAAGTATTGCAATGACCACCATTTTATTCTATAGGGTGTCTGAAAAAAAATAATAATAATATGACAAACTTCAATGGGTAGTTTTTTCCTAAAATCCATCTCAAATGCCTTCTAATATGCACACTGGTGTTCCTTGAGGTGCGCGCGCATCCAACAGCACACTACCCAGGCGAGCCTTCACCCTATGATGAGATGCGGCCCGCACCTGCGCAATAGGGTTAGAGCGGCGGTTCAGCGGCGCGCTCTAGGTGTCCCCTCAGCCTATATAGAAGTACCGGAAATGGGTCCCTGCGGTTGAGATGGGATGACACATTACATGGAAGGCACATCTTTGGCAAAGCTGTAACATTAGTGCATATTAAAAAAGGTGTGTGATCTTGACTCCATGACTACACAAAAATATAAATGTATTAAACCATCGCAATTTGAGCACTAATTCCCTAAGTTTAGAGGTGCAGAGAGCTGTATCATGAGTGAATGACAGGCACTGCATCCAACGGGAATTGGTGAGAAAATTGCACAAAAGAATCTGAGAAATTTGATATTTGATCACACTATTAAAATAAAATAAGTAGTGTTGAGCATATTATAAGAATATTTAAAATATCTTTAAAAACAAACCTATATATATGTGTATAAATATACATGTAAGAATAATGAAAATCTTAAAATATTAAAACTATTCTCATTAAAAGCTGCATGCATGCACATGCGTTTTTCAATGAAAAAGTGGGTGAGTGATATTTATTATGGAAAATTGTCCGTGTTCAACACATTGTGTGGTTGTCACAAACCCCTTTAAGCTATCGGGTGTGTGTATTACCTGAGAGGTGTTTTCTAAACACTTTTTTATATAATCCACCCCCAAACCAATATTGGGACCAAAGAGGAGAAATACCCATGCACAACAGATACCAAGCACTGGCGGAAGACCACTACTACGGTAACCCATATCATCAACAACCACCCCCCCCCTTTTTTAGGTCAACGGGGGAGGGGTGGGAGAGGAGGAGGGACACCGAGGAAGAATGCACAGCCGAACAAGGGTGGAGAGAGAAATCAACCCCCATATTATCAGAACAAAGACAAAACGGCGCCCCAAAGAGAAGAAGGGGGTGCCGATCGGGACGCAGGGCACAATCCAAAAAAGCGAATGCGGGACAACTGAACAGTGGAATATACAACCTAAGTAAAATTGAGCTAAACCAAAAGGAACTAAATATACTAAATCTTGGACTAAAATGTGCCCCCAAAAAGAAGTTTAACAAGTTCGATGTGTTCATTGACACACATAAATTTATTAGAACACTTAATTTAAAGAAATATTTTTTAAGTGCTCCCACAAATTTTAAGCCAGCAGTCTCTTACACGGTGGAGAAGGTCGACAGTGGTCTAAGAAACAAGTCAATCTTCAACCCCCAAATCCCAAGCAATCACTTCATTGAGGTGTTTAAGAATTTGGTTTTAAAGGATCTGGAAGAATTAACTCCAAAAAAACATATTAACCCAGATTACATTAGAGAAGGCATTCGTTCATTAGAGGAACAAAAAGAGATCATCATACGCCCAGCGGATAAGGGTGGGGGTGTTGTGATAATGGATAAAACCTTCTACACTAACCAACTCAATGAACTTTTAGCAGATGCCCATACATATAAAAAGCTTCAAGTAAACCCGACTGAACCGTATAGGAACCAGTTGGACCTACTGATTGAATGGGGATACCATACCAAGGCACTAAACCTTAAGGAGAAACGATACTTGGTCCCCAGTGCGTGCAGAATACCAATTATCTATACGCTTCCGAAAGTCCACAAAAATGCCGAAATCCCCCCCGCCCGACCCATCGTTAATGGTATTGGGTCGGTCACTGCGAGACTCGGCGAATACTTAGACAAGTTTTTACAAGCCAGCGTCACTAACACAAGAGCATACTTGAAAGATACATCGGATTTGTTGATGCTACTTGATTCGATCCAAATTAGCACCACAAATCACACCTTTTTAGTTACAGCCGATGTTTGTTCTTTATATACCATAATCCAACATGAAGACGCGGCCTTGTCATTGAACTGGGCACTCAGCAAAAGAGACGACATATCGGACTCCCAGAAGAGATTCATAGGACAAGCTTTGGAATATTGTATGACGCACAACTACTTCTGGTGGGACGATCAATTCTTCTCCCAGAAGGTTGGCGTGGCTATGGGAGCAAAATATGCTCCCAGCCTCGCCAACCTATTCATGGCAGAGTGGGAGGATAGGTTCATTTTTAGCAAAAATCTCCCGCAACTGAAATTTTATAGGAGATTTATTGATGACCTCCTACTGATCTGGGAGGGCTCCAGGGAATCGGTTATAGAGTTCCTCGAGGTACTGAATGTGAATAATAACAACATCAAACTTGAGTATCAAGTAAGTGATACATCCATTAACTTTTTAGATGTAACCATAGAGAAGGAAGGGGCTAAATTATGCACTAAAGCATATTTTAAACCGACCGATCGGAACAGCTATTTGCCTATCCATAGCGGACACCACCCAGCCTGGATTAAAAACATCCCCAAGGGACAAATGTTGAGGATTCGACGGAACTGCACCAAAACGGAAGACTACTATGAGCAATCACTGATTTTAAAGAATAAGTTCACCCAAAAGGGCTACACTGAAAAATCTTTAGATAAAATCATTGATGATGTCGCTCTAATTCCAAGAGAGATAGAATAGTCAAAAAACTTATAGATCCACCAAACCGCCAGGTCCTGAGGATAAATTTAAAAGGATTTTACGCTTGCAGGAAATGCATTTGCTGCAGGACACGAGTGTCAATAATAGGGGTAAAACAGAAATCACAAACAGAGATGGTGAGGTTTTCCAAATAGAAGAATTTATCACCTGCAACACAACTCATGTTGTGTATCTTATGTGGTGCCCATGCGGGTTACTCTACGTAGGCAGAACAAAAAGACTACTGAGAATCCGGATTTCGGAGCACTTGGCCAATATAAGGAAAGGTTTCCAGTATCATAGCGTTTCATTACACTTTAAAGAAAAACATGATCGGGATCCAACACTTCTACAGTTCTGCGGAATAGACACCATTCACCCCTCTTGGAGAGGTTCAAACAGGGTCAGAGACCTCAGTCAAAGGGAAACCCGCTGGATCTTTTTATTAAAAAGTTTAACGCCACGGGGACTGAACGTAGAATTGGACCTAAACTGCTTCATTAATAATTTTTAATTTTTAATCCATGCAAAAATTATTTTATTTTTGGAATATAAAAAAGGGGTTTGTGACAACCACACAATGTGTTGAACACGGACAATTTTCCATAATAAATATCACTCACCCACTTTTTCATTGAAAAACGCATGTGCATGCATGCAGCTTTTAATGAGAATAGTTTTAATATTTTAAGATTTTCATTATTCTTACATGTATATTTATACACATATATATAGGTTTGTTTTTAAAGATATTTTAAATATTCTTATAATATGCTCAACACTACTTATTTTATTTTAATAGTGTGATCAAATTGCGATGGTTTAATACATTTATATTTTTGTGTAGTCATGGAGTCAAGATCACACACACCCATTTTTTTTAATATGCTAGGTAACCCTATTGCGCAGGTGCGGGCCGCATCTCATCATAGGGTGAAGGCTCGCCTGGGTAGTGTGCTGTTGGATGCGCGCGCACCTCCTGATACAACGCGCACGCGCACGGAGCCAGTGCACACGCGCGCGGCGGTCTGCATTCTCAGCTGATGGAGAGAAGCTGCAGTACACTAATGTCCAATTTCTGGAGCAACACGGACAATTTTCCATAATAAATATCACTCACCCATTTTTTCATTGAAAAACGCATGTGCATGCTGCAGCTGGTTAATGTGTAAATGGAACACATATACAGCATAATAGCGACTTATAGCTGCAGGAATTTCTGGCAGCTGCTGGTTGTGTACTACTTGTGACAACAATCTCCTGTGATCTTCATATGTCTGCTCTGTAGGGTAGCGTGGCAAGACAAAAGCATTTCTTACTAAGGCTTGGTTCACACTTAGGCTTTTTTGGGTGTTTTTCTGCTGTAAGCCTCAGCTCTAAAAACACCAAACAAGAGAAATCCCATTCATTTCAATGGCCCCTGTTCACATCTGAGCATTTTGTCATCTGAAACAAAACGCCTGAAGCTCAAAAAAGTACAGGAGCTTCTTTTTTGGCAGATTACAGGCGTTTTCTGCTTTTTACATTGGTAACCTTTTGACCTGTACAAAAAAACACTGCAAAATCGCGGCAAAATATGTGTGACTTTCTGCCTGAAAACAAAACGCCTAGGTGTGAACAGAGCCTCAGGAAGCATCCAAGCCCCTTACAAGCATATGGAATGTGGAAACACGTGTTGTGTTCTGATGAGACCAAGATTGAACTTTTTGGCAATAATTCTAAAAAGTATGTTTGTTACAAAACCAAAACATTATGCTTTAGGGCTATTTTTCTTCAGCCGGATCTGGGGCTTTAGTCAAGATGTAGGGACTTTTGAATAGTTCCAAATATCAGTACATTTTGTCACAAAACCTTTAGGCCTCTGCTAGAAACCTGAAGATGAAGAGAAATGTCACCTTTCAGCATGACAACCCAAAGCATACCTCCAAATCATGAAAAGAATAGATTCACCAGAAGAAGGTCAAAGTTTTGGAATGGCCCAGCCAGATACCAGACCTGAAGAAGGACGTGCATAGGAGATGCGCTCACAATCTGATAGATCTGGAGCACTTTTGCAAGAAACAGTGGGTAAATATTACAAAAGGAAAAATGTGCCATGCTGACAGAAGCCTAACCCCAAAAGACTGAATGCTGTCATAAAATCAAAAGGTGCTTCAAAAAAAGTATTAATTTAAGGGTTTGCATATTTGTGCAACCATATTATTGTAAGTTTTTATTTTAATTGTATTTTTTATTTTATTCTATATTTATTTTTTGTTTCCTCTGTTAAAGAATTCAGAAGTGATTTATCTTGGTCTGATTTTTTTACATCTAAAGAAAACCTTGCTTTTTTTACAGGGGTGTGTAGACTTATTCTTTCCACTGTATAATGGGGGTGGGGGGTGCTTTTTAAATTCCTCTCTGCTGATTTATTACTCTGTGCCCAATACACTACATTTTGCAACGTTAGAAAAGCAAAGCCAAATAATTGTATACCTATACTAAAAGTACTTATTTAAAGAATTATAAAAAAATGGAATAGGAATAGGGCCACGTGAATAACTAAGGGAGAGCAGCAGAACATGCTAAACATTTCTTAGATTGTTTTTATTTTTTTACATTTGAAATACATAAGCACTAAGACACAACAAAAAACAAAAAAAACAAGACCAAAATGATTTATTAAATTATCTGATCAAGCAGAATATTCCTTTCCTTGTCATGCTGTACATTTATTCCTCCAGGTTGTTGGTGTTTGTTTGCATGGGTCAGCAATCTAGAGTGGTGTCAGGTGTTTAATAGTTGGCTGTGGAATTTTTCTTGGAGGCTCATCCTGCTGATACTTCCTCTTCTGCCCTGCTACTCCAGAATCCTCTAGTGCTTTTTCTCTGTCTTCTTTGGCTTCCCCTGCTGCATCAGTAAATGTTCTGGTCTAGAGATTACATTTAAAGGTACTGATGCTTGACGTTTATTACATCTGGAAATGGCCTTTGGCGTTCACCTAATTTATAAATGACTCTTGGCTTGAGTCAGACCTAGATCTATGCTCTAAACTACCTAGCTTCCTATAGCGTGGCTATTCAATAGTCCAAAGTCTGGGAGACACTAAGGCAAAATTGGGCTATGCGTTGAACTTTTAATTTTTTTTTTGTGTAATTTGAAAAGCCTATACCTAGCTGTACATGTATCTCTTCTTTTCCATAAATTATTAAAATGCAGCAATAACTGTGAGCTTGTACTATGTTTTCCAATGTGTCTTTTCGAGATTTGCACAGTAAATGAGTGGGCACATGTTTGCTCTTTGGAGCAATTTATACCTACCAATTGTTCACTACCAGAATGTAGAAAAGTATACAATGTAAGTTAATAGTAGAAAGAATGCCAGGACGAACAATGCTAAAACGAATATACTGAAACAGAAAAGGAATGCTGTAGACCGATAATTAATGTGTAGGGAAGCAAAGGGTAATATTATAATTAAAGTGGTTCTAAAGGAAAAACATTTTTTTACCTTAATGCATTGCCTGTATTAAGCAAAAAATATAGCTCAGGGCCTATCTGAAGCGGCTCCCTCCTCTCCCCCTTTCTCACAGGCCAGAGAGGCAGCAATGGAGCCACTGGCTCCTGCTGCTATCAAATCCTGTGAGCGCGGGGGGGGGGGGCGCTGGGACCAGGCCACTCTGTGTGTGTGTCTGTCTATGGACCCACACAGCCTGGAGTGAGCCCATACGTGCACCCCTAGAAGCAGCTTCCTATGGTGGCACATGAAAAAGAGGAGGGGCCAAGAGTGCTGGTGGGGGACCCCAGAAGAGGAGGATTGGGGCTGCTCTGTACAATACCATTGCACAGAGCAGATAAGTATAAACCAGTTTATGATTAAAACAAAAACAAAAAAACACTCCTTTTAAGTGGGAGGAAATTCAAGCATCTTGTACGCTGTAAATCAAAATAGTAAAGGATTTAGTAGTTTTGAAAGCAGGGAATTTGCAAATAGGTTCTATTTTTATGTATCTTTGTATTTTTAATAATCTGCACATATTGGACTTTATATGATTGGTCAAGCTATATAATATATTCTCTGTGAATGTGGCTGTTAGTACAAAAAGGTATGTGATGAAACCTGTGGCTCTGTTAATTTTTTACAACTGTTTTGGAATTAGGGCCATCTTTAATATAGAATGGACCCTGGGCAAAAATGTTCTCCCCCCCCCCCCTCATGCAGTTTCGCTCTCCACCTGCTTTGAGGCATACAATAAATAGCAGCTAGACTCAAAATCCGTTTACTGAATCAAATCAGGCGGTGATTGGGATTGGTTGCCAGAGGTTAAAGTGTATTGTTACTGCTCATTGATTAGTTGCTAGAGGTTACAGCACATGATTTATGCTTATTGATTGGTTGCTAGAGATTACTGTACATCAATACTGCTCACTGATTGGTTGCTAGAGGTTACTGCACATCATTACTGCTTACTGATTGGTTGCTTGAGGTTACAGCACATCATCTCCTCACTGCCTGCACACCATGGACCAAGGAGGTGAGGGGACCCATTAACCCCCCTGGCGGTATTCCCAAGTCTGGCTCGGGGTGGAACTCCAGTCAGACTCGGGATCGCATTGCAGGATACAGGGAGACTTACTTACCTTGTCCCCTGGATCCTGCGATGTCTCCCTGCTGTGTGTGTGCGAGCTCCTCCGCTCGATTCACACAGTGCCCGAGTGCCGCTGAGCTCCGTTCCCTGTGACGTTGCGACGCACGGGATCGGAGATCGGCGCCAAATTCAAAAAAGTAAAAACACACAAAACACATACATAAATGTATAAAAATCGACACATCCCCTTTGTCCCTAGTTGTCTGTCCAGTGCCCTGCATGCACTTTTATATTATAAATACTGTTTTTTTCTGCTTGGAATTTGGAGATTGTCCATAGCAACCAAAAAGTGTCCCTTTATGTCTTATGTGTCCCTTTATGTTTTTAGACCTGCTAGAAAACAGCGATAATAAATTAGAATCACTTGCAGAATTGAGCGATAGCGATTTGTGGGGAAATTTGTCATCAAACACTAAATCTAATGACAGCGACAATTCTGCAACTGAGCAAATTTCAGTGTTTTTGATTTGATTACATTATTGAATAATTTTTATAGTTATTTATTATATTATAATTTATTATTTTGTGTTTCAAACTTTATCATACCCGGGATGTCTACTAGACTCTGGTTTGGACAGATTTAAGTGAGTTATTTCGGAAGAATTGCAGGCCTACAATATAAAACGCCAAATTTCCTTGCAAAGTAATTGTACCGCATTTGGTACAAAATTCCTGACATAATCATACCACCAGAGAGGTTAATAGACAGAAAACTCCTCGGGATCCTAGGACTCCTGGGATCAGTGGCAGTGTTTGGGGGAGGGATGGGTGTGATCAAATTCCAGAATGTCCCTTTATTTCCCCAGTGGGCAGCATTCCGCATAGGTGATGGTGGATATGACCTCAGGGGGGCATGATATACATATGAATACTGCCTCTATTTACATATGAATGCTGCCAGTCCGCCGCTATTTACATATGAATGCAGCAGTTATTTACAAATCAATGTTGGTATTTACATGTAAACACTGGGTCTGCAGGTGAGTCATCTGTACACAAAATAGGGCAGAGCTGGGCAGCATTAGTAACAGTAACACATCACTGGACTAAAACCTCAAGTGACGAGGGAATCACTGGACTAAAACCTCAAGTGACGAGGGACTAAAACCTCAAGTGACGAGGAAATTTAAACTGGGATAGTTGGCAAGTATGGGACAGCTGCTTTGGGCCCCACAATAATGACAGGGCCCAGGGCAGCTGCCCCTTTTGCCCTGCCTTAAAGGCGGCCCTGGATCCACTGACCACAGGTGCAATGTTCAGAGGCTCCTGAGGGAAATAATAATAAATTCAAATTTCTCTTCTTTCTGCAAAAAATGTGCATTTATTATTTTTTCCCAGAAGATAAACTCTTAACGTCCATTTTCAGGGCACCACTGTAAAACCCCATACACACTATGAGAAAATCTGAAGAAAAATTCTGTACGAGGCACGATCGTTTGTTTTTATATAGCGTGTGCCCCACTTAACATATACATTATAAAAAATACAAAAAAGAAACTTTCAGGAGCTTGTGAAAACGATAATACATGTTGTTACTAAAATGATTTAAAAATAAATGTAAAAATAATTTAAATAATAATAATGTGCTGACAAACTGCACTCAAATACCGAGTCATGCTGGCTCTGTCACAAGCTTGTGGTGTTGCTTCCCCTTAAAAACAAAAAACCAGGGACAGCTTTTTTCCTGCTCACCTCAGGGCTTATGACCGCACAATTAGGTTTGGTCTAAAATCGCAGTTAAACCACCTCTGGGCTCTATGGTATATGGACTCTGTAGGTTCCTAGGCTTTTCAGTGAGGTTATCCTCCATACATATGAGAAAATAAGTCTAGATAGTGCTTTATTATTTAAAACAATCTCTTATTAAAAAGTATATATCCAGGGTCCTCACACTTTATGGGTGCTTACAGCGCACCACTCTATGCCAGGCAGAATCATAAAAACATGCAGTGAGGTCATATGTTCGCTTGTATCTCCGCAGCTTTTTGGGTATAATGTTTAAGCTGCATCCTATACCGCCCTGTCCTCTCCCCAATGAGTGTGTTGACACAAGGATAGGACGTGTCTTCCTCAGGGTGATTCCTCAGGGAGATTCCCCCTGAGGAAGACACATCATATCCATGTGTCGACACTCGTTGGGGAGGGGACAGGACTGTATAGGGAGCAGCTTAAACGTTATATGCGAGTAGCTGCAGAGATACAAGCGATGACCTCACTGGATACTTTTATAATTCTGCCTAGCATAGAGTGGTGTGCTGTACACACCTATAGAGTGTGAGTACCCTGGATATATACTTTAATAAATTATAATTTTAAACGATAGAGCACCATCTAGACTTATTTTTTCATATATGTACAGAGGATAACATCATTGAAAAGCCTAGGAACCTACAGAGTTCATATACCATAGAGCCTAGTGATGGTTTAACTGCAATTTTAGACTTAAACTTAATTGTGCGGTCACAAGCCCTGAGGTGAGCAGAATCACACAGGGGGGAGCACGAGTTTGCAGTCACTGTGGATAAGTTTGGAGCACCATCACAAAGAACTTATTACATTAAATATTTTGATGAATTATGGATTTTGAGCACTTTTATCACTTATTTGATTTCGTTTTATTAGCATGTGAGCACTATATTAAAAGAATATTCACCATATGGATTAATATTTGTATTGGTTATATGATTTATTGCACAGGACAGATTTAGGATTTATTATACTTATATTCTTAGCACGTGAGCACTGTATGAAAAGAATATTGCATTAATATCTGTATATGATTTATTGCACAGTAAGTATAATTGGTATTAGTGTATAGCGCGGCACATTGTTTTGCTTTATAAAAGATTGAGCACAACATATGGGAGTGTGAATAGTGCCATCAGCTGAAATTCCTGCATAGATACCTTTTAAGGCTAATTTATGTGATTTACTCTGGTAGCTCGCAAGAAATTTTTTCATATTTAGACTAGAACCGGTGTTGTTTATAGACCTCGTTCTGATGCAGCACATTAGCAAACAAATTGATATTGTGTATGTGAGAAATAAAGATTAAAAATATGAATCTAGATATTGCTCTATCTGCTCCAGAGCCCAAAACATGTCATTGGCATCTCAATGAATCCTTGCTATGGAACCCCGAAAACCAAACTCAACTGCAACAAAAATTGTCAGAATTTTTTTAATTAAATGAAGGTTCGGTGTCGGAGATTTCTACCTTGTGGGAAGCCCATAAGGTATTTTTCAGAGGTGAGTTCATCTCTGTGGGCTCTCGCTTAAAACGAGAGTCCACCAAGCTGAAAGCTGAGCTCCCTACTCAGCTACGGTCTGCGGAGATGCGCCTACTTCACTCCCCCACGGTGGACCGCTTGCGGGCTGATGTTTTGGTTCGTAAACGTATTAAATTATTCAACATGAGCAATATATCAAAATCATTATTGCCAACAAAGCACATAGGATGCTGGTTAACAGACTTAAACCAAGTCTATTTTTATATATTCCTGTTAATTTAATGCAGCCAGATGGCACCCCCACCTATTGCCCTCGTGGTATGTCTAAGGTGTTATGTGATTTCTACCAGGGACTCTAATGTCTAATGAAAAAGTCAGCCTTACTGTTTGAGCTCCGAATCTCATTCCCATTTTACACAGTCAAAGTTTGAGGACTTTATGGCTTCTTTACAACTACCTGAGATATCCCCCAAACAACGTTCTACGATTAACTCTTCTATCACAGCCGAGGAAATAGCAGAAGTGATTAAATGTTTACCGTCCCATAAATCCCAGATCCTGATGGGCTGGGCTCCCTTGTATCTACTACAAAACTTTTCTCCCAGAATTAAGTCCGTATCTATTGACCCTATTTATTATAACTGTTATTCCAAAACTGGGTAAGGACCCTTCACTACCAGATAACCATTGACCCATCGCATTATTAAATTCGGATTATAAAATATTTACAAAAATTCTAGCCAACAGACTTTCACTATTGTTGCCATAATTAATACATAGAGATCAGGTAGGCTTTGTTCCAACAAGACATGCAGAGGATAACACAAGACGTACGATAGACTTGATAGATATCCTGACTAAGACGAAACACCCTGCCATTGTTTTAAGCTTGGATGCACAAAAAGCCTTTAAATGCTTAAAGTGTTTGTAAACCCTTACAACACACTTTTTGCTACAGGTAAGCCTATAATAAGGCTTACCTGTAGCTACCCTGGATATCTCCTAAACCTGAACGGTTTAGGAGATATCTCCTATATATGCATGTGCCGACGTCAACGGCACACGTGCACTGAAGCAAACTGAAGCAATGGCACGTGCGTGCCGTTGCTTCAGTGAGTGTGCCGGGAGTGACATCATCGCAACTCCAGCCAATCACAGCACCGGAGCCTGTGATAACCGGAAGTAACTCCGGGAGCGATGATGGCTGCCGAAGCGGTGTACGAGGACAGCTGTGGTTTGGAACCCCTTGCTTTGCCCATCAGGTCATTCGTAGGGTGCCGCTGCACCAGCGGGAATATAAGTTGTCACTTAATTCTCAAACATCTTACGTGACATCAGCTCTATATCGAGGTTTAAAATGAATTCCTCAAAAACGGAAGTTCTACCGATTAACATCCCATCGGACCAACTCCTTTCTCTCCAACATAACTTTAAATATCATTGGTGCACTCATGCACTTAAATATTTGGGAATCCATATTACACCCTCTTATTCTGCCCTAAATCAGGCCAACTTTCCTACTATGTTCACGGAGATCACTCGTTTATTGAATCGATGGACCACCCTCACTATATCTCTTCTTGGAAGAATTAATGATCTCAAAATGTTGATACTTTCCAAATTGCTTTACTTATTTGAAACGCTTCCAGTTTCAATTCCAATGTCGCAATTAAGGGCTCTCCTATGGAAGTGTCTCCACTTTGTATGGAACAATGCCTCCCATAGGATTCCAAGCTCAGTAGTCTTTAGTTTTAAGGAGTAGGAGGGTCTGGCTGCATTGGACATCTTTAAATAGTATTATGCATCTCATTTGCGGGTATTGACTTCCTTGATATCTAGGAAGACCCCAAATAGATGGGCTGAGATTGAAATGGGGGTCACCACTCCGGTACACCAATGTTACATGCTGTAGCCCTCCTCAGGAAAACATACGCCTCAGTTGAGATCCTTATGCCTGGCCCCAATGCTCTTTACCCTATTTATCTGGAAGATATGCTCGGGCGGCATTCCCTTTTCTCCTCCTGCCCTCCATTTTCAAATGTACTTTTTAACCCAGACATCCCTGACAGTCTATTCTATGTTTGGATGCTGCCTTGGACTCAGGCGGGGATTTTTCAATTGCGGCAACTTGTACAACCAGTGACAGGTAGACTTCTGTCTTTTGCAGATCTCCAAGCGAAACTTCAGATCCCCACACTCTGTACTCTTATATGCAATTAAAAAAAAATTTTATTACTAAATCTCCCTAGTTATCTCTGGAGAAACCCACCAATTTTAAACTATTATTGGAAATGGCCAATATCAACCCCAAATAATTTATATATATATATATATATATATATATATATATATATATATATATATATATATATATATATATATATATATATATATATATATATAATTTTACATGAAACTACTCCCCTAACGGCCTCCACTCATAACTATATGAAGAAATGGTCTCTTGTATTACAGCGACCTATATGTTTAACCTCCCTGGCGGTATGATTCTGTCTGGAATTTTGTGCTGAAAGCGGTACAATTATTTTGCATGGAAATTTGGCGTTTTTATATTGTAGGCATGCAAATCTTATGAATAACTCACTTAAATCTGTCCGAACCAGAGTCTAGTAGACATCCCGGGTATGATAAAGTTTGAAACACAAAATCATAAATTATAATATAATAAAAATATATATAAAAATTATTCAATAATGTAATCAAATCAAAAACACTGAAATTTGCTCAGTTGCAGAATAGTCGCTGTCATTAAATTTAGTGTTTGATGATAAATTGTGATTCTAATTTATTATCGGAGTTTTCTAGCTGGTCTAAAACCACTTTTGACATAAAGGGACACTTTTTGGTTGCTATGGACAATCTCCAGTTTCCAGGCAGAAAAAAAAAAACAATTTATTATATAAAATGACATGCAGGGCACTGGGCAGACCACTAAGGACAAAGGGGATGTGTATTTTTTGTATACTGTGTTTTGTGTTTTTAAAACTTTTTTGAATTTGGCGCCAATTTTCGCTCCCGTGCGTCGTAACGTCGCAGGGAACGGAGATCAGCGGCACTCGGCACTGTGTGAATCGAGCGAGCAGACGGCTCGCTCACACAGCGGGGAAACATCGCAGGATCCAGGGGATAAGGTAAGTAACTTCCCCCTGTATCCTGCAACGCAAGCCCGAGTCTGGCTCGGGGTTACCGCTTTTGGTACTGAAGTTCCCACCCCGAGACAAACTCGGGATTACCGCCAGGGGGGTTAATAGACTGGGGGAAAATTTGTTGTCTAAAATGTCACGTTGTGTAGTGCAGGGGAAAACAACATTTAAGATTCTTCTTTTCTGGTATAGAACCCCAGACATTCTACACGCTCGCAACCCAGCAGCCTCTAGACAATGTTGGAGATGTAATGAAGCTACTGGCACCCACTTTCATATCTTTTGGGAGAGTTCCTCTAGTAGCCCTTTCTCAGTTCAAATCCAAGAGCTTTTGCAGAAGTTACTGAACACCCCCATACCTCTCAACCCCATACACTTTCTATTAGGCCTCCCTTTTTCAGGTATCTCTAAAGCCTCAGGGAGATTAATGTCTTTCCTTTTATTAGCTGTAAAACAAGTTATACCTAGATACTGGCTATCCACTTCCCCTCCTACTTCCCATCACTTTCTTTCTACAGTGGCTTATATTTGTAGGATGGAACATCTGACTGCATTGATCGATGACTCATTACCTTCTTTTTATAAGATTTGGAAAGTTTTGGATGAATCTGAGTACACTACTGAAAATAATGTATCTTAAATAATTGTCCTATATACAACTTCTGTTAAGTTTCTGGTAACATTCGCGATCTTTGGTCTCCTTGGTTCTATTTATTTGTTATACTGTCTTCATAGTTATTTGATGTTTTATTTATTCTTATTATTTTGCATGGTATAGTACATATGTGTTGCTGACCTGAGATTGAAAACATTATTTGACTATACCATGCTCTTGATATGTCACACCAATCTGTATATGTAATGCTTTTTTTTATGTTGAAATGCCTTATTCTTTGTACTGCATTGTAAGATTTCTAAAACTGGTATAAATAAACAATTTATAAAAAAAATGATAAAAAAAAAAAAATTAAAAAACGTACTTGCTGTTGAGCTTTATTACCTCCTGAACATTCCTATTAGCCAGTAAGGCATCATAGCGATGGGACAATTGGAATACAAGTACCAATGGGGCTTTTCTAGGCTGCTTTTTTTTTATTTCTGTGACAAACGGGCTTTAAGATAACATTTTAAATCTGGAGTAAATATTTTCCAGCATATTGCTTGCTTTAACCACTTGAGCTCTGGAAGGTTTTACCCCCTTCATGACCAGGCCATTGATATGCTATTCAGCACTTTCGCAAAGCCCTTCCGCCAGCATCTGACGTCCCCTCTGAGTTTGTGCGGGTCTCCTCCGACCCATGATCGTGTCTCCTTCGGGTCTCCAGGGGCTTAGACATCCATCCAATCTGGCAGTGAAGTGCACCTTTTCCATCTATGCCTGCATTCTGTACACAGGAGCTGTAGTTACCCCCTGTGCTGCCTGCTGGGAGCGGAGCCTGCTACTGACTGGCTAATGAAAAACTCAAGGGTTTAACCCTGTCCTGCCCTGAGAGCTGTCTGAGGTAATAATTAGGATTCCTGTGTTAACTTTGTGCTGCCTTTGGAGAGGAGAGGAGACACAGCTCATTGGCTTAATTAGGATCCCAATGTTAATCCCTGTGCTGTCTGAAAGGGAGAGAAGCCCCCTGATTGGCTAATCAGGATCCCATTGTTTAACCCTGTGTGTTATACAACCCATCTGTTAGGCATTCAAACATGTTGTATGGACTGCAGGAGGGGGACATGGAATGGAGGAGATGGGACTGGAGAAAGAGGAGGACGTAGGATGGCAGCACGGACCTCCCAGATGTGGGGCCGGCAATGCTGAGTGTTGGAAGTGCTGTGTTTCTTCATCACCAGGTTGTAATTTTACACAACACACTGATAGATGATGGAGACCCCCCTCCCTGTTCCTCCTCCTATCCATCTTGATCTCCCTAAATGCCAAAAAAGGTATCAGTAATTGGTATCGGCAAGTACTTAAAAAAAAAGAGTATCCGTACTCGTAGCTAAAAAAGTAGTATCAGTGCATCCCTAGCTTCCATAATTTGAGTCATTAACACAGAACAAGCATGTAGTTTAAAAAAGTCAGAGTAAAGTCAACACTTCTAATTTGTAATACTTGTTCTGAGTCAGCGACTTAGTACTAAAGCCTCTGATCCAGAACGACAGCCAGGAACCTAGTATTTTTCGGAGGTCACATGTATCCCTTAACCAACAGTGTTCTAAACAAAAAATAAATCTGGGTTGGTGACAGGGTGGATTTACTAAATGGTGCAATTTGCAAATACAGTTACACTCTGCGAGTGCATTTTGCTCCAGAGCTTAGTAAATAAGGTAAAGCTTCACTTTACAAATAATTCTCAATCAATTGCAAGGGAAAAAATGCATGTTTACTTGCATGTGATTGGATGATAGAAGTCAGCAAAACTTCCCCTCATTTACCAAGCTCTGGAGCAAATGCCCTTGCAAAATGTAACTGCACTTCCGAAGTGCACAGTTTATTTGCCTTTAGTAAATCAACCCCAATGTATTAAACCAATAAGGAGAACACTTAGGCAAAAAAAGCTAGTAATTTTATCCAAATAGGTCAACAATGGCTACCCCGTATTTCTTTCATAATGTGCTCTTTTATATGTAAATTTCCTGTGGTAAGCATTTCTTCTTCCCACTCTAGAATCCCCTGGCTATTTTAGTAGCAACATAAAAAACGACATGACAGCACCAGAGCATCCCTGAAAGTGGCAGATAAGGGAAGGACCTCCCTACACATATCTGCCAGTAATGGTCAGGAAGAAAGGGTGATATTCAGGAGGTATGCCTCAGTGTGAGTAGGTTTTGGGTCTGGAGAAAGCTGACTGGAAAGTAGGGATGAGCTTAATGTTCAGGTCAAAACATAAGTTCGATTTGAACATTGGGTGTTCGCCCGTTTGCAGAAGAGCGAAAATTATGGGGCATTCGTGGAAAATTAGAGCGCCGCGGAATTCCCCATAATGCACTGCGAGATTGCAGTGCATTGCTGTATGATGATTGGCCAAAGCATGCACCTGACCTGCATGCTTTGGCCAATCACAGTGCCCTCTGCTAAGAGAGCCAGCGTGCCTTTGGCCAATCATGGCTCAGGGGGACTAAGTCCACACCCCACACTATATAAGGCTGCTTACACGGCGACCGTGTGTAGTGTTGTTGGTGTAGACAGAAAGATAGCTTGATTTAGATTAAGCAGGCAGGTTATTCAGCTGGTGGCAGTGTATTTGATATATATATATATATATATATATATACACACACACACACACACACACACATATATATATATATATATATATATATATATATATATATATACACACACACACACACTGCATCCAGTGTAGCCTATATCTACAGGGCATACCGTGGTGTACTGTTTCTAATACACTTCAGGTGGTGTACACAGTATCTAATACAGTGTGGTGTTGCAAAACAAAATATACATCATGTCCTAAAGGCAACTAAGGAGAGGCAGACGCTCACAGGCCACTAAAAGAGGGCAAGCAGCCTCTGTGTCTACAGTCAACAGTGCTGGTCGTGGACATGGTGCATCCTTTGCAGGTGGCCGTGGGGCATTCTTATCCTTTTTTCCTGCTGCTGGCCGTGTTATTGAGCCAGAACATGCAGAAAAGTTGGTGGAGTGGCTAACAAGGCCGTCCTCAACCTTCTCATGCTCTGTCACCCAGGCTCAGAGTAGTTTGCCTTCCAATGCATCTGCCAAAGTGGCCTATTCCACCGGCTCCTTGTCCACAGTCACTCCATCTGTAGCCCCACCATCATGCATGGAGGAGTCCCCAGAATTATTCGACCACAGTGTCGGGTACATGCTGCTGGAGGATGCGCAGCAATTTGAAGGCTCCGATGTTGGTTCCCAGGTTGAGGCAGGAAGTAACGAGAGCCTAGAGAGAGGGGGTGCCACAGAAGGACAAGAAACTGGCAGTCATGTTCCCCCAGATGCAGCATACTGCCAAGTTTGCTCCAATGACGAGGAGGGAGTGGATGATGAGGTCACTGACTGTACTTGGGTGCCTGAGAGAAGAGAGGAGGAAAGTGAGAAGGAGGCACTCCAACTAGGCAGGATATTCTCTATGGGGCAGCTTAAATGCAGCCACCCTATTGCATCACACCACAGAGCTCTGCAGGGCGCTGCTGACTCCCCATTAACTTTTAAAAGTTCCTTGGTGTGGGCCATTTTCGACACATGTGCAACAGATCACACCCTTGCTGTTTGCAACCCATGTCTGGAGCGGTTCAAACGTGGCCAGAACAGCAGCCGCTTGGGCATCACATGCCTGACCAGACATATAACAACCTGCCATGCAGTCCATTGGCAACAGCACTTGAAAGACCCACATCAAAGAAAAAGGAGGACTTCTCCTTGCTCCTCATCTGGGCTCTCCAACCCTACTATACCTCCAGTCCTCTCCAAAACCCGCACTGAGAGGAATGAAGGTATAGCAATAGGTGTCCCAAGTACTTGCAGCCAATCTGCTAGTAGTACACCACCATCTGATTTTAGCAGGCAAATTTCCCTACCCCAGTTGCTGAACCATAAAAATAAATTCTGTCCCAGCCATCCACATGCTCAGCGTCTAAATGCTAGCTTGACCAAATTGCTAGCACTGCAACTGCTGCCTTTTCAGCTTGTAGACTCTGCCCCCTTTTGTGAATTTGTGTAATGTGCTGTACCTCAGTGGCAGGTACCAAAACACCATTTCTTTTCACAGAAGGCCATTCCGGCTCTCTCTTGGCATGTGTAAGGCAATGTTTTAGCCTCGTTGGACAGGGCGGACAGCTGTAAGGTGCAAATTACCGCTAACTTATGCTCCAGCAGGCATGGGCAGGGACGTTACCGTTCCTTCACAGTGCACTGGGTAACTCTGCTGGCAGCTGGGAAGGATGCAGAACAGGGTTCAGTGTTGTTGAAGCTTGTTCCGCCACCACGCCTCCAAAATGCTAATGGTGATTCTGCCACAGCTCTCTCCTCCACCCCCTGCTCTTCTTCTTCCTCTAAGGCCGCTTCTGCAGATTTGTCCTCTGAACCAGCGGTGCTCTGTAAGCGTTCAAGGGGCTACGCAAGCAGTCAGGCTAAAAGATGCCATGCTGTGCTTGAGTTGGTCAGGCTGGGGCAGGCTCAGTGGTGGTTCCCGCTAGCTTCAGCCAGGAATGGTTGTATGTGACAATGGCACCAACCTTCTCTCCGCCCTCTGACAGGGACAATTAAATCATCATGTTTGGCACATGTCCTGAATTTGTTGGTGCAGCGGTTCTTGAGCAGGTACCCAGGCTTACAGTATCTCCTGAGGCAGGCCAGAAAAGTATGTGGTAATTTCCGCCAGTCATATAATGCCAGTGCTTGGCTGGCTGATATTCAAAGGGAATGCAACCTGCCCACCAACCGCCTCATTTGTGACATGCCCACCAGGTGGAATTTAACGATGGCAATGCTGCAGTGGCTGCACACACAACAGAGGGCAATCAATGAGTACCTGTGCGAGTATGGCACCAGGACAGGGTCAGGGGAGCTTGGCTTATTTTTTCCTTGCCAGTGGCTACTGATTAAGGATACACACACTGTCCTGTCACCATTTGAGGAGGCCACAAGGATGGTGAGCAACAACAATGCATGCATCAGTGACACTGTCCCTCTAGTCTTCCTGTTGGAGCACACGCTTCGTGGAATCATGGAAAGGGCACTTGAGGCAGAACAGCGGGAGGAAGAGGAGCCCTTCCTTACCTCTCAAGGCCCCCTTTATCCAGATAGCATTCCTGCGGGCCCGTCAAACACACAGGAAGAGGAGGATGAGGAGGAGGATTGTGTCAGCACGGATGTAGAGGATAACACTCAGCCGCACTCTTCAAGGGATGGTTTTCAGTCCCCAGAAACCCTAGGTGTTGAACGTGGTTGGGAGGAGGGTGTTACTGATCATGTGATCCTTAGGGACCCAGAGGACTCAGAATCAAATGCCTCTGCAAACTTACGCCGCATGGCCTCCCTGATTCTGCGAAGCTTGCAAAAGGACCCTAGGATTCGTGGTATCAAGGAGAGGGATCATTACTGGCTGGCAACCCTTCTTGATCCACGTTACAAGGGTAAGGTTGCAGAACTCATCCTGCCTTCACAGAGGGAGCAGAGGATGAAACATCTTCAGGAGGCCTCGAAGAGAGGTTTTTGCAAAGCATTTCCAGATCCTGGGAGGTTACAATTTCCTGGTGCTGGACAACGTGTTGCTGAGGCTTTGTTCAGTCAGAGGAAGAGTGGTGAAGAAAACGGCCAGCTGACCGATGCCTTTAAACAATTTTTTTTTGCATTGATACATGTCCCTGAGGACGGACCCGGGTCCCCAAAAACTTATGGCAATAACTTGCATATAAGTCTTTAAAATGAGCAGTTTTGGTTTTTCACATTCGTGTCCCATAGATTTTAACGGTGTTCGAACTCATTTTTTGCCTGTTCGCATGTTCTGCTGCGAACCGAAACGGGGGGTGCTGGGCTTATCCCTACTGGAAAGGAAAGAATAGATCAGTCTCTATCTTGTACTTCAGGCAGCTACTTGAAGCAAAGTCATAGGTGTGCTTCTATTTGCATCAGTGAATATTATCACTTAAAACAGCTCAGTTCCCTTTATTCTACTGGCTAAGACACTAGCTAAAAAAAGTAAATATTGTTCTGTTTAAATGCTAAGTTCAAATTTTTCCAGGAAAATATCCTATGCAGTCAAGGGTAGATATTAGAAAACTGTACAGCTTCATAAAATGTTCATTAGTTTTATTGTCATATCTGTAGGCAATTTTGGTTCCCCCGGAAGCCTTGCTGAATAATTACCCATGTTCCAGCTTGTAGTTAGGATGTGAAAACCATAGCGTTTCACTCCCCAGATAGCAAGTATTTGTGCTGCAAGTCTGAAAATGACTTGCTAAGCTCTTGCTAGACTTTCCAAGCTTTACAAGTTTGTTTCACAATTGCAGCAAGTCCGAATTTAAAATTTTTCCTTGTTTATATGCTAGTTTATATACTAGCAGCTCACCTTAAACAAAGACCACAACAGGTCTAGTGGCACTTTTAGGAGAGGAGAGTGGAGTGGAATGTGATTTTTTTACTAATGAATAATATTTTCTTGCACTGAGCACTTTTTGTTCACTGTGTCAGCACACCATTTTTTCTTTAGCACTTTTGCATTTGCACTTGGTTGGTTTCATAGAAACAAATATTTTTTGTATGATAGATAAATTATTTTATGCAATGACACAGGGTTTATCATTATATATGATTGTTGGATTGAATGTATTTCACACGTATACAGTGAGGGATTAGGTTAATAGCAGAGGAGTTCATTATCACCAAATTGTGGGATTATAGATTTGCGCTGCTTGCTTTTTTCTTGCCAAAAATGGAGACTTGCATAACTCTGGCTGTAGACTTGCGGGGCTCATGCTGTAGACTTACTTGCAGGGCTCTTGCTGTAGACTTACCACTGCAACTTTGCTCTTGCTAGACTTGCAAATTTTCTACAAATGGGAAAAGTGTCAGCTAGAACTTGTACTTCAACTGCTCTGCAAGTGTACAACTTGCCAGGGAAGATGTGCAGAAAGTTCACAAGACTTACAATTCAATACTGCTACAAATGTGTGGCAAGTTATCCTGCAGGAATGCCTTAGCTCTGTGGTGTCCAGGATTGCACTATGCAGGTTCCAGCGCCTGGAGGTCGCATTATAGGCCAAACCTTGGATCTTGTGTCATCTTTGCGAGGTTTGGGTACCATTTATTCTAAGCATATAGAGCCTGTGTCAAACCATTGGTTCATTCAAGAACTTTGGGGGACTAGAGACCTGGAGCTCAGAGAGCTCAAACAAACATGTCCATCCACCTTGCAGAAACTGGTAAAAAACTGATTTACTTCCAGTATGGGAGGGGTTATATAGGGGATCACTTCCTGTCTAAGACTTTGTCTACCAGTGTCTATTCACCGAGAGATGGCATATAACCCAGTAGGTAATGAATGGTAGCCTAACTCTGTGTCCCATGATGTATGAAAGAAAGACAAATATGCATAAATGACTATCCCCAATTTAAAAAAACAAAAAAATACAATATGTGATAATATGTGAAACAGCGATAAACGTGCTTGAATCAAAAGCAGGTATTCATCTGATGTTACATTAAAAAAAAACAATAAAATAAGTTTCAAATAATAAAGTGCATCAAAAGGTGATGAGATGTGAAGATCACATGCTCATAAAACAGTTATTAAAAGTTGTGAACACAATTGTTCCCACCATCCAGGCATCCACCAGGAGTGTGCCCTAGCAGGTCACCTTAAAGAAAGACCACAACAGGTCTAGTGGAGCTTTAGTATACAAATCCTTAATGGCAATTCACGTTCCACTCTCCTCTCCTTGCCTGCATTGAAATCTACAGCTGGTCTGACAAGGCTTTAATATATGGATCCTTTATGGAAAAACACATTCCACTGCACTCCACTGCACTCCACTCCACTCCACTCTCCTCTCCTCTCCTAAAAGTGAAACTAGACCTGTTGTGGTCTTTGTTTAACCACGTGACAACTGGGCACTTATACCCCCCTCGTGACCAGACCAATTTTCAGCTTTCGGTGCACTCACACTTTGAAAGGCAATTAATCAGTCATGTAATACTGTACCCAAATTCATTTTTTGTCCTTTTTTTCATACAAATAGAGCTTTCTTTTGGTGGTATTTGATTACATCTGGGTTTTTTATTTTTTGCGCTATAAATTAAAAAATTGTGAAAAATAATTTTTTTTTTCTTAGTTTCTGTGATAACATTTTGCAAATTATTATTTTTTCTTCATAAATGTTGGCCACAATTTATACTGCTACATATCTTTGGTAAAAATAACCCAAATTAGTGGATATTATTTGGTCTTTGTGAAAGTTAGAGAGTTTACAAGCTGTGGTGCAAATCCTAAAAAAATGATCACACCTGATGTACTGGTGGCCTATATCATTTCTTGTGACCCGAACAAGCCAGGTAAGTACAAATACCCCTCAAGTTACCCCTTTTTTGAAAGTAGAAATTCCAAGGTATTTAGTAAGATGCAGAGTGTAGTTTTTGATGTTGTAATTTTTTCCTACAATTCTTTGCAAAATGAAGATTTTATTTTTCTATTTTTATTTTTCCCACAAAATTGTCATTGTAATAGGTTATTTCTCTCACATGGCATGTATATACCACTAATTACATACCAAAATACATCCTGCTACTCCTCCTTAGTATTACTATACCACGTGTGGGACTTTTTCACAGCCTGGCCACATAGAGAGGCCCAACATGCAGGGAGCACCATCAGGTGTTCTAGGAGCAAACATTACACATCTAACTTGTTGACTACCTATTATACGTTTGAAGGCCCTGGAGCACCAGGACAATGACACATGGCACTGATATGTGGCACTGATAACAGATGGCACTGATATGTGGCACTGATGGCACGTGACACTGATGTGGCACTGATGACAGATGGCACTAATATGTGCCACTGATGACACGTGACACTGATGACAGATGGCACTAATGTGTGGCACTGATGACACGTGGCACTAATACGTGGCACTGATGACACGTGACACTGATAACAGATGGCACGTGACACTGACAGGTGGCACCGATGACACTGATATGTGGCACTGATGACATGTGGCACCAATATGTGGCACTGAAGACACGCGACACTAATACGTGGCACTGATGACAGATGGCACTGGGTACAGATGGCATGGACAGGTGGCACTGGGGACAGGTGCCACTGGGGACAGGTGACTCCGGGGACAGAAGGCATGGACAGATGGCACTGGGAACAGAAGGCACGGACAGATGGCACTGTGGGCACTTCATTTTTGCTTTTTTTTCTAACACGCACGCTGCAGGCGTCCGATGGGAGCACTGTCTCTGTGTGAGGAGGGAGAGCCGGCAAAGAGAGATGATGTCATATGTTTACATATGAGATCATCTCTCATTGGACACTCAGATTGAGTGCTAAATGGCTGCTGTGATTGGCCATTTAGCACGATCTGTGATTGATTGGCTGTGTCTAAGGGACGTCCTCCCGGCAATTGGCGTCTGCATTGTAGCCGTCTTTCGTCTATAGCGCGGACGCCTAGTGGTTAAGGTGAGCTGCTAGCATATAAACAAGGAAAAATAAAAAACATTCCAAATTGTGCTCCACCAATGGGATATTAGGGTTAGTCACTCCTTGATTTCTACCTCCCTGAACTCCATATCAGATCTCATGGATACCACTCACCTCTCTGCACACCACGCCCCAGCACCAATTAAAGAAAAACCTTATACAACAGGGAGCAATGATGAAAATTCAGCCACAGTGGCCCCTATGGTGGAATAACTATTACACAACATAACTGAATCAGAACTTGCAGAAGACTTGCAGAATGTTTGCAAAGAAAGTTGATCTGGGGTCATGCAATGCAGACTTGCTGCAATTGTGCAACGAACTTGTTAAGCCTGGCAAGTCTAGCTTAGCGAGTCATTTTTAAACTTGCAGCACAATTACCTGCTATCTGGGGTACACTAATGCCACGTACACACGGTCGGAATTTCCGATGGAAACAGTCCGATGGGAGCTTTTAATCGGATTTTCTCACCGTGTGTATGCCCATCAGTCTTTTTCTGTCGGAATTTCCGATGGATTTTGGATTGAGAACCTGTTCTTAATTTTTCAGACGGAAAACCTTTCTATCGGATTTTCTGATCGTGTGTATGCAATTCCGACACGCAAAATTCCGATGCATGCTCGGAAACAATTTGACGCATGCTCAGAAGCATTAAACTTCCCTTTTATAGTGCAGTCGAACGTGTTGTATGCAGTGGTGTTATTGACCGTCGAAATTTGGTGTGACCGTGTGTAGGCAAGACAGTTTGAGTGAAATTCCGTCGGAATTCCGAAGGGAAAACCATCACAGCTTTTCCGACGAGAATTCCGACCGCGTGTACGCGGCATTAGTCTTTAATAAGGATACTTCCTGCCATCACAGGAAACACAATTTTCCTAATTTCTATATAAAGTAGAACTATAGGCAAACATTTTTTTTCATTTTGGATAGAGTAAGGAAGGGTTATAACCCCTGTGTGATTTTTTTTTTCCGCGACACCGCGTCCCATTTCAGAGATTTCCCTTCACTTCCTGTCCCATAGCCAAACAGCAAGGGAGAGGAAATCCCAGCAAATAAGGCAATTCCTTGGGGACCCACAGGGCATTAGAACTATTGTCCTCATTGGAAGATTTCCCCATTATTACTTTTCTAGAGACAACACAAAATTTTTGATTTTCTTTTACTTTCACTTTCAATTATAATGGTACACAGGACAAATAGAGAGGATGAATCTCCTTAACAGTGGTGTCACGTCACATGCGACTTCCCCTCACATTTTGCTATCCGCTGGAGTGCGCATGCGCTACGCCGCCATATGTGTTCCAACACTGTTGTAAGACCACTTTGCCACAGGGCCCCTTGCAGGCTCACTTCGCTCGCCACACTTCGGGCACAGCCTAGCTTCTCTTGGCATAATTATAAAGTACTCTATGTCCACTTGGATGGTGGGGCTTGAACCCGGACTCAGGGGTGTGGCCACAAAATTCTGCGCAAGCGCAGATTGCCACAGTGTTGGTCAAATGTGATGGGTAGCCGAATGTGACATGACAGGGGCACAGGCAGCAATAAAAACTAACAGGTGTTCTATCTAAAACTAAAAAAAAATAAGTTTTGCCTTCAGTTATACTTTAACCACTTAAGCCCCGGACCAATTTGCAGCCAAAGGACCAGGCCCCTTTTTGCGATTCAGCACTGCGTCGCTTTAACTGACAATTGCGCGGTCGTGTGACATGGCTCCCAAACAAAATTGGTGTCCTTTTTTTCCCACAAATAGAGCTTTCTTTTGGTAGTATTTGATCACCTCTGCGGTTTTTATTTTTTGCGCTATAAAAAAAAAATAGAGTGCCAATTTTGAAAAAAATCTATATTTTTAACTTTTTGCTATAATAAATATCCCCCAAAAATATATAAAAAAACATTTTTTTCCTCAGTTTAGGCCAATACGTATACTTCTACATATTTTTGGTAAAAAAAAATCGCAATTAGCGATTATTGATTGGCTTGCGCAAAAGTTATAGCTTTAACAAAAAAGGGGATAGTTTTATAGCATTTTTATTAATATTTTTTTTTACTAATAATGGCAGCGATCAGCGGTTTTTATTGTGACTGCGACATTATGGCGGACACATCGGACATTTTTGACACATTTTTGGGACCATTGTCATTTATACAGCAATCAGTGCTATTTAAACGCACTGATTTCTGTGTAAATGACACTGGCAATGAAGGAGTTAACCACTAGGGGGCGGGGGGAGGGGTTAAGTGTGTGTTTTTTTTTTAACTGTAGGGGGCGTGGCTTGGCATCTGACATCACTGATCATCTGTCCCGATGACAGGGAACAGACGATCAGTGTCAGTCGTGCTAGGAAGCACGGGAGAGGTTTGTTTACACAGACCTCTCCTCATTCTTCAGTTCTGTGACCCGATCACGGGATACCAGTGGCGATCGGGTCCGCTGGTCCCGCGGCCGCGGTCACGGAGCTCAGGACTGGGTCACACGTGCGACCCACGCCAGGGCTCTTAAAGAGACAGGTACGTGATTGTGCCCAGCCGTGCCATTCTGCCGACGTATATCGGCGTGAGGCGGTCCTTAAATTGGTTGTAAACCCTCGTTTACAACTTTATGTTACAGGTAAGCCTATATTAAGGCTTACCTGTAGCTAACAAGGATACACGGTTTAGGAGATATACCTGTATTTGCATGTGCCGACGTCATGCGGCACATGCGCACTTGAGACAACTGAAGCAATGGCATTATATGCAGATGCTTCAGTTGTACTGTGCCGCTCTCGTGCGCATGCGCGGAGTGACGGCATCGCGGCTCTGGCAAATCACAGCGCCGGAGCCGCGATACCCGGAAGTCACTCCGGGAGAACATGTCGGCGGTCGGAGGGGGCGAAGAGGACCGATGCGGGGGCTTCGATCTGAGGTAAGTGATACATAATTAGCGGTTAATATCCCCTTGTTGTATTAAAGCAGTTGGTTACACAATTGGCAGCACTTCTAAAATAAAGAAAAATAAAAAAAAATAATAATAAAACCCCAACGCACAGTACTCCCTTATATCGCTTGTTATTGTGAGTTACTTCTTCAAAAATGTCTAAAATCCCTTTCCAAAGTTCCTATCATGATAATTATCTCTCTCATTTGTTCCTATAAAGAAAAATGTAACAAGTGACAGGGAAAGGGAAATATTATATGTTGAAATAGCTTTCTATGTATTCCAGAAAACTCACAATAAAATACAATGATTCCCAACATGATGCACCCAGCATGGGATTTTAAAAATGTCAACATCAAATATAAAATGTAACAAGACACATAGGCATAGAAAATATAGGCAGGAACATAGGCAGGAAAATTACTTTTCACCCAATATACACAGCACGGTAAAGTTTAGAATGTCATTCAACAGCCTACATATGAAACAACTCCTTCGGGCCACAACATCAAAAACAAGTAATTTGAAGTTTTAGTATTTCAGATAGTAGTATGAGAATGTCAAACAGAGTCATTGATACACAAACTATAGATACAAAGAGACTTCATTCCATAACTGCAGCCAGCAGCATCAGAAGCATGCACAACTGGTAATAGTTTGGGTGAGAATTGAAATACACTTTGTACACTGCAGCTCTTGTCAGTGATAACTGAAGTTATTTTGACTGCAAAATGGTTTGATTACTTTGACCCTCTACACTGAACTGTATTGATTTTGTCATATGAATAAAAAGAAAGTTGACTTACCCCATCCTATTAGAGTGAAGCCCCATAAGTATTTAGTGTCTGAAAAGAATGCTACAAATATCAAGCTGTGCAGATAAAGTCCTTCAACGAGTATCCAGTAGTAATTGGTTGCCAAGAAATAAATGAACAGTACAACAGAAATTTTACATCCAACCTACAAAAGAAATCCAGAGATATTTTTTTTTTTTTGACTGTACTAGATGGAAAAAAGCATGTAAAAAGATAAATATAATGATAGATAAATATAATATACTATCAGTTAACTGATTCTTTTTTAAATGCGCTTATGCTATCCTCTAGTAATGTAATAGCCAAGTGTCACACCCAACCACAAAATGTTACTCACAAAGCAAAATGTTCAGCCAAAAAGTATGATTGCTCATGATGCCCATTGTTCTCACTGCAAGCTTACTATATAACAACTGGATCAGCCCAAAAGGGCGTATGTTTAATACAGGGACTGTGCACTCCTACCATGCCCACACACAATATAAACAAATGCACATATCCCACACTATCCACAATGAACATGTTGTTCACCCCAATGCATACATGATGAAGAAATGTACATTAAACATATCATTTACGTTAGGGTCAGGACAAGAATGGGACAGATAGGTAGCTGTCCCGGGTGCAGTGTTTTTATATGGTGGGATCACTACATGGTGATCTGCACACTCTGTGCCATCTTGTACCTGGTGCAGAGGCCACATGCAATGTTTGTTTTCACTGCACGAGATGAGCTTTGGATAGGGGGTGCAAAAGGTGAATGGGAGGGTTGCTTTTTAAGGGGTTTGCTGAGATAAAGTTTTTACTGTGTAATATTTAAGCTGGGTGGCGGTAGGGGAAGGAGGGCAGCACAGTGCATAGAGTTCAGAGATCAAGAGTTTGTAATGCATTATTTAGCAGTGGGGATTTTATAATGTATGGTGCATACTATATTATTCCCTCAATAAACTGAAGCTCCCCAGTGCCGAGAGCACTCATGTAGCCCCAGACCCTGACACTCCCACCACCATGCTTGGCTGTAGGCAAGACACACTTGTCTTTTGTACCACTTACCTGGTTGCCACCACACACGCTTGACACCATTTGAACCAAATAAGTTTATCTTGGTCTCATCAGCCCACAGGACATGGTTCCAGTAATCCATGTCCTTAGTCTGCATGTCTTCAGCAAACTGTTTGCAGGCATTCTTGTGCATCATCTTTAGAAGAGGCTTCCTTCTGGGATAACAGCCATGCAGACCAATTTGATGCAGTGTGCAGGGTATGGTCTGAGCACTGACAGGCTGACACCCACCCCTTCAACCTCTGCAGCAATTTCCCAAAGACAACCTCTGGATAGGACGCCGAGTACGTGCACTCAACTTCTTTGGTCGACCTGTTCTGAGTGGAACCTGTCCTGTTAAACTGATGTATGGTCTTGGCCACTGTGCTGCAGCTCAGTTTCAGGGTCTTTCAAATCTTTTTATAGCCTAGGCGATCTTTATGTAGAGCAACAATTCTTCTTTTCAGATCCTCAGAGTTCTTTGTCATGAGGTGCCATGTTGAACTTCCAGTGACCAGTATGCGAGAGTGAGATCGATAACACCAAATGTAACACACCTGCTTCCCATTCACACCTGAGACCTTGTAACACTAACGAGTCACATGACAGCGGGGAGGGAAAATGGCTAATTGGGCCCAATTTGGACATTTTCATTTGGACATTTTCACTCATTTTGTAATGTCTCACAGAAGTGAGTACACCCCTCTAATTTTTGAAAATATTTCATTCTATCTTTTTATGTGACAACACTGAAGAAATTACACTTTGCTACAATGTAAAGTAGTGAGTGTACAGCTTGTATAACAGTGTAAATTTCCCCTCAAAATAACTCAAAATAAAACTCAACACCCAGCCATTAATGTCTAAAACCGCTGGCAACAAAAGTAAGTACACCCCTAAGTGAAAATTTCCAAATTGGGCCCAATTAGCCATTTTCCCTCCCCGGTGTCATGTGACTCGTTAGTGTTACAGGGTCTCAGGTGTGAATGGGGAGTAGGTGTGTTACATACTGGTCACTGGAAGTTCAACATGACACCTCGTGGCAAAGAACTCTCTGTGGATCTGAAAAAAAGAATTGTTCCTCTACATCAGGGGTGCCCAACCTTTTGAAGAGCGAGGGCCACTTAAGCAACTTGGTAACCGGTCGCGGGCCACAATGAGCAGAGCGGGTGGATGGCATGTCCCTGTCCACTCTGCACTTGGAGAGCGGACACGGACGCAGCCCACAATACTTTTTAGCGGATCATATTGGAGGTAGAACACAAGTCGGTTTATGTCTGCCACTACTTAGAGGTGAATGGAGGGTCCAATTGGACGGACTGACCATGTAAAAGGGGTCCAAGGCTGCTTTCATACTAATGTACTGCGGTTTACCCGCACCACGTGTGCAATGAAGTGTACCTTTGGCTTTCCTGCAATTTGCAATAGACTTCTATTATATTGTGCAGATTTGGTGCACTTTCAGAAAGCTCACCAGGTAATAATAGAAGTCTATGGCTCAGTGCAAGTAACCCCGCAGGTAAATTGCTCTGCACCTGTGGATCAGTTTGAAAGCAGCCCAGTAACCACTGCAGAAAAGATATGCTCATAAAGGCACTGTGATTTTAGTAGTAAACTGACCTTTAAAAACAGTATTCTTTCTATTCTATCCCAGAGCAGGAGGATGCGGGCCACATCAGAGGGCTCTGCGGGCCACATGTGGCCCCCGGGCCACTGGTTGGGCACCCCTGCTCTACATAAAGATGGCCTAGGCTATAAGAAGATTGCCAAGACCCTGAAACTGAGCTACAGCACAGTGGCCAAGACCATTCAGCAGTTTAACGGGACTGGTTTCACTCAGAGCAGGCTCAGCGTCATATCCAGAGGTTGTCTTTGGGAAATAAACATATGAGTGCTGCTAGCATTGCTGCGGAGGTTGAAGGGGTGAGGGTCAGCCCATCAGTGCTCAGACCATACACCGCACTCTGCATCAAATTGGTCTGCATGGATGTGGTCCCAGAAGGAAGCCTCTTCTAAAGATGATGCACAAGAAAGCCTGCAAACAGTTTGCTGAAGACAAGCAGGCTAAGGACATGGATTACTGGAACCATGTCCTGTGGTCTGATGAGACTAAGATAAATTTATTTGGTTCAGATGGTGTCAAGCATGTGTGGCAGCAACCAGAGGATTAGTACAAAGACAATTGTGTCTTGCCTGCAGTCAAGCATGGTGGTGGGAGTGTCAGGGTCTGGGGCTGCATGAGTGCTGCCGGCACTGAGGAGCTACAGTTCATTGAGGGAACCATGAACACCAACATGTACTGTGACATACCAAAGCAGAGCATTATCACCTCCCTTCAGAGACTGGGCTACAGGGCAGTATTCCAATATGATAACGACCCCAAACACACCTACAAGATGACCACTGCCTTGCTAAAGAAGCTGAGGGTAAAGGTGATGGACTGGTCAAGCATGTCTTCAGACCTAAACACCTGTTAAACATCTGTGGGGAATCTTCAAATGGAAGGTGGAGGAGCGCAAGGTCTCTAACATCCACCAGCTCCGTGATGTTGCCATGGAGGAGTGGAAGAGGACTCCAGTGGCAACCTGTGAAGCTCTGGTGAACTCCATGCCCAAGAGGGTTATGGCAGTGCTGGAAAATAATTATGGCCACCAGTGATGCAACTAACTGAATTAAAGTAAACGGCGTTACTTAACGCCGTTACTTTAGAGGGTAACGAGTAATCTAACTGATTACTCTTCCCCTCATGGTAACGCCATTCACATTACTTGGGCGGCGTTACCGCAATTATCCGCCGCGGCTTCGGCCTGGCTCCAGAGCTCCAGACACTTTGGGCTAATTTGGATATTATCACTCAGGGGTGTACTCACTTTTGTTGCCATACATACATACATACACACAGTATCTCACAAAAGTGAGTACACCCTCACATTTTTGTCACGAGTATGTAACATACAGTCTAGTGTAAAAGGGAAAGGGGCTCAGGATTATGTAATATATAGTGCAGTATACAGGGGGTAGAGGTCAGGAGCCAACATATGACACTGCTGTTTGCAGTAGTCAAAATTACATATTACAAACTTCTGACCTAATACATTCTAGGCTGTCCCCACAGACAACTTTTTATGCTCAGAATGGCTACATTACCCACCCTCTACTAACTGCCCTAAATGCCACTTGCTGTGAGCATTCAGCTCTATTTCTTCTAGGATTGTCCTGCTGTGAATACATTTTTTGGTTCAGATTATTAAATACATTTTAATTGATGATATTTCCAGTCCCACTCATCCCCTGTCGAGTGGTAATCCTTCACTGGATGTCCTCTACCTGCCCTATGCCATCCCAATTATGAAGCACCTAAATAATGCCTTACCTTTTAATGTACTGGTTTATGCACATAGGGGATGCCCTGCCAGATTTGACAACATTTCAAGTTCCTGAGTGCATGAAATATTTTGATGCATTTAACTGGGGACCTTTCTCACCTTTCTTAATTTTCATTCTCCCATGGCATGCTTGCTGGGGCCATGGCTATTGCCTCAGCTTTGTCCTCCCACCTTTTTCTCTCCTGGCTTGAGTGGGTGTAGTGGATAAAAGGCAGACATTATTTCCTTGCTTGTTGGGATATATGTTTGTGTCTATTGGTGGTGGAGTTTTGCTATGGCTGAGTGGACAATCCCGAAAGAGATGTATACAGGGGGTCCCTGACTTACGAACATGCGAGTTGCGAACGACTCCTACTTACGAACGGGGCCCAGAGTGATGTCACTGCCGGCCGTCTTCCTCTCCTTGCTGGAGTGAGCCGTTCCTCCGTCCCTGTGCGAAGCCTCATCATCCTGCCTGCCCATCCACAGGCCTGGTACGGTCCTGTGGCCTGCCAGGCCGCTAAAACTGCCCGTCGTGGCTGCGGCCTTGTCCGGCCTAGTGCGGCCTAGTGAAGCCTCCAAGATCCTCGGTCTTTCCTGCCCCGCTGCCCTGCGAGGTGCACCACAGTCGGCCTGCCTGGACTCGGATCGCAGACACCGCTGCTTTCACCATCCATCCCTGCTGTGCCATCAGGTGAGCTGCCCGGCAGTACTGTAATATGCCTATGTACTGTATACAGTGTACTGTAAAGTGTCCTCCCCTCTGCTGTCTCCTGTCCCTGCTACCGATGTAAACAGTGAGAGGGGAGAGCTGTGCTCCTCCCCTCTCAGCTGTGACAGGAAATCTAGCACAGTGCTAGGACTCCTGTTTTGGAGGTGACAGGGTCAATAAAGAGAACCTGTCACCTCCAATTGCTATCACATGAGGAATTGTTTTCTCCTGTGTGATAGCAAAAAAGTTAAGTGAAAAAAAAAAAAATAGAATAGAAATAAAAAAAGTGATAAAAAAGTAAAAAAAATAAAATAAATAACATAACATAAATAATATGTTAAACCAGACACCTGTCTACGTTGTATTTATTTATTTATAGAGCCACTGAAGTTTTTACTGCTGTCTGTATCCTCATTAGATGAATTTAATCTCACTTCCTGTCTCTGAGACTGTATTTGCACTTAAAAAAGGTACTGTTCCGACTTACAAACAAATTCGACTTAAGAACAAACCTACAGTCCCTATCTTGTTCGTAACCCTGTATTCAGCTGTGATACTGTGGTGATTACATCACTATCTTGTAGTAGACTGGTTGTTGTCCCATTTAGGACTGCTCTGTATTCACTTATACTTAATAAGTTCTATGGTCACAGAATGCACTTTCATTTCATAAGATCAGCATTGTAATAGCAATACATACAAGAGTTACTATTGACATATGGACATATGCAATTCGTTTCATTCCAAATTTTTCGACAAATTTGTAAATATGCGAATTAACGAAAACCCATTAAAATTAAATTAGAATATTTGAAAATTCAGAATTTACCAAATTTTTTCGCGGATTTTCGAAAATTTTAAAATTCTAAATTTCTGAACTTGCAAAATTCGGAAATTCGGAAATACGAAAATACGAAATAATAACCAACTAATAATAACTTAACTATAACTATTACTAACTAATAAATTATAGGCATTGGAATTTCCTTTCAAAATTGGCTGTTAGGGAACGTAACGAATATGAATTTATCTGAAGTTACACAATTTCCAAAATAACGAATGCCATATTTAAACGAATGGAACGTAATGAATTAATAATAAAGACGTTTTATTATTATTATTTTTTATTAATAATTAATTTGTTCCCTTCCATTTGTTTAGATGCGACATTCGTTATTTTCAGATAATTCGTAACTTTGTATAAATTCTTATTTGTAACGTTCACTAACAGCCAACTTAGAAAGGAATTTCCAATACCTATAATTTAATAGTTAGTTATTTCTAGTTAGTTAGTTATTATTTAGAATTTCCAGATTTCGAATTTCCGAATTTCCAGATTTAGAATTTAGGAATTTACGACTTTCCGGATTTCTGGATTTCGAATTTTCGATTTTCAAATTTACGGATTTCCGAAATGCAGATTTTGGGGATTTACAAATTTACAAATTTCTAATTTGCGGATTTCGGATCTTCTAATTTAGGAATATCCGACATTTTGAATTTCCGGATTGCGGATTTTCAGGTTTTCGGGTTTCCGGATTTACAAATTTCGAATGACCCGAAAAACTAAAAAAAAAAAAAAACAACGAATGAAACGAAAACAAACACATTTTTCGGCAGTGCACATGTCTATTGACAATCCAATATAAGCTTACGTGAAAAATCCCCTTTCATGTGGTGAGCACTGCCTATCTGCTGGCCTTCCCTTTCAACACCTTTCTGGATTCCCTGAATGCTATGAAGCTTCTTCTTTGATGTTCACTTTTGTTTTCTAAGGACTACATATCCCATGTTACTTTTCTGCCCGCAAGCAGTCATTCCTGTACTGACTTCCCCTCTTGAAACAATTCTTCACAGCACCTCTATAGTTCAGTGCAAATTTTGTGACACAGCAGTGCATACAAACAGGACATAGTGAAAACTTGTCACAGAAATCAAGGAAGTAAATTTGTGGGATTCCTCACGTTTACAGACTTCAGGATAATTCAGATTAAAAGTAGTAGGCTAGAAATAATTGATAGCCAATGTGGAAAAGAATATATTGATTTGAAACTTTGACTATAGATACACTTTATTATTGTGTATTACTCTATACTGTATTCTGCTTCCTTTACCCAATAAACTATTATTTGAGACAAATAAAAAAATAGATTGGAGTGGTTTCCCAATTTTGCATGGGGAGACTGGAGGCCTTCAACTGCCATTGAGCTGTGCTTCCAGTGTGCCCTTTGCCCACCACATAAATTTGCAAATGTGTGCAGCCGAAATCTCTGTTTTAATGCAAATTGGTAGCTAGTGTAGTTTTTATTTTTGTTTTGTTTTTTTTGCTGGCTAGCTGGTAAGTGTAGCTTCAATGTTTTGACTGGAGTTAGGCTTTACATACAAGTGTGAAGATATAGAAACAATTAACATTTTTCATTGACTTACATATTGTGATTTATCCAGAACAGGAGCAACCATAATGCTTCTAAGGTCACCCATGAGCATTGCATCTAATTCCTTCACTCCTATATGAGTATGAACCACTTTGTCCTTGATGAAGATACTGGCAGCTCTCATCATAAAGGAAACAAACAGATGCATGTGGATGTAGTTTCTGGTACAGTGCAATCTCCTGTGAAAATATATATTTAAATCATTGTAAAGTCAAATACATTTGTAAAAAAAAAAAAAAAAAAATCACAAAATAACCTAAGAATAAGTCATAGAGGAAACTGTTCTGGAATGGACCTACTTTCACTAATGTTGATGCTGAAGTACATTCTCTGAGGGTTTTAAGGGGCCCACTTCATCAGGGCTTACGCGTGCTTATCTCAAGATCCTATTCTGTTGAGCATCTTAAAGTACTTATGAATATTTGTATATGAACACTTATGAATATGAATTATGAATATAAGTACTATCTTTAGCCACTAAAATCAAGCCACTGTCTTTGTTTTTTTTTGCCTAGAAAAAGCTAGTACACCAGACAAAACACCCAACCCTCACCTGAACCTGCAGTGATATGCAACCTCTTAAGACAACATCAGTGCACTGAAACTTCACTTGGAAAACTGAATTATTTTATTCCCTGGTTTCCCATGCATGGATCTGAACAAAGTGTTATGACTAAAAATAAAGTTATAGAAACGCTGCAGGAAATCCCTGTATTTAGTGTTACCAAATATAAAAGAAATTAGTATGGTTGATTTGTTTAAAACTGAGAGTAGGAAACCATTTTTCCCACGAAGAAAACAAAAAAATGTACCTGCTCTCAGTGTCATGCAACAAGCAAGACTGCAGCTATCATTATATCTGAATACAGGATTTGTGTGAACTAAGAAAAGGTGCGCTGTCTCTTTATATTATTAAATAAAGTGGCAAATGTGCTTATATATTTATGAACCAACTAACAACTAATAAATCATAAAATCATTACTCATTGAGTACTATCCAATTCCATTCCACTATTGCCGTCAAGGGTTACAAAGGACAACACCTCTGAGTGAAGGCTCACCACCATCAACAGAGAGCGCTTACCAAAAAGTTAACCCCCACATTAAGAAAAGGTTAAAACATAGTTCTTCACTAATCCTTGGCACAGCGCCAATCAGCATCATTGGATGGCACCAAATCACCCCCACTCTACACAGTCTCAGCCACAAGGAAAGTTCCAGTGATACTGTAATGTCCAGTGTGGTGGTAACCCGGGAGTGAGGAAGAACCGCAGTGCCTTGACTCTGAATGTGGAGTGAGCTCAGTCTCCCACTCCCTGCTCTCCAAACTGCAGCTTTCAGCCGAGGAAGGCGCGATTTGATCGCTGTCCCGAGGATTATTGAAGAACTATACTGTGTTAACCTTTTAAAATGTGGAGGTTAACCTTTTGGTAAGCACTCTCTATTGGTGGTGGTGATCCTTCACTCAGAGGTGTTGTCCTTGGCAACCCTTCACAGCAACAGTGGAATGGCACTGGATGGACTTTTTGTCATTATTTATGGACATTTATGAAGTTTGTATGTTATATCAAATGACAGGCACAAGAGCACTTTACTGATATATGATATACTGATATATAAATGATATATGATATATATATTATTGCACATAGCAATTTATTTGGCTGATTAGTTATTGCACATTCATAAGCATTTTATGATTTATCAGCTGTTAGTTGGTTTATGATATTTAAGCACATTTGGTACTTTATTTGAAGATTTAAAGAGACAGTGCACCTTTTTTGTTTTAAGCCTAAAAATCTCTTACCTACTGCTATAGGCCACATAACGTTTTTCCAATAAATCACATTTATTGAGTGAATAAAGCATAACAGAAAGTTACACAAACAGAAATTAACAACTTAAATGCAACCATAATACAGTTAAGTTCAATGAGCGGGGGTTCACATCTAGTTAATGGCACCATCCACATAGAATTTTTTTAACAAAAATAAGAATATCAATATCAATTGTGACATCAGCACCAAATGCTAAAAGAAAATAATGGAACACTTCATAAATTTTCATGTCATCCAATTTTAGTATATGTCCTGCCGAAGCCACATATGACAGATGTAAACCCCCACATACACCCAGTGAAGTGAACAGCCTCAGATGATACACAGGGATGAAACAAATCTCAACATAAGTCTTAAGCCCCATACACACGGTCGGATTTTCCGACGGAAAATGTCCTATCGGACAATGTTGTCAGAAATTCCGACCGTGTGTAGGCTCCATCGGACATTTTCCATCGGATTTTCCGACGGACAAAGTTTTATCTCCTGCTCTCAAATTTTCCGACAACAAAGTCCTATCGGACTTTTTCCGATCGTGTGTAGCGAATCCCGACGGACAAAGTGCCACGCATGCTCAGATCACATTACAAGACCAAAGCTGTTGGCTACTAGCCTCTACGTAGTCCCGTCGTAGGCAACAAACGTCATCACGTTCAGAATGATCGGATTTTCCGGCAACTTTGTCTGATCGTGTGTATGCAACACCAGTGTCGGACTAAATCCGCCGGAAAAAATCCGATGGATTTTGTGGTTGGATTTTCCGACCGTGTGTACGGGGCATTACATGTATATCTGCAGTCCACTCCCTCATCCACTCTCCTCCACTAAAAAAGTCCATTTATTTAAATTATTGTATCACTCCCAAAAGAGCCATTGGGATTTACCCAGGTTCTTTCAAAGTGGATTGCCCCAAACATGCTCACAGACACTCTTCTATTCAAAAAACAGTCTAAGGGTGTTCTTTTGTTGTTTTAATTTTTTTGGAAGTAACTGGGATAGGGTTGAGGAAATTGAGTGGGATACTCCAAAAACAGGACTATGTATACACTGCGGATAATAAACTCCTTTCTTAAAAAAGCTAAAGCAGAAGTCCTTGCTTATAGCCAACTGTGGACTTGACTGAAGTGGAAATAGTTAAATGCAGAGCAGAGTCCCTTCACATAGAATCAGATAGACTGAGCTCTTGGGGGCACCAGCCAATGTCCCCTTTAGACAAACACACGGCTGACTCTTTAGCACAAGAGGGGTGACAGCAGCCCAAAAGTCTCTAATATCTCTCTCAGCAGTCTGTACTCACACAATGTCCAGGGACAGCTAGTTGCCTCCTTCCAACTTTCAAGTGACTCCTTTCCCCAGTGATACCACACTAGCTCTTCAGCAGACAGCCACTCAGTCAGCTCTCTGTAGCTTCAGCATCCAGGCCCTCAGGTCACCCACTTGAGCCCTCACAAACAGCAAGCACATGGCAGCGTTGTCCTGGAGGGCAGCAATCCCTCCAGTCTGGACTGACCCTCTGCAGGAAAACACCCAGAATCTCAGTGTCCTACAGTATTTATACAGATTCCCAGCAGCCTTCAGGGTCCTACTCCCTGGGATTGGCCAGGGCTGTATAAATATTCATACTGTCATTTGCATTGCCCCTCACCTATGTTCTAGAGAATTCTACAGCTCTCTGGAAAGCAGAGGGGACAGTCAAACTAGCAGCAGCTGAAACATTGAACATACTTAACTGATCAAAGGCAGCTGCACTGGTTACAGTTAAAGTTACCTGACATGACAATTGCAACCACACTGGTTACAGTGAGGCAAGCTAAATTTACCTAACAAAACACACACATACAGCTCCACTGAACACAGTGAGCCAGCACTAAATCTAGCTAATCCTAGCACCTACTGTATCTAGGAGGGTGCTATATTATTCCTGAAGTGATGGAAGTTCAGAGCTGTGAAGAGTACTGGGCACCACAGGAGAGAAGACTTCTTCAGGAGCCTTCCTTAGTCTCCAAGATATTGGGACATACTCGATTACAAGTAAGATATGTGCCCACTGCTGTAGATAAAAAAAAAAAAACGTAATTAAACTGCAGCTTTAAAGAGTAGAGCATGTATAATTTGCATTGGATGAAGCTTTGTAGACTTCAATAATCCAATCAAGTGCAAGCAAATATACCTGTTTGTATTTTCTTTCCTTGTGATTGGGTATTCTTTTAAATGTATATGTTTACCATATTAACTAAGCTAAGTGACGATTCCCTTTCAAAGTGAAAACTCTCCTGCAAAGTGAACATGTTCCACTCATACAGTAAATTACCTCCAGTAGGTCATTTAACTTACTTGCACCAACCCAAAAACTGAAATGTTCAAAATAACTGCCATTTGCTTTGAAAAATCATTTTAGATGCCATTTCATTCTCATAAAAATCCACCACAAATCAAGAACATCCCCTATAAACCAGAACATTTATGATATTGATAAAGGTTTAACCTTTGAACTAGTGTTGAAACACTTAAACCCCTCAACTAAAAATAACACATTGTTTTATTGGACATAAATATGGGGGACGTGGTATCAATAAATAATTTTAGCCATTCTGTTCAATAATCTATTTAAAATATCAATAAAGAAATACATCAGTGCCCATAGATATTATAAAGAGTGACCCACCGCAATAATAGAGTACACAAAATCAATATTTTCTGTTGAGAATCATACCAATGAAATAAATGTTGTTAAAACAGAGTTCCATTGGCTACCTTATGCAAGAACTGTTAAACAGTCATTTGACACCTTCAGCTAGAGCTAAAATTAGTCATCCTTAAAGTGTTTTGCTACAATCTTTTTATAAGTGTGTAATCACTGTGAGTCTCAGGGGTCCCAGTCAACTTAAAATCCATAAGGCAAATTTTTACTTAATGGGGCAGTTGACCCAGAATAATAATTTGAGTAAGCAAGATCAATGTTTTCTATTAAGTCTCATACCAATGAATTGAAATGTAATTTATTTATTATATGTTCTGAATAGTAGAACAGAGTTACATTGGTTATGTACAATTCTGTAAGAACTTTTGAACAGTCATTTGATTCATTCACCTAGGGCTAAGGCTTAGTCATTCTTAAAGTATCTTACTGAAATCTCTTTGCAAATGTCTTTTCCAGGGGTTACAGTCAATTTAAAATCCATAAGGCTAATTTATACTCAATGGGGAGTACATAAAATGCATAACTTCAAAAAAAAAAAAAAAAAAGCAGAGAACAACATGGGGTACTTATAAGAGTTCCCTATCAAGAATATAAAAATGTCAAGGAAAATTGGTTCACATAAATAACTCATTACTCAAACTGTCAAATAACTGACCTTTTCTAAAATATGCATAATAATATTAGACACTTGTATAAGGTTAAAATAAATATACCAAGGAAGTAGATAAATTACTGCAGATATGAATTCTCATCACTCTTTGATTGTTCAGGTCAGTACACAATGATGCTACTGATTCCTTTACAAATGTAGGTGTACAACTGTCTGGCAGTAATGCCATTTAAAAGTTAAAGCGGAGTTCCACCCAAAAATGGAACTTCCGCTTTAAGCACTCCTCGCCCCCTTACATGTCACATTTGGCATGTCATTTCATTAGGAGGGGGACTTCCTGTCCCACTTCCTCCTTCTGCCCAGGGACCGCCAAGGCGACTCCTCCTTTCGCCTTAGGTGGCCCCTCCCTCTAGGCGATCTCCTGGGACACGTGACAGGTCCCAGGAGATCGCCTGTCCACTTTGGGAGCGCAGCGCGACTCGCGCATGTGCCGTGCGTGTCGGGCCGTGAAGCCGAAAGCTGTCACGGCTGGGTGCCCAGAGTAGCAATGGAGGCGCCGGCAGAGAGGAGGGGGAGAGAAGCGACACCCCATTTGGCCGCATCGCTGGACCGTGGAACAGGTAAGTGTCTGTTTATTAAAAGTCAGCAACTTTTGTAGCTGCTGACTTTTAATAAACATAAAAAACCTGGAATTCCCCTTTAACACTAATTATAAGTAAAATTATTTAGAACATAATATGACAATCATGTGCCGGTGGGGATGGAACAAGTCAGGAGTGGAATGACAGCCAATGGGGCCCCAGGGCAATAGGAAATCAAGGGGCTCTCTGTGTCCATGCTCACACTCAAGCCACACCCACACAAAGCTCCACCTACTTATTGCACTGCCCACATTACATACAGTCGTCACAGAATTTCAAAATCAATGTTAAATAAGTTTTGAAAATAAAGAAAAATAAAACTTACATTACCCACTTCCGGACTACCCCATAGCAGATTTATTGCTTACTGCTACAGGGCGGCCCTCCTGTGCATAATCATATATGTATATATAGATAGATGTAGCGCCATAACCCCTGTGGGGTGGCTATGTATTTTCTGGGCTTACCGATTACCTCCTCCTTGTAGCTCGTCGTTCGTTGTCTAGGGGTTCCCAAGGTTAGTACCCAGTAATTTCAGAGGCTGACACTCAAAAGTCCTTTTGGGGATTTTTTTATTTGCAAAAGAAACGTTAACACAGTCTCTTTGTTTGCGATAGAGGGTATGGGTAATAAAGCTCAGGCACTTCAGAACTGCTGACATCAAATAAATGTCTCCTCAGATAGCCCAGAGAGTAGCCACTCGCAACTGGACACTTCACTGTTGGATAAACCCCTGTCTTGTAGATTTAGCAGCCATCAAGTGATTCAGAATTTTACAAAGTCTCTGCCACAGACTAGGTTGTGAAACTGAAGGTGAACAATGTAAAAGTCTCTGCCACAGACTGTTGTAACCGAAGGATAGGTTTAGGAACTTTTCCCATGGTACCTGGATCTTTGTGAGTACACAACTGGTGATATAAGCATACAGTTCCTGTTACTGAAATAGGTGTACACTATTGTGTTTTTCTTTTTTCCCCATATTATATCCCGAGACCAAGAGCCTGTATATATAAAACAGAGCAACGAATGAACAGAAAGGGGGTGTATTGAAAACCCGGTGGATTGCACGGCTTTTATAAGCAGATGCACAGTTTTTATATCTGATGGATTGTATAGCAGTTTCTGCATATGAGGAAGAACGCCACCGGTGGTACCGAGAGACCTGTTTCTGCTATATGTGAATGGACTTTTATCAGCTAATTCTCAGTTGCAATTGATTCTTTATTTATTGTTTATCACATTGTCATCTATTATTTATGTCCTCCCTGGCAACGCCTAGAAGGAGGGGGCATAGGTTCTATGCACAGAGGCATTTATAAATAGATGAGAGTATAAGGAAGCACTTTAATACATGGAATTTCATTTGATCTCATCAGCTATTTACTTGGTTCACAGGTGTTGGATTGCTAGCAACACTTCAGCATATGGCATTTGCACTTTATTTTATTTTATTAGTTTAGATTTATTGATACATTGTTTGTAGCACTGTGTTTGTATTTATTTATTTATTTATTCACACAGCAGAGCATTATTATTAATTTCACATATATTGATTGCAGAGTTGCACTGCGATTGCATTTTTCTATTAGCGCACTAATTTTCTATTTATTAATGCGGATTCACTAGTGTCCATACAATCTCAGCTCCCAGGCTCTTACCGAGCAGCCAGCTTCTTGGACCTCCTCTGAAGAGTCCCCCCCTGGTCGCTTGTACGAGTTGCTGTGCCTCTCAAATCCTGAGAGAACACCGAGACACCTCAGAATCCTCCTTCAGTTAATGGGCCTCGAACTAGCCAGTTCCGAGGGTCGGGATCGGATGGATCCCCACCCCAGACCATGAGGGCCTCTGGGGCTGGTCAGGGTGACCAAGCTTATGAGGACAGCAGACACTCCTGGGTCCAGGACCCCTCGCAGGGTTGATCCGGACCGGAACCAGGAATTAAAGAGCAAGCCGAACCCTGAACACGTGGCATCAGCATCTTAAATACCCCTTCCCGGAATACACAGCAGGGCCAGGTGCGCCCACTGATTGGCTTCCGAGAAAGACTGGTACCTAACACGTCCAACCAGGCTTACGTTCTCAGCCTCACCTCACCTATGACCAGGCAGAACTCCAGTACAGCCCAATCAAACTGATGCCAAAGTAAATGACCTAACAATTACCGTATTTATCGGCGTATAACACGCACTTTTTCCCCTTAAAATCGGGGGAAAGTCGTGGGTGTGTGTTATACGCCGATACCCCCCCAAAAAATGACAAAAAAAGCGTGCAGCGCCGAAAAAGGCGAAAGCCGACTGTTCAGCTCCGCTCGTAGTCCCGCCTCCCTGCGCTCGCTCCCGAAACAGCAGGGAGGCGGGACTCCGAGCGGAGCCGAACAGTTGGCTCGGTCTTTTTCGGCGGCGGTTCAGCCTTTTTCGGCCGCGGTTCGGACTTTTTTGGCGGCGCATGCGCGGTTTGTCTCGCAGCGGAAAATTTAAATGTGGGCAAGGCAAATGACGCTGGCAATGCTGCAAATCACACTGGGCAAACTACAAATGACGCTGGCAAGCTGCAAATGACACTGGGCAAGCTACAAATGACACTGGACAAGCTTCAAATGACGCTGGGCAAGGCTGCAAATGACGCTGGGCAAGGCTGCAAATGATGCTGGGCAAGGCTGCAAAAGACGCTGGGCAAGCTGCAAATGACGCTGGGAAAGCTGCAAATTACGCTGGGCAGGCTGCAAATGACGCTTAAATGTACGTTTTTTTTTCCCCTAAACTTCTCTCCTAAAACTTTTTTTCCTTAAAATTCCCTCCTAAACTTGGGGTGCGTGTTATACGCCGATTATTACGGTAACTCCCAGAACTCAGTTACAGTTCTGGAAAAACTAAATTTGAAGAATAGCGCACACTTTAGAAAAGTGTCGGCGCTACATGCATATACATATAAATACATACATACATATATATATATATATATATATATATATATATATATATAAATACATACATACATATATATATATATATATATATATATATATATATATATATATATATATATATACACATATACACACGCATACATATACATATACACACACACACACGATAAGCCCCCCACCCGCATACCCCCACAACCACCGGGCAAGAGTTGTGGTGATGAGGCCCGTGTTCCCATCAACATGGGGACAAGGTGTTTTGGAGTCAGACCCCAAAGCACCCTCCCCATGATGAGGGCATGTGGCCTGGTGCGGTTCAGGAGGGGGGCGCTCTCTCTCTTGCCCCCCCCCCCCCATTTACCTACGGACTGCCAGGATGCGTGCTCGGATAAGGGTCTGGTATGGATTTTGGGGGGACCCCTATGCCATTTTTTTTATTTTGGCGCAGGGTTCCCCTAATTTTTATATCAGACCTGAAGGGCCTGGTATGGGTTTTAGGGGGACCCTCACACATTTTTTTATATTTTTGGTTGCTCTTTTTTTCAATGAGTTTTATCTATATTGCAGAGAGCCGACAAATCATTACAGCCACGATCAGTTTTAATTGAAAAATTTTCCTTTAGAAATGGCATTTTGCTGTGGTACTGTTCTAAACACAGGAAAAAATTGCCATTTTGCAGGCATACTATAGACATCCCCCAGGCATGATATTTAAAGGAATATTTCATTTTTATTGTTTCATTTTAACCACCTCAATACAGTGCACTTAGACCCCTTCCTGCCCAGACCAATTTTCAGCTTTCAGCGCTCTCACACTTTGAATGACAATTACTAGTCATGCAACACTGTTCCCATATGACATTTTTGTCCTTTTTTTCACACAAATAGAGCTTTCTTTTGGTGGTATTTAATCACTAGTGGGTTTTTTAGTTTTTTGTACTATAAATAAAAAAAAGACAATTTTGTGAACAAAATGCCTTTTTATGTGTTGCTGTCATAAAATTGTGCTAATTAGTCATTTTTCTTCATAAATTTTGGCCAAAATTTATACTGCTACATATCTTTGGTAAAAATAACCCAAATTAGTGTATATTATTTGGTCTTTGTGAAAGTTATACAGTCTACAAACTATGGTGCCAATCACTGTAATTGATCACATATGATCAGGCCTTCAGTACATCAGGTGAGTCTCGTTTCTTAAAGCGGGACTGTACCTGAAATAAAAATTTTTAAAAGCCAGCAGCTACAAATACTGCAGCTGCTGACTTTTAACAAATGTACACTCACCTGTCACAGGTTCCAGCGATGTCGGCAGCAGAGGCCGATCAATCGATTGGCTCTCTGCTGCTGCCGGCACCATTCTCTGTGCGGAAATCAGGAAGTGCGGCTTCACTTCCTGGTTCCCTACTGCGCATGCGCGAGTCGCGCAGCGCAATGAGAATCGGCAGCGCTGTCTGTTGGGACACTTGTGTGTCCCGGCAGACAGCGCGCCGGGACAGGAAGTGGCGTAAACTCCCGTGGGAGTTTATGCCCGGAAGTGGGTGCAGATACCCGTCTTAGACAGGTATCTGCACCCCCTCCCCCCTGAAAGGTGCCAAATGTGACACCGGAGGGGGGGAGGGTTCCGAAAAGCGGAAGTTCCACTTTAGGGTGGAATCCCGCTTTAAGACACTAACAAGTCAGGAAAGTACAAATACCCCCCAAATGACCCCCTTTTTAGAAAATAGACATTCCAAGGTATTAAGTAAGTAGCATGGTGAGTTTTTTTAAGATGTCATTTTTTCCCCACAATTCTTTGCAAAATTAAGATTTTTTTTTCCAAAATTGTCATATTATCATGTTATTTCTCACACACAGCATATGCATACAACAAATTACACCCCAAAATACATTCTGCTACTCTTCCTGAGTATGGTGATAAAACATGTGTGAGACTTTTACACAGCCTGGCCACATACAAAGTCCCAACATTGAAGTTGCACCATCATGCGTTCTACGAGCATAAATGACACATCTCATTTCTCAACCACCTATTACACTTTTGAAGGCCCTGGAGCACCAGGACAATGGAATTGCCCACAAAATGACCCCATTTTGGAAAGCAAACACCCCAACATATAATCTATGAGGAATAATGAGTCTTTTGGGGGACAAGACAGGGGTGCCCACTTTCCCCCATAATCTTTACCCTCATAATGGAACCATTTGCTGAAGCTATCCATCATGCACGGAGGAGTCCCCCAAACTATTCTACCACAGTGTTGGGTACATGCTGCAGGAGGATGCACAGTGATTTGAAGGTTCTGATGATGGTACCCAGGTTGAGGAAGGGAGTAATGTGAGCCTAGAGAGAGAGGGGGTGACCAAGAAGGACAAGAAACTGGCAGTCATGTTCCCTCAGCTGCAGCATACTGCCAAGTTTTCTCCAGTGACGAGGAGGGAGAGGATGATGAGGTCACTGACTCTACTTGGGTGCCTGATAGAAGAGAGGAGGAGGAGGCACATCTCCAATGAGGCAGGATGCCCTCCAGGGGGCAGCTTAAGGGCAGCCACCCTATTGCATCACACCGCAGAGCTAAGCAGGTGCAGGGCGCTGCTGACTTCCCGCTTATTTTGAAAAGTTCTTTGGTGTGGGCCTTTTTTGACACGGGTGCAGCAGATCGCACCGTTGCCGTTTGCAACATATGTCTGAAGCGTATCAAGCGTGGCCAAAACAACAGCTGCTTAGGCACCACATGCTTGACCAGACATATGACGACCTCCCATGCAGTCCGTTGGCAACAGCACTTAAAAGAACAACATCAAAGAACAAGGCGGACCTCTCCTTGCTCCTCATCAGCTGGGATCTCCAACCCCACTATACCTCCACTCCTCTCAGAAACCTGCACTGAGAGGAATGAAGGAACTTGCAGCCAATCTGCTAGCGGTAGATCAACATCCAATTTTAGCAGGCAAATTTCCCTACCCCAGTTGCTAAACCATTGAAAGAAATTCGGTCCCAGACATCCAAATGCTCAGCGTCTGAATGCTAGCTTGGCCAAATTGCTAGCACTGCAACTGCTGCCTTTTCAACTGGTAGACTCTGCCCTCCTTTTGTGAATTTGTGGAATGTGCGATACCTCAGTGGCAGGTTCCCAAATGCCATTTCTTTTCACGGAAGGCCATTCTGGCTCTCTACAAGCATGTGGAAGGCAATGTCTTGGCCTCGTTGGACAGGGCGGTCAGCAGTAAGGTGCATTTTACCGCTAACTCATGGTCCAGCAGGCATGGACAGGGACGTTACCTTTCTTTCACGGTGCACTGGGTAACTCTGCTGGCAGCTGGGAAGGATGCAAGACAGGGTTCAGTATTGTTGGAGCTTGTTCCGCCACCACACTTTTTTGTCTGGAGCTACACTTAAAAAATATACCTGTTCCAAATTACAAACAGATTCAACTTAAGAACAAACCTACAGTACAGTCCCTAACTTGTTTGTAACCCGGGGACCGCCTGTATACTGCTGTTCAGAGTATATAGGGCCTGAGCCCCACACTTTTTTATTTGGGTGCAGGTTCCCCTTAATATCTATACCAGACCCAAAGGGCCTGATAATGAGCTGGGTGGGCCCATGCCGTTTTTCTCAATGATTTACATCTATATTGCCGGGACCCGACAATACATTACAGCCGCAAGCAGTTTTAAATGACTTTTATTCCTTTAGAAATGTCATATTGCTGCAGGGACTATTCTAAACACGGGAAAAATGTGCCACTTTACGGGCATACTATAGTCATGCCCCGGGCATGATATTTAAAGGAATATTTCACTTTTATCGTTTCACTTTAAGCATTATTAAAATCATTGCCCTCGAAAAAACGTTTTTTTTTAAACTTTTTTTTGCTTTGATACATGTCCCCTGGGGCAGGACCTGGGTCCCCAAACACTTTTGACAATAACTTGCATATTAGCCTGAAAAATTAGCACTTTTGATTTTTTATGTTCAGTTCCCATAGACTTTAATGGTGTTCGCACAAACTTTTTGCCAGTTCGCATGTTCTGCCGTGAACTGAACCAGGGGGGTGTTCGGCTTATCCCTACTTATGAATGCCTCATACCTTACATTTTTCAACTACTCCAGATCCAATAAAGAACAATTAACTCTAGAAGAGATGCAAAAGTCCAGAGACAGGAACACCCTATATAAAGTAGCCCAAATAAAACATTTCCATAGGACCTACCCCACGTCCTACGTAAAAGTGAACAATACAATTTGGTCATACTATCACAATATTATTGCCAAGAAAGGGATATCGTGGTTTTATAAATACCTAAACAACCAACACGTTGAAACTAAACCTCCCCAAATAATTAGATGGGTAAAAGAACTAAACGCAGAATACTCCCTCACAGAATGGAATAAAGCACTTAACACAACCTGAGCTCTTCCCACTGCACCTCTCATTGGGAAAATGTTATAAAAATAACCTATAATTGGTATATGACACCAGTCAAACTCAACCGCATATTTCCAGATACCCCTTTGGGATGCTGGCGCCGATGTGGACAAATAAGTGACTTACACCACATTCTATGGTCATGCAAGAACATAAGAAGCTTCTGGGAATCAGTGTTCACCTTAATTTCTTACTAGAACGAGCATTGAGCCATGCCATCATTGTCTCTCTTTGGAATGCAACTAGACCGCTTTCCCAAACAATTCTTGATGATAGTCTCACATATAAAAAATAGCAGCCCAAATAACAAATAAATGGGAACAGACGATAATCCAATATCTCTGAAGTGATCCGCAGAGTAAATGTAAACTGCATTTGTGAAAAATACATTGCGGGTCAAAACAACTCAATGCATTAATTTGATCAAAAATGGATGTCTTGGGTCCAGCCATTAAATCTAACCCACTTCTTAAATGCTCCTCACTTAATTTCCTCTGACCTACCTGTACAGTGGCCCCCCTGACCATCAGAGAGATTGGGGAAAGCCGAAGAGACCAAATACATCAAATATAAGGATGTACAGACGACACCTCCACTTCCAATGTTTGTAGATATTTATTTAGACCTCTAATAAATACCATACTATTCCGTTGAGTGTAGCTGCAAGACAAAGTCATCTAATACCCTACTTTTTGAATCCCAAATTGATTGTAACAGTTTTATTTCATCTTGTTCATCGCCTTCACGATGATTTCAAAAGATAGGAACCTAGTTACCTTATCTTATATTGTACTTATGGAATTTCTTGTGTTTTGTGAAAAATACCACTAAAAAATATTTGCTTTTCAAAAATTTTTATTGGTAACAAACAAGTGTGATACATAAACAATAACAGTTTAGCTTTCCAAAAAGTGCATACAGAGTACTCAGTAATGTACATAAAGATAACGTATTGGTGCAATAAAAGGTGCCCAAACTGGGGGGGCATAAGTGCACGTATGGAAATGGGTAGATACAAAGTTGAAAACGAAATTGGGCCATGGCCCACATTAACAGGATACATGAATTAGGGGTAGTACTCTATGAGAGTGAGAATAGGCTGTCAGCCAAACAAGTCTTAACAGAACAAAACGCTACCTTGAGTTTAGGGAAGAGAGAGGAGGAGGAGGTTAGTAAGGGGGAAGTATAGAAGAAGTTTGGGGAGAGAAGAAATAGGTAGGAGGAAAGGAGGGAAAAGGTGGGTCGGACGGCGCACACAAGGCAAGTAGCTAGGTCTAGCTACTAAGGGGATTTGTAGGGAGTTACGGTTCCATTAGGGTACTGTCGAATCCTAGCGGCAGGAAATAATTAACCCAGGGGTGCCATATTTTTAGGTGCCTGGGGATCTTGTCCTCAATTTTGCTATGGATCATTGCTTGGGTGACCCTGTTTTTAGTTTCAGTTACATGGAGTGTAGGGGTTTTCCAGGCTTTTGCGATGGTTTGCTTGGCGGCTGTAGTGAGTTGTAATGTGAGCCGGGTTTGTGCCCTGGTGAAGTGATTTGGGAGGAAATTTAGAAGAGCCAGAAGCGGGTCAGGGGAGAGTTTTTCTTGGGTAAGTGTGGAGATCATCTGGAATATTGCTGTCCCGAAGCATTTCACTATAGGGCATGTCCACCATATGTGCAAGTGAGTGCCTCGTTCGCCGCAGTTTCTGAAACAGTTAGAAGAGTATGATGGGAGAAACTTGGCAATCCTGGCCGGGACCAGGTACCATCGCATCAGGACCTTATAGCTGGCTTCAAGTGCAACAATATTTTGGGATGATATCTTGGTATTGGACCAAATGGTAGACCATTCATCCACATCTAGATCCTTAGAAAGGTCGCTGGACCATTGTTGGGCATAGAGTGGAAGAGCACCAGGTGCAGAGGTGAGATATGAGTAAAGGTCAGATATAATACCTGGGGCGTGTGGATCCGAGTCGCACATCTTCTCGAATACAGATAGGGGGCCTAACACAAAGCCAGATCCCAAGATTGTCTGTAAGAAGTGAGTTATTTGTAAGTAACAGAAATATTCCCTATTAGGGAGTTGCGTCTTGGATTGGAGGGCTACAAACGTTTTTATAGTGTTTCCTACAGCTAGGTCCCATATGCGACTCAGGCCCAGACGCCTCCAGGTTTGGAAAGAGAACGGTTCGGAGGAGGCCGGGTAGAATTGAGGATGATCTAGGAGGGAGAGAATCGGGGAGTGGGAGGACATCAATTTGAATGAGGTTCGTAATCTATCTCAGAGTCTTAAGGAGTGGAGGGTAATAGGGTTAGATATGGGCCCTCTTAATGAGGCTGGTAACCATAGGACATTGGAGATAAGGATAGGGTGTAATTCGATTGCCTCCAGACTCACCCAAATTGGGATCTCGTCTTTGGCGTGATATAGCGTGATTTGTGCTAGTTGGGCCGCCTGGTAATACTTGAGAAAATTCGGTACTCCCAAACCGCCAGAGGGCTTATTACGAAGCAAAATTATTCTGGAGACCCTAGGCCTCGTAGAGCTCCATATATATTTGGACACTCGGTTTTGAATAATTCTATGAAAATAAGGGGGTACTAAGATAGGCAGAACTCTATATAAATATAGCAGTTTAGGAAGCAGCGACATTTTCACGGCAGCTATGCGACCCAACCAAGATATACATAAGGGACGCCAGGCATTAAGAAGTGAAGTGAGGTGAGCTAGCATGGGGGGATAGTTTGTTTGGAATAGGTCTGACGGGTTGCTAGTGAGTTTAATTCCTAAGTAGGGCAGGGATGAAATGGACCATTGGAATGAGAAGTTATTTTGTAGCTGGTCAAGGGTGGATTTCGGCAGGGACACATTTAAAGCTTTAGACTTTGATTGATTGACTTCTAAACCCGAAATCCGGGCATACCTGTCTAAGAGATGTAAGAGATTTGGTAATGTGATATGGGGGGAGGTAACAAATAAAAGAGCGTCATCTGCAAATAAGCATAGTTTGTGGGTAACTGAGGCTATCTCGAGGCCCCGGATATTAGGATCTGTTCGTATCAGTTCGGCTAGAGGCTCGATTGCCAGGGCAAAAACCAAGGGAGAGAGGGGGCAACCTTGTCTCGTCCCTCTTTGTATCAGGAAGCATTCAGAGCAGAATCCCGAATACTTCACAAAAGCTTGGGGGTTCGTGTAGAGGGCGTTGATCCACTGGAGAAAGTGAGGGCCAAAACCCCAGCGTTTCAGAATAAAGTCTAAGTAGGACCAGGACACCGTGTCAAAGGCTTTTCTGATATCAAGGGACAGAAGATGCATGGGTATGTTACGTGATTTTGCTAGATGTTGCAGGAGAATGACACGTCTAATGTTATCGCTAGCCTGTCGCTTGGGGATGAACCCCACTTGGTCTTTGTGGATCAGTTTACCTATAATCGGGTTGAGTCGGAGTGCTAGAATTTTTGCTAGGATCTTTATATCTACGTTTAGTAGAGAGATTGGCCTATAGTTGGACCAGAGCGTATCGTCAGTGTTGGGTTTGGGTATCATAGTGATAATGGCTGTCAGTGTGTCCCTACCGAAAGATTGTTGGTGCAAGAGGGCGTTAAAAGATTTGACAAGAAGGGGGGCCAGGACGCCTGCAAACTTTTTGTAGTAGCTACTAGGAAGACCATCCGGGCCAGGGCGTTTGTTGGGTTTTAAAGATTTGATGGCTACTAGGACCTCGGAGACTGTGATCTGGCTATCCATAGACTCTCTATTGGATTCAGATAATTGGGGTATCGGAAGGTTGCAAAACAATGTCTCCGCTTGCTGTACCGGAAATTCATTTTTATTTTCATATAATGTTGCCAACCTTTTACGGAATTCAGACAGAACCTTAAGAGGGTTGCTGGTATGGACATCATTTGCTACTTTGAGTCTGATTGGTTTATGGATCCTATCTGGTCGTCGAAGTCGCAGGGCCATGAATGTATCAGGTTTGTTGGCCTTAGTGTAGATCGTGTGGTTGGAGCTACGGATGGCTTTATCTGCGGATTCCGCTAGTAAAAGGTCTAGTTCCAGTCTGGTTTTATCTAGGGATAGCTTATTGTCTTCAGTGGGGGAGGCTTGGAATTGTAAAAATTGTTGCTGAAAGTCCAATTCTAGTTGTTGCAGTTTCTGTTTTTTGTCCCTTTTGAGGTGGGTGGCTACAGATATGCATTTGCCTCTGATAACAGGCTTATGTGCCTCCCAGAGGAGAATCGGGGAGATTTCGGGGGTTGAATTGTGCTGTAGGTATTCCCTAAGGGCCAGTTGAATATCTAAGCAGTAGGATTGATTGGTTAGGTGCGACTCATTCATACACCAAGTTCTACCTGTGGATTGGGGGATAAGCGAAGAAATCGTGGTGATAACTGCACAGTGGTCTGACCAGGGGATCGGTGAGATTATGGAATTCTGTACTATCGGGAAAGAGGACGTAGGAACAAGTATATGATCTATCCTTGAGAAAGATTTGTGAGGGAAAGAATAAAACGTATAGTTCCTCTTCAGTGGGTTGCATTCTCTCCATGTGTCTATAAGAGAGGCCTTTTGAAGTTGTTTGCGGAATTGTAATGAAAGGGAGTGGTGTTCTGGGGTGTATGGAGATTTGTCTAGGTGCGGGAGAAGGGTTAGGTTCGAGTCACCGCACATCAGGAGGGTGCCCTTACAATGTTGTTTAATGACCTGTAGGAGGTGTGAAAAGAAGGGGTTCGGGTTGGTATTGGGTGCGTAGTAAGACACTATGGTGGTTTCCACATCTTGTAGTAGGCCTACTAGTATGATGTGGGTCCTTTATCTCAAGTGAAGGAGTAAAAGGGAGCGTGTGGTGAAAAGCGAGTAATACCCCTCTATGTTTAGTGGTTGCAGAGGCAGTAAAAACTTGTGGGTAACGGGAACTAAAATATTTGGGTGTATTCTTAATTGCAAAATGAGTTTCCTGAAGTGCTACTATACTAGCCCGTAGGGAAGCAAAGGTTTGGAATGCTTTGACCCTTTTTTTGGGGGAGTTGAGTCCCTTGACATTAAGGGAAAGAATATTTAAAGGAGCCATAATAATGGGGGAATATGACTATCACAGTGCAGTAAGTTGTTTGTGTGCACTGACCGACAAAGAAGGGAGGAGATGGAGGTGGAAGAAAGCAGAAAGTGGGATATGGAGAGGAGAAGGTAGAACAAGGTGTGTTGTGTAGGGCACACCATTTATAGGCTGTAGTGTAGAGGGCTAAGTAGAATGCCCAACTAGCGAGTGCACAGACCCTGCGACTGATGCCAATCACAGGGTGGGTGCACAGTAAGGGGGTAAGCAGTGACTGCTCCCCACCGCTAACGGGAGATATTAACATTAGCATTGGAACTAGCGTAAACAATAATCAGGGTATAAGGTATAGAAACATTCAAACCCCATAACAATTAGATCTATCATGGTAATCCGAACTCGGATTAGGTAAACCAAGGAGGGGGGGAGGGTAAGGGTAAGTAGGGGAGGGATAGGGGTAAGTGGGAGAAGGGTGGGGGGGGGAAAGGGGGGGGTGGGGGGGAAGAGGGTGAGGCAGGGAAAAAGGGGGGGGCAGGGGGGAAAGGGAGAGGGAAAGAACGGAGGAGGGGGGAGTAAAGGGGGAAGGAAAGAGATGGGGGGAGGAGAGGGTGGGGGAGGGAAGGGAGGGAGGAAATGAGGGGAAGGAAGGGGGAAAGGGGGAAGAAGGAGAGGGGGGAGGGATTCAAGGAGGGGGGTTGGGAGGGGGGGTAGGGGATGAGGGGGACCGGCTTAAACATAATACATAGGTTCTAGTATGCAACATAGTCGCCTATTAAAGGAGACATCGGGTATGGTATACAGTGAAAGAGTGGATGTCTGGGTCCACAAATTACTGCGAAGCCAGACAAGCAGACTAGTACAAAGATCAAGGGGGTAACATTCCAACTGCAAAAAAGAGAGATTCTGAAAAAGATACCATGGCGTGGAGGTATCCGACAGATTTGCAGTTGCGGGTAGGAGTAGAGAGTTACCTTTGGGGAGCATACTGGCATGGGGTAAATGGTGGTAAGAAAACATAAAATACAAAGCGTTAGAGCAAGTAAAAATAAAAATAAGAAGGGGAGGAAAGATTTCTGCATTAAAGCTGGAGGCCGTCTGAGCCTTTTTACCTCGACTGTGGAGGTGTAGCATTGTGGGGAGGGGGAGAGAAAAAAAAAGGAAAATAAAAAATGTACATACCGGAGAAATGTCCCCCCAGGCCTCGTACTGAGTGTTCTAAGACGTGAGGGAAGGTCTAAACGTTCTGATTAGACAACCGAGGACCTGGGATCAGTAGGGGGGACACATAAAGAAGGGAAAACAAGCAAGATGACAATCTTGAAGAGGTCAGCGGGGTGGACGAGATTTCGGGCTGGAAAAGATCTCTTCTGGAGGTCGTCAGGGAGTCCCTCTGCGGATCGACGAGGGTGCAGGTTGATGGCGGTTCGGTGTGGCCGAGTATGGATGTGCGGTCGATCGTGCTGGCGTGCGAGGAAGGTTGAGATCCGGCCGGTTCTTTGGTGCTGCTAATCGAAGTGACTCCAAAAGGCGCTGGAGGGATTCCGGAGATGTGCAAGTATGTTGCTGGCCTTGATAGGTGAATTGCAGGGCAAAGGGGAACCGACAAGTGTACTTGAGTTGATGTTGCATAAGTACCTGAAGAGCTGATAAGAGTGGCCCTGGAACAGTAATGCTTCCTTGTTGCGTGCAGCCGTTAGGAGCTGTTCCTTAGTGCGAAAAAAGTGGAGTTTTACAATGATATCTCGTGGCGGGCCGTCAGCTTGGCGGCGGGTTAGGGCTCTGTGGACACGATCGAATTCTAGTCGTTCAATCGGGATAGACGGGGCGAGTTCCTGAAACAGGGCTGTGGTAAACGATTGGACGTCATCTATCACCTCGGGGATTCCCCTGAGCCTGAGGTTGGATCTACGGGACCGGTTCTCAGCGTCTTCGAGACGGGAGAGAATTGTAGCATTCTCCTCTCGGAGTGCTGCATGTTCTTGGGCATGTTCCTGTAATGTCAACTCAATATCATCTACCCGGGTTTCGAGATCCGCTGTGCGTTGGCCTATTTCACGGATCTCCCGTGAGAGTCTATTAGTAATTTGGTCCGATGTGGCTTTCAGGACCTTCTGGAGCATGGTCTCCATGTATTGGAGAAAGGAGCTTTGGTCCATACCTGGTGGTGGTAGGGATGGAGAACCGCTCATGTGGAAGTCAGATTCATCGTCATCGCTGTCTGTGAGTTGCGGCCTGGGTGAAGACACCGCTTGTTGTTTGGCCAGAGCTTTCGCCGCCATTTTGGATGATGCGCGGGCGAGGGCCTCCTTGATGGGTTTAGGCTTACTCTTGCCCCGGTGACCCGTTAACACCATCCCGGTATGTGCTAGGAGGTGTTGGATAGCGATCCCTGGAAAATTGGAGCGTGAGAGTGGCTCAGATGGCTGTATTCTTCCCTAGATAGCGGCGGGGAGTGCGGAGCTCTAGCAGGAAGCGTCCTCCATGTTAGACTTCGCGCATGCGCCCCCCACTAAAAAATATTTGAAAGAAAAAAATAAAATTTTTCAACATTTTGTCACGTTACACAACATTTTGCTTTTAGGCAAAAAGTTAATTTTGGTCTCATCTGACCAGAGCACATTCTTCCACATGCTTGCTGAGTCCCCCACATGGCTTCTTGCAAACTGCAAATGGGACTTCTTATGGCTTTCTTTCAACAACGGCTTTCTTCTTGCCACTCTTCCATTAAGGCCAGATTTGTGGAGTCCATGACTAATAGTTGCCCTGTAGACAGATTCACCCACCTGAGCTGTGGATCTCTGCAGCTCCTCCGGAGTTACCATGGGGCTCTTGGCTGCCTCTCTGATTAATGCTCTCTTTGCCCAATGTTATAACCTAACCCTACTTTAAACTTCTCCATGACTTTATCCCTGACCTGTCTGGTATGTTCCTTGCCCTTCATGATGCTGTTTGTTCAGTAAGATTCTCTAACAAACCTCTGAGGGCTTCACAGAACAGCTGTATTTCTACTGAGATTAAATTACACACAGGTGGACTCCATTTACTAATCAGGTGACTTCTGAAGGCTTCTTTTTATTTATTTATTTTTATTTTTTCTCCATCCACTATCAATTCTGTTCGGGTTCAGCCTCTCCCGGATCAGAAGTAATGTAAATCTCCTGAGGAGGTGGGTTCCCATGGTGCTGGGATTGTATGGTACAGTATAAATGACGGTGTATTACTGGCAAAGGTCACTGGCAGTATAAATGAATGTATATACATTTGTTAGGCAGGTGCTGGCACTCTCTCCTTCCATGTTTTTGTGTGTTCAGGCAGTGGTTTGGCTTGCTGGGATTTGTAGTTCACCACCTCCATATGTATTCCTTTAAGGAAGCTCAGAGTTGAGCAGGTGAGGTCAGAGGTAGCTTCCTCTTGGATTGCCTAGCAAACACCAGAATGCTCACTGCTGATTTGCAGCAGGCTCTGTCTTCTAGGCCAATCTCAGCCTCCAGCTGATCAATCTGCTACTCTGCTCTGCTTTGGTAAGCCTCTATCCAGGACTCTCATTACTTACTGCTGTGTTACTTGTCTGTCATAGTGTTTTTATTATCCTGTGCCTTTATAGGTCTGGGGAGTTTTGCCTGCCTGCCTAGCTGCCTTAGCACTGAAGATTCAGATGGAGAAGTTTATTTTTGTTTTAAAAAAAAAAAAAATTGTTTTTTATTTTTTTTTAAAAAAGAGCACATCCTCTATGTTGTACAGAGAGAAGGGCCCAGTGTGAGCTAAACGCCCGCAAAGAGGTTCCAAATCAGCATTCCAGCCTCAAAGGAGTAAAAAAGGGACTAGACATGACAAATCACAGAGTCGCATGCAGCTGGATAGACGCCTGTTGTCACAGCATTCCAGATCTCACTCGCCCTTACCTCACTTTAGTCGATTGGACCCGAGCCAAGAGTGGTCAAGACATCAGAAAGCCTCTAGAAAGAGCAAATCCGGGCGCAGACAGAGAAGAAGATCCTCTTCTGCGGATAGGTCTTCATCTCCAGCCCAGGCAGAAGAAGGATCCCATTGGGCCTGCTCAATTGAGGTCCTCAGAGGAAAGCGGGTATGTGCATCTTGCTTTAAGGAGGCGGCTCAGGACAATGCTGCGAAAGCACGCCAGGTTAAAACCTACATTAAGCACGCAGTCAAGGAAGGGTTAAACAGTGTTTCAAGGAATCCTGCTCACCCTACTGTATCTTCAGCATCTGCAGATTCAGATCATATGTTTTCAGTGCGTTTTAACTCTTAAGTCGATAGCGATTCGGATCCATCTGAGGCTGAGATGGTCTCGGAATTGCATACGTTTGATTTTTGCACTGGTTCCCCCTTGGTGGAGGTTGTTAAGGATGCGATGAAGTGGCAGGAAGAATTGTCGCCTCCAAATAAACAGCAGAGATACTACCCGTATTTAAAGAAATCGTTACCTTCCTTCCCATTCATTTCTGAAATTAAAGAAGTATTTGATGTTGAGTGGGCGGGGCCGGAGAAGAAGCTAAATGTGCATAATAGAGTTTCAAAGCTGTACCCCTTGGGGACACTATGCCTAAGGTGGATGCTTCATTACATAGATTTGCCCGCCACATTCCGCTTCCGCTGGAGGATTCAGTCTCTTTTAGGGATCCTATGGATCTCAGAATAAATGCAGACCTAAAAAAAGTTGTATAGTTTGGCCGGAGCAGCCTGCAGACTGGCAGTAGTACTCATTTCTGTGGCAGCAGCAGTTGGGTTGGATTTGCACCTGTGCGTTTTTTGGTGCTTTTTGCAGATTTGAACTACTGTTCATTTACCATGGTCTCCTATGGGGCGTGTTCTGTGGTGCGGGTCTGCGGAATGCAGGGAGTGCTGGGAGTGCATGGGTGTGAATAAAGCCTTAGACTGCAGGTAGCGGAGCTGGTGGATGGATGTACAGATGAAAGTCTGGGAAGTGGCAGTTCTTCTCCTTTGCCGTTTTCAAGGATGCTGTAGAGTTTGTGGCTGAAGTGGCTGTCGACCAGGTCAAGATGACAGCAAAAAAAAATGTCTCATTCTGTCACAGCCCGCAGAGCCTTATGGCCGATAAGGCTTCTAAGCACAGTCTATGTTCGGTACCATTCGACGTGAAGCTACTCTTCGGGAAGACTTAGAATCAGCAATTCAGCGGGTTTCCGGCGGCAGATCTAGCCTAATCCCGCAGAAGAGAAAAAGACAACAGCAGCCCTTTCGGTTTAACAAGAGATTCAAAGAAGGATTCAGAGAGGCCAGTGCCTACAGACAGTTTTTCAGACAGTGGAAGGGAGCCGGTTCAACCTTCCAGAAACCTTCCAAGCCCAGGACCAAGGAAGCTCTTAAGGCTTCAAATAAGTCCTTCTGAAGGTGTCTCCGCTTAACCCTCTCAAGTAGGAGCAAGACTAGCCCAATTCGGGGTGGGGGGGGTTTGGGCTGACAAATTACAGGATGCCTGGATTGTAGCCATCATTCGATCATGTTATCATCTCAACTTCAGAACAAGGCCCCCTCAGACCTTGTTCGTAGAAACTGGGCTTCCTACAGTTGTTTGAAAGGATATATAGGGGAGCTGTTGGCAGCAAGGGCCATCCTTCTGGTTCCAAGGCAGGAATTGGGTCAAAGAGTATGTTCCCCTCTGTTTCTGGTCCCAGAGGCTTCAGGGGGTTTCAGACCAGTTTTTGACCTCAAAGTCCTAAATTCTTACATGAAGGTTCCACAATTCAAAATGGAGTCATTGGAAACGATCATTTCAGTTGTGGACTCAGGAGACTGGATGGTTTCCATCGATCTGGCGGATGCGTATCTTCGTGTTTCCATAGACGCATCTCACCATCGCTTTCTCAGGTTTTCCGTGGAAGGCTCTCATTTTCAATTTTAACATCTCCCATTCGGTCTCTGCGCGACTCTGAGAATGTTCTCAAAGCTACTGTCTGCTGTCGTTGTGACTCTCAGGGTCAAGGGTGTGCAAATATTCCATTATCTAGACGACATGCTACTTCTGGGTCCGTCAAATGAGCTCCTTCTACTTGTGAATTTCACCTGCAATACACTAGCTCATTTTGGTTGGTTATTCAACTTTCGGAAGAGCCAGATGTATCCGACACAAACGTTGGAGTATTTAGGAGTACAACTCCACACGGATCGGGTGGTGTTTCTTTTCCTCAGGGGAAAGTCCAGGAGATCCAGTCTCAGACAAAAGCAGTGATAGCCAGGCCTTCTATGATGGTGAAGGAATGCATGCAGTATCTGGGGGTTCGCAGAAGGAGGTTTCAATGCAACTTTCTTCTTCAGTGGGATCGTCACACCTTGTTCCAGAAAATCTATCTGCCAATTCCAATAATCTGGAAAAAATGTGGGGAATACTGCGCTGTCCTAAAATTATAATGACACACTGTGAATGGTGTCCCATATATTCAAATTAAGTGAAAAATATAAATTAAACAATAAAAATTATTTTATAGCTGCTGCAGTTGTGAATGCGAGATACCCACACCAACAAAACCAATATAAAAATGAACAACTGCGCTGCGAACAATCGTGCGATTGTGACTCAAAATATATAGTGAACCAATAAATATTGAAATCAGCTCAATTAGAACAATAAATTTACACCTCCTTATAACTTATAATTGATAGCAGGTTCAAAAAGAGTCCATGGTGACACAAAAAAAAATTATAATCAGAAGTGAAAAAACAATCATTGGTGACTGTCTGTCCTTATAAAAGTCTATGTGATTTTGCAAAGAACAAAATAAAACATAAAAAAGATTCCAGAGATTCCGCAGTGCTCTTATTCAATAGTCAACAGCTCAAAGGGGTGATCCTGATGAAAGAAAGAAGGCACCTCCACCATCCAAACACACTGACCCTTACCGGATTGTGCGACCCCCTGTCACAGAGGTCACACTGGCTTGTGGCTTAATCCCGGCCAAGGGTTTCCAAAGGCTTTAGCAGGTTACTCAGGATGGAAGGTACGGGCTCAGAGACAGTCAAGCGGGGAACATAGAATGAGAGAAGCAATCCATAGTGTATCTCTGTATACAATTTATTTAAAAGGTAAAAAAACTATTGCACTTACAAAGTAGCAATCGATAAAAACAAGTGCCCCTGGAAGACGTCATCTGTGACGAAACGGCGTAGGGAGGAGCGGCGTGCTGACGTCACCACACAAACCACGCAGATCCCGGAAGCGAACGGGCAGCGAAATTGAGCCGGCCGGCTAAACACTTGTTTTTATCGATTGCTACTTTGTAAGTGCAATAGTTTTTTTACCTTTTAAATAAATTGTATACAGAGATACACTATGGATTGCTTCTCTCATTCTATGTTCCCCGCTTGACTGTCTCTGAGCCCGTACCTTCCATCCTGAGTAACCTGCTAAAGCCTTTGGAAACCCTTGGCCGGGATTAAGCCACAAGCCAGTGTGACCTCTGTGACAGGGGGTCGCACAATCCGGTAAGGGTCAGTGTGTTTGGATGGTGGAGGTGCCTTCTTTCTTTCATCAGGATCACCCCTTTGAGCTGTTGACTATTGAATAAGAGCACTGCGGAATCTCTGGAATCTTTTTTATGTTTTATTTTGTTCTTTGCAAAATCACATAGACTTTTATAAGGACAGACAGTCACCAATGATTGTTTTTTCACTTCTGATTATAATTTTTTTTTGTGTCACCATGGACTCTTTTTGAACCTGCTATCAATTATAAGTTATAAGGAGGTGTAAATTTATTGTTCTAATTGAGCTGATTTCAATATTTATTGGTTCACTATATATTTTGAGTCACAATCGCACGATTGTTCGCAGCGCAGTTGTTCATTTTTATATAAATTCCAATAATCTGGTCCCTGGTTTGGTGGTCAGTAGCTCGCAATCTTTCCCGGGGAGTTCTGTTGAAGGCCTCAGAACCAATAGTGGTGATGACCAATGCCAGTCTGACTGCAGGGCACAATGCCTGGGACAGCAGGTTGAAGGCCAATGGAACCTTTGTGGGGCGAAGAGTTCAAATTTCCTGGGATTGGATGCTGTCATAGGCGCTCTCTTAGCGTTCCAACCTATGTTGCGAGGTCAAGCTGTCAAGATTCTTTGGACAACAACTATGGTGGCTTATGTGTCTCATCAAGGGGGCACAAGAAGTCACCCTCTCCTTCAGGTGGCATGTCAATCTTCCTATGCGCAGAGAAGAATCTCGGCCCTCTTACAGCATCTTATCTCCCAGGGCCTGGGAATGTTTTAGCAGATCATTTGAGTCGAGGCTTTGGGTATCACAACGAATGGGGCCTCAATCAATAGATCTTATGACATTGGAGGAGAATTGTCCACTGCCTTGCTTTTTCTCCCGGACCTGGCATCCACAGGCGTTGGGTCAGGGTGCTCTGTCCAGGTCTTGGAACTTCCTCTGGGTGTATGTGTTGCTGCCTCTTCCATTGGCTCTCAAAATCCTGCTGAAGATTCAGCAAGAGAGGGTCACAGCAATAGTAGTCTTACCTTACTGGCTAAGGAGCCGTGGTTCCCTCTGGCTAGGAGGATAAAATTGGGCTCACCAATCCCACTGCCTCCTTGTCAGAATCTTCTTCTGCAGAGTGGAGTCTGACACCCGAACCGCAGGAGGAGGAAGTTAATGACTTGGAAGTGAGAGGGAGGATTTAACTGGCTTGGGTCTCTTGGGCGGTGTAGTGGAGACATTATTACAGGCTCGTAAGAGGTCCACGAATGTAACCTATCACCAGATCTGGAATACTACAGAAAGGGGTTGGGACCTTGGATCTCCTTCAGTATCTAACATTTTGGAGTTTCTGCAGAGTGGTCTCTAAGGGTTAGCTTATAATTCCCTGAAGGGTCAAATCCCCGCTTTGTCGGCTATGTCATGTACAAGATATGCTCTACATCCGTTGGTGATCTGAATTTTAGGGGCAGCCATAGAAATCAGACCTCCATTGAAATATTTTTTTCCAAAAGAGGACTTAACACTAGTCTTGGGAATATCGCTGGTTCCTCCGTTTTATCAAGCTTTCTCTTGTTCATTATTTCTTTTAACAGTTTTTTGTTTTTGTTTTTTACTAGCCGTTGCCAGAAGAGTCTATGAGTTTTGCGCCTTCTCATCTAAAGAACCATATTGTTTGGTGCTCCCAGACAAGATAGTCCTTAGGCCAATACCAAGCTTACTACCTAAGGTTGCCATATAATTTGAACTGGGAGGTCATTCTCCCAGCCTTTTCGGCGGATACAGCTGATGATGAGTGGAGTAGGTTTGACCTGGTCTATGCGGTTTCAACCTACCTGAAATGGACTAAAAGCTTTTGAAAACGAGATCAGCTGTAGATTTTCCCAATGGTGCCTAAAAGGGTATCCAGGCAACATCTAGAGTTGTGTCTTCTTGATTTGTCAATACATATTGCATACAAAATGCTGCACATTCGATGAGGGGTATGGCAGCATCCTGGGCAGCATACGCGAAGGTCGCCCCTGAGGTAGTTTGCAGAGCAGCAGGTTGGAGCGTGCCCAACTCTTTTTATTAGGCATTACAGGTTTAATTTGGCTGCCTGAGGAAACATTTGGCTCTATAGTTATTACGAAGGCTGTTGCCCATTAAAAATTTGAGTAGCATTGCATTGAGGGTTTAGCTTATTTTTTTTCTTCCCTCCCTTCTTAATATTGCTTGATACATCCCATAGTAGGCTGACATGGGGAGGTCCAGGAATAAGGAAAATTGTTATCCATACTTACCTTAATTTTCCTTTCCTGGATCCTACCCATGTCAGCCGGAGGATTCCCACCCAGTTTATCTGTCGGGAGGCGGGTATTTTTTGAACACTGGTGTGGGCAGACAGCCGCCCTTTATGGGCTAAGAAAAAGGTGGTCCTGGAGGGGTCAGAGGGGGCGGAACTGACCCATAGTAGGCTGACATGGGGAGGATCCAGGAAAGGAAAATTACAGTAAGTATGGATAACAATTTTCCTTATTTAACTTCAAAAACACAGCGCTTCTCCTATATACATGCATACATTTATGTGCTCTTATAAATTAATATACCAAAATTTATAAATTCAAATGTATAAAATGCACTAGTGCATACATTTCTGTGCTCTCACAAATAAATATACCAAAATTCATAAGTCTAAATAAATAAAGTGCACTAGTGCCAACCCCAACTAATAAAGTCCATAAATCCACATATGAAAATCATAAGTGCAGTTTCAAAGTGCTGGTGCAAATGCTCCTTCCTCAGTGCAGGATCCACAGTGCTGAGCACATCAAAAGGTTGGAACCAGCACATTGAGCTTCTAATGACACCCAGTGGAAGGGGCGAAACACATCAAGCCGGGATGTAAAGTGGGATGTAAAGTGACGAGATTTCCGGCAGCTGGAACGCATGCTGAGGCGGCGATCTGATATCATATGCTCATACATTCGTATTTGTAAGTGTAATTGCTTTTAATATTTCAATAAAGTCAAACAGTATTACGCTATGGATGTCTCTTCTATGATCCTCCTTTATGGTACAAATATATTGTATTGATCCTGGCTGTCACATTGAAAGAGTGGAGGAGGACAAAAGGAAAAAAGCCAACCAGTTTATCTGGAAATAATATGCCATTTTGACTCTAAAGCCCCATACACACGGTCGGACTTTTTCATCAATTTGGTCCGATCGGACAAGGTTGTTGAAAAATCAGACCGTGTGTATGCACCATCGGACAGTGTTCGTCGGTTTGTCCGTCGGACAAAGTCTTATCTCCTGCTGGAAAGATTTGCCGTCAACCCGGTCCGATCACACCAAATCCGACCGTGTGTACGCAAAACCAACATCGGACAAAGTATGACGGACATGGTCCGACGGACCTGGTCCGCGGATTGTCCGACCGTGTGTATGGGGCTTAAGAGTCAACAATCGTTGGTGAGTGGGTAACACAGAAGGGGAGCATAGCACTGTGGATCCTGCATAATAGCCCAGAAATGTATACATGTATTTAAGAGCAGTGCTGTGTTTTTGAAGGCGTTACAATACGGTTCTTTACAACTTACACTATAGCAGCAGCCCTATAATTTACAATTTAGATTGGTGAACACAGTTACGTAGATCATCAATATATGACCATAGCGTGGGTATATTACCCTAATATTAATAAATAACTTCCCCCTTATATCCAGCAGTGCTCCATTATGTCCAGGAGTGTCAAACACAGTCTGCCCTTACATCCAGGAGTGACTAGGAGAGTCCCCCTACATCTATGTGTGAACATCAGAGTTCCCCCTTACCTCTCAGGTGGCAGAGCAGCAGGGTAGTAGTCAGGAGGTGGAGCAGGTCTGAATAGAGGATGTTCAGTCTTCCTGTAATTTCTGGGGGTGGGGCAATTGCGTCACGTTGTTAGGATGCTGGGGGTCCTAGCAACCAACCACAGCAATGGAAGCTGTAGTTTGGAACCCCTGCTATAAGTTGTTATGCTTTGCACTATGTGCTATTCAATATAATGGTTTGAAAGTTACATGATCAACATAAATAGTTTTAGACTACATAAGCTGTGTTTGTAGAATCTAGAAAATTAAGATTCATACCTGAAGTATCCAATGATGAAGATAGCAACTGCTAATGAGCAAAATGAAATGGAGTATCCAACTGTGTACATAACATAAAGACGTTCAAAAAATTCTCTCTGTTGACAAAAAAAAGGATATGTTAGACATATATTTTTTGTGTATACAAAATGTATATTACAATTGTAAAATGTGAGTCAATTACAGGTCCAAAGGTTGCATGCCGTAATGTAACACATGGCATGGAACTTAAAAGTAGTGTCAAACTTTAATTTTTCCAGATTCTATTTGAGATACCCTGTCTTATGTATATTTAGAATATATCCCTGTTTAGTTGATATTTGCATTTTTCTGTAGGGCATTTGTACATTGTATAAAAATCTTTAACTAAAGAACCTTTTTAAAAATGTTTCAAGTACATTCATAATATACATCGTAGTTGCATTATTATTTATTACATTTTAGCTTTTGACAAAAGATGAATAAGAACTGTTTTACATGCCAAATAATTAGAATTTCTGACTATTCAGTGCAGAAATTTACAGTGTTTTTTTGAAAGAGCAGAGCCTGCAAAAAAAAAATAAAAAATTATGAACCGAATCAAATATTACAGCTTGATCTTTTCTCTTGCCAATTTAAGAGAAGCAGCAGACTGATGAGCTCATTTGTCCTTCACTCTGCTCTAACCGTCTGTCAACGTGTTCTTTGTTACCACATAAGCACTGCAGCACAACTGAGTGGCTCCTTGTGCTGATTCTCCCTATGCCAGCCTGAGTCCTGCTGTACAAAGGGGCTGCCAGATGATGATACCCAATCAAAATCAAGTAATTGCACTAGCTGATTTAAACAATTAATATAATAATTGAACACATACTTGTGTTGATTGGTGTTATTTTTGCAATTTGTCATTCCTGGGGGATGAGGTTTGAGTTCACCTTAACCTTATTTTTGAGTTAGATCCCCAGGATTCATGTGCAGCCTGAATCACTAACTATTGGTTGATAGTTTGCAAATTCATGCAAAAAATTAGGAACAATCCATAATTCCCTGGTTTGCCTTTGCCTCTGGTCAGGTAAGTCATGAGAACCAATAATCTGCAGCAATGGATAACCCAGCTCTACTTACAATAAAAGAGTCAGCATTGGTATTGGCCAACTCATTCAGTCCAGGAGCAGGTCAAATCTATCTAAAGAGTACCCAAGATTGGTGGCCAGGAACAGCTTGCTGATAGCAAAGCATGATATACACACAGTTCTGGGAGATGCCAGACAATTCTGCGTGACTTTGAACTTAGATGCTCTGAAGGTCATACATTCTATTTGAAGAGGCTAAAGGGACATGTGCAAATGCATAATTCATAGTGAAAATGTATTTATCCTTAGGACAGCAGTAAGTCTAGCTCTGGGATTAGTTACATTGATTATGTGACCCATGTCATATATCAGTTGAGCTATCTTGGTTGACATCTTGGATTTGAGACAATCCTGTGTAATTAAATTGTCAAAGGCTTTATAAAAAAAATTAACCGCTAAACAAACTGGCAATATGTTCGTGTTCATCTATTGTGGGGACTCTAAATCTAAAAGTGGGGCATAATTTGTATTAGAATATACATTTAAGCAAAAATATTTAATGAAAATATATCATGTAAATTGACATTAAAGTGCAATTTACATATATGTTAAACTTCTTTTTGTTGTCAAATGATTGTTAAAGTAATCAACCATTCAAGTGACAATGAAGTATCTTTATCAATTTCCTTCAGCAGGGAAGTGACTCTGAAAGCAAGATTTGAAGAGTGATTTTTTTCTCTTTTGTAGTTGTTTTTTTTCTGTGTAGTTGTTCAATGAAAAGATGGTAAAGGGTTTGTAGAACTATTAATGTATATGTATTTGATCAGTGCCTTCATTGTTCTACTTTAAAGCTAAGTAAATTTTATCCCATTTAGTTAACGACATGATGTAATACATGTTAAAGCTAATAACTATATTAAAAACTTTAAAACAGTTGAACATTATACATTTAAAAAAAAAGATGTAGAATTTTACCATATTTAGTAATATAATAACCTTTTTCAGAACACAAACATTGGATGGCCAATGATTCTCTCTCTCTCTCTCGCTCTCTCTCTCTCTCTCTCTCATGTATATATATTTACAAGCCTTCCTAATTTGGTCATACCGTAAAACCTTCAAAGAAGAACATAACATGAAAGTATAACTATAGGCAAAACATGTTTTTTAGATTTTGGATAGAGGGTTGGGGGTTAGAACCCCTGTCATGTTCTTATTGTTGTCTGTGCCCCTATTATGGAGTAGTCTTTGGTTTGATATTAAAACAAGAACTTAAAAATCATATACAAAAACAAAAAGTTTAAGATTTTAAAAAGGACAGATTTTGCTCAAATGGGGACATTTCTATAAAATGAACTGAAAGGTTGGAGTAAAAATGACAGGAGTATGCAATCAGTGGGCACTTTAAAAGTCTACCATCCTGGAAGCAACTAGATTATATGTCAGGCAAGTTAGTAAGAATAAACAGAAGAAAAAAAAACAATATTTTTTTAACTAAAGAGGTAAGTAGGATAATAAACAAACAAAAAAAAAGCATATAGAAGATTCAAGGAAACAGGAGGTGTAGCTGACAGAGAGGAGTATACAAATTGACAAAAGGGGGCCAAATACATTATCACTGCTGCCAAAGCACAGAAAGAGGAGGAAATTGCTAAGTCTATTAAGAAAGGAGATACAACTTTTTTTTAGGTACATTAGTGATAGAAGGAAAAAATACAATGGGATCCCTAAAATGGAAACTGGGCACAAAACATATGTTGAGGGAAACCAGGATGTAGCAAACCATTTAAAGGAGAAGTCCAGCCTGAGCTTGTTTGGCTGGACTTCTCCTAAGGGTCACAGGAGTGCAATTCGTTTTGCACTCCCGTGACCCGTTTTCAGCAGAGAGTGGTCTGAAGTCTGCTCTCTGCTGATGTCACTGGACTGATGCCTGTCTCAGCCTCTCAGCGAACCGCTGAGACACTGAGGTGGCCGATCCCTGCCCCTCCACAGCTCAGCGCTGCATTAAGCATGGAGAAGCAAAGAGGAGAGCTGCTGATTGACAGTCAACAGCTCTCCTCTCGGGGATCTGTGAGAACCTGAGCCATCAGAGGTGTTCGATGGCTCAGTTCTCATTGTAGAGACGCCGGGGGACAGATGCAGCATCGGTCCCATACTGCATCCACCTAGGTAAGTATAAGATGGGAATAAAAAAATTCTGTTTTAAACAATCACTTCTGTTCAGTCTACTCAGAAAAAAATTGCACTAATGATAACAAGTTGGGGAATCATATTGGTTCTAGTAATGACGGTTCTGGAGACAGAGGTAGCAGAGGAACTGGCTCAGTTAAAGTTAAATAATGCAATGGGTCCTGTTTGTATTCATCCCAGAGTTCTAAGAGAACTTTGAGAGAGTTGGACCATTAACCACTCTTTTTAATCAATCTAACAGGAGAAGTTCCACATGACTGATGGACAGCCAATATTATATCTATCCACAAGAAGGGCAGCAAGGTAGAAGCTGGCAATTACAGGGCAGTGAGTTTAACATCAATTGTAGTTAAGTTATTGGAATCACTCCTGAAAAGGAGGATCATGTCAGACTAATCTGATTCAATTTTTTGACTATATTACCAGTGTTTTGGACCAAGGTGGTGGATGTGGATGTAGCATATCTTGATTTCAGCAAGGCATTTGATACAGTTCCACATAATGATCTAATACAAAAGTTGTACAAGCTAGGACTTAACCTTTGGATGGTTCAGTGGATATGCAGTTGGCTAAAGGATAGATACCAGATTGTGGTTGTAAACGGGGTTCACTCAGAACAGAGACCAGTCACTAGTGGGTTACTACAAGGCTCTGCACTGGGTCCTGTTCTATTTAATCTATAGGTAAGTGATATAACTAAAGGTTTGTTGGGCAAGGTATGTATTTTTGCTGATGACACAAAGGTGTGTAATAGGGTTAATATCCCTGGAGGTATCTGTGACATGGAACATGATTTGCCATTGCTGGAAGATTGGTCAAAGCAGTGGAGACTGCAGTTAAATATTTCTAAATATAAAATAATGCACCTAGGGAAAAAAGAATCCCCTGAGAGAGTAGAACATTGGAGGTACAGTGTAAGCCAGCACTACAGAAGAAAAAGATTTGGGGGTGCTTATTTCAGATGATTGCAAAATGAGCAAACAGCAACCAGACAGTGGTAAAAGGAAATAGATTTCTAGGATGCATTATTGGCAGGATCACCAGCAGGAGGAAGGAGGTCCCGATTCCCTTATATAGATCTTTAGTGAGACTTCATTTAGAATACTGTGTCCAGTTCTAAAAAGACCTCACTTACAGAAAGACATTGATGAAATAGAACGAGTCCAGAGACAGATAACAAAAATGGTGAAAGGGGTGGGTAATAAAACATTGAGAGCGACCTGGAGGAAAGAAGGGAAAGGGGAGACATGATTGAAACCTTTAAAGGGTAAGTTCACCTTTACAGAAAAATCTGTAAGGTAAACTAAGACAGGACCCCCTCCTCACCCCCCCTCTCCCGGTCCCACTGACGTGGACCATGGCCATCTCCCGTTAAGCCCCGGTATATCCGTGTCAGGAATTAGAAATCCCCTGAGCTGAATGTCCAAAAACGTACCTTGTCAGGAGGGATGTTTTGGATAATTCTAAAGCCCCATACACACGGTAGGATTTTCCGATGGATTCTGTCCTATCTGACAATGTTGTCGGAAAATGTAGGCACCATCGGACAGTTTCCATCAGATTGTCTGACGGACAAAGTCCTATCTCCTGCTGGATAGATTTTTTGACAGTCCGATCACACCAAATCCGATCGTGTGTAGCGAATTGCGACCGGACAAAGTGCTACGCATGCTCAGATCACATTACAAGACCAAAGCTATTGGCTACTAGCCTCTACGTAGTCCCGTCGTAGGCAACAAACGTCACCACGTTCAGATTGATCGGATTTTCCGACAACTTTGTCCGACCGTGTGTACGCAAAACCAACATCAGACAAAGTATGACGGACATGGTCTGACGGACCTGGTCCTCGGATAATCCGCGCGTGTGTATGGGGCTTAATTGGTCAGCGCTGTCACATGGGTGACGTCAACCAATCAGCAGCCACATAGCCTATCCTGTCAGCTATGAAGAAGACGAATGGATGCTGAGGGGATTTCTAAGCTCCGGACTCCTGACGCAGATATACCGGCTCTTAGAACGGGAGATTGCCACGGTCCAGGTCAGTGGGACTGGGGGGGGGGGGGTGGGGGGCAAGGAGGGGGTCCTGTGTAAGTTCACCCTACAGATTTTTCTGTAAAGATGAACTTACACTTTAAATATATCAAGGGGGTGAATAAGGTTCAGGAAGGCAGTCTTTTCAATATAAAACCAAAATCAAGAACACGGGGACATGACCTCAAACTAACTGGAGAAAAGTTCAAAACTAATCTTAGAAAAAGTATTATTTTACTGAAAGGGTAGTTGATTATTAGAATAAACTACCAACAGAGGTAGTAAACAAACAGTCAGTAAATGGCTTCAAACATGCTTGGGATAAACATATACAATATCTCACAAAAGTGAGTACACCCCTCACATTTTTGTAAATATTTTATTATATCTTTTTATGTGATAACACTGAAGAAATTACACTTTGCTACAATGTAAAGTAGTGAGTGTACAGCTTGTATAACATTGTACATTGTCTGTCCCCTTAAAATAACTCAACATTATTGGCAACAAAAGTGATTACACCCCAAAGTGAAAATGTCTATCTTGGGCCCAATTAGCCATTTTTCCTCCCCAGTGTCATGCGATTTGATAGTGTTACAAGGTCTCAGGTGTGAATACTGAGCAGGTGTGATATATTTGGCATTATTGGTCTCAATCTATCATACTGGTCACTGGAAGTTCAACATGGCACCTCATGGCAAAGAACTCTCTGAGGATCTGAAAAAAGGATTGTTGCTCTACATAAAGATGGCCTAGGCTATAATAGATTGCCAAGACCCTGAAACTGAGCTGCAGCACGGTGGCCAAGACCATAAAGGGGTTTAACAGGACAGGTCCCATTTAGAACAGGCCTCGCCATGGTCGACCAAACAAGTTGAGTGCACGTGCTCAGCGTCATATCCAGAGGTTGTCATTGGCAAATAGACGTATGAGTGCTGCCAGAATTGCTGTAGAGGTTGAAGGAGTGGAGGTCAGCCTGTCAGTGCTCAGACCATATGCCGCACACTACATCATATTTGTCTGCATGGCTGTCGTCCCAGAAGGAAGCCTCTTCTAAAGATGATGCACAAGAAAGCCTGCATACAGTTTGCTTAAGACAAGCAGACTAAGGACATGGATTACTGAAACTATGTCCTCTGGTCTGATGAGACCAAGATGAACTTATTTGGGTCAGATGGTGTCAAGCGTATGTAGCGGCAACCAGGTGAGGAGTACAAAGACAAGTGTGTCTTGCCTACAGTCAAGCATGGTGGTGGGAGTTTCATGGTCTGGGGCTGCATGAGTGCTGTCAGCACTGGGGAGCTACAGTTCATTGAGGGAACAATGAATGCCACATGTACTGTGACATACTGAAGCAGAGCATGATCCCCTCCCTTCAGAGACTGGGCCTAAGGGCAGTATTCTATCATGATAACGACCCCAAACACACCTCCAAGACAACCATTGCCTTGCTAAAGAAGCTGAGGGTAAAGGTGATGGACTGGCCAAGCATGTCTCCAGACCTAAACCCTATTGAGCATCTGTGGGGTATCCTGAAACGGAAGGTGGAGGAGCACAAGGTCTCTAACATCCACCAGCTCTGTGATATTGTCATGGAGGAGTGGAAGAGAACTCCAGCAGCAACCTGTGACGCTCTTGGGAACTCCATGCCCAAGAGGGTTAAGGCAGTGCTGGAACATAATAGTGGCCACACAAAATATTGACACTTTGGGCCCAATTCAGACATTTTCACTTTTGTTGCCAGAGGTTTAGATATTTACACTGTTTAGACATTTACACACGTTTACACTGTTATACAAGCTGTATACTCACTCCTGTACATTGTAGCAAAGTGCCATTTCTTTAGTGTTGTCACATGAAAAGATATAATACAATAATTACAAAAATGTTGGGGGGGGGGGGGGGGTTTCTGTGAAATACTATACTCAGACAAACAAGGTTAATGAAAAAAGAACAAATTAGCAGGCTCGATGGACTACTCAGTCTTTTTCTGCCGTCACTTTTCTGTGTTTCTAGAGATGGGCCGAATCACCAAAAAAATCGGTATTTGTGGGAACAAAATGATAACAAATTTGTTTGGATACAGTGTAGCATGGCGGTGCAATTGTCATTTAAAAAGTGACAGCGCTGAAAGCTGAAAATGATCTTGGACAGGAAGGGGGGGGGGGGGGAGTGCCTGGTATTGAATTGGTTAAAGTTAAAAATGTTAAATATATAAATATAGTGCAATATAGTCTGCTTGTAAAGTGGCACATCCGTGGCATGTATAGAACCTGCTGCTGCAAAAATGAAATTTCCCCCCCAAAAAAATGCATGAAATTACATTTAAATTGCCAGCAATACAATACCATTCCCTTCGGGTCTGGTATGGATTTTTAGGGGGAATCCTATGCCAAAAGTGCCCCCCCCCTGAATCATACCATGTCCACTACATTGGGAGGGTTGGTGCTTTAGGGCAAGGGGTACTATGTACCCAATACTCATTCACATAGGAGGGGCGGGATCTGGGGGCCTCTTATTAAAGGGGGCTTCCAGATTTTGATAAGCCCCCTGCCCACAGACCCCCACAACCACAGCCCAGGGTTGTGGGGATGAGTGCACCAAAGCAGCCACCCCCCCCCCCCATTATGAGGGCATGTGGCCTGGTATGGTTCAGGAGGTGAGGGGGGTCTCTCACTCGTCCCCCCTCTTCCTGGCCTGCCAGGGTGCATGCTCAAATAAGGATCTGGTATGAACTGGAGGGGGACCCCACACTATTTTTTTTCCACTTTTTATTGCCAGCAATGTTTATTTTTTTATTCAGATGTCAGCGGGAAGCCCATTGACAGTTGATGACTCATCGGTTGTTAAGGACGCTGCAGCCAGCTTCCTGGTCCCTCCTTAACAACCAGCTATTTACTGCGCCCTGATTGGGCAACGCTTTGCCTAATCAGGGCTCAGAATGCACTATACAGCATGCAGTGCATTGCAGGACATTCAGCAGGGCGAACACTCGCCAAACGCCCTGCAAATTCGGGTGCTCACCGAATGGGAGAGGAGTCTGTCTAAGAGGAGATTTTACTCACATTGGAAAGATACCCTATTAGTTTCTGTTGAGTCTATAGGGCAGGGAGTGAGGGGGGAATTCCCTAATAAGATACAGGTGGCAAACAAAAAAAATGGACAGTCTTTAGCATTCCCCTACTTTACCCAAAATCAAAACGTTTTTTGCTTAGATTTTCATTTTAGTTTGTAGCCCCCCGCCCCCCATTGAAAAAGAGTAAAAAATGAAGGGACATATGAATGACCTTAAAGTGTATCTAAAGGCATTTTTTTTTGTATAAAGTTTTGTAGGTTTAAACCCTAGTGCAACTTACCGACTAGCCTGCAGTCAACCAAATTATCCCTATTATTATCTAACAGTATGCATTAAAAACATGGGTTTAGTTTGCACATATTGACGGGGCTCTGTAGTTTACACATGTTTTTGTACATGTGTGCAAACTAAACTCCTGTTTTTAATGCATGGCAGGTCGCTAAGTTGAGCTAGGAATTTCTTTGGTTTTGTTTTGCATGTGTTGCCTTTCCATGTGCTCCTAGCTTTTAGACGATCCCTGAAAACCCTCCCCTTCAGAGAAGCCTATCCTGCCCACACCCAACTGTATGTTTATCTTCTCCATCAGCTCACCCCCCCCCGCAGTTATTACCTTTTGTATCACTTGGTCCTCCTTTCTAGATTGTAAGCTTTAATGAGCAGGGCCCTCTGATGCCTCCTGTATTGAATTGTATTGTAACTGTACTGCGCAAACTGTTGGCGCTATATAAATCCTGTATAATAATAATAATAATAATAACAACAATAATAATAGGTGAGAGCAGTGGCCATTTGTTTGTAGGGCTTAAACCCTAACCATCTGTATCTTGTTGAGGATATTCCCTTTACTTCCTTGCCTATAGACTCCACAAGAAGTGAAAGAAAATATTTCCAATGTGAGATCTCCTCCTAGATAATTGTCATGAAAACAAATTACAAGATTTCTTCCATTATTCCCATTCTGGTGGCAACTCAAAATTCACTCCCAGGGAAATTTGTGATAAGGACAGTAAGAGAGAATAAATATTCTTAATGTGGACATAGACAGCAATAAAACCTGAAAATGGAGGTACATGGCCTGGGGAATGAGGAATGGATGTTTAATCCCTTAGCTTCAATACAGCAGGCTCCCCGCAACTCACAGTAACTTATAGCCATCACTTCTCCTTGTTGGTTGGTGTGATCCTGTCTTCTTTACACTTAAAAATTGTGTTATTCTACGAAGGGGCAGCCCTGCAAACTCTCAAATTTCTTCAGTCCTGCAGAGCTTAAAAACTCCCAAAATGGTGGCAGGCCAGCCAGCAGCAGCATGAGTGCCCAGTGGAGGGGTAGCTACAGAAGCAGCTGTGAGAAGACCAGGATCATCAACACTGTGTAACGTGTAAAACGTTTGGTGAGTAAAAAGGCTAATACATTAAATACATGACAGACTGCACAGCCACAATTAACCATATTTGTGGGGAATTCACTACTTACTCATTCTGCCTCTTATACTCCAGCTACTCACACATTTAAAAGGAGATGCTTTTATTTATTAAATTTCCTCTGCAGGATGATTCAGCTAATATTATAACCCATGTACAAGACTTAATTGCCAATTTAGGGGAACACATAACTCATAGAGGACCGCATTGAGTTAGTGGACACTCATACTGACCATGATGACCAGTAGGATGACCTTAAGTGGATTAATGACATGATTCAGAGAGATCCCACAGAAATATTATTAACACACGTTGAGTGCCATATTCGTTTACACAGGCACAGTTGGTTTACTATCTGACTCAAAACTTTAAGACTATGTTGCCTCTACAATCCCTTTGTAGCTTGATTAATTGACTGGGCACATTTGGCAAGGGTGCATTTTTACCATAAGAAAGTCTCATTTCAACAGCAAGGAAAGTGGGCACACTTTCAGATTCCTACACCTCAGTGACATTGTTTGCGGACATCTCTGCTGCAACTCCACAGATGAGAAAACGTTTTCTACTGTAATAAAAATCCTACAAGACCATTGAATTCCTTCTGGGTGAGGATTTTCTATTTAACTGCTTGTCACTTATAAAGGATCATCTTACTCAGTTGTATCCCCTGAAAAATACATAGCTATGCTGTGTTCCTGTGGAATGGCATCTCAAATTAAATGCTTTTCTACACTGAGAGCTGTGCCAGTGCACGTTACCAATGATTGGTCCTGATATATCAGCGTGAATCATTTTGTTATTTCTACCTTCTTTTTTATTGTTCTCTCTCTCCCCAGGTCTCAATAGAAATTGGACTGACCTGCGAGTCATGCAAATATATGCCTTGACTTGCTCTTCATCTGTCTGTTTACTAGACATGTGCACACTGAAATATTTTGTTTCGGAATTTTGTTTTATTCCGAAAAAAAAAATGTATTTAGTTTCTCCCGAAATTCGTTTTTATTTATTTTGCTTCGTTAAAAAATGCATTCCTCCAAAAATCGGAAATAATTAATGTCAAATCTGTCATTGAAGGCTTATGGTGTCTGTCGAATGTTCTAAGAAGATTTGAAGGAGCAGCTAAACTGTACGACGCCGCAATCGTACATTTACGGTCGAATGTTCTGCTTACAAGCTACAGTAGAATTCTAATGTTGTATGACACTAGTAATAATTATATTTATTAATTATTATTACTAGTCAACTAACATAAGAATTCTTCTATAGCCTATGGGCAGAGCATTTGACCATTAATATCCACTCGCGGCGACTGCTTCGTCGAATCTTCATGTCGAATCTGTTCTCTCTATGTCGAATAATCTTGGACTAATAGAGTTAGGTTAAGCACATTCAACCTTTTTTGCTATTGTCTCTATAATGTCGAATCTTTTCTCTATATGTCAAATCTTTCTCTTTTTGTAGAATAATCTTGAACTAATAGAGCTAAGGTTAGGCACATTCGACCACAGGTTCGATGGACACAGTTTGCTATTATCAGCGTCATGTCGAATCTCCTATCTATATCGAACTGTTGCAATAAAAACAAAAATAACGGAAAATTCCTATCAAAATACTTACCGTAATTTTCCTTTCCTGATGGACTCCATGGCAGCCAACGTGTGGGTTTAGTCCCGCCTCCACTACCCTATAGGACATTACTCCCATAAATCTTTGCTCCCTGCCAGAGGCCGTGTTCGGTAACTATCCTACTCCAGCCATTTGGGAGGGAACTCCGGCTGCCATGGAGTCCATCAGGAAAGGAAAATTACGGTAAGTATTTTGATAGGAATTTTCCGTTTTCCTGACAGACTCCATGGCAGCCAACGTGTGGGAAATAACTCGCCGTACACACCTGGGTGGGCAAAATGCTGAACAAACAAAGATTTATTTGACACCGTCAACTGACAAAACTTTAACACCAAAATCAACTGAGGATAGAGCCGCTGGCTCAACACAATAGTGAGACATAAAGGTATGGATTGACGACCAAGACGCCGCTCTGCAGATCACATCAGGAGCCACATGGCGCGAGGCTGCCCACGAAGTTGAAAGACTTCTGGTTGAGTGTGCTGTCACCGCCTGAGGAGGAGCCAAGCCCTTCTCTTTATATGCCCACTGAATTGCTTGTACTATCCAAGCAGCAATAGATCTGACTGATGCTCGGGAGCCCTTGTGTTTCCCATAGAACAGGACGAACAGATAATCCGACTGGCGAAATGGGGCTGTAACTTCCAAGTATTGCTTTAAGGAGCCACCAACATCAAGAGGATGAACATCCGCGATTCCAGTGGACCTGAAGGTGGGGAGTGAGATCTCTTGGTTCTCATGAAAAACCGAGGTGACTTTAGGGTTTGACCCTAACATTGGAACCAGGACCACCCTGTCTGGAAAGAAGGTCAAAAAAGGTTCTTTGGCTCCTAGAACCTGAATTTCAGACACCCTCTTCGCCGAGGTGACAGCCACTAAAAAGGCAGTTTTCAAGGTAAGCTCTCTGATGGAAAGTGGTTTGTCCAGATGAGAGAAAAAATCCAAAACGAGAGGCAGGTCCCATTTGGGGAATCTGGGCTTCCTTTGAGGTCTCAGTCTCACTGCTCCCTTAAAGAATTGTTGAATAAGGGCGTGTTTAGCCCATGACACCCCCGTGAAGGCGGATATAGCTGACACCTGAACCCGAAGGGAACTAACCGACAAGGGTAAATCCAGACCTGACTGCAGGAAACTCAAGATGTCTTGAACTTCCGGGGAGCCGCATGAATTGGCTCTGGAAGACATATGTGACGAGAATTTAGCCCAAATCCGCTCATACACTTTATTAGTGCTTCGCCTCCTTGCACTTAGGAGAGTGGGGATAGCTTCCTTGGGACATCCTAGTGCTTCCAACCTTCCCCTCTCAAAAACCAAGCCCTCAACTGTAAGTGAGCTGGACACGGGTGGAGAATCATGCCCTGGGAGAGCAGATCCCGTCTGGTCGGAAGAGGAACTGGTTCCTGGAAGCTGAGAAGAGATAGGAGAGGGAACCACGGCCTGTTGGGCCAGTGAGGAATTATGGCTACTATCTCCACCTCTTCCCATCTGAGTCTCCTCAGGAATTGAAAGATGATCGGAGTCGGAGGGAAGGCATATGCCGTGTGGAACCACCAGTGCTCTGTTAGTGCGTCTATCCCGTAGGCCTGCGGATCCCTGAACCGCGAGTAGTACCTCGTTAGCTTCCTGTTGTTGGGAGGCAAAGAGATCCACTTCTGGAGAGATCCCCAAGGTCACGATCCATTTGAACACATCCTCGTGAAGAGCCCACTCGTTGTTGTCCAAGTGGACTCTTGAGAGAAAATCTGCTTGGACATTGAGAACCCCGGGTACATAGGTTGCCGTCAAGTTGGCCAGATTCTTCTGCGCTCAGCGCATGATTGGTTCTACCTCTAGCAGCAGAGGTCGACTTCTGGTGCCCCCCTGTTTCCTTATGTAGGCAACAGCTGTCGTGTTGTCCAATCTGAGAACTACAGACACTCCTGTTATCAAATGAGGGAAGGCCACCAGTGCTAGAAAGGCCGCACGTAACTCTAGGACATTCGACACTATTCCCCGAGAAGGGAAGTCCCAAATGCCCTGAGCCACCTCCGTCAGACAATGAGCCCCCCAACCTCTGTTGCTGGCATCTGACGTTACTGTGATCCACTTGATTGGAAGAATGGAATGGCAATTTAGCAGGTTCTCCCGTTGAAGCCACCAGAAGAGGGAACCCCTCATGACTTGAGTGACACGAATAGGTTGGACTTTGTCTCCCGACCACTGCTGAAGAAAACCCTTCTGAAAGGGACGCATTCTCCATTGCGCCCACTTCACCATCGGTATTGTGGACACCATGGTCCCTATGATCTTCAGACAATGAAGAGCGCTGAGATGAGAAGATGCGAGGGCCAGGCGGATCCTGTCTCGAACTATTGTAACCTTCTCCTCGGGCAGAGAGATGGTACCTCTTACTGTGTCGAAGAAAGCTCAGAGGAACACGAGAGACTGCGAAGGTTCCAACTGGCTCTTCTCCACATTCAGGAGCCATCCGAATTCCCTGAGAGTTGAGATGGTCTGATCTCTGTGATCTACGAGACGATCTCTGTCCTGAGCCAGAAGGAGTAGATCGTCTAAGTAGTGGTGGATCCGGATTCCTCTGACCCTTAACAGAGCCACGATTGCCAACAGGACCTTCGAGAAGGTACGTGGAGAAGTTGACAGACCGAAGGGAAGGCATGTGAATTGTAAGTGAAGTTGGCCTATGGAGAATCGAAGAAATTGTTGAAAGTCTGTTGCCACAGGAACGTGGAAGTAGGCGTCTTTGAGGTCTATGGAGACCATCCAGTCCCCTGGCTGTACTGACTGTTGGATCGTGGACAGAGTCTCCATCTTGAACCTCTCTTTTTTTATGAAGCGGTTTAGATGCGTCAGGTCTATTACGGGTCTCCATGCACCACTCTTCTTCTGGACCAAGAAAAGAGGGGAATACATTCCCATACCACGTTGCTCGACTGGCACGGGAATAGCAGCGCCTTGTTCCAGTAAAGATCTTACGTAGGCTGATAGTATTTGCCTTTTTCCTTCTGACGATGGAATGGACGTGGGAACACACTTGAGCTTGGGGACCCTGCTGAATGTCCAAGTGTGTCCTGAAGAGACCGTCTTGACGGTCCAAAAATCCTGGATCGAGGCCGCCCAGACGTGCCGGAAATGGAGTAGACGAGCTCCCACCTGGCCCATCTGGGCGGGCTCGATCTCAAAAGGACTTGGTCGGTTGTTTCTCACCCGACAAACTGCTTTTTGTAGCCTTTTTGAACGATGATTGCCTGGACCTCCAAGATCTGGAAAATTCCCGTCCAGGCTTGTAACTGCGCGCCTCCCTGGCACGCTCTTGATTCTGCCTCCTTGGAAACGGTCTTCTTTGATTTTGCAGGCGCCGGTCTTGGGGAAGAAAACCTGACTTACCCCCAGTGGCCCGAGTTATAGCACTATCCAACTTATTCCCAAAAAGTGACGAACCATCAAAGGGAATCCGGCACCAAACCTGCTTTGATGCAGGGTCGGCAAGCCAAGGACGGAGCCACAGGGCACGCTTAGCAGTCACTGAGGATAGCATAACTCGAGCCACCAGCCGAATTATGTCAATTGAAGCCTCCCCCAAGAAAGCCGAGGCCAGCCTCAGTTCCTGGACAGGTGAACTTTTGGCTAGATCTTCTGACACACCTCTAAGTGTCTCGTCAACGTTATCAGACCAGACCTCCATCGCTCTAGACAAGGCAGCCAGAGCCAGGGCTGGCTTACAGGCCATGCCAGCCGTGAGGTAGACCCGCTTCAGGTCAGAGTCTATCCTTCTATCCAGAGCGTCCTTGAAGGAGACTGTGTCCTCTAAAGGAAGGGTCACATGTCTGACCAACCGCATTACTGCCGCATCCACCAGAGGGGATTATTCTAACTGCCTTACTTCATCTTCTCTGAATGGGTAAAGCCTCTGAATTTTGGAAAGGAGAGAGTTCTTCTTCTCTACCTTTCCCCACTCTTCCGTGATAACTTCTCCTAATTCCGACAGAAGCGGAAAGCTGATACGCTCTTTCTTTAATTATTTGAAAAATTTTCTCTGCTTCGCCGGAGCCTCCACTGGGTCTTCCCAATTCAAAGTTTCCTTGATAGCTTTGACCAAAGGAGGGAGCAGAGAGAAGTCAAAACCGGAACCAGCCTCATCTTCCTCAGATTCACTGTCTGAGAGGACAGCGGAAGGATGGCTGGGTAAGGATGATTCCCAGGTGTCCTGAGCCTGAGCATCCCTCCCTGGAGATCTTGGCGACTCTACGGGAGACATATGGGGGGCTTCCAACTTCTTTAGACTGTCCTTGACCATCTTCTCAACTAGGGATTTTAACTGTTGGTCGGAGTCACTCCTTTCGCCAGTTGCTTTCACATAGCAGGCATCACAAAGGGACTTGTCTACAGGGACATGAGCCCTACACCCCCAACATAATCCTTCCGAATGACTGGAGCAAGCCGATGGTTCCCGGCTACGGTGACTAGATCTCTCAGGAGAACCGTGGCATCTGGATCTGGAAGAGGAGTGCCGGTGGTGGGATTTTGACAAATCACTTCCTCGGTGAGAACTCCGGTGTTGGGTAGACCTAGAAGGGCTGACAAAGAGAAAAAACAGTCCAATGTCAGTGGAACAACACTAGAATGACGTTCCACCATCCCCCCTCCCCCAGCAGGTATCCCAGGGAATACCCCCTACCAAATACCTGCTGCGAGAGGGCTGGCCACTAGCAGGCGGTGACGGATCCATGGATCTGGAAGGGTCCATTGTGGCTGCAAGAAAATGATCCCGTTCAAAAATCAAAATGCCAGCCCAAAACCTCATAGCATACCTGTCCCTTAAAGATTCCCTACCTTTTCCTGCGAAAAACGGGTCTCAGGAGTGCTTCAGCAAGCTTACAGGCATTCCAGAAGCCTGTAAGCTATTTTTCCCTTTTAAATTTGCCGCCTATCGTGACGTCATCAATGCGACGGCCACGACGCTAGTGCGCATACGCGAGCACCGCTACGTGCATGCGCGAACCAAGCCTCGTTCTCGTGCCGGCCCCGCGTATGCGCAGAACGGCCGTGCGGCGAACCAGGAAGGCACTCGGCGGCTGGAACGCAGAAGGAACCAGCCGCCATGATAGCCAGACACACCGCACCAGCGGCGTGTGGGGGACACAGGGACACAAAGAAAACAGACACCACATAAAATACAAAAACCGGCTGCCATGGGACAAAGAACAGATGCAACTCACCCCTCCTGCGATCGATCACCTGGCCGAAGGTAAGCACCACATACTTGCCGGACTTGTGGGGAGACAGTCACCTGCTAGTAGCTAGGGTAATTACCATAACGCGGTTTTGCCTTGTCAGTGACCAGGATTACACCTCTTCAGCGCCTCTTCCATATGCCCCTTTTCATACTCCGCTAGTAGCTAGAGCTTATTGGAAATGTGCGACTCCAAGTCGCTCGGCCAGTCCTAATCGCAGGAGGAAACGATAATCTTCAGGTAGAAAGACAAAAGATAGGTCCTTCGGAGGAGGACAAAAAAAGAACACGGCCTCTGGCAGGGAGCAAAGATTTATGGGAGTAACGTCCTATAGGGTAGTGGAGGCGGGACTAAAACCACACGTTGGCTGCCATGGAGTCTGTCAGGAAAAAGCATTTGTTTATGTCGGATCTTTCAGTTTTTCGATTCTGCACGTTCGCTATCGTTTGTTGAAACGATAACAAAAATACCCAAAATTCGGACGAAAACACATTCGGACGAAAACAAATGCACATGTCTACTGTTTACCTTTCAAGATGATGGACTGAGAAGATCACCTGGGTAGTATATTTTTATGGTTACATTTTATATCTTCACTAGCATATAGCTCCAATGTATGCTTTTTGTTTTTTTAATATAGTTTGGGAACCACTACTACATGCTCTGTGATTACTAATACCTTCTTGCACTAATATTTTTCATGTTTCATCCTGGCATATGTGCCTATGGTTAAATATGTATGCCTTAATAGGGTGTCCTCCTTAAATGTCCAAGGGCTTAATAGTCCCTATAAGCCCCACTTAAAACAAAAAGAGGCACTGATACAGAGATGTGACATAGACATGGGCCCCCAACACTTACACACCGCATAATCTTCCTATTATTACTGATTATGTTCAACATCCTTATCGCAGTTCTCATAGCATTTAAAGATTCCCTCCCACTTCAATTTCACTATGTGGTAGTAGACCCCCAAGACCATTTCATTTTGGTAGTAGCAGGTAAAGAAAACATACCTATTACATTAGTATGCTTGTATGTACCTCATACCAATCATAAAAACCTTATAAGGAAAGTATTGGGCATTGCCAACTAACATTTTACAGGATATTTGTTAGTTTGTGGTAACCTTAACAACGTTGTTGCTACAACCTTAAACTTGAATAACACTGGCAAATGACTATACAGAATATTTAACAAAAATAAGATCTGCCTTAGAAGTGTGAACATATTTATTTCTAACCTGCATGGATTCTACTCAGGATTAGGGATGGGCCCGGTGTTCGATTCGAACCCATGTTCAAATCGAACATCGGGCGTTCGCGTTCGCCCGCTTGGCGAGCCCAGAACTATTTGGGCCGCTCGCATCAAATTCGCGTGATGCGAGCGGTCCGCAATGCACTGCGCCAGTCGCAGTGCATTGCTGGCTGATGATTAGTCAGGCATGCACTGTGACCCCGCATGCTTGGCCAATCATAGAGCCAGCGGCGAGGAGAGCTATAATTGGCCACAGGCAGGATGCCTGTGGCCAGTTATAGCTCAGGGGGTTTAGTACATGCCCCACATTATATAAGGCTGCTGCGCCGGCGGCCTCGTATATTGTGTTCCAGCGTGTCAGTGATATGTGCTGTGATCCATTCTGCAGTGCCGCTGACTGCTGACATTATCTGTGCTGTGATTCTGGGGATTAGTGTGTGCGTGCTGTTAGTACAGCATTGCAGTATCACATTAAAACACCTTCCTCCCTTTCTTCATCCTGTTGTGTCATCTAAGGCAGCCATCTGCGGCTAATGAATTGCCGGTTCCCGTAACACAGAGAACAGTCATTCATTGAAAGTCATTGAAAAAAAAAGTCATTGATAAAAAAAAAAAAAAAAAAAGCATGGGGGTCACCCCAAATTCAATTACCAGGCCCTTCAGGTCTGCTATGGATATTAAGGGGAACCCCGGCCAAAAAAAAAAAAAATGGCGTGGGTTCCCCCTCAAAATCCATACCAGACCCTTATCCGAGCACGCAACATGGCAGGCCGCAGGAAAAGAGGGGGGACGAGAGCGCCCCCCCTCCCTCCTGAACCGTACCAGGCCACATGCCCTCAACATGGGGATGGTGCTTTGGGGTCTGCTCTTGGAGGGGGAACCCATGCCGTTTTTTTATTTAACAATTTGGTGTGGAGTTCCCCCTCGAGAGCTGATTATTCTGTGAGAGAGGCAACATTGTCGCTTCAATATAGATGGAGATCTGACTTGAAGGCGACTTCCATTGAAATCAATGGGTACAAGTCGCCTTGAAGTCAGATTGAAGTCGTACAGGAACCTTTTTTGAAGTTGGAGCGACTGCTGTAGTGTACATTAAGACGGCTCCAACTAACATTGATTTTCTCAACAGCGCGACTTGGGGCACTTGGGGTGACCTGAAATCGGATCCCGAGTTGCCCCTGTGTGAACCGGCTCTAAACTTTATTTGGTTGTCTGATTTCTTAAAATTCATTTTACACTTATTTTGAAAGTGCCCAAAATAAGGTTTTATCTCAGGCTTTGTATATGGTTTCACTTTTCTTGTAATAGTATCCCTATATGCTCTTACTTAATATGTCAATGTTTCTCACATCAATTCGTCATTGGCATTATTTCTTTAATTTCTCATATTTACTCTGTTTTTTTTTTTTTTTTAATCTACTGTGTATCCTAAGATACTGGTTTATATTTGTTACAGACCAATGAATTTTCATACATAACTCCCTGGTATTGAAGCATAATGCATCATATTTGACATTTCTGGATCATTATTGCTATGCTTATCTTGCAATAGCTTGATGTATAATGTTAATAATATGATGTTACTGCAAAGGCCTGTGTATTTTCAATAAAAAAAAACTTTAAAGGATAACTCCACTTCCGTGGAAATAAAAATAGCAAAAAAAATATAGAACATACATGTGCGACTTAAGTCATATTACAATTGAATGTTAGACAAATGACCTTTCTTTTTCAATCTGCAGCTCTGTAATTTTCTGTAAAATGCAATATGGCTACCTGGAGGTATTCTGTACACAGAATGTGTACAGAACTCCCCGCATAAACATAATTTCCTGCTTGTGTGATTGGCTCATTGATTTGCCCAGAAGTCTATACTAAGATACAAGTTAGATTTCAGGCATCCCCTGCAACAAAAAGGTCGTTTTTGGTGAGATACTCACAGTAGGAAATCACGTCTAAAGGGATGCAATTGTTCTCATTAGAGCTCTGCAAGTGCAGCAGCTGGTTGATAATTATGAAACCACTCCCATACAGATTAACTTACCACAAGGACACAGACAGGGATTTCTTCAGAATGACAAAAGGTAGGAATCTGCAACAAAGTTTGTTGAAATCCTTGCAATGTACAAAGATCACCCAGCGGGGAATGTTTTTTTTCCCTCAACAAAAGTGGAGTTACTCTTTAATTTCATTAAAACCTGACAATTGTTCTAACCACTCTATCCAAATCTAAAAAGAACGGTTTGCCTTTAGTTTTAATTATGTTCATAACACTTATGGTTTGTAAAGTTTATTAACATAAAGCCACCTCCATCAACTCATTCTCTGCAGCTATTACCTTTTGTACCACCACCCTGTCCCTTTAGAATGTAAGCTCTATGAGCAGGGCCCTCCTGTATCTTTTGCATTGAACTGTACTGCAATTGTGTTGTCCCCACTATACATTGTAAAGCGCTGTGTAAACTGTTGGCGCTATATAAATCGTGTACAATAATAATAATAATTAACAGAAATAGTTACTTTCCCGTGGCTCATTTCAGGTTCCAAAAAGCGAATGCATTCAGAATAGTTGGAAAAAGAGCGGTTAGAATTTTGTACAAAATCCCAGGTTCCATTGGCATTACATCTTCTAAAGACCATTCCTGCAGAAAAAAATATATATATGTACACAATGGAAATTAAGTATGCAACATTTCCAATAATCTGACAAATGTTTAAACATGGTAGAATCCATAACTTAATGCGTGGATTGCAAATCATATTTTCAACACCTGTAAAGCAACCCTTCCTCTAACCACTGCTCTGAACCTCTGTATATGTGGCTGCATTCCATAATTATTTTGCCTATTTCAATCATGCACCTATTGGGCATGCCAAACAGAACCTACAAAACCTGGGCCCTGGAAGCCATTTACCTCCAGTGTTCATGTGACCACAACCTTTATCAATCTAGCACTTTGTCCATGGAGAGAAAAATAAAAGATTGTGGCTAATCTCCACCTCCCAACCCTTCCTCAGCAGTGTTTAGCCTTCTTTCCTCTGCATACCTTTCTGTTGAGCTGCTGGGAGCAGGGAAAATGTCAGTACTTCCAGGTATAGAGGAGCATGTTACTCACTCAGTGTGGTCAATTACCAAGCACCAGTGCTGTCATATTGGGATAGGGCATAGGGGTGATAAAGTAAGCCTGTTTTGCCCTGCATGAGTAAGGCACGTACGTGTTCACTAGTTATCAAAATCGTATCACTACACAAATTAATGAAACCTTTGTGTTTAAGTTGATACTTTCCCACTCTTTTTAGCATATGCTACCCTAGTTTTGCCCAACCAGACCTTATAGATAAAAAAAATAAAAAAATCTAAATGATACATTTCAATTTGCAGTGTTACATTTATTACCCACCAAGTTTTTTTATTTTTTTGAAAGATAGTCTTTATATTACGTGACCTGAATGTTACACACAATCTGATATCTGGCAGGTTTATGGGCAGTATATGGAAAAATATAAATAGCACTGCCTTAGAATTACAATACTAATGGCAGGGTATTGGGGCTATCGTGCAGATTGTTCTTTGCTATTTTAACCAGTAAATAAAGTAGACAGAGAAAAACTGGAAATAAAATGAACACGGGAAGATAGATTTAGAAATGCAGGGAACATTTTTGTTGAAAATATAATATACAGCTATAGGTTACTGTCTGTTTTACAAGAAGAAATAGAATGAGCACTGAGGCTAAAAACAGCAGCTAGGAACAATATATTCTGACAGTGATTTCTAAAAAGATTAATACATCAAATATTTTTTCCAATTTGTATTCCCGAAATACAGAAATGCAGCCATCCAACCATTGTAGTACATTAATGTTCCAATATTCTCCTTTAAATGCAATTCATATGCTTTTCTTTTTTTAAATCAGAATTCTTTTTTTTATTGTTTTTTTTTGGACCATCAGAACATGGTTATATCTCTGTATGTGCTGCATGGAACTCACAGCAAAATGTTATTAACAATAAGGTAATACTAATAAATGTATTAAATGTGTATGAAGCAGCAGAAGCATGAATAATTACTGTACATTGTACTGAAATAGAAACACGCATAAAAAATATTTTATTTGATGGGAAATTTCTCTGTTGAAATTGCTCTCCACGGTCCAGTTGTGAGCCACCTGTGTTGTGTTGTGGAGGACAATTACAAAATCATGTACCTCAATCACTTGAGAATGAATATAAACTAAGAGCGCAGGCTTAGGTCACACCACATTTGGAGGCTTAGGCAACAAAGAATCATTCTTAAAATAAGCCACTATGCATATTTTCGATTTAGTAATTTAATAAAGGAATGATGCACTGAAAATACTTATTAAATTATGAAGGGTTGTATTTAGATATGCAAATGTAGGTAGGAAATGTACATGTATTTCCATATCCATATAGCCATGTGGGAAATAGTGATGGATTTAATTGTGTGCTTGTGAACTCAATACCTCTGTGATTAAAGTCATACACATACGGAGGACAACTGACAGCAAGTATCTTCCCCGGAGTTCCTCTCGGCCAGCATACCAATCCATCCCATTCTGGCAAACAACTTCCTTCTGTTCCTGTGTGAAGACAAAAATAAGTAATCAGCAATCTGGCTCAGTTTATCAGAATGACAATGCTGATTAGCAAACATTTGCCTGCTTGGGAAGAAGAGGGACCAGGAGATTCAATGGTATTTGTGACACATGTAAATAAGCTTACATTGTAAAGTCAACTGTGGAAAAAGCAGCACAATTTAAAGAGGAAGCATCCATAGAACATTTTCTGGCGTGTGTTTCTGGCGAATTCATAATATATTTCACCATACAAATTCTATTGCAAACAGTAATTTTAGCTAGCCTAAAAGTCAATAATGAAGGTTATTTTCATGTGCCATCCCTTTTAATATAAAAGGGGTTAGCTTTTTGGAAAGGTCAACCCCCTTTGCTCCTTTCGGGGACTTTCTTGGCTTTTTGTCTTATTATTTTGTGGTTGATTTGAGATCAGTGGTCACATTTAGCTGCTGTCCCATACATAGCAAGCTTTTTGTTGTTGTTGCAAAGATTCACTTTAAAAATGGCGTTTGTTTTTGGGGGCAGTATTTTGGGGGTTGTCGTTTATTTGTGGTATATTTTTTATTTTAAATTGGCCTATTTTTGGTTAAACTGATTTTTTTTTTTTTGCCACAGGGCTTCCCTTAAAAAAAAAAAAAATATGTATATATATAAGTGGACTGTTAAAGTGGTTGCAAACCCTTACAGACCACTTTTGACTACAGGTAAGCCTATAATAAGGCTTACCTGTAGGTACCGCGGATATCTCCTAAACCTGCGGGACTGCAACATTGCGGCAGAACTGACATTTTTTACACTTTTTTGAGAACCGGTGACATTATTACAGTGATCAGCACTAAAAATATGCACTGACATTGTACTAATGACACTGGCAGGGAAGGGGTTAACATCAGGGGCGATCAAGGGGTTAACTGTGTTCTCTGGGTGTGTTTACTAACTGTATGGATGGTCTACCTGGGATAACACACAGATCTGTCTTTCTGCATAGCAGAAAGACAAGATCTCGGTGTAATCCCCTGTCAGAACAGAGAACTGCCTTGTTTACTTTCGGCAGATCCCTGTTCTGTCTCTGTGGGGAATGATTGCGAGCGGCCAACGGACATTGAGTCTGCCGGACTCGCTTATTGGCTCCCCCGCTGCCCAATCAGAGAACGTGCGTGCCCACACAGGGCCATGCACACATCAACATACACCTACGGGGATTCGTGCAGCCAAGCCACCTTGCCACAGTATAACTGTGGTGGGTGGTCGGCAAGTGGTTAAAAGGATGCACCTGAATCAACATGGCTGTAGACAGATGTAAATGAATCCATTTACTGTAAATCCACAAGCCAGTAGAATGAATGAACTGCTGTCCAATTTTTTATCTAAAAAACATGAAAAACTAATAAACACAACAGCCATTTGAAAGAGCCCAAAGGGATCAGAAAGGATGACCACATGGTTTTTAATCCTCCAGCTACAAGGATATCATCCCTAATGTCGTGTATAAACTTTAATATATCTGCACTACAAATATTGGATTATGCAGTTGTGGGGTACATTTTTTTACGGCCTACATGTGAAACATTTACTCCAGGAAGTACTTGATCCATGGAAACACAGCATTTCTTAGGCTAAACGATGTAGGGAATGTGTTTGATTCAATGTATCACTACTTAGTGAGCTTAGAGCTTAGTGAAGTTACTTTATTGATGCAAGATCTTGCTATTGTCACCCAGCCTTACTCTGGAAATGCTAAAAAAAGGCCACAAATAAGTGATGTAACCTGAAACACAGGCAGAGTGATGATCATATCAAAATAATTTGCTTATCTGTAGAGGGCTACACAATGCAAGGAACCACGCAACCATGAATCATCATACGACTCTCTGAGAACTGGGAAGATTTACATGCATACTCAGAAGGTAAAAAAAACTATTTGCCAATTAATCTGCTCCGCAAATTGAATTGCTCATCACTACACAGGTGTAATATTCACCATATCTTATCTTCACTTTAAATATCCATATCTATTTCATGGTTATTAGCAAATTCACTTAAAGCGGAGCTCCACCCTAAAGTGGAACTTCCGCTCATCAGAACCCTCCCCCCCTCCGGTGCCACAATTAGCACCTTTTAGGGGGGAGGGGGGTGCAGATACCTGTATAATACAGGTATCTGCACCCACTTCTAGGCATAGATAGCGGCAGAATATGCGGGTGTTTATGACTTTTCTTGTCATCCCCCCGCTGTCTGCTGGGAAACACACGGATCCCAGAGACAGCGGGGACCATTCGTATTGCGCAGCCCTACTCAAACATGTGCAGTAGGGAACCGGGAAGTGAAGCCGCAAGGCTTCACTTTCTGATTCCCATACTGAAGATGGCATTGGCAGCACCTGAGAGCCGATCGACAGATCGGCTTTGGGTATGGACATTGCGGGCGCACTGGACAGGTAAGTGTCCATATTTTAAAAGTCAGCAGCTGTAGTATTTGTAGCTGCTGACTTTAAAAAAAAAAACGGCGGAACTCCGCTTTAACTGAAAAGGATATATGAGGTTAAACTCATCTGCTACATCTCTTCACTGGATGTAAGCTTTCAGTTTTTTTTTTTTTTTTTTTTTCAAGATGTGAAAATGAAATGTGCACCCCTATAGAAGTAGTATTTAGCATACCACATCCAGCAATGCAGCATTACAGGGTTACACATGGACAAAAGCGTTATCTAAACTGTAACACTTTCATATTGCCAATTGAGATCAAACTAAAATTGAAATGAAAAAATATTTCCCACTATTTTAAGGATCGCTCACAATATTCCATACGCATGTCACTGACATCACTATGCAGTTCCTGGACCAGGTTTACTTTATATATGGTTGGAAATGAGACCTATAGATCCATTTTTTTCGGGACAGTCCCCATCCGTAATGGTGGGCAAAATACTGCTACATTGTAGGTCACTTACACGGTGGTGTTTATTTTTAGAAAGGAATTACTAGAGGGGCAGCTCCAGACAGCTGAGTATTGCAGCAAAATATGTTATTTATTTGTATTTCATTAGGCAGTACATTTTTAATATTATGTATGTTTGAGCTAGAGTTCTGTTTTAATCTGTTGTTAGGTTTACCATATTCTAAATAGTGTATAAGAAAGGCGTGGGGATTCTTGACAGATATATATGCATCTTACATAACAAATGTTGCTTTCACTACTAAACATGTTTAGATGAGACCATAGGGGGTGATTTACTAAGAAGAAGGCACTGCACCAGTTCATGCAATAATTGGTGCGCTGGAAGTAATTAATCGAACGTACGAACAGGCGCACATTGAAGCACAAATAGCAATAATAAATACCCGCATATGTAAACTGCAACTGGTGCTAGGGTAACTGAGTTTTTCTCATTGATAATAGCGCACACCCAATACAATTGGTTAATTTCATCTAATTGGATGTGTCTTGTTAGGCAATAAGTAGGTGTTCTCAGTTAATTAACCCTTTTGATGCTAATCGCATTCCTATCACTTCTATTGCCACGTACACACGGTCAGAATTCTCGTCGGAAAAATCTCTGATGGTTTTCCCGTCGGAATTCAGACGGAATTTCGCTCAAACTGTCTTGCCTACACACGGTCACACCAAATTCCGACGGTCAATAACACCGCGACATACAACACGTTCAACGGCACTATAAAAGGGAAGTTTAATGCTTCCGAGCATGCGTTGAATTGTTTAAGAGCATGCGTCGGAATTTTGCGTGTCAAAATTGCATACACACGATCGGAAAATCCGATAGAAATGTTTTTCGTTGGAAAAATTAAGAACAGGTTCTCAATCCAAAGTCCGTCGGAAATGCTGACAGAAAAAGACTGATGGGCATACACACGGTCAGAAAATCCGATGAAAAGCTCCCATTGGACTGTTTCCATCGTAAATTCCGACCGTGTGTACGCAACATCATATATCTAAAATTATATATTTTTGTTTTTTTACCCAAATCTTTCAATACATTACAAAAAAACAGAGAAGTGTTTTTAAACCCAATAAATTAATATTTTCAGATCTTAAACCTCTGGCCGCCAGTTTCACTGCGGCAGAATGGCACGGCTGGGCAAAGCGACGTTACCTAACGTTGCTTCGCCTTTTGGCTACTACATGTCTGTGAATGTCAGAGTTTTACAATGCCTCATGGGATGAGTAGCTCCGCAACAGCTGGAGAACTGTAGTTTGAAGATTCCTGATCAATCTAGCATGTCTAGAAAAAAGGTGGTTTCTCATGTGCCTTGTATAATGCCCAAGAAATATCGTTTGAAAAATACAAGTGGATCATGGCACATCTACATTCCACATTTGGCACTTAAGATGGTCATGCACTATGCAATCAGATTGGCCAATTCTGTACAAATCGATATTAGGCAAAATAGGTAATAGGAAACCGGAAGAGCGATTTACACACCGCTTACAGACCATTTACACACACAGATCCTGGTTCTCCGTGTGCCCCAAGCAATCTGAAGGTGATCGTGATCACCGGGCACTCACATCGGCTCTGTGGGCAAGCAGCGGGAGCACGCCCCTAGTGGCACCCGGGGCAAAGCGACGTTACATAACGTTGTTTCGCCCAGCCATGCCATTCTGCCACAGTACAACTGCGGCGGCTGGTCGGCAAGTGGTTAATATACCCCAAAATACCTAATAATTTTGGGTGTACACAAAGTGCTAGAGTGCAATTTTCTTAATAGAGACACTAGTTAGATTGACCTGTGTGTCCCCAAGGAAAGACATTGGTAGGGTTTTACCCTCACTTCCTGTTTGGCTATGTGACAGGAAGTTAAGCCAATTTTCAGAAAAGGAACACAAAGCCCAACCTAAAAAAGACAAGCAGGGGTTCTAACACTGACTTGGTTTCCCTCAAATGCCCACAATTAGAATAGGATTGCCTTGAGCTAAATTTTAGCTCAGTGCTTTAAATCAGTGGTTCTCAACCTTGTCCTCAAGTACCCCCAACAGGCCATGTTTGCATGTTTTCCTTCATCTTACACAGGTGCTTTCAGAGACAAATGCTTGGTATTTTAGACAGCTATTGTCATGAAGATCCTGCCAGTAACCGGCGCACTAGAGTCCCTGGTACCCGTTCGCGGGCACCATTGCGCTTTGCGCATGCGCGAGTGCGCACGTGCACGTGCGCGCACACACCCGCTAACGAGAGCGCGCACGGGAGAACGGGTGCGCGCCACTATTAGCGCCAGTGAGCCTATTTAAATCCGTCTGTCATAGACGGTCCCCGCTGTCTGCTCTACAGTGTTCTGTGCCCTGATACCCGATCTGAAGTTGTTACCAGTGTTTGACCTGGCTACCCTTTGACCTCCTGTTTTCTGCCTACACCCGACCTTGGCTTGTCTGTGACCTCTCTCCTGCCTTACCCACCTGTACTGCATTGCCAGCCTGATACCTGACCCCGCCTGTTTGACGATCCTGTCTGCCTATTGATCCGAGGCGGTGAAAAATCTCCAGCAGGGATACACCCGGTTAGAAGAACGGGTGCTAGTCTTATCCAATCCTGTCAGCCCCCTGGGACCTCCACATCTACCAGCACCCCCACTTGGGGCAGGACCGGCCCCGACGGTGGTGATGCTCCCTCCAGAACCACGGGTTCCCGTTCCTGAGAAGTTCTCCAGGGCTCGCAGTCATTACAGGGACTTCCGCAATTCCTGTGAATTATTTTTTGCATTACAACCACGGACCTTCTCCTTGGAGGCCACCAAGGTGGTCTTTGTAATCTCCCTGCTCTCCGGGGATCCACGGACCTGGGCTTATCGCTTAATGGAACAGAAAGACCCCGCATTGGCCAGTCTTACTTCCTTCTTTGATGCCATGGCCCAACTATACGAGGACCCCCAACTTTCAGTGACCGCGGAGACCGCCTTGCGCACCCTCCAGCAAGGGCGAAGGTCCGTGGAGGACTATGTGGCTGACTTCAGACGTTGGGGTGCAGATACACAGTGGAATGACGCGGCCCTCCGTCATCAGTTACGCTTAGGGCTCTCTGATGCCTTGAAGGACGAACTTGCCAGGGTTGGGGTACCCCAAACCTTGGACGCATTGGTCAATTTGGCCATTCAGATTGACCGGCGTCTGAGGGAACGTAGGACTGAACGAGCTTCCGGCTTTTCCCGTCCCACCTGGATGCTACCCAGGGCTCCAAGCCACTTGCACCCTGTTCCTGCCCACCGGCCTGTACCCACCTCAGATCCATCTGAGCCCATGCAGTTGGGGCTCCTGAGGCCTTCCTTAACCCCTGAGGAGCGTCAACGATCCCGGACCTGTAATTTGTGCCTCTACTGCGGGGAGCCTGGGCACTATGTGAGAAACTGCCCAGCCAAGGCCCGTTAGTGCCCACTCATGCCTGCCAGTCTTCTGGACCCATTGACCCAAGTCTCTTCTCATCTTGCTCTCTCTGTCTCCTTCCAGCTTCCGGGAAGAACCCTCCAGGCACCCGCCATCATTGATTCTGGGGCATGCAGCTGTTTCATGGACTCTTCATTTGCTGCTCAACATCAGGTCCCTCTCCAACACAAGATCCCTGGGTTATCTGTTTACCTGGCTGACGGTTCCTCCATCCGGTCCGGTTCTGTGATGCAGGAGACCACCCCATTGCCCATGACCATCTCTGGTGACCACCGGGAATTACTTTGTCTGGACATCTCCTATCTCCTCTCTGCTATCCCCAGTAATACCGGGTATGCCGTGGCTGAAGGCCCACAACCCGGTCATCAACTGGGTCACTGGAATGGTCTCCTTCTCCTCCCCTTACTGTAAAAGGTCTTGTGGGTCTCCAGACCTCCCCAAGGTTGCTACCCTGCTAAGCTTGGACTCTGAGATGGATCTACGCCAGGCCATTCCCCAGGCCTATCACGAATACCTGGACGTGTTTAGTAAACAGGCAGCAGAGGTGCTCCCACCTCATAGGGCTTATGATTGCCCCATCGAACTGCTCCCTGGGGCCGAGATTCCCTTTGGGAGGGTTTTCCCATTGACAGAGGTGGAGCAGGGTAAGCTAAAAGAGTATATAGAGGAAAACCTAAGGAAAGGCTTCATCCGCCCATCCACCTCTCCGGCAGGCGCTGGCATATTTTTTGTAGAGAAAAAAGACCATACCCTCCGGGCCCTGCGTAGATTACCGGGAACTGAACAGCATCACGGTTAAAAAACGTTACCCTCTCCCATTGGTCCTAGAGTTGTTCCAGAGGCTTGGTATGGCCGTCATCTTTACTAAACTCGACCTCCGTGGGGCCTACAACCTGGTCCGCATAAAGGAGGGAGACGAATGGAAGACGGCCTTCCGGACACGTTCTGGGCACTACGAGTACCTTGTGATGCCCTTTGGGCTATGCAATGCCCCTGCCACATTTCAATATTTTATCAATGATGTACTCCGGGACTTCCTGGACTTGTTTGCTGTTGTGTACTTGGATGACATTTTGATTTTCTCTCCTTCCCTAGAGTCCCACCGCAGACATGTCAAGGAGGTCCTGGGCCGGCTCCGTACCCACGGTCTATACGCCAAGGCAGATAAGTGCCAATTTGAACAGGAGAGTATTCCCTTCCTGGGGCGGATTATTTCCAGTACAGGCATTAAGATGGATCCCCAGAAAATCTCCACCATCCTGGAATGGCCTACCCCTGCGGACAAAAAGGGCATCCAGCGGTTTATTGGCTTTGCCAATTTTTACCGTAAGTTTATTAAGGGGTTCTCAGCCATTGTGGCACCCATCACCCAGCTGACCAAACAAGGAACCCGTTTCCGATGGTCTTCCGAGGCCCAAGAGGCCTTTGAAGCCCTAAAAGGTCTTTTTACCTCAGCACCCATCCTCAGGCACCCAGATTCCTCTCTGCCCTTTACCCTGGAGGTAGATGCCTCTGAAATTGCGGTAGGGGCAATACTGTCCCAGAGGCAAGGGGACAAGTCCTTGCTTCACCCAGTTGCCTTCTTTTCCCGCAAACTGTCCACAGCTGAAAGGAACTATGATGTTGGAGACCGGGAATTATTGGCAATCAAAGCTGCCCTGGAAGTGTGGCGTTACCTCCTGGAAGGGGCCTCTCACCCCATTTTGATATTCACCGATCATAAGAACTTGGAATATCTGAAAACAGCAAAAAGGTTAAAACCCAGACAAGCCAGGTGGGCACTCTTTTTCTCCCGCTTCACTTTCCATGTGACATACTGGCCCGGATCCAAGAATGTCAAACCAGATGCCCTATCCAGGATGTACCACAAACACAAGGAGGAATCTCCCCCAGGCACCATTCTGGCCCCCAGAAACTTCTTTCTTCTCCAGGAGGATCTACTTTCCCAGTTTAAACGTGCTTCAGCGGGGCAAGTGCCCGCTTCCGAGACCAAGTTGCAGGCGAGAGACGGCCTATTCTGGTATGGGGACAAGATCTACACCCCGGAGGAACTACGGGTGACAGTCATCGAGCTGTGCCATGACCACGCGTTGGCCGGACACTTCGGTGTTGCTAAGACCACCGACTTGGTACAACGTACCTTCTGGTGGGCTCAGTTACGGGCCGTTTGCAAGAGGTTTGTGGACACATGCACCACCTGGATCCGGAATAAGAACCCCAAAACCAGGGCTTGGGGCCTACTCAAGCCCCTGTCCGTCCCGGACCGCCCATGGAGAATGTTGTCCTTGGACTTTATTGTGGAGTTGCCCCCGGCGGAAGACCACACGACGATCTTCGTAATTGTCAACCGCCTATCCAAGATGGCGCATTTTATCCCCATGAAGGGTACCCCCTCAGCCCCGGAGACTGCACGAGTCTTCATCAAAGAGATTGTTCGGCTTCACGGGGTGCCAGCTAGCATAGTCTCAGATCGAGGGGTGCAATTCACCTCTCGATTCTGGAGGTCCCTTTGCCAGGCCCTGAACATCGAGCTTGCCCTCTCGTCTGCCTACCATCCTCAGTCCAATGGGCAGACGGAGCGGACTAACCAGACTCTAGAGCAGTATCTGCGCTGCTTCTCCTCCTTTGCCCAGGACGACTGGATTTCCCTGCTGCCCCTGGCCGAGTTTGCCTACAATAACGCCACCCATTCTGCTACCAAACAGACTCCCTTCTTTGCCAATTACGGGTTTCACCCTGCATTTCTGCCTAATTCTCTCCCTGATTGCACTGTGCCAGCGGTCCAAGAACGGATCAATTTCTTCTCAACAAATAACAAACTTCTTCAGGAGACCATGACCAGAACCCAGGAGTACAACAAGGCCACCTTTGACAAAAAGAGACGGGGAGAACTGGTACTTGCCCCTGGTGAGCTAGTGTGGTTATCCACCGCCAACTTGAAATTGGCCTGTCCCTCACGAAAATTGTGCCCCAAATTCTTGGGCCCCTTTCCGGTCAAAAGGAGGATTAATGAGGTAGCCTACGAGTTAGAACTTCCAGACTCACTAAAAGTACACCCGGTATTTCATGTATCTTTATTGAAACCCTCCGCTGCCAACCCATTTCCCAATAGAAGGGCCTTCCCTCCCGATCCAGTCTTGGTGGGCGGCGAAGAGGAGTTTGAGGTGGAGGCCATCCTGAACTTCAGAAGAAGGCAGAACCAAAATCAGTTCTTAATCAAGTGGAAGGGGTATGGCCCTGAAGAGAATTCCTGGGAGCCCGAGGTGAACATCCACGTTAAGAGTCTGGTTCAATCCTTTAAAAGGGCCCATCCTGAGAAATTTGCCCGAAGGGGCATTTGGAGGCTGCCCCTTAGAGGGGGGCAATGTCATGAAGATCCTGCCAGTAACCGGCGCACTAGAGTCCCTGGTACCCGTTCGCGGGCACCATTGCACGTGCGCGAACGAGAGCGCGCGAGCGCGCGCGGGAGGACGGGTGCGCGCCACTATTGGCCCCAGTGAGCCTATTTAAATCCGTCTGTCATAGACGGTCCCCGCTGTCTGCTCTACAGCGTTCTGTGCCCTGATACACGATCTGAAGTTGTTACCAGTGTTTGACCCGGCTACCCTTGACCTCCTGTTTTCCGCCTGCACCCGACTTTGGCTTGTCTGTGACCTCTCTCCTGCCTTACCCACCTGTACTGCATTGCCAGCCTGATACCTGACCCGGCCTGTTTGACGATCCTGTCTGCCTGTTGATCCAGCCTGCTCATTTGACCCTGTCTGCTGTGTGGTTCCAGTCTGCCTTGCTGATCCGGCCTGTGTTGCTGATCCAGTCTGTGTGTTGCTCCAGTCTGCTGTGCTGTTCCAGTCTGCCTGCTGATCCAGCCCGCTCCGCTGACCCTGTCTGCTGTGCTGATCCAGTCGGCCTTCCTGATCCGGTCTGTGGTGCTGATCCAGTCTGTGTGCTGCTCCAGTCTGCTGTGCTGTTCCAGTCGGCCTTCCTGATCCGGCCTGTGGTGCTGATCCAGTCTGCTTGCTGTTCCAGTCTGCTTTGCTGTTCCAGTCCACTTGCTGTTCCAGTCTGCTTTACCGTTCCAATCTGCTTACTGTTCCAGCCTGCTTTGCTGATCTTACCTGCAGTTCTGATCCAGTCCACTCTACTCACCTTGTCCGCTGAGCTGATCCAGGGATCTCTCGTTACCAGTCTTACAGTCCTGCCAGGCACCCGTGCCCCTCCTGACTCCTGGTCTTCCTGTCACCTTACCAGGGGGCCGAGAGTGGGAGCCGCAAGGGAGGCCCTCCTCTGCTAACCAGACTCATCATCACCAGGTGCGTGACAGCTATTTTAGCTAAGGTAAATTCAACACACATTGACAATATCAAAAATATTTCTGGGAAAAATACCCCACCCCCCCAAAAAAAATGAAAAATAAAAAAAAAGTAAAAAATACTTGTTCTAAAACACATCTGTTTTGCAAAGACGTAACAAACAAAATACAAAGAGAAAATACATGTGTTACAAACTCTATAAGGACACCCAAATGTACGCTCTTGCCACAGCAAAGAAACAAAGTCCCTGAGCTTGCCCAGACCAACCCAAATGCAGCTAGCAAAAAATAAGCCACCCCCTGTCCAAAATTAAACACATCATCCAGCATGCTACAAAATTACAGATGTGACAAACACCCCCCGATCCAGGGGTGCAAACAAAAAACCTAACATGGGAAAAAGTTATACAACAAATACCATTGCAGTCTATGGGAACTGACTTGTTAATTTTGCTAGTCCCCATTTGGCTGACTTCTAGTTATTGGCCTTAAAATGGGTATGGGAGCCCAGGTCCCACCCTGAGGGACATATATCAATGTCACCAATTTGAACAACCCAAAAAATGAAACAAGGAGAAGTTTCTTTAAAAATGCAAAATTGCGTAAAGCTAGAAACGGGGGGCGGGGGGGGGGGGGGGTTACTCTGCCCGTAAAGAGTACATCTGTAGCATGCATCCAAAATGCTGCTTCAAAGATGTACGACTTTAGAGAAAACTTGCAATTCTACATTGCAGCTGCAAGATTTCAACCCAAAACAGAAAATAGCCTGCCCCCAATACATACAAGGCCATTTGGGTCCGTTAAGGCTTAAAATGAGATCCCCCACGTGAAAAATACAACCCCAAACTGAAAATATATTGTGCCCCTTCCACACACTAACAAACCCCTAGCCATACACACAGCAAGTCAGTCCATGAAAGGGGGGTGGATGCCTGGGGGCAGGAGGGGCTCAGGCACCCCAAAAGTCAACCACCTTGTTCCCATATTTCAGGGAGACAAGGGCCTCTTCCACACAACCTAGGCTGGGGTTGTGGGGGGCTGCAGACAGGGGGGTTTTACAGACTGTGGAAATCCCCTTTAAACTAGTGGGTGAAAGATGCTTTGTGGTTGGTATTGGGCTGAGCCAAACATGCCCCAAAGGCAGCCAGCTATGTTGAGTGCATGTGGCCTTGTATGGTTCAGGAGGGGGTTGGGCAATCATTATTCTCGTCCCTTTCCTAGCTGGACCTGTTGTATGCTCTGAAAAAGGATGTGGTTTGGATTGGTGAAGACAGCTGACAGCCTTTGGGGAATATAGTGGAGTTCCTCTTTAACCACTTACTTTCTGGACACTTAAACCCCCCTCCTATCCAGACCAATTTTCAGCTTTCAGCGCTGTCGCATTTTGAATGACAATTGCGCGGTCATACAACACTGTACCCAAATGACATTTTTATAATTTTTTTTCCCCAAAAAGAGCTTTCTTTTGGTGGCATTTGATCACCTCTGCAATTTTTATTTTTTGTTAAAAAAAAATTAAAATACCGAATTTAAAAATTACATTTTTTTTTTAAATTTTGTTATAAAAATGTAAATGGGTAATTTTTGTCCATCATTGATGTATGCTGATGAGGCGGCAGTGACAGGCACCAATTGGTGGCAGTGATGGGCACTGATGGGTTACACTGATAGGCAGCACTTTTAGGTGGCACTGATTGGCAGCACTGGTGGGAATTGATAGGTGGCACTTGTGGGCATTGATAGGTGGCACTTGATAGGTGGCACTTGTGGGCATTGATAGGTGGCACTTATGGGCATTGACAGGTGGCACTTATGGGCATTGACAGGTGGCACTTGTGGGCATTACATGAGGCATAATTGCCTCTGACTTTTCAGGACCGATGTCCCTTTAAGATGAGCTGGTGATCTTTTTTTTTTCTCTCCTCCGCTGTCAGCGTGAGGAGAAAAAAAACAGATCACCAAGCTTTTGTTTTCATCATGTGATCAGCTGTCATTGGCTGACAGCTGATCACATGGTAAGCGGCCGGGACCCGCCCCTTATTTGGATCGATGATCACCCGAGTCTCAGTGACACCCTATAGGGCGCGTGCAGGGAGTGTGCACAGGGGAGGACGTCATATGACGGCCTCGCGGGAATTGAGATCCGCACTGTGGCCGTCATTCGTGTCAAGTGGTTAAAAGCAAAAGTTAGCTCATGGAAATCCAAGGGATTAGAGGGGGAGACAAGAGCATTGGAGAATGGAGTGTGGAGTTCCCCTTTAAAAGCAAAAGTTAGCCCAAGGAAATCATATGCATTAGAGGGGGGAGGTTAAATGCCCTTTTAGGAGGAGCTAGAGGAGCGAGAGTCTTTTTACATAATTTTAACAAGGTACATGTCACATGTTTGCAACGTAACATGCTAACATGACCTGTGTAAAAATCTCCTTAAAAAAATACATAAAGGTGAATCAGCGTAAAAAAAAAAAAATTGTCAAGTTTAGAGGTGCCCATTCAACTCTTGAAATTGCATGTACGTTTCTTAACATTTACTACGATTTTGGCCGAGCAGTGAACAAACTCATACGAACGAGTGCATGCGCACTGCTTACATTGATCTCACGCAGTTCTAAACATACTTCCAGGCACAGCAGGCTTTCTCTGAAAAAGTTACTTTCTCATTCTATTTTGGGCATATTTGTTACTTGGGCAGTTGTTACTAAACTTCCTCACATCACCCCATAATATTGGCACCTCCATTTTATGTTAATATTGAATTAGATATGCTCTGCGCCATGTCCATAGTGGCTCACAGATTGCATTCTCCCGTGTGCTGAGATCGCTATAGTAAATGGGGGATTCAAGCTCTGTTACGACGCACGTGTTGTAAATATGGAAATGTGCGTTGCGCCGCGCCGTGCACCTCTACTGATGGCGCACGGCTTTCCTAAATCACCCCCTATATAATGTAGACATGTTGTCAAATGTTAATGCTGCTTTTGGTCTAAACATAGACTTTGATTTTTATGTTATTCATTAGTTTTACTTTCATTAATTTTTACCATCATGACACTAAATTGAGTCATAAAACTGGCTGGGTTTATTAGCCAGCTAACAACTGTGTCTTCATGCTAGGAAAATAAAATACAATATTTAATCCTGAACCTAGAGGCAGTTTTGAATTGAGTCCAGCTTACAAATGTTTAGCCTTAGAGCAGTATGGATTATATTTCTGTGGTATGCTGCTTTGAAAAAAGGGAAACACACAATATAATTTATAATCAAAGCAACTGTTAGCAATACTCTAATGCCTTGTACACACGGTCGGACATTCCGACCACAAAATCTGTCGGATTTTTTCAGACGGATTTTGTCCGAAACTGGTGTTGCATACACATGGTCGAACAAAGTTGACGGAAAATCAATTTTGGAACGTGGTGACGTTTGTTGCATCGGAATTCGTCGGAATTGTCCGTCAGAATTCTCAACAAACGATTTTGGTTTAAGGTCCTGCTCTCAAATTTTTTCCGTCGGAAATTCAGACAGAAAAAGTTTGCTAGAGCCCGATCGGACTTTTCCTGTCGAAATTTCTGACCGTGTGTACGGGGCATTAGGACTCATACACACTGGCTTCTTGTAAATGCTGTTTATACTGACAGGAGAATATCAGTGCTATAAACTCATCTAAGGTGCATTTTTTCAAAACAGTTTAGCTGAGTTTAGCAGAGTTTAACAGAGTTTGGTGTTTGGGCGTTTATTTATTTCATTGGCCATAATTGTAATTTATTCTGGCCATTGAAATAAATAAATGCTGATGTGCTAAACACGCCTAGAGTTTATTGAGTATTGAAAATATGCTCTGGAAGCTTCTTGGATACATCAGTTTATGGAGTATTTTAGATTATGCCTTACAGAATTAGAAGCGTGAACAGGAAGGGAGCACAAACAAGTGCTAACACAATAAGGATGGTACTTCCTCTGATTGCCTTACCATAGATAACACACTATAATACTGCAGTGCCACCTGCTGGATAGAAAGGTACAATTCACACAGTACATAGTTTACAGTATATATAAGCAGATTGCTGTTGTTCTTCCAACTGAGTTTAGGTGAGTTTATGCAAGTCTATATACGTGTTTAACAGTGTTTTTAGTGGTCAAAATTGCCTCTCCTGAATGCGATTTTAGGGTGTTTAGAAAAAACTGTCTAATTATCCCTGCTACTATACTGCTAAAAACGTGTCACCTCATCCCATGCCCACCTCCGGGACTTTACCAGAGCCTCTCCCATCCTCTGGAACTCTACCCCAATCTGTCCGACTATCTCCTACTCTGTCCAATTTCAGACGATCCCTGAAAAACAAATCTCTTCAGAGAAGCCTATCTGACCCCCACCTAACAACTTCACATTTATTATCTACATCAGCCCATCCCCCATAGTTATTACCTTTTCTGTCTCTTGACCCACTCTCTTAGATTGTAAGCTCTAACAAGCAGGGCTCTCTGATTTTTTATTTATTAAATTGTATTGTAAAGTGCTGCGTAAACTGTGGGTGCTATATAAATCCTGTATAATAATCATAATAATAATAAAACGGTTTATATGTGCATGGACACATAGGATAACATAGAGGGTAGTTTAAGGGCAGAAAAAAAAAAAAAAACGCCTAAACTCAAAAAAAAAAAGTGAGTTTAACAGTAGCATTGTGCATGAGGCCTAAGGGTTTTGGTTAACTCTCCTAGAATCCAGCAATATTTTGCAGAAAAAAATGCATGATGCTTGTAAAAGAGTCTAAAGCTTTTACAAGCTGTTAGGAGGAGGTTTTAAACTTGTCAAGCTCTTGGGTGTTAATTAATTTAAATTGGCCAGAATAAATAATTTATTCTGGCCATTGAAATACATTAATGCACAAGCAAAAGCGTTTAGGCATGTTTAGCAGCTTTTAGCAGCGTCAAGTGTTTTTTCTGACCTAACTCTTCTGCTCTTGGACACACTGGCAGCGTTTTTTTTCCCCTGACTCTCAAGCCTCTAGAAGCTCCTGCCACTAAATGCTGATAAAAAGCCTATGTGTCAATGCACACATAGGCTAAAGTGGAGGGGCGTTTAGAGGCAGGAAAAAAAAACAGACGCCCTGTAAAAACACCCAGTGTGGATGATGCCTAAAACTAAATATCTAATGCAGTATGTTTAGAAATAATTAACATACTTTTGGAAAAAAAAATAACAGAGGAAAGGACAACAGAAATACGGTCACATGAGAGAAGGACCAAAAGTTTATTTTTTCACCCCCTGTAAGGACCCATTCACACCAGCAGCATTGGGTTACATTGCCCCATGCAGTCCTAATTCAATGACAAGGTAATTGGCCTTATGTTCTGTTGCTTTAGGTCAATAGCCTGCATTGATGCATGCTGAAAAAAAGTAGGACATGTATTTTGTGCAGTATAGCATGTCCTAAGGGGGTGCAATGCATCACAATGAGCTGCAGAGCATAACAATAGCATTACAAAAAATAACTAATGAATAAAGGACTATGTAGACAATGCACTACAACATAGTATGTGTTAAAATACACACCACAGGCGTGCAATATGATATGAATGGGTTCCAATAAATTTGTTGCATTAGTTAATATATTTATTACATTTTATTTTAATTTTGATCCTACATACTGTACAACTGGTTCCAACCACAAATGCTTTTTTTTAGCCCTGCTCATATCAACTGTCAAGGCAGTCTAAAGCTTATCACTATACTCAGCTGGCCAAATTACATTTGAGGCATTGGAGGCAAATGGATAAATACCATCCAGTCAATTATATCTTCTTTTAATAAAAATAAAATTGAATGCATTGCAAAGCAGTAGATTTGAAGCTCTACTAGTATATTCAGCACAGTAAGGATTGGTCTTTGGCACAGAGGATCCTGGCAAAGAAGTGTGTATGCAAAGAAGAGGATAGGTTTACATAAGGCAGCATTAAAATTAGGATTACAGGAAAGTTACCATGGGGGGTGGAGGGGGGGGGGGGGACATAGAGTAAAGCTGGCTGTACATGGATGGAAATTCAACTGGTTCAGCAGGGACCGTTTGCATTTCGATTCATTTATGGGCATTCTGGTTCACCTGGTGGTTCACCACAAGTCAATCTACCGATCAACTTCTGTACAACCATCCTGTCAAATTTAAGCCGCTCGATCATTGTATTTTGAGGGTAGGGAAGTCTCTCCCCTGTCAGAACACAAAAGCTCAGTGGGGAAGTATTCTCTCATCCAACTCAAATGTGTGGATGGGGGAATAGGGTCCGTTTTTTTTGCTCATCACACTGGTTGAACATGAAAAAACTGACTAATCTTTGGGTAACCTGCCTGAGAAATCTGCACTGAAAACTATCAGAACTGATACCTCCTGATTATAAGAGTTAAAACAGAACTCCAGGCATTTACATTGAACAATTTACTCTCAGCACAACTGTTGTATCATAATTATTATTAGTCAAGGAGAGTGATTGAGTGCAGTGAATTATAGATTTTCCTTTAGTGTCCAATCTACAAATTGCCACATGTCACCTTTGGATTTCACCTTCTCTTCCTAAATTTTATCAAATTATTGGTTAAACCACTAAGATAAAGAACTCTCCTATGGCCTCTGTCTCTTTTTCTTTTCCTTTTATTTGTGGAGGCACCCCAGTAATCTACAAATTGCGTTGCTATAAAAACAGAAATGGAGATATTGAAAAGGTAATATGTAAAAATTACTTCAATGTAAATATTACAATAAGAACTCAAAATATATTAGTTCCAATTTAATGGTAAAAAGAAAAGTTTATCGTAATCTTTTGAAATATTGTCTATGCTCTTCTTTAGTTAGAAAAATCTGTCTCAAAGCAAAGCACCTTTGTGGCAAAAGCTCCCATTAAAGCTGCAGTTTGCCAAACGATGGACCATATAATAATCCCATTGCAGTGACTTCAGTAGCAGTGAAGTTGAATAGGTTTACTTTGTTGCCAGAACTATATCTGCTAGGGAAGAGGTACTTCATCAGAGATATGTCACAAAGCTGTATGGCTTTCTGATAGACGTAATCTAAAATGCTGTTTGGAAATGAAAAACAAGGGCTATCAATAGAACACAATATATTATGTGACTCACCTATTGAAGACTTTTAACAAACAATCTGAAAGTGGCGATTGTGTTCACCTTATATAATCTGGACAAATGGAGTAAAGATTGCATTTTGAAGGGATAAGGAGTTTTCATCAAAGAAATACATTTTAAAGGGACTTTGTCTTGAAAAAAATCATCTTTGTGACAGCTCTGACGGAACAACCATTCCAAAATTGCTTACTAGTCCAGGCATGGTAAATAATTGAATTGATTAGCTTTACAGCCCTGAAACAGTATGTGGTACATGACTTTGGAAATGGTTACTTTAGTTCATTCATGCGCTGACTGTTTCTTAAATACAATTCAGAAAATACATTTCAAATAAGAAAAGAGAAACTTAATAAAAGGACTGCTGAGCCATGTAGTGATGTAGGAGTCAGGGAATAGAACCGCTGCTCATGATGGAGGACACCAGCATTTCAGAAACTGTTGCATGCTGTGGAGCATGATACAGACAGCAGAGCTAGGATTGTTATTATTAAATACAAAATGTATATAGTGCCAACAGTTTGCACAGAGTTTTACAATTTAAAAGGGAGACAGTAGAGTTACAATGCAATTCATAACAAGAGGGTTCACAGGGCCATGCTCATAAGAGCTTACAATCTAAAAGGGAGGGACAAGTGACATAAAATATAAAGACTGTGAGGGATGAGCTGATGGAGAAAGTAAAAATATAGTTTATTAGGTGGAGACTGAATAGGTGGGGAGGTGCAGCATGGTGCAGCCACAGTAAACAAAACTGTATTGAAGTTAAAAATCAATAAAGGCAAACCCCCCAGTGGGAAGACAACCAGGCCGGGCGTACTCACAGAATGTTGTAGTGAAGAGTAAAACAGTAGGTCTTGGGTGCACTGACAACAACTGTCTCGAGGTGCATAATGTAACCTAGTCAATCTGTGCCCAAACAGGGAGGCTTCCAGGAAGGATGGCGTATCCTTGCTCTTTCCCTACTTGTCTGGAACCTCTCCCTGCCACTAATGAATGTCTCTGACAGATGGGCGACCTATTGCTACACTACCCACATGCAAAATGCACAACACGCCTGGGAGCCAGGGTCTTAAATAAACGCTGCCTGAGCCAAAATGGCCATGTAGCGCCACTTCCTCTCCCTCTGCAATGCTGCTGCTGTTGAGTGCTGAAGAGATACGTTTTCAGGGACAGCCTAAAGGCAGACAGAGTGAGAAAAAGCCATGCATATTGGGGTGGGGAGTTCTACAGAATGGAAGAGACTTTGGAGAAGTCCTGGAGGCAAGCACAGGTGGACGTGACAAAGGAGCGAGAGAGCAGGATGTCCTTGGAGAACAAATAGGAGACAGTGGCCACTGGAAAGGTGTGTATAAATCTTCTTATTTTGCAGGGTACCATTTTAGAATTTTTTAACTGCGAGAGTCACTTTAACTCTCTTACTGCCAGTGCTGTAACTATTAGGCTACATGTACACTAGCCTACCCTGACCGCAGCCAGTGGTCAAAACATTCCTATCCTAAACATGATTCTTCCCCGTTCAAGAAAGGTAGGTTTAACCTAAACACAGCTCTTAAACTTTGCTAAAAGCCTATGTGGACATTATTTGTTTATTTTCGTTCAACACCTGTCAACTCAGTCGGTGTACTAACCATTCAAGGTTAGTTCAGCGATCTCCCCCACTAAGCTGTTGTGTTCTGACAGGAGGAAGGCCCCTGTGCCGGAACACTCCGATCAGCACTCTTTGCCATTGGCTGAAAAGCGCTGATTGGGAGTCGGTTGGCTGCTGATTTTCCAGCATGCACGTCCGACAGAAGCCGGCATCTGTCGGGCAGACGGACATACACACGGGCCAATTGTCTGCCTTTTTTTGGCTTTAGGAGCTTTAAGAGCTGCTAGTGTACATAATGCCTTATGGTGGTGGCAGTACCCAGTATGTAAATAAACTCCCAACCACTATAGCATCCATAGTTTGTGTACCTTTTTTTTTCCAGCAGATGTCAAAATATAATTTTGAAAGGATGGGAGCGCCACACCAGCTTGTACAGTCTTTTTAAAATATTTTTATTTTGTAACAGCCAATGCATTTCGGGGGCTCAGCACTGTATCATCACACAGCCCAAAGTGAGAGCAAAAATTCAAGAGCCATAATTCACAGTTAACTCTAAATCCATATGGACATTTTTAGGTACTGAAGTTTTTCACAGCTTTGTGGAGAAATTGCAGTAGCAAATTTGTACATATCATATGAAAACACTGTTCTCACACACTGTTCTCACACACTGTGTACCTGGCTACTCTCCCAATTGTTTTCAGAGATATGGGCAACAGGGAACCTTTTCTCACACCTGGTGATCATCATAGTTTGGACTGCTCACTCCTCATTTTTAACTATGTTGATGGGCCAGGAGGTCCTTCTCACAGAGGAGTATGATCTTCCCCATTGGGGTGCGCAGACTATGGCATTAGGGTGTGCACCCCAAAGCTCAAACACACATGCATGTCTATGTGTGAATATATATATATATATATATATATATATATATATATATATATATATATATATACATACACACACACAGTGCCTTGAAAAAGTATTCATACCCCTTGACATTTTCCACATTTTGTCATGTTATAACCAAAACCGTAAGTGTATTTTTGTTGGGATTTTACGTGGTAGACCAACACAAAGTGGCACATAATGGAAAATGATAATTTTTTTTTTTTTTACAAATAAATATCTGAAAAGTGTGGCGTGCATTTGTATTCAGCCCCCCTTTACTCTGATACCCCTAACTAAAATCTATTAGAACCAATTGCCTTCACCTAATTAGTAAATAGATTCCACCTGTGTGTAATTTAATATCAGTATAAACACAGCTGTTCTGTGAAGCTCCCAGAGGTTTCTTAGAGAACTTTAGTGAACAAACATCATCATGAAGGCCAAGGAACACACCAGACAGGTCAGGGATAAAGTTGTGGAGAAGTTTAAAGCAGAGTTAGGTTATAAAAAAATATCCCAAGCTTTGAATATCTCACGGAGCACTGTTCAATCCATCATCTGAAAATGGTGAGTATGGCACAACTGCAAATCTACCAAGACATGGCCTTCCACCTAAACTTACAGGCCAGGCAAGAAGAGCATTCATCAGAGAAGCAGCCAAGAGGCCAATGGTAACTCTGGAGGAGCTGCAGAGATCCACAGCTCAGGTTGGAGAATCTGGAAAGGCAAAAGTGGCAAGAAGAAAGCCATTGTTGAAAAAAAGCCATAAGAAGTCCAGTTTGCATTTTTTGAGAAGCCATATGGGGGACACAGCAAACATGTGGAAAAAGATGCTCTGGTCAGATGAGACCAAAATTGAACTTTTTGACCTAATAGCAAAACGTTATGTGTGGCATAAAACTGACACTGAACGCACCATCCCCACCGTGAAACATGGTGGTGTCAGCATCATGTTGTAGGGATGTTTTTCTTCAGCATGGACAGGGAAGCTAATCAGAGTTGATGGGGAGATGGATGGAGCCAAATACAGGGCAATCTTAGAAGAAAACCTGTTAGAGTCTGCAAAAGACTTGAGACTGGGCCAGAGGTTCACCTTCCAGCAGGACAACGACCCTAAACGTACAGCCAGAACTACAATGGAATGGTTTAGATCAAAGCATATTCATGTGTTATAATGGCCCAGTCAAAGTCCAGACCTAAATCCAATTGAGAATCTGTGGTAAGACTTGAAAATTGCTGTTCACAGAGGCTCTCAATTCCAATCTGACAGAGCTTGAGCTATTTTGCAAAAAAGAATGGGCAAAAATGTCACTCTCTAGATATGCAAAGCTGGTAGAGACATACCCAAAAAGACTTGCAGCTGTAATTACAGCAAAAGGTGGTTCTACAAAGTATTGACTCAGGGGGGCTGAATACAAATGCCATTTATCATTTTCCTTTCAGTTCACAATTATTTGCCACTTTGTGTTGGTCTATCACATAAAATGGCACTGTATATATACACACACACACACACACTTATAAGTGTAAACAAACATTTTAAAATGTATTAAAAAGTGGATGGTGTCAGTAAGGCAGTGGATGGTGTCAGTAGGGCGCATATTGTTGTCAGTTAGGCACAGTGGGCAGTGTCAGTGTTTTTTTATTTTTAATATTTTTTACAATATTTTTAATTTACAATTCCCCTGATGTCTCCCTATTGCAACAGAGAAAAAGCTAGCTAAGGTAGATGAGCACCCGGTTGGCTCCTTCACCGGGGCCCTCTGAAGTTTCCCGCTGGCTTTGCAAGGGACAGCTACCTCAATGCTTTCCTCACCTCTGCTGTGAGATCAGTCAGGTTCTCTTCGTTCGGGGCACTGATCGATGAAATGTCCTACTTCCCCACAGCGATAACACTTCTCTCAATAGTGAGTGTGGATACCTTCTGTTTCACTTCCGAGAGTGATTGTTGCATATCAGCATGTGCTTCCATTACCTGCCCCACAGTCTTCTGAATTCCACAGAATGTTTGTTGTAAAGTAGTCTGTGCTTGGGCCAACTGGGTTATGGCTTGAGCCAAAGAATCCACAACGGTATTGGGCCTTCCATCTGGTCTGGTCTCCAGTTCTGTATAATGTAGGCCGTAGAACCATTTTTGAGACTCTTGGTAGGCTCGGGCTGCGATGAGAGCCTCTTCTTCTCTAATAGCCTTCATAAATTTAGAGTAAGCAGAAGGTCACCTGGGTTCCTGGCTTGAAGCTGTAGCAAAATATGATCCAGTGGCTGTGCTCCCCTTTGCACCTGTGTCATTAAGGCTTTACTGGCAGCTTTGGCGTCCATCCCATACTTCATAATGACTTGCTGAAGGATATGGTCCAGCTGCGCAACATAGGCTGTTCTCACCCTCCATTTGGTATGTGTGGTGAAAGAGGTAGATCTACTCTGTGCTGGCTTATGCCCCATACACACGGTTGGATTTTCCGATGGAAAATGTCCTATCGGACAATGTTGTCGGAAATTCCGACCGTGTGTAGGCTCCATCAGACATTTTCCATCGGATTTTCCGACGGACAAAGTTTTATCTCCTGCTCTCAATTTTTCCGACAACAAAGTCCGATCACACAAATTCCGATCGTGTGTAGCCTAGCCCGACGGACAAAGTGCCACACATGCTCAGAAGAAATTCTGTGACGGAAGCGCTCGGTCAGGTAAAACTACTGTTCCTAATCGACACAGCACATTCATCACGCTGCAATGTTAAAATGTTTTTAATGCAGCGCATTCTCTTTTTCTTTACAATGCAAGAAGAATGACGTTTTTTAACTGCTCCTATTCACACTGACTTCTCACAAACTTCTTTCTTTATTCTTTTTCATGATTTATTGGCTAGATGTTTGTTATTCGTCAGATCTTAAGAAAGTTTTTTATATTTTTTGGAGGATTTGTCATTTCTAGTGTTTTTTTTTTTAATCCAGATTTCCTTTATTACTATTTTTTTTTTTTGGGGGGGGGGGGGGGTTGTGTGTGTCAACTTATCCAAACACCATTATTATCATTTGTATTTGTAGCCTAAATTCACTCGGAGGTTGTTTGTTGTTGGTGCCCCTTGTTAATTGGACTTTATGATTTGTGAAATGTACCTGCCTACTCACAAATAAGCTGTCATTGTTGAAAAGTAAAACACATAGGCCAGAATGCCCAGTAAGCACCCATCAGCTGCCCGATAGACCGACTACCTGCTGCGGTCAATATGCAGAAAAGAAAAAAGGAGCGAGGCCCGCAAAAGCTGACAGACTTCTTCAGCCCAGGAGCAAGGAAGGCCCAAGATGGCGCCGAGGCCTACACACCACGCCGGAGCCGCGGACGCGGCGGCGGGGATTCGACCGCTCAACAAGAAGGTAGATACCAGGCCTCATCCCCGGGATACACCAACGGACTGTCTCCAGGCTCGTCGCCGGTACAGAGCCCGCAAAAAGCGACGCTGAAGCGATCGGAGGAGCACAAATATCCAGGTGAGCAAGGGGGCCATGACATGTCACAGGACAGTACTAAAGATTTTATTGAACAGATGCATGACTTCCCTACCCTGGATCAGCCATTAACTGACACCCAAATGAAGGATATGCTTGTGTCTCTGAGAGGCTCTCTGCACAGAGACATTTTAGAATGCACAACGCAACTTAAAGCTGACGTGACGGCCATAGGGGAAAGAGTTTCCCACACGGAAGACAAAATGGGGGAATTTACAGTGGCACATAATGAGCTGGTAGATGCATATAATGGGGCAGACGATGAAATTCAGGCGATTAAAAGTAAAATGGCAGATTTGGAGGACCGATCCAGAAGAAACAATATAAAACTGAGGGGGGTGACAGAGGACGTACCACCAGCAGAGCTCAGGAACTATGTACAGGAATTCATCTCTGAATTGCTGCCAGAAATACCAGAGAGGGAGGTGATTGTAGATCGTGCACATAGGCTGCCCAAACCCAAACACCTACCCGAGAAAATACCGAGAGATGTTATAGCAAGAGTGCATTTCTTTCACGTGAAGGAAGATCTGATGAGATTCTCCAGGAAAAATTCCCCCCTACCAGACCCCTATGCTGAAATTTCCGTGTATTCAGACATCTCACAACATACCATGCAGGCACGCAGGAGCCTGGCACCTCTGACTAAGCTGCTGCAATCCCACAAAATCCCATACACATGGGGATTCCCAACAAAGATCCTGATCACAAGGGAAAGTAAAACCTACGCTATCAACAACCTAGATAACGGCCTGAAATTAGCCAGGAAATGGCAGCTTCTGCCTGAAGAAGAATTACCCCACGCCTCAGCACCTGCTCACAAACTACCCCAAGAATGGCAAAAAGTTAAATGACACCTTTAATAAAAGGTTATCTGCAAAGAAATTAATCTGCTTACTGGACATTAATAACTGGATTGGGGGAGATGCTGGATAGAGGGAGCAAGGGACCCCCTGATGCACAGAAGCGGAAAGTTTCCGCACTTGTTACGTTGTCCTAAATGTTCAACCTGTTTTTTTGTTCACTTTCTTTTTTTAGTTTTTACTTCTCTTTTTGTACCACCAAGCAATGCAGTCCTTCGGAATACCAGTCAAGCAGGAATCAGTCATGTTACCAAGCATCCTTTCTTTGCCAGGAACCATCATCGCCACCTAAAGGTAAAAATCCATATTGCATCACCTTTAAAGCCAATTACCTACTCATACATCAATAACTGCATACACCTACAATGACCATCAAATTGGTTTCTATTAATGCCAATGGTCTCAACAGCCCATTCAAGAGGCGGGCTATGTGGCAAGAAGCTAAAAAACTAAAAGGGGACATCCTATGCGTCCAGGAAACCCATTTTTCAAGACACAACCAGCCCAAATGCACAGACAAGGCATTCCCCTACATTTTTCAAGCCTGCACCACGTCCAAAAAAAGAGGCACACTGATTGCAGTGCACAAAAATGTCGCTTTCACCCAGCATGAGGTTGTAACAGACCCCAAAGGAAGATATATCATTCTAATCTGCGAACTAAATAACCTTCTGTATACAGTAGTTAACCTGTACGCACCCAATTCCGGACAGGCCTCCTTTCTGAAGTCCCTCCACCAAAAAATCCTGAAACATGGTAAAGGAGCCATACTTATGTGCGGGGACTTCAACTGTGTGCTGGACAGGAACATAGACTGTTCATCTAGCAGAGGAACCCACAGGTATGAAATCAAGTCACTCCTACAGGAACTCAATTTGTTTGATGCGTGGAGATGTTTAAATGCATCTGAAAGGGACTATACGCACTTCTCAGCCCCTCATAATTCCTACTCTAGGATCGACTTGATTGTAACTGATATGTCCCTCTTGCAGCGCTCGGTGGAAGCCAAAATCCATGATATTACATGATCACGCCCCCCGTTGTGTGTCTCAACTTATCCAACCACCATTAATTTATCATTTGTATTTGTAGCCTAAATTCACTCGGAGGTTGTTTGTTGTTGGTGCCCCTTGTTAATTGGACTTTAAGATTTATTATACAATCATTCCTAGACAAAGTGTCACTCCCACAGATATCAAAAGAAGACCTAACTTTTCTAAACTCCCCCATCCTGCAAAAATTATTGCCAACAGGCTGGCCTTACTCACAAATAAAAAAGGCATTTGATAGAGTACTGTCATTGTTGAAAAGTAAAACACATAGGTAAGGATTTCTTGAAATTAAAAATTCCTTTATTTAGGACTTTGCTCCCAAGATAATATACTACTTTAGAACAACAAACCAAAGAGGAAATTGTTTGAAACCTGCAGCTATGGAGAAACTTGGGAAATTTGCAAAGCCTTTGCCCCCCACGGCAAACATCACTTTTTTATGTTCAAAAATTGGTGGCTTGAGGAGTACGTATCTTAATAAGGGAGTGCAATCTGGTCCTGAAGTCCAAAACATCCGGAACTGCAGCAGATGCCATCTATGTCCCAGGCTGTGGTCATACGAGAGGCTCCATCTTCTCTCAGACCAGACTGAATCCAGGTCGTCACACTCTGGTCTTCCTTGCACGCTTCCTTCCATGCTGTGGCTGTGGTCCTGGAGGTGTGGCAGAAGGAGGAGGAGGAGGAGGAGGCGGAGCATGGTGACTCTCGCAAACATGTGTTGCTGGGGTCATCTTCCCAGCCACCCCCTTATTTAGTACCTTGAGGATGAGCTCCTCACACATGCTGCATTGCCCCGCCTCCATATCCTTGAGTTTAGTGGTAACCAAGGAGCCAAAGGCCTTCTCGTAGGTGGGTGTGGCATGTAGTGCCGCTGAAGCCTCCCTTATCAGCCGGAGCACTGACTCACCCACCTCCCCCACCTTTCTGGCCCTTTTGTAGGGAAGGCGGAGGGGAGGGACTTGTGATACAGTCAGGCTCCTAGGCCTACCCACCTCTTGGCTGCCACTAACCCCTGCCTCCTCCTGACTGCCACATTCCACAGCCACCTCCTGGCTGAGATCTTCCTGTGTATGAAAAAGGGACATAGTTTGAGTTGTTTGTTCATCAAACACACACAATTTTCATCTATTGACTGTTGCAAAATGTTTACAAATAGAAAACCATACAATTCTCAGCCCAGCAGTTTAGATTCTTGCCCAAAATGTCTCCAACACTACTGTCTGTTGATATGTCAAACACTTTAGTAAATAAGCAATTGGGGATCCTGAATTAAGTGAACATCATTAATTTTTCCCAAAAATGGGTACCAAAATACTATACCTGGCTCAAGCTGGGCTCCTCCACCCCTTCCTGACTTGAAGGCCCATGTTGGTCCTCGGAAGCCTCATCAGAGGTGGTATGCGACTCCCTGACATCAGCCTGGTCTTTGAGAAAATGGAGCCTGTCGTAGTACCACAGCCTGGGGACATAGACCTCATCTGCTGCAGCTCCAGATGCTTGGGACTTCAGGACCTTATTGCGCTCCCTGAAATACGTACTCCTTAGGCTGCCAATTTTTGTTCTTAACTTATCAGCAGTTGCCGTGGGGATCACCGGCAAAACAAATTCCAGAAGTTTCTGCATCGCTGCCTGCCTCTTTGGTTTGTTGCTGTATAGCGGGTGCTTCGCCTGCCACAAAAGGGGCATTTCGCAATATTTATCAATGAAGAGGGGGAGAAAGCTGATGTCGTTGAAGCCAGCCATATTCTCTGCAAGACAAAACACCAGACACAACACTAAATAATGTCAGGCTAAACTCTCCTAATCTTCTCCATAAATAAGCCTCAATGTATAAGCAGGCTAGGCTAGTGATGTACCAAGTTCAAATTGTACCTTCAATATAGCGATCGTCTCGTGCGTCAGCTCTCTCTCCTCTCTGCTCACAGATCGTCGCTACGACACACGCGTGTGACGTTTTATATACAGTGCGCGTGTGTGAAACTCCGCCCGCCCCGACGATCTTTCTCGTGTATTCCCCACCCCTTCTCTTTACGGCGCAGTGGGGAGAGCACATGGAGGGGACACAGCAGGTGCGCCCTAAATATTCTAGCAACGAGGAGGAGGACGAGGAAAGGCCGGAGGCAGAAACGTCCCGATCCCAGAGGCTTAAATTTAAGGCCTCCAATATGTCTTTTGGAGAAATGTTGGAGATGGTGGACATATTGAAGAGGAGCGACTATGATGGGAAGTATTGGCCTTACCTCAACCCAAATGTCAGAAAGGCCAAGATCATGGCTAAAGTTGTGAGGAGGCTGCACAATAATTTTGGGGTACAACGATCCAAGGAACAACTGAGGAAACGCTGGTCAGACCTGAAACTGAGGGAGCCCGATCAGTACAGAAAGATCAAGCGAGTTCTTCAAAAAAGTAAGTAGTTGTCGTGTGTTCTGCTTTGTTTTTTCTTGCTTGCATACTGCTCCATGAGGTTGTTTTTTCTATGTTGTACATTTGAAAATGGCCCCTTTCATGTTCGTGTGTCCATTCGATCGTACTCAACCTCGATCGTTCGGCCACTTATAATACGATGTTTGGTGAAGTTGGAGTGAAATACATTGGTTCTGGCCTGTTTTTAGTGATAGGAAGTTTGTTGTCAATAGAGATGTCATCAAGAATGTAAAGCAAATTTATTCAATGTAAAGGAGAGGTCACTCAGTAGCTGGTTAGCCATCTGGACTACCCTTTTCGTTATGTTGTTCCACACATGTGCTCCAGTGGATACTATAGGGGTGTCTCCATCTGACAAACTTCAACCAAAAAGGTAGTAAGTTTTGCACCTTTACAAAGTGACTACATTAATGTTGTTGTCCTTTGAACTTGGCCACAAACAACTATTGTCCGTCACTTCCAAGCAATGTTTGCCATTTCCTATTTCTGCCCTCAATAGATTGTTGTGCTAAGTATTCCTTTTGTACATTCTCATAGGGGAGCGAAGACTCGGGACGTCTGAGGACACCAGGAAACCCACACCTCCCAAAGAAGGGGAAATACCAACACCAGAAGCAGAGGAGGAGGAGGACGGAGAGATAATAGAACTTGGAGAACTTGTCACCACAACAGGTGAGTGTGGGAGAACACAGCTACTGGTAAGCTAATCAATGTATGCCTGCCTCTTTTACAATAGCCATTTTTTTTTGTGTGTGTTTTTTTAGGTGATGTGGATGTTGTGGAAGAAGAATCGCACTTTACCACTGAAAGTGCACACGTACTCATCGGGGAGATTATGGTGTGCAATCGAGATCTAGATGATATCAAGAAAAACATCAATGATGTTCAACAAAAAATGAAGAACATCATTGATGTTTTAGCGAAAATCTGAAAAAGCACGCACAAAGTAATTAACACACATTTGTGGCTTTTTCTCACTAAAATTTTACATTTAAAAATGTGCCAAATTTTGAAGATGCACATAGTGTGTCAACATGTGCTAGCTCCCATCATGGTGGATGAATGACAACGTTTTGGGGGTGCAACCACTTTACTAACTACTAAAGTGGGTGAGGCGAAGGGGTTGCACCCCAAAAACACGTCCATTGCTCCCCATAATGGGAGATTGCACATTTGAACATTCTAGCCAGGTGTTTTATTAGCATCAAATGCCCATTTTGAGCCCCAAATTGTGTGCATGTTCTAAATTTAACATTTCCAGGGGTTACACCCCATGTGATGAAGGCACGATCAAACACACTTTGAACATATAGTCATGTCTGATCTTATCTTCACTTTTGAAAGTTGAACTTTGCAAGTTCCTATGTTTAGTCTGTTATGTTTTGCTACATGCCTGGTTTTACCAAATGCGCAATGTTAGTAAACAATGTTCTAAAGACCAAAGATCTTTTCAGTTTCCAAAAGCATTTTTGAAAGGCACTTGTGAATGTGTTGTAAGTAAAATTTTTACATCTAAAAAATGTGTGGCTTCCTTATTTAAAAACACAAAAGCATTATTTATGGCAAAAGTAAATGATTTTGGTGACAATGGGTGTTATTTACTAAAGGCTATTCCAGTTTGCACTGCAAGTGTATTTTCCAGGGCACTTTTGCAGTGCACTAGTAGTGCATAGTGGATTTGTCTTTTGTAAATGACACCCACAGTGCTTTGTAATAAAACACGTAGCACACCATTTTCTGGAATACACACATTTCTGTCATGGTGATGAAAAGGAGTATTTTGGGTGTCAGTTATGCACTACAAACCTTATCTAGACAAAATATTAGGTATCACACACACAACATGAGAAGATTCTTTTTGGGAAGAAGAGACTGTAACCTCCTCTCGCCCAGAAAGTGCATTCCCACTGTTGAAGATAAAGGCCCAAAATTTAAACTACAAATAAGCTTGAACACACCTACAAGAAACACAAGCAGTAAATGACAAGAAATCCTAGGTCTGGTTAAAAAATATATTTATTAAAAAATGCCTCTCACACATCGTCAGGCAGAGCAATGGCTCCCCTACCCACAAAGTAGTCCATATATCTCTCGTGGACCTCGCGGGCATTTAGAGGGGGCAAGCCAGGACATGCAGCTTGAAGGGCTGTGAGGTTGGCATTGGAAGGCCCATCCACATCAGGGCCAACGGGCACAACATAGTTGCTGCTATGTCTTTTGAGGAAGTTGTGCAATATGCAGCAGGAAAGAACTATGTGGTTCAGTTTATATTCCGCCAAGTTCATAGTCGTCAAAAAGAGGCGGAAGCGGCTGGCCAGGATCCCAAAGGTGTTCTCCACCACTCTGCAGGCTCTGCACAGCCTGTAATTGAAGACCCTCTCGTCTGGGGTGAGGGTCCTCATCGGGAAGGGCCTCATCAGATGGGTTGTCAGCGCAAACGCTTCATCCCCGACAAAGACGAAGGGGAGTCCTTCAGCATTCTCCTCTGGAGGTGGCAAGCACAGACTGCCACTCTGGAGACGCCAGTAGAACTCCGTGTGCGCAATGGCACCACCATCCGAGATCCGGCCATTCATCCCCACGTCCTCATACAAAAACTCGTATGTCGCCGACACCACCGCCAACATCACTACACTATTAAACCCCTTGTAATTATAATAGTATGACCCCGAGTTGGGGGGTGGGATGATGTGGACGTGTTTCCCATCAATTGCACCTCCGCAGTTAGGAAAGTCCCAACGGCTGGCAAAGTGGGAGGCCACAGTCTGCCATTCCTGTGGCGTGGAAGGAAACTGTGGAGTCAAACAAGAAAAAAAAATAGTCACTTTGCACATAAACATTGCAAGCAGATTAGACACTAACATCTTGGAACAAGATCAGACTTAAATTGTAACCTTGAAAGTATTTGTACCCCAAAGTACAAGGTCCCCTTAGCATATTACTCACCCCCCATCAATCCCCCCACTTCTGATGGGCCATTGACAATAACTAGGGGTTTGGGGGGGGGGGATTGGACAGGTAACCCTCTCCACTTCATTGATAGCCAAATGGCTCAACAATGTGTACTAGTTTGGCCAGACCCTCTTTACTTAACACTATTGGCAGCCCACAGGAAAGATAAAAGAAGCTTCCTAATCCCCCCCAAAACCCCCAAAAAATAAGGGAAGCACATTTTGACATTCTGCAATTACCTATCAAGCTAAAAATAGGAGGAAAATACAAAAAAAAAAAAATGGAAAGTATTGAGCCAGCCCCTTGCACTACATGCTTTGCTGAATTCATCCCTAAATATGACCACTATAAAGAGGTAGGTATATAGTGTGTATTGAGCTTGGCAAAGCCATCAGATAGAGGATTGGTAGCATCTGACAGAGCATTTGGGGGAGGGGGGTTCCTAATGAGTTTGGCACCCCAAAAAAAAAAAAAATCAAAGGGACTCTGCATGAAGTCAAACACACAGCAAACATTTGTGCATATTTTAGGGGGTGTTTGGGGGAAAACAATAGTATGCAGCAGACAAAATACATTGCTTAAGTGACTAGGCCATAGGTGTCTATTGGGCCAGAAGAGCATGCTGGGGAGGTAAGTGAAGGGAAAAATGCATGAAGGACAAAAGGCACAGCATATTAGAGCATATTGCAATCATGATAATTAGGGAAGGAGGTCAAAAATACAAGACATTAGCAAACAGAGCATACATAGAAGGGAATAGTAAAGATGAAATGTTACCTTAATATAGTCCTCCTGCAGGACCTGGATTATGGCAGAACAGGTCTCTGGAATAATGATTCCCAGAGCCTGGGGAGAGATACCTGTGGAGAACTTCAGATCCTGAAGGCTTCTCCCTGTCGCCAAGTACCTCAACGTGGCAACAAGCCTCTGCTCCGGAGTGATGGCTTGTCTCATGCAGGTATCCTGCCGGCTGATAAAAGGGGTCAGCAAAGCCAAAAGACGGTGAAAAACGGGGTCCGTCATCCGGAGAAAGTTCCTGAAATCATCAGGATTATTCTCCCAGATCTCACAAAGGAAAGGCATTTGCGAGAATTGGTCACGCTGAAGCAACCAATTCTTGGTCCACATACTCCTCCTCGCTCTGTTCATGGACGGGTCTTGGGTCAAAGGTAAAAGCCCGACACCAAGTCCCTGTACAGCACGAACTCGGCGACGAGTACGTACAGGAAACATTGCTCACAAACGGTCGGCTGGTCAGAATGGACAAACAGAAAGCACAGAAAGCACAGCAAGGCCTGAAAGAACGAAATGAATACCAGAAACAAGCAGACAATAAGCAGTGAAAATCAAAGCGTCCTATATCAATATATACACCGCAATGACCAACAAATGCAAACTGACTACACGCACTAATAAACAGATACACACGACAAGCACAAACTGAAGAGCAGTAACGATCTGAGTCAGAAAACTGAGAAGCGCGAATCGTAAGTCCCCAAACTTCTACTAACACGCGATAAACACGGAATCAGCAGAAGGAGCCCAACGGGTGCCGGACGTGGTGCTGAACTTCCCTTTTCTAGTCTCGTGGAAAACGGCTTACGTCACGGCGTTCTTGAAGACCGGAAATTCCGACAACGTTGTCCGACCGTGTGTACGCAACACCAGCATCGGACAAATTCCGACGGAAATGATCCGACGGAACTAGTCATCGGAAAATCCGAGCGTGTGTACGGGGCGTAACACTCTCACAAAAATTTCACGAAGCACTTTTAGACACTCAGAAACAGAACAGTTGGGTTAATCTCGCTTTAGATTCCGAAAGCCATCAGAAGCCAGGGCCCGTAGACACTCGACTACCCTCTGTCTCTTTACTGCATTAGTCACTTACCACTCCTCGACTGCTTGGATGGCTTGATCAATCCAAGTATCAAAATCATCTTGTCTTGTAGGTGTGGGGACTTTCCCAGAGAAGAACCGTAGTTTGCGATACCCATAATTGGTTGGCACTGCTGAATTCTTAGCCCTGTCACTGGCTTCCGAAACTCGGCCACTAGGAGGTAAGAGGAGTCTTCAGAGGCTCTGGCTGGTTTTGAGGTAGGGACCCTTAAGCCCCATACACACGGTCGGACAATCCGCGGACCAGGTCGGTCGGATCCTGTCCGTCATACTTTGTCTGATGTTGGTTTTGCGTACACACGGTCGGACAAAGTTGTCGGAAAATCCGATCATTCTGAACGTGGTGACGTTTGTTGCCTACGACGGGACTACGTAGAGGCTAGTAGCCAATAGCTTTGGTCTTGTAATGTGATGTGAGCATGCGTAGCACTTTGTCTGGTCGGACAACCGTACACACGATCGGATTTGGTGTGATCGGACCGTGTTGTCGGCAAATCTTTCCAGCAGGAGATAAGACTTTGTCCGTCGGACAATCCGACGTACACTGTCCGATGGTGCATACACACGGTCTGATTTTTCAACAACATTGTCCGATCGGACAGAATCCATGAAAAAGTCCGACCGTGTGTATGGGGCTTTAGAGTTTGGCATCCTGAGCTCTCTGGGATAGAGCTTGATTCGCCCGGATGAAATAGTGTAGCATTAATATCTACAGTCAGTTGGAAGATATCTTTCTGCAGAATGTCAGGGACTCCCTTCTTCCACTCGGTCAGAACATAGGTGCAATTTGAGCTAAGCTCTGCTTTCACATCCAGTATAGATATTCTTTGGCCTGAGGCAGTCCATGCTTGACGGACTCGGTCTTCTGTACAGTCACTGCCAGGGACACTAATCACTACACACAGCTCCACTTGCCCGTTTTCTTCCCCGCACCACTGAATCACGGCTGCAGGGTCCATCTTGGCACTTGTAGGGGTGCTGTCTTGAGGAGTTGACTGCAGAGTAGCGGTAATATCATAGACGAGCCCCCATGTGTAGCGATACCCATGAAGGAGCTACTTAAGTTTGTTCAGTCCGTTACTCTGCCTCCCAACCCCAGGAATGGCCTCAGCCCCTCTGGCACACCTGGCATGTGATTAATAGAATACCACAGTAATGACACACTGATACAGTTCAAGTATTAATATTTTCTTCAATTTACTTTAGTAGCCAGGATTTGGTTGAAGTGATTTTTTTGCTCAAACAAATTTATAAGACATGCAAATAGACAGCATCAATACAGTCAGTGACAGATAATCCGTAAATACCTTCTTCAACAACTGTTGAATATTTGTAGATATTACCAATACTAAAGGGGAATCCCAGGTCAAACTATTAACCATTAACTGTAATGAGATATCTGACTTAAAGGCAATGGTATACGGGCCCTTATAGCAGCAATGACATTAATCTCCCAGTGGCAGATCAGATCACCGGCTTGTTGGAGCTCATTAACTTTAATCCAGTAAGGTGTAGTAGCAATCAATAGGTATTCTTATAATGAGGAAGATTAAAGGTGTCTATGCACAGTGTTCAAAGTAGATTCAGTATAGAATTCCTAAGGTGTAGATGTCTGTGCAAAGTGTCTCTGTGAAATCATGAGGAAAGATTTGTAAAGGCTGGGCGATTGCCCTCTCACCAATGACCAGGCCAATTCGATGCCTTTCGGACAGTAGCTCATGTAGCGACACTTGTGCAGCGACACTTTTGCAGCGGATCTGCCGGCCGTATCGATCTCCCGATGTGAAGCTTGACACACACCGACTAGCATGTGACCGGAGTGGTGCTGGATGGATGTCAGACGAACAGCAAATAGAGCCAGGCCCCTCTCATCCAGGTTGGTATGTGATATTCTGCGTGGTAGGCCTTGATCCCCCTCTCACATCGGCGGGATGGCATCCACCTGAGGGGATCCAGGAAGTGAAGAGAGCTAGGCTTAGTTCACCCTGTACTTTTATAGTCTCTCCCACAATTCTCCCGCTCTCTGCAGTGCAGCCTGTGATCCGCAGTCCTGTCACCTCAAAAGTCAGTCAGGCTGCCTTGCGCTCAGACTTCCTATTTCAGACTACCTTTCAGCTACTGCTTGTTAAAGCCCTATTGATTGGTCCCTGTAAATGCTCCTACAATTGGCTTCCTTCCTCCTGCCAATAGGAACATAGGGGAGGATCAGAATAGCCTCTGTGTGTGTGAGAGGAGAGGAAGGGGGGTAAAAAGCCCATGGAGCTGCTAGCAGGTAGCTCTCTCCTTCTTTCTGGATGCAATCAGCTTGGATAGGTACCTTCTACATTAGGATAATAATCCATAATCAAAAAAGTGCTGGTGCTTCGGTGATCCCGACCACCTCTCAATCAATGTGCTCACCTCTATGTTTGATCTCCCTTACTAGGTCAAATTTTGCCTTCCCCTATATGCACGATGGGCTCCTCCGACCTCCTACTTGTTTGTTCCAATGTACAATATTTGTGTACCTATCCAGTCATTGGTGGTCCCTTGGTTTTATCTAGCAACTCTGTTCATATTCATTGATATCATCTGCCATTCTCCATTATATCTGTCTTGCCATATAACATTAGCAATTTGTATGTTGATCACTGTACCCAGTGCCAGTACTCAGTGTAAATGTTGTGTGAAGTGTCAATATAATTATTTTGGTTACTTCTGTATAAATATGAACTATTAAACAACGTATGAACCCACCCACTGTTGTGTTGCAAATCATGAGCTTCATGTAATGTCCCAACCTCTCCCTTTAAGCCCGCTAGCTTTTGCGGACGTGCTTTCTCATAACTCAATTGACAGGGATGGAAATGTACAACCTTACATTTCGCTCAAAGTCCCAAATTCCCCTCCCCCTTCCCCCCCCCCCATTTTTTACCCTTTTTTTACATTTGTTTGTTCCAATGTATATCCAGATACCCTTTAGTGGGGTGTGTGGCCTTTGAAACCGCAGTTTTTCCTCCAAATAAGGATTCATGCAAAAATGGTGTAGTAATTTCAAAATAGGTATTTATTTAAAAAGAGTAACTTACATTTAGCAATAAAGATAGATAGACAAGGCAGCACTTCTACTTCCTCTTTGCCCTATCCCAAACAATAAAGTGCTAAAAATGTCTGTGCAAATGTTACCACCATAAATAAAATACATATATCTTCTTCCAATCATAAACAATATACAAATTTCAAATTTCTTAATAAAGTCCAAATATAATGTGAAATAAAAAGTGCTCAAAATCACATTTCATATGATAAATAGTCCAAATCCCAAAGTGCATATATAGTGGCGTAAAAATCACTTATCAAAATAATTGTGTCCGTATAAAGTATCGACCATTAGTTTTGGATGTGCTCACTTAAATAAACCCCTAAAGTGTTACTAAACCCACAACAGTAAAATCAGTCTGTATATGCAGTAAAGCATGCTTGTTATACTCACTGTGGAACGGGTTAATCCTATGCATTGTGTAAAAAGACTGCTTGATCATGTATGCACAGATCTGCCTGTTCTTCCAGTGACTCCAGAACAGGTCCAGAAAAGACAGAGATACTGCACATGCTCAGTTTAGAGTGTATTGCTAGAGAGTTTTTTTTTTTTTTCTTGGGAGAGTGCATGTGATCAGCACAGGGCCAATCAGCACTGTCAAGACAGAGGGTCAGGGGTCTGGGATCCTGATAGGACAGCTCAGTGCAGTATTAAAACTCCTCCTACAAGCTTTAACAAGGAACTGCTAAAAGTCACAAGACTGCTATATATTGCTGATGAGAAAAGATATTTATCAGTTTATATTTAGCAGTTTATACAGTATTTACTAAAACGATTGAATTTCCATGTTCTGTGTACTGTGGGAGACCAGATATAGTGAATGCCTGGGTTTTGTAAAAATTTAACTCATTCAACATTATTGTGAAATTTCAACTATGCTCTACCCGAAACTGAAAGTTTAGTTGTTCTCCACCTTCAGTCAATCTTTGTGCATTATCCACAATTCCAAAACTCAGGCCTCCTGCCACCACCTCCTGAGATGTTTATTGGAGGAAACGCATCAAGGTGTCTCACAGTGGTGAGTCACATCTGGATACAGTGTTGGTACCTGGGTGGAGCGCACGCTGGCTCCTGAGACAGCAGAGTGGAGTGGCGGCGTCACGCTTATATATTTATGTTTTTAAGTTAGTGCCAGTGAGGGCACCATAAAATGTGAGTGTATTTCCTTGTTTTAATAAATAAAAAGTTTGTTTGTGGTTTTATGCAATGAGCCCCCACTCTTTTTGTTTTCATGCATGAATGGATTATTGCAGAGCCATGGAGTGACAGAGAGGAATTAATCCATTTTTACCATTAAGCCCTGTTTGACCTTTATATAAGAAAGAGTTTATCTGCAAGTTTATCTGTCCAAAGTGGTCACTTTTTGAACACAGTGATTCGCTGTTTTTGTAATTGTGGACAATGCACAAAGATTAAATGAAAGTGGAGCACAACTGAAAATTCACATTATTGTTGTTTTTTCTAATATTTGATGAGTTAAGGATTGTATTTAAGTGGAGCACATCCGAAACTAATGGTGGAAACTTTACATGGACATATTTATTTTAACAAGTGATTTTTATGCTACTATATACAAGCACATGGCTATCCAGAGACAGGTTGAGGAGTGCCACCTAACGTGGAGTACACGTGACCGTCAGGATAAACCCATTGTGGGCAGCTGAACGTAGTCAGTGTGAGAGGTAGGGTCACAGTGCAATGGAGCAACTAGTGAACATCACGTTCTGCTACAAAATTGAAAAAAACGGTAACGGAGACGCAAGAAATGTTGGTGCAAGTGTACGAGATGGAACCAGTGAGCAGAAAATGTGTTTACAACTGATTCAAACGCTTTCGTGAGAGCTAGGAAATGATTGAGGATTAGCCTTGTTTGTGTCGGCTGTCGACAAGCAGAGCCCCAAACATTATCGAGCGTGTGTCACAAATGCTGGCACGAGATCGGCAACTGACTCTACGATTGATGGTGGAGAAATTGGGCATTAGTAAGGACACGGTGCACCATCATTTGCAAAGATTTGGGTAAGTGGAAGATCTGTTCCCAGTTTGTGCCAGAAAAGCAGAACAGATGGAAACCTCTGGAGATATCATTAACATGTGTGACCAGGATCCATCCTTTCTACGAACCATCGTCACAAGGGTTAAGACTTGTGCGCCAATTTTTGGTTCAGCGTGGCGTACCTGTTCTCGATCATTTTCCGTACTCCCCTGATCTTGCGCCTGTGGACTACTTTCTGTTTCCCCGCCTGAAGAGCGTCATGAAGGTGCACGTTTTGCAGACGTGTCGGCAATCCAAGAATGTGTGACAACGGTTCTGCTATCAATTCCTAAAGAGGCCTTTGCTTACAATTTCCAGAAGCTTTATGAACGTTGCACAAAAGGTGTGTTGTGAGGGAAGGCAATTACATACCCCTCAATTGTCCCAGATTCGCCGGGATTGTCCTGGGACTTAATGCAAGTCCCGGAAAATTAAGGTTTTGTCCCAGAGAGGAGCCGCTGCAGTGGCTTGCCCTTCGGCTTGTGTCTGGAGACCACACACCGCAAGCATTGCTGTGTAAATGTGACAGGCAGCCGGCGGTGAGCGATGTCGGCTGCCTCACACACAAACACACACACAATGCAGATGAGCCCGCCTCCTCCTCCTCGCTGTGCTGATTTTTCCTTCAAACAGGAGGGGGGGCGGAGTATGGTCATGGCCGAGGGGCAGGGTGATGACTGCACCCTGGCCGCTCTGATGCTCGAAAGAGGGCGCAAACATGCCCCAGGCACCTGTGCAGTTCTGGATGGGACCGGACAGCTCTCTTGTCTTCCCCCTCACCTCATTGGAGAGCTCCATTCACTTATCGCTGGAGACTGGACTCAAGGGTAGAGAGTCAGCCTGAAGGTACCTGGATGGGGGTGTAAGAAGATAGACTGGGGGTGGGATTATTGAAAGGAGAAGGAATGGGGGGGTTATTGCAAGGAGGAGGAATGGGGAGAATTATTGCAAGAAGGAGAAATGGGGTGGATTATTGCAAGGAAGAGTAATGGGGGAGTTATTGCAAGGAGGAGGAGTGGGGGGTTATTGCAAGGAGGAGGAATATGGGGTTATAGCAAGGAGGAGGAATAGGGTGGATTATTGCAAGGAGGAGGAATGGGGGGATTATTGCAAGAAGAAGGAATGGGGGGGGGATTATTGCAAGGAGGAGGAATGGGGAGGATTATTGCAAGGAGGCGGAATGGGGGGGATTTGGTTAAGAGGAGAAATGGGGGGATTTGACCCCCTGTACCCTGCCCTACTGACCTTCTGTCCTCTGTCAGACTGACCCCTGTACACTGCCCTACTGACCCGCTGCCTTCCATCCTGCTGACTTCTTTACACTGCCCTACTGACCCCCTGTCCTCTGTCCTGCTGATCCCTGTCTTCTGCCCTTTTAACCCCTCTTCTCTGCTCCGCTGACCCCCATACACTGCCCTGCAGACTCTTCTCTTCTGCCATGCTGATCCCTGCTCTTCACCCAGCTGACCCCTGTCTTCTGCCCTGATGACCTCTGCTCTCCACCCAGCTGACCCCTGTCTTCTGCCCCGATGACCCCTGCTCTCCACCCAGGTGACCCATGTCTGAGTTTTGCTTAACCACACTCCTTAAGCCCCTCCCACTGTTAAGAGTTTGGCCATATTCACATTTTGCCCCAGCGCGCTGTGAGCACTGCAAATTACTTCCTCCCTTGAGTGTCCCTCATTCTAAAGTTCAAAAGTTGAGAGGTATGCAATTATTTGTTGGTGACCTTGCTGATTCATGAGTTTATCCCAGTCTAATGGTACAGAAATCTATTTTAGGTTACCTTGGCCTAGTGATTATGCTGTATAGCGGACCGTGTCTAAACCTACATTCTGTGTGTTCATTTATGCCAAACCACCACTTATTCCAACATTGAGCGCTACAAACAATATCTGTTTTTGAACATGCAATATCCTCTTCCATGCTTGGAGAATTCAACCATAATTATTGAAAACAAATTATTTGAATTATTCACACATATAAAACGTGAAAAGTAGTAAAGTAGTAATACAAAGTAGTATATAAATTAATAGATACATTGACATTTTTGCACAGGGTGTACTACAGACCCCAAAGACTATCCGTCATCTATCTCAATGTAGAATATGTCTACCCCAAATGCAGGCAGTCAGTGAGGAATTTTATCCACATGGTATGGGCATGTCCACTCATACAGACTTATTGGCAGGCAGTGGTTGCTGACATTAATGTGATTGGTGGAGTTACACTTGAAGTGTATCCATTAGTCCTACTTTTGGGAATTACCGATAACCTACCCATCAATAGGCACACCAAACTCTTTATCTTCTATGCTGTGTATTATGCCAGGAAAGTTATTCTGTCCAAATGGAAAATGCCTGATCCTCCTTTGATTTCAGCGTGGGAGTCTTTGATAAATGCAACTTTGACTCTGTACAGGCTGACCTATATGGGGCACAACTGCCCCAAGAAGTTTGACAAAATATGGTCTTCTTGGATACAGGCTAGACATCTAACAATATAATATAGTTGGTAGTTTTCTCTTTTATTGTCCTTTGTCTCCTAGGTGGTTTATATCCCTTCACCCCCTTCCATTATTTGATATGCATATACCCATGGTATTTACTCAATTCTGTCTACTCCAGCTCTATTTCCCATTCCCCTTCAACCCCCCCCCCCCTTCTGGTTTACTTTCTCTGGACCCAGCCCTGGGAAGATTTAATGCTGCCCTTCTTCCTATCCCCTCCTTGTTTTCCTTTCCTTTCTCCTGGTACACTGAATAAAGGGGGCTAAGAAGCAGAGGGTGATTCCTTATTTATTTAAATTATTAATGTGTTATCACAGCATTAAAGAAGAGATATAATGGAAACAACTTTTACCTGAATGTATAGGATGCACCATTGTTTTCCTTTTCTACCTATTGCTTATACTTTTGATTGTGTATTAGTATCTTCCTGTGGGAAGCACCCCTGTTAAGATTCACACGTGTACTATGCTATACCTTTCAATAAACATTCCTTCTGTTAAAAAAAAAATAGATACAAAAAATTTGATACATTGACAAGTCCTTTAATATAAAATAAAAAAAAGTATCACATTTGAAAATGTATTATCCATCACAGTATTCAGTGATGCAGATCTACAGTACGTCATACATAATGCATGACCCCCATCAGCCTGCTAAAAGAAACAATCCAGCCAAACACAAACACAATCCGGTCCTGATGCCTACTTGCCACAAATTACATCTCTTGGTCTCCGCAGCTAAACGTAAACAAAGGGTGGAGTCTCTCAGGTGATGTCATTGACCAAATATGGGCATATGATATAAAATTTTAAAGGGCAAGAAATGGACATAGTGGGTATACTCAATACTGCTGGTAACAACACAAGTCCCCTATGTGCAACTTATCTTGGGGGTCCTTCTAGTCTAATTTGACATCAGGCTCAGAGAAAAGTTGTAGTAGTGGTTCTTTTGTATCGTTTGGAAACCAAAGCAGGTATTCTTTTTAGTAATCATGCTTCTGCCAAGAACTTTGCCTTTCACTCTGTCCTCAGTGTGAATACGATCATTTGACTGGGCTACAAACAGAATGAAAAGCAATTGTATCTCTGCCACAAAAACCAAATGCAGCTTTCTTTTTATAAACCTGCACTATAAAAGTGCCTGGAATCTAAATGAATTGTATCATAACGCTATTCTCCCCTGTTATTACTAAGTCACACTCATTTTACCTAATTTTCCACCGTAAGGTGATTCTAACTGCTATTGTTGGAAGTAAAACGCCAAATCAAACTCACAATAGAAATAATGTTAGAGACCTAATCATCTTAAACCCATAAAGAACTGGCATTAATAGAAAAGGATGATGGCATAACTAATAAAGCATTTCAGTGTACATATTGCATTTCTGTCAGGCTTATACCCCTGATGCAAGTGGTCAGACACTATAGCTAGCTTCTGTGTTCTTCACCTATAGCAGCCCCCTTTCTCATAAGGCAAGCAAGCCTACCAGTACTCGGTTGCCCCCAGGTCTTATACACAATGCTATAGCGCCTGGCCACCATGCTGGGGCAGGTGCAAATTGAGCAAAGCAAAGAGGTACTTGCGGTTGTGAATCCATGCAAATACAGCGCTGCCCCTATGCACCTATTTTTATATATGATATCAAAAATCTGTATAAGTGTAAATATAAATCATATATACAGTAATTATTATTAACCTTTTGCTATAGTACATAATACATGATAAATAAGCAATATGAAAAAACCCAACCAAAGTGCTATAAGTGAAATTAATAGATAGTTCTAAAGTGGCGATTACAATTCATATAGTTCATATATATCAAAAGTGCTCAGAAATAATAATAAAGTGCTCTGTGCATAATCCAAATGAAAGTGTCCATATATAATGGTGAATGAGGTTCCACAGTAGGGTGCTCCTCTCCTGTGTTCCCCTAATTACCAACAGTAGATGACTCACTAAGTCAATCAGGCACTGATAGTGTGTGATATATGGCCTTTCCTTCACTCCTCCTCCCCTCTTTCCATACAATCTCCAGACGACAGTGGATGGCTTACTAAGTCAAACAAGTGTATGGATACTTGCGGTTGGCAGACAGGCGAAGTGGTTCAATGACAGTCAAATCCGCAGTAAAAAGTAAGCAGAGCTCAGAGAATAGTCCATAACGGATCTGAGGTCTTCAACAAGGGAATTCAAACAGCAGAGCAGGACAGACGAACAGAGAGCTTGGAGCACTTGTTACAAACGCAATACAAGCATGGGACTGCAGGCTTGGCTGGCTTAAATCAGGTTTGGTCTCCACCCAGAGACTGGGTACATCAATCACCTTGCAGGTGGACAGACAGAGTATGGATCACAGCCAAAACCAGGATGCTGAATTAAGACCAGCAGCTGTGATGCAGCAGGAGCCCCAGACACTCCTGTCAAAGTCCTTATTGAAACAAGCACTTCCATAAATACTCAAGATAACACAAGCAGTTTTGAGGCCCAGCAGCACAATTTAACATACATTGGTTCTTAAAACTTGTAGCTGCCGAGTCTAATGAAGAGAAGGACCTTGTAAGTTTTGCTAGTAATAACAGCCTACAATATTTCTCATTTAACAAAGTGAATATACATATACAGTATTGGAGGAACAACTAACATCCAACGATTAGTCATTATGCATGTCTGATAAAGTGGGGATCACAAGGTTGTTGAACTGTAAGCAGTCAGATCCAGGGTGTATAGCTAACCTAAAGCAGCCATTCTTAACCCTTTTAAAACAGTGGAACCCTTGAAATAACTTTCCAGTCTCAAGGAACCCCTGCGAAAAATTACTATATCTACAACTCAAGATACATTAGTGTGATGGTCAGCGTGGAAGTTGCTCCTTACAATTGTGAACATTGGGAATAATTACTCACTTACAGATAGCTAAAAAGATCAATGGTGTCAGTGGGAACTTATCTGAGAGGCAGATATTGCTCATTGCTCAAGGAACCCTTAACAACCTCTAGAGGAACCCTAGGTTTCGATGGAACGCTGGTTGAGAAACCCTGACCTAGAGACTTAGCAAGATTTTATTTACATATATCACTTCAAGATTGTACTGTATTCCAATCGAAAACCCTACTGGTGAGCCTACATGGCTGCTGGCCTTTTTTAAAAAAAAAATTGTCTATGCCTTTAGTCTGTATAATATTTTTTGCATTTTAATGATGATTAATGATACATATTAATCCATATGAACCCTTCTCTTAACCTATCTCTTGTTTTAATGATTTTTTTTTTTTTTGTGGATGCTGCTTTAAACAAATTAGTTATGTGTAATGATGTGTATCCCATCACCGAAGACAGCTGCTTCTGGTAACAATCTTCTTCTGTGCTTACTGAGAACAGCCAAATACTGTCCTGTGTAGCTACTATTGAGTATCAATGTTATGGCCCTTCTGTCCTCTGTACCATTTATAGAATTATTACCATTATTGTCCTACAGTACAATGTATTGTGTTCTGTGAAAGGAGGCGAAGCATACAAATGACAGAATATCCTTTGTCCATTCACAGAATGGGGTGCAAAAATGTAGGAATCTTGAGAATGTCAGAGAGGGCAGTAGGGGGCCGGTGAGCGCCATTACTTTTCTCAGTAGCAGCAGCTGCTGCTAACCTTTACAACGGAAGCACAACAGGGAAGATTTGTTTACCAGAAGCAGCTGCCTGCAGGTAATGGGATACATATCATTATATATAACTATTGTATTTGGTGCAGTATCTCAAAAAATACATGAATAAACTGCAGTTTTAAAGTAAGGACACAAACACTTCATCGCATGCATAATTTTAGAGATTGTCTAAAAAATATTTACGCTTTTCAATCATTTTTTTTTTTTTTATTTCAGTTATTTCAGAAGATTTGGTTATTCACTAACTAAACAGTTACTAAAATATTGTTAGGATTCCTCCTAGCACAATGTACATGTTTTCCTTTGACCTGTCAACTCACTGAGTGCAAAATGAGAAATAAATCAAAAAAGAAAGGCCAGGAAGTAAACAGACAAGACAGGGGAAATGTGAAAATAGTCCTGCCAAAAATGTTTTAATGAGCTGCAAGGAATTTTACTTGTTAGCCTTTATTGTTACAGAAACATATATATTGTCTTGTATCTGCAATTTTATAAGGGCATCTGAGGATTTTATTGTGATAAAGATTCAACATTTTACATAAAAATAAATGATTGGCAATTAATAATCCTCAGTAAATTTAAAAGTGCTGACATTTTATTATCTTAAAAAAATAATGGTTGATATTCACTGATTTTATTTTCCCTTCACCATTCTCAGTTTTGCAGTTCAAAAGCTTTTAATATCGTCATACATTCTGCTCATACTTCAGGCTGAACTTCAGTCAGCCAAATAAAATGCACTTTGGTTACCCCCTTCGTTGTAAGTCTCAAATGCCTTTTTAGCCTATAGGTACATAAAAGGAACACTTGCCTTTCTACTTACTCTGCTCCTCAAAATGTAGGTGGGCCCATGTGCAAAACAGGATGACTGGTTGATCCTGAATTGTTTGTGATGATTTTGTCAAGAGAGTGGGCACAAAACTAGTGAATAGTAGCAGCTTCATAGGACAAGTTGTCTGGTGAAGAGGAAACCTACAGGAGCAAGAACTAAGGCAAGTATTTCTGTTTATTACATTCCCCCTTGAAATGAACGAGCACTGGAGCCTTACTCTACAAAAAGAAAAACTGCAAAAAGGGGATTAAAACACAAAACTCAATGCAAATAGAAAAACACATTTTAAATACATGTAAAGATGTACTGGGCAGCTTTATAATAGATGTGGTTTATTGTTTATAAGGCCTATTTCACACTAGCAGACCGATCGGGTCCACCTGGCAGTTTTTCAGACAGACCCAATTGGATCCTCCAGTTTTTTCTATGGAGCGGTGGGTGTAAACGGGCATGTGTCCATTTACACCCGCTGACATCCAATCTGTTTACATTTGTCTGCCCACAGAGCAGAGCGGGCTCTGCATAAGTGGAGTGGACACAGACCAGCCATCCACCTTACATAGACTTGTGTCTTTTTTGGACCAGACTAACTATCTAGTTCAACCAATAAAAAGGAAGAAAAAAATATACAATCCTTTATACACAATCCTACCCAAAGTTGATCCATAGGAAGGCAAAAAGAACCCAGCAAAGCATCATCTAATTATCTCCAGCAGGGGAATAAAAATGCCTTCCTGATCCCCCAAGAAGATATTCCCTGGATCAACTTTACCTACAGTATAAATGTTAGTATCCAGTTATAATATGCATATTTAGGATATAATCCAGACCTTTTTTTAAAGCAATCTACTGAGCTAGCCAGTACCAGCTCTTGAGGGGGTCTATTTCACATTTTCACAGCTCTTTCTGAGAGAAGAAACCTTTCCGTATTTGGAAATTAAATCTCTTTTTCTCTAGATGTAAACAGTGGGCCTTGTCCTTTGTGATGACCTTAAAATGAATAGCTCAACACCAAGTTCACTATATGGACCACTGCATTATACATGTTGATCATATCCCCCTTAATCTCTTCTTCTCAAGAGGGAATAAATTCAGTTCCTCTAATCTTTCCTCATAGCTAAGCTCTCCATGCCTCTTATCAGTTTGGTTCCCCATCTCTGCACTTTCTCCAGTTCTCCAATATCCTTTTTGTGAACTGGTGCCCAAAACTAAACTGCATATTCTAGACGAGGTCTTTCTAATGATATGTACAGGGGCAAAATTATGTCTTCTATACGTCTATTAATACAAGAAAGGACTTTGCTTGCTTTGGAAACTGCAGTTTGGCATTGCATGTCATTATTAAGCTTATTATCAACCAGAACACCTAGATCCTTCTCCACCATTGATTCCCACAGTTGTACTCCTCCTACTATGTATGATGCATGCATATTATTAGCCCCCAAGTGCATAACTTTACATTTATCAACATTAAACCTCATCTGCCACATAGCTGCCCAATTTAGCAGTGCATCGAGGAGCTTGCTCAGCGGGGATCAGCAGACAGATTCCTCCCTGAGCAGGTGGACTTCAACTGAGTCTGTCCCATGTGGAAGGGGCCTAATTGTAAATAAATGCACTTGTGGCCTAAAACATATACTCACTCTATAATGTAGGGGAGTAAAGCTGGGTGAATTATTGATGGAGAAAGATTTGGGTGTCTTGATAGAGCATAGACTCAATAATGGCAAGGAATGCTAAGAGTTGCTAAAGTTTATATAACAGGCATAGGGGTTATATTTCTAAAGACAAATAAGCTGTTCTGACACTCAGCCCAATGCCTAAATTACAAACTTTAACTGGTGAGTGTTTTTTTCTGCCTTTAGCAGCCCCCTTTCCCTTCAAGGCTAACTTCACCTTTTTTTGACTAAATTCCTGCTCCCCTATACACCAAAATACCATTATTGTACCTCTATTTGCAGAAAACAAAAAGCTTTCTATAATATCCTAGCCCAGCCCTTACCTCAGCATCTGGATTGTTGTATGTAAAACTTCTCCATTACTTTTTGGACAGCCTTTAGGTTGGGGAAACCATTAAGACAAAAGAAGTAGCTGACCTCATTATCACACACCCTAAACCCCCCTTCCCAAAATATGGCTTCCACACACCTCTGTGCACACTTACAATTAATGTTAAGGAACAACATTCTCACTGAATACACAGCCTTAGATTTACCACCAGCTTGTAGTGCAAGGTCCTGCCTGATTCGATAGAGAGTGATTGGATAGATAGGTGTGTCCTCCCATTATATAGTTTTGGTAGATCTAAAGGAGATTGTACAGAGATTGTACAATCAGATTGTATAGTGTATGGTCACCTTTATACATCTAAGATTAAACTAGTTGTGCTTTTGGTTCCATTATTTGTTAAAGGCACCCCAAACGCAGAAAAACGTATAGTAAAAGACGTGTGTGGCACCCTCTACCTAGGTAGGTGCTAGAGGTAGATTTTTGGTGAGTACAGTTAAATTTAGGCTGCCTGTTTGTTTTGATCTGTGTGGGCTGGGAGTGGCTCAGAGTAGGCTGGTGACTCACAGATAGCATCACTTCTCGGTTACCTCCCTCTGGCTTCTAGAAGATTCTAGAAGAGAGGAGGGAAGAGAGGAGGGGAAGAGAGGTGGAGCTGTCTGAGGTGTCTCAGGGAGCCCTGATCAATCCCCATTTATTATTGGCAGGGAGCAGGCCTCCTTGATATAGCCAGAGTCAGACCAGCTGGGGAGGAGTTGTCAGGTGGAAGAACTGAGGATGGAGTGCTAGGCTGTCAGGGTCTTTGAGGGTGCCCCCCAGTTTGGGGGGTGACCTGGGATTTGGGTGCAGGAAGGATCCCTTCAAGAACGCATGAAGGATCTGGACAGGAGGCACAGAGAAGAGTCAGAGAGGACAGCAGAGCTATTACTGTTGGGAAAGTCTTCAGGAGGAAACCACCGGTGTGTGTGTGTGGCCAGGAGGGCCGGTAAATGAAAGGCACAGTCGGAAGGACTGGGGAGGCATGCCTGAGAGGACTGGGAGTGTGCAGTCTGGGATGGGTGCAGAGAGAGCAGTAAGGACTGTGATGTCACAGTCACAGGCAGTGGGCAGCTGTAGCCAAGGGGGCTGGCAGGGCCTGAAGAGGGCTTACTGGGAGCAGTAGTCCACCATAGGACAGCTAGCACTAAAGACTTCCTATTACTATTTTTTGCTTCATTAATGGGGTCTGTGGTCCCTGCCTGCAAATGGAAATTTATAGGGCCTGACTGAGTCAGAGTTGGGCCTAACCATGTGCTAGCTGTGTCTGGAGTTAAGTGTTGTGCACGAGAGAGTAACAGTCTGCAAGCAAGAGAAGTGCTGGAGGAGACTGGGAGTAGCCAAGTGTATATAGTTGTCCCAACTGATTGATATGCAATCAACCAATTGCTTGTTCTACTGGGCATACCATATATTCCCATCCCTATCCAAGTTCAAATCCCTCAATAAAAAAAAGCACAAAAACAAGCACATGGACTAGTCATTGTCTGCAATGTGATTGGGAAGTGAATTCTGGCTGGGCAGGGTGTCAGGTGGGCCACAATTTTCAGCAGCCCCTACAGGGGTACCGCTACATGTGCAAACGGCAACACTGCAAAATGTCCTGTGGGCTACTTTGACACATGTAGGGCAGCCCATTGAAATCAACGGACTGCCCTATGCGTGTTGCAGGAAAAATAAGCAAAAAAATGTGCACTCCCACTACGTTAGGTGTGAAGGGGGCCTAAAAGTCTAATTTGTGTGTATACCTGTACACAAAAACAATGAGTGAGGTTCTCATCCATCCATTCATATCTGTGTATTTCTGAATACATGACAAACTCATAGAAAATGCAAACTTTGCCATGTGTTTCAGAAGTGCGCTGCAAATGCGCATCGTGCTTGCATTGTCATTACATGTTAAAGGCACCCCAAGCGCAGGTAGCAGACGCACGTCTGCCATGGGGATGGTGGTGCTCAGGGCTGGTGCAAGGAATTTTGACACCCTAGGCGAAACCTCATTTTGCCCCCCCCCCGGCTGACTCCACCTCCCTTTCTTTGACCATGTAAATCCCACCCTTTTAATAAAGCGCCCATCAAATGTAGCCTCACCAGCGCCCATCAATGAATGTTTGCTTGCTGCGGGAGTCGGGACACAGACACAGTCCTCCACCACTGCTGCGCCATTGACACTATGTGTGAATGATGCGGCGGCTGCCTGCTGATGCTGAGACTTAGTTGTTTGCTGCAGAGAGAAGAGTAGGAAAACCAGTGGCCGGGCGCCCTAGGCAGCCGCCTAGTTTGCCTAGTGGTAGCACCGGCCCTGGTGGTGCTAGAAGAGGAGTGTGCTACCTTGGAACAGATTGTGTCAAATCTGGAGGGCCTGTTTGGGGAGAAGATACTGCTTCTGAAACTGAGGCAAGGTTTTTTGTGAGAAAACAGCAGGAGGATGAGAACCTCACTCACTATGCAGTGGCCATGCAGAACCTTTGGAGGTGCCTGTAAAAGAGGGATGTCTGTGGCTTTGCTGACATCGCTGTCAGGCAACTATGCTGGAGCAGCCAGTGATTAGCAGGACACAATGCTTGCCAGGGGATGAGACAGCAACAGGCAATGGCAGAGTCTGTATCCAAGGAAGGTGCAGGAAAAGATGCAATCAAAGCGTATATATTATCCGGCAGAGGCCAGGGCATGGTGTGTTCAGAGATGTTGTCCCTTATCCAGAGTGGTCAGGGCAGACTGCAGTTAGAGAGCAATCCATGTCCAAGTGAGAAGTCAGAGAAAGAGGCAGCTATCACAAAAGAAGTTTAAATCCAGGCAAGAGGTCAGTAACAGGGTCAAGGCAGTCTTGAAGGGATGTGACATTAAAAATTATTCGGTTATATCCGCCTCAGGTGCCTGGTAGCTGGTGGTGATCCAAGACTGATTCATTTTGATGAAGTCAGTCGATCAACCGAGGCGGTGGACAGGCGCACCCTATGATCAGTCACAAATCCTCCAGCAGCACTGAATGTGCGTTCGGAAAGAACGCTGGAGGCAGGACAGGCCAGTAGCTCAATTGCATACTGTGCAAGCTCTGGCCAGTGATCCATCCTCAGGACCCAGTAAGCCAGAGGATTTTCGGTGGGAAAGGTGTCCAAGTCTGACCTTGCCCCAAGGTATTCCTGCACCATGTATATCAGACGCTGGCGATGGTTGCTGGAACCGATCATACCTTGGGGCTGCGGACTAAAAAATTGTCTGAACGCATCGGTCAGACGTCCACCTTCCCCACCGCTCCTTCTGCCACTGACCGAAGCCTCAGCAACTCGTCGCCCAGGACCAGGAGTTTGTAGCCTCCCAGTTTCTGGGAACGCGTTGCACAGACCTTTCTGCAAGGCCTCCCTGAGATGTCTCATCCTCTGCTCCCTCTGCGACGGCAAGATAAGGTCCGCAACCTTACCCTTGTACCGCGGATCAAGGAGAGTGGCCAGCCAGTAATGGTCCCTCTCCTTGATCCGAAGAACACGAGGATCCTTCCGCAGGCTTTGCAGGATCAGGGAGGCCATGCAGCGTAGGTTAGCTGAGGCATTCGGTCCGGAGTCTTCTGGGTCACTGAGGATGACATGATCGCCAGCCACCTCCTCCCAGCCACGTACAAGTCCACTGGTTTGTTGGGACTGTACATCATCCCTAAAAGACTGCTGCTGCTGATGCTGAGTGCCAGGCTCCACCTCCATGCTCACACAATCCTCCTCCTCCTCCTCCTCCTCCTCATCCTCTTCCTGTGTGATGGGTGGGACAGAAGGAACACTGTCCGGATAAAGGGGGCCTTGAGAGGCAAGGAAGTCCTCCTCTTCCTGCCTCTGTTCTGCCTCAAGTGCCCTGTCCATTATCCCACGCAGCGTATGCTCCAACAGGTGGACAAGAGGGACAGTGTCACTGATGCATGCACTGTCACTGCTCACCATCCTCGTGGCCTCCTCAAATGGTGAGAGGACAGTGCATGCATCCCTGATCATGCTCCACTGACGTGGGGAAAAAAAAACCAAGCTCCCCTGACCCTGTCCTGGTGCCGTAGTCGCAAAGGTACTCATTGATGGCCCTCTGCTGCGTGTGCAGTCGCTGCAGCATGGCCAACGTTGAGTTCCACCTGGTGGGCATGTCACATATTAGGCGGTTCTTGGGCAGGTTCAGCTCCTTTTGCAGCTCAGTCAGCCGAGCACTGGCATTATAAGATCGGCGGAAATGCACACAGACTTTCCTGGCCTGCCTCAGGACATCCTGTAAGCCTGGGAACCTGCCCAAGAACCGCTGCACCACCAGGTTGAGGACGTGAGCCATGCAGGGCACATGGGTGAGCTGCCCCTGTCGCAGGGCGGAGAGGAGGTTGGTGCCATTGTCAGAAACGACCATTCCTGGCTTAAGCTGACGTGGCGTCAACCACCTCTCGGCCTGCCCCTGCAGAGCTGCCAGAACCTCTGGCCCAGTGTGGCTCCTGTCCCCCAAACACACCAGCGCAAGCACGGCATGGCATCTTTTTGCCTGCGTACTTGCGTAGCCCCTTGTACGCCTACGGAGCACCGCTGGTTCCAAGGACAGAGCACTGGAGGAAGAAGAAGAGGAGGGGGTGGAGGAGAGAGAGGTGTGTCACAACCAGTAGCAGTAGTAGCGTTTTGGAGGCGTGGTGGCGGAACAACCTCCAACACTACTGCACCTTGTCCTGCATCCCTCCCAGCTGCCAATAGAGTGACCCAATGGGCCGTGAAAGAAAGGTACCGTCCCTGTCCATGCCTGCTGGACCATGAGTCAGCGGTAATATGCACCTTACCGCTGACCGCCCTGTCCAGCGAGGCATGGACATTGCCCTCCACATGCCGGTAGAGAGACGGAATCGCCTTCCGTGAGAAAAAGTGGCGTTTGGGAACCTGCCACTGAGGAACCGCACATTGAACAAACTCACGGAAGGGGGCCGAGTCTACCAACTGAAAAGGCAGCAGTTGAAGTGCTAGCAATTTAGCCAGGCTAGCATTCAACCGCTGGGCATGTGGATGGCTGGGAGTGTACTTCTTTCTACGGTCCAGCAGCTGGGGCAGGGAAATTTGCCTGCTGCAATCGGACGTCGGTGTACTGCAAGTACTTGGTTGTGACACACCTAATTCTACACCTTCAGTCCTCTCAGAGCAGCTTTCAGAGAGGACTGAAGGTGTAGTGGGGATGGAGATCCCAGCTGAGGAGGAGCAAGGAGAGGTCCGCTTAGTTCTTTGGTGTGGGTCTTTTATGTGTGCCTGCCAACGAGCTGCATGGCAGGTCGCCATATGTCTGGTCATGCTTGTGGTGCCCAAGCGGCTGATGTTTTGGCCACGCGAGATACGCTTGAGACAAATATTGCAAATAGCAGTGGTGCGATCTGCTGCACTCGTCTCAAAAAAGGCCCACACCAAAGAACTTTTCTGATAACGTGCAGAGGCAGCGCCCTGCACAGGCGGAGCTCTGCGGTGTTGTACAGTTGCTGTGCTGGCCTCTACCTGGCCTCCAGGGGGCATCCTGCCTCGTTGGACATGTGACGCCGCATCCTCCTCCTCCTCGTCCTCCTCCTCATCCTCTCTCCCTTCAGGCACCCACGTGGAGTCAGTGACCTCATCATCCCCTCCCTCTTCACCACTAGAGCAAACCTGGCAGTAAGCTGCAGCTGGTGGAACAGTACTGCCAGATTCCTCAAGCTGGGTATCATCATCCGAGCCTTCGAATCGTTGGGCATCCTCCTGGAGCATGTACCCAACACTGTGCTCAAAGAGTTCGGGGGACTCCTCAGGAGGACATGGTGGGTCTAGGGAAGGGGTGGCTGATGATGCTCTGTCAGCTACTCTGAGTACCCTGAGCCTGGGTGAGAGAGGATGAGGAGGATGAGGAGGGCTTGGTCATCCATTCTACCAAGCCTTCAGCATGATGCGGCTCCACATGTCCAGCTGCCGAAAACAAAGACGCGCGTGTCCCATGGCCACGTGCTGATGACGATGCACGACCACGTCCACGTCCACGGCCACGTCCACTAGAAACAGAGCCTGCCTGCCCTGTGTTCTTGGCTCTGCACGCTCTGCCTCCCCTTGGCGGTCTTCCAGCCATTGTAGTCGGTAGTCCTGTGGGTGCTGCTGAGAAGAATATATAGGAGCTCTGTGTGATGCCACTAACACACTAGAAGTCCTGTGGGTGCTTCTGCAAAGAAAATATAGGAGCTCTGTGTGATGCCACTAACACACTAGAAGTCCTGTGGGTGCTTCTGCAAAGAAAATATAGGAGCTCTGTGTGATGCCACTAACACACTAGAAGTCCTATGGGTGCTTCTGCAAAGAAAATAGAGGAGCTCTGTGTGATGCCACTAACACACTAGAAGTCCTATGGGTGCTTCTGCAAAGAAAATAGAGGAGCTCTGTGTGATGCCACTAACACACTAGAAGTCCTATGGGTGCTTCTGCAAAGAAAATAGAGGAGCTCTGTGTGATGCCACTAACACACTAGAAGTCCTGTGGGTGCTGCTGAGAAGAAGAAAATATAGGAGCTCTGTGTGATGCCACTAACACACTAGAAGTCCTATGGGTGCTTCTGCAAAGAAAATAGAGGAGCTCTGTGTGATGCCACTAACACACTAGAAGTCCTATGGGTGCTTCTGCAAAGAAAATATAGGAGCTCTGTGTGATGCCACTAACACACTAGAAGTCCTATGGGTGCTGCTTCTGCAAAGAAAATAGAGGAGCTCTGTGTGATGCCACTAACACACTAGAAGTCCTGTGGGTGCTGCTGCAAAAGAAAATATAGGAGCTCTGTGTGATGCCACTAACACACTAGAAGTCCTATGGGTGCTTCTGCAAAGAAAATAGAGGAGCTCTGTGTGATGCCACTAACACACTAGAAGTCCTATGGGTGCTTCTGCAAAGAAAATAGAGGAGCTCTGTGTGATGCCACTAACACACTAGTGCACTGTGTGATGCCACTAACACACTAGAAGTCCCTGTGGGTGCTGCTGAGAGGAAAATATATAGGAGCTCTGCTGTGGGTGCTTCTGCAAAGAAAATACACACTAGAAGTCCCTTTGGTGCTTCTGCAAAGAAAATAGAGGCGCTCTGTGTGATGCCACTAACACACTAGAAGTCCTGTGGGTGCTTCTGCTGAGAAGAAAATATAGGAGCTCTGTGTGATGCCACTAACACACTAGAAGTCCTATGGGTGCTTCTGCAAAGAAAATAGAGGAGCTCTGTGTGATGCCACTAACACACTAGAAGTCCTGTGGGTGCTTCTGCAAAGAAAATAGAGGAGCTCTGTGTGATGCCACTAACACACTAGAAGTCCTATGGGTGCTTCTGCAAAGAAAATAGAGGAGCTCTGTGTGATGCCACTAACACACTAGAAGTCCTGTGGTGCTTCTGGAAAGAAAATATAGCTCTGTGTGATGACTAACAAAAAGTATAGGGTGCTCTGGAAATATAGGAGCTCTGTGTGATGCCACTAACACACTAGAAGTCCTATGGGTGCTTCTGGGAAGAAAATATAGGAGCTCTGTGTGATTGGACTACTACACACTTCAAGTCCTATGGGTGCTTCTGGGAACAAAATATAGGAGCTCTGTGTGATGGGACTAACACACTTCAAGTCCTATAGGTGCTTCTGGGAAGAAAATATAGAGAGCTCTGTGTGATGGGACTAACACACTTCAAGTCCTATAGGTGCTTCTGGGAACAAAATATAGATCTCTGTGTGATGGGACTAACACACTTCAAGTCCTATAGGTGCTTCTGGGAACAAAATATATGCTCTCTGTGTGATGGGACTAACACACTTCAAGTCCTATAGGTGCTTCTGGGAACAAAATATAGGATCTCTGTGTGATGGGACTAACACACTTCAAGTCCTATAGGTGCTTCTGGGAACAAAATATAGGATCTCTGTGTGATGGGACTAACACACTTCAAGTCCTATAGGTGCTTCTGGGAACAAAATATAGATCTCTGTGTGATGGGACTAACACACTTCAAGTCCTATAGGTGCTTCTGGGAACAAAATATATGATCTCTGTGTGTGATGGGACTAACACACTTCAAGTCCTATAGGTGCTTCTGGGAACAAAATATATGATCTCTGTGTGATGGGACTAACACACTTCAAGTCCTATAGGTGCTTCTGGGAACAAAATATAGGATCTCTGTGTGATGGGACGAACAAACTTCAAGTCCTATAGGTGCTTCTTGGAAGAAAATATATGTCTGTGTGATGGGACTAACACACTTCAAGTCCTATAGGTGCTTCTGGGAACAAAATATATGATCTCTGTGTGATGGGACTAACACACTTCAAGTCCTATAGGTGCTTCTGGGAACAAAATATAGCTCTGTGTGTGTGATGGGACTAACACACTTCAAGTCCTATAGGTGCTTCTGGGAACAAAATATATGATCTCTGTGTGATGGGACTAACACACTTCAAGTCCTATAGGTGCTTCTGGGAAGAAAATATAGGATCTCTGTGTGATGGGACTAACACACTTCAAGTCCTATAGGTGCTTCTGGGAACAAAATATATGATCTCTGTGTGATGGGACTAACACACTTCAAGTCCTATAGGTGCTTCTGGGAAGAAAATATAAGCTCTCTGTGTGATGGGACTAACACACTTCAAGTCCTAAGGTGCTTCTGGGAACAAAATATATGCTCTCTGTGTGATGGGACTAACACACTTCAAGTCCTATAGGTGCTTCTGGGAACAAAATATAGATCTCTGTGTGATGGGACTAACACACTTCAAGTCCTATAGGTGCTTCTGGGAACAAAATATAGATCTGTGTGTGTGATGGGACTAACACACTTCAAGTCCTATAGGTGCTTCTGGGAACAAAATATAGATCTGTGTGTGATGGGACTAACACACTTCAAGTCCTATAGGTGCTTCTGGGAACAAAATATATGATCTCTGTGTGATGGGACTAACACACTTCAAGTCCTATAGGTGCTTCTGGGAACAAAATATATGCTCTCTGTGTGATGGGACTAACACACTTCAAGTCCTATAGGAGCTTCTGGGAACAAAATATATCTGATCTCTGTGTGATGGGACTAACACACTTCAAGTCCTATAGGTGCTTCTGGGAACAAAATATATGCTCTGTGTGATGGGACTAACACACTTCAAGTCCTATAGGTGCTTCTGGGAAGAAAAATATAGGTCTGTGTGATGGGACTAACACACTTCAAGTCCTATAGGTGCTTCTGGGAACAAAATATAGCTCTGTGTGATGGGGACTAACACACTTCAAGTCCTATAGGTGCTTCTGGGAAGAAAATATATGATCTCTGTGTGTGTGATGGGACTAACACACTTCAAGTCCTATAGGTGCTTCTGGGAACAAAATATATGATCTCTGTGTGATGGGACTAACACACTTCAAGTCCTATAGGTGCTTCTGGGAACAAAATATAGCTCTCTGTGTGATGGGACTAACACACTTCAAGTCCTATAGGTGCTTCTGGGAACAAAATATAGGATCTCTGTGTGATGGGACTAACACACTTCAAGTCCTATAGGTGCTTCTGGGAACAAAATATAGGTCTCTGTGTGTGATGGGACTAACACACTTCAAGTCCTATAGGTGCTTCTGGGAACAAAATATGATCTCTGTGTGATGGGACTAACACACTTCAAGTCCTATAGGTGCTTCTGGGAACAAAATATAGCTCTGTGTGATGGGACTAACACACTTCAAGTCCTATAGGTGCTTCTGGGAACAAAATATATGATCTCTGTGTGATGGGACTAACACACTTCAAGTCCTATAGGTGCTTCTGGGAACAAAATATAGGATCTCTGTGTGATGGGACTAACACACTTCAAGTCCTAGGTGCTTCTGGGAACAAAATATATATCTCTGTGTGTGATGGGACTAACACACTTCAAGTCCTATAGGTGCTTCTGGGAACAAAATATAGGAGCTCTGTGTGATGGGACTAACACACTTCAAGTCCTATAGGTGCTTCTGGGAAGAAAATATAAGATCTCTGTGTGATGGGACTGGGAACAAAATATATGATCTCACTTCACACTTCAAGTCCTATAGGTGCTTCTGGGAACAAAATATAGATCTGTGTGAAGGGACTAACACACTTCAAGTCCTATAGGTGCTTCTGGGAACAAAATATAGGTGTGTGTGCTGGGACTAACACACTTCAAGTCCTATAGGTGCTTCTGGGAACAAAATATAGGTGCTTGTGGGTGATGGGACTAACACACTTCAGGAGCTCTGCCTGCCTGCCACGAACACACTACAAGTGCTATAGGTGCTTCTGGTACAAAAATATAGGAGCTATGCCTGCCTGCCACGAACACACTACAAGTCCTATAGGTGCTTCTGGGAATATATTTGATGTTTTACTTTATTATTATTATAGTGTCACAAATCTTTATTGTGATTAATGTGGTAGTGTGCTTACTTGATGTACGCCTTTTTATTTAATTTGTACTTTGATCATAGATTGCAAACAGAAGTATCTCACTCTAGGGTCAAGTCACAAGGCTTTTTAAATTAATTTCACCTGTTATTTTGTAGATATTGCATGCCATGTCATAATGTAAAGTTCGTAAATTCACAAAACTCAGTAGCACGTCTTTTGTTGTAAAAGTAGATCTCTTCTTAAGTAAAGGTATAATAACATATTAAATATTATTTTGCCTAACAAGCCATTATTTTAACAACCAGAATGATGAATACTGTATGCTTGAAATTAAATTCACAAAGAGAAAATGTACTTTTAATCACTCATTATCGAGGTGTAGAATTATTCAGATTCATAATACTTTATTAATCCCAACAGGGAAATTATTAAATCACCTCCTTGGTGTTAAGACAGATTTCAGCCATTGTCTGATACGTGTTACACTTTGATGAAGCCAAGGTAAATTGACCCTCTTTTCTTTCTATTCAGGAAAATTAAATGCTATTGCTTGGCACGGAAGAGGAAGGTAGCATGCTGTTGTACTAGAAGTACACGTTTTTTTCATCATACTAATTTGGATATTTTTTTACAGTTATGCCCCGTACACACGGTCGGATTTTCCGACGGAAAATGTCCTATCGGACAATGTTGTCGGAAATTCCGACCCTGTGTAGGCTCCATCGGACTTTTTCCGTCGGATTTTCCAACGGACAAAGTTTTATCTCCTGCTCTCAAATTTTCCGACAACAAAGTCCTATCAGACTTTTTCCAATCGCGTGTAGCGAATTCCGACGGACAAAGTGCCACGCATGCTCAGATCACATTACAAGACCAAAGCTATTGGCTTCTAGCCTCTACGTAGTCCCGTCGTAGGCAACAAACGTCACCACGTTCAGAATGATCGGATTTTCCGACAACTTTGTCCGACCGTGTGTATGCAACACCAGTGTCGGACAAAATCCGTCGGAAAAAATCTGACGGATTTTGTGGTCGGATTTTCCGACCGTGTGTACGGGGCATTAGAGGTTATCAGCAAGATTTCTTTTTTTTTTTTTCTCAATACTTTATTTAAAGATAACACACAGTAAGTACAGAAACCACAGCCATGACAAGTTTGAAATGATACATTTCCAAGAATAAGTCTTCACAACAAAAGCCATTGCATATAAAAGAGGCAAGCATGTATATAGGACTCGGAACACCAGGGTGTAGGAAGTCTCTGTACCCCATGTGGCATTTTACACAGTTTTACAAAGAAGAAGAGCAAGAATGAACCCAGGGGTCTTGCAGAAAAAGAACAGTAAGGAAAAAAGAAAAAGGATGAAAAAATAGGTGGAGATAAATGGGGGGGGGGGGGGGGGCAAGGGAGCAATTTAACCTGCCAATCACTCCTTCCAGGCCTGGGGACCCAACATTATACTCTCCAGAACAGAGGATTTTAATCACCAGCTCCATGTACTCCTCAGAATAGACAAATTCCTGCCAGTAAAAACATTTTTTGAGAAATTTCTCACAAAGGCCTATTTCCGTGTCCACCAAATCATCCTTTGCATTGATTTTGGCTACTTTTTCAACAAGACAGCAACTGACGGTGGCTGTGCCTGTTTCCAAAAAAGTGGGATGCAGCTCTTTGCCGCTGTAAGCAGGAGAGGTAAAAGGGATCGTCTGTAGACCTTACTAGGAATATTGTGGTAATGCAGAAGGAAAAACGCAGGATACTTCAGTAGCACCCGATCAGTGAATTTTCGGGTTATGTGGTGGACCTCTATCCAGTAAAACTGCAGAAGACGGCAGGACCAAAATATGTGAAGGAGAGAACCGGACTCCTTCCCAGCTCTCTAATAAATATCCGAACATTGAGGGAACATCCTATAAATCTTTACCGGTGTATGGTTCCACCGGGTCAGCACTCTAAACCCAGCTTCCTGGTGCTAAGCGCAAATAGAAGTTTTGTAAGAAAACAAAATAATTCTTTCCACTTGTTTGTCCATAAATTGTAGCCTCTTGTTCCCACCTGGTGATATATGGAGGTCCGAACTCCTGTGAGAGGTCATAGAACGCCACGTGTCCATGGATTGATCTAAAATCCAGCTAAGCAAATCTATTTGGCACCACGGCACCGATTCAAGCGGGATCCCTGAAAGGATCTGTTCCACCTGCACCCACTGTTTAGGAGGACTATGGCGTCACCAATCCAAAACGCGTCAGTTGGCATGCCATGTGATAGAGGTTAGCATCTGGCATAGCCATACCACCCAGCAGTTTTGGTAGTCGCAAAATTGACTGTGCCAGGCGAGGAGGTTTCAGGACCCATAGAAAAGTGACAAGAGCCCGGTTCACTGCCCTATAGAAGAAGCTCGGGACACGAATGGGAAGGGACTGGAAGTGGTACTGATGGAAGTGGATTGATGTGAATGTAAAATGTATCTGTAAAGTGCTGCGTAAATTGACAGCGCTATATAAGTACCTGAAATAAATAAATTAATAAATAAAAGGTAAAGCAGGTGGGGCATAATATGCATTTTTACTATACTACACCGTCCAAACCAAAAGAACAAGCCGTGTTGCCAGGACAGAAGGTCCTTTTTGATAGCTGCCAAAAGAGGAAGGAAATTGAGTGAGAAAATGTCTTCCACCTTACTGAGTAAAAGCATGCCCAGATACTTTATATGCAATGTGGCCCATTTGAAGGGGAAATCAACCTGAAGTAAAATAGTTATAGAGGCTGGTATAGATATATTCAGCACCTCTAATTTCTGATAATTGACCTGAAAAAAGGATAGGGCCTCATAAGTCTTCAGTTCTGAGCGAAAATTTGGGATAGAGACCAGGGGATTAGACAGAAAAAATAATAAGTCATCCGCATACGCCACAATTTTAGGGGATAAAGTCGCATCTAAATGAAGGCCGGTGATATCTGGATTAGTTCTAATCAAGCGTAGAAAGGGTTTGAGGGTTAAAATAAATATCGAGGGAGAGAGGGGACACCCCTGGCACAGCCCATTAGTTATTCCAAAAGATGAGGAGAAATGGCCATTCGCCTTTACATGAGCAGATGCAGCGAGAGTAAATAGCATGAACCCAATTCATCATCTGCTGCCCCAAACCGATACATCTAAGGGTCTCCATCAAGAAGGTCCAATTCACCCTGTCAAATGCCTTCTCAGCATTGGTTGAGAGGAGCAACACAGGGATCTTAGGTGTCTTAGCGGCATAGATCAAATTGATAGCCTTATGCCTCATACACACGATCGGAAAATCCGATAGAAAGGTTTTCCGTCGGAAAAATTGAGAACAGGTTCTCAATTCAAAGTCCGTCGGACTTTTTCTTAGTTTTTGTTATAACATTTAGCCTCCTTCACTGATGTGCACTGATGAGGCTGCACTAATGGGCATTGATAGGCTCCACTGATGGGCATTGATGAGGCAGCCCTGATGGGCACTGATAAGGATGCACTGATGAAGCTGCACTAATAGGTGGCACTGATAGGAAGGAAGCACTCATAGGCACCAATAATTGGCACTGATAGGTGGCACTGATGGACACTGATGGGGCTGACCTGATAACCAGGGCACTGATGATCAGTGCCCTGATTATTAGTGTAAACATCTTCTGTCAGAATTGCCGGTTACTGGCTCTCCTCTCCTCACGCTCTGACAGTGCGTGAGGAAAGGCATGCCGATAACCGGCAAGTTTGTTTACATGTGATCAGCAGTGACTGGCACAGCTGATCACATGGTAAAGGCCTGTGTTGATTGGCCTTTTGCCACGATCACAAATCGCGCCGGATGCGCACCCTAGGGGGCGAGTGCGGGGAGTGGTTCTGGAAGGATGTGCATGGATGCCCTCCCAGAACTGGAAGACCATGCTGTTGCCATTTTTTGGCTATAGCATGGTCAGGAAGTGGTTAATGCATAGAATGCATTAGGATAAAAAAAAAAACTCATGCCTTTAGAACCACTTGAAACATGTTTTGAAAGTGACATTTTAAAACGTAATCTATGGAGCCTCTGCTCCACCCCTTTACTACCAAAATATACTGCAAAAGTGTTAAAATAACATCCAAAATATCACAGTGATAGATGAAGTCTGTGAAGTTAAAATATCACACTGATTATGCAATAATGATTCCTGCTTTTGTGAATAATTATGTTTCAGTAAGCAAAATGAAGAAAAATAACTTGTACTCTGATAAATTGGCACTTTGTGAATTGGACCCTATATCTCCTAATCTCCACAACTCATTCTTTCACTAAAACAAAGCATTTGAAATTAATGTTGTCTGACACAAGATTAAAAACTATGCATGCATGGTAATGTTTGTTAAAATAATTGACTGTAACATTCCAGGAATGTGGAAAAAAAAATGTTGAAAAATTATCTAATTACCTAACAACATTTTGGGTTTTCAGATAAAGCTGAACTCCGGAAATACAGAAAAAATACCCTTGCAGTGCTCCCCCTTCTCCATCTCCCTTAGGCTTAATGTACACGGGACGTTTTTGCAACCTCTCCTTAACGATTTGACTTGACAGATAGTAACTCACGTTTAAAACGTCCGTTTTGACGCATTTACATATATGTAATATGATATGTATATATATTTTTTTTTTTAAATAGTCAAAAATGAAACACAGTTTAGTAGCAGCAGTGTACATGAGGCTTAACACACACATTGCAAGGGTTAATTGATCATTAGGTTTAAGGGGTAGAGAAAAAAGCTGTAATATTTTTTTCTGGTTCTCCTGACCACAGGCGCTCTTCTCTTTGATGCTCCAGGTTGTGGGCAGGCCCTTGCTGTCCTCATGTACAATGCAGTATTATTGGTCATGCATTGTATGAGATGACCTCAGTATGCCAGAGCGCCTTAGTTAATAGGCTGCAGGGGACTGTTGACACAATGTGGAGTAAGACTGTCCAGGGTGGAATTAGGTACATATTACAGCTTTTTTCTCAAACCCTAGACCTAACAGGCATTGAACCCTTGCAGTTCAGGGAGGCTCCACTGCAAAGGTACTTTTTTGTGGTGCAGAATTTGGACTTTAAAGTCGTTTAAAACAACTTATGACTGCTTTAAACCCTACTTGACTATATATCTTTCCAAATAATACCACTTATTTTTTCTAAGATTTTGGTAAACTGAGCTGTAGTAATAATGTGGAAACTATAAAATATGTATTTCAATCAATTAGATATCTTACCTTCTTCCTGCAAATGGACTGTGATATTGAGTTCGCACTGTACTTTAGCTTTCAGAAGAATATAAATCTGTTCCTCAGCAGTAACTGTGTCACCAGAATAAACCTAGGTAAGGCAAATTCACAAAAAGTGTTATTTTTCAGCTTTATAGTGATCTACAGATATTTCAAAATCACACTATCCATTATAGAGTTTCCTTCACTTCTTGTCCTGGTGGCCTTTTTTTTTTTTACCAAACAGGAATTGAGGGGAACTCCCAAAAGAAACACAGAAAAGGAAAAAAAAATGTTTATTTCATTAGAGAGGGAGATGGCTAGAACACGTCATCTTTTTATTGCTGTCTGTGTTGAGTCTCGTACACAAGGGCCAATAGAAACCGGACAACATTAGACCCATGTCTAGCTGTCTTCTGGTGAAGGGCGTTGCCGGAAAAGGTCTGCCGACCGCCTCTGCTCATCGCTCTCACCCAATGGCTGAGAAAGCTGACTGGAGTGTTCTGGTAGGGGGGAAGGCGTCCCCCTGTCAGAATACAGTAGAACAGCAGGAGAGATTGATGTACTAACATTGGATTGCTAGTACAGCGGATGTCAGCCTGCTGGGTTGAACAAAGAAAAACTAGCAATGTGTACTAGGCTGGCCATAGATGGTTTAAAACCATGTATGGGCAAGCTAAATGTACCGAGTTGATCGATCGATCAACTTTGGTATAACCAACCTGCCAGATTTACCTGCGATTGTCATTAGCGGCTGCTATAGCTGCTAGCAATAATCACTGTCTTCTTACCAATGGTTGCAGGAAAGAAATTTGCACCATGTATGGCCTGCCTTACTGCTGCAGATTTTCTCTCACTCCCTATCTGGTAACATTTTTGCCAGCATGACAGGAAGTTTCTCCAATGAAGTCCTGGATAACAGCAAAAAATCCTTCCCCACTCTATTCAAAATTAAATGAAAGTTTGTGGCTTGACATTCACTTTCAATAAACATCAGAGTTTCAGCAAGCCTGGGTCACATTGGAAATAATAGATTCACCTTTTACCAACCTTTTGGATGTCCCTTTTTTTATTAAACTGTAACCAATAATAGCATAAAGCCATACATGAGAATTTAAAATTTTTATGAATAATGAAAGATATTTCTATGCTTTAGGAAAAATGTTGTCAATATGCCCCCAAGCCGCAAAGCATATGCTCATTTGTCTGACAATACAGATGGTTACGTGAGCAGATGTCACAATAGCATTGTTTATTTTTTATGCTACATTTATGGTGTTAGTTTTTATGTTAAAATGTATTTCAAGGAAAAATAAAGACTCTGCATGTACAGAAAAATACCTGTTGATGTGCCAGAAATGCACTCAGCTCCAAATTTCTTGCTGTGGGCAGACAACATATGGCATTTTTATTGGACTGAATGGTGACAGCCCTGCTTGCCCTTTTGCTAAATTCATAAATCCCTTCCACTTTCCCCATCTCCACAACATAAAACGAATTGCTATATAGTCCAAGATAAGAAATGGGAGGGCTAATTACCAATCTTGAGATAACATTGGAAGTTTGCACAGGACACAGGAGAGCACTGAATTCTGATAAGATTATCAATTTTTTTTGTTCACTTTTCAAACTAATTTACAGCGGTAGTAAACTGCCACAAAAAATAAAAGAAATAGGGCCCCCTGAAGGTTTAAGTCATAATGTAAATACAGTTAATAAGTGATAAACTACCAGTCTCTAAAAATATAAGAGTGAGATTGCATACAAAACAACTAAAATACCAATGATTTAAAAATAATGTCCGTTATACACATCCAGCCAGTTCATATAATGACATAAGTGATAATTCTTTAGAAGTGTGTATTAAGATTCTTATCCAGAAATCGTCATAAACTTCTAAACCACTTCTTCTCGTTCACCACTGTGCTCTCAGTGAGCTCACCTTAATGATGTAATATACACAGCATGTACAATCACATCCAGCTTGGTTCTCTTGAGCCAATATCAAGTACCAGGATCCTCTACGTACTTGTAGTATGGCCTCCTACTAACTAGGGTGCATGTATCCTGTCGGGTGCTCCTCCAGAGAAATAGGGTACTGGTGCTTTTTACCCACGCAATGTGTGGTTACTCCCTCCCGTGCCGTGTCAAAATAGAGAGGATGCACCCAGTAGTGAAATATTGTAAATTAATGCTTTTATTATAATTAAAATTCACATAAAACAATATAGGCAATCACAGTGTACCATTCTTCCATATTTGATGTCACCTCCGGTCCATGATCCCCCAGGCTCTCTCAAGTGACTTCACAAATGGTGGTTCCAAATAACAGAAATTTCCCTGATATAATGTGTAGGGTGGAGCCTGAGTGATAACGGACAGGAAGTGACATCCAACCAGGAAGAACGGTACCCCTCTGATTGCCTATTGTGTTTTATGTGAATGTAAGCGCAACTTTAATTATAATAAAATCAATACTTTAGAATTCCCTTACAACTGCTCTTGTCTTCAGGTTTTTGGCATCAAGATGGACACCTTTTATTATGTAGCGCTCATATTATTCCCATACAGGTGTGTATTGATCTACTTACTGTATGGTTAATATCTTATGCTGGCTACACATGCTCATTAGATTCCACATTCAGCATGCTGATTTATCTTCTTTACTGGAGCAATAATAAAAACTCTCTCCTTTGTGAGGAATCACACTCAGGTATGCAAAAATGTTTCTTGGTACCAAAATGTGGCTTTTATTAGCACTTTCTATGTGAGTTTGAATAAATGCACTGGTAAAATAAAAGTCAGATTGACATAGTGTGTTAGATTTTTTTGTACTTCCTTTTGTATTATTTTGACATGTGCTTAATGAGATCGATGCACCATTGTAAGAGATCTTTAGAGACCAAGTGTCATGCCTTCAGCAAGTGTTTCTTATGCTCTTTTGTTTATTTGTCAAATATGCTAATGGTATGTAAATTAAATTGTAATATCACCATCTAGTGGTTCTTTTACATACTTAGTATTTGTGAATACTTTACTGAAGGTAGGTAGAGATTGTTGCTTAAAAGCCACCGTAGCTTCACATAATTCCATGAGGTCTTAGAGACAGCCCCCAGTAGCCATCTTCCTTTTACATTCTATGTATCTTCACCAGAAGACTCCACACCTATTCAGCTGCAATTCTAATGTCAGCCTAACGGAAATATCACCAGTATGTTTATAACCCCTTTCCTTAGTTATACTAGTGTGTTAGGACTGTATATTTTGTATATTGTGTATACTGATTGTATGTTATTTCTTTTATTTTAGTTTTACTCTAACTTCCCTGCAATAAAAGTTGAAAAAAGGACCTTGCGCCTGCCTCAATGAGTTGTTAAGGGAGGAGAGTTAGCTGTCTGTATAATTATACCTCATCCACGTATAGTGAGGACAGAACACCAAGTAACAGAACAAGTAAGAGTACATCTGAGAATACTAGATGTGTCTCCTAAATTCTGCAAGTCTGTCACACTACCAACTCCCAAGTTATTGCTGCACATCCAAGTTACAGTAAATAGTACCTGGTTTGTCAAGCCTGAGAACCTGATCTGCTGGTCAGTGCACCGCTCATTCTGAGTTCATATACACACATTACATAGCTCTTCCCTCCCTCTCTTATGCTGCGTACACACGATCAGAATTTCGGCCAGCAAAAGACCGATGAGAGCTTTTCATCAGAAAATATGACCGTGTGTATACTCCATCGGACTTTTGCTGACTGAATTTCCGCCAGCAAAAGTTTGAGAGCATGTTCTCAATTTTTCCGATGGAAAAAGTTTCTATCGGAAATTCTGATCGTCTGTAGCAATTCGAAGCATGCTCGGAAGCATTGAACTTAATTTTCTCGGCTCGTCTTAGTGTTGTATGTCACCGTGTTCTTGACGGTCGAAAGTTCAGCGAACTTTTGTGTGACTGTGTGTATGCAAGCCAAGCTTGAGCGGAATTCCCTCGGAAAATACATACAAGATTTTTCCGACGGAATTCGGCTCAAGCTTGGCTTGCATACACACAGTCACACAAAAGTTTGCTCGTGTGTACGGGGCATTACAGTGAAATACAGGCAGATACCTATTCATCATGCCATACCATCAGGGAGGTGTGTGATTGGCCCAAAACGTATTCTGCAGCAGGACAGTGACCCTAAACGTATATTCAATGTCATTACAAACTATCTTCAGTATAAGGAAGAACAAGGAGTCCTGGGAGTGAGGGTTTGGCCCCCACAAAGCCCTAACCTCAACATCATCGAGATTACATGAAGAGACAGAAGGATTTAAGGCATCCTACAGTATATCCACAGAATATTTGTGGTTAGTTTTCTAACACGTTTGGAACAACCTACCTGCTGAATTCCTTCAAAAAATGTGTACAAGTTTACCTAGAAGAATTGATGCTCTTTTGAAGGCAAAGGGTGGTTACACCAAATATTGGTCTGATTTGGATTTCTCTTCTGTTCATTTACTTTTTTTTTTACTCATTTTGTTAATTGTCACAGATAAACTATTAACACATCTATTTCTGAAATCTTTCTTAATTTACATAATTTTTTCACATCTATTTTAGTTCTGTTTTAGTTTTTTTCTCCAGAAGAAATATAGATTAACCACTTGCCGACCAGCTCATGCACATTTACGTTGGCAAAGTGGTTCGTTACCGCAAAAACTACGTACTGGTACGTCGGCCCCTTTAAGAGCCATAGCAGGCACGTGCATGCTTCCGGCAACCCGCGATCATGGGCATTAGAGCCAGAACAGGGATTTGTGTGTGTAAACACACAAATCCCTGCTCTGACGGGGAGAAGAGACACATCTGCTGTTTGTTGTAATTTACAAACAGCAATATATCTCCTCCCCCAGTCATTCCCATCCCCCCACAGTAAGAAACACTCACGAGGGAACACATTTAACCCCTTGATCGCCCCCTAGTATTAACCCCTTCCCAGACAGTGACAGTAACACATTAATCAGTGCATTTTTAGAGCTCTGATCGCTGTATAAATACCAATGGTCCCAAAAATGTGTCAAAAGTGTCCGATCTGTCCACCGTAATGTCGCAGTACTGCTAAAAATCACAGATCACCGCCATTACTAGTAAAAAAATAATAATAATGCCATAAAAATGCCATAAAAATGCCATAAATCTTTCCCATAGTTTGTAGACGCTATATCTTTTGTGCAAACCAATCAATATACGCTTATTGTGATTTTTATTACCAAAAATATGTAGAAGAATACATATTGACCTAAACTGATGAAGAAATGTGTTTTTTAAAAAACATTTTTGGGGATATTTATGATAGCAAAAAGTAAAAAATATTGTTTTTTTTTCAAACTTGACGCTCTTTTTTTGTTTATAGCGCAAAAAAAAAGAAAGCTCTATTTGTGGGAAAAAAAAGGACGTCAATTTTGTTTGGGAACAATGTAGCACAAACGCGCAATTGTCAGTTAAAGCAACATAGTGCCATATTGCAAAAAATGGTCTGGTCATTAAGGGGGCACATCTTCCGGTCTGCAAGTGGTTAAACAAACCTGCAATTTTGTATTAACACCTTAATACAAAAAAGCACCTTTACATTTAGCAATTACCAAATATTCAGGATGACAAACTGAGCTCACACCTATGATTTATTTTATTTATTTTTGTTTTTTTCTAACTTGTAGTAACAGTTCAATATATTGCCTAATTCACAGCCCAGTGCTTCAAGATATAAAAAAGTAATCACCCTAGAAAAACACAGCAAGCTCCTGCGTAGACACTTCATATATTTGCATAAATGCCTAAAGCAAACCAGGAAGCAATTGTGGTAAGCAATGCATATCAAATATTCACATACTGACACCAGTAATAATCTTGACAATATAAATGTTTGTTTTGCGGAGAGGGCTTAATTTCAGTAGACATACCAGACTACTAATATACCACTTTTAATAAGGCAGACATTTTCTGTATCTTTGTGTATAATAGAGTCTTCTGGGTACCTTCATAAAATAGAAAGAAGGACAAAGTGGTCCATCAAGTTCAAGTCTGTGATATACTGTATATATATATATATATATTGTACAGGACGCCAAGGTTGGGTCCTGGACGGGTGCTATGTAGCACCAGTATTTGGTTTGTGGTCCCTTTAAGGGAGTAGCAGCCTTGCTCAGGGGGTCACCCAAAATGGGTGAGGGGTTCCGGGAGTAACCGAACAGGAGAGGACTGACTCGCAGTCCTCTCTATGTTAATAATAAGTTATTTGGGACCCGGAATTTGGGAGGTTCTGAAGAGATATTCGGGTGGGAAAGAGCCTCCCTCCCTGACCACAGGGATTCAGCGCACAGGGAGTTAAGGGCCTCCGGGAAGACAGCTCATAAGACAGGATGTAGGGAAGAGTTGTTGGTGTGAGGAGGAGTAGGTGATTACACCTGTCGGTTGAGCTGTGTGGATGTTTGGAGGCTGCCAAAGACCCAACTACAAAACTGTATGTGTTTTCCTTAATTTTGTTTTTGTGCTGAAGACAAGCTGATTTTCTTTTATGCTGAAGTTAAGCGGACTTTGTTTTGTATTTTTGCCTGTGCGCTGAAGAAAGCCTTATTTTTGATTTTATCCTTACAAATAAATGTCTTTTATTATAAATCTAACGGTTTATGCACTTAATCCCATGGAGCTGTTGTCCCCAAAGTTCACAACTGGTGTCTTGGATGCTGGCAAAAGTGCATTTGCAGCCGCAAAAAACGTTTAAAACTAAACTGACATTTAAAGAGACAGTGTACAAATGGCATGTCGTGGGTGAAGTCAGCTCAGACGCTGCAAGAAGCAGGTAAAGACATGGAGGAGGTCATCAGGGCTTTGGCACAAGCCACCGTGACCCAGCAGCAAGCTTCAGCAGATGCAAACCGTCGCCATGAGGAAGCGATGGCTCAGCAGCAGCAGGCCCTGGCACAGGCTATATCTGCACAGCAGGAAAACACACGGTTGCTAGCCGCCCAGTTTACTGCTCAGCAGGATTCCACTCAAGCACAGGTGACTGCCTTACAGGAGGCAGTGCAGCGGTTGGCTCAGGGACGAGAACAAGCGGTCGTTGCCGTTGGCAACCAAGTGTCTGTGAGAGCCAGCCATTTCTTACAAAAACTGACACCCAGCGATGACGTAGAGGCCTTTCTCACCACCTTTGAGAGGATAGCAGAGAGAGAGGGGTGGCCCCGTGACCAATGGGCCGGCATTATCTCTCCTTTCCTCACCGGGGACCCGCAAAAGACCTACTTTGACCTCCCAACTGAACATATCAACAACTATGAGCATCTGAAGGCAGAGATCCTGGCCCGCCTAGGAGTGACCATGGCTGTCCGGGCTCAGAGGGTGCATCGCTGGCAGTACAAACCTGACCGACCACCCAGGTCCCAAATGCATGAACTGATACAGCTGGTCAAAAAATGGCTGCGGTCCCTGCCAGATGACCTACAGCGCTGGGAAAGCCATGGAGACCCTGCAACTGCTGACCAGCTGGTTGAGTTGGTTGAAAGGTACACCATGGTGGAGGACCTGCTTGGACCTGCCAAACGTCGGGAACCCACACCAAGGGCAACAAGACCGGCCACAGCACCTAGGAGAGAAGCCCTGCCAGACATTGGAACCCGCAACCCTGCACCATCATCTGCAGAACCTCGAAGGTTGGTTCCTGTCCCTAGGATGGGAGGCCTACAGTGTTGGCGATGTCGGTCCTGGGGGCATACCCGGGCACAATGCCCACTTCAGGAGGAGCCGATGGATTGCGGGACTGGTCGGAGAAGCTCCTTCTATGTGCAAAGAGTGTGTACCACTCATCTTGATCTGGTTGAAGGATGGCTCGAGTGTGAAGTGTGGGTGAACCACCTTCCTGCCAGGGCCCTACTGGACTCCGGTAGCATGGTAACACTGGTACATGCCAGGGTGATTGGGAGACTTGGCCCCGTAAATAAAACTCTGCGCGTAGTGTGTATCCATGGTGATACCAGGGAGTACCCACTGGTTCCTGTGACGGTTTCTTATGGATGTACCTCAGTGACACAAGAGTTTGGGGTAGTAAAAAGTTTAATACATGATATTATAGTGGGGCGGGACTGTCCGCTATTTCTCGAACTGTGGAACCAGGCACAGATGGGGCTGCCAGGACAGCCAGGAGAACTGGGGACACTGGGCCTGGAAGAGACGGAGTCTGAGGGGTCTAGGCCTGAAACCCCCACAACACCTGTCACTGATAAGGATATTGCAGAGAATGTTAATTTGAATGATAATGTCTCTGTTTCCGGTCTCAATACCGAGTTGACCTCTGAGGGGGGGGGGGGGGGGTTTTCCCATTACAGGTTATGCTGGGGGAGGATGATGAGGAGCCCTCCCCGTTGCAGTTCCAAGTTGAGGAGGGTGAAGGGGAAACATCCTCAAGGCCAGTGCACCCAGACCTGGACGTACCCAGGGGTGCGTTTGGCACCACCCAGTTGCAGGATCCTACCTTGGTCAATGCTTGAGAGCAGGTTTATGTTGTTGATGGGGTCTAACAAATACCAGGGGCAGATCAAAGGTTTCCTCATTTTGCGTTAAAGGGGGATTTGGTTTATTGAGTGGCTGAGAGCCGAGGGGAAACTGTAGAGCAGTTACTGGTTCCCCAACCATATAGGCGGATGTTACTTGACCTAGCCCACAATGACGCACTGGGAGGACACTTGGGGGCAGAGAAAAACGGAGGCCAGGATAACCGACCGGTTTTACTGGCCAGGGGTGAAGGCCGAGGTTAAAAGATATTGTGCATCTTGTCCCATTTGCCAGTTAACTGCCCCAGGGCCACACTATAGAAGCCCTCTGGTACCCTTGCTGATTATTGAGGTTACATTTGAGCGGATCGCCATGGATCTTGTGGGACCCCTGGTAAAATCGGCAAGGGGGTACCAATATATATTAGTCATCCTAGACTACGTAACCAAGTATCTAGAAGCAGTTCCCTTGAGGAAAACTTCCTCTAAGGCCATTGCCAAGGAATTATTCCAAATGTTTTCACGAACTGTATTCCCCAGAGATATACTTACGGACCAGGGCACCCCTTTTATGTCAAAGGTGATGGCGGACTTGTGCAGACTATTTCAGATTAAACAGTTGCGGATGTCCGTCTATCACCCGCAGACCGATGGCCTAGTTGAGAGGTTTAATAAAACTCTAAAGTCCATGTTAAAAAGAGTGGTCCAGAAAGACAGGAAGGATTGGGATATGTTACTCCCTCCCCTCTTGTTTGCCATCCGGGAGGTTCCACAAGCGTCCACTGGCTTCTCAACCATTTGAGTTAGTGTATGGACGAAGGCCCCGGGGGTTGCTTGATCTAGAAAAAGAAACGTGGGAAAGTGAATCCTCACCGCACAAGACCATGGTAGAGCATATCTCTCAAATGCGAGAGAGGGTGGCTAAGGTGATGCCGCTGGTGAGGGAGCACATGCAGAAGGCTCAGGATGCCCAAAGAAGGGTGTATACCAGATCGGCTAAAATTAGACAGTTTCAAGTAGGAGACCGGGTGGCTGTCCTAATACCCACCGTGGAGAGCAAGTTCTTGGCCAAGTGGCAAGGTCTGTTTGAGGTAGTAGAAAAAGTGGGTGAGGTGAACTACAAGGTACACCAGCCAGGGAAAATAAAACCATACCAGATCTATCACGTAAATCTGTTGAAACCCTGGAGAGACAGAGAACAGGTATCCGCTGTGGTAGCGGTACAGTCAGGGGACCATGCAGGAATCGACCTGCTGCAGGTCGCTGCTACCCTAACTAGGCCCCAAACCCAGCAAGCAAAAGAATTTCTGCAAAGAAATAGGGACATGTTTTCAGGGTTGCCGGGTCTCACCAACGTCATCGAGCATGACATTGTGACAGAACCCAGTGTAAAAATACGGTTAAAGCCTTACCGTATCCCAGAAGCTCATAGAGTGGCAGTGTCTGAAGAGGTCAAGAGAATGCTCGAGCTTGGAGTCATTGAAGAGTCGCAGAGCGAGTGGTCGAGTCCCATCGTGTGGGTACCCAAACCCAACAGCACTCTCCGCTTCTGCAACGATTTTAGAAAACTTAATGAAATCTCCAAGTTTGATGCTTATCCCATTCCATGGGTAGATGAGCTAATTGAGAGGTTAGGTCCAGCCAGGTATATAACCATGCTGGACCTCACAAAAGGGTATTGGCAGATTCCCCTGACCAAGAAAGCCAGGGAGAAAACAGCTTTCTCTGCCACGGAAGGCCACTTCCAATACAAAAGAATGCCATTTGGTCTACACTCTGCCCCCACTACATTCCAAAGGGCCATGGACAAAACTTTGCATCCACATTAACGGTATGCTTCTGTTTACCTAGATGACATAGTCATTTTCAGCACTGATTGGGAGTCCCATCTTCCCCGAGTTCAGGCAGTCGTAGACTCCTTGAGAAGAGCAGGATTCACTATCAATCTGGAGAAATGCGCGATTGGGGTAGAGGAAGCCAAGTACCTAGGGTACATTGTGGGTAGAGGGCTGGTGAAGCCCCAAATGAGTAAGGTAGAAGCCATACAGGACTGGCCCCGTCCCCTAACCAAGAAGCAGGTCAGAGCGTTTTTGGGCATAGTTGGCTACTACCGGAGGTTTGTCCCCAACTTTGCCACCATTGCTGGTCCATTGACGGACTTGACCAAAGGCAGAAAGTCAGTGATGGTACAGTGGAATGACGATGCCGAAAAAGCTTTCCAGAAGCTTAAGACGGCATTGTGCCGGGATCCGGTGCTCGTGGCTCCAGATTTTTCTAAGGATTTTGTAGTACAGACAGATGCTTCAAGTGAAGGGTTAGGAGCAGTCCTGTCTCAAGTGATCAATGGGGGAGAGCACCCCATAGTTTTTCTAAGTAGGAAGCTGACGGCAGCGGAGAAAAACTATGCGGTGGTGGAGCGGGAGTGTCTTGCCATCAAGTGGGCTTTAGACTCTTTACGGTATTTCCTCCTAGGTAGAAGGTTCCGCCTAGTCTCCGACCATGCCCCACTGACCTGGATGAGACAAAACAAAAACACCAATGCCAGGGTGGTTCCTTTCTCTCCAGGAGTTCAATTTTGTGGTAGAGCACAGACCAGGGAGACAGCATCAGAACGCTGATGCCCTCTCCCGGGTCCATTGTATGATGTCGAGTGGTGCCTCCAACACCTCCGCGTTGAGGCAGAGGGGGGGATATGTACAGGAGGCCAAGGTTGGGTCCTGGACAGGTGCTATGTAGCACCAGTATTTGGTTTGTGGTCCCTTTAAGGGAGTAGCAGCGTTGCTCAGGGGGTCACCCAAAATGGGTGAGGGGTTCCGGGAGTAGCCGAGCAGGAGAGGACTGACTCGCAGTCCTCTCTATGTTAATAATAATTTATTTGGGACCCGGAATTTGGGAGGCTCTGAAGAGATATATAGAACTACAAAACTGTATGTGTTTTCCTTAATTTTGTTTTTGTGCTGAAGACAAGCTGATTTTCTTTTATGCTGAAGTTAAGCGGACTTTGTTTTGTATTTTTGCCTGTGTGCTGAAGGAAGCCTTATTTTTGATTTTTTTCCTTACAAATAAAAGTCTTTTATTATAAATCTAACGGTTTATGCACTTAATCCCGTGGAGCTGTTGTCCCCAAAGTTCACAATATATAGAGAGAGAGAAATACATTTTTTGTCTGACTATAGACCTATGTTTATTCAAAGTATGTTTAATAGACTTGTGTGATTAGTTTCGTACGAATCGGAAATTCGTACGACTTTTTCGAAATTCGTACATTCGTACGAATGAGAATTAAGAATTTTTACGAATAGGAATTCTGTACGAAATACGAATTATCGTTTGCGAATTTTGGATCCAAATTATCCGAATCCAAACTACCAAATGATGAATTTCAACTTATATGAAAGAAATTATAGCGGATATAACGAATGATTTGAATGAATTTGAGATTCAGTATAACGAATATCGACACTCTACGAATAATAACGAATTATCCAAAAACGTATTAACGTTACATAACACATAAGTCTATTGTCTATTGTTCACCAATCACTCAGAGGAAGTACGAAATACGAAATTTCGTATTCGTAAACAAAATTTCGTATTTCGTACTTCCTCTAAGTGATTGGTGAACAATAGACAATAGACAATAGTGTTATGTAACGTTAATAAGTTTTCGGATAATTTGTTATTATTCGTAGAGTGTCGATATTCGTAACGATTCGAATTGGGCGTCACAGTGGTGTAGTGGTTAGCACTCTCACCTAGCAGTAACAAGGGTCACTGGTTCGTATTCCAACCACGACACTACCTGCCTGGAGTTTGCATGTTCTCCCTGTGCCTGCGTGGGTTTCCTCCGGGTACTCCGGTTTCCTCCCACAATCCAAAGACATGCAGGTAGGTTAATTGGCTTCTGTCCAGAATTGGCCCTAGTATATGAATGGGGACCTTGGATTGTGGTGCTCCTTGAGGGTAGGGACATGTGATGTGCGTGTGCAATGTACAGGGATAGGGACAATTGTAGACACTCACTCAGGTTGAACTGGATGGACTGGTGTCTTTAGTCAACCTTACTAACTATGAAACTATGTAACAATTCGTAACGATATTAACGATTCGTACGAAATTCGTATTTCGTATGAATCCGAATTACATTTCGTACACGAATTACGAATTACGAATTATTTTTTTTATACGGAACGAACCGAAACAAATTTTTTGACGGCTCCCATGTCTAATGTTTGAATCCACCTTGCTGACTCACTACCTCTGCTGGAAGTCTATTCCAAGCATCAATTACTCTTACAGTAAAATAATACTTTCTAAGATTGGTTTTAAACTTTCCTACTGATAGTTTGAGTTCATGTCCCCATGATCTTGATCTTGGATTCATATGGAAAAAACTGCTCTCCTGAATCTTGTTCACTCCCATGATGTATTTGTTTTCCAATGTATTTTTTAGGGATTTTTTTGCAGAGAATAACATCACACAAAACAGCACACAAAACGAATAAAATGAGAAGGCTAATATTTACTAGGATATAGTGAGTCCACAGACCCCTAGTATATATCAAGTAGAGCCGCTTGACAGACATTGTTCTTGGTTTCTATCGATGCTAGCATTACAAACACAGAGGAAGTAACTGATATAGAACATAAGAGACACTGTACTGGAACAATCAAACATTTTTTACATAAAGCTAAATAAAGTAAATAAGGTAAAAGTATAATGTACACCACTAGTACATCACATGGGAGATTCAGTTGTCAGATATACATCTGGACCCAGGTAGACCACTTAAAAATTTAAATATGTGAGAATATGAGAATGATGTGCTATGACCCACTCATAATGGTACATAGGTTATGTTGACATATCTCTTCTAAAACAGTTGGAGCTGAAGTGGTTTTCCATTTTTTTGTTATGATTAGATGGGATGCAGAGATGATATAAGATACCATGGTACTAAATTGGAGTAGATAACTATCTATACATATATTTAGTAATGCTAGATGTGGGAAGTATTTCAATAGTATTACTGCAATACTGGAAATTAATGAAAAAGAGCATTTCAAAAGCTTTTCAAATTTATACATCCCCAAAGCATATGGAAGAGGTTGCCTATTAGTCCACAGTGAAACCAACAGTGCAGGGAATGATCAGAGTATACAGTATCTTTGATCATTTATAGCGGGTAAAGTAGCCTCTATGCAAGATTTTAAGTCCATCATTCCAATGATCAGTACGTAAAGTCGTAGTCGTAAAGCTATGCGCTATTGCAGTTCACCATGTGTCTAAGGAAAATTATTTACCAAGCTCCCACTCTCAATTAAGTAAAGTGGCTGATTTATTAGAAAGTGACCAGTTGCGCTTCTCGTACAAGTTATCAGTAGTCACATATAACAAATAACATTAAAATATGTAACAATTTGCAAGTGAGTCCATCAAAGTGATACATGTACACAGGATACAAGATATGACAGTCTGTTTAGATGATAGGTATCCCAGTGATTAAATGTGCAAAAACAAGACAAAACTGCAGAAATGGAACAACTCATATGTCAAACAAATGCCAACCCAACCAAATTTACCACCACCTGGGCCTGCTGGCTACATTATAGGAACCACAATACCCCGCACAGACCCCCCTACCCCCAACCTCCTTTACCTTGAACCCCCTCTATTTACACGCTGCCTCTGGGGGAACATAAGCGGACCTTATACACCATACACCTGATCACCCTCCAAATTAAGTACGGACCCATTAACACTAGATCACTGGAATCCCCCCTCCTTCCCCACCTGGTAACTATATATTTTCTTGGGACGCACTGACGAACCCTGCAATATCGTCTCAACTTGTACTTTTGAGTTACATTTTTCAAGCCCCTCCCTGTTCACAGCATGGTCCCGAAAGGGGTGAATGGGGTCGGGGGAAAGGCCGCAGACGATACTCACTTCAACAACTTTTGGAAAAAGTCAGACTCACACAGTCAGCGATCATCCCAATCGCTGAACACAACAACCGAGAGCCACATTACACCCTGGCAGCCTATATCCTTTACCCCATTAAGAGTCTATTAATATGTCTCCTTTACATAGCGTCCTTATACCGTTAGGCTGAGAATCTCCCCCCTCTCAGTCATTGTCATGTTCTCATCTGGGTATGGAATATATACTTAAGTTTTTACTATGTATGTATCATTTTAATGACTTTGTCTTGTATTGATGTACATGCCACTGTTACTTTGTTAACCTGTTGAAACCCAATAAAAATTATTTGAAAAAAAATAAAAATGTGCAAAAACAGCAAAACAAAAAGTGGCACAGTGCTTGTGTAAGACCGTCCCCACACCCACTCACGCCTCTTACCAGAGACTTTGGATCTCAAATTATAGAGATCAAAATCACTTTGGGTTTCCACACATCCCTGTGTTTATAAGGAGGGATAAGATATCATCCGTAGAGGGTTCAGTCTTGTTATTTCTCAAAAGTATATCCAATACTCAGCCCAGCATATGGAAAAGATCCTGACTATTTCTCATGCAAGGGAATAGGGAAGCACTTCATAGTGTATTATTTAAAAACATCCCATTTTATTACACTTTATATTGCACTTACAGTTACGAAGATCAAAAACAGCAGATTGCATAACAAACAGACAAGGCCATGGACCATTCCCTTGCAGAGGGGAACTTAAATTTAACTTAAATATTTAAACTTAAATATTCTTTAGTACATGATAAGAACTGGGGGGGGGGTAATTCCTTGAGATTACACTGTAAATTAGCACAGGACATAAGACACCTCTGAACCTTCTGGCAGGATCAACAAGTACCAGTGTTGCAGGGTGAATGTGGTACATAGAAAACAATTGTTTTCTATGTCCCGTAGCGGTGACCTGCATTTATCTGGTGCAGAAAAATGCAGTTCACCACTGAGAGTGGAAGTGAGCAAGACAAAGTGCAGTGACACATCATTTAAAAAAAAGGATTTATGATTTACAAATGGAGACTGTTTTGATGCATTCTGTGCCAGCAGATGTAATATCGACCTTAAAATGTTTGTTATCCGGAAAAAAAAGAGATCCTGGTCCCTTAAAGCAGATTAAACAGCACAGTGCTTGTGCTGTGTAATCTGCCCTTTTCTAAACTATAAAAAACCTGGCTGATCCTGCAACTTCCTGTTTCCCCCCTCTCTGCACTGACCACGATAATCAGGGCTGACCACTGTGGTCAGCGTATGTCCCTCCATCATCCGCAGCCCTGCTCTGCTCTCCTGTCTCCCCCTCACCACCTCCTCCCTGCATGTCAGCTCCATGTTCTGTGTGTCTGTCTCCGCCCCCCCCAAATTCTAATTGGATAGGCATACCACACTGTATAAGTCTTTAATAAAACCGAGGCATGTAAATATCTTTTTAGAGCGATCTTTAGGCCAGTCACATGACTCTTGGCCAGTTTCCAGGGCTACTGCAGAAGGGGCTGAGCAATATGACCTTCCTGGCTGATGTCAGAGGGAGATCTCGGCCCCTCCTGCAGAAACCTTGTATCAGAGGTGTAAAGCGGCCGCGAGGCATGTGATCGGCCTGAAGATCACCCTAAAAAGGTATTTACATGCCTCGTTTTTATAAAAGACATGTACAGTGTGCTATGCCTAGCTCTAATAGAGTGGCTGGCAGTGATGTCTATGTATGGGTAAACAAAAACTTTAAAACTCATATGGTGAAACTAAGATTAATAGACTATTCTGCCTGGAAAGGGATCACAAACCTGGCTGAAAAAAAATACAAATATTTTCGTAGGTAATACAGTTTAATAGTTCACCTATATATATATATATATATATATATATATATATATATATATATATATCAAATACATTCTACAAATATTAGTTTGTTTTACATTTCTGTGAAAACAATAGGAGGGACTTTTCAGTATTTTTAGCTTTGTAAAAGTTATTGATTTTGTGAGTTTAACATCAATGCCACGGAGGTTTTTTGCATAGCTATTCATCCAGTGAAACTCCATGTACATTTGTTCTGTTCAAATTATTCAGCTGTTTTATGTTAAAACACCTGCCATCCCAAATGTAGGTTTCAGTCGTGCGCCTTGTGGCGCCTTTTATGCACAACAAATCCTACAAAAATCTTTGCAGCCAAACACGCTTGGTGACAACATTTGGTACTTGAGCTTCTTTGAAGCGTTTTTCTTGTTCAAATTGTTTATTGATTTGTAGAAATAGGCAAAATACAGAGGAACATATCACAGGTAGACAACGAAACATAATGTGAAAGGTATAGTCAAATCATTATCGATAAGAAAGGGTATGATCCAGAGTTCAGTACATCGTTTAGGAAAGAGTCCAACAGAAAATATATCATTAGAAAACATTGGACACTTTGCGTCCAAAACACAATATCACCCTAATGCAAAAGAAATGCAGATACTGAACATAAAAAAAAAGTTCCAAAGTCTGCCAGTGAGGCAGAAAAAAGGGGGACCATGGGGGTCATAGGGGTCCCAAACAGTGGTGGGCCAGGAGCGCTGACTACTCCATGGTGTGTGTTTATCCTAAGGAAGAAATAAAGTGAGAAGTATGAAGGTTAGAGTGTACCGTAACGGAGGGGGGATGTGTGAGAGAAGGGAAGGGAGCCAAGATGGAGAGTGAAGGAAAAGGTAGAGAGGACTTGTGGGAGGGATGTCTATCCCCAGGGGGGTCTGGGTCCTCAAGAGGGCGTTTGGGGAGCAGCATCATGTGCTCGCCTGAGGGTAGTTATGGACGTAAAAGTGAGTGGTCAAAGTTAGAGGGCAGGTAGTACTCTACCCCATGGCTCCAGAGTTTTTCAAATTTGGATACTTTGTCCAGCAGCACAGCCTCTATTTTGGCATGGCTCAGAGCTTGTGTTAATCTGTTTTGGGTAACCATTATACATAGGGTAGGGTATTTGCACGCTTTTGCTATTGTTTGTTTGACCACAGTTATTACTTGGAGACATAATTTGAACTGTCAGTCAGTAATAGAGGGCGGCTTCAGGTTCAAGAGCGCTACTGCAGGGTCTGGCGTCATGGAAATGTTAAAAAGTTTGGAAAGGATGTGGAACACATCTAAGCAGAAGGATTGTGCCACTGGGCATTTCCACCATATGTGAAGGTGTGTGTATGCAGAGTTACAGCCTCAAAAGCAATGTGAAGGATATAAGGGCAGGAATTTGGATATCCTGGCGGGGACTCTTTGGAGCATTTTTTACATGATTGGCAGCTCTTTCAAGTCAATGGACAGTTACGCAAAAAATACAATAAAATGCCCATCGCAAAACACGACTAGTCACAAAACTCTACTCGTCACTATGTTCAGATGTGAATGTAGCCTAATGACGCATACACATGATCGGAAATTCCGCCAGCAAAAGTCCGATGAGAGCCAGCAAAAGATTGAGAGCAGGTCCTCATTTTTTCAGTCGGAAAAAGTTCCGATCGGAAATTCTGATCGTCTGTAGCAATTCCGACGTGCAAAATTCCTATGCATGCTCGAAAGCAATTCGACGCATGCTCGGAAGCATTGAACTTAATTTCTCGGCTCGTCGTAGTGTTGTACATCACTGCGTTCTTGACGGTCAAAAGTTCAGCAAACTTTTGTGTGACCGTGTGTATGCAAGCTTGAGCGGAATTCTGTCGGAAAAAAACATCCAAGATTTTTCCGACGGAAAATCCACTCGTGTGTACGCGGCATAAGTGTATTTTATTTTCTTGTCAAATGTTTTTTGGCTAATATAGTAGTACAAAGGAGGCATCTGTCCTCTTGTTTTTGTAATAAATCATGCCGCAGAAAACGGTGATTGTAAAACTATAAACCCTCAAAGTAAGCAGAGCTTAAAAAATACTGAGATGTAAAACTCCTGTAGGTATGTTATTGTTATTGGTATAGAGCAGTACAAGCATCAGCACAACATGCAAAAGTAATTCATACCATATTACATTGGTCCTGTGCACGGTAATGTGATCATTGTGTCTGAGGGACACAGTGATCACCAATATTCTTTAAAGCCCAACTCCAGGCAAGTTTTTATTTTGCCATGCAGTAGGGCTGTGCTCACACAGCATTGGTCAACTGCTTTTTTTTTCTAGGGATGAGCACAAAGTGTATACTCACCTAATGCGCTGATCCTCCTGAAAAACGAGCTATACCACAGTCCAGTGGTGGACTGTTCCTGTCTGTGGAGCATGCTCTGAGCATGCTGACGTCAGGAACAGTCCATTTTCAAGACGGCTGGAGAGTGGGGGTACAGGACCAGTCTTGTGCTTGTGCTGGAAAGTTAGATGGAAGGGTCCGATATGTGGTGAGGGGGCTTTTTGAAAGGTTAGAAATATGTGCTGGAAGGTGGGGTGGAGGAGAGGGCAGACATTCGCTGGGGGAAGTCCTTTGGGAGAGGAGTGGAATTGTGTTAGAAGGTGGAGTGGGGGGTGTATATGTGCTAGGGGTGCTTTGGGAGGGGAGAGGACTAGTTCTAGAAGGTGGAGGGGATTTCAAATCCAACCCCCCTCTTCTAGCACAAGTCCTCTCCCCTCCCAAAGTGCCCCCCAGCATATATCCTCTTACGTCACCCCTCCCCAAATCACTTCTGTAAGTGTACACTCTTACCTGCCCCTTCCACCCCCCTCCCCAGTCACTGTGTCCCCCTCTTCTGTAAGTCTCTATCTATATTAAATTACCACAGACCTCAGATCATCAGTGCAGCTCATGCAGAGAGGTGTCCCTCCCCCGTCTCCTCCTGTCTGTGTACAGGAGAAACTCAGAGCGGGGTTGGAGGCAGCCTCAGTCCACTCTGCAGTGCAATCTACTGTCTACAGGCAGGTGTAGGGTGCCATAGCAGGGCCTTGAAAATGCTGATCTCCTCAGACCCTTAGTAAGTATATTCCTCCCCTGGGCTGGTTCTTGGATGGGATACCCACCTGAAGTTGCATGGGGAGGTAATACATAGACATGTGCGATTAGTTTCGTACGAATTCGTAATTCGTACGAATTTTTCGAAATTCGTACGAATTTACGAATCCGTAGTTAGAATTTTTTCGAATACGAATTCCGTACGGAATACGAAATTCCGTTTACGAATTTCGTCGCCGAATTTATTCGAATCGGACTACCAAATATCGAATTTCTACTAATATGAAAGAAATTATTATAGCGGATATAACGAATGATTCGAATGAATTTGAATGAATGAATTCGAATGAATTCGAATGAATTCGAATGAATTTCGAATGAATTTGAATGACAAAGTGTCATTTTTACCATTTTTGTCACCTTTTTTGGTGAAATGGTAGGGGTACTTTTGTACCCCCTTACCAGTTCCCCCCGGGGGGGGGGCAGGCTCGGGGGGTCCCCTTGTTAAAGGGGGCTTCCAGATTCCGATAAGCCCCCCGCCCGCAGACCCCCACAACCACCGGGCCAGGGTTGTGGGGATGAGGCCCTTGTCCTCATCAACATGGGGACAAGGGGCTTTGGGGGTCTCAGACCCCCAAAGCATCCTCCCAATGTTGAGGGCATGTGGCCTGGTACGGTTCAGGCGGGAGGGGGGGGCGCTCTCATCCCCCCTCTTTTCCTGCGGCCTGCCAGGTTGCGTGCTCGGATAAAGGGTCTGGTATGGATTTTGAGGGGGACCCCACGCCATTTTTTTTTTTTTTTTTTTAGGCCGGGGTTCCCCTTAAAATACATCCCAGACCTGAAGGGTCTGGTATGGATATTTGGGGGGGACCCCACGCCATTTTTTTTTTTTTGGCTGGGGTTCCCCTTAATATCCATACCAGACCTGAAGGGCCTGGTTACTGAATTTGGGGGGACCCCTACGCTTTTTTTTTTTTATCAATGAATGACTGTTCTCTGTGTTAAGTAGCCGACTTTTTATTAGCCGCGAGTGATTTTAAATAGCTTTTTTTCCTGCAAAAATGACACTTTGTGCAGGAACAGTTCTCTATATTAGATATACTGAATCTCAAATTCATTCAAAGCATTTGAAGCATTCGTTATATCCGCTATTATAATTTCTTTCATATTAGTTGAAATTCGATATTTGTAGTTGGATTTACTAACGATTCGTAACTATTCGTAACGATTCGTAACGATTCGTAACTTGAAATTGAAATTCGATATTTGTAGTTGGATTCGAATTGTTCTCTGTGTTATGAGAATCGACAATTCATTAGCCGCGTTAACGATTGGTAACGATTCGAGAAAAAAATTACGATTCGTACGAAATTCGTATTTCGTACGAATTTGAACGGAATTTCGTACACGAATTACGAATTACGAATTTTTTTATATACGAAACGGGACGAAACGAAACAAATTTTTTGACAGTTCCCATGTCTAGTAATACATACCTTTGAAGATTTTCTCTTAACTGTTTTTAGTTACTGCCAAGAGTACCTAGTTCTTCAGAGACTGCCCTCCCTTGATCCCAACCCTCCCCTCCCCAACCCCCCTTCTTTCCCCTCCCACCTCACATCTGAGGTACCTCCTAATTTACCATGCAATAATTATATCATAATCAGCAATATTCACTGTGTCATCATTTTAATAAATGTTCAAGTGTATAAATAAATTAGGGTGCAGTCCCTTCCCATGAGCTGCAAAATAGTATGACCTCTATGGTTGAATATCATTTTTATTGTTTTCACAGTTAAGACGTGAAATCTTTAAACATATTAAAGAGAAAAGATGTTTACAAACATGGCTTACAATGTGAACAGATGACAGTTCCTTATTATTATACAAGGTTTATATAGCACCGACAGTTTTCACAATGCATTACAAAGGGAGACAATACAGCAATAATACAATTCAATACAAGAGGTTTAGGAGGGCCCTGCTCCGGGGAGCTTACAATCTAATAGGCAGAGTCAAGTGGGACAACCCTGCCTTCAGCTAACAACTGAATCTTTTATTTCTCCCATTAGGTCATTGCTCACAGTTTATACCCTTTGTTCCACTGCCCCTCCCTATTAGATTGTAAGTTCCAAAGAGCAGGGCCCTCCTAACCCTCTTGTATTGAATTGTATTGTTGCTGTATTGTCTCCCTTTATATTGTAAACCACTGTGCAAACTGTTGGTGCTATATAAATAATAATAATAATAAACTGTCATTCATTCACATTGTAACCTTTGTTACCCCTGTTTCCCCAGCCTGTACAACTGTGCTTGTTTTTCTCTTGTATATGCTTACAAATTTCACGTCTTAACTATGAAAACAATAAAAATGATATTCATCCATAAAAGTCATACTAATTTGCAGCTCATGGGAAGGGACTGCATGTTGTTTTATTTATACACTTGAGCACTAATTAAAATGATGGCAATATATGGCCAATATACAGTGTTCAAAACAAAGAGAAAGCAATAATGCACCGGTACATATCTAAGGAACACATATAGAATTTTTCACTTATCTGAATATACTGTATATAGACAGGTTAAGTGGATGAAATATCCAGAGCAAACTTCTGGGACAACAATACAAATACAGTACATCCACTTAATGGACTAATTTAGTCCCTTTACTTATGTGGTGTAATGACAATTGCAGTAGCATATGTTGAATAGCAGTACCAGAAACATATTGTGTACTTGTACAAATGTGGGAACAGTTGCCATTTGAAGAGGTGCCTAGTCTAGATGGATAATATACTGTATATCTTTTGATATGGTAAGTGCAGTGCTTAAAATGTATCGCAAATAAAAACATCTGAGCATGATCAGCATAATCTTATGAACATAATCGTGAAGCAAGCAACATTAAAATAAATAAAACATTTCAAAGAAATAAAAAATTAAAATTGCGACTGGCCCCTGATGACGTCTCTGAAGACAAAACGCGTCGGATGAAGCCTATGAGAGTGACACGACCATGCCAGCCAGGACCCGGAAGTGGATATCACACATGAAGGGAAAAGTTCTTTACATGATATGATTCCATGATGCTCATTTTTACATTGGCATTGTGAGTAGGGTTGAGTGAACCCGAACTGTAAAGTTTGGGTTCGGGTCCGGTGTTCGCGCCTTTTTAACAGCTGCAGGGCAGCCAATCTACGCTAGTTTCACTAGTGTGCCCTTAGAAGCCATCACAGCCATGCCTACTAATGGCTGTGATTGGCCAGTGCAGCCTGTGACCCAGCCTCTATATATAGTACACACACACAGCACACAGCGTCATTCTGCTATAGACAGGTTCCTGTGCTGCAGAGAGATAGAGGATTTTAGGAGTTAGTGTGCTAAAGTCAGTCAGTCAGTCAGTCCACATTCCTTGACTTTTCTTCTAATTAGTTAGACCAGTGAGCGATCTAGATAGCTAGAGTAGGGAGTTTCTTTAACCACTTCAGCCCCGGACCATTTGGCAGCCAAAGGACCAGAGGTCTTTTTTTCAATTTCGCACTGCACTACTTTAACTGGTAATTGCGTGGTCATGCAATTTTGTAACCAAACGAAATTTGCGTCCTTTTCTTCCCACAAATAGAGCTTTCTTTTGATGGTATTTGATTGCCTCTGTGATTTTTATTTTTTGCGATATAAACGGAAAAAGAGCGAAAATTTTGAAAAAAAAAGAGATTTTCTACTTTTTGTTATAAAAAAAAATCTAATAAACTCAATTTTAGTCAAACATTTGGGCCAAAATGTATTCAGCCACATGTCTTTAGTAAAAAAAATGCCAATAAGCGTATATTTATTGGTTTGCGCAAAAGTTATAGCGTCTACAAACTAGAGTACATTTTCTGGAATTTACACCGCTTTTAATTTATGACTGCCTATCTCATTTCTTGAGGTGCTAAAATGGCAGGGAAGTACAAAACCCCCCCAAATGATAAAGTTGTCACTAAATGATATATTGCTCACACATGCCATGGTTATATGTGGAGATGCACCCCAAAATACATTTGCTGCTTCTCCCGAGTATGGGGATACCACATGTGTGGGACTTTTTGGGAGCCTAGCCACGCACGGGGCCCCGAAACCCAATCAACGCCTTCAGGGTTTCTAAGGGTGCAAATTTTTGATTTCACTCCTCACTACCTATCACAGTTTGAAGGCCATAAAATGCCAAAATAGCACAAAACCCCCCCAAATGACCCCATTTTGGAAAGTAGACACCCCAAGCTATTTGCTGAGAGGCATGTTGAGTACATGGAATATTTTATATTTTGCCACAAGTTGAGGGAATATTACAAACTTTTTTTTTTTTGCCCAAAGTTGTCACTAAATGATATATTGCCCACACATGCCATGGGCATATGTGGAATTACACCCCAAAATACATTCTGCTGCTTCTCCTGAGTACGGGGATACCACATGTGTGGGACTTTTTGGGAGCCTATCCGCATACGGGACCCCGAAAACCAAGCACCGCCTTCAGGATTTCTAAGGGCATAAATTTTTTTGATTTCACTCCTCACTACCTATCACTACCTATCACAGTTTTGAAGGCCATAAAATGCCAAGATGGCACAAAACCCCCCCAAATGACCCCATTTTGGAAAGTAGACACCCAAGCTATTTGCTGAGAGGCATGTTGAGCCCATTGAATATTTTTTTTTTTTAGTCCCAAGTGATTTAATAAAGACAAAAAAAAAAAAAAAAAAAAATGTATTCAAAAAGTTGTCACTAAATGATATATTGCTCACACATGCCATGGTTATATGTGGAATTGCACCCCAAAATACATTTTGCCACTTCTCCTGAGTACGGGGATACCACATGTGTGGGACTTTTTGGGAGCCTAGCCGCGTACGGGGCCCCGAAACCCAAGCACCACCTTCAGCATTTCTAAGGGTGTAAATTTTTGATTTCACTCCTCACTACCTATCACAGTTTCGAAGGCCATAAAATGCCAAAATTGCACAAAACCCCCCAAATGACCCCATTTTGGAAAGTAGACACCCCAAGCTATTTGCTGAGAGGCATGTTGAGTACATGGAATATTTTATATTTTGCCACAAGTTGCGGGAATATTACAAACTTTTTTTTTTTGCCCAAAGTTGTCACTAAATGATATATTGCCCACACATGCCATGGGCATATGTGGAATTACACCCCAAAATACATTCTGCTGCTTCTCCTGAGTACGGGGATACCACATGTGTGGGACTTTTTGGGAGCCTATCCGCATACGGGACCCCGAAAACCAAGCACCGCTTTCAGGATTTCTAAGGGCATAAATTTTTGATTTCACTCCTCACTACCTATCACTACCTATCACAGTTTTGAAGACCATAAAATGCCAAGATGGCACAAAACCCCCCCAAATGACCCCATTTTGGAAAGTAGACACCCCAAGCTATTTGCTGAGAGGCATGTTAAGCCCGTTGAATATTTTTTTTTTTAGTCCCAAGTGATTGAATAAAGACAAAAAAAATAAATAAAAAAAATGTATTCAAAAAGTTGTCACTAAATGATATATTGCTCACACATGCCATGGTTATATGTGGAATTGCACCCCAAAATACATTTTGCTGCTTCTCCTGAGTATGGGGATACCACATGTGTGGGACTTTTTGGGAGCCTAGCCGCGTACGGGGCCCCGAAACCCAAGCACCGCCTTCAGGATTTCTAAGGGTGCAAATTTTTGATTTCACTCCTCACTACCTATCACAGTTTCGAAGGCCATAAAATGCCAAAATAGCACAAAACCCCCCCAAATGACCCATTTTGGAAAGTAGACACCCCAAGCTATTTGTTGAGAGGCATGGTGAGTATTTTACAGCTCTCATGTGTTTTTGAAAATGAAGAAAGTAAAGAAAAAAAAATTTTTTTTTTTCTTTTTTCAATTTTCAAAACATTGTGACAAAAAGCGAGATCTGCAAAATACTCACCATACCTCTCAGCAAATAGCTTGGGGTGTCTACTTTCCAAAATGGGGTCATTTGGGGGTGGTTTGTGCCATCTGGGCATTCCATGGCCTCCGAAACTGTGATTGGCAGTGAGGAGTGAAATAAAAAAATTACACCCTTAGAAAGCCTGAAAGCGGTGCTTGGATTTTTGGGGTCCCGTACGCGGCTAGGCTCCCAAAAAGTCCCACACATGTGGTATCCCCGTACTCAGGAGAAGCAACAGAATGTATTTTGGGGTGTATCTCCACATATGCCCATGGCATGTTTGAGCAATATATCATTTAGTGACAAGTTTTTGTAAAAAAAAATATTATTTTTTTTTTTTGTCATTATTCAATCTCTTGGGACCAAAAAAAAAAATATTTAATGGGCTCAACATTGCTCTCAGCAAATAGGTTGGGGTGTCTACTTTCCAAAATGGGGTCATTTGGGGGGGGGTTTGAACTGTCCTGGCATTTTATGCACAACATTTAGAAGCCTATGTCACACGTCACCCACTCTTCTAACCACTTGAAGATAAAGCCCTTTCTGACACTTTTTGTTTACATGAAAACATATTTTTTTTTTGCAAGAAAATTACGTTGAACCCCCAAACACTATATATATTGTTAAAGCAAAGGCCCTACAGATTAAAATGGTGGGTGTTGCATTTTTTTTTTCCACACAGTATTTGCGCAGCGATTTTTCAAAACGCATTTTTTGTGGAAAAAATACACTTTTTTTTATTTTAATGCACTTAAACACACTATATTGCTCAAATTTTTGATGAAATAAAAAATATGATCTTAGGCCGAGTACATGGATACCAAACACGACATGCTTTAAAATTGCGCACAAACACGCAGTGGCGACAAACTACATACATTTTTAAAAGCCTTTAAAAAGCCTTTACAGGTTACCACATTAGATTCACGGAGGAGGTCTACTGCTAAAATTACTGCCCTCGATCTGACCTTCGCGGTGATACCTCACATGCATGGTGCAATTGCTGTTTACATATGACGCCAGACCAACGCTTGTGTTATAAAACATTTTGTTAACGAAAACTGTAAAGTTCGGGTCCGTACCGGACTTTTGGGTGTTTAGGACCCGGACCCGAACCCGAACTATTGGCTGTAAGTTTGGGTTCGGGTCCGGTGTTCGGCGATGTATTGGCGCCTTTTTAACAGCTGCAGGGCAGCCAATCTACGCTAGTTTCACTAGAGTGCCCTTAGAAGCCATCACAGCCATGCCTACTAATGGCTGTGATTGGCCAGTGCAGCCTGTGACCCAGCCTCTATATATAGTACACACACACAGCACACAGCGTCATTCTGCTATAGACAGGTTCCTGTGCTGCAGAGAGCTAGAGGATTTTAGGAGTTAGTGTGCTAAAGTCAGTCAGTCAGTCAGTCCACATTCCTTGAATTTTCTTCTAATTAGTTAGACCAGTGAGCGATCTAGATAGCTAGAGTAGGGAGTTTCTTTAATAAGCAAAAGAAAGAGGCAGAGAGAATTATTGAAGAGATTCCTAAATCAATTGTACCCAGTCTTTTAACAGTGCCATGAGGCCAGTGCCAGACAAAATATAAAAGTTTTACCTGCAAGCTCAGTGCACCATTAGGACCAACACTGCATATACTAAGAGGTACACCATAGTCTGTGTGTATTCTGCTATTGGAAACACATTGCAAAAAAATTTAATTTTGCTGTCCCCCCCCCCCCCCCAATAGCATTTTCTGCGTGTTCACACACGCTTTACATGCTGTCCGTGTATTCTGATATTGGAAAAACATTGCAAAAAAATTTAATTTTGCAGTGTTTTTTTTTTTTTTCCCAATAGCATTTTCTGCGTTTTCATACATACACGCTGTAGACACTATCCGTGTATTCTGATATTGGAAAAACATTGCAAAAAAATTTAATTTTGCAGTGTTTTTTTCTTCCCAATAGCATTTTCTGCGTTTTCCTAAACGCTTTAGACACTATCCGTTTATTCTGATATTGGAAAAACATTGCAAAAAAATTTAATTTTGCAGCGTTTTTTTTTTTCTTCCCAATAGCATTTTCTGCGTTTTCATAAACGCTTTAGACACTATCCGTTTATTCTGATATTGGAAAAACATTGCAAAAAAATTTAATTTTGCAGTGTTTTTTTTCTTCCCAATAGCATTTTCTGCGTTTTCATAAACGCTTTAGACACTATCCGTTTATTCTGATATTGGAAAAACATTGCAAAAAATAATAATTTTGCAGTGTTTTTTTTCTTCCCAATAGCATTTTCTGCGTTTTCATAAACGCTTTAGACACTATACGTTTATTCTGATATTGGAAAAACATTGCAAAAAAATTTAATTTTGCGGTGTTTTTTTTCTTCCCAATAGCATTTTCTGCGTTTTTATAAACGCTTTAGACACTATCCGTTTATTCTGATATTGGAAAAACATTGCAAAAAAATGGAAAATTCCTATCAAAATACTTACCGTAATTTTCCTTTCCTGATGGACTCCATGGCAGCAACGTGTGGGTTTAGTCCCGCCTCCATTACCCTATAGGACACTACTCCCATAAATCTTTGCTCCCTGCCCACGGCCGTGTTCGATAACTAGACTACTCCAGCCATTTGGGAGGGAACTCCTGCTGCCATGGAGTCCATCAGGAAAGGAAAATTACGGTAAGTATTTTGATAGGAATTTTCCATTTTCCTGACAGACTCCATGGCAGCAACGTGTGGGAAATAACTCGCCCAAAAAACACACTTGGGTGGGCAAAATGCTGAACAGAAAAGATTTATTTAACGCTGTCAACCAACAGGACTTTTAAACCAAAATTAACAGAAGTTAAGGATGCAGGTTCAACACAGTAATGGGTCATAAACCTATGTATTGAAGACCAAAACGCTGCCCTGCAGATTACTTCCGGCGCCACGTGACGCGAGGCTGCCCATGATGCGGAAAGACTCCTGGTGGAATGTGCCGTCACTGCCTCAGGAGGAGCCAAGCCCTTCTCTCTGTAAGCCCACTGGATGGCTTGGACCACCCATGCAGCAATGGATCTAACAGAAGCTTTAGAGCCCTTATTCTTTCCATGAAACAGAACGAAGAGGGAGTCAGTCTGACGAAATGAAGCTGTAACATCCAGATATTCTTTTAGTGTAGCACCCATGTCAAGAGGATGTGGATCTGAACCTCCATCAGACATGAAGGTAGGAAGAGTGATTTCCTGGTTTTCATGGAAAACAGTGGTTACTTTGGGATTTGATCCCAGCATTGGAATGAGGACCACTCTATCCGGGAAGAAGGTGAGGAAAGGTTCCTTGGAGCCTAGCGACTGAATCTCTGAAATTCTCTTACGTTATGGCCACCAGAAAAGAGGTTTTAAGTGTTAGTTCCGTAACTGAAAGTGATCTGTTGAGTTGAGTAAAGAAATCCAACACCAGAGGGAGGTCCCATTTTGGAAACCTAGGTTTCCTCTGCGGCCTAAGCCTGACTGCTCCTTTGAAAAACTGTTGAACCAAAGGATGATTGGCCCACGTGACTCCAGAGAATGCTGAGATAGCAGAAACTTGGACACGCAGGGAACTAACAAAAAGCGAGATATCCAGTCCTGATTGAAGGAAGCTTAACACATCCTGAACTGCCAATGTATTGCAGGAACTAGACCTGGAAGCCATGTGACTGGTAAACTTCGCTCAGATCCTTTCGTACACCCGATTGGTACTACCTCTTCTTGCACTAAGGAGAGTGGGAATAACCTCTAATGGACAGCCTGATGCTTCCAGCCTTCCCCTCTCAAAGACCAGGCCCTTATGTGCAGGTGATCCGGACAGGGATGCAACCTCGAACCCTGGGACAGGAGGTCTGGTCTGGATGGTAATGGAACCGGATCCTTGACACTGAGGAGTGTCAGAAGCGGAAACCAAGGCCTGTTGGGCCAGTAGGGAATTACTTTCCGTTTCCGACCTGAGTCTCTTCAGGAACTGAAGGATGATCGGGATTGGAGGAAAGGCATACGCCTTGAGGAACCACCATTTCTCCGTCAGGGCATCTACCCCGTAGGCTTGCGGATCTCTGTACCTTGAATAGTACTTCGCTATTTTTTTGTTGCATGGGGAGGCAAACAAGTCGACCTCTGGGGAGATCCCCAGCGTTAGAATCCAATCGAATACCTCCTCGTGGAGAGACCACTCGTTGTTGTCTAGAGATATTCGGGAGAGGAAGTCTGCCTGGACGTTCTGAATTCCTGGAACATATGTCGCTGTCAGATCCTTCAAGTTCTTCTGAGCCCAAGACATGATCGGTTCCACTTCTTGGAGAAGGGAAAGACTTTGGGTGCCCCCTTGCCTTCTGATGTATGCCACTGCTGTGGTATTGTCCAGTCTGAGATGGACCGAGGCCCCTGGGATCAGGTGACGAAAAGCCAGAAGGGCCTGGAAGGCCCCCCTTAATTCCAGGACATTTGACACTGTCCTTCTGGAGGGAGGATCTCAAGTGCCCTGAGCGACTTCCGCCAGGCAGTGGGCCCCCCATCCCCTGTTGCTGGCATCTGATGTTATAGTTACCCATTGGATGGGACGGATGGAATGGCAGTTGCAAAGGTTCTCCCGTTGTAGCCACCATAGAAGGAAGTTCTTCATGGATGAAGTAATCCGAATCGCCTAGGCTTTGTTGCCTGTCCATTGCTGAAGGAATCCCTTCTGAAAAGGCCTCATCCTCCACTGCGCCTATCTCACCATCGGGATTGTTGCAACCATGGTGCCTATAATTCTCAGGCACTGGAGAGCATGAAGGTAGGAAGCCGCAAGAGCTGGACGGATTCTGTCCCTTACCACTGAGATCTTTTCCTCTGGTAGCGAGATAGTGCCACTGACTGTGTCAAACAGAGCCCCTAAGAATAGTAGGGTTTGTGATGGGGTCAGTTGGCTCTTCTCCAGATTCAGTATCTACCCGAACTCCTGTAGAGTGGAGATAACTTGCCGTCTGTGAATTCAAAGCTGTTCTTTGTCTTGTGCCAATAGTAGAAGGTCGTCTAAATAGTGATGTAGACGAATTCCCCTGGTTCTCAGAAGAGCTACCACTGCCAACAGAGTTTTTGAAAACACACGTGATGGGAACGTGAAAATAGGCGTCTTTGAGATCTATGGAGATCATCCAATCTCCTGGTTGGACGGAATGTTGTATTGTGGACAGTGTTTCCATTTTGAACCTCCAGGCCCCGCTTTTTTTCTGGACCAAAAAGAGGGGAGAGTAGATCCCCCTGCCTCGCTGGTCGGCCGGAACATGGATAACAGCGCCTTGAACCAATAAAGATTTTATGTAAGTCAGAAGGCTTTGTCTTTTTTCTTCTGTAGTCGGAAGGGAAGTAGGGACCCACCTGAGCCTGGGGGCTTCCCTGAAGGTCCAAGCATGACCCTTTAGACACTGTACGTGTATTCTGCTATATACAAAAACACCCATTTAGGGCGAGATCATAAATTTTGAAAATATGAGGAGATCATCAAAAAGGGGACGTGGCCCGGGTCGTGGTGCTGCTGGTGGCGCTCCTGTTGCAGGGAGAGGATGTGGTCGATCTGTGCCAGCTACACGCACTAGTGAAACACCTTCCTCAGGTGCGAGTAGGCGACAGAGCCTGCAGCAGTATTTTGGCGTGCCTAATGAGGCTGTACGAATGTTGAGGCCAGGACAAGTAGAGGCGTTAGTAGATTGGGTTGCTGCTGACAGTGCCTCCGGTTCCTTCACATTGTCTCCCACCCAGTCTCCTGATGAAAGTTCAGAGTTGGCACCTGCAGCCGATGTCCATCAGTCTTTCACCTCACCCCCTTGCAAATCAGCCAATCAGTCTGAGCCCCAAATCATGCAGCTGTCTCTTCTGCTTTTTGATGACTCTGTTAGCAGGGTTTCCCAGGGCCATCCACCTAGCCCTGCCCCAGAAGTGGAAGAGATTGTGTGCACCGATGCCCAACCACTTATGTTTCATGATGAGTACATGGGAGGACCACCGCAGCACGTCTCGGATGATGATGAAACACAGGTGCCAACTGCTGCTGCTTTCGCCATTGTGCAGACTGACAAGGAGGGCAGTGGTGAATTTTGGGTGGAAGATGATGTGGAGGACGATGAGGTCCTTGACCCCACATGGAATCAACGTCATGCAGGTGACCAGTGTAGTTCAGAGGAAGAGGTGGTGGTCACACAGAGCCACCAGCACAGCAGAAGAGGGAGCAGGGTGCAAAAGCGGAGCGTCCGTCCCCTAGACAGTACGTCTGCTACTGCCCAACGCAGCAAGGGACCGAGCACACCAAAGCCAGGTGCAAGGAGTTCCCTAGCGTGGCAGTTCTTCAGACAATGTCCTGATGACAGGACACGAGTGGTTTGCACGCTGTGCAATCAGAGCTTGAAGCGAGGCATAAACGTTCTCAACCTGAGCACAACTTGCATGACCAGGCATCTAAGTGCAAAGCACGAGATGCAGTGGAGTAGACACCTCAAAAACCAAGAAAGGTCTCTGGTTCCTCCTGCTTCCTCTTCTGCTGCAGTCTCGGCCTCTTCATCCACCTCTGTAGTGACAGTGACACCTGCCAACCCGCAAACAGAGGATCTGCCAGCAACACTACCACCTGGGTCACCAACCATCTCTACAATGTTCCATGGAAGCGTTCAGCTCTCTATTTCCCAAACACTGGAGTGGAAGAGGAAGTACCCCCCTAGCCACCCGCGATCCCTGGCCCTGAATGCCAGCATTTCAAAATTCCTCGCCTTTGAAATGCTGTCATTCTGTCTGGTGGAGACGCAGAGTTTTAAAAGGCTGATGTCATTGGCTGTCCCACAGTACGTCGTGCCCAGTCGCCACTACTTTTCCAGACGAGCTATCCCTTCCCTGCACAACCAAGTGGGGAACAAAATCAGGTGTGCACTGTGCAACGCCATCTGTGGCAAGGCCCACCTAACTACGGATGCGTGGACCAGTATGCACGGTCAGGGACGTTATATCTCCCTAACAGCACACTGGGTAAATGTTGTGGCGGCTGGGCCTGAGGTGGATAGCAGTTTGGCGCATGTCCTTCCACCACCGAGGATTGCAGGGCACTTCAGTTTGCCTCCTGTTGCTAACTCCTCCTACTCCGCCTCCTCATCCTCTACCGCCTCCTCATCCAGTCAGCGTAACACCTTCACCACCAACTTCAGCACAGCCAGGGCTAAACGACAGCAGGCAGTTTTAAAACTTTCCTGTTTGGGGGAAAAACCCCACACCGCGCAGGAGTTGTGGAGGGACATGGAACAACAGACCGATGAGTGGTTGGTGGCAGTGAGCTTCAAGCCCGGTCTGGTGGTGTGCGATAATGGGCGAAATCTCGTAGCAGCTCTGGGCCTTGCCGGTTTGACGCACATCCCTTGCCTGGCGCATGTGCTGAACTTGGTGGTCCAGAGGTTCCTTAAGAATTACCCCGATATGCCAGAGCTGCTGCAGAAAGTGCGGGCCGTCTGTGCGCACTTTCGGCGTTCTCACCCTGCTGCTGCTCGCCTGTCAGCGCTGCAGCATAACTTCGGCCTTACCGCTCACCGTCTCATATGTGACGGGCCCACAAGGTGGAACTCCACCTTGCACATGCTTGCCAGACTGTGCGAGCAGCAGCAGGCGATAGTGGAGTTTCAGCACGCCTGCGTGAGTCGCTCTGCGGAACAGCACCACTTCACCGCCAATAACTGGGCCTCCATGCGAGACCTGTGTGCCTTGTTGCGCTGTTTCAAGTACTCCACCAACATGGCCAGTGCCGATGACGCCGTTCTCAGCATTACTATCCCAGTTCTATGCCTCCTTGAAAAAACTCTTTAGGCGATGATTGAAGAGGATGTGGCACAGGATGAGGAGGAGGAGGAGGAAGAGGGTTCATTTCCAAGGCTTTCAGGGCAGTCATTTACAAGTGGCTACGAGGGTGGGTTCCTGCACCAACAAGCGCCAGGTACACAATTGTCTGGCAGCAAGGGCACAGTTCTGAAGGATGACGAGGTGGAGGATAAGGAGGAGATGGAGGAGGAGGAACAATGTTCACAGCAGGGTGGCACCCAGACCAGCTCATGTCCATCACTGGTGCGTGGCTGGGGGGATACAGAGGACACAGACGATACACCTCCCACAGAGGACAGCTTTTCCTTGCCTCTGGGCAGCCTGGCACACATGAGCGATTACATGCTGCAGTGTCTCCGCAACGACCGATTTGCCCACATTTTAACTGGTGCTGATTATTGGGTGGCCACCCTGCTGGATCCCCGTTACAAGGACAACGTGCCGTTCTTAATTACCTCACTGGAGCGTGATCGTAAGATGCGCGGGTACAAGCGCACGCTGGTAGACGCGCTGCTGGTGGCATTCCCACTTGGAAGCAGGGGTACGGGGGAAGCACAAGGCGAAAGCAGAGGAGGAGGAAGAGGTTGCCAACGCAGCCGGGGCACCGCCAGCACCTTGCAAGGCAGGGTTAGCATAGCCGGAATGTGGAAAAGCTTTGTCAGCACGCCACAACAACCAGCACCACCAGCTGAGATGGAACATCTTAGCAGGAGGCAGCATTTCACCAACATGGTGAAGCAGTATGTGTGCACACGCCTACACGTACTGCATGACGGGTCTGCCCCCTTCAACTTCTGGGTCTCCAAATTGGGCACATGGCCTGAGCTTGCCCTTTACACCTTGGAGGTGCTGGCCTGCCCTGCCGCCAGTGTATTATCTGAACGTGTATTTAGCACGGCAGGGGGCGTTATCACAGACAAGCGCAGCCGCCTGTCCAGAGCCAATGTGGACAAGCTCACGTTCATTAAAATGAAACAGGCATGGATCCCACAGGACTTGGCCGTACCTTGTGCAGAATAGACACATATACCGGTGTTCTGACAAAAACTGTCTTGCTATCGGATAGTGTCCGGCCACTTACTGCGCAGGTACAGAGGACAAGGAGATTCACGAAATCTCCAAAGATGAACGTCGCCTGCGCAGTGAGTGCAGGTTCAAGCCCGACCATCCAAGTGGACATACGGTAGCACATAGTAACAGGGCCCCTCACGGGCTCGCTTGGCTAGGCTTCAACCTCGGATGATGTGGCTTGAACCTGGAGTCACCGCGCATCGTCTTCGGAGAGTTTCAAAATCCCCTTGTCCTACGTACTGAGCAAGCGCAGTACAGGGCGGACACTATGCGACGGGGACAGAATTCGACACATCATTCACCACTAGCCTTACCCAGCCATTGTTGTATTTTTGAACCAGTGTTGGCTACCTCGTCCTCCTCCACCGCCGCTTCCACCTACACCGCCACATCCACCGCCACCTCAACCTCCTACTCCATTTGAATTTCGTCCTCCTAGGTCAAGATTATAATTTTTTCATTTTTTTTAATTTCCAAGTATTTTTTTTTCCCACTATCTTATCCATTAAATTGAATATTTTTTTTCCAGAAAGTGCGTATTCTGGGGTATTCCCACCATATGTGCGTCATCGTGCCGTTGAGTTTCTGAGGTTCTTAATGACTTCCTGTACCTCTTCTGCTGAGAAGGGGGCCTCCAGCATTTTTTTTTTCAATGTTATTTTAAGTTATTTCCCTATCCACATTTGTTTGCAGATTACTTGCCATGCTCTTAACAACATGTTGTTGCCATTTGCAGCCCTCTAGCCCTTTCCATGACCTTTTTACAGCCATTTTAGTGTTCAAAAGTCCGGGTCCCATTGACTTCAATGGGGTTCGGAGTTCGGGGTCAAGTTCGGTCCCGAACCCAGACTTTTTTTCCGAAGTTCGGCCGAACCCGCCGAACCCGAACATCCAGGTGTCCGCTCAACTCTAATTGAGAGTACCCTGTCAAGAAATAATGCACCATGAGTTTTTCTCTTCCTTTTTTGATCTATTATGGACACCTTGAGTCTTGTAAGGAGAGTCTTCTTTGGAGGTCTGCTGATTTTTATGCCACATGGAATAAAAATTAAGCATGTTTGACCATCCGTCATAGGTGGCCTCACCTTCTGGTAAGGTGCATTTGATTTATCAGAGCACATTGAGTGGTGTTTTTTTTTCCCTTATTCTACTATCGGAGGATTCATCACTATTTCACTTGAAGTTTTATATGTCACATGGACTTCCTATATCTATGAACTTTTTCACATGCGTTTAGATACGCAAATTTTATTTTAGAATGTCTTGTATTTTTCACTTATTTTAACTTGTTTGTTTCATGATTATGTTCATAAAATTATGCTGATCAAGCTCAGATGTTTTACTTTGTGAAACATTTTAAGCACTGCACTTACCATATTGATTGTTTTTTCGGGTTAGTATCAAGAATTTCAGTTCTAGCAGCTATATTTGTACCTAAGCGCAGAGTTTTTCCCCTTGATTGTTCCTACTGTATATGTTTTCCTACATATAGTGTGCTATTTGCAGCTGTATATGTTGGAAGCAATTACACAAACATCCTTGATATTCATGTGGATGTAGGGATATTTGTATTTCTTGCAATCTTGGAGATTTGGCATACAAAACGCAGGTTCTGAGCTAAAAGATGTATATTGAGAAGTATAAGAAAGATACAGAAAACTTTAATACATCCTTTACAAATTTTAATTTTTTTTTTATAGTCCTAATAGAATTTTAAATGAATTAGAATTTTGGTTCATGAGTATTCATATGAAAATCTATTGATAGTAATAACCCCTTTAGTTAGGGGGTCATTTTGTTAGCATGTGCTAAAAAAATAAATATAGTGACCTCATTTTGTTGCAAATTAATGGCAGACATGTTTAGAACAGCACACTAATATGATTAATTGTAGGTGAGTTGTAAAAGCTGAAAGAAATCAGTACAGATGCTGTAACGTTTCTTCCTCTACTCCCCCAGAGGATGAAGCTGTTTAATTTACTAAGTGAATTTCTCAGAAGTAAATGCATCCTGCTGTAAAGAGCAGGCACATCCTGTTGATCTGATTAATGTACAATAAGCTCAATCCTATTTCTATAAGCAGCAATAGCTTTTACAATATTGTAACCGGCCAACGTGGAGGCACAAACATTGCCAACTATGGGTTGTGCCTTACACTACTTTGGATATTAGGAGAGTGGATTTTCCTTTCCCTTTTGTGAAACATGACATCTTTGATCTTTACATCTGTATCTCTTTCCATGCTTTGGTGTGATTAGCATCAGCCTTACTATTCCAGTGCTGACCTCCACTATCTATGGTTTGTCCTCTGTCCCCCTTCCCACCTTCCCTCCTGATGCCTTGAAAGTTTCTAGGGAACCCCCTACACCTCATGCTGATATTTGAATCTTTTATTTTGTCAATTAACTCTCAGCCAGTGATGCACAGTTTTCATCACTCAACTCCTGAGAAAGCAATAGTGCGAAACATGTTGAGTGAGCAAAGCTTTTTTCACCAAGCAACCAGTAGCAGAAAACTATCTACCATGAACTCAAGGATATCCTATTTTGTAGATGCAATAACTTTTGCGCAAACCAATCAATATACGCTTATTGCAATTTTTTACCACAAATATGTAGAATAATGCATATTGGCCTAAACTGATGAAGAAATTTGTTTAGTTTTTTTTAAATTTGGGGATATTTATTATAGCAAAAGGTAAATATTGTTTTTTTCCAAAATCGTCACTCTTTTTTTTGTTTATAGTGCAAAAAATAAAAACCGCAGAGGTGATAAAATACCACCAAAAGAAATCTCTATTTGTGGGGAAAAAAGAACATCAATTTTGTTTGGGTACAGCGTTGCACGGCCGAGCAATTGTCAGTTAAAGCAATGCAATGCTGTATCGCAAAAAATGGCCTGGTCATTAAGGGGGCAAATCCTTCTGGTGCTTAAATGGTTAAAACACACATTTACTTTATTTACTTTGTTGCACAAGAAGTGCAGCCAATCAGGCAGCACTACCAGTGTATATCACTCCTGCACAATATATAATCCTAGGGATTATTTTATTTCACTTTTAAATCTTACTGTGTTTATTGCAATATGTTTCCATTTCATAGGTAATGCATTTTTTTTAAATTATGAAAAATGTTAACGCAAAAAGAATCGGCTGACTATCCAAGAGTCAAATACTACTACGCTGCTCTCATCCAAATAAAACAAATGAATCCAAATTAATATGTATCCATTTGTTATGCTATAAAGTTGAATTCACTTCCCCATTACCAAATGACTTTGTTTGTTGAGCCGCGCACATATAAATTAAACAGGAAATAAATAAACCGCGCTAGAGATAAGAACCAATCTATAAAAGGCGGCTGCTAAAAGTGGGATACACACACATAGATAAATAGGGAATTGTATAAAGCTGCGCCAGTGAAACATAAAAATGATTAAAATAATAAAAAAAGTATTAATACATCTGTATAATAAAATATGGAAATATTGTATGACCAGAATTAACAGTTTACACAATATAGTCTATGGCCATGGAGGAGCACATAGATAACAACCTTAAAAATAAATAATATAAAATGAATAATATCCAAAAAGTCCACAGTCTACTTAGAATTCAGTGCAAATAGTCCTGTTAGGTCCTAATTTGTGACTTCCATGTAAGATGATCCAAATTAGAGGAAGAAAGCACCACAGTGACTATCTATCACTTAGACTGAGACATACAAGGTTGTGAGGCCCGACCACCGGATAAAATAAACGCTTACCGGATGGCCAAGCTATATAGGCATATAAGCTCTGAAGTAGGCGGCTTCCTGAACAGGGATCAGTTGTTGTAAATAGTCAGGCAAGAAACGATCATCCAGAAAGGAACGGTCCCTCTACTCTGTCCACTCCACCAAGAAGATTCCCACTAATTGCCAGCAGGATCAAGTCATAGGTAACAGGGGTCCTTCCAGCTTCAAGCTTCTTTCAGCTTTCATAGCTCAACAGCCATCTCTCTCCAAACACATTTCTCCTCCACGCACATATAAATTAAACAAATGATCTCTCAACCTCAATACAAAATCTTGTTAGAATATTCACACTACACACTAGTAAATAAATTTGGATCATTTGTTGTGCTTCAAACATGAACACAAGACCCTCATTATTGCATCATGTCATCCAAATGAAATTAATGAATGCAAATAAATTTGTTATTCTCCTTATAATTTATTTCAGATTAGTTGAAATTTGTTACTATTGTAATACATCTGAATCTCTGAATCATAATAATTTCGTCCAAATTTTGCTTCGTAACGAAACGAATTGTACACGTCCAGCGCCTATTGTAGGTAGGAACAAAAAATATATACACAATGCAAACTATAAATACAGTAATTCTATTGCCAAATATCTAAAATGGTAAACAATATTTTAGCCTTTTTGTTACTTCTGTCAAACATGATCCCCATCTTTTGAAGACCCACTGAGGAATACTGAGTTACGTTAGTTTTAATAACCAGCCTGTATTTGAAAGGTGTGTGTCTTATAGGCTGCTATCTCATCAGTTAAAGCCATCCATTCAGCAAAGGAACTGCTATAAAACGGAAAATTATATACTCACCTTTCCGTAATTTTCCTTTCCTGACACATCTTCATGGCAGCACACACACTGGGTTTTGACAACCACAACCTGACAGGATTAGTTAACTCTAAATTTGAAGGCAAAGGCATCCCACCTCAGTCTCTGTAACTATCACCTAAAGAAGGGTGGGATGCTGTGTGCTGCCATGAAGATGCGTCAGGAAAGGTAAATAACAGAAAGGTGAGTATACAATTTTCCGTTTTCCTGACGCATCATGGCAGCACACACACTGGGAAATAACTCGCTAGCCGGGTGGGAACAAGGAAAAAAGTAACATTTATTAAATCAAATAGTAGAATTGGCCCGAATAACGAATCTTACGAAATCTACTGTAGATAATTGGGCCGAGTCCACCCTGTAGTGAGACATGAAAGTGTGCCTGGAGGACCAGGTCGCTGCCCTGCAGATTGTTTCTGGTGAAACCCTGCAATATGCTGCCCATGAAGCTGCCACTGCCCTCATTGAGTGAGCTCTAATGCCTCCAGGTATCGGTAGATTTTGAATGCCATAGGTTTTCTTGATTGACTTAACCAGCCATGATGCGATGGTGCGAGATGACACCATGTGACCTTTCCTACTCCCGTGAGGAACCACCAATAGATTGTTTGTTTTCCTAAAGGAGGCTGTAGCTGTCAGATAGTTGCTAATGGACTGGAAGATTGATCTCCTGACTGTAATGAAAAGATGTTGCCACCTTTGGAGTAAAGTGGTCTGAAGGTTTCAATACTACCCTATCTGGGTAAAATAACATGTAGGGTTCCATGATCATTAGCGCTTGCATCTCTGATACTCTCTTCGCTAAAGTGATGGCAATGAGAAAAGTAAATTTTAACGTTAAGTTCCACAGAGAGATAGAGTCAGCTGGATGAAAGGTAGAATTTGAAAGTGCGTTCAAGACTACTGATAAGTCCCATGCTGGAAATGTTGGTCTTCTTGGAGATCTGATTTTCACACATGTCTCTGGAGATAATGGATCCCAGTTATTTTGTTGAGCCATGGATGAGAATCTCTCCCATATTTTGTCATAAGTGGCTTTAGTAGTAGCCTGAAGCAAAGTAGAAATGATTTCCTGGGAACAGCCCTGTTCTAGGAGCCTATTCCTCTCAACTTCCATGCCATTAGGTGTAATCTCTCCGGAGCCAGATGGAAGAACTGCCCCTGGTAAAGCAGTTCCTAAGTCACCGGAAGAGGTAGTGGGTCTACACTGAGCTGCAACAATGTCGTGAACCACGATCTCCTCGGCCAGAATGGAATCACTGCTATTACTAATGCTGATGACTTCCTGAGTCTGGAAATATGTACCCCAGATGAAAGATCCATGGGTGAAGAAAGCAGTCTACTCCTTCCACTGGTGGAAAAGCTGTACTCGACAGGAACTTCCAGCACTTGGTGTTCGTAGGTGTTGGGGCCAGGTCGATATTCGGAGTTCCCCAAGTTTTGGTCAGGAGACTGAAAACTTGGTTGTTCAGAGACCATTCATTGTTTGACAGGAATTCCCTGCTCAAACAATCAACTAGTAGGTTCTAGTTGCCGGAACATACACAGCTCGTAGGTCCGTCAGGAACAGTTGAGCCCACTCCAAGATGGGGCGAACCTCCTCCAATAATGTCTTGCTTCTGGTGCCCCCTTGCCTCTGAATGTATGGAACAGCAACCAATCGGATTAGGACACTTTTCCCCTTCAAGGATGATCCGAAGGCTAGTAGGGCCTGAAAAGCTGCTCTGAGCTCCAGAATATTCAACACCAAACCTTGCGCCTGGAATTGCCATTGACCTTGGGCTGCTTGGTTTCGGTAGTGAGCCCCCCATCCTTTCTGGCTGGCATCTGAAGTGATCACAAGATGCTCCATCCCACTGATAGAGTAAGGAGGTTTGCAGTGTTTTCATGTGCTACTGTGCCCATTGGATCATTGGCAGAGTGGATGACATGGAACCCAGAATGCTCCAACAGGCTCTTGCCGGAAGGAATGCTGATGTCATCACCCTCCTGAACTTCCAAATTAATGGATCTACCTTCTCCAGAGGTAATTGGAGCTTGGTTCGATAGGGTATTCAACTCTGCCCCAAGGAAGACCATGTTCTGTGTGGGCTGCAGGTTGTTCTTTTTCCAGTTGATTAACCAACCAAAATTTTGGAGTGTAGCGATTAGTATGTTGCGATGATAAATCAAGGTTTCTCGACTGTCTGCTAGGAGTAGAATGTTGTCCAGATAGAGATGCAGCCTCAGGCCTTTCTTCCTTAGAAATGCGATCACAGGGAGTAGGGTTTTGGTAACGGTCCTGGGTGCAGAAGAGATGCCGAATGGTAGGCAGTGAAATTGGAAGTGCTGGTGATCAATGGAAAAATGTAGATATCTCTGGAAGGCAGAGTGAATAGGCACATGTAGGTAGGCGTCCAATAGGTCTATGAAAAGCATTCAGTCTCCTAAGTTTATTGCCAACAGTATTGACTGGAGGCTTTCCATCTTGAAGGCCTAGATCTGGATTTTTCTGTTTAAACTCTTTAGATTCATCACGGGACACAGATCTCCAGTTTTCTTCTTTACCAGAAATAGGGGGGGGGAGTAATAACCCAACCCTCTTTGGGATGTTGGAACCTCCAGGATTGCTCCCTTTTGTACTAACTCCAGCACATATTTTAGCAGTACCTTTCTCTTTTCTGAGGATGACAGTAACCTGGTTGATTGAAAGTGATTTCCTGGTAAACCGCCTATGAACTTCCATCTGTGCCCATGTTTTATTATGGAAAGTGCCCATGCATCTACTATGTGGTCCATCCAAACCTGTTCGAATTCCTTAAGCCTGGCTCCCACTCTCACAGGAAGGATTGGCGTACCCTGCCGGAGTGGTCTTGGATTTTTGGAGCCTCAAAAAGGAAGACTAAGGATTCCTCCAGGTTCTTGAACTCTCTCTCCGGCCTATATGTTATTGCCTCTCTTTACCTTTTTGGAAAATTACGTTTGTAGGAAAGACCTTTTTGTGGTTTCGGACTCCTGTCAGATGGGATCAATCACGATTTCCCTTCAGTCACTTTAGAGATTGCCAAATCCAACTTAGAACCGGAAAGATTAACTTCGTTATAAGGAATCTTGCACCAGTTGGTTTTAGATGCTGTGTCCGCTACCCATGGTTTGAGCCATAGGGCTCTCCTTGCCATGTCTGAAGCCAGCATAGCCCTTGCAGAAGATCTGATGACTGAGGCTTCATACACAAAGTCACCTGCCAGCTTCACCTCGTGAAGGGAGCTAATGATCTTCTCTTGGTCGGCCCCCTCATGTAAAGATTTCTCTATGTTGGTGGACCATCCTGAAATCGCCTTGCCGACTGCTGCTGCAGCGACTGCTGGCCTACAAGCTCCTCCTGCTGCGCAGTACGTTTTTCGAGTCTAGGTCGATTTTACGATCTAGTACATCACGGAAGGTCACTGCGTCCTCTATTGGTAAGGTGACGTGCCTTGCGAGATGCATCAAAGAGGCATCAACAACAGGTGGATGAATCAGTGGATTCATATTAGGCTCCTTCAGGGGATAAAGTTTCACTAGCCTATTATTGAGATTAGACATTTATCTGATCTTTCCCACTCATCTTTAATGAGGTCCTCCAATTCTTCTATGAAAGGGAAGGATTCCAGCTCTTTCTTTAGATTGGGAAAATACTTCCGTATTTTGCGGGGAGCTTCCTTAGCTTCCTCCCACCCTATGGCCTCCTTCACTGATCTTACGAAGGGCTCGACCAGGGTAAAGTCAAAACCTGTAGACATCTGTGGTTCTTCAGTCTCCGAAGATGACTCCAGATCCACAGAAGGAGTAGGAACTATGGAAGACAAGCTTGGGCCTGCTCTGTCTGTCTCAGGGGCTGATGTCTCCAGGATAGTTTCCCAAACAGATTCCCTGATGAGATCGGTTACCCCTTTTGTGTTCAATGATTTCTTCCTGGTAGCATCGTTAAAGCATGTGCGGCAGACTAATTAGACTGGCAAAGCTGGAGCTCCGCACACCCAGCAAGTGATTGCTGCAAGGTGGGTGTGATAGCTCCTGTGACGGGGCGGTGATGACCTCCTCTGATGTGAGCGACTATGCTGTGAATGGCGATGAAGAGATGATGACCTTGAGCGGCTCCTCCTAGACCTCCTATGGCTTGAGCGACCCTGATGCCTGGAATTCGCTGATCTTGACCTGGATGGGCTGCACAAAAAAAATTTGCAGCATTAGCGGTCGTGCACTCTTTTTCCTCTTCAGTACTTCTTACCATAGTAAGGGACACCTCTTACCTTACAAGCTGAGGGTGGTCTGCTTGGGCAGTGGTCTCCATGACAGTGAGCAGGTATAGTATCTGAAGCAGAAAGGCTCATAAGGAAGCGTAGAAAGAAAGAGATAAAGAACAGGTGCAAAAATGATTGCAGGACCATAAGGTGCGAGCTGGGGTATTACCTGAGACTGGGCTAGCAGCAGGGATCACAAAATCCAACAGATAGTGCTCATCTGTAGCTGACAGCAAAACTGTCAGAAATTCCAAGGTTTGTAAAGCTGGCGCCAACGTCGCGCCGGAAATGACGCCGCCACGCATGTGCGGAAGCAATCTGACGGCACCATATTAGAAAAGGGCCAAACGACCTGACTGGACACTTCACTTCCTCCGGTGCATGCGCAGAGCGCTGGAATGGAAGCGGCCGCCATGATGGAGAGGCACAGCCTTCCAGAGGAATTATAGAGCCTAGCATGCCAGAAATAAAGGGAAAATAGATAAAATCACAGAACCTGAGTGCAGGGTTTCTCCTTTAGAGACTGAACAGGAGAGACTTCCAGCCAGGAGAGGCTTAACCTTGTGGGGCGAATGCGTTAAGAATCTTGTCAGGTGAGGATAAAAATGAGGTGGGGTGCTTTTGCCTTCAAATTTGTAGTTAACCGATCCTGTCAGGTTGTGGGGGCGGAGTCACAACCCAGTGTGTGTGCTGCCATGATGCATCAGGAAATAGATTTTCTTTAGTGGTCTCCAGATAAGCATTGTTAAACGATTCAGAGAAGAGCCAATCACGGTAAACTTATTAGTTAAGTTAGCAGCACATTTCCAGGTACCCCTGATGATGTCAGACCTTTGACGAAACTCACACTGAGGAGTTTTTTTTATCTGCTAGCAGTTTTGTATTTTAAAACGTTACCTGTCCTTTTAGTGACTCGTTGGAGTCTTTTTTATAATTGCTTGAGCATTAGGCTTTAATAAATCTTTTGCTGAAACCATATCGCACGATTTGGAGCACTTCTTATAGTTTACATGTTTTTGTTGGTGATACACCTTTGGAAGTTTGCCGTGAGTGACCACCTGAGTCTGATGATAAGGAGACACCTGGGAGATCGGGATAATCTCTGGCATTTGGACATCGATGGTGGGATCTGTGATCCAATTCATGTTGTTTGACCTCAAAGGAAAAAGCAAAGAGAGGGGCGCCTCTGGGTGCAGTAGTTTTAAACAGTGCAATTTATTATGAGCATGTGTTTTAACAACTCACATTTTGGCAGTTATTTCAGGCATGTAGTAAAAAAGTGTCCAGCAGGTATCATCAGATCAGTCTCCTCTGTGCATGGGTGTCATCCTCCTCGATTAGGTGTCTCCATAGACCGCTATGATAGAAAAGCCGGCAGCGGTGGGGGAGTTTCCTCAGAGCAAGGCTTGGTCCGCAGAGGGTTCAGGGCACATCCGGATGACGTCACTGGCAAGCGACGCACGTTTCGTGAGCGTACGGGCTGTGTTAGTGTGACAGCCGCGCTCCTTCATCAAGCTTAGTGATAGGCAGTGGACAAGTGGAATATATGCTATTGGTGAGGGGGAGTGGCCAGGACAGGGGAGTGTCATTGATGGTCAGCAAAAAACACACACAGAGGTGGCAATGTTACACATGATTGGTAGCAGAAAATGTATATACAGTCGGTATTTAAAATCAATAGTAAAAACAATAATAAAAACAACATCAGGAGCAAACAAGGTGAAAATAAAATCGAGTGTGCTTACTAATATACAGAAAAAAAAAAAAAAAAAAAAAAAAAAAAAAAAAAAGGGGAGGGGGGATTGAGGAACAACAAGGAACAGACAAAGCTATGGAAGGGGGTGGGGAAGTTTTTTTAAAAAGGAGAGGACGTACAGATAGTGTATGATATATATAGTTTGTTTGTGTTTTAGCCTGCAGCATAAATGTGCACATGCATGTATGAGCATATACACCCATGATCTGCAGCAAAATATAAATAAAAGCATAATGGGAAAGATGCTAGGAATAAAAAAAAAAAAAAAAAAAAAAAAAAAATAAAAATAAATATATATACATACATATATATATATACACACATATACATATATACACATATACACATACATACATACACATACACACTCAAATGATATTAAAAATATATATATATATAAAAAAATGATGATAAAATGACTAAATTAAATAGGCTAATTGGTAGGTTAAGAATACTTGTACTGATGAGCGGGCGGCACAGTGGTGTAGTGGCCAGCACTCCCACCCAGCAGCAAGAAGGGTCGCCGGTTCGAATCCCCACCACGACACCACCCGCCCAGAGCCCGCACGCTCTCCCCGTGCCTGCGTGGGCCTCCTCCGGGTACTCCAGTTTCCTCCCACAATCCAAAGACATGCAGGTAGGCCAACTGGCCTCTATCCAAAAAATTGGCCCCAGTATATGAACGGGGACAAAAAATAAATAAATAAAAAGATATAAAAATACATATGGGTATTGTAGATAGCAGTTATAGAATGTGTACATGATAAGAGGAATAATAATAATAAAATCTAAACAGTATGTATGAATAAATGGATATACAAATACAGGAGAAGATTTATTATTATTAGTAGAAAAAAGATTATTTGAGTTTAAATATTCAAACTTTGATTCTCATTTTTAGATTAAAGTTGGATGGGAGCAGAGGATAAGGGGGAGGGGCCTAAAATCAAAGCAAGAATCTTATAAGATTGTGGCAATTTCAATGCTTTCGTTAATCCCTCCTGGCGATAGTGCGTCCAGAGTATAAATCCAGTATGTTTCACGGGCACATAATTTCTTGAATCTTTCAGCTGCTGGTAGGGATCTGGGGATTTGTTCAATAACGTGAACTTTAAGTCCTTTGGTAGATCCCTGATGATTTTTGGAAAAATGTCTTGGAACGCTATGGGGGTCAATACCTCCTTCTATCAGCCTTCTGTGTTCACCGAACCTCTGTCTCAGTGTCCTGATGGTCCGACCTACATACATGAGGCCACATGGGCAACTGAGACCGTAAACTACAAAATCAGATGAACAGTTGAAAAAATCTTTCAGCATATATGTTTTGCCTTTAGTAGTAAAGGATTTTTGCCCATGTTCAACAAATGCACAGGTTTTGCAAAGGGTCTTCCGACATTGATACATGCCTGTGAGAGGTATTAATAGTGAAACTGACGGGGAGGATAGGATTGACTTTAATTTACTCGGGGCAATTTTCGTTTTTAGGTTGGGAGCCCTGCGATAGGTAACTTTCGGATATGCTGGGAGAATGGCTTTCAGGTGAGGGTCTTGCTGTAAGATGCCCCAATGTCTGTTCAAAACCTTTTCCATATCTTTATGTTTATTATGGAAGGTGGTTATGAACCTACTGCAGCCATCCATCGCCGATCGGCTTGTTTTGGGAGGCTTGCCTTTGAGGTAGTGTTCGTATGCTTCCTCTACTAGGTTGGTAGGGTACTTTTTTTCTATAAATTTATTTTTTAGGATAAGGCTAAGCTCGGTATAATCAGACTCTTTTGTACAATTCTGTCTGAGACGGCAGAATTGTCCTTTTGGAATGTTAGTGATCCAGTTGGGGTAGTGGCAACTCCTAAAGTGTAGGTAAGAGTTGCCAGCTGTGGGTTTATAATAGTTTTTAGAGATAATGGTATGTTCTTCATGTCCTAATTCTAAGTCCAGAAAGGCCATAGTTAGGGGGTTGGTGACTGACGTAAACGACAGCCCATAGGGATTATTGTTACAGTGCTGGACAAACGGGGTGACAAGATCAGGAGCACCGTCCCAAATGATGATTATATCATCGATATATCTACCAAAATAAATTATGTTTGCGGCAAACGGATTATCTTGATAGATGAACTTGTTTTCCCAAAATCCCATTGCCAGATTGGCATATGAGGGTGCGAAATTAGCTCCCATTGCCGTGCCCTGTATTTGTTGAAAGAAGTCCCCATTAAAAGAAAAGTAGTTATGTGTGAGACAAAAGCTAACGGCATCTATTATAAACCCTGCTTGTCTCATGTTGATTAAAGGTTCTGTGGATAAGAATTGCTCAAGGGCCATGAGTCCAAAGCTGTGGGGAATGGAGGTATATAATGAGCATACATCCAAAGACAACCATACATAGGTCGATTCCCACCTATAATTGGACAGTTGTTCCATTAGTTGTATTCCGTCACGAATGTAGGATTGTAGGCGTAGAACAATAGGCTGTAAAAATTGATCTATATATAGGCTGAAGCCTGTTGTGACACTATCCATTGCCGCTACTATTGGTCTGCCGGGGGGATCCGTAAGGCTTTTGTGGATTTTTGGTAGGTGATAAAAATATGGTATCTGGTAAAAGGTTTTTCTTAAAAACGAGGCTTCCGTTTTTGAAATGATACCATCTGAAAGTGCATTTGTGATCAGTACTTCAGCTTCTTTGGAGAAGTCAGTGGTTGGATCCTTAGTTAATTTCATATAGGTTGCCTCATCTGAAAGGAGCCTATAAGCCTCCTTTAGGTAGTCAGATTTATCTTGGAGCACCAGGCCACCTCCTTTGTCGGCCGACTTGATTATCAGGTCATCCGTATTTATAAGGAGGTTTAGTGCATGTATTTCTGAAGGTGAGAGGTTGTTCGATTTTGATGTCACTGATGACTCACAAAGCTTCAGAAGGTCAGCGTAGACAACTCTATAGAAGCTTTCGATGAATGGGCCTTTGGACTGAGTGGGAAAGAATATGGATTTGGGTTTTAGGGTAGAGTGAACAATTGGTGGGGAGGGGACCAGATGTTGAGTGAGCAGTATGGAAGTTGCCTCTTCATCATTTGGTATATCTATGTCATCTATATCAAAAGGGGGAGATAGGGGAGAGGGTTCCAATTCGGGTGAGGCAATATTGGGGTCACAGGGGGACACCGGGAGATCGTGATGGGTGGTTGAGTTCCTATCTTTCTCCTGTTTGATATGAAAGTGACGTTTTAGGGTAAGTTTGCGTATGTAGCTATTTAAGTCTTTGAACAGGACAAAGGGGTTCGGTCGGTTTATGGGGGCAAAATTTAGGCCATGGCTCAAGAGTGAAGTTTCGGCAGTGGATAGAACACGGGAAGATAAATTAAATATTTTTATCGTTTGGGGTGTTTTTGAAGGTTTTGGTTTGGACTTTCTGTTTCGTCCTCCCCTACAACCTCTTCGGTGAGTTTTCTTTTTCGGGGGTTTGAGGTTGGGGGAGGACTGTGTACTAAAAATGAAGGGGTGGGAGGGGGTGGTGTATGGCAAAGGGCTATAGTAACAGTTAGAGGATCAATAGATGGTGTTAGGGAAGGGGGCACCCCTTCCTTCCCAGAGTGTTCCATAGAATTAGATAGTGTACTATTTTTTATGATGGTAGAAGGAGGCTGATTAGATTGACTGATTCTGGGGAGGCAATCAGTAGTAGTGCTATCTACTTTTCTTTCATTTTTTGAAATGGGAGGGGGTAGAGATGGTGAAGATCTATTATAAAACAGATTCAATGCACTCACTAGGTCTTTATTTTTCTTGTTAAGACGTTCCTTCCTATTATTAGGAGGGTGGGGGGGTAAATTGTGATTAGGTAGTTGATGTAGGCCTAGAGAGTGGAGATAATCTCGCTGATGTTGTACCGGGATCTGTCTGATTTTGTGTGTGGGATAGAGCTCCATCAGAGGGCGGAGAGGTGGGTGTGGGAGTGGAAATTGTTTACGATCTACATGAGTCGATGGTGCTAGTGTGGAGGGATTAGTATTCTTTTTATTCCAGGAGAAGACTCTCTTGGAATTATAGTCATCAAGATCACGTTTAAGTTTCCCCATTTTCATGTTGACAAGATTGTCTTCATCTCTTTTGTTGTTATTTTTGAGCGTTTCTGACCATGAAAGAGGAATATGGGTGGAGTGATTAGAAATTTCCTCTATAATGGTTTTGATTTGATCACAAAATTTATTGAACCTATTATTTCTGTGGGAGATTAAAATGTTTATCCATTTTGCAGTACAAAACTCTGAAATATTTTGCCATTCTTTTTTGCCATCTTCATCTAGGAAGATGGGGCAATCTTTCATTATACGCAAACCTCTTGGAGAGATTTTGATATTGATATATTGCTCTAAGAAGAATTTGTCCCACCATTGGGAATTGGCTGTGTGGATCATACGTTCTAGTTGTTTGAACTTGCCACAGAGTATCTGGCGTGTTTTACCTACAAGTTTAGTTTTTTCAGAAAAAATTATAGGGGATAAGGTAGTATATACTTGGTCAAGGGTCTTATATTTATGATCACCTATAGTTGAGATGACATCCATATTGGGTCAAAAGACTATGGTTTAGAATTATATGATAAAAAATTATGGATAATAAATAAATAAATGTAAGATATGTATACTTTTAGTACATATACATATATATATATATATATATATATATATATATATATACACAAAAACACATATAAAAATAAATAAATAAAAATAAACAAATATGTACCTAATAAAAAATGTACCTAATAAAAAGTACACACAGAAAATGATAAGAGTAAATAAATAAAAAAAATATATAAAATATCAACACTCAGAGTATATATATATATACACATACATGTATATCCACATACATACACATATACATACAAGGCATACAAATAGGATGCATAAAAATTGAGTTGGTGTGGATATTGCTGAGTAATGAGCAGTGGAAAGAGATCTAATGATTAGGTAATTAATCAGTTAGAATTATCCTGGATGAGGAAGGGAAGGGTGGGGGAAGGGAACAGGAGGGAAAAAATGAGAAAGCACAAGATTTTTACAGGTTATACATCGATATGCAGCACAAAGGGTTCAAACAGTCACAATTATACAAGTAAATGCGCAAATAGTCAAATGTATTGTTAGAAAAAACTCATGGCGAAAAAGATTACTGGCTGTTCTGGCATATTATGCAATAGAGTCCACAGTAATACATTTAAAAGGATGTACTTTGTTGTGCTATTTAGGAGAGAAGATGGGGGGGAGGGGGGGGGGGGGGTGAGAGGGGAATCCTAGATGGGTGGGGAGGTAGCAAGAAGCTGGGGGATAATGACAAAGTCCACAACACAGGGCTGCCTCCGGTGAGGAACTGAAACCAGGTTCCAAGTAACTAGAAGGAAAAAGCAAAGAGAGGGGCGCCTCTGGGTGCAGTAGTTTTAAACAGTGCAATTTATTATGAGCATGTGTTTTAACAACTCACATTTTGGCAGTTATTTCAGGCATGTAGTAAAAAAGTGTCCAGCAGGTATCATCAGATCAGTCTCCTCTGTGCATGGGTGTCATCCTCCTCGATTAGGTGTCTCCATAGACCGCTATGATAGAAAAGCCGGCAGCGGTGGGGGAGTTTCCTCAGAGCAAGGCTTGGTCCGCAGAGGGTTCAGGGCACATCCGGATGACGTCACTGGCAAGCGACGCACGTTTCGTGAGCGTACGGGCTGTGTTAGTGTGACAGCCGCGCTCCTTCATCAAGCTTAGTGATAGGCAGTGGACAAGTGGAATATATGCTATTGGTGAGGGGGAGTGGCCAGGACAGGGGAGTGTCATTGATGGTCAGCAAAAAACACACACAGAGGTGGCAATGTTACACATGATTGGTAGCAGAAAATGTATATACAGTCGGTATTTAAAATCAATAGTAAAAACAATAATAAAAACAACATCAGGAGCAAACAAGGTGAAAATAAAATCGAGTGTGCTTACTAATATACAGAAAAAAAAAAAAAAAAAAAAAAAAAAAAAAGGGGAGGGGGGATTGAGGAACAACAAGGAACAGACAAAGCTATGGAAGGGGGTGGGGAAGTTTTTTTAAAAAGGAGAGGACGTACAGATAGTGTATGATATATATAGTTTGTTTGTGTTTTAGCCTGCAGCATAAATGTGCACATGCATGTATGAGCATATACACCCATGATCTGCAGCAAAATATAAATAAAAGCATAATGGGAAAGATGCTAGGAATAAAAAAAAAAAAAAAAAAAAAAAAAAAGGAAATAAATATATATACATACATATATATATATACACACATATACATATATACACATATATACACATACATACATACACATACACACTCAAATGATATTAAAAATATATATATATATAAAAAATGATGATAAAATGACTAAATTAAATAGGCTAATTGGTAGGTTAAGAATACTTGTACTGATGAGCGGGCGGCACAGTGGTGTAGTGGCCAGCACTCCCACCCAGCAGCAAGAAGGGTCGCCGGTTCGAATCCCCACCACGACACCACCCGCCCAGAGCCCGCACGCTCTCCCCGTGCCTGCGTGGGCCTCCTCCGGGTACTCCAGTTTCCTCCCACAATCCAAAGACATGCAGGTAGGCCAACTGGCCTCTATCCAAAAAATTGGCCCCAGTATATGAACGGGGACAAAAAATAAATAAATAAAAAGATATAAAAATACATATGGGTATTGTAGATAGCAGTTATAGAATGTGTACATGATAAGAGGAATAATAATAATAAAATCTAAACAGTATGTATGAATAAATGGATATACAAATACAGGAGAAGATTTATTATTATTAGTAGAAAAAAGATTATTTGAGTTTAAATATTCAAACTTTGATTCTCATTTTTAGATTAAAGTTGGATGGGAGCAGAGGATAAGGGGGAGGGGCCTAAAATCAAAGCAAGAATCTTATAAGATTGTGGCAATTTCAATGCTTTCGTTAATCCCTCCTGGCGATAGTGCGTCCAGAGTATAAATCCAGTATGTTTCACGGGCACATAATTTCTTGAATCTTTCAGCTGCTGGTAGGGATCTGGGGATTTGTTCAATAACGTGAACTTTAAGTCCTTTGGTAGATCCCTGATGATTTTTGGAAAAATGTCTTGGAACGCTATGGGGGTCAATACCTCCTTCTATCAGCCTTCTGTGTTCACCGAACCTCTGTCTCAGTGTCCTGATGGTCCGACCTACATACATGAGGCCACATGGGCAACTGAGACCGTAAACTACAAAATCAGATGAACAGTTGAAAAAATCTTTCAGCATATATGTTTTGCCTTTAGTAGTAAAGGATTTTTGCCCATGTTCAACAAATGCACAGGTTTTGCAAAGGGTCTTCCGACATTGATACATGCCTGTGAGAGGTATTAATAGTGAAACTGACGGGGAGGATAGGATTGACTTTAATTTACTCGGGGCAATTTTCGTTTTTAGGTTGGGAGCCCTGCGATAGGTAACTTTCGGATATGCTGGGAGAATGGCTTTCAGGTGAGGGTCTTGCTGTAAGATGCCCCAATGTCTGTTCAAAACCTTTTCCATATCTTTATGTTTATTATGGAAGGTGGTTATGAACCTACTGCAGCCATCCATCGCCGATCGGCTTGTTTTGGGAGGCTTGCCTTTGAGGTAGTGTTCGTATGCTTCCTCTACTAGGTTGGTAGGGTACTTTTTTTCTATAAATTTATTTTTTAGGATAAGGCTAAGCTCGGTATAATCAGACTCTTTTGTACAATTCTGTCTGAGACGGCAGAATTGTCCTTTTGGAATGTTAGTGATCCAGTTGGGGTAGTGGCAACTCCTAAAGTGTAGGTAAGAGTTGCCAGCTGTGGGTTTATAATAGTTTTTAGAGATAATGGTATGTTCTTCATGTCCTAATTCTAAGTCCAGAAAGGCCATAGTTAGGGGGTTGGTGACTGACGTAAACGACAGCCCATAGGGATTATTGTTACAGTGCTGGACAAACGGGGTGACAAGATCAGGAGCACCGTCCCAAATGATGATTATATCATCGATATATCTACCAAAATAAATTATGTTTGCGGCAAACGGATTATCTTGATAGATGAACTTGTTTTCCCAAAATCCCATTGCCAGATTGGCATATGAGGGTGCGAAATTAGCTCCCATTGCCGTGCCCTGTATTTGTTGAAAGAAGTCCCCATTAAAAGAAAAGTAGTTATGTGTGAGACAAAAGCTAACGGCATCTATTATAAACCCTGCTTGTCTCATGTTGATTAAAGGTTCTGTGGATAAGAATTGCTCAAGGGCCATGAGTCCAAAGCTGTGGGGAATGGAGGTATATAATGAGCATACATCCAAAGACAACCATACATAGGTCGATTCCCACCTATAATTGGACAGTTGTTCCATTAGTTGTATTCCGTCACGAATGTAGGATTGTAGGCGTAGAACAATAGGCTGTAAAAATTGATCTATATATAGGCTTTTACCAGATACCATATTTTTATCACCTACCAAAAATCCACAAAAGCCTTACGGATCCCCCCGGCAGACCAATAGTAGCGGCAATGGATAGTGTCACAACAGGCTTCAGCCTATATATAGATCAATTTTTACAGCCTATTGTTCTACGCCTACAATCCTACATTCGTGACGGAATACAACTAATGGAACAACTGTCCAATTATAGGTGGGAATCGACCTATGTATGGTTGTCTTTGGATGTATGCTCATTATATACCTCCATTCCCCACAGCTTTGGACTCATGGCCCTTGAGCAATTCTTATCCACAGAACCTTTAATCAACATGAGACAAGCAGGGTTTATAATAGATGCCGTTAGCTTTTGTCTCACACATAACTACTTTTCTTTTAATGGGGACTTCTTTCAACAAATACAGGGCACGGCAATGGGAGCTAATTTCGCACCCTCATATGCCAATCTGGCAATGGGATTTTGGGAAAACAAGTTCATCTATCAAGATAATCCGTTTGCCGCAAACATAATTTATTTTGGTAGATATATCGATGATATAATCATCATTTGGGACGGTGCTCCTGATCTTGTCACCCCGTTTGTCCAGCACTGTAACAATAATCCCTATGGGCTGTCGTTTACGTCAGTCACCAACCCCCTAACTATGGCCTTTCTGGACTTAGAATTAGGACATGAAGAACATACCATTATCTCTAAAAACTATTATAAACCCACAGCTGGCAACTCTTACCTACACTTTAGGAGTTGCCACTACCCCAACTGGATCACTAACATTCCAAAAGGACAATTCTGCCGTCTCAGACAGAATTGTACAAAAGAGTCTGATTATACCGAGCTTAGCCTTATCCTAAAAAATAAATTTATAGAAAAAAAGTACCCTACCAACCTAGTAGAGGAAGCATACGAACACTACCTCAAAGGCAAGCCTCCCAAAACAAGCCGATCGGCGATGGATGGCTGCAGTAGGTTCATAACCACCTTCCATAATAAACATAAAGATATGGAAAAGGTTTTGAACAGACATTGGGGCATCTTACAGCAAGACCCTCACCTGAAAGCCATTCTCCCAGCATATCCGAAAGTTACCTATCGCAGGGCTCCCAACCTAAAAACGAAAATTGCCCCGAGTAAATTAAAGTCAATCCTATCCTCCCCGTCAGTTTCACTATTAATACCTCTCACAGGCATGTATCAATGTCGGAAGACCCTTTGCAAAACCTGTGCATTTGTTGAACATGGGCAAAAATCCTTTACTACTAAAGGCAAAACATATATGCTGAAAGATTTTTTCAACTGTTCATCTGATTTTGTAGTTTACGGTCTCAGTTGCCCATGTGGCCTCATGTATGTAGGTCGGACCATCAGGACACTGAGACAGAGGTTCGGTGAACACAGAAGGCTGATAGAAGGAGGTATTGACCCCCATAGCGTTCCAAGACATTTTTCCAAAAATCATCAGGGATCTACCAAAGGACTTAAAGTTCACGTTATTGAACAAATCCCCAGATCCCTACCAGCAGCTGAAAGATTCAAGAAATTATGTGCCCGTGAAACATACTGGATTTATACTCTGGACGCACTATCGCCAGGAGGGATTAACGAAAGCATTGAAATTGCCACAATCTTATAAGATTCTTGCTTTGATTTTAGGCCCCTCCCCCTTATCCTCTGCTCCCATCCAACTTTAATCTAAAAATGAGAATCAAAGTTTGAATATTTAAACTCAAATAATCTTTTTTCTACTAATAATAATAAATCTTCTCCTGTATTTGTATATCCATTTATTCATACATACTGTTTAGATTTTATTATTATTATTCCTCTTATCATGTACACATTCTATAACTGCTATCTACAATACCCATATGTATTTTTATATCTTTTTATTTATTTATTTTTTGTCCCCGTTCATATACTGGGGCCAATTTTTTGGATAGAGGCCAGTTGGCCTACCTGCATGTCTTTGGATTGTGGGAGGAAACTGGAGTACCCGGAGGAGGCCCACGCAGGCACGGGGAGAGCGTGCGGGCTCTGGGCGGGTGGTGTCGTGGTGGGGATTCGAACCGGCGACCCTTCTTGCTGCTGGGTGGGAGTGCTGGCCACTACACCACTGTGCCGCCCGCTCATCAGTACAAGTATTCTTAACCTACCAATTAGCCTATTTAATTTAGTCATTTTATCATCATTTTTATATATATATATATTTTTAATATCATTTGAGTGTGTATGTGTATGTATGTATGTGTATATGTATATGTATATATGTATATGTGTGTATATATATATATGTATGTATATATATATTTATTCCTTTTTTTTTTTTTTTTTTTTTTTTTTTTTTTTTTATTCCTAGCATCTTTCCCATTATGCTTTTATTTATATTTTGCTGCAGATCATGGGTGTATATGCTCATACATGCATGTGCACATTTATGCTGCAGGCTAAAACACAAACAAACTATATATATCATACACTATCTGTACGTCCTCTCCTTTTTAAAAAAACTTCCCCACCCCCTTCCATAGCTTTGTCTGTTCCTTGTTGTTCCTCAATCCCCCCTCCCCTTTTTTTTTTTTTTTTTTTTTTTTTTTTTTTCTGTATATTAGTAAGCACACTCGATTTTATTTTCACCTTGTTTGCTCCTGATGTTGTTTTTATTATTGTTTTTACTATTGATTTTAAATACCGACTGTATATACATTTTCTGCTACCAATCATGTGTAACATTGCCACCTCTGTGTGTGTTTTTTGCTGACCATCAATGACACTCCCCTGTCCTGGCCACTCCCCCTCACCAATAGCATATATTCCACTTGTCCACTGCCTATCACTAAGCTTGATGAAGGAGCGCGGCTGTCACACTAACACAGCCCGTACGCTCACGAAACGTGCGTCGCTTGCCAGTGACGTCATCCGGATGTGCCCTGAACCCTCTGCGGACCAAGCCTTGCTCTGAGGAAACTCCCCCACCGCTGCCGGCTTTTCTATCATAGCGGTCTATGGAGACACCTAATCGAGGAGGATGACACCCATGCACAGAGGAGACTGATCTGATGATACCTGCTGGACACTTTTTTACTACATGCCTGAAATAACTGCCAAAATGTGAGTTGTTAAAACACATGCTCATAATAAATTGCACTGTTTAAAACTACTGCACCCAGAGGCGCCCCTCTCTTTGCTTTTTCCTTCTAGTTACTTGGAACCTGGTTTCAGTTCCTCACCGGAGGCAGCCCTGTGTTGTGGACTTTGTCATTATCCCCCAGCTTCTTGCTACCTCCCCACCCATCTAGGATTCCCCTCTCACCCCCCCCCCCCCCCCTCCCCCCCATCTTCTCTCCTAAATAGCACAACAAAGTACATCCTTTTAAATGTATTACTGTGGACTCTATTGCATAATATGCCAGAACAGCCAGTAATCTTTTTCGCCATGAGTTTTTTCTAACAATACATTTGACTATTTGCGCATTTACTTGTATAATTGTGACTGTTTGAACCCTTTGTGCTGCATATCGATGTATAACCTGTAAAAATCTTGTGCTTTCTCATTTTTTCCCTCCTGTTCCCTTCCCCCACCCTTCCCTTCCTCATCCAGGATAATTCTAACTGATTAATTACCTAATCATTAGATCTCTTTCCACTGCTCATTACTCAGCAATATCCACACCAACTCAATTTTTATGCATCCTATTTGTATGCCTTGTATGTATATGTGTATGTATGTGGATATACATGTATGTGTATATATATATATATACTCTGAGTGTTGATATTTTATATATATTTTTTTTTTTATTTATTTACTCTTATCATTTTCTGTGTGTACTTTTTATTAGGTACATTTTTTATTAGGTACATATTTGTTTATTTTTATTTATTTATTTTTATATGTGTTTTTGTATGTATATATATATATATATATATATATATATATATATATATGTATATGTACTAAAAGTATACATATCTTACATTTATTTATTATCCATAATTTTTTATCATATAATTCTAAACCATAGTCTTTTGACCCAATATGGATGTCATCTCAACTATAGGTGATCATAAATATAAGACCCTTGACCAAGTATATACTACCTTATCCCCTATAATTTTTTCTGAAAAAACTAAACTTGTAGGTAAAACACGCCAGATACTCTGTGGCAAGTTCAAACAACTAGAACGTATGATCCACACAGCCAATTCCCAATGGTGGGACAAATTCTTCTTAGAGCAATATATCAATATCAAAATCTCTCCAAGAGGTTTGCGTATAATGAAAGATTGCCCCATCTTCCTAGATGAAGATGGCAAAAAAGAATGGCAAAATATTTCAGAGTTTTGTACTGCAAAATGGATAAACATTTTAATCTCCCACAGAAATAATAGGTTCAATAAATTTTGTGATCAAATCAAAACCATTATAGAGGAAATTTCTAATCACTCCACCCATATTCCTCTTTCATGGTCAGAAACGCTCAAAAATAACAACAAAAGAGATGAAGACAATCTTGTCAACATGAAAATGGGGAAACTTAAACGTGATCTTGATGACTATAATTCCAAGAGAGTCTTCTCCTGGAATAAAAAGAATACTAATCCCTCCACACTAGCACCATCGACTCATGTAGATCGTAAACAATTTCCACTCCCACACCCACCTCTCCGCCCTCTGATGGAGCTCTATCCCACACACAAAATCAGACAGATCCCGGTACAACATCAGCGAGATTATCTCCACTCTCTAGGCCTACATCAACTACCTAATCACAATTTACCCCCCCACCCTCCTAATAATAGGAAGGAACGTCTTAACAAGAAAAATAAAGACCTAGTGAGTGCATTGAATCTGTTTTATAATAGATCTTCACCATCTCTACCCCCTCCCATTTCAAAAAATGAAAGAAAAGTAGATAGCACTACTACTGATTGCCTCCCCAGAATCAGTCAATCTAATCAGCCTCCTTCTACCATCATAAAAAATAGTACACTATCTAATTCTATGGAACACTCTGGGAAGGAAGGGGTGCCCCCTTCCCTAACACCATCTATTGATCCTCTAACTGTTACTATAGCCCTTTGCCATACACCACCCCCTCCCACCCCTTCTTTTTTAGTGCACAGTCCTCCCCCAACCTCAAACCCCCGAAAAAGAAAACTCACCGAAGAGGTTGTAGGGGAGGACGAAACAGAAAGTCCAAACCAAAACCTTCAAAAACACCCCAAACGATAAAAATATTTAATTTATCTTCCCGTGTTCTATCCACTGCCGAAACTTCACTCTTGAGCCATGGCCTAAATTTTGCCCCCATAAACCGACCGAACCCCTTTGTCCTGTTCAAAGACTTAAATAGCTACATACGCAAACTTACCCTAAAACGTCACTTTCATATCAAACAGGAGAAAGATAGGAACTCAACCACCCATCACGATCTCCCGGTGTCCCCCTGTGACCCCAATATTGCCTCACCCGAATTGGAACCCTCTCCCCTATCTCCCCCTTTTGATATAGATGACATAGATATACCAAATGATGAAGAGGCAACTTCCATACTGCTCACTCAACATCTGGTCCCCTCCCCACCAATTGTTCACTCTACCCTAAAACCCAAATCCATATTCTTTCCCACTCAGTCCAAAGGCCCATTCATCGAAAGCTTCTATAGAGTTGTCTACGCTGACCTTCTGAAGCTTTGTGAGTCATCAGTGACATCAAAATCGAACAACCTCTCACCTTCAGAAATACATGCACTAAACCTCCTTATAAATACGGATGACCTGATAATCAAGTCGGCCGACAAAGGAGGTGGCCTGGTGCTCCAAGATAAATCTGACTACCTAAAGGAGGCTTATAGGCTCCTTTCAGATGAGGCAACCTATATGAAATTAACTAAGGATCCAACCACTGACTTCTCCAAAGAAGCTGAAGTACTGATCACAAATGCACTTTCAGATGGTATCATTTCAAAAACGGAAGCCTCGTTTTTAAGAAAAACCTTTTACCAGATACCATATTTTTATCACCTACCAAAAATCCACAAAAGCCTTACGGATCCCCCCGGCAGACCAATAGTAGCGGCAATGGATAGTGTCACAACAGGCTTCAGCCTATATATAGATCAATTTTTACAGCCTATTGTTCTACGCCTACAATCCTACATTCGTGACGGAATACAACTAATGGAACAACTGTCCAATTATAGGTGGGAATCGACCTATGTATGGTTGTCTTTGGATGTATGCTCATTATATACCTCCATTCCCCACAGCTTTGGACTCATGGCCCTTGAGCAATTCTTATCCACAGAACCTTTAATCAACATGAGACAAGCAGGGTTTATAATAGATGCCGTTAGCTTTTGTCTCACACATAACTACTTTTCTTTTAATGGGGACTTCTTTCAACAAATACAGGGCACGGCAATGGGAGCTAATTTCGCACCCTCATATGCCAATCTGGCAATGGGATTTTGGGAAAACAAGTTCATCTATCAAGATAATCCGTTTGCCGCAAACATAATTTATTTTGGTAGATATATCGATGATATAATCATCATTTGGGACGGTGCTCCTGATCTTGTCACCCCGTTTGTCCAGCACTGTAACAATAATCCCTATGGGCTGTCGTTTACGTCAGTCACCAACCCCCTAACTATGGCCTTTCTGGACTTAGAATTAGGACATGAAGAACATACCATTATCTCTAAAAACTATTATAAACCCACAGCTGGCAACTCTTACCTACACTTTAGGAGTTGCCACTACCCCAACTGGATCACTAACATTCCAAAAGGACAATTCTGCCGTCTCAGACAGAATTGTACAAAAGAGTCTGATTATACCGAGCTTAGCCTTATCCTAAAAAATAAATTTATAGAAAAAAAGTACCCTACCAACCTAGTAGAGGAAGCATACGAACACTACCTCAAAGGCAAGCCTCCCAAAACAAGCCGATCGGCGATGGATGGCTGCAGTAGGTTCATAACCACCTTCCATAATAAACATAAAGATATGGAAAAGGTTTTGAACAGACATTGGGGCATCTTACAGCAAGACCCTCACCTGAAAGCCATTCTCCCAGCATATCCGAAAGTTACCTATCGCAGGGCTCCCAACCTAAAAACGAAAATTGCCCCGAGTAAATTAAAGTCAATCCTATCCTCCCCGTCAGTTTCACTATTAATACCTCTCACAGGCATGTATCAATGTCGGAAGACCCTTTGCAAAACTTGTGCATTTGTTGAACATGGGCAAAAATCCTTTACTACTAAAGGCAAAACATATATGCTGAAAGATTTTTTCAACTGTTCATCTGATTTTGTAGTTTACGGTCTCAGTTGCCCATGTGGCCTCATGTATGTAGGTCGGACCATCAGGACACTGAGACAGAGGTTCGGTGAACACAGAAGGCTGATAGAAGGAGGTATTGACCCCCATAGCGTTCCAAGACATTTTTCCAAAAATCATCAGGGATCTACCAAAGGACTTAAAGTTCACGTTATTGAACAAATCCCCAGATCCCTACCAGCAGCTGAAAGATTCAAGAAATTATGTGCCCGTGAAACATACTGGATTTATACTCTGGACGCACTATCGCCAGGAGGGATTAACGAAAGCATTGAAATTGCCACAATCTTATAAGATTCTTGCTTTGATTTTAGGCCCCTCCCCCTTATCCTCTGCTCCCATCCAACTTTAATCTAAAAATGAGAATCAAAGTTTGAATATTTAAACTCAAATAATCTTTTTTCTACTAATAATAATAAATCTTCTCCTGTATTTGTATATCCATTTATTCATACATACTGTTTAGATTTTATTATTATTATTCCTCTTATCATGTACACATTCTATAACTGCTATCTACAATACCCATATGTATTTTTATATCTTTTTATTTATTTATTTTTTGTCCCCGTTCATATACTGGGGCCAATTTTTTGGATAGAGGCCAGTTGGCCTACCTGCATGTCTTTGGATTGTGGGAGGAAACTGGAGTACCCGGAGGAGGCCCACGCAGGCACGGGGAGAGCGTGCGGGCTCTGGGCGGGTGGTGTCGTGGTGGGGATTCGAACCGGCGACCCTTCTTGCTGCTGGGTGGGAGTGCTGGCCACTACACCACTGTGCCGCCCGCTCATCAGTACAAGTATTCTTAACCTACCAATTAGCCTATTTAATTTAGTCATTTTATCATCATTTTTATATATATATATATATTTTTAATATCATTTGAGTGTGTATGTGTATGTATGTATGTGTATATGTGTATATATGTATATGTGTGTATATATATATATGTATGTATATATATTTATTTCCTTTTTTTTTTTTTTTTTTTTTTTTTTTTTTTTTTTTTTTTATTAATAGAATCTTTCCCATTATGCTTTTATTTATATTTTGCTGCAGATCATGGGTGTATATGCTCATACATGCATGTGCACATTTATGCTGCAGGCTAAAACACAAACAAACTATATATATCATACACTATCTGTACGTCCTCTCCTTTTTAAAAAAACTTCCCCACCCCCTTCCATAGCTTTGTCTGTTCCTTGTTGTTCCTCAATCCCCCCTCCCCCCCCTTTTTTTTTTTTTTTTTTTTTTTTTTTTTTTTTTTTTTTTTTTGTATATTAGTAAGCACACTCGATTTTATTTTCACCTTGTTTGCTCCTGATGTTGTTTTTATTATTGTTTTTACTATTGATTTTAAATACCGACTGTATATACATTTTCTGCTACCAATCATGTGTAACATTGCCACCTCTGTGTGTGTTTTTTGCTGACCATCAATGACACTCCCCTGTCCTGGCCACTCCCCCTCACCAATAGCATATATTCCACTTGTCCACTGCCTATCACTAAGCTTGATGAAGGAGCGCGGCTGTCACACTAACACAGCCCGTACGCTCACGAAACGTGCGTCGCTTGCCAGTGACGTCATCCGGATGTGCCCTGAACCCTCTGCGGACCAAGCCTTGCTCTGAGGAAACTCCCCCACCGCTGCCGGCTTTTCTATCATAGCGGTCTATGGAGACACCTAATCGAGGAGGATGACACCCATGCACAGAGGAGACTGATCTGATGATACCTGCTGGACACTTTTTTACTACATGCCTGAAATAACTGCCAAAATGTGAGTTGTTAAAACACATGCTCATAATAAATTGCACTGTTTAAAACTACTGCACCCAGAGGCGCCCCTCTCTTTGCTTTTTCCTTCTAGTTACTTGGAACCTGGTTTCAGTTCCTCACCGGAGGCAGCCCTGTGTTGTGGACTTTGTCATTATCCCCCAGCTTCTTGCTACCTCCCCACCCCTCTAGGAGTCCCCTCTCACCCCCCCCCCCCCCCTCCCCCCCATCTTCTCTCCTAAATAGCACAACAAAGTACATCCTTTTAAATGTATTACTGTGGACTCTATTGCATAATATGCCAGAACAGCCAGTAATCTTTTTCGCCATGAGTTTTTTCTAACAATACATTTGACTATTTGCGCATTTACTTGTATAATAATGTTGTTTGACCTCCCCTAACAGGGGGGTCACCGGGGATCTGGTAAGCCTCCATCTTTTAGTGGTGATTAGAGGTGACAGGTTCCACGTGGTCAAAACACAACGAATTAAGCAATCAAGTCACACTATCCAATTTTTATGTATACACATAAAAAAAATATTCTGATTTTTGAAATATATGGACATTTAAATATGTTTTATATATATTTTTTTAAACACATGAATTTTTCTTCTAAACACATGAACTTTTATTTATGATTGATTTATTTGTTATTCCATTTATTTTCTCTCATCAATATTTTTTTCTCATCAAATAATTTTATTGATCTGGTGTTGTACATATATGTCATTATATTTGTGTTTAGATTGACACTTATTTCTGGTTTGCACTTTTGCACTTTAATTAATGTAATCACTTCAACATTGCACTTTTCCTTTTCTTTATAGGGTTTGAATCTCGGCTGGCTCCTGCTGAACCAGCTGAGATTCAAACCAAGTATGGCCAGCCTTATACTCTATCCCTACATCCTAGTTTAAATTGTCCAATATTCTTTTGCACACTTTCTCCATGCAATGGCACCTTGCAGGGGTGTCCATTATCACTTTTATTGTTTATTGCATGGCTGTATCTACTGGCAGAAGCCATTTGCACACATCCTCATATATGAGGGATACGGGTCAGGCACAGGGAATATAAACTATCCCTCTTTGCTAATGACATTCTGCTAACTTTAACAGATCTTCACACCACCCTGACAACACTTCATAATTTACAAGACACCTTTAGCTCCCTGTCAGGTTGTAAAATAAATACCACAAAGACCAAAGCATTGCCTATCCATATCGCTTCAACTATATTTACCACCTTGCAAGCAAATTACCCCTACCTTTGGTGCCAACAATATTTATCACAGCAGACAACCACTCTATATATGAACCGACTTACCACCATTTTTTTGTAATTCTTCAACCACTAAGGCAGTGGGATTCCTATAATACTACACTGCTGGGTAGGATAAATGTTCTCAAGATTTACCTAAACTATTATACAGCTTTGAAACACTCCCTGTCCCTATCCTTTTGTTCCAGCTTAGCAAAATGCAGAGGTCCTTTACTAACTATAGTTGGCACAATAAAACTCACCGCATTGCCTGCACAGTCTTTTACTCTTAATAATCCAATGGAGGCCTGGGGGCACCTCACTTAATTAAGTATTATTATGCCACACACCTACGTTCTACTGCTTCTTGGTGCAGCCAATCTGCACTTAATCAGTAGACGGAGATAGAAACATATTCCCTGCACACCCCTACTCACTGATTTGTACCTTTTTATAGGGTACATAGATTGCTGAAGTATTTATATTTAGCATTAGTGATTATGGCATTGTCTATTTGAAAAAAAAATGTAATGTGAAGCACTCTGTTTCTCCGCTATGTCCAATTTTGTCTAACGATTATCCAGCCCGATGATTCCTGATAGCTTATTATATGGATGAACATTGCCATGGCCTCATGCAGCTGTTTTACAATTCTGACATCTTATTATTCCTGTTTCTCATAAAATGCCCTCCTTTGAGTAATTGCAAGCTGATAAACGTATCCCTAAACAGCCATTTGCGTCATTGCGTAATTTCCGGTTCTCGGAAAAGCCAGTCAGAGGAGCGCAGGGCATCCCGGACAGTCTTTTTCTTAAAGCTCCATACATCTTTTATGTTGTAAGTATATTTTTTACCCTTTTATAATAAAAATTCTGGTATCACTCTATAGAAGCTTGCCTTTTGTCCATTTTATTCCACTCGGCCCTGGTACATGGTGAATAATTGAAGATTGATAAAGGGAATGAGAAGGAGTCCTTATATGATGCTAGGAGCCAGAGGGGTTTTCTTTGCAAAGCGCCATCTTACCCAAAGGGGTCTTACATTCTGGTGAGTGCGGTTTCTGGAGGGGGAGCACAAGTGGAAGCACTTTTACATCTGCATGGAAACATCACGTTTATCTTGCACTTATCAAGATCACAATTGAAATTGTATACAGTGACTGCTATATGTCAATGTGGATTTATTATTTAAAGTGCAATATTTGTATGAAATTGTGTTTTTTATGTATTTATGTTGTAAGGGAAAGGGATTTGAAGTACACTTGTCTGTATATGGATTAACTTTAAGCACTTGCCTATTTTAAGCACACTTTATGTTTATAGTTTTATCAGTGAATACATGATATCTATTCACATCCCAATAAGGGATGAGGGAGGTGTTTTTGTCAGAACAAGCCCGTATAACCTCATGACACATTTACATACAAAATTCACATCAATTCATAATTTCTGATGGTTTTTTTATTTCATCATAGTGGGATGTGTTTTGTAGTCCACATTTGTATTTACAGCACTTTATGTGGTGATATATCCTCTGAGCTGAGTTGGGAGGAAGTAGAGAGGAGACATTGCTGGAACTGGTAGCAGAGGAGCCCTCACTGGATTTAAAGATTGGGCGATCGTTAGATGTTTCCCAGCTAAGTGCATTACTAAGGCTATATTTACTTCTATATGAGGTAAGAGTCCAGAGAGCATTAAGTAATATTCAGTGGGATCCATGAAGATTGCACATTGAAGATTGCATTCCGTTTTGCCATCACATCTCTACATATACATATATATATATATTTTTTATATACAGGGGGCCCCCGACTTACAAACATCCGACTTACAAACTACTCCTACTTACAAACGGAGGGAGACAACAGGAAGTGAGAGGAAATCCACCCCTAGGAAAGGGAAATTCACTCCTGAAAGAGTTAATATGGGAAAAAGGTGTCTCCACTGATGCTTTATCACCAGTCCATGTTTCCCTAACAACCCAAAATTTTCAAAATCCAATTGTCATTGGGACAGAAGGTGAGTGAGGTCAAATCTTCTGAACAGGGGCACAGACAGCAAAACAAATGTTACAGGGGTGATAACCCTTCTCTATGTTATCCAAAAAAACTTAAAAATAGATTTTTTGGCTGGAGCTACACTTAAAAAATTTACCTGTTCCGACTTACAAACATATTCAACTTAAGAACAAACCTACAGTCCCTATCTTGTTTGTAACCCGGGGAATATTTTTTTTATCCACCATAAAGATAGCGGACTATTGCTTAGCAATTATATGTTGTCAATAGTGTGAGGAGGATGGAATACCTCACAGCTAAAGTAGGTGATTCTATTGAGCTCTTTATTAAAACCTGTGATTTTTGGGATCATTCCATGTATGGCAAACGCCTCAGTGTGAAAGGAGCCTTAGGCTCGGTTCACATCTATGCATTTTGCTTTTGAGCATTTCTGCAGTGCTGTTTGCGGTGCTTGCCGCGTTTTTGGACACGCGTTTTTACCGCAATTTTGTCGCGTTTTGTGTTTTCTTTTTCTTTTTACACTGTGGTTGCCTAGCAACCAGCTATATACAGTGTAAAAAAAATGAAAAAAAAAACGCAAAACGCAAATCCCGTCAAAATCCCGGTAAAAACGCGTTTTGGATGCGGGTCCATTGACTTCTATTACATGCAAAACGCTGCAAAAAAAATGCTCTCCAGCAGAATGTATCTGATACAGAGATGAGACAAACAATTTACCACTGACAGGGGTGTTTGCAATGATTATCTGTTATTTATGTAAGACCTTTATCAAAAAAATTAAAAACTGTTACTATAGCTGCTTATAAAGTACGTAAGTATTAGCTGGAGTTTGGCTTCAATTTGTCAGTGCATATAAATCTACTAGTCTGTCTAACATTCCCCTCCCTCCAGACTAACAATGCTGCTATTCAAAATTGCCCCTGTGCTCATTCATTAACCGCTTCAGCCCCAGACCATTTGGCTGGCCAAAGACCAGAGCACCTTTTGCGATTCGGTACTGCGCCGCTTTAACTGACAATTGTGTGGTCGTGCGACGTGGCTCCCAAACAAAATTGACGTCCTTTTCCCCCCCATTTAGAGATTTATTTTGGTAGTATTTGATCACCTCTGCTTTTTAAATTTTTTGCGCTATAAACAAAAAAAGAGCGTTAATTTTGAAAAAAAACGCATTATTTTTTACTTTTTGCTATAATAAATATCCCCAAAAAATGTATATACAATTTTTTTTTCTCAGTTTAGGCCGATACGTATTCTTCTACATATTTTTCATTAAAAAAATTGCATAAGCGTATATTGATTTGTTTGCGCAAAAGTTATAGCGTCTATAAAATAGGAGATAGTTTTATGGCATTTTTATTAATAATTTTTTTTTCACTAGTAATGGCAGCGATCAGCAACTTTTATCATGACTGCGACATTATGGCGGACACGTCGGACAATTTTCACACATTTTTGGGGCCATTGGCATTAATACAGGGATCAGTGCGATTAAAAATGCATTGATTACTGTAAAAATGTCACTGGTAGTGAAAGGGTTAACACCAGGGGGCAGTGAAGGGGTTAATGAGTGTCCTAGGAAGTGTTCTAACTGAAGGGGGATGTGGACTGTGCAGGGAAACTAACAGATTGCCTGTTCATACTCTGTATGAGCAGAGGATCTGTCAGTTCTCCCCTCAGAGAACTGGAAACTCTGTGTTTACACATACAGCTCCCGGTTCCCGGTGCCCCCAGCGACGCGCCCCCTAGTGGCTCTCTATGGTACCGACGTATAACTGAGGCGGACAGTCAGAAAACGGTTAAGAGTGGGGGCACTCTGATACAGGAGGTGTGTTACTGGCCAGATTACCAGGTAAAAACAGAGGAGAAAAAAAGCCTAATAAAAGAAATGTAATGCAGCCACCACCTCTTGGTGGTGCCATCATTGGTAAGCTGCAATATATACAATTTTTGGTTTTGTGTTTAATTCCATTTGAAACATACAGGGATGTTACCATAGGGGCCCTATTTCTTAATCCAAGGCTAGAATGTTCAGTAAACTAAATCCTGATTAGTTGCTATAGACAACTTGGTTAAGTTATGGTTAATTTGGTTTCTGCTTTGCTCTTTTCACTTTCTTATTGAATAGTTTTGTAGCAAGGTCCCAGGCCTCCTTCTATCTAATGAGGACCTCCAGGGCCAGAGATAGCTGACATACTTCTGTATATGGTGGGTTGTGAGGCATGGTGGGTGCATATTGGGCGCCAGACACTTCTTGAATGCAAAAGAAAGTTTATTTCTCTTAACAAACTTTTTTTTTTTGGGGGGGGGGGGGGTGTGTTAGGTTCACGACACCCTTAGATAGTTGCAAGTTCAATTGGTAGACTCCGGGACATCAACAGGGGACAGCCATGCAGGGAAAAGCATTTGAAAAGATGCCACATCTGCATGTGTAAGAATGCTGTCTCCTATGGCAAAAGCCTTTAATACCCCGTACACACAATCGGACTTTCCAGCAGACTTGGTCCAGCGGACCGGAATCCGGCAGACATTCCGATCATGTGTGGGCTCCAGCGGACTTTTTCTTCCCAAAAGTCAGACGGACCTAGAAATAAAACATGTTTTAAATCTTCCCGCTAAAAGTCCGCCGGACCCTGTTCCTGTCGGGATGTCCGCTCATCTGTATGCTGGTCCGACGAACAAACAACGAAGCAGCGGCAACTACAGCACCTGCCCTTGAGAATGTTTCCAGTGCGATCCTATCGCGCTGGTTCTCGGCTGCAGGATATACTGTACATCTCGCGCTCGCTGCAATAGGAAAAACACATTTTCCTATTGCAGAAAGCACGAGAGATAGGCGACAATGTCCCTTGGGTCTGGTATGGATTTTAAGGGTAACCCTCTATGCCGATACCAGACCCTTATCCGAGCATGCAGCCCGGCCGTTCTGGAAAGGGGGTGGGTGCTTTGGGGAAGGGGGTGCTCTGCGGGCCCCCCACCCCAAAGCACCTTGTCCCCATGTTGATGAGGACAAGGGCCTCCTCCCAATAACCCTGACTGTTGGTTGTCGGGGTCTGCGGGCGGGGGGATTATCGGAATCCTGGAGCCCCCTTTAATAAGGGGGCCCCCAGATCCCGTTCCCCCATTCTATGTGAATAAGTAGGGGGTACATGGTACCCCTACCCATTCACCTGGGGGGAAAAAAGTAAATAAAAAACAGACTAGACAGGTTTTTAAAGTAGTTTATTAGGCAGCTCCGGGGGTCTTCTTCCGACTTCGGGGGTCCCTTCCGACTTCTCCGTGCTTTCAGGCCTCTTCTCCTGCTCTCCAGTTCTTCTGCAGGGCTCCTCCGCTATCTTCTTCCAGCTCTTTTACTAGTGTTGGCCCAGTCTTCTCATTCGTCGTCGCCGCCGTCTTCTTCCCTTGTTTCGATGTTGACACGACGCTCTCTCCCGCTGTAATGCTGTGGACACGCTGCGTATCGACTTATATAGGCATAAGGGGCGGGGTCACTGGGTGATGTCACCCGGTGACCCCGCCCCTTATGGCGTCACAGTCCCAGCATGCCCCGGTAGGTAAAGGTAGCTATACCTGGCAGGTAAATTTAGTAGCAACCCTGCCTAAACACCAGGGTGCTACAGTTTGTTGTTTTTTTAGAATCTAATCACAATGGCCAAATCCGTGGACATATTGCTACTCATGTGTTTATATAGCCCAGTTTGCAGTTCTGGCAAGAATAGGAGACTTGTACACACAGGCACAGCTACAGGAGGGAACTCTTAATGCAGAGCTGCATACAGCCAGTGTTGAGCCTGCCCTCTACCCTATAAGAAGGCACACAGGATTTTGAGATGTGTAGTTCTGACAAACTGATATGGCTTGCTGAGCTAGAAAGAGTAAACTAAAAATCCCAAAAGAGGTGGTTTCCTGCTGTTTGCTTAGGCTGATGAGAAGAAAAGTGGAGACTGTTTCTGAGAGGACTATGTGCACATCTGACTTCTGGCAGATCTCTAAACCGCTGCACGTGAGTGAGAGAGAGGTAAAGTGACAGATAGCTGAGGACATTGGAGAGAGATATGGATGTTGGTGGAGCCCACTGCCTGATCAAGGGTTGTTGCAGACACAGACCGACTGTGTTTCACCCAGTATACAGAGGAAGACAATCTGCTAACACAAGAACTTAGTGAGATGGTGCTGGCCAAACCCACATTACACTTTGACAAAAGAGGGACAGTGTCACAGAGCTAGTGACAATATTAGTGCTTAAAGTGATACTATCTCATATGTTCCAACATAACATTTGGGCCCCAATGAACTGGCCAGTAGAAGAGGGTATACTGTTAGAGTAGTGTAATTTCCCTTAATTATGATTGCCCCAGTCTAGGGTTTTAGGAGAATTTCTCTCTACATCCATTGCTTGTTTTTACAGGATATTTCTTTCAACTATTCAACCATTTTGCCATATATTCCTTGCTATAGTTTAGTTTGTAATATCATTGCTGTTGTTTTATATTTCTTTTGCTACCATGGTTCTGCATATACATCTGCAATAAACAGCCCCCACCCAGCCAGGTGTGTCAGAGTGTGTGGTGCTTTTAGGCAAAGTTGTGGGCACAGGAACAAGGGATTCAACGCATCCAGTAGCTTTTTTGGGCTTAAGCGCTGCATATAATCATTTTTCTTATTTACCAAGGTAGCAAAACTGAAACCAGAAATCCCAAAGGAATTGTCCCTACAGCTATTTTCAGACTAAAATTCTACGAACTCCACAAGGTGCATCACAAATGTTTTTAATCACTTTATGCTTCCAGAACCCCCAGTGGAATGGTCCCCCAAGCTATTTGTCATCCTATTAAATTATATCAGCTCTGCAAAAGTGCACCAAAATATATTTTTAATTGCCTAATGCTCTCTTAGCCCCAAAAGTAACTGCACCCACAGTTATTTTGTCACCCTACTAAATTCTACAAATTTATTTTTTTTCTAATTTAAATCTTTATTCATTTCTAGGAAAAACAAGGGATACAATTTACCATCTTCACAACTCACATATTATTCAAATCTATGAATACACCTCTGATAATCAATTAGGTCATTTCCCAAACATATAACCCCATACAGTAGATACCGTCGGCTCCACTGTCATTTTCTGATTTCTTAAATAAAACAAATAATAATGAGATGGGATATCCACTACCTTTACCCTAGGCCCGAGCTTCTCTCAAGCTCTGCCCTAGGATTCCCTCTTTATATATTCATAGGGTGTTAAACCTTGTCTTACTCCTATATTTTATTACCCACAACAAAAAATTAACCTAATCAGTAACCCATAACCCGCCCCCGCCCCCCAATAAAAAAAAAAAAAAAAGGACCTACCCCCCCCCCTCCACCTCCCCCCCCCCATCTCTCTCCCTCCACCCCCTCCACCCCCCCATCTCTCTCCCTCCAGCCCTCCTCCATAAGTATCCCCAACTTTCCTGTCTATTTTCAGTTATCCAGGTTTATATCTATAAGATTTCTCCCCTCCTCTGAGTTAATATAAAGATTCCATGGAGACCATGTTTCCAGATATCTCCCTCTTTTCTGTCGAGATGACCATACCAGATCCTCCATATAGTTTAATTGCTCTACCTTTTTAAGCCACATTCCCACTGATGGTGATTGTGTATGCTTCCACATAAGTGGAATACAAGACTTCGCTGCGTTCAAGAGGTGACATAGAACCGTTCTCTTATATATTTTAGTAGAACTTCTCGTATCCTGTAGTAGAAAAAAGGACGGGTCTTCTGGTAGATCTTGTTCACAAAATTTTTGAGAGATTCTCCTTACTTCTTTCCAGAAATCCCTTACTCTAGAACAAGCCCAGAAGATATGTACTAACGTCCCCTTTTCTTCTCCGCATCGCCAGCACCTATCTGATATCTCCGGGTAACATCTATGCAATAATACTGGAGTACGATACCATTGCGACAGGATCTTAAAGTTGGTCTCCTGTGTTCTTATACAGATTGAGGATCCAAATATGTTGCCTATTATTTTCTTACACTGCTCCTCCGAAAATGTTTGGTCTAGGTCTCTTTCCCACTCCCTAAAAAAGGGCAATCTAAAATCTTCCGACGGTGCCACTAACAACGCATACGTCCTAGATAGGGTGTGATGCAGAGTCCCCTTCACATTACACTACCTCTCAAATGGTGTTAGCGCGCGATCGTAGCCTCCTAGTGGTTTTAGTGTATTCAAAAAATGTCTCAACTGTATCGAACGCCACAAATCCAAGTGGGGTACTGTAGATCCTATTGTCATCGCCTGTATCGTAGGCCATGTTCCATTTATCAAAAAGTGCATAGCTTGAAATATCCCTTGTTCTATCAGTACTCTAAAATTTCCGTCCCTTAATCCTGGCTCAAATTGTGGGTTTCCCAGTATTGGGAATAAGGGAGAAGCTATTGTCGACAGTTTGCCTTCCAAAAATAGTCTATGACTCATCTTTAAAGTAGGTCCTATCAGTGGATGTACCTTTACTGAGATCGGGAGTTCTCTATAACACCAAGCAGCTCTTTGCAATATCACCTTGCTTTGCGCCTGTTCCAGACCCGGCCACATCTTCCATTCCCCGTGTCTGCTCCAATCTATCAGTCGGCTCAAAAGTGCCGCCTGATAGTATTTGTACAGATCGGGTATAGCTAAACCCCCAAACTTTTTAGGTAGATTCAATAGAGATCTACTGATTCTTGGGCGTTTATTTGCCCATATAAATCTAATCAATAGGGAGTGTATTTGCTTAAAATAATTTTTGGGTATGTCAATCGGTAATGCTTGAAACAAATATAGGAACTTCGGGAGAATGCTCATTTTAATAATATTACACCTCCCAAACCATGAAAAAAGCCCTTTCTGCTATTTTCCAAGAAGATTTTGCACGTTATATAGTAATGGAGGGAAGTTAAGTTTATATGTACATGAGAGGTCTGACGGGATAAGAGTTCCCAGGTATTTCAAGGCCTGGTCTGACCACTTAATTTTATAGCTTAACTTCAATGTTCTCAATATCTCTTTAGGAATCATTACTCCCATAGCTTCAGATTTTGATAGGTTAATCTTAAAATCTGATAGAGCACCATAAGCCTCTATTTCTTTCAAGAGATTGGGTAGTGAAACTATTGGATTAGTTAATGAGAATAACATATCGTCCGCGTAAGCCGAGGTCTTATATTGCCTAACCCCTATTGATAAGCCTCTTATATCTGGGTTTGATCGGATTTTGCACAGTAGGGGCTCTAAAGTCAAAACAAATAAGATTGGGGACAGGGGGCATCCCTGTCTAGTCCCATTCTTAACCCTAAATGGTTGAGATACAACTCCATTCACTTTTACCTGAGCAGTTGGGTGGGTATAAATACTTGAAATCCATCTAAACATGTTGTTTCCCAGTCCTATCCGTTTTAATACTGAAAACATAAAATGCCAATTTATACGATCAAAGGCTTTCTCTGCGTCTGTTCCCAAAAATAAACATGGAATTTTATGGGAATTAGCTACGTGGACTAAATTCAAGGATCTGATCGTATTGTCCCGTGCTTTCCGCATCTGAACGAACCCTACCTGATCTTGATTAATCAGGGAGGGTAGGTATTGCTTAAGTCGTGTCGCTAAAATTTTTGAAAACAGCATCAGATCTGTATTTAAAAGGGATATTGGCTTATAACTTCCACATTGTATTGGATCTTTACCCTCCTTAAGTAGAATTATTATTAGGGCCTTCAGCGTATCGCCATGAAACGAGCTTGTGTCTCCCAATCCATTGTACAATTTAACCAATTGAGGCCCTAAAATAGGGAAGAGGAGTTTATAGTACTGGGCCGTGAACCCGTCTGGGCCGGGGGCTTTGCCTATTTTTGCTAGATTTACTGCTTGTTGGACTTCCTCCAATGTAATTGGTCTTTCCAATTCTTGTTGCGCAATAGATGTCAATCCAGACATTCCAGAGGCGGCTAGATATTCATCGACCACCTTCTGATTTAGAGAATTTGATTCTAAATTATACAAGGATGAATAAAGGTCTTTAAATTTCTCTGCTATATCTCTTGGCAATACATGTTTTCGATCTTCACTTCCCATAATTGAAGGGACATAAGTTCTTAATTGCTGCTCCCTCAAAGCGTTAGCAAGTTGTTTACCACATTTGTTCCCATATTCATAACTCTGTTTTCGTCCTGTTTGTATTGCTCTTTTAGCTTTATACATAAGTAAGTCTGTAGTATGTCTCCGTGCCGTCAATAACTCCCGTTCTAACTCTGTATTCGGGACTCGCTTATGTAAGGTTTCTAAGCGATGTATATCTGCCATTTGAGCTGTTAATTTAGCCTCTCTCTCTTTTAATCCTAGCCCCATGCTTGATCAACACTCCCCGGATCACTGCTTTGTGTGCTTCCCAGATAACACCGGGGTTGCATTTGGGCGTATCATTAGTCTGGAAATACCATATTGCCTCTTTACAGACCTCTTCTATAACCAAGGGGTCTTGTAAGAGGCTCTCATTTAATTTCCATGAAGCAGGGCCGGGGCGTTGAGTATCTGATAGTGTATATTTCAAAAAATTTGGTGCGTGGTCCGACCACGTAATCTTCCCAATATTAAGTTCCTCTATTGCATGTGCTTGGTTGTGTAAAGTAAAAAAAATAGTCTATCCGGGAAGTTTTATGCGGGGTTGAATAAAAAGAATAGTCTCTTTCTCCGGAATATAAGAGGCGCCAGGTGTCCACTAATCTGGCTCCATATAACATCTTCAAGATTCGTTTCCGAACCTTCAGAGGTGCAGCCGAAGTCCCTGCTGAAGTGTCCTCTCTTGGTGCTAAAGGAATATTCAGATCTCCCCCCATGATAAGCTGCCCTTCTAATATACCCATAGTCTTATCCAAGAATTTCCTAAAAAAGATATCCTGTTGTAGGTTTGGGGCATAAAAGGAAGCAAGTGTCACTCCTACCTCCCCAATTTTTCCCTTTAGGATCAGGTATCGCCCCTCGGCATCTATCAGAGCCTCTGTACATGACCATGGAATCTTATTGGCAATCAAAATGGACACCCCCTTTGACTTAGTCATGGGGTTAGTAGCATGGTAACCTATTGGGAAAGATCCATTTCTAAGTAGAGGAAGATTATTCTCCCTAAAATGAGTTTCCTGGATGAATGCTATGTCAATTTTTAACTGTTTTAACTCCTGTAGCAACACACACCGCTTTTCAGGAGTGTTCAGTCCCTTAGCGTTGACTGATACTACTGAGAGGGAATCCATCTCTCTCTTCAGGCCCGAGATGGACCGAAGAGGGAGCCTCAAGCGGGGAGAGAGGAGGAAGAGAGAGAGAGAGAGGAAGAAGAGAAAAAAATAAAAAACCCTACACCCCCCCTACTAGCACCCCCAGCAGAGGACGCACTTCTGCTCCCTCTCCCGGTGGGTCAAAGCTTATTAGCTTTATACACTCGATCCTCCTGCGACTTATCTCCTATATGAGTATTTGCCTATTGAGGAACCAATTGGGCATCCTATGACCGAAACCCTCTACATGTATAAAGGGCCTAGCTCAAAGACCCCCTCAATCTGTCTACCTTTATTTTGTCCTCTGCATCTCTCTCAAAAAAGTGCAAAGTGGAGAAGAAGAGGGCAAAATAATTTTTCTTTTCCTTTTCTTTTCTTTTAATCCTTCCCCTTCTTTTAAACAAAAAAAAAAAAAAAAAAGGTCCCACACGGAAATACAACCTGTATTACAGATATTACCCTTTATTACTAAGTCCCATTACTACGGGTATATCTTCACCCCTCCCAAACCCCCCCCCCCTTTACCCAAGTGACCCACTCCTTGTATAATAGTATGTGAATACCTTATATTCGAACCCAATTCCCTGTGTCCCTATGTTGACATATTCGTGTACCTTAGTGATCTCTTTACCCTATAAAATGTGTTTCCTTTATATGCACTGTAATATATACTACCATATATGAAGACACCAAGGTCTTCTTACAAAAAACCCCCAAAAAAAGAAAAAAAAAAGAAAAAAAAGTGGGGAGCTCTTTCCCCATAAGTGCAATACCACCCCCTCCAGCCCAAGATGATCTCTAATTATTTAGAAAAAAATTTGTGTAATTAGTGTGCTAGTGTGTTAGTGTTAGTTAGTTAGTGAACACCAAAAAAAAAAAAAATTATTTACTAAAACTACCCCTCTTCCTCTCTCCCCAGTACCCCCTCTATCTGGACCCCCTATGCTGGAGAGCAGGGGGAGTGGTCCGTACCTATACCGATATCCGGACTCTCATCTCGTCTTATTTCTTACATATACACAATATACATATATATACATATTCCCTTTATCGCTTCCCTCCCCACCTTCCCACCCCCTCGTCCATTGCACTTAATCTACATGGTACATTTGATATATAGAGTATATACTATTATGTTGTTGTTTCCTTCCCCACCTCCCCCCTCCTTAAAAAAAAAAAGGGGGTTTTAAACCCCTAAGGACACCAAAAAAAAAAACATGACTAGTCAGTACACATCTAACCACTCCCCATCTGTCCATTTTAACGTTTCTATACACCGTCCATACATTTATCTTCATACACATTCCATAGTCAGATATTTATTTATGCATAAATGTTTCATGTGTCCAATCCCGTTTTCTGGACAGTCTAACACTCTATCACCTGGAAGTGTATTATCAACGCAACTGTCTCTGAGAAAAAAAAAAGAAAAAAAGAAAAAAAAGAGAAAAGGAGAACACAAAGAAGAAAAAAAAAAAAAAGAAAAAAAAAAAAATCGGCACTGTTAATAGTCTCCTTCAATAGACTCCTAGGCTTAGTTGATCTGGTTTATATCAATCTAGTCTCTTGACCTGGACTCTTTGCGGTTAAAGCTCTGTGGTAGAACCTGCAGCCAGTCCCTTACCGCAAATGGCTCCACACCCAGAAACGAAAAAAAGTCCGGAAGATCTAACTTAGAACGGAGCCAGAATGAGGCACCCCCCTTCCGTATGAAAACTGACACCGGGAAACTCCAACGGTATGTACCTCCCCCTTCCCGTATCTTATCCAGTACTGGGCGCAATAACGCTCTCCGCCGCAAAGTGGCTCTAGATAGATCCGGGAGGATTTTCAACTGCTCACCTTTAAAGTCTATTACGCCCATCTCCCATGCTTTCCTCAGAATCGCTTCTCTGTGTGTAAAATAATGTAAACGACATATAACATCACGGGGACGATTCGGGCGACTTGGATCTTTAAACATGGGACCTGGGGCTCTATGAACTCTGTCAATCTCCATGTTCGGGGGTACCCCCTCCTTTAACATTAATTGAAAAATAGACATTACCGTGTCATGTAGATTTTCTGCGCCTACAGGTTCTGGGACTCCCCGGAGTCGCACGTTGCACCGATGTCTTCTGTCCTCGAGTACCTCCATCTGTAGCTGTAATGCTACTGTAGTGTCTGACTGCGCAGATCTATCTTTTTCCAGGTCAGCTACTCTCTGCTCCAAAGTCGCTGCACGCTGTTCCAGGCTTTGTGAAGTTTTTTCCCCTTCCGCTACATGCTCTGTTAGCCCATGTACTTCAAGCCGCACCTGCTGCGATTCTTTTAGATGTGATTCCTCTATTCTAATAATCAAAGCCTCTATATCTGCCTTAGTGGGGAGAGCCTGTATCAATATCTTTAAGTCTTCTACCTCTCCTCTCAGACTTCCTTGCTCCACACCCCCACCAAGGTTTCCATCCACCACCGCCTTCTGAGAGATCCCCTGGGAGGTCTGCGGGGCAATTTGCAGTGCTTCCATACTCCTCCTTACAGTCCTTTGTATCTGTGACAATAATGCTGGCACTGGTGCTGGCAAATTCTCTTCAGGACACTCCACTTTTTCCATTCTAGCTTCCCTCGCCTCTCCCTGTATTTCCAGTGTTGTATCCTGCCCTTGTGATGTTGTGAAATACTGCCCGATCTGTGTTTGCTCTCTGTTCGAATCTTTGGCGGCTTTAGCAGCTTTGCGGGAGGTTTTGGTCACCCGCTGTCTCCCCGAGTGCATACCGCCACACCGCACAGCTTGTACCTTAGTCTATCGCAATCAAACACTCTGGCGGTTTCACAAAGCTGATCCGACCCCCCCCAAAACAGCTGAGTCGGCCAACTCCTCTCAGCCCCTTTGATCCGCTCGCCGGCTAGGTCTATCTGCACGTAGCTGCGACTATAGCTAATCTGTCAGCTGTTTCTGCTTGCTTGGGTCTCCCTTGCAGTATCCGCACCGTATCGAACCTCGTCTGACTCGCCTACTGCGTCCGGAGTTGGTGTGGAGGCGTGGAAGCCGGAGGGCAGGGGGTTTGTATGGCTCACGTCCTCCCTATTTCCGTTGGGTGGTTCGCACCATACCGCTTGCTACTCGCGCTGCATCAGGCTACGTCTGGAGCTATCGTGGAAGCCGGGAGCTGACGATACTCAAGTCCTCACTCGGCCATGCTCAGACCGCGCCCCTCCCAAATTCTACAAATTTAACAAAGTGCATTTACTACTCTAAACTACAGGACTATTTTAACTATTAACTATTTAAGCTGCGGAACACCCTTTAATAGTCTATGGGAGAAATCAAAAGTGATAATTTTAAAGGCTGATATGCATGGTATTGTCATAAAAAGTGTTTGGGGACCTGGGTCCTGCCCCAGGGGACATGGATCAATGCAAAAAAAAGTTTTAAAAACTGCAGTTTTTTCGGGAGCAGTGATTTTAATAATGCTTAAAGTGAAACAATAAAAGTGAAATATTCCTTTAAATTACGTACCTGGGGGCTGCCTATAGTATACCTGTAAAGTGGCGCATGTTTCCCATGTTTAGAACAGTCCGAGAGCAAAATTACATTTCTAAAGGAAAAAAAGTAATTTAAAAGTACTCGCGGCTATAATGAATTGTCGGTCCCGGCAATACACATAAAAGTTTATTGATAAAAACAGCATGGGATTTCCCCCATAGGGGAACCCCAACCAAAATTGAAAAAAAAAATGCGTGGGGGTCCCCCTCAAAATCCCTACCAGACCCTTCATGTCTGCGATAGAGTGCCCCCTCTCCTGAACCGTACCAGGCCACATGCCCTCCACATGGGAAGGGTGCTTTGGGGTATCCCCCCAAAGCAACTTGTCCCCATGTTGATATTCTATTGGTATTACTGAGGCACAAAAGGGACTCCATTACCATTTTGAAGCACAGAGTGAGACCACCACAGGAATTGGGGAATCAACACTGAACCATTTACAGGTTCCAATGCATGTATTGACCAAGCCTAATCAACAAGGTCACACGCTCTAAGGTGAGCGGCCATTACCTGGAGGGAACACCTGAGTGCACATGCAGCACCTTAATATTGGATTGATATCACAGCAACCACTGAATCGCATGAATCGCATGGATTACATTGGAGCACTTTTGAATGTTTTTTGATTGCACAGCACATATATATATACAGTGGTGTGAAAAAGTGTTTGCCCCCTTCCTCATTTCCTGTTCCTTTGCATGTTTGTCACACTTAAGTGTTTCGGAACATCAAACCAATTTAAACAATAGTCAAGGACAACACAAGTAAACACAAAATGCAATTTGTAAATGAAGGTGTTTATTATTAAAGGTGAAAAAAAATCCAAACCATCATGGCCCTGTGTGAAAAAGTGATTGCCCCCCTTGTTAAAACATACTATAACTGTGGTTGTCCACACCTGAGTTCAATTTCTCTAGCCACACCCAGGCCTGATTATTGCCACACCTGTTCACAATCAAGGCATCACTTAAACAGGAGCTGCTTGACACAGTAAGGTCCACCAGAAGATCCTTAAAAGCTACACATCATGCCGAGACCCAAAGAAATTCAGGAACAATTGAGAAAGAAAGTAATTGAGATCTATCAGTCTGGAAAGGGTTATAAAGCCATTTCTTCAATTCAGATTTAATAAGTAAGCCTCTCTGTATTTCGACCCCCTAGAATACAAGCCTCGTAAGGTCCCACCCTTGTCTGATCTTTTTTGTGTTCATAACATTTCAAATTATATAGCATAAAGCCACACAAAGAATAAAGAAGATTTAATTTGTAACATTCACATGCCCTGAATATTTATTACCACCCTCAAATTCAAAATGAGGATTTTGTGATCTTGACTCATAGTCCATTAGTGTCTTAAATCAATTCTGTCAATAAAATCATTCCATATTATAGATTCTGTCTTAGATGTAGGTCTGCTTGAAAAAAAAAAAAAAAAGGTGCTGCAATTATGGTCTTTACCCAGCACCATGATGGAAGAATCAAGCATAGTACCAATCCTGTATGGTACAACAGCCGTATTGCATTGCTCCATTGGGAACCATTGTAAGTTTTAAAGCATCACATTAGTTCATCAAATAGCATGGTCCTTAAAGGGACACTGTAATTATCGTAGGTAACACTTTTTAGGCTGCTCACATACATAAAATGCTTGAAAATGGATAGTGCGGCTATCCAGAAATGTCAGAGGTTGAAGCAAATTATATCTCTGTTACTAACAAAAGGGCATAATGAACTGCTATGCGAGGGAAGCATCAGTAAGTGCTGTAAACATGTTATTTGTGTGAACAGCTTAAAAAGGCTTTTTATGAAATTGTCTTTTTAAGATTTAATCCTAAAAGTGCAACGCAAGTTAAGACCTGCTTTTTTGGTTAAACATATTTTTACTAAACCTTTTAAGTGTCTGTAAAGCTTAGAATGTTTTTGTTTAATAAACATGTTACAGTATCCCACAAAAGTGAGTACACCCCTCACATTTTTGTAGATATGTAATTATATCTTTTAAGAGTGATAACACCAAATTTAACACATCTGCTCCCCTTTCATAACTGAGACCTTGTAACACTAACGGGTCACATGACACCAGGGAGGGAAAATGGCTAATTGTGCCCAATCTGGACATTTTTACTTAGGGGTGTACTAACTTTTGCTGCCAGCGGTTTAGACATTAATGGCTCTGTGTTCAGTTCTTTTGAGGGGCAGCAAATTTACACTGTTATACAAGCTGTACACTCACTACTTTACATTGTAGCAAAGTGTAATTTCCTCAGTGTTGTCACATGAAAAGATATAATAAAATATTTACAAAAATGTGAGGGGTGTACTCACTTTTGTGAGATACTGTATATGGTATTGCACCAAGAGGCCCTGAACCTCCTCTTTTGGGGTTCCCTGCCAGTGCGTTAGACTCGTCCTCTTCTCTGTGTGCCACCAAAGGAAGCCTCCCTCCCAAGCCAGACTGTGTGCATCTATAGACACACAGAACATGGCTCAACCCCCACCTCCCTGCTCCCTTCCCACAGGATTTGACTGGCAGCAGCTTGTAAGAGCAGGGAGAAGGGAAAGAACAGATGCAGCTGGGCAAAGAACTGGACTCAGGTATGTATTTAGGGGTGCATAGAAAGTGGTAGAAAGTTTTTTTAACTTGGATGCAGGGAATGCATTAAGGTGAAATCATTTTTAGAACCAGTTTAAAAACAAAAATATACAAACAGTACCACATCTTAGAAAAATACAAAGTGCAATACAATACAAAAAATGTGCAACAGGAATGGACAAAATAAAAAAAAGAATAGGGAGAAAAGATGGTGAGGGGAAAGGAAATGAAAATAATGATTCTGGCAAAGGTTTCATCCTTATTCAATACAGAATACATCAATAATTCATTACCTTAAAACACAGGCATTTTATTTTATCTGGGAATAACAAACATTGTTTATTTATGAGCAATCCTTTATAGTTAAACTTTAATAAACCATATCCAGTCTCAATAGCTCTTAATAATTATAACTTAATTTCTGAGCTGCTTTTTAATCCAACAACCCCCCCCCCCCTTTCCCTACCTAGAATACAGAAAGTTACCAGAACTATGCATGTGTGACTTACTCTATTTCTGGATGTATTTAAACTTGCAGTTTATTGTAATTGTGTTTCAGAAATCTGCTTTTTACATAATCTACTTTCTCTTTGCTTGCTGAAGATCCAATCATTTTATTTGAATCCAAATTTTCACTACTTGCTTGAGCCTCAGCCAAGACAATGCCGGCTTTTGAAAACTGTCACTTCCCCAGGCCCATGTTACTTATCACTTCACCTGACTTGTAGCTTAGCCTTGTCTCTCATCTTTGTTGAACACCAAGCATCAAGACATATACAAGCACAATTGCACTTTGTGCCCTGTCGGTGATACATACAATAGCTACAGTATATAATAAGGCTAACCACTTGCAAGCTGCAACCAAAAAAATGGTACCAGCACATGTGTTATGTGTTCTGTGTTCTGTGTTACTGTATCATTTGGGCCAATCTGTAGATGTTTGTAGAAGTTTGAGGGAAAGAATCAATTTGGATCCATTTTGGAATAAGGCTGTAACATAATAAAATGTGGAAAAAGTGAAGCACCGTGAATACTTTCCGGATGCACTGTGTGTGTGTGTATGTATATATATATATATATATTTATATACATATATATATATATATATATATATATATATATATATATATATATGTGTGTATGTATGTATGTATGTATGTATGTATGTATACACACACACACGCTTTTGTAAAATAATGTAAACAAACATTTTAAAAGGATCTGGTATAGATCTGGACACGGCAGTCGTCTTCCCAGCCCGCTGCTCAACAGCCAGCTATTCTTCAGGGGGCTTACAGTTTCCAATAAGCCCCCCAGCCGCAGACCCCCAAGAACCCCCCGCTTCAAAGCACTCCCCATGTTGTGGGCATGTGGCTTGGTATGGTTTACAGTTTCCGATAAGCCCCCCTGCCGCAGACCCCCAAAACACAGAACAGGTTTGTGGGGAAGAGGTTCTTGTCCCTATAAACATGGGGACAAGGTGCATTGGAGTGAGGGGGAAGAGCCCCCCGCTCCGAAGCACTCCCTATTAAGAGGGCATGTGGCCTGGTATGGTTCAGGAGGGGGTGCACTCACTTGTCCCCCCCTTTCCTGGCTGCCTGCTTGGATAAGGGTCTAGTATGGATTTTAAGGGGCCTCTTTTAAAAAAAAAATGTTGGCATGGGGCTCCCCTTAGAATCCATACCATACCTGAAGGGCCTGGTATGGATTGTGGGGGGGGGGACCCCACGCTGTTTTTTTTCCGAATTTTATATTGCTGGCATTGTTTTGTTTGGATTTCATGTAATTGCTATGGGAGGATCAGCTGCAATTGATCGGCCTCTGACACAGCATGGACTAATCAAGAAAAAGGTTTAGCAAACATCTGAATCTGGGACAAATATACTTCCCATCCTGGATACAACCAATAGTTTTATTGGCCTGCTGTCACACAGCATGTACACCTATTATGTAGGCAGTGGCAAGGAATGTATGGGACTCATATACACAACATATACACTTTAGTCCGGCCCCTTCAACCTAATTGTAGCATTGTCTTTCCATGGCCTTTACCTAAATAACTGACCTGTTTCTATCTACAGTACTTGAATTGTTTACTATTTCCCCTCTGCCTGTTGCATTATGTATATTTTGAAATAAATAGAGACTTTTTTTTGTCTGCGAAACCTATAAAAATGGCTTTAGAATAATTTAAACAGAAATTATGATAGCAATAATTAGTTAGCAGATCTTCTCTAGAAATAAAGTGATAAATTATTATTTTACTCAGATGTTTTAATAAAATCATATTTCTGATTGCTGTAAATTAATATTCCATTCAAATACTCATTTAGGTTGTTCACATGATCTAAGCTGTCAAAATTATTGTTCCTTAGATTTAAAGGTGTTGAATGCTAGTGTCCAAATATTGCTGCTGTGTGACAGCCTCCAACCACAACAAATTGAGTTTTGTTGAACTTCAATTTCAGCCTGCTGATATTCACCTCTTGTAGTTTATCCAAGCAGAATATTACAGCTTGTGAGCAGTGATGAGTTCTTATTACACAATTCCAGAAGAAATCCAACTCCTTACAGTTTAATTTGAAAAGTGACGGGCATCCATACAGCATACCGAATAGAACTGAAGCAGGGGTATACCTTGTGCTAAGACTCGTACACACACTATACACATTTTCGTCCAAACTATTTTCGTACGATTTTCGTACAGTGTGTACACAACTTTCGACAGCCGATTCCAAATTTTAGTATGGAAATTCTCGAAGGGACAAGCTCCAACATTTTTCCCGTAAAGGAACAGAGCAAACGATTTTCATTTAACAGAAAAGAAAGACTGCGCATGATCAGAAACAATAAACCAAAAAAAAAAGCCTTTGTCGTACGAGAATTTTCGTTCATCAATTCTGATTTGCTGTGAAAAAAAAAAAAAAAAATCTGACGAACGTTTGCACGCTTTTCTTATAGTGTGTACCCCACTTATCGCTCATGGAGATAAGGAAACAAACCCAGGAATACTTTTGTGATCTGCAGGGAAGTTCTGAATAGTGATAAACAAATTGGTTTGTTTGAACCTGGATTAGTAATCCAGGAAAAAGATTGTTGAAAAACGAAAATGAGAAATGAAACGTGGGATTTTGAAGTCCAAGTAGCTCTTTATAGAGATGGAGACAGTGCTAGACTTAAAAGAGGTTAACCCAGCAGATTTATATATGCAGTTTGGATGCCAGATGGGATAGAGGAAGTAATAAGAAATTGGTTCACGCAATGTCTGTAACACATGGATAGTAGATTTTAGACAGACTGTATTGGCTTGCATCCTTTTTGTTCAACTAGTTTATAAAGCTGCTAAAACAAAGAGTAAAGTGTTATGGCTGCTGCTAACATGAGTAAACAGTTAACAGCTTGGGTGTTCTGATTTAAGTTACTAGTCATAAACCAAAAGCTCAAATAACACATTTGAAGCAACAGAAATATCTATAAATGAAGCACATAATGAAAACATTTTGTGTATTATATTTATATTTCAGTTGCTTCAAGGCAGATATTTTTTCTTTTGTTGTATATCTAGTCTGTGCTGCTCTCCAATATCTTTCCTCTGACATTATTTGAGCCACATTCACTCTCTCTTTTTCACCCATCCTACCTGTTTATATACAATGGGTATAGAAAAGAACCACCCCCTTTAAAATAATGACAATTTGTTGCTTTTCAGCCTGGAATGAAGACAGAGTTTTTGTTTTATCCAGCTATAATAACTAGTGCAACTTATAACACCCAAGTAAAAGATATAATACCAACATGTCAGAATAAAATCAAAAAAAGAATCACTAAAATTGAATTATTTGGCCTCAACACCAAACAATATGTCTGGTGGAAATTCAATACAGTTCACCATCCAAATAACACCATTCCTACTGTAAAGCATGGAAGTGGTAATATACTGTTATGGGAGTGTTTCTCTGCAGCAGGGATTGGAGCACTTGTTAGGATAGAAGAAAAATGGATAGGAAAATACCATTAAAATCCTTGAGGAATCCCAATCAATTCCTTTAGAACATTTGAAAACTAGAATTAACAACGTCAATCTCATGGAAAAAATATTTCATACCATTCAGAACACATCACATTTATACAATAAAAAATGGGATCCTTGGTTTAAACATTCCATATCCTTCTTCAATCCAACCTGAGAATGTCTACACATAAAACATCAGTCTATCCTTTATAATGTACTATAGACCATATTCAAAACTTTTGTACCTTTGTTAAGAATTCCTACCTAATTATTTGTACGTTACATTGTTACATATGTAAAACATATGATTATTGTCAAGTTTCAACATATTTTTGTACTCTTTTTGTACCACCTTTTGCACTCAATAAAATAGTTTGTAAACAAAAAAAAATCCTTGAGGAAAATCTGCTGCCCTCTGCCAGAAAGTTGTCAATGGGAAGAAGGTTTACCTTCCAACAAGACAATGACCCAAAACACACAGCAAAAATTATTGCACTGTGGTTGAAGGAGAAAAGGGTGAATGTCCTTGCATGGCCTAGTCGGAGACCAGACATAAACCCCATTGAAAATCTGTGGAATGACTTGCATTTCGCAAACGGTCACCATCAAATTTACCTGAACTTGAGCAGTTCTGCAAAGAAGAGTGGTCAAATATCTCGTGCAAAGTTAGTCTAGACGTGCAAAGTTAGTAGAGACAAATCCCAACAGACTAAAGACTCTAGATCATTGGTTCTCAACCCTGTCCTCAAATAACCCCAACAGGCCATGTTTGGGAATTTCTCTTAGATAAAATAGCTGTCCAAAATACCAAGCCATTGACTCTGAATTAAAGCACATGTGCAAGATAAAGGAAAACCTGCAAACATGGCCTGTTGGGGGTGCTTGAGGACAGGGTTGAGAATCACTGCTCTAGATGAAGCAAAAAGTGGTTCAACAAAATACTGACATAAGGGGGTGATCCTTATTCCAACTCAGCGATCCTGTTTTTTTATTTTTTTTTTGACATGTTGGTGTTATATCTTTCACTTGGATGTTATACATTGCACTAGTAAATACAGCTGTATAAAACAAAAACTGTCTTCGTTTCAGGCTGCAAAGGACCAAAATTAGATTATTTTAAAGGGAGGGGAATATTTTCCATACCCACTGTAACTATTGTGCTGTAAAGATATATCTTATATTTTGTTTTGATATAAAGGTATTGTACATTTTCAATGGTTTAATTTTTTTAACTAGGTATTAGGCTATGTTTCCACTAGTGCAACTCCAAAGTTGCATGATTTAGAGTGTGACTTCGGAGTACGACGTTGATCCAACTTTAAACCCTCTGAATCAAAGTCGTATTAAAGTAGTGCAGGCATCTTTTCAAAGTTGCAACTTTAAGTCGCATACATTGGAACGGGTGCCATTGAAATCAATGAGCTTTGACTTGTCATGCGACTTTATGTGTCCAAAGTCGCATGACGAGTCGCACTAGTGGAGACGGAGACTTAGTGTAGTTATATTTGCTATGTTATTTGTTTGCTTTACCTTGTAATGATGGGCTCATATGTTGCTGCTGCAGTTTGTAGTGTTATGGCTGATCGATTCTTCTATGCCCATGTATTCATTCACCTAGCTTGTCCTTATTCACAAAAGCGATAGGGAAATTGTTCCAGGTTATGCAACTTCCAATCAATGCCTAGTCATTTCCCTGTGTTGGATTACAAATGTGGGAGTGCCAAAGTAATGTAATTAAAAACTCTTTCCTTCATTGCTCTGCCTGCCTGTGACCGTTTCAGATCTAATTACTAGTTTTCCCCTTCAGAGAAATAGACTGAGAGTGCCAGGGATTGTGGGATATATAGTTTCTTTGTGTCAGACAGAGGTTATGCATCAACCACTTACCGACCACCCACAGTATATTTACAACATTTACATTTACTACGAGCGGGTGGCACAGGCAGGCTGAATGACATACATGTACGTCATCAAGCCTGTTCCAGTTTATGGATGGCAGCATACCGCTCCCGCAACCACTACGTCCACCCAACAATGCTGATTGCAGATCCTGGGACCTGCCCGCTTCCGGCGGGCGGGGGATCATGTGATCACAATGTCAGCATAGCTGTTATGAATGAAAATGAATTTCCTGTAGAGTAATGCTGTGATTGGCCCACAGCTATCACATGGTACATAGGCCAATCACAGCACTTTGTATCCTGTGATTAGCTGTAGTCAATCACAGATAACTAGTAATCACAGCTGTTACGAATGTAACCTATTCATGACAGTTCAAAACATTGCAGCTACAGTGATCACTGTTGTAACAGCAATCAAAGTGCAAAAAAAAATCCCTGATCACACCCCCCAGAGTAGTACAGTGCTACTATGGTGACCCTGAACTACTCTGATGAGAGTATTTATATAAAAAAAAAAAATAGTAAAATAATAACAAAAAATGTTAAGAAAATAAAATGTTAAATGTTTAACATACATTCACCAGTCAGTAACTCTGTTCACTGCCACACCAGCAGGGCCGGACTTACCACTGGGCTTGACTGGGCTCAAGCCCATGGGCCCCGCCCAATAGGGGGCCCCCGGCGCCCCGCCCATAAGCGCGCCAGAAGCAGTCACTGGGTCACTGGGTAGTGGTGGTACGGCTCACTTCCTGTTTCCCCTGCCAGCGTCGCAGCCGGTCACTGGCGGGTGCGATCATCGGCTGGCCTGTCCCCACGGCACGGAGTGTATGTGGAGCAAGTCCGTGTTCTGCGGGGGCTGGGCGCCATCCAACCCGAAGTGACATCCAACCATAAGCTGCTCATCACCCAGCCATCGCCGACGGCACTTCGAGACCCTCAACGACTGTACTAACACCAGGTAAGGTAAGTCACCCTAAATACATATCACCAGCACCAGCCAGGTTAGCGACAGTGCCAAAAAGGCATACAGCAGCACTTCCACTGACAGAGGTATGTGTGATGAATACTTACTGTGTACTGAATACTTATTAAGTTTCATAGTTTTGGGGTGTTCTATGTATTTTAATTTCTATGAATAACAAATATTAAATGGAGGTAATCCACAAAGCATGCTGAGATGAAATCCTTCCACTGACCTGTCAGATGTTTATATTTGGTAATTAAAAATAATACTTGAAACTACTAAATACCTCAGTATAGAAGATGTGTAATAAATACTAAAGTGCTGATAAATATAAAAACCCTAAAACCTCAATAAATAATAATAAGATGACTAAATGATTTACTGCTCCAATAATAGTGTTCCCACACTTAAAATGATATGTAAAAATATACAAAAGTAGTATAAATAGTGCGCAGATCAACCTTAAAATATTGATAGATCTTAAAATATAATGTGATGCAGTGTGGCTGGTTGCCAAATCCAGTGATAAATTATAAATAATGTGTTCAAATAAATATAGAAGTGCATAAAAAATGATGAATAAATACGTGTTTGTGTATATTATATCCAAAGTAATGAATGATGAGTATATATTTATACTTCTAAATAATGCTCCAAACGGGGTGTACACCCTAGATTTAAATAAATAAATGATGACCAATAAGTGCTGTGAAATAATGAGCCAAGCAGATTGCTGGTAAAACCACATACACCAGCCAATCGGTAATTGGTTAATTGGTTAGATTACATTCCAATTGCGGCAATTCAACAGGTGTTTGCCTTCTGTGAAATCCACTAGCAAATAGACAAAAAATCCACAAGCTATATCAGACTAGTGGGAACTTATAGATATTGGTATCAAATCACTCTCCATAAACAGCTTAAAGTGATTGAAAATTAATATAAATATAATAATAAAGACACAGAACTTCCCTTTTTCCTTTTCAGTTGTTGGGAAAGATTCGTATGCTGTGAGATGCTTCTACTCTTCAAGTTTTCTTGCTGCTATCATTCTCCGGTTTTATACATGAAAAATAGAAGGTAACACAAAAAACGACCATTTCGCAGCACCGCTATTAACACTCAAGTGAATCTCTATAACCTCTATGCACTCACTTGTACCCTACCCAGTGTATATAGCGAGGATGCTATCGCAACAGTCAGGCTATTCTGGGCTGTCAGCCCTGCTCCTCCTCACTGCGCTCGTGTGTTTTTGGCTGGACTCGTAGCTCACATGACGTCACTAGGCTCCTCCTCCCGACGCGTTGCGTCACAGGTCACGTGACTTTTCCAAGGGAACTAAATACCTCAGAATGTCTACTTTTCAAAAAGGGTTTATTTGGGGGGTATTTGTACTGTACTGGTAATTTAGGGCTCAAGAAATGAGATAGGCTGCCAGTACTGATCAATTTTCAAACGTTAGACATGTGCACTGCCAAAAAAATGTGTTTGTTTTAGTTTCATTCGTTTTTATTTTTCAGAAATTTAAGTTCAGAAATTCGGAAATTCGAATTCCAAAAATTGAAAATTGAAAGGAACGAAAATCAGAAAATTGGAAAATCTGAAAATAAGAAAGAAAATCTAAAAAAATTTGAAGGAACGAAAATCCGAAAATTTGAAAGAACGAAAAACCAAAATAATAACTAACTATTAATTATAGGTATTGGAATTTCCTTTCAAATTTGGCTGTTAGTGAATGTAAGGAATACTAATGTATCCGAAGTTACAAATTATCCGAAATAATGAATGCCGCATCTAAACGAATGGAACTTAACAAATTAATAATAATAAAAAGTTTTATTATTATTATTATTTATTAGTATTAATTAGTTCCGTTCCATTTGTGTAGATGCGGCATTCATTATTTCGGATAATTCGCAACTTCAGATAAATTAGTATTTGTTATGTTCACTAACAGCCAAATTTGAAAGGAAATTCCAATACCTATAATTTAATAGTTAGCAATAGTTATTATTATTTAGTTAATTATTTTTTTTTTTTATAATTTTGGGATTTTCATTCTTATTTTTCAGATTTTTGAATTTTCAAATTTCCGAATCTTAGAATTTTTTTCATTTTTGGATTTTCGGATTTTCGAATTTCGGAAAAATTAATTAAAAGGGTTTTCATTAATTCGGATATATCCGAATTTCCGAATTTGTCGAATTTCATTGAAAAATGAATTCAGAACAAAATTAATTGCACATGTCTATCAAACACATATACCATAGTTTGAGTTTGTAGACTTTATAACTTACAAACTTCATACAAACCAATTAATATACAACTATTGGGATTTTTTTTTTTTTTTTTTTTTTTTACCAAAGACATGTATCAGGATACATTTTTGCCTAAATTTATGAAGAAATTTGCAGACATTTTTTATTCAAAATTTTAGGGCTTTTTTTGTTTATATAGCAAAATCAAAAAAAAAAACTGCGGTGATCAAATACCACCAAAAGAAAGCTCTATTTATGTGAAAAGAAAAAAATGATTTAAATTTAATTTGCATCCAGTGCTGTATGAGAACACAACTGCCAGTTAAAGTAGCACACTGCTGAATAGCAAAAAAAGGGCCTGGTCATGAAGGGGGTAAAACCTTCCAGAAATCAAGTGGTTGTGCAGTAGCATGTTGCATGTCTTATGTTTGAACACTAACAGAAATTACTGACACAGGAATGTAAACATTTACTGTACTATAGGCTATGAGAAAGGTCAACAAAAAATACTACATGATCAGTGCATATCTTTTGCTAGTGAAAAACACAAGATGTTGGTAGGAAGGTTTATCTTTAGGTTACTGCCTGCCTATTACAGCAAAAGGCACTGAAGTCAGAAAAAGCCAACTTGTGTTTTTAGGAAATCAGCAATGGCAGCGTACATATTTATCTCAGTAGGGTTTTGTCTTATATTACAGAAACCCCAAAAAACACATTTTGGACTTTACTGGTACAAGAGTGGACAGACACATGTATATTTAAAAATACAAAGAATTTCTGTCACCTCTACCCCAACGCAGGTGGTCAGACACTATAGCTGGCTACTGTGTTTCTTCACCTATAGCAGCCCCCTTTCCCATAAGGCAAGCAGGCCTATTGGTACTCAATTGCCCCCAGGACTTATACACAATGCTATAGTGACTGGCCACCATGCCAGGGCAGATGCAAACTGAGCAAAGCAAACAGATACTTTCGGGTAGCAGACAGATAGTGTGGTTCTATGACAGTCTAGGTAAAAGGCAGGCTGAGTTCAAGGAATAGTCCAAAATCCAGTCCAAAGTCATACACAGGGAAATCCAATCTAGCAGGGCAGACAGACAGGGAGCTTGATCAGGAACAAGACACGTATCACTGTCTATCGCAAGCATCCAAATGAGGGTCCAGCTAGCTTATTTCTTGGTTTCCACCCAGAGACTGATCATATTAATCAGCCTGCAGATGGACAGACAGACAGACAAGGAGAGTGCCATAGCCAAAACCCTGGATGCTGGAATGAGGAACAGGATCACTCAATGCTCCTGACAATTTCATTACAAAGTAAAAATTAAAATCACAATAAAATATATGGGATAGTATTCCCTCCAGATCAATGTATGTCTTGTATGCTAGTCACTTTGTTTGCTCCAATTACATCCGAAAAGGTCAATGTGTTTCACACGAGATAGCTTCTTTAGAGAATTATAATTTTGGTGGCAAAGAGGAATAGCTTAAACATTGCTTCTATAGTGCATGCAAAGAGGCAGTGACCCAATGGTGAGTGCTTACATTATCGTTCTATGGGTAGTCCACTTATTTTAAACTGCATAATACTTCAGGTGCGATTAGGAGATATGCTATTTTTAGCTCTCTCTAGCCAGTTCCAGCAACAGCAAAGGGCAAACTGCCATAGAAGTAATAAGGCATGCTGTCTTAGATATAATAAGACACCCAATCTGGGAGGAGCCAAAGAAGGGTTTCCATCTGTACTTAGTAATTATTTTTAACCAGCTCCACTCTCCACTGGTGTACCAGACACAGTTGTACTCAACCAGCTCCACTCATAGATATAAGCTAGTATGAATAAAACAATCCACTCCGCTGAAGCAGTAATATCATATGTCTCCTGTCTAAATAAATATTGTTTGCCACTGCACCCTTTACAATTGGCCCCTTCCAGCTAATGAATAGGGATGAACTCATGTTCGACTTGAACACTGCCTGTTCGCCTGTTCAGCGAACAGCGAACAATTTGGAGTGTTCGCGGCAAATTCGAAAAGCCGCGAGGACCCTGTAAAAGTCTATGGGAGAAATCTCAAGTGAAATTTTAAAAGCCTATATGCAAGTTATTGTCATAAAAAGTGTTTGGGGACCTTGGTCCTGCCCCAGGGGCATGTATCAATGCAAAAAAAAGTTTTAAAAACTGCAGTTTTTTCAGGAGTAGTGATATTAATAATGCTTAAAGTGAAACAATAAAAGTGTAATATTCCTTTAAATTTTGTACTACCTGGGGGGTGTGTATAGTATGCTTGTGAAGGGGCGCATGTTTCCCGTGCTTAGAACTGTCCCTGCACAAAGTGTCATATTTGCAGGAAAAAAAGCTATTTAAAATCCTCTCGGCTATAATGAATTGCCGGCTCCCGTAATACAGAGAACAGTCATTCATTGAAAAAAAAATAAAAATAAAATTAAAAAAAGTCATTGATAAAAAAAAAAAAAAAAAAAAATAAAAAAAAAAAAAAAAAATAAAAAAAAGCGTGAGGGTTCCCCCAAATTCGATTACCAGGCCCTTCGGGTCTGCTATGGATATTAAGGGGAACCCTACGTCATCCGCTTCTTCTTGCTCTGGATGGCCCCCGCCCCCCTCTGACGTCATGGGGAAAAGCCATAGGGAAGTCCCCATGACGTCCCCATGCGTCAGAGGGGGGCAGGGTCACCAGGTGGCCCCGCCCTCCATTATAAAAGACCTGTCAGACGGAGTGAAGCCTCACACAGTGGGAGCCTCCCATTGTGCGGAGTGGCCCGACACAGAAGAAGAGACACCGACGCCGTGGAAGAAGATGCCGGACGAGAAGAGGAGAGCAAGAAGAAGCGGATCGGAGGAAGAAGAAGATGGAAGAAGATGGAAGAAGAAGATGGAAGAAGATGGAAGAAGATGGAAGAAGATGGAAGAAAAAGATGAAGAAACCGAAGGATAAAGAAAGGAAGAAGACCAGAAGAAAGAAGATGAAAGAAGAATTTAATAAAGGAAATGTCAAACCGTCTCCTGTCATTTTTAACATTTATGTCACTTTTTTGTGAAATGGTAGGGGTACTACCCCCTTACCATTTCACACAGGGGGGAGGCCGGGATCTGGGGGTCCCCTTGTTGAAGGGGGTTATAGATTCCGATAAGCCCCCCGCCCGCAGACCCCCACAACCAATGGCCAGGGTTGTGGGGACGAGGCCCTTGTCCCCATCAACATGGGGACATGGTGCTTTGAGGGGTCACAGACCCCCAAAGCACCCTCCCAATGTTGAGTTCAGGAGGGAGGGGGGGGGCCGCTCTCGTCCCCCCTCTTTTCCTGCGGCCTGCAGGTTGCGTGCTCGGATAAGGGTCTGGTATGGATTTTGAGGGGGACCTCACGCCATTTTTTTTTATTTGACACAGCAAATTAATATCCATAGCAGACCTGAAAGGCCTGGTAATTGAATTTGGGGGAACCCCCACTCTTTTTTTTTTTTTTTTTTTTTTTTATCAATGACTTTCAATGAATGACTGTGTTCTGTATTACGGGAGTCGGCAATTCATTATAGCCGCGAGTGATTTTAAATAGCTTTTTTTCCTGCAAAAATGACACTTTGTGCAGGGACAGTTCTAAGCACGGGAAACATGCACCCCTTCACAGGCATACTATACACACCCCCCAGGTATGAAATTTAAAGGAATAATACACTTTTATTGTTTCACTTTAAGCATTACTAAAATCACTGCTCCTGAAAAAAAACAGCCGTTTTTAAAACTTTTTTTGCATTGATACATGTCCCCTGGGGCAGGACCAGGGTCCCCAAACACTTTTTATGACAATAACTTGCATATTAGCCTTTAAAATGAGCACTTTTGATTTTGAACGTTCGAGTCCCATAGACTTTAATAGGGTTCTAAAGTTCACACGAGCTTTAGATCTGTTTGCAGGTTCTGGCGCGAAACGAACAGGGGGGTGTTCGACTCATCCCAACTAATGAGCAAGCAGACCCGCCATCTCTGCCTTTTTGAATAGAATAAAAGACATACATTGCTCTGGAGGGAATTCAATTCTGTACATTTTTTTGTGATGTACATTTTTACTTTGTAAGCAAATTCTTTGTATTTTTATATATACAGCACATGTGTCTGTACCCTCTTGTACCACTTAAGTAAAAAATGTGTTTTTTTGTGTTTATACTTAACATGGATGTGGTACACCAACAGCAGCCCTTATTTTTTATATAGTAGATGAGTTACAGAAACCCAGGGGTGTCTTTAGGATCCTGGGCCCTGTCATTGTTGTGGGGCCCGAAATTCTGACCATTGCTCTTTGTCACATAGTGCAGCTGTAGCTGAAGGGAAAGGGAAGCAGTGATCAAGGGTGCCCATACCTGACAGCAGAGCTGGCCGAGTGGAGAGAGACACTGACAAGCAGTGGCAGAGAATGGAGGCGTGAAGGAGGATCGCATAGAGGAGATAATGACTATCCTAAGTCAGCAAAGATAAGGAAAGCCGGTGGTGCGAAAGTTACGATCTAAAATAAAACATGTGCTTGGCTGAGCTGAAGTTTGCTTGCTATTACATTACTAGGAATGCCTGTACATACACTGGTCATCGGCATGGATGAGTGGACAGCTAGTGTGTTTTGTGATTAGCAGTCTGAATGAGCTAGTTTGCTCTGCTGAGTTGAACTTTCAACTAGTCGCTAAAGTCACTTATATCTGCTTCTTTGCTTGCTATGATCACTGACAATACTGTTTTGAAGATAATCCTGGTCGGCTCATTAACCGTATCTTTTCTGCCACATGTTACATTGTGCTCCAATGCAAGACAACACTTCTACTCTGACACAGAGAATGATGTGTGAGTTTGTAGCATAATCTATATAGCAACCAATTAGTGAGTGGTAATGGTGAGCAGTAACCTCTAGAAACCAGTCAGCAGTTATATGTGCAGTAACCTCTAGCAACCAATCAGTGAGCGGTAATGATGTGCAGTAACCTCTAGCAACCAATGGGTGAGCAGTAATTATGTGCAGTAACCTCTAGAAACCCATCAGCGAGCAGTATTGATGTGCAGTAACCTTTAGCAATCAGTGAGCAGGAGCAGTAAGGATCTGCTATAACCTCTAACAACCAATGGGTGAGAAATAATGATGTGCGTTAACCACTAGCAACCAATCAGTGAATGGTAATGATGTGCAGTAACCTCTAGCAACCGATCAGTGAGCGGTAATGTTTTTCAGTAACCTCTAGCAAACATTCAGTGAGAGGGAGCAGTGAGGATGTGCAGTGACCTATAGCAACTAATAGGTGAGCAGTAATGATGTGCAGTAACCTCTAGCAACCAATTAGTGAGTGGTAATGATGAGCAGTAACCTCTAGCAACCAGTCAGCAGCATTATGTGCAGTAACCTCTAGCAACCAATCAGTGAGTGGTAATGATGTGTAGTAACCTCTAGCAACCAATGGATGAGCAGAAATTATGTTCAGTAACCTCTAGCAGCCCATCAGTGAGCAGTATTGTTATGTAGTAACCTTTAGCAATCAATCAGTGAGCAGGAGCAGTAAGGATTTGATATAACATCTAGCAACCAATGGGTGAGCAATAATGATGTGCTGTAACCACTAGCAACCAATCAGTGATTGGTAATAATGTGCAGTAACCTCTAGCAACAAATCCGTGAGTGGTAATGAAGTGCAGTAACCTCTTGCAACTAATCAGTGAGTGGGAGCAGTAAGGATTTGCAGTAACCTCTAGCAACCAATGGGTGAGCAATAATGATGTGCAGTAACCTCTAGCAACCAATCAAAGAGTGGTAATGATGTGCAGTAACCTTTAGCATACAAACAGTGAGAGGGAGCAGTAAGGATGTGCAGTACCCTTTAGAAACTAATAGGTGAGCAGTAATGATATGCAGTAACCCCTAGCAACCAATCAGTGAGCAGTGAGGATGTTTATAACCTCTAGCAACCAATCGGTGAGTGTTAAAGATGTGTAGTAACCTCTAGAAATTAATGGGTGAGTGGTAAGGGTGTGCAGTAACCTTTAGCAACCAGACAACGAGCAGAAATGTTGTGCTTTAACCTGTAGCAAAAAAATCAGTGAGGCGTAATGTGTGTTGTAACCTCTGCAACTAATAACTGCTGCCTGATCTGCTGCAGTAAACTGACTTAGAGTCTATCTGACATTTATTGTGGGCCTCAGACCAGGTAGAGAGTCAAGAGAGCCCAAGAAAATGTTTGCCCAGGGTCCAATCAATATTAAAGACGGCCCTGCCAAAACCCAATTATCAATGAGAGGCAGAGGTACAACTTCTGATACAAATGGAAATGGCTGCACACGTTTGGACAATGGTAACCACCATAAAATAGACAATTATGTACGTACTACTAGTAATGTTATAGTTTGAAAAAGTATCTGTTCATTGCATGACAGATCATGTGACCCAGTCTATATGAGCAGTATGTAGATTTGATGACTTCACTGTGTCCACTGACAGTTTAACTCTCCAAAAAGACACAGATGTAGAATCCAGTGTAGTTTACTTTAGATAAGTACATTACAATTACATTACAATTACAAGGAAATAAAATAGCTAAATTCCCCCATCAACACAGTCATTGTTGATGGGGGAATGCCTCCTGCAATGCTATTGAATTCTGTCAGGGGGGGGGGTGCAGAAAAGCCTTTCCAGCCGGCAGAATACAATGATTACTGCTAGCAACGATAGCCGCTGGCAGTAATCGCATGTAGAAAAATTTGACAGGTTGGTCGAAGCTGAACCGGCACAATTTCTATCCATGTGTGGCTGGCTTAAGTCTTTTGAGGTGTAAAAAGGCAATAGCTTAATTTGCCTGACTCTGCAGAGGTAAAAAATGAACCTAGCTTAGCACACAGAGAAGCATGAAACATCTAGCTAAAGACTGTACTGTACTAAGCAAAACTGGAGAGTGACAAGGAAAGAGGGACGAGTGACAGTATCTCTTTCTACAGAGAGTTGTCAGCTCTCCCTAATAGATTGAATAGTCCTGATAATATGATCACAGTGAGCCTACCCTTTTATAGAAATGGGTTAAGTTATCCATCCAGGCTGCTCTTTATTGTTGTCAGCGAACCTATAAACTTCTTGATCCAAATTTTGGAATTGGATGTGAACCTGAACCATTTCCTTACAGGAGACATAGCAAATGCACAAAACATCAATCATAAACAAGCTGCTGTGGAAGCACAGATAGGCAACTATCATTTTCAGAAGGTTGTCATAAATAACAGCCCTCATATTACTTTCAGCAATGTTTTTATTTAAATGTATATAACACTCAGTTTTTCTCACCAGCAGATCTTCTATATCAAATTCAATTTTGCAAACTACCATTGTAAAATAGATATGATTTCCCCTAAGCATGCATTTTTATTTGGCCTGGTTTCTTGAAACCCAATATTTTTAAAAGGTTACAACTTTTTAAGATCCTGATTGTGATGTGAAGTAGCTTTATAACATCACAACCTTGATGATATTTATTTCTCTACTCTCTTGATCTCCTTGCTGTTTTTAGGACAGTGCCTAATGACTGCCTCTCCAAGGCACTGTAATTTGCACCATTGTAACCTTGTATAGCTGTCTTCTGTTTGCCTTGTTGATAATCCAATTTCTGCCTCTATTTTCTGTATAGCTGACTTAACTCTCACTCATGCATTTGAAATTACTAGAGCCTCTTTTGTTATATTGAATTGTACTTAATTACACTTTCACTGGCCATGGAACAATGAGGGGGAGAAGCATGGCTACGTCGCTTTTTGCCATTATCTGAAGAGAGCAATGAGGAAATGTTGGAAGAAGACTTGGCAGGCAGAGCGGCAGCGGAGGATGCGGGTACACAGCGGAGGAGCGCGGGCCAGTGGGTGGATGAGCCTGCCATCAGGGAGAGACAGTTCCTCAGCATACTGCCAGTGAGGTACAGCCCAGCAGTAGGAGAAGCCAAGACGAAAGGGGACAGCAGCAGAGAGGAAGCAGAAGATGGCGGTGGCAGGTCGGGTCACCGTCGCCAGGGAACAGTGGATAGCAGGGCACAGCCAAACAGCCCACGACTTGGAAAGCAAGGGGGCGGCCATCCTCTCCATGGGCCCCATACTAAAGGATGTCATTAAGAAGCAGTTACAGCTGGAAGAATACCAGGTTGAGGACAGGCAGGGTGCACCCCTGGCTGAGAGAGCGTGGGTCCTGGTTCATAGTCTGCTGCTAGAAGGGATGGCTCAGCAAGGAACATGGCAGCCCTCAGTAGCTGGTGAGTTGAAACATTTTCATGCTCTGCCTGAATTAGTGGATTCTCTGTCCTCTCTGGTAAAATCTTTATCTCCTGTTGTTAACCCTGTCCTTGCCGCTCCTTCTAATTCTCTGTGCTCCTTAGCCCCTGCTATTGTTTCTATCTTTGCATCTGCTTCCAATTTATCTTAGATTGCCTCACCCCTGGTTAAGACAGTGCAGAATAAAGGACACATTTCTAACACAGATAATACAGCTGTGGCTGATAGGAATAGTATACCTGAAGCCTGTATGAAGGGTGTTATGCCATGTGAGATTTCTCCCTTAGGATATCATTTAAGCTTGCCTGTGAAAGAGAAGATATGGAAGGGAGATTTTATAGATATTTTGTCACTTCTCCCTTTCCATAAGGATTTCATGTTTAAATCGGATAGAAGAGGGGAGGATAAGCAGGAGGAGGATAGGCGCAGACCCGTACCTAGATCTTTTCACAATTGGCTGCAGGCATATTGTATCTATTCTGGAGAGATGGCTGAAAAACACCCAGAATTGTGTGGAGGTCTTTTCCAATATTTGGACCACATTTTGGAGGCCTACAAAAATTTTGGGGGGCTGGGGTGGTATTTTTATGACGAGTCATTTAGACAGAAGCTATCTATTCACCCTTCGCTCAGGTTGGGCATGAAGGACGTGGGCTTGTGGCGGAACTTGATCCTTTTCAGGGGTCAGTTGTACGGTCATGGACAACCTAAAGTCGGTTGAAAGTTTTCCCAAAGTAGTTAGGGAAAAGGTGTGAAAGGAGATTGCTGAGGGGAGCATTGAGGGCCGTTTTAGGGATCCACCTTTCCGGACTTTTCGCATCTCACCATAAGGGGTGGTTCCTAAGAAGGAGCCCAATGCGTTCCGCCTCATACCTGTCATTTCCAAAGGGTCCCTCTTTAAACGATGACATGAAGACGCAATTGCTAAAATTAGGTCTTGTGGTCCGGGGGCTTTGATGGCTAAAGCCGATATAAAATCGGCCTTTTTGCTTTTGCCTATCTCTCCAGCTGCTTTCAGCTCCCTTGGTTTCCATTTTGACGATTGTTACAAGTGTCTTCCAATGGGTTGCTCTTTATCATGTTCGAGGATTTTTCTACTTTTCTTCATTGGGTGGTTTGTTTTCAGTCGGGAGTGGACAGCTTGGTTCACTACCTGGATGACTTTTTATTTGTTGGTCCAGCCAACGGTATACTTTGTGTGAGTTGGCTGCAAAACTTTTGGTTAATCTGACAGTTTTTTGGAGTTCCGTTATTAGAGGAGAAGATGTGTTTACCTTCGTCATTGGATTTCCTGGGGATTCATATAAATACTGTTAGAATAGAATTGAGTTTGTCAGTTTGTTTGGGGAAATTGAGATTTTTGTTGGCACGTTCTTTGTGGAAGAAAAAAGTGCTTTTGAAAGAGATGAAATCACTCTTAAGCCCCATACACACGGTCGGACAATCCGCGGACCAGGTCCGTCGGACCATGTCCGTCATACTTTGTCCGATGTTGGTTTTGCATACACACGGTCAGACAAAGTTGTCGGAAAATCCGATCATTCTGAACGTGGTGACGTTTGTTGCCTACGACGGGACTACGTAGAGGCTAGTAGCCAATAGCTTTGGTCTTGTAATGTGATCTGAGCATGCGTAGCACTTTGTCCGGTCGGACAACCGTACACACGATCGGATTTGGTGTGATCGGACCGTGTTGACGGCAAATCTTTCCAGCAGGAGATAAGACTTTGTCCGTCGGACAAACCGACGTACACTGTCCGATGGTGCATACACACGGTCTGATTTTTCAACAACATTGTCCGATCGGACAGAATCCATGAAAAAGTCCGACCGTGTGTATGGGGCTTAAGGAATTTTAGCTTTTGCATGCAGGATTATGCTGGTAGGCCGCATTTTTTCACAACGGCTTTATCTTGCTATTTCGGGCCTGAAGTCTCCGTTTGCCCATATCAGGTTGACCAACTCCCTGAAGTAGGATTCGCGGGTTTGGGCAAGGTTTTTGGATTATTATAATAGGCAGTCCTTGTTTCAGCAGGATTTTGTGTTTGCCCCAGACTTTCAGCTATTTACTGATGAGGCAGGTTAAAAGGTTTTTTCAGCAAAGAACGCTCGGCAGGGGGGGTGGGTAGGCTTGCTTGCTGGTTGCTGCCGGGCTTACAGTGCCCATCAATGCTGACCACTAAACTGACCTACCGGAAGCACGCACTGACCTACCTGATGCCTGCACTGACCTATCTGACACCTGCACAGACCTAACTGAAACCTCCACTGACCTAACTGACACATGCACTGACCTACCTGACACCTGCACTGACCTACCTGACACCAGCACTGACCTACCTGACAAATGCACTGACCTAACTGACACATGCTCTGACCTACCTGACACCTGCACTGACCTAACTGACACATGCATTGACCTATCTGACACCTGCACTGACCTAACTGACACATGAACTGACCTACCTAACTTTTCCATGTCAGACTTCAGACTTCAGATGACCTCTTGACCCTCTGCAGCTCAGCCTTACCTGTAATGTGTGGCGTGCCCATCCCATCATGACCAGTCAGACAGCAGGCAGCCAGAGCCAGGTTAGAAGAGCCCATTTACACAGAGCGTGCACCGGATTTTATAGTGCTCGTCGTAGCCGCAGTGTAGTTCCCGCCTCTTGGACCCGGCGGCTCCTATGATGGACGTCATACATCCCGCGGTCCCGATTTGCAGAATCCTGGTGGCAGGACTTATGTCACTCACTCGATTTGGATTGATCCCCCAGTGACTGTCTGACTCTTTGCATACGGCCGCTCGGACTCCGGGCTATCAATACAATTGTGAATGCCCAAAACCCAGGGCTTTTTGGGAGCCCACTCGGGGCTCCAGCACCCCTCAGCCCCCTTCCTGATGCCACTGGATTGAGCTGTGGGGAGCCTATTTTGCAAACAGATGAATTTTGGTAGAGACGGACAATAAGAGAGTTCTTTTTGCGGTAAATTGCCTTTCTTCCCGGTCGTTGTGGGTCATTAAAGTAATGAGACAAAAAGTTTTTTTATGTCTTAATTACAATATTTGTCTGAAAGCTAAATACACGTCGGGGAAGTTGAATACTATAGCTGACTCCTTGTCATGGTTTCAGATTGATCGTTGACAGTTGATGCCAGATGCAGACAAAGAGGGCTCCAGGTGTCCAGATCACGTGTGGATGTGAGTATGAAGTTGGCGTCAGAGGCTATCAAGGGATCAGTGGCGTCTAAGACTTGGGCTGGTTATTCGGCAGCTTGGAGGAGTTTGTTATCGTTTCCCAGCAATACCGGTTTTAATGGCAGCATGCCATCGGAAGGAGGGTTTTGGGCTTTTGCGTCATCCCTCATGCAGCAAGGTTTTTCCAGCGGTCCTCTAGTAAAGTCATTAGCAGGTATTTTCTTTTCTGTCATTTGAAAAGATTACCATCATGTATGTCGTATTTTTTCAATAAAGCAGGCAATTAAAGGGTACAAAAGGAGAACGTTTGTGTCAGATAGCAGAGGGCCAATTTCACTCGAAATGCTTAGTGGTCTTTGTGCAACTTGTGCAGTTTAATTTTATATTGCAAAAATGCATTGGGATGGGGTTTACAGGGCTTTAAGTTCTCTTCCCATTCATTTAGAATAGGTGCAGCTTCGGAAGCAATGGAGAAGGGGAAGTAGTGGCACGCAAAACAGTTTAAACTAAACTAAAAGCAGGTAAAAGATCAGGTAAATAAATCCAGTTGAGGTATAAAGACGTATTGTGAAGAGGTCGGTAATAAACAGATTCACATAAAAGTGTGCCAGTGATTGTAGAGATAAAATCACAAATATGTAAAAGACATCAAAACGTGGTTAAAAAGCCAAAATAGCTTGATAAGAAAAATAATAAACAGTGAATAAAGTGAGTGGTGACTGTGATTTAAAAATCCACCTATATATCTTCATAAAAATTGAGTGAATACGATCAAATAAATAATACAATGCAATCAAGCAATTGGAAAAAAGGAAATGGCAGTGGAAGGCGATAATTGCAGTAACCATAAAAGTTGCAGTAAAAATATAAATAAATGGTGATAGACCGAACGTCTATAAAGTGACTGAGGTGAAAGATAAAAGTAAATAAAAATGAATTGAAAGCTAAAAACGCATCATAACAGGTGTGATCAATAAATGTCCATATAAAGCATGGGTGCAAAAAAGTTCGTTTCCAAAGTGCAGTGCAAGTGGTTCCTGTTGAGTGTAGGATTTTTTAGCTGTGGCTATCCTGTGCAGTTATAGCGATTCTATGTGATCCTGGTGGGGGTAGTATAGGTGGCCCCTTACCTTACAGCTGTAAGGTTACAGCATGGGTTTGTATATCTTTGTGGTCCGTGGTGTCCTTCCTCCTTTGGGGCTCCAATCTGTGTCCCGGGTCCTACTGTTGCTTTAGTTGCATGTAGGTGTATCCAGTTATGGAGGGGGGCTCACATCAGTATATATAAAGAGGAAGGAAGTAGCCTCATAGTGTAGTATATTACTTCAACAAGAGTTTATTTCAATCAAATAAAAACAATGTGCATTTAAAAAGGGGTACTCACATTCTTTCAATGAGTAAAAGACAAGGTACAAACCAGCGGCGAGCTCGATTAGCGTCACTTCCGGTCGGTATACTATGCTGTGGTCCCGACGCGTGTTCGTCACCGATCACGTGACTTGTTCACCCCTGAAGAAGTCACGTGATCGGTGACGAACACGCGTCGGGACCACAGCATAGTATACCGACCGGAAGTGACGCTAATCGAGCTCACCGCTCATTTGTACCTTGTCTTTTACTCATTGAAAGAATGTGAGTACCCCTTTTTAAATGCACATTGTTTTTATTTGATTGAAATAAACTCTTGTTGAAGTAATATACCACACTATGAGGCTACTTCCTTCCTCTTTATATATACGGATGTGAGCCCCCCCCCCCCCAAAACTGGATACACCTACATGCAACTAAAGCACCAGTAGGACCCGGGACACAGATTGGAGCCCCAAAGGAGGAAGGTCACCAGGGACCACAAAGATATACAAACCCATGCTGTAACCTTACAGCTGTAAGGTAAGGGGCCACCTATACTACCCCCACCAGGATCACATAGAATCGCTATAACTGCACAGGATAGCCACAGCTAAAAAATCCTACACTCAACAGGAACCACTTGCACTGCACTTTGGAAACAAACTTTTTTGCACCCATGCTTTATATGGACATTTATTGATCACACCTGTTATGATGCGTTTTTAGCTTGCGATTCATTTTTATTTACTTTTATCTTTCACCTCAGTCACTTTATAGACATTCGGTCTATCACCATTTATTTATATTTTTACTGCAACTTTTATGGTTACTGCAATTATCGCCTTACACTGCCATTTCCTTTTCTCCAATTGCTTGATTGCATTGTATTATTTATTTGATCGTATTCACTCAATTTTTATGAAGATATATAGGTGGATTTTTAAATCACAGTCACCACTCACTTTATTCACTGTTTATTATTTTTCTTATCAAGCTATTTTGGCTTTTTAACCACGTTTTAATGTCTTTTACATATTTGTGATTTTATCTCTACAATCACTGGCACACTTTTATGTGAATCTGTTTATTACCGACCTCTTCACAATACGTCTTTATACCTCAACTGGATTTATTTACCTGATCTTTTACCTGCTTTTAGTTTAGTTTAAACCGTTTGCGCACTACTACTTCCCCTTCTCCATTTCTTTCTTAGGTTCAGATATTACCCCCAGTGTGCGCTGCATCAGATTAGCCTTTACTCTTTGTGCAAGCGCAGGATTACCTATTTTATCCAGCTTCGGAAGCAGCCAGGAGGGGTCTTGAGGAATCGGCCATTAAAGAACTGGGGAGAAGGAGGTCTAAATGTTTTTTAGATTCTATATAAGACCTAATTTGTTTGTTTAATTTTTCAGATGTACACGGTACGGTATGGATTCTGGGACACTCTTTGGTTCACTGGGCACGTAAAAGAGCGTCTCAACGTAATTACTCTTTGAACTTGTCCTTACTTCCAGAATCATTCGAGTTATTTTGGAAGGGCGTGTGAGGCTTTCAATGGTATCAGTTATATTTTTATTTAACAAGATTATTTCAGGTTTGGCCCCTGCCCTCCATTTTAGTGGTTCATGTAGGAGGTAGGATTTAGGTAGCAATAGGACATCTGACTTGTTATTCATGATGAAAAGGGATATTCCCGGTGTCAAGATTACTTCCCCAAATATGACTATTGTATTTTCAAAAATAACATCTTTCTTGGCTGTCCTCGCCTCGAAAGTGATGGAAATAATGAGGAAAAGGGTGAACAGGGCCATTGAAAAATACATGCCCAGTATTGGCGGTTTGTCATATCGGCATGTGGATTTGGAGGGTGGCATCCCCGGGTTTTACAGGGCCGATGGGATTCACCTCTCGGATGTAGGTGTTGATTTATTTAATTTGGGCTTACAGTCTGGGATCAAGATGGCCGCGGTGGTGTGGGTGGGTTAGTCTTCATTTCAAGTCCGGCTGGTGGAGACTTTTTGGTATATGTAGAATGTTTATTACTTGCTGCTCGAGTTCTGATAACTGGGCAATTTAATCATTTTGTGTGCATTAAAGTTAAGATAAAGTAATTTTTTGACAATAAAAGAAAGTAGAATTAGATTTTTAAATGTTAAACCAATAAAGGTGCCACGGCCAAATATTTTGCCATATAATTGGCCCACCTGCATGAGATTTTGGCCAGCATGCCTACGGTAGGTATTTGGGTTGGTTGGGTAGTGGCTAAGGTTAGACAGAAATTGTGTTACTGTCTCTTTAAGAATTCTGAATTGCAGGTATTGAAGATCCAATAGGAATACTGGGAATTCTCTGGAAGCCTGGAGTTGCCTATGAAGGGCAGCTGCGGTGGAGCGTATTCCTTTTCCCCTGGACTGCAGCAGCAGCAGAAGAACTCCCTCTGTCCCTTGTCGCATGCACCTCTTATGTGGTGGGGTCACCCTGGTTTTCCAGGGGGGACTTTTTGGTATATGTGGAATGTTGATTACTTGCTGCTCGATTTCTGATAACTTGGCAGTTTAATAATTTTGTGTGCATTAAAGTTATGATAAAGGTATTTTTTGACAATAAAAGAAAGTAGAATTTGATGTTTAAATTTTAAACCAATATAGGTGCCGGCCAAATATTTTGCCAAAATGGTGTGGTGTTGTCTTGGTTTATTTAGCAGTAGCTGGGAAGTGGTTATGATAGGGGGAGGGGGTGTGGCCTACAATCTCATAAGTATTGTTAAGGAAAAACGAATGCGCAAACCACAGGATTAATAAGAGCAAAAAGAGTGGCAGCCAACAATAAATATGTGTCCCCACAAAATAAAAATGTTGTAAAAGTAAATGTGGCGCTAACTCACAACAATAAATATAATACTATAAGCAAATAAATGATGATGAATATCAAGTGCATGGACAAAAAACAAATCGCAATAAAAATAAATAATTCCAAGTCCATAAAAATAGTCCAATCAATAAAAATAAATAATGATGTGCAAAAAAGTGCAGGTGCCGATATCAAATCCAAAAATCTTGCAAAACGGCAATAAATAGAAGTGCAGACATATAGTGCAGGAGATGCAGCAAAACCTAACGTGTAGTCACACTTGCTTCCACCATCCACAATTCACAAAAAGTGTGCCCCAGCCTCTCACCTTAAATAAAGACCCCAACGGGTCTAATGGCACTTCTGGTAAATATAATCCTTGCTGGAACTCTCTAATCACTCTTCTCCTTAGAAACCCAGGCAGAGGTATAGGCGGCTGTAATAAACAGTGTTCTCCCACTGTTTTAATAAATATCCTCCTTAATCTCCTGCACTCTCCACCATAATGCTTATACAAGAAAAAAAGAGGATCTCCAGAGTGTAGTATTTCAAAATCATAGATTTATTCAAAGTAGTAACTTACATAAAGATTAAGATAATTCAGCATCGATAAAATCACAGGAAATCTCCCGCCTCGGCCACGACCAGAAGTGAAACATCACCCAGCTCCTCCCAATGCGTTGCTTAACAGATCACGTGAGAGCCCATTATCCTGTGTACATGTGTGGGAGTTACTTTAATCACAGCTCAGCTATTCATATGGCTGAAGCCCACGAACCTGGAAGGAAGACCAGGTGAAGATGGAAACACCTACAGTGCACTGCTTAAGGGCTTTGTTTTCAGGTAAGTTTACTACCACTTTAAGCTTTAAGAAACCTAAAGTTATATTTTACTACAGCTGTAACACTGCAAGTGTAAACGTTTTTCCATTATTAACCTGCTGCTGAAACACATTCAGTAAAGGAGTTGTCTTCAGTCTCTTTTTGTCCTGACTGTTCAGACTGGCCAGGACCAACACAGTCCAGATATTCCACCAAGCCTACAGTAATAAGCCTTAAAAGTCTTTAGAAAAAGATAAATATAGTGAGGGGAAAAAAGTATTTGATCCCCTGGTGTTGTCACTCTCTCACCAAGCTGCTTGGCGATGGTCTTGTAGCCCATTCCAGCCTTATGTAGGTCTACAATCTTGTCCCTGACATCCTTGGAAAGCTCTTTGGTCTTGGCCATGGTGGAGAGATTGGAATCTGATTGATTGCTTCTGTGGACAGGTGTCTTTTATATAGGTAACAAGCTGAGATTAGGAGCACTCCCTTTCAAAGGGTGCTCCTAATCTCTGCTCGTTACCTGTATAGAAGACACCTGGAAGCCAGAAATCTTGCTGATTGATAGGGGATCAAATATTTATTTCACTCATTAACAGGCAAATTAATCTATAACTTTTTTGAAATGCATTTTTCTGGATTTTTTTTTTTGTTATTCTGTTTCTTGTTGCTAAAATAAGCCTACCATTAAAATTCAAGACTGATCATTTCTTTGTCAGTGGGCAAAAGTACAAAATCAGCAGGGGATCAAATATTTATTTTTCCCTCACTGTATAATACCAGAATAGGGTATTAGATATGTGCGATTCATTTAGTTACAAATCTAAATTCAAATGAAATCATCAAATCACAATAGTAACGAATTTCAACAGATCTGAATAAAATTTTAATGAAAACAACAAATTTACTCGTGTTCATTTCTTTCATTTGGATGACATGATGCTATAGTTTGGGCCTTTTGGTAATGTTTAAAGCATCCAAAATAACGTAACAACTTAACGAATGTTCCAAATTGATTTGGATCCATTATTTTTTATTTTAGTGAGCATAGCGTTAATATTCAAATTTTTGTATAGTGGTTGAACTTGAGAGACCATTTGTTTAATATGCATGTTTTCAGCCCAACAAACAAAGTCATTTGGGAATGGGGAAATTAATTCAACTTAATTCCATAACAAATGAATACCTATTTATTTGGATTCATTTATTTTATTCAGATGAGAGTGGCGTAAACTTGGATAATCAGCCAATTCTTTTTTGCATTACCATTTTTTATTATAAAAAATGCACTACATATAAAATGGAAACATATTGCAAAAAATACAGAAGGGTATAAAAGTAAACAATGATGATTTCTAAGTATTGTGTTTGGGTTAGATGGAGATGGATCAGAATCTCTGAATCATAAAAGCAGAGCTAGATTCATAAAAAGCTCATGAATTGTATTTTATTTTATTCTATTTATTTATGATTTTTGTTTCAAATTCCCATGCCCCATGTTATGCTAAGATGGATATTATATCCCCATTACACCATTGGGCAGGGTGTAAACTTTTACATTATTTATTGTTGGCATAATAAACTCTGTGGCCTCTGTTCAGCTCTCTCTGAAAGGGTTAATTGTTTGAGAGTGTCTGCACAGTTGGCTTTAAATTCAGGTCACAGGTAATCCCAAGTTCCCCAGAAATGTGTGTCTCTCCCTATCTGCATCTCGGGCCCCCCAGCGTGCGACGTCATCCAGGAGGTATGTACTGTAGGCACTGACAGTGGTGGCTTTTGCTACTTGGGAGTGGAGTCTATGATCTATAATCTCTTTGCACTGTTTTTTTGTTTGTCCACATGATCCCGGAGCTTCGCCCACTGGTCACCCAGCAGCACCTTACAAGAGATGCCAGTTTCACAGGTTTACCTGTTTACCAATTAGCTTATTAGCAGGGCTTCCACACAGTACATTTTTGTCAATTTATTTTATGTGCATTAGAAAGCACTATTGCAGGCCTTAGTGACTATATGAATAGTGGTATGTAATTAGAACTAGGATTGAGCACCTGTTTTATCTTTTGTTACTTAAAGCTATAATGCATGTGGAATTCTGTTAAAATTATAATTAAAGGTGAACTTTAAACTGAGGGGATGGGAATCTGAGCTATGTCTGACAGAAACACATACCCAGGGGGTAAAAAATAGCCTTTCCATTTTACAATTATAAGCCTGTGAACTTGTGGGGCTCAGGCACAAGGGTTGTATTGTAGGATGTGTTGGAATAAATGCCCGAAAGTGCATTTAAGGTCGCATCTGAAGACAAAATTAGAGTAGGAGAAGATTAAAGATCAATGTTTAGTATACAGAATATTAATTTATTTCACACGTTAGGGCTCATGTCAGCATTTCTCAAGAAATAGAGGTGTTTGACCTATTTTGCCTGCTGTTCAAACACACCTTGATAGAACATGCTGCATACAAAAAGAAACACAATGCAGGTCAAATGCAGCCTCTGAACTGACATATGCACTGCTCCTTCGAAGCCAATAGAATTTTGCTCACCTGCATTTGAGGTGTGTTCTAAATGCATGTTATCACAAGAAACAATGTGTGAGAAATTCTACTTGTATTGAAAGTGTGTCTATCAAGCTTGTGTAAACCCCTTCCCGACCAGCCGCTGCAGTTGTACTGCGGCAGGTTGGCTCCCCTGGGCGAATTGTCGTAGCTGTACGTCAGTTTACCTTTTTACCACTAGGGGGTCATATACGGGGGAATAATTATAAAAATGCCATAAATCTTCCCTCTATTTTGTAGATGCTATAACTTTTGTGCAAACCAATCAATATACGCTTATTGTGATTTTTATTACCAAAAATACGTAGAAGAAAACATATTGGCCTAAACTGAGGAAAAAATTTGCTTTTTTTTAAAAAAAATGGGGATATTTATTATAGCAAAAAGTATAAAATATTGTGTTTTTTTTTTTTTTCAAAATGTTTCGCTTTTTTTTGTTTATAGCGCAAAAAATAAAAACCGCAGAGATGATCAAACACCATCAAAAGAAAGCTCTATTTGTGGGAAAAAATTATGTCAATTTTGTTTGGGTACAAGGTTGCATGACCGCACAATTGCCAGTTTGCCATTAGATGACCAGTCATTCTCTGTTGTGGAGGTCATTAGATTCTGTAGGCTCACGCAACATATTGAGCCGCGTTACACACTACCAAGCAGACGCTACCTGTCTACCTGAATTGTTGGGCAGTGTTAGAAAACATGTTCATGAGCTCATGAATACCCACATCATAGCAATCAGTTTTACTACCGACATTTGGAGTTCAGACATCTGTCCAACGAGCATGCTTGACCTGACAGTGCAGTGGATAGATGCCAAATTTCAATTGCAAAACATCCTACCTAACGCACGTGAGTTTGTTGGATCACATACTGCAGCAGCAATATCTGATGCTTAAAAACCATGCTTGACACTTGGAACATCGAGAATTCTAAAGTGCATCTGATTGTCCGAGATAATGCGCGGAACATGGCAAAGGCAATGAACATGGCAAATGACAGTGGACTTAAAAGCATACCGTGTATGGCACACACGCTACAATTGGCTGTGAATGAGGGATTGCTGAGTCAGCACACCATATCAGATATCATATCAAAAGGAAGAAAAATTGTGGGTCACTTTAAGCATTCTCCGCTTGCTTATTCCAGATTACAAGCTTTGCAGATGCAGTTTGGAATGCCACTCATTGGAACAGCACCTACTATATGCTGCAAAGTCTTTTCAAGCAAAAGCGTGTTTTAGCTGCGTACATAGCAGATTGTGAGCTTCCGGCAACACTGAGTGCACATCAGTGGATGTTAGTTGAAAATAGTTTGTCTCTTCTATCTCCATTTGAACAGTTAACAAAACAAATAAGCTCAACTAATGCTTTCATTGTTGAAGTTGTTACCTTGATTGCTGCGCTGAAGCCCAACCCTCTGTACTGCATTGCAACAGTTCTAGATCCTTGATTTAATGAGCATTAGTTTAATGTGGAGAAAAAGCAGCGTGCACTGGAAATGATACAGGCACAAATGGAGATGAAGGAGATTCGAGATGTAGCACAGAGTTAAGTATACCAGAGAAACAGCCCCATAAAAGTGAAGAGGAACACACTCCCTTGATATCTGACATGTTTAAAGAAATTTTACATAAATGCACCCCGGTCCATAGCAGTGCCACAACAACTGCAGATACCCAACAGCTGGAGATTTATTTAGCTGAACAGCCTATAGCCAGAAGCGACAATCCCCTTGAGTACTAGCACATCAACAAACAACGTTTGTCCTTGGCTTGCACAGATTGCACGCAGATATTTCTCTGCTCCAAGCACCAGTACAGAGTGTAAGAGACTATTCAGTCTAGCATCTCATATTCTCGATGAGAAGAGGAACAGTCTCTCCTGTGAGAAAGCCTAACAACTTTTATTCTTAAAGCGAAATCTGCCACTTTTACTGAAATAGATTAGAAAGCAGTAGCACAGTCCAATTAATTCACTATGTTTGAATTGTCTAGTTGTGCCACTTGTGCACCATTAATTACCTACCAATTACAGTGGACTGTAAAGCTGAGACTTCAAAACTTGAAATAAGTTTAGTATAGTTTATAGTTTAGTTTTACTACTTACATAACAGAATAAAAAGGGTAGGGCAGGATCTTTGCTATTTTGTTGGTTGTTCATATTAGAACTCCAGCTTTTGAACTACATAGTTTGTTGTAGGGCCAAACTATGTCTCTCCCTAAGATGTCAGCCCACTGCATGTGTGCAACTGTATGTATCTGTGGCTGGCTACATATTTACAGTATACCACACTGTGTTCTGGGTATGGGCAGAGACTTCCCGAAACACAGACTAGTCTACAGTCTGGTCTACAGCAGTGGCGCTCAGCCAATCACAGCAAGCAATGTATTATTGCTGTGATTCGCTGAGCACCACTGCTGTAGACCAGGCTGTAGACTAGTCTCCGTTCCAGGAAAATCTCCGCCCATACCCAGAACACAATGTAGTATACTGTATGACTATGTATGTAGCCGCAGCTACATAAATACAGTTTTATCGCACACGCAGTGCGCTGACACCTTAGGGAGAGAACTTAGGGTATTAACTAGTTCTCATTTAAGTTGAAAATAAAATAATTAAAAATATATCTATCACATATGTTATGTTTACAGAAAAACTGTGAAACAGAATAATGGCCCTTGCCCATGTTGCTTGGTACGGTTCAGAAGGGGGGGGTGCTCGCTCGTCCCCCCTAATCTTTACCTCCAGGCTGCATGCTAGAATAAGGGTCTGGTATGGATTTTGGGTGGCCCCATGCCAATTTTTTTAAAACATTCTGGCGTGGAGTTTCCCTTAAAATCTATGCCAGACCCAAAGGGCCTGGTATGGATTTTGGGGGAGACTCTACGCCAATTTTCTTAAAAAATTGGGCATTAAGTTCCCCTTAAAATCTATGCCAGACCTAAAGGACCTGTTATCAATTTTGGGGGGGACCCCACACCAAATTTTTTTTAAAAAGAAAAATTTGGGGTATTTTTTCTTAGTTTGGTGCTTAGAGAGAATTCACATTTAGTTGACATATTTCATGGTTTACTTAGTCCACAAAAGAATTAATTGAACCCTGAAATTCAGCATTTTTTTGGGGGAGGTTTCTGCCCCCTCCCCCTCTACACTTTCTACTCAAGGACTTGCATGTGTGCACAACTAAATACTTTTGTACGCAACTAGGTTTAATACAGATTTGAAGGAGTATGAATAGTTTGCACTTAGAAAATATTTATAGTCTCCAAAAGACAAACAAATCAAAAAAATCGACTTTTTATTTCAACATTAGTATAAACATTTGGTACATTAATGTACTTGGGCCAAAAAACATAAAAGGCATGGAAATTATGCTGCAGCATTTGACAATATAGTTAGAAGGGCTCTGCTCTAAAAGAGCTTACAATCTACAAGGGTAGGACACTAAAAATCAGACACAGTAAAAAAAATCACATTAGAAAAGCAGGGATACAAATCAAGCTAATAACAAGCATAACTAACCTTTTTGGTGATCAAGAGTCCTCGCCCCAAACCCCCAAAAATTTAAATGGCAGGATTATCATAAGCAAAAACAGACAAAAAGGCAGATCACAAACCACATTGACACACAGCAGGAATTAATTAGCAGGAACCTTCTTTTTTCATCTAAACCATTACATATCAGTTGTAAGTCTAACATGTGAGATTTAGAAGCAATCATTAAACCACAGCCTTAGTGGGGTGTGGGTTGGGAAATATGCACACCCCCCCCCCCAAAAAAAACACAAAAAAACATATCTATTTGTAGCCCAATATACACACTGCAAAGAAATATTCAGGCCTGTTCTTAAGCCAAACACCCACCACAAATGCAGGCCTTTAAATAACCTAGCTATGTTTGCTAGCACACTTCCACCCACCCAGTAAAGGACACACCCACCAGTGTAATTGTTTCTGTCTCTTCATGTATGCTTCAAGTGTTCACATCTGTTCATCAGGAATACACACTCTTTACAAATGAAAGAATGCATCAGCATGGATATCTGTTCAGGGTAAACCTCAAAATAACAAATGTCCAAGGCTCTGGCATAAAATTTACAAATTAAACTTGTACGTTGTTGGGCACGTGGAGGGTACACAACAGGAAATTACAACTTTGTGAGGGCTGCTTCACACAAATTGGTGACAAATCGTGTTCATCATTCATCATCATCATATAACATTAAAATATGTGTGCAGGATCACACCAGATGTATACATCCATATCTGGCCCAAAACACCACAGTTCTAAATTTGGTGCAAACCCACACTTGTTTTATTTATAAGGTTATTTCTTGGGGGTTCCTTTATGTGAAACCCATCAAAAATGTAATCACTGGTGAAAAATAAACTTTAACTCCACAACAGAGGAGAACATACAAACCTCTAGCCGGGTAGCAGGTTTGGGGTTCAAACCAACAACCTCAGTGCTTCTAGGCAGAAGTGCTAACCAGTTAGCCAATGTGCTGCCACATGTATGTAGGCTGCATCTTTGTGGTGTGAAATAGTCCTAAGTCCCAGGGGTTCAAGAAGTTAATCAATGCAGATGTACTGTGGAAGGCCAGGGAGCCATTGAACAACCTGTTTTTGGCATATGCCATCGGTTTTGAAGGCTCGTTATGACTGATTACTGCCAGCATGCTGAGAGATAAACAGCTGTCATTTTGAGGGTTTAGGCTTGGTAAGAGGCTGCAATTAGAGCTGGTGGATATGTTAAGGCTGATTATAGTCCTTTAGTCCTTGCCCATGGAAAACATATGACAGGATTTGCAATGATGGTGGAACCCTCCCACACATAAATACTGCATTTTGACATAGTTTATGTAAGGACCTGAGTCAGGAGCTATGTTTAACAACATAGGGAGAACAACCAACTTCTCTACATGAAGTGGCATGTTTGGGATTTGAACCTAGAACCTCAATGCTGCTAGGCAGAAGTGCTAACCTGTTAGCCTATACAGAAATACACATAAATACTGCATTTCTTTGGACATATAGGTGGTGGAATTACATTAGTAAGAAGTTATTCTTCTTGATGTATTCTGTAATATTTGGTGGTTCTTGGTGTGTGAGTGTAGAATAGTGATGTTACCCTCTGAATTTTGGGAATTACATTTTTATTTCTGATGTTGGTACACATATCACATTTTGGGGCTCAAATTATGATCATTTGGAAATACTAAACAACACACAAAATTTTGACTCATTTTACATTTGCATCAGCAATGGTATTGTTTGTGGTTTGTAAAGACACCTGTATGAGTTTGGGTAAAGATTTTTGAGATGGACAGCTACAAGTGAGAAAGACAGAGAAAAATATATTTTACCAAAACTTGAAAACATTCCACATTCTAGCATTCTTAAAAACAAAATAGATGAAGAAGAAGCAACATTGTTGCAAGGACAATTTATTTGAGAGAAAGATACAGTTCATCTCAACATTAAAAGTATTTATTTGCGGAAGATGCAATTGTACAACTATAATCAATTGCATTGGGCTACATAACTCTTATTTTCACTCTCAAAAAATGTGACAACACTGAAGAAATTACACTTTGCTGCAATGTAAAGTAGTGAGTGTACAGCTTGTATAACAGTGTAAATGTGCTGTCCCCTCAAAATAACTCAACACACAGCCATTAATGTCTGAACCGCTGGCAACAAAAGTGAGTACACCCCTAAGTGAAAATGTCCAAATTGGGCCCAAAGCGTCAATATTTTGTGTGGCCACCCTTATTTTCCAGCACTGCCTTAACCCTCTTGGGCATGGAGTTCACCAAAGGTTGCCACCAAAGTCCTCTTCCACTCCTCCATGACGACATCATGAAGCTGGTGGATGTTAGAGACTTTGCGCTCCTCCACCTTCCGCTTGAGGATGCCCCACAGATGCTCAATAGGGTTTAGGTCTGGAGACATGCTTGGCCAGTCCATCATCTTTACCCTCAGCTTCTTTAGCAAGGCAGTGGTCATCTTGGAGGTTCTTTTGATCGATCAAAATTCTTTTGATCGGTACTCGCCTTTACACCATCTTCCGGGCCTTCAGGGAGTTCCGTCAGAGATCCGGTGACATCACGGACATTGATGTAACCGGACCCCCTTTTCCCAAGTGCCTCCATCTGCTAACAAAGGGAAGGTGGAGGAGTCCGGTGACGTTGGAGTTCTGGTTGAACGTAACGTGTACGGGGGAGGAGCTACGCATGACATCACCCTGTGCTTCCCTACAGAACTAACACGATTGTTGGCTTTACATGCTGTGTTTTTATCATCTTTATTTGAGTAGTTTGTGTTTGAACACAAAAATTAAATCTTATACTTAAGCAGTGAGCACTTAGATCTTTTCTTTCTACCCATGATCTGGTGTCCTTGCTGAGATCTAAGGAGACGTGAGAGAAGTTTATGGTCCGTGTTAACCTTTTTGATACCCGCTTGCATGACCACCTGCACAGGGGTCCATGCCATAAGGTGAGAGTGATTAGTTAGACCGGAGGTGGAGGGATTGTCACGCTACATCAGTGCTACAGTTTGAATTTAAAAGTATTTGTGTGAACTGTGAAGTTAAGTCATGGATTGTGGAAACTAACTAGTGTCGGGTGATTGTATATAGTGTATACCACATTTACCACTGACTAATGCAGAGTTGCAATGCAAGGAGATCAGCTAAAAGTAGTTGGATCTGTATGTGCGTTATAATTAATCGAAATTAGTTGATTAATCGATAAAAAAAAAACGATTAATCGAACACGTAAATTTTAATCAGTAACAGCCCTAAAAAAATGTATTATATTTTCTAGAATAAACGACTGATTTAAGATTGTGTGACAGCGCTACCTGCTCTCTCCCCGCAGATGGTGCCTTTTTTTCCTACTCTTGAAGCGTAAATGATTTACATTACTTTGAAGGGTGGGCAAACTCTCAAAATATGTTTTTAATTAAAAAATTGCATGATTGTAAGTTTTAGGATACTGTAGAATAATCCTCTAACAAACAGTAATGCCCCGTACACACGGTCGGAAAATCCGACCACAAAATCCATCGGATTTTTTCCGACGGATTTTGTCCGACACTGGTGTTGCATACACATGGTCGGACAAAGTTGTCAGTAAATCCGATCATTCTGAACGTGGTGACGTTTGTTGCCTACGATGGGACTACGTAGAGGCTAGTAGCCAATAGCTTTGGTCTTGTAATGTGATCTGAGCATGCGTGGCACTTTGTCCGTCAGAATTCGCTACACGATCGGAAAAAGTCCGATAGGACTTTGTTGTCGGAAAATTTGAGAGCAGGCGATAAAACGTTGTCCGTCGGAAAATCCGAAGGAAAAAGTCCGATGGAGCCTACACACGGTCGGAATTTCCGACAACATTATCCGTTAGGACGATTTTCGTCGGAAAATCCGACCGTGTGTACGGGGCATTAGAGTTATACATGTATGACAGAGGTATTCACTATGACTTATATATCCATGTTATATGCTAGATATTTGATGCTCCTCATACCCCTGATGAAGGAGATGCGAACTCTCTGAAACACGCCAGATGGAGGAAGACCTAATGTATCATCACATCTCTCATAGTTGGTGTACCAGTAGCCCTTGTGCCATGTTTTTTGTTTATTCTGTTGATGTACTAATAAATACAGTTTTTTTAACCACTTCAGCCCCGTAAGATTTTACCCCCTTTCTGACCAGAGCACTTTTTGCGATTCAGCACTGCATCGCTTTAACTAACAATTGTGCGATTGTCGTGCGATGTTGCACCCAAACAAAATTTACTTCCTTTTTTTCCACAAATAGAGCTTTCTTTTGGTGGTATTTGATCGCTTCTGTGGTTTTTATTCGTTTCGCTATAAACAAACAAATAGCGACGATTTTGAAAAAAAGCAATAATTTTTACTTTTTTCTATAATAAATATCCCCCAAAAATATATAAAAAAAAAATATTTCCTCAGTTTAAGCTGATATGTATTCTTCTACATATTTTTGATTAAAAAAAAAAAAACGCAATACGCGTATATTGATTGGTTTGCGCAACATTTATAGCATCTACAAAATAGGGAATATTTTTTATGGCATTTTTATTATTATTTTTTTTTTATTAGTAATGCCGGCGATCTTTGATTTTTATCAGGACTGCGACATTATGGCGGACACATCGGACATTTTTGACACTATTTTGGGACCATTGTCATTTATACAGTGATCAGTGCTATAAAAATGCATTGATTACTGTGTAAATGACACTGGCAGTGAAGGGGTTACCCACTAGGGGTGGTGAAGGGGTTAAGTGTGTCCTAGGGAGTGATTCTTTCTGTGGGGGGAATGGCCTGGAACACACAGGACAGTGATCACTGCTCTCGATGACAGAGAGCAGTGATCTATGTCCTGTCACTAGGCAGAACGGGGAAATGCTTTGTTTACAAAAGCATCTCCCCATTCTACCTCACCGGGACACAATCGTGGGCATCCGGCAGACATCGAGTCCACGGGACCCGCAGTCATGGTAATGGAGACCGCAACACCGCTTCTCAAAGGGGACGTACCTGTACGCCATTTTGGCCACCAGTGCCATTCTGCAGAAGTAAATCGGAGTGCGCTGGTCGGCAATCGGTTAAAGAACTTCAATCTCTATATATTTGCTTTTGAAGTGCCACTCATTTGGGGAATTTTTGTTTCATGCATAAGATTGTAAACCTGGTCTTATAGAAAGATGATGTTTAACCACTTCCCACCCAAGGCCGTCATATGACGTCCTACACTTTGAGTGGAGATTTCTGAATGATGCCTGCCGCTGCAGCAGGAATCATTCAGATATCATATTTTTCAGCCAGAGTTTCCTTGCACCGTAAGAACAATCATAGTGGCAGTTCAGCCACTTGATCGTTCTTATAGGCGGTGGTAGAGGATGTTCCAGCGGCGCTGGATGTTCACCATAGAGAATACCGATGACCACATGGTCCCCAGCAGTCTCTATGATCTTCGGAAGCCTGGGAGCAACGTTATGACGCCACGTCTAGCTTGGTATTTGTAAATACACGGCAGGAAAGGTCATGATCAGGTTTTATTTATTCTTTTATCTCAGCCTTTCCTGCCTAGAGGAGAGAAGTGGCCCCACATCTCTCCATATAGAGGACCTATCATGCCCTATTCCTATTACATGGGATGTTTACATTCCTTGTAATAAGAATAAAAGTGATAAAAAAACTTAAAGGGAAAGTGTATAAAAATTCATTAAAAATAAAATAAACAATAGAAAAAAATTGCGCTAGTGCATGCATTTTTAAAGCGTGACATGTTGGGTATCTATTTACTTGGCATAACATCATTTTTCCCATTATACAAAAAAAATTGGGCTAACTTTAGTGTGTTTTTTTTTTTTTATTATTATTCATGGAACTGTTTTTTTTCGCAAAAAATGAGTTTGAAAATTTTCTCTGCAACTACCGCGTGACATAAAAGTTGTAACAACCGCCATTTAATTCCCTAGGTTCTCTGTTAAAAAACATATATAATGTTTGGGGGTTCTGAGTAATTTTCTAGCAAAAAAATTATGATTTTAACATGTAGGAGAGGAGTGCCAGAATAGGCACAGCATGGAAAATAATTTAATTGCAATTAAATTCATCACTTAAATTAAGGATTTAAAATTGAGCCATGATGTTGAATTTTTTGTATCTGGCACTATAAAAGATGCATTGGTCCATTATAAAGAAATATGTGTTAATATTTGTAAAGCAAGCTGCTTTACTGCAACTATGGTTGCAATTAAATTTATATAAGAACCTGCTGTATTGGCACATATCCTCAGTTGCTTAGCAACCAAACATGCTACATAGAGCGTATTTATTCAGTGTTGTTTAGTAAATGATGTAAAATGTAAAATTCCTAAACTGATTGTAAATGACAAATACTCAAAACATGAGACAGAAAATTTACATTCTCAATGATTCCCATTATTTCAAAAAACATTATAAATCCATTTTGTATTAATATTGTCACTACTAATTACTTTATTTTGTGCATCATAATGCAAATCAAATCTTAACAAAGCCAATGGAGGATTCCAGCTCTATAAATATCTTTTTATGGTAATAAACAAGTCATTACCATCTGTATGGCGTAGACCCAAAAAGACTTTCTCAGCTGGCAATGATAGCATGCCAAGAAAATTCAAGAGACCTATGACTTGGGCAAGCTGCAACTTATACTTCTTAAAATTCTATGAAGTGTTTAAAGCTTACAATATATGATTAGTTAGATATATACTGTAAGTGTTTTACCAGAAAGCAATAGTTGAATATATAAGGTTGATTTGTGCACAGAATTTGTGGCACAAATGCTGACACTGTGGAGGTCATTTAATATAGTGATGCAAGCTAATCGCACTAATTATCGCTAAAACGCTATTCGCTATAGCGCTGATAAAAAATACTCCCAAAATCGAATTTCCTATAGCTCCCAGAAAACAAATAGCGCCCAAACCCTTAATCTGCTAGAACCTGGATTAGTGCACATGGAGTAATGTTTAGAGCATGATATGATTGCCTAAATGGTACTGAAATGTGCGGTATATTGTTTAACCACTTCAATACCAGGCACTTAGACACCTTCCTGCCCAGACCAATTTTCAGCTTTCAGCGCTGTAGCACTTCGAATGACAATTGCACGGTCATACAACACTGTACTCAAACAGAATTTTTATCTGTTTGTTCCCACAAATAGAGCTTTCTTTTGGTGGTATTTGATTACCTCTGCGATTTTTATTTTTTGCGCAACAAATAAAAAAATACCAAAAATGTTGAAAAAAGTTTTTCTTTGTTTCTGTTAAAATGATTTGTAAATAAGTAAGTTTTCTTCTTCAACAACGGGCACTGATATGGCTGCACTGGTGGGCACTGATAAGGCGGCACTGATGGGCACTGATAAGGTGGCACCAATGAGGTTGTACTGATGAAGTGGCACTGACGTTCACTGATGATGGGCACTGATAGGCACTGATGGGCATGATAGGTGGCACTGATGGGCACTGATAGGTGCACTGGTATGCAGCACTGATGGGCACTCATAGGTGGCACTGATGGACACTCATAAGCAGCACTGATGGGCACTCATACGTGGCAATGATGGGCACTTATGGGTGACACGGATAGGTGGCATGGATGGGCATTTATGGGCACTGATAGGTGGGCACTGATGGGCATGGGTGGGCACTGATAGGTGGCACTGCTGGACACTGATGGGTGGCACTGATGACACTGATGGGTGGCATTGCTGGGCATCACTGTTTTTTATACCTTTATGTCCTTGGTACATGGAGGTGACAGTCAGTGCCCATTTGTGATATATAGTCCAGTGCAAGTTTCAGCCATTGATTTTAATGGTACACTTGTAACTTCCCGAAAAATAAATACTTTTAATGTTGAGACGAAATGTATCTTTCTCTGAAATAAATCCATTGCAACAATGTTGCTTTTTCTTCATCTATTTTGTTTTTAAGAAAGCTAGAATGTGGAATGTTTTCATGTTTTGGTAAAATATATTTTTCTCTGTCACTTTCACTTGTTACTCTCCATCTCACAAAAATCTTTACCCAAACTCACACAGGTGTCTTTACAAAACACAAACAATACCATTGCTGATGCAAATTTAAAATGAGTCACAATTTTGCGTGTTTAGTATTTCCAAATGATCAGAATTTGAGCCTAAAAAATTTGATATGTGTACCAACATCAGAAATCAAAATGTAATTTCCAAAATTCAGAGGGTAACATCACTATTCTACACTAACCCACCAAGAACCACCAAATATCACAGAATATATCAAGAAGCATAATTCCTGACTGATGTCATTCTACCACCTATAAGTATATGTCCAAAGAAATGCAGTATTTATGTGTAGAAGGGTCCCACCACCATTGCAAATCGTGTCATATGTTTTCAATGGGCAAGGAAAATAATCAGCCTTAACATTTCCCCACCACCACTAATTGCAGCCTCTTTCCAAGCAAAACCTAACCAATTTCGAGATGGTTCAGCTTGCTGACAGTAATCCCCCATACCAAGCCTTCAAAACACATGGCATATGCCAGACACAGGTTGTTCAATGGCTCTCTGGCCTTACACAGTACATCTGCATTGATTAACTCATTGCACCCCTGAGACTTAGGACTGTTTGACACCACAGAGATGCAGCCTTTAATGATGTGGCAGCACAGTGGATAAGTGGTTAGCACTTCTGCTTAGCAGCACTGGGGTTGATGGTTTGAATCCCAAGCATGCCACTTAACGTAGAAAAGTTGTCTGTCCTCCCTATGTTGTTGAACATAACTCCTGACTCAGGTCCTTCCATTAATTATGTCTAAATTTAGTATTTATGTGTAGGAGGGTTCCACCACCATTGCAAATCGTGTCATATGTTTTCCATGGGCAAGGACAATAATCAGCCTTAACATTTCCCCACCACCAATAATTGCAGCCTCTTACCAAGCAAAAACGAACCAATTTCTAGATGGTTCAGCATGCTGATAGTAATCACCCATAACCAGCCATCAAAACATGGAAACCCAAAAAATTTCATTATAAATCAATTCAATCAAAGCTATTAATTTGCACTAAATCTAGAACTGTGTGTTTTTGGCTAGATATGGATGTGGTGTGATGCTCCACACACATTTTAATGTTGTATGCTGATGATGAATGACGTATGCGCTTTGTCAACAATTTGTGTGAAGCAGCCCTCACAAAGTTGTCATTTCCTGATTTATACCCTCCACATGCCCAACAATGTACAGGTTTAATGTTTAGATTTTTGGTATCACTGATCCTGGCCAGAGCCTTGGACATTTGTTATATTTTTAGATTTAGCCTGCACAGATTTATATGCTGAGGCATTCTTTCATTTGTAAAGAGTGTGTGTTCCTGATGAACAGGTGTGAGCACTTGCACTTGAGGCATACATGAAGAGACAGAAACCATTACACTGGTGGGTGTGTCCTTTACTGGGTGGGTCTGTTAGCAATTCTATCTAGGTTATATAAAGGCCTGCAGTTGTGGTGGTTGTTTGGCCTGAATCTTTGTTTGCAGTGTGTATATTGGTTTACAAATAGAGCTATATGTATTTTATTTTATTTTTTTTTTGGGGGGGGGGTGCATAAGGCCTGACCCACACGCCACTAAGGTTGTGGTTTAGTGATTGCTTTATGTGTTTGCTGGTATAGTTTTGCATTAAGGCTCTCAAAAGTATGTTTTTTTGGGCATGGTTTCCAAAATTGTAACTTTGTCCATTCTGACCACGTGTTTGTTTGGGTGCCTCAGCAGACTTTTATCTTGTTCTAGTTACTTCTAATTCTCACATGTTTGATTTACAATGGTTAATGTTAATCTAGTTTATGTAATGGCTTAGATGAAAATGAAGCTTCATGCTAATTCCAAACATAAGTGTGTTGATTTTGTTTGTGCGCTGCCTTCTTTGAGTTTGTAATAATTTTATCTGTTTTTTCTTATAATCCTCCACTTTCTTTTTAGAGGTTTGGGGTGAGCAGTTCTGATCCTCAAAAACGTTTGTCATGGTTATTAGCTTGATTGGTATCCCTGCTTTTATAATCAGATTTTTAATGTGTCTACTTTTTAGTGTCCTACCCTGGTAGATTGTAAGCTCTTTTGAGCAGGGCCCTTCTAACTATTGTCAAATACTGGAGCATCGTTTCCATGCCTTTTATTTTTTGGCCCAAGTATATTAACCAATTCAGCCATGGAGGATTTTGCTGCTCAATGACCATGCCATTTTTTGCGATACGGTACTGCGTCGCTTTAACTGATAATTGTACAGTCATGCAACGCTGTACTCACAAATAGAGCTTTCTTTTGGTGGTGTTTGATCATCTCTGTGGTTTTCATTTTTTGCTCTATAAACAAAAAAAGAGCGAAAATTTAGAGAAAAACACAATATTTTGTGCTTTTTGCTATAATAAACAATCCCCAATTTTTTTTAAAAAGAGCTAATTTTTTCCTCAGTTTAGGCTGATATGTATTCTTCTACATATTTTTGGTAATAAAAATCACAATAAGCCTATATTGATTGGTTTGCGCAAAAGTTATAGCATCTACAAAATAGGGGATCGATTTATGGCATTATTATTTTTTTTACTAGTAATTGAGGCAATCTGCGATTTTTAGCGGGACTGCGACATGGCGGACACATCGGACACTTTTGACACATTTTTGGGATTGACAATTATACAGTGATCAGTGCTAAAAAAATGCACTGATTACTGTGTAAATGTCACTGGCAGGGAAGGGGTTAAAACTAGGGGGCGATTAGGGGGTTAATTGTTTTCCCTAGTGTGTGTTCTAACTGTGGGGGGAGGGGACTGACTATAGGAGATGACAGAGTTGGTTCCTAGCTATTAGGAACTCACGATCTGCCTCTCCCCACAGAACAGGGATTTGTGTGTTTTGACAATTCCTTTATTTTCAACATAAAAATAATAAAAAGTGTCCTACGATGTACATCCGTTATCAATAACGGCACCCGACAGAACCAAACAATAGCAAAAAATCCAAACGCTCCACCTCGATGGGAGGGCCCAAGAGGGGTAAGACAGTGCTGGAAAATAATTGTGGCCACACAAAATATTGACACTTTGGGCCCAATTTGGACATTTTCACTTAGGGGTGTACTCACTTTTGTTGCCAATGGTTGTTGAGTTATTTTAAGGGAACAGCACATTTACACTGTACCCAAGCTGTACACTCACTACTTTACATTTCAGAAAAGTGTAATTTCTTCAGTGTTGTCACATGAAAAGATAGAATAAAATATTTACAAAAATGTAAGGGGTGTACTCACTTATTTCAGATACTGTATATTAATGGCTCATTTGCTAAACATTATTGTATAGAATTAAAAACATCAAGCACTAGTAAAAGTATTCTGTATTTATAATACATCTATTGATGTATATTGCAATTAGTATTCCTAGTTTTTTTTCCTTCTTTTGCTAACGAATGCAGTTATGAATGAGTATTACAGACTAATGTCTGCTATTCTGTAAAGTTACATGTATTGAACATTTACCTATTTGTTGCATGTTGTTTTTTTCATGTTTTTATTTATTTATTTTTTGCGTGCCCACAATGTGCCCACAATGTGCCCACAATGCCAGCACAATCTTAAAGGGGACGTATCTGTACGTCCTTTTGCCCACTCGTGCCATTTTGCCGGCATGCAGCGGTCGGGAAGGGGTTAAGAAAAAAAAAAAAGCATGCATATAGCAAAGATAAAAGAGGATATTCTAACATATCAGCACAATAGGATTAGAATCTTAGTAAATCATAATTGGTAGATGATATCAACCAGCAACCTTGGCCCATTCATTTAAGCAGCCATCCAGGGATTGATATTTTTGACAGGGGTGATGACAGGGATAGATTTTCATGGTGGAAGGTTGCCATGGTATCACTAATCATCACTGACGCTGAATCTACATCACTGGGCAATGTGATTGATGTTGGATTTACATTGGCAACATTGTTTATATTTTTTGTTAAATTAAGGATTTTTCTACAGTATCTTTTTTTTTTTTTGTGAATGAGTAACAATGGGTACTATGTACCCCTTACTCATTTACATAGAAGGGGCAGATATCTAGAGTTCCCCCTCTAAATCCATACCACAACTAGGTAAACATACAGCTAAGAAGAGGAAGGGTGGATTGGAACAACCCAGTGGGGAGTAGCAAAATGTTAAAGAAGGTGCCCTTGCCCTTTAAAACAAGAACTTACTGACTTCAAAGTTCACAACAAATGCTCTGAAATAACTCTCCTCTTTTATTGTCTATGGCCGCAGAAACTTGTCAGCCTTTTATGTAAACAAACATCAGGTGCTGCTGTTAGAAAGTGACAGAAACCTGACTTCAGAGTTTTTGTTGTGATCTTTGAGGATGAACTGCTTCATGGTTCATGCAGCTAGAGAGGTTATTAGGGCTTGTTTTACAACTCTTCTACTGCTTGTTAAGAATATATACTCTATATTACCAAAAGTATTGTGACACCCGCCTTTACCTGCACATGAACTTTAATGACATCCCAATCTTAATCCGTAGGGTTCAATATTTAGTTGGACCACTTCAATTCTTCTAAGAAGCATCTCCACAAGGTTTAGGAGTGTTTCTATGGGAAAGTTTGACCATTCTTCCAGAAGCACATTAATTAGGTCAGGCACTGAAGTCGATGAGAAGGCCTGGCTTGCAGTTTCCACTGTAATTCATCCCAAAGGTGTTCTATTGGGTTGAGGTTAGGACTTTGTGCAGGCCAGTCAAGTTCCTCCACCCCAAACTCGCTCATCCATGTCTTTAGGGACCTTGCTTTGTGCACTGGCCCAAATCATTTGGTGGAGGGGGGATTATGGTATGGGGTTGTTTTTCAGGGGTTGGGCTTGGCTCCTTAGTTCCAGTGAAGGGATCTCTTAAGGCGTCAGTATACCAAGACATTTTGGACAATTTCATGCTCCCAACTTTGTGGGAGCAGTTTGGGGATGGCCCCTTCCTGTTGACACATGACTGCGCACCAGTGCACAAACAAGGTTCATAAAGACATAAATGAGCGAGTTTGGGGTGGAGGAACTTGACTGGCCTGCACAGAGTCCTGACCACAACCCGATAGAACACCTTTGGGATGAATTTGAGTGAAGAGTGAGAGCCAGGCCTTCTCGTGCACATCAGTGCCTGACCTCACAAATGCGCTTCTGGAAGAATGGTCAAACATTCACATAGACACACTCCTAAACCTTGTGGACAGCCTTCCTAGAAGATTTGAAGTGGTTATAGCTGCAAAGGGAGGGCCAACTCAATATTGAACCCTACAGACGAAGACTGGGATGCCATTAAAGTTCATGTGCATGTAAAGGCATGTGTCCCAATACTTTTGGTAATATAATTTAAATACTTGAATGCCCTTAGTTTGGGCACAAGTACACATTGAGGGTAATGTTTTAGGTCGAGGTCTCATTTCAATCATACATTACCACACTAGCTACATCTTACCCTCTTCACCCAAAAAATATTTTCCCACTTCACACAACTAAAATGCTAGTACATGCTCTAATCATATACTAGTTTGACTATTCATTTGTCTTTTTATGTGTTTGTCTATATAATCTGCATTAATCACTTTTTTTCACCATCTTTGTATAGCACCACAGGATATGATGATGCTTTGGCACATAAATCATTATTAATAATAATAATAAATACTGTGTCTGATTAAAGTGGATACAATAGAGTGTATGGGAAGACACAGGTTTTAGCAGAGAATATTACATGTAAATTGTTAATAACTTTGAATGCAACACCCTCCGACTTTCTTGTTAAGCTTATTTTGTGGCTTCTCCCAGCACTACTCTTTGATATTTCCCTGCCTGTTTTGTGTCATGTAGAGGGGTTATATATATATACATATATATATTTATATATATAATTTATCATTTTTTTTTTTTTAATAAAGCCCTCATCTTGGGGCAGGACATCAAATTAAGCTTTTATTTCTGTTTATCGGGAAATAAATTCCCCAAAGACCAATCTGTATCATGACTAGTAAATGCAAGGGTAGAGCAGCTGTCATCAAATGGCAGACCGCGATCCAAACACTGCTGTCCGGACCGTCAGCCTGCCAGCCTAAAGTGCACATCCCCACTGATTAGCAGTCATTAGTTGCTGGGACCGCGGGTGTCCCAACAACCAATTACTTTGCGTGTGCGCTCTGCCCCCTGCTGCTTGCTCTCTCGGGGCTCCCAGCTTCCACTCCCTGCCTGCAAGGTGTTTGACATCATGTGTGCACCCCGCCCCCATCAGCAAGGTTCTCGGTGCAGCTCCCGCCCCTTCAGCTTGTTACATCTCCTGGTTTCCATGCCATGCCTGCCCTCAGGGTAAACAGAGATTTAATTCACAGTGATTTACAGGGGCACACTGATGGGCACACACTTTATGTAAAGGTGCGCACTGATGGGCACATATTACGGTGTGCCCATCAGAGTGTCCCTTAACATAAAATGTGCCCATCAGTGTGCTCTTTAACATAAAGTTCAGAAAAAGAGACAGAAGACGCTTCTAAGTGCAGCATTCCACAATATTTATTTATAAAACAATGGTTAAAAACACTTAGACCCCTTTCACATTGAGGTGCTTTTCAGGTGTTTTAGCACTAAAAATGAAAAGCGCCTGAAAAGCGACTCTCCCCAGTTTGAAAGCCCAAGTGCTCTCACACCGGGGTGTGCGCTTGCAGGATTGGAAAAACAGTCCTGCAAGCAGCATCTTTGGGGTGGTGGGGGAGCACTGTATACAACGCTCCTACACCGCTCCTGCCCATTGAAATGAATGGGCATCAGCACTTTGGAAGCCCCGCAACACAGGCACTTTTAACTCTTTCTTCGGCTGCTATCGGTCGCTATCGGCCAAAAATTTTCGCTAGATCAACGGATTACCGCAAATGGACCCTCTGCCCCAGTGTGAAAGGGTTCTTACAAGATCCAAGATAAATTAGGCATGTCAGTGAGTATTTTCCAATTCTTGCTTAATCCTCTGCCTGACATGTATAATTTATATTGGATCTTGTAAGTGTTTTTAACCGTTGTTTTATAAATAATGTGGAATTCGACACTTGGAAGAGCCTTCTGTCTCTTTTTCTGATCTTTATTAGAGTTGCTTCTCCTCTCTGAAGTGCTGCCTCAAGTGATATTCCTGCTACTGTCCACTCTTACCTCTGATGCTGATACTCATATCGATTGGAAGCTTGCTGCTTGGTACAGATTACTGGAAAAAATTCTTCCAGAAGTGCCCCCTCTCCTGTTCCTTAACATAAAGTGTGTGCCCATCATCATGTCCCTTAAAATAAATTGTGTGCCCATCAGCATGCTCCTTAGCATAAAATCTGCCCATCAGAGTGCCCCTTATTTTATGTTAAGGGGCACCCTGATGGGCACATTTTATGTTAATGGGCTCATTGATGGGCACTTTTTGTTGTGCCCATCAGAGCACATTTTAACATAAAATGTGCCCATCAGCGTGCCCCTAAATATAAAATGTGACCATCAGCATGTCCCTTAAGATAAAATGTGCCCAAAAGAGTCATGCTTAACATAAAATGTGCCCATCAGCGTGCCGCTTAACATAAAATGTGCCCATCAGCATTGCCCTTAACATAAAATGTGCCCATCAGCATGCCCCTTTAACATAAAATATGCACATCAGAGTGTCGCTTAACATAAAATGTGCCCATCAGCGTGCTCCTTTAACATAATATATGCCCATCAGAGCGCTGTTTAACATAAAATAAGGGGCATGCTGATGGGCACATTTTATGTTAAGGGAACCGTTGATGGGCATATTTTATGTTAAGGGGCCCTCTGATGGGTATATTTTATGTTTATGGGCACACTGATGGGCACTTTTTATGTTAAGGGGCATGCTAATGGGTACATTTAATGTTAAAGATAGTTGTTTGTATGCCATACAAAGACAAAAGCAAATGTAAAGCTATTTTACTTCCAACTGTCCACATGTTTAATGTCATAACGGAAACTCAACAATAAATATTGTTGAGATTCAGACCTCGACCAGAAGAAAATTTTAGTGACCTCCTTGAATTTTAATTCAATACCCCTAGGGTAGAGCATTACCTTTATAGCACATTTAATATGGGCTAATGTTACTTACAGTTTAGTTATTTTCTTCTATTCAGAGCAATATCCGCACTTTAATATTAATGCACTTGAAACTGACTATCATTAATGAAAAAGCAACTGATAAAAATCCTAAAAGTAAATATTTATATGTTATAAAACTCTGGCTGGAAAGAGAACTTTCCGGCAAGATGAGCTAGACAGAGCACAGCATGTTCCTGAAAACAGTGCAGAGATTTGTTATGAGATATATATGCTGGGTAAGGTAACATAGACTTTTTCTCTTACAATGGCTGAATACCACTGTGGGTACTTGTATTATTCCAGATTCTGGATAGCAATCTGGTGCTGTCAAAAGCACTGGAAAACTATTAATTAGATTAGCAAGAAAAAAACTAATAGTAGGCTACAGCAAATACAAAAGACATTTGTAAACTGTTTGCAGACTATCATTTGACTGACAGTCAAATGACGGCCGGAGGGCAGGAAGTGGATAAAATATACAGCCGTGGCAAAAGGTTTTGAGAATGACATAAATATTAATATTTCACAAAGTCTGCTGCCTCAGTTTTTATGATGGCAATTTGCATATACTCCAGGAGCATAGGCGTGCACACAGGGTGTGCCAGGTGTGCCTGGGCACACCCTAATCACCCTGTGTGTGCAGTTTTCCCCTTTTAAAAAATAATAAAGAACAAAAAAAGACCACGTCCACTGCCCTACTTACACCGATCTCTACCCTACTGACACCGTCCACTGCTCTACTGACACCGATCTCTACCCTACTGACACCATCCACTGCTCTACTGACACCAATCTCTACCCTACTGACACCGATCTCTACCCTACTGACACCGATCTCTACCCTACTGACACCGATCACCGCTCTACAGACAGCATCAGTATATATACACACATCCACACAAACACACATATGTTTGAGTTTTGGGGTGCACACCCTAATGCAATAGACTGTGCACACCTATGTCCAGGAGGTTATAAAGAGTGATTAGATGAATTGCAATTAATTGCAAAGTCCCTCTTTGCCGTGAAAATGAAATTAATCCCCAAAAAAATTTCCACTGCATTTGTGAAGAAGGCTTCAGGTTGTCCAAGAAGCAATCACCAGTTTATTCAGCTGCGAAATCAGGGCCCCACCAGTGCAGAGCTTGTTCAGGAATGGCAGCAGGCAGGTGTGAGTGCATCTGCACTCACAGTGAGGAGAAGGCTTTTGGAGGATAACCTGGTGTCAAGAAGGGCAGCAAAGCCACTTCTCTCCAGGAAAAAAAACTGAGACAGACTGATATTCTGCAAAAGGTACAGGGATTGGACTGCTGAGGACTGGGGTAAAGTCATTTTCTCTGATGAATCCCCTCTGAATTAGAAAAGGTGAGCGCTACTATCAGTTTTGTGTCATGCCAACAGTAAAACATCCTGAGACCATTCATGTGCTGGGTTGCTTCTCAGCCAAGGGATGTGGGCTCACTCACAATTTTGCCTAAGAACACAGCCATGAATAAAGAATGGTACAAAAACATCCTCCGAGAGCAACTTGTTCCAACTATCCAAGAACAGTTTTCATTAGGCAAAAGTGATAACTAAGTGGCTTGGGGAACAAAACATTGAAATGTTGTGTCCATGATCAGGAAACTCCCCAGGCCCTAATGCCATTGAGAACTTGCGGTCAATCCTTAAGAAGCGGGTGAACAAAAAACCCCCCACAAATTCTGACAAACTCTAAGCATTGATTATGCAAGAATGGGCTGCCATCAATCAGGATGTGGCCCAGAAGTTGATTGACAGCATGCCATGGCGAATTGCAGGGGTCTTGAAAAAGAAGGATCAACACTACAAATATTGACTTTTTGCATAAACTTAATGTAATTGTCAATAAAAACTTTTGACACTTATGAAATGCTTGTAGTTATACTTCAGTATACCATAGTAACATCTCACAAAAAGATCTAAAAACACTTAAGCAGCAGATTTTGTGAAAATTAATATTTGTGTCATTCTCAAAACTTTTGGCCACAGCTATACAAACAACTATGATTTCTTAAAAATTTCCAATTTGAAAAGATAGATGCTATCTAACAATTTTGCTTTTAAAAAAAATCCAATCATATCTTTAGTAAATACCAGTTTACTAGTAGTAAACGTCCATTTATTACTTTTACTTACAGGTAAGTTTATAATACAGCTTACCTGTAGGTACAAAGAACATCTAAACATGCACTGATTAGGAGATATTCAGTGTCTCTACAATCAAGGACATTACTGGTGCATGCGCTCTGAAGGAACGTAAAGCATATGGAACAACAGAGGGAGTTAAATCAAAGCAGTTTGTCTCACTTACTCATACCAGTGAAGTACTGTCACTAAAGCCTAAGGCATGCTAGAAATAAATTTTCCTGAGGGAGAGAACACAGAAAGGCTATGATAGTGACAAAGAGTGTGGACAACTGATGTAAAAAAGTGAATTTATTTTGAGGTATCAATATGGGGAACACCTATTGAAAATTGCAAGCCCTCCCAAAGTGCCTAGGACTAATAAAGCTATTCTAGATAAACCTGCAGGTTAAGTTCAGTGTTCAGGTCATTAGACAAGAGGGACTTCAATCTATATATCCACCACTTCTCCTTCTGTAATAGTATTAGATTGAAGTTGCCTCTTCTTGGTGGAAGTCTCAGCATGTAAATACCCTTAACCTGCATACCTTCCAACCTGCCATTATGGTATTGAGCAAAGTGCCTAGCTAAGGGCTTATAGGGTTTTTTTTTCCATGTTTTCACGGATATGCTTGCCTATACATATCCTGAGCTGGCGTTTCCTCTTCCCAATATAAAATTTGTCACATGGACATGTCAACATATATACAATTTTCGTTGTGGAGCAATAAGATACCATATCTGGAAGCTTTCTTCACCCAGCGCAGGTGTCAGTCCTGTTCACAAATTTGCAGACCTGGCAGTTTCCACAAGAGAACATACCCTTGAATCTTGGGTATTGAGATAACCAGCTCGCTTCCGATTCCTTAGTAAATTCTGATCTTAATAAAGCGTCTCCTAAGTTTGCTCTTCTCGCTACCATTTTAGGGCATGGATCCACTATGTTTGCTAGACCTGGCGTATTGGTCAATATCTCCCAGTGTTTTTGCAGGATATCTCTCACTGTATTCCACTGGGCCCCGAAAAGGGGTGATCACTCTCACTGGGCCTGGGTCAACTAGGTAACCTTCCTTTGTTTTTTTTTTCAATAGGTTTTTTTCTGTCATATTGAGTTGTTTTTTGTTTTGCTTTCCTGAGTTGTCTATGGGAATAGCCTCTTTCACTAAAGCGTCAATATAGATCATCACTTTCCTGTCTAAAGTCTGCCGGTTTAGTACAGTTCCTTTTTATGCATAGGATTTGGCCAACAGGAATACCATCCTTAAGCCATCTGGGATGGTGACTGTCAGCTCTTAATAATGTATTGGCCGCTGTCGCTTTACGAGATGTGTGTGTAACCAATGATGTACTCTCAATGCTAATCCATAGGTCCAAGAAGGAAATCTGTTTTCTATCAAAGACATAGGTAAGTCTGATGTTACGATCATTGTTATTCAAGGTATCGATAAACTCATGGAGAGACTCCACATCTCCCTTCCACACGACCAGCACGTCATCGTGTACATTGAAGAGGTATATATGACCTCATCCTCCCAAAGCCCCAAATGAAGGAATGCATATGCCGGGGCCCAAGGGGCTCCTATAGATGTACCCTCTATCTGTTAATAGTATTTGCAAAGAAATTGAAAGAAATTACCTCTACAGCCTGTATCCCCCAGGCATGAGAGATCGAGGTGTAGTGTGACTCCACATCAACTCCGACGAGCCACACTTCCTCATCTAATGTTAAGTCAGATATCCTAGCTAGAACGCCTCTAGTGTCCTGGACATACGATTTAAGGCTGGTTACCATTTTCTTCAAGAGGGATTTGAGATATCTGCCTGTCTTTTCCAGGGGCCCTTTCACCGCAGACACTATTGGCCTCCCTGGGGGGTTTTCTAACAACTTGTGTGCCTTTGGTATAATGTAAAATATGGGTACATTGAACTCTATTACGCAAAGGTATTTAAACTCCCACCTGCTAAGTAGGCCTTCTTCCCTGGCCATTTTAAAATTTTCATTCAATTCCAGTGTTAGTTTAGGGAAGGGGTCAGTATCTAGCTTTTCATAGGTCCTACGGTCACCTAATGCCGCGTACACACGAAGGGACTATCCCGCGGGATTATCCGCTGGACCGAAGTCCAGCGGATAATCCCCTCGTGTGTGGGCGCCGGCGGACTTTTTTTGGCCAAAGTACGGCGGACTAAAGTTTCAGGTTTTGTTTTCAAATTATCCGCTGGACTTGGCAGTCCAGCGGATAATCCGGTCGTGTGTAGTATGGTCCGGCGTACCAAAAAGGACGCATGCTCAGTAGCAAGTATTTTTCTAGTATTTTTCGTTTTCTAGTCCCGTCGTACGTGCTGTACGTCATCGCGTGAACCGTCGGACTTTTTGCGTGATCGTGTGTGGTCAAGTCCGTTCGCTTTTTAGTCCAGCGTACCCAGCTGGAAAGTCCAGCGGATTGTCCGCTGGACTTAGGTCCGCCGGGAAAAGTCCATACGTGTGTACGCGGCATAAGAGGCACTTAGCTTCCTTTTCATATAGTTTCTCGTCCATCAGGATGACATTCCCTCCCTTGTCACTCCATTTAATAACTATATATTTAGCTTCATTAAGTTATCTTATTGCGTGGCATTCTTCAAGTGGCAATTTGTCTGGCCCTCTAACTGTCCAATTCACCCTATTTAAATCTGCGTGCATCATCAAGGAATAAACTAAGCCATTTGTTTTTCCCTAGTGATGGGATTTTATTTGACATTATTCTCAGGTTAGCTCTCCTTTTATATAAGCCATCATCACTTACTGTCTCTCTATTTTCCTCCAGCAACAAATTCAGGATTTCTAGTACCTCCTTGTCTTTTTCTTCATTAGCTACCTCTTCACTGCCGGGGGTTTCCCTTCGGGTTTGGAGAAATCACAAATACACTTTGCGGAGGAACAACATGTTGTACGCGTTGAATTCATCCATTACATTGGCTGGGGAGAAAGACACCCCTCGTTGTGACAGCTGTATATGTCTTGGAGCCAGGGGAAAGTTACATAAATTAATCATTTTCATCTCTGATCCTTGAGTGGTGTCAGTCAATGATCTCTCTGACTCCTTGTTCATGTTCCTTTCGTGACAAAAAATTTAATATATTTTTAATATATACAAATGTTTGAATTGCCCTAAAAATCCCAGAAAATAATAATGGGACAAAAAATGTGGTAATGAGTCAATTTGACATCTCCATCACTGCCGCAAAGCTTCTGGGTTACGAGCATGTAATACCTGATCCTCTTCTTTTTGGATTCCCTGTGGGTGGTCCTGGCTCCTTCCCCCCTGCTGAGTATTCAAGCAGACTCACTCCCGCTTCTGTGAATAGACATTGTCCATTCACACACAGAGCGTGGCTCGGCCCTGCCCCCGCTCTCTCCTCCTTGGCTCACTGGCTGTGATTGATAGCAGTAGGAGCCAATGGGGACAGAACCCACTCTCACAATTCAAAAACAGTGCCACTGTGCAAGGCTTTGCCCACACAGCTGCATCATTCATTCACAGAGTTCTGTGAATTAATGAACTACAAGTACCATCTGTCACCCCGACAGATGGCCTGTAGTTCTCAATGAACTGCAAGGGCACTAGTAAGTGCTCTCATAATTCATTGATCTTCCTGGACTACAGTAACTGTCTGCCCGTACCTATACTTATAGCAGACAGCTATATTGAGTATCTGCAGACCGTGGGTACAATGCTCTGCAGGTTCCTAAGAAAAAAAAAGAAGGAATGTAAATTTTTTACCTGCAAAAAAAAGTGCATTTATTTTTTTTATTTTTAAAAAAAGTGAATGTATGCTTTAAATCATCTATCCCAGCATTGCAGTATCTTTTTCACAGGATTATTCATGCATGTCATTAGTAATTGAAGAAATTAAAGAGCCGAGAACATGCACTACCTCTTGAGACAGTTCCTGTAATTGAGAGGAAGATTCTGCTTAGAAAGTTTGGTGACTTTCGTGATTATATAATGAAGTAGCACAGGGAGCAAAAATAAAATGCAAAGTGCTGTAGCCTATAGGAGCCAGATATCAGTTTATTGTCAGGTGGGGTGAAGATGATTTATACGTTGGTATGGATTTCTACACTTTGCTCCTGGCTCATTTTATTAAACCTGCTGGTGTAATCTCCAGAGAGTATTGCTCACAAAGTCTGATGCAGGCATTGTAGTACACTTGCAAAAGATTTTTCACCATATGCTAATTTTTGCCACCAGTTTTGTCAGCATTTTTAAAGACACATCTTTAACATCATTTGTAAGTAAATATCCAATAACTGTCATACGATAATATGGTTTCATTTAGTGACCTGGTATATTCTGGAAAGATAATGACCCCTGTAGCTTAGGAGATGCTTCACTGAGTTTTTTGTTCTTTATAGTGTTGCCTGTTTAGGTTTTTCAGATCTGTATGCGTTGCGTATCTGCCCTTAATAATGATGATTAGTATGCTATTTTATTGCAAGGACAAGAACCACATTTTTTTTTTCTAAATCCTAAATCCTAAATTGAATTGTTAAAGTGGTATTAAACCCAAAAGCAAACATTTATTTATTATTTTTATTTTATTTATTTTAGCTTACCAGTTCTTAGATGTGATGGCTGCATTCGTTTTTGTTTTTTAAGGCTTGCTTTCTTTTTATCTCACCTGGTGATCTGGCCAGTAATTCTGTTGTTTTTCAACAGAACAAGCTGTCTGGCTGATGTAGCAGTAGAGGGTTGATACAAACCATTTAACACTGACAGGGTGGCTTATATTCATCAGCTTTTATTTATTTATTTATATAAACTCTTTATCCCAAAAATAAAATAAAACTGTTCCTGTAACTGCTTATAAAGTGTTAACTGGAGTTTGGCTTTAATTTGTTTAGTGTTTCTAAATCTGCTAATACATCATGATCTAACATTCCCCTGTACCCAGACTGACAATGCTGCTGTTCAAAGGTGTTCCTGTTGCTCCTGTGGGCACCCTAAGGCCCCTTTCACACCGGGGCGGTGAGCCGCGGTGACGGTAAAGCAGCGCTATATTTAGCGCTGCTTTACTGTCGTTTTCACCGTGGTTTTCGGCCGCGCGCGGTGCGGTTTTACCCCCCGCGAGCGGCCGAAAAAGGGTTAAACACCCCCCGCAGAGCGCCGCCGTAGCCGCGGTATTGCCACGGTAACCGCGGTATTGCCGCGGTTTTACCGCGGTCTCCCATTGTAATCAATGGGAAGGAGCGGTATAGGAGCGGTGAACACACCGCTCCTATCCAGCTCCAAAGATGCTGCTAGCAGGACTTTTTTTGTCATCCTGCTAGCGCACCGCTCCAGTGTGAAAGCCCGCCGGCTTTCACACTGGAGTTAAAGGGGCCGGATTTTTTTCATGCGGTGAACAGGCGCTATTTTTAGCGCTGCACCGCATGAAAAACGCCCCGGTGTGAAAGGGGCCTAATACGGGAGGTGTGTTACTGGCTAGATCTCATTACATTACATTTAACCCGGTAAATGTAATGTAATGAGTGGTAAGCTGCAACATATTAAATGTTTTGTTTTGGGTTTATTACTGCTTTAAGTATTATTTAGGGTAAACATGCAATGCCAGTTTCACAATGATTGGGTAAAATGTTCACGTCTACAGCTCTACAGATAACTGCAGGTCAAGGCCAACCTCTATTGGAGGAGCAATTAATTAAATTATAAAATTATTATAAAGAGGGCTTTCAAATTATGATAAATCCACCCCCTCTCTTTCAATGTTGTAGGCATCTGGCCAAGAGGGGAATCTCATGCTTTCTACCCTCCCTTTCCTGCCCACTCAAATTGCATGCCTGGATAAGGGCCTGGTTTGAATTTTAAGGGGAACCCTATGCAGTTTCTATTTACCATCTATTGAGATATCCACAGGTTTTTTTTTTTTCCATTCTTGCACATTCAGGTTATATTGTCACTTTCAGGAGGTTAGGATGTTTTCAAACAAAAATGTTAGGCCAGCCCCTGTATAACCTTGCCTTCAACCATCATGCTTCATGTTTTTACTAGTATACTTGCAGGTTGGGTAGGGCTTTGGGCATGGCAAGGCTAACCTGGAATGTGACCTTATGGCACTGTGCTCTGCATTTGGTGTCCTTCAGACCTTTTTATACTGTGCTAGAGAGCACTGCCCAGAGCTGTGGCATAGGCTCTGTTATGACCTTGTTTCTGAGGACAGAAATACAGACATCTCAACCTTCAAAAACGAATTTCAGGGAAGTGGCAAACTAATTTCAGGGAGAATGTGGGCGTGGCTTAAATTGTGCTACATATTGGGCGTGGGTTAAATGGAGTGTGGTTTAATAGAGTCTGAGATGACTTACATAGTGCAGAATGCAGTTATTTTAAGTAGGGAGTGTACATCAGTGGGTAGTATGTTCAGGATGGTGCCAGTAGGGCAGTGCACAGTGTCAGTAGTTCTTTATTTTTATTTATTTTTTTTATTATTATTTTTTTACAATTACATTTTTTTTTTTTTTTTTTTTCAAAATGCTTTTTTTGGAGGGGCAGAGGATGATGTTAGTAGAGTAATGGATGGTGTCAGAATAGTTTATTTTTAGTATTTTTTTTACAATCTAATTTTTTTAATTATTTTTGTATTTTTTGTTTTTCACAATGATTGCGGGGGTAGTGCACAGTGTCAGTAGTTTTTGTAATTTTATCTATTATTTGAAAAAATGTGGTTGCTAAATATTTTTTTCACAGTGTTTCTGCGGAAGGGGGTGCTGGGGTATGTGGCAGTGTCAGTAGGGCAATGGACAGTGTCAGTAAGGCAGTGGATGGCGTCAGTAGTTTTAATTTTTACGTAATGATTTTTTTACAATTTTTTATTTTTTTTGTTCACAATGCTTTTTGGGGGAGGGGGTTGGGGCAGTAGACAGTGTTGGTAGGGCAGGGGGGAGTGGTGTCAGTAGTTTTTTTTTTTTTTTTTTTTTTTTACAATTTATTTTTTTATAATTTTTTTACAATAAAAATGTTTTATTATTTATTGCATTTTTATTTTAATCATCCCTATTGTGGGCTTTGGTAAGATATCAGGGGTCTAAACAGACCCCTGACATCTCCTCTTTCAGAAAGAGAAAGGGACTAAGGACAGAGATCCCCTAGTCCCTTTCTCAGCTTTAAAATTGAATGGACAGGAGACAGAGGCCGCAGTCGGGCGTCCACAGTTAGAATGCCGGCACCGTGGATAGGAGCGAGGTTTTGTGCACCCGCATCGCTGGATCGCGGGACAGATGACTGTCTGATTATTAAAAGTCACCAGCTACACATTTTGTACCTGCTGACTTTTAAATGGGTGGAACTCCACTTAATGGGGGGAAAATCAGATGAATGCTTCCGCTCCGCTCTTTACTCTCCAACACCTCCTGTCAGTGTTGCATACTCTGTCAGCGGTATATAAAAAACAAACAAAGGAAATCTAGTGCTCTCTGCCAAATGTCAGATAAAAATACAGATAGCACACTCACATAAAAAGGTACTCAGCCATGCCAGCGTAATAAACAGATATCAAACTCCCAACATGCTTCATCATAGATGGTGGTGATTGCGGGTCTATTTGTTGCACTGTTATTTACATGTATCCACTTAAGTGTTTGTTAATTTGTTGTTAGTTGCGCTGTACTATATACACTGTTGATTTTATATTGAAGTGAGTGAGAACACTTTTGAGTGATAAGCAGCAACTGTAGCATTTTCACAAATAGTCACTTGGATTTAGGGATGGGCCCGGTGTTCGATTCAAACTCATGTTCAAAACAAACATCGGGCGTTCGCCCGTTCGGCGAGCCCAGAACTATTTGGGCCCTTTGCACGCATTCGTGTGATGCGAACTGCCCGCAATGCACTGCGCCAGTCACAGTGCATTGCTGGCTGATGATTGGCCAAGCATGCACTGTGACCCGCATGCTTGGCCAATCATAGAGCAAGCGGCGAGGAGAGCAATAATTGGCCACAGGCAGGATGCCTGTGGCCAATTATAGCTCAGGGGGTTTAGTACACGCCCCACATTATAAAAGGCCGCCGCGCCGGCGGCCTCGTATATTGTGTTCCGGCGTGTCAGTGTGCTGACTGCTGACATTATGTGCTGTGATTCTGGGGATTAGTGTGTGCGTGCTGTTAGTACAGCATTGCAGTATCACATCTGGGGGGTGTCTATAGTATGCCTGTGAAGGGGCGCATGTTTCCTGTGCTTAGAACTGTCCCTGCACAAAGTGTCATTTTTGCAGGAAAAAAAGCTATTTAAAATCACTCGCGCTAATGAATTGACGGCTCCCGTAACACAGAAAACAGTCATTCATTGAAAGTCATTGATAAAAAAAAAGTCTTTGATAAAAAAAAAAAAAAAAAAGCGTGGGGGGTCCCCCCAAATTCAATTACCAGGCCCTTCAGGTCTGCTATGGATTTTAAGGGGAACCCCGGCCAAAAAAAAAAAAAAATTGTCATGGGGTCCCCCTCAAAATCCATCCCAGACCCTTGAGGTCTGGGATGGATTTTAAGGGGAACCCCGGCCAAAAAAAATGGCGTGGGGTCCCCCTCAAAATCCATACCAGACCCTTATCCGAGCACGCAACCTGGCAGGCCGCAGGAAAAGAGGGGGGGATGAGAGCGCCCCCCCCCTCCCTCCTGAACCGTACCAGGCCCCATGCCCTCAACATTGGGAGGGTGCTTTGGGGTCCCCCCCAAAGCACCTTGTCCCCATGTTGATGAGGACAAGGGCCTCTTCCCCACAACCCTGGCCATTGGTTGTGGGGGTCTGCGGGCGGGGGGCTTATCGGAATCTGGAAGCCCCCTTTAACACAGGGGACCCCCAGATCCTGGCCTCCCCCTGTGTGAAATGGTAAGGGGGTACAAAAGTACCCCCACCATTTCACCAAAAAAGTGTCAAAATTTTTTTAAAAAAAGACAGGAGACGGTCTTTGACAATTCCTTTATTAAAATCTTCTTTCTTCTGGTCTTCCTTCTTCCTTTCTTCATCCTTCGGTTTCTTCCTCTTCTCCTTCCGGCATCTTCTTCCATCTTCTTCTTCCATCATCTTCTTCCTCTGATCCACTTCTTCTTGCTCTGGTCTTCTCGTCCGGCATCTTCTTCCACGGCATTGGTGTCTCTTCTGGGCCGCTCCGCGCAATGGGAGGCTCCCGCTGTGTGAGGCTTCGCTGCGTCTGACAGGTCTTTTATAACGGAGGGCGGGGCCACCTGGTAACCCCACCCCCTCTGACACACAGGGACGTCATGGGGAATTCCCTATGGCTTTCCCCATGAATTCAGAGGGGGGCGGGGTCACCAGGTGGCCCCGCCCTCCATTATAAAAGAGAAGCGGGGTCACCAGGTGGTCCCAACATGCTAGAGCAGCTTCCATTATAAACCACGGAGGGCCATCCATAGAGTGCCAGGGGATATGTCTGGGGTGGCGTTGATAGTGAAATATTCCTGGAAAGTGTGGAATTGGCGAGAATGATAGGTGTGCAAAAAATATAGTCCAATCTGGCAAAAGAGTTATGGGGGTGAGAGTAAAAGGTAAAATCTTTTGCACCGGTATTATGAGCTCTCCAGGCATCGGATAGTTGGAATGATTGTAGGGTCTTGGACAATGATTTAGGGAATGCTGAGTTCAATTGAGAGGCGTTACTTCTGTCTAATTGTGGGTGTGCTACAAGGTTGAAATCTCCCCCAACGAACATATGTGTTGAGGAGTATTTCTCTAGTGTTCTAAAGAAAGTTGAAAAGAAAGTAGCCTGTGCGACATTAGGGGCATATACATTAGCAATCGTAAGTTCTCGACCAGCTATCAGACCTTTGACAATAAGGAACCTACTTTCAGGATCCTTATAGACCTTTGACAATAAGGAACCTAACAGGATTTTGGCCCCCAGACAAAGCGAAGCCTCACACAGCGGGAGCCTCCCATTGCGCGGAGCGGCCCAGAAGAGACACCGACACCATGGAAGAAGATGCCGGACGAGAAGACCAGAGCAAGAAGAAGCGGATCGGAGGAAAACCTGACAGCTGACAATCTGACGATCCGACATTAGTACAGCGATCTCCTCCGCTGAGCTGTTGTGTTCTAACAGGGGGACAGCCCTCCTGCCAGAACACTCCAGTCAGCGCTCTCAGCCATTGGCCGAGAGCGCTGATTGGGAGCCAGTTGGCTGTTGGTTTTCCAAACATCTGGCTTCTGTCGGACCAGCTGACATACACACAGGCTGAATGTCGATTTTTATTGAAGCAGCTGATGTCTCCCAACACTTGGCCCATGTGTGCTAGGCATTACAGATTTACAAACACAAAACTCACGGGCCGAATCTGGCCCGCCAGATCATTTCATGTGGCCTCCACACCTTTCCTGCGGCTGCGGAACCCCCTTTGTCTCTGCCTTCTGTAAAAATTAAATTATAACAATATTGGAATAGGTAAAGGAAGGCACAGCACATCATAGAATTTATTTTCCCAATGCTGACTTGAAGTTTCACATTATTGTTTTAAGTTCAGCCTATGCTTTTCTTTCTGATAACCTTTATCAACTAAAAACATGTTATTCAGAGCCCAGTTATGGTTAGGAATGTATGCTAACTGGCGGTAGCTCCAATTAGGACCTGTGATGCTGCAACATCGCACCACTTTGTGCCTTAGGAAATAAGGCACTATTTTGCACTGTGGAACCTCTGATAACATAGGGGAATTCTGTACTTTGTAACATGGCTTTTAATCTTTTGTAATATCGAACCTGGGGTAACATGTCATTATTCACTGTTAACATAGAGCTATAACTTGCATTTGATATCACAGCTCTTTTACAACCATTATCATCATTCTAGCTTATGCACATGAAACCTGATGACATTCTAGCTCTGATACTATGGGGTTGATTTACTAATGACAAATTGTTTTATTTTGCAAGGGAAGTTGCTCTTTTCAGGGAAATGTTCCCAGGAGCATAGCAAATGAGATGAGACTTGGATTATTTCCACATTCCAATCAACTGCAAGCAAAAATGCTGTTTTATTTAGCTTGCATATTTTTCACCAAATTCACTAAGCTGTGGGAATAATTCCCTTGCAAAGTACAACTTCATTTGTCTTTAGTAAATCAACCCCTAGGGCTCTGTTTCAGCTGGATATGATGCTTCAGCCAAGACTGTGATGCCCCGTACACATGAGCGGAAATTCCGCCAGCAAAAGTCCGATGTGAGCTTTTAGTCGGAAATTTAGACCGTGTGTATGCTCCATCGGACTTTCCGCCAGCAAAAGATTGAGAGCAGGATCTCTATTTTTGGGTCGGAAAATGTTCTGATCGGAAATTCCGATCGTCTGTACCAATTCCGACGCAAAAAATTCCTATGCATGCTCGGAAACAATTTGACGCATGCTCGGAAGCAATGAACTTAAATTTAAATTTTCTTACCCCTAAACGTGGATCCCGCGGAGCACATTGGAGGTTGGTATTTTCAGCGGAGGAGAGGATCCGGATGGATGTCTTTGCTGTTCCTGCCTGAGTGATCCCTCCTGATTGTGTCCATAACAGAGATCCTACTTTTCTGGTAAGCGACCATCTGGCATTTTATTATCCCTTGGCTGTCGTATGAGGACTATGCTGTGAAAATAAAATTCATTTTGGTGCTTTGTACCTAAAGAGCCATTTTAATGGACTGTGTTGCACTCTTTATGGACTTTTACTTGTTTGTGTATCAGAACAGCGTTGTTTTTTTCCAGCACAGGTTTTATTTTATTTTATTTTATTTTATTTTATGTATGCTGACCCACACCTGGTTCATTTTTCTTTTTCTTGTTGGTTGGGCTTTGAATACTCTTGTTTGAATTTGTATTTTGTTGTATTTCAGCACAGGTGTTGCACATACATTTTGTCATTGCACATAGTGGTATCTTTTCATTTGGTTGCGCATCTATTTCTATTTTTATACAGTGACCATGTGTTTGCAAGCATCGGAAAAACTATCTAAGATTTTTCAGACAGAAATTCCGCTCGTGTGTACGGGGCATATGACTTATTTTTTCTGTATCTAGATGTATGTGTAATATTGCTTGTTTTCTAGATCCCCATTTTGGATCTGGCAGCTTACACATTGGCAATGTCAAACTATTAAATACTTATTATTATTATTATTAATAAATACATGTTATACATGTATACTTCTCAGCATTCGAGGTTTTAGCAAAATATGATGTTAACAGGCAATGTTCTTTGTGTTTGGAACGCACCTCAAATGCAGGTCAGCAAAATCTCATTGACTGTATCTAAGAAGTACACATGGCAATTCAGTGCCTGCATTTAATCTGCTTTGTACTGTGCCGTGCTTCTTTGGATGCAACATGTCCACTTGATGGGTGTTTGAATGCCATTCAAAGCAGGTCAAACACAACCTATTCTTGTTAAATGCTGCATTTGCATTTCAAATGCATGTATTTGCTTTTGAAAAGCAAATGTAGCATTAGACAAGAACACCAGTCAACATAAACCCTTAATTAGGTGTCACAGTTCAGTATCCGTGCTGCTGAACCTTTAGATCGTATTTCCAGGTTGCATGGAAAGAAACCATGCTGCATGTAAGCAACAAAAAATAGTCTGCAGCAACATACAAAAGTCTAGTTTCCCTAAATGTATTTTTGCATTTATAGGGGGGTTAATCATAGACGGATCAAAATACATCCGGTTTAGCAGCAACTGGACCAATTTTGATTCATATATGGACAGGCTGGTTGTACTGATGTTGATCTATCAATCGAGTTCAGTGCAACCAGCCTGTCAGGTTTTTATTTGAATGATTACTGCTGCCAGCTATAGCCAGCAGCAGTAATCATTATATTCTGATGGTGGGGGAACCTCCGGCTGTCAGAATACAATAGCTCAGTGGGAAGGGTATGTCTGTTATGAGGGGTCTTCATATTACTGGGGAGTATCTTTGTCCCCCCCCCCCCCCCCCCCACACCGAGATGTCAAGGTTTGGAATAGGCCAGGAGCTCCTTTATATGAGTGGATGGCTTCTGCCCAGTGTAAGAGTGGAAATGTCAGGGTGGGGTGATGATGAAGATATGGGGGCTTCCTTTGTCATACCAGCAAAGCTGTTTTTGTGAGCTTAATTACAAAATTAAATTCTGTCGACAAATAATGTCCTCACCGCAAAGTGTTTCTGGAAACAGACTGGTCTTTAAAAATACACACACAATGTTAATAATTATGTGAAATGGGTGCGCTCTCAATCAACCTTAAAAATCGTGTAGATCTGATTAAAAATTGCTTGTGCAATAATACTATTCAAGTGATGTGTAAAACCTCCTTAAAATCCGTGCACTGAGTGTGTATACATAAATAAATAAATACATAAAACCATATGTAAATATATAAATAAGTGGATCCTTTTCCTTTTTGTGGTACCAGTGATTAAGTGATATTTGTGCGATAGTGCTGTGAATAAAAAACAGTTTTTAGAATGAGGTAAAACCACGTTTACATTCCAACCCTTAAAAAATCCATGCGTTTAAAACTGAAAAAAAAACGCATAAAAAAAATCCATGCGTTTAAAACTGAAAAAAAAAAACGCATTTAATTGTGCGATTTATTTGTGGAAAAACGCATATTGGGTTATGCGATTAAATTGGGAGAAACACCATAGGTATTTTTAGAATCCTTTAGGAGTCCATGCATCTAATAGATGTCTCCTTAGGTGTTTAATTTGCGGTTGCTTAGACAGGTGTTGTTCCTGATTAGTTAGTGCTGAGATGTTTTACTAACTAATTGCCCTTTGGTGTTGAGCACAGGTTAAAACTTGAAGGATAAAAGATGTACACCACAGATGAGAAAGATAAGCACCTTTTAGTAAATGTATATTTTTGAGCAGGTATACACATAATACTTTTACTTATCTTTAGTTGTGGTGTCCTCTTTCCTGCTGGTCACGTCCTTACTATCTCTTCCGTGTTTGCATGAGGATAGAAGACAGATAAAAAACCATTGCGCAATATAGTTATACTTTGAATGGTGTGCATGTGTTGTGGCTGAAGCCCATCTACTTACACAGCACCCTACGAACGAAGCGCGGTGGTTAGAAATATGTCAGGCACTGTTTGGGCTCCCTGCCCTGCTTGTCTCAGTAGTGTTGCTTAGCTCCTCCTCCCGACGCGTTGCGACACGCCCACGTGTCTTTATCAAGGGATTATGGGGCTCTTAGGCAGCTGAGACCTTTTTATAGGCAACATTTAGCTTGGTGGTTGCCATAGCAACTTTTGTGTGCTCATCATCCTATTCAACACCACCTGCGCTTGGGTGCTATGGATGGCATGCACACTGACTCTTTGTGATCCTGGATAGGAGAAACAGTTGTTTGGATCTACAAGTGCTTACCCATAATTCAAAATATGTATATATGTGTATATATGTGAAAAGATTTTAATGACATCATGTTTAATATAAGGAATAAAAAATTAAAAACGTGAATGTGTATGACAATCTATTAAAAAATATATAAGGATATGTGAATGTTGGTAAAATATTATATGTGGATAGATAAAAATGAAAATGATAAAAAATATATATAAATAAAAATAAAAATAAAAATAAAAAAATAAAAATAAATATAAATATAAAAATAAAAATAAAAATAAAAATAGAAATGGAAAAAAGTGGAAAAAAATGAAAAAATGAAAAGGTTAAAAATACAGAATAAAAAATATATGTATAAATAAAAATAAAAAATAAAAATAAATATAAAAATGATAATGGAAATGAATATATAGAGATGAGTATTATTAGCATTTAAAAAAAATATATACGCTGCAAGACTTTTTAAAAAATAGAGGCATGAGTGAATATGTCAAAAGCGGCGTTTGACATATGGTTCCTTATTTATGTAGGAGAATGGTTGGTTTCTTATTTGAGCATTACTGCTTGCTTGTTTGAGCATCACTTCTTTAGGAATATTAACTTGGCAGATTGTATGCGGATGTATAAATAATAACCGCATACCTTATGTGAGTAATTCTTGGGATGAGATAATAAAAAAAAAAAAAAAAAAAAAGATGAAAAATGACCATGCTTATGTTGGACTTTACGAAGTGGGAGTATATAGGTATACATGAATATATACAAAATGTGGAGGAAGGAGACAGTATTGTCTGTATGTTAAAATATGACTGCTCATAAAACACATAAATAGTATTGCTAAAAATACTAAAAATATGTGTTTAAAATATATTAAAAGTCAGAAATAAAACAGTTAAGTCTTTGTGTGTCTTTGTGTTTAGATTGGTTCCCTCTGCTCTGTGTCTTTAAACTGAAGCCCCTCTGTGATGCACTGACACAGAGCTGAATTGTCACTATGTATTGAAGGCTTGTTTCATATGGGCTTCAGCTTGCTTGTATAAGGGCAGTTTGAACAGTAAGCTTTGACAAAGCAAAGATGAATCTTTTCCTATTAAGCCAGCAAACACTTCTCAACGTGGACTATTTCAGCCCATCCTGTATAGTTGCGAACTGTCCCGATTTGCATATTTCTCTGCATATCTCCAGCAACCTTTTTCTCCACCTTATCCCTTTAATTCCGCTGTGCTTGGTATAAGCACAGACACAGTGGGGAATTGCCATGTTCAGAGTGAAAACAACACAGTTACCTTTGCTGAATGATTGCATCATGTATGGCTAGCCTTACTCGGGGGTGTATAAAATTATGTAGAGATTATCATCCTGTGAAACAACATTTGCATTAATTTGTGTGAATGGGGAGAAAATCAAATGTTATTATATTATGTTCTCTCCACTATGGCCATCATTTCTCCTTGCATTATGGCCACTAGATGGAGCTAACAATCATAGCAAATAAGTTTTTACTTCCTATGAGCACCACTTCCATCCAGTGACCATGATGTTGTATTTTCCTGATACACTTTATTATGTATGTATGAAAAACATTCAACCTGAATATAAAATAGGCTCATAACATTTGTTTTTGCCAACATTTACACAGAACACACGAATATGCAGTTTTATTGGATGAATAGCTCTGCCAATTTTTTTATACACCCTTTTACCTAGACACATAGGCTGCAATATAGACCATTAAGGTTTCAGGGAATTCCTGTGTAAACTTGGGGTCTATGGACCTTAACTGCATCAAAGTTGGACCAAAGTAGTACAGGGACAACTTTGAAGTTGGTACGACTTGAAGTTGCACAGATATGAATGGTTATCATTGGTAATCATGGGGTATAACTTGTCATGCGACTCTGATGTCCAAAGTCGTAGGAAAAGTCACACAGGTGTGAAAGGGTCCAAACTAGTTTAACACAGGATTTTTGCACTCTACCAAAACCTTCAACCCACCAGCAATCACAGCAGGAGTTGCAGTATTCAACAGAACGCTCAATGTCAAACGATGTTTCCAGAATATGTTATGCAAAATGTATAAGCAGTGTAATTGGTGTTTATCACTGGATTCTCTGCAAGAGCTGTTGGGTTGCTGCACTTTAACCACTTGATACAGTACATTTACTGCAGTGATGCTACACTGGCAGGGCTGGTGCTAGACTATTTTGCGACCTAGACAAGACCAGCTACTTGCAAACCCCTCCCCAAAAAAAACATTTTTTAAACTTCTACAGTTTTAAAAACAGTAGAAAATATTAAAACATCTAAACATGAAACTGCTAAATTTCTTTTAATTTGCAGAAATAAATGCCATAAGATGCCAAAAAAAACTGCCCAATCCAGCAAAGAAACATCCACATATAGCAAGGGGACAGCCCAATCCAGCAAAGAGACATCCCCATCTAGCAAAGAGACTTCTCAATCGAGCAAAGAGACAGCCCAATCCAGCAAAGAGACAGCCCAGTCCAGCAAAGATACATCCCCATTTAGCAAAACAGCATCCCAATCCAGCAAACAGCCCAGTCCAGCAAAGAGACATCCCCATTTATCAAAGAGACATCCCAATCTAGCAAAGCAACAGCCATATCCAGCAAAGAGACATCCCAATACAGCAAAGAGACAGTCAAATCTAGGAAAGAGACATTCTATCCAGCAAAGAGACAGCCCCATCCAGCAAAGAGACATTCTAATACAGCAAAGAGATAGCCAAATCCAGCAACAAGAGACATTCTATCCAGCAAAGAGACAGCCCCATCCAGCAAAGAGACATTCTAATACAGCAAAGAGATAGCCAAATCCAGCAACAAGACATCCCAATACAGCAATGAGATGGTAGAATCCAGCAAACAGACAGCAAAATCCAGCAAAGTGACATCCCAATCTTGCAAAGAGACATCCCAATCCAGCAAAGAGACATCCCAATCCAGCAAAACGACATCTCCATCCAGCAAAGAGACAGCCCAGTCCAGCAAAGATACATCCCCATTTAGCAAAACAGCATCCCAATCCAGCAAACAGCCCAGTCCAGCAAAGAGACATCCCCATTTAGCAATGAGACATCCCAATCTAGCCAAGCAACAGCCATATCCAGCAAAGAGACATCCCAATACAGCAAAGAGACAGTCAAATCTAGGAAAGGGACATTCTATCCAGCAAAGAGACAGCCCCATTTAGCAAAGAGACATTCTAATACAGCAAAGAGATAGCCAAATCCAGCAACAAGACATTCCAATACAGCAATGAGATGGTAGAATCCAGCAAACAGACAGCAAAATCCAGCAAAGTGACATCCCAATCTGGCAAAGGGACATCCCAATCTAGCAACAAAGACATCTCCATCCAGCAAAGAGACAGCCCAATCCAGAAAAGCGACATTCCCAATCCAGAAAAGAGACATCCCAGTCCAGCAAAAATACATCCCCATTTAGCAAAGAGGCATCCCAATCCAGCAAAGAGACAGTCAAATCCAGCAAAGAGACATTCTATCCAGCAAAGAGACAGCCAAATCCAGCAAAGAGACATCCCAATACAGCAAAGAGATGGCAAAATCAAGCAAAGAGACAGAAAAATCCAGCAGACATCCCAATACAGCAAAGAGATGGCAAAATCCAGCAAAGAGACATCCCAACACAGCAAAGAGACATCCCAATATAGCAAAGAGACTGAAAATCCAGCATAGAGACATCCCAACACAGCAAAGAGACATCCCAATACAGCAAAGGTATAGCCAAATTCAGCAAAGTGAGAGGAGACATTTCTGGAAGAGGCAGCAGAGGAGCATTTGTTTTCTTTCTGGTTATATTGTATGAGTGCATAAGGAAGACTTGACCCATCCTTTGGTGCTAGCCCTCACTGGTTTTACCACAATGAGTCAATGAATGGATGGAGGGATCATCTCCCATTCTGGCCAGGAGTAAGAGACGTGGATGTTCCATCTCATTGGTGTTGATACAAGCCTTGGCGACTCATGCATGACCACCCTGCTATCTAATACTATGTAAGTGGATTATTGAAATACTTGGTATACATATGTACCATGATTACAATTTTCTATCTGTGAAACTGATTATATATATATTTTAATTATGTCATAGAAAAATTTCTCCTTTTCATGTACCCCTGAAGAAGGATTAAACTATACCCCAAAACGCGTTGGATCTAAGGAGGCTCCTTGATATGCCCTTTAGCACGGTGATAACAGCTGATTTTGTTCCGATAATCAATATTTCATTCTTATATGTATTTCTAAACTATGTTTAATTCAATAAAACCTTTCTACTTCAATGCTCTGTATACTTGCACATGTGAAACTACTAGCTGCCTTAAAAGTCAGTTTAGGGGAAACTCCTCTCTCTTTTTTCTTGAATATTGGATGTGGCACGATATAAGCATAAGTTTGCCATTCGCTTTCTTTTTGCCTTCTGAGTCCATACGTTCCGGTAAGCCTTCTCAAAGCTGGTGGTGGTTATCTTCTTCACACACATGATCTCTATGTGATTTTTTGCTGATATCATAAGGACTTACCCTCTTTTTTTGGGACTCACTTCAACACTTATTTTGCACTTATGTGGACTTATTTCAAATTAGTTTTTTTTCTAATTGTTTTACCTTTTGGATATATTTATAATTTTTGTCAGATTTTAATGTTTATCCATTATTTGTATGATATTTATGTATCAAATCATGGTATTTATTTATCTGTATGGTACACTGTTTCCCATTGATGCACATGTTTGACCGTCCTGTAGATATACAGAGACCTTTCATCTTTTAGCGCTTGACACTTGATCAGTGTATGGTTCATGATCACAATGTGCTTACCTCCTATTCCTTTGTAAGTAGCTGACTTGTATCCTTACCATCATTAAATGTTTTTTTTAATGCTGCACTTAGAGGTGGCGTGCTTTCTTTTACCTTGTCTGTTGCAGAGTTTTCTTCTGGCTCCCTCACACTGGCTGCCTATAGTGCTGGCTATGGACTCCTTTTGTCTTTGAAAGACTTTAATGACAACTAGACATGTGCATTCGTTTTCGTCCGAATGCATTTTCGTCCGAATTTCAGGTATTTTCATTATCGTTTTAACAAACAATAACGAAAGTGCAGAATCCGAAAAACGAAAGATCCAACATAAACAAATGCTTTATTTTCGTTGTAACAACAGTTTCGATATAGATAGGAGATTCGACGCTGACAATAACAATCTGTGTCCATTGAACATGTGGTCGAATGTGCCTAAACTTAACTCTATTAGTCCAAGATTATTCTACATAGAGAGAAAAGATTTGACGTAGAAAGGAAAGATTCGACGTAGAAAGGAAAGATTTGACGTAGAAAGGAAAAATTCGACGTAGAAAGGAAAGATTGCTGCTGGAATTGGGTGGAATTGCAGCTAAACTATACAGAGTCATACAGTTTAGCTGCTCCGTCGAATCTTCTTTGAACATTCGACAGACACCATAAGCCTTCAATGACAGATTCGACCTTAATTCGTTTGAATTTTCGGACGAATGCAATTTTTAACGAAAAACAAATAAATAAAAACGAATTTCGGGAGTAACGAAATAAATTTATTTTTCGGATGAAAATGAAATTCCGAAATGAAATATTTCAGTGTGCACATGTCTAATGACAACTATTTCAGAACTACGTATACATATACCTATGGACATTGCATTACTGCTGATCCCGCACTGGAGATTTAAGTTTTCTCCTCTTGTTTAAACTGTTTTTAAACTGTTCTCATACTGTATTCCTCCATCCCCATTTTAATCTCATATTATTGTGAGGGTCAAGTACATTGCATTTTTGGGAGTACTTCCCTGAACATGAGCACAGAGTGTTTTTCCTGTTGGCAGGGTTCAGTGGGCTAACCTTCCTCCCAATGTGTGACAGATGGCCTTCTCTACCTCAGTGCAGCTGTCATGGTGTTCCAGCCTGTGTTATGAAGGAGAGAGTCCGCCGTGTTCCTTTAGTGCGGCTGTGTCTTCAGCAGATGGCCCAGGAGGTGTGTCCCCCTGCAGGCAGCGCTTCCTGTGTGTCACTGGAGCCGTCACTCCCAACTTCTGTCTGTACCTCCTACTATGCTGGGCCATGCTTTTAATGCAAGTCTGTAGTGGCCGGCCCAGTCAGCCCCTGCCAGGTGGCCGTGGTGCAGCTGTCATGGTGTGCCAGCCAGTGTTATGAAGGAGCGAGTCCACCGTGTTCCTTCAGCGTGGCTGAGTCTCCAGCGGCCAGCCCGGGAGGTGTGTGTGTGTCCCTTCAGGCAGCGCTTCCTGTGTGTCACTGGAGTCATCTCCTACACCTCCTACTATCCTGGCGCTGTCCCTGCTTTAAGGGAAGTCTGTGGTGGCCAGCCCAGCCAGCCCCTGCCAGGTGGCCGTGGTTGTGCCCCGGGGCGGCTGCCTAGTTTGCCTAGTGGTAGCGCTGGACCTGTGCACAGGCAGACTCAGTCACGTATATATGAGAGTGAGCCTCTTCCAAGTTAGGAGAGCAGCGAGCTTGCTCCTCTTGTGACTTGTATCCGGTAACCGCGTATCATGTGAATGCTATGATTAGTCATAGTGATCACATGATAACAATGTAAACAGCTTGTCATGAATGTCTTTCTGTTCATGAACAGCTTGCTTATTGTTGTGATCTGTGATTGGCCCAAAGCAATCACATGTTGCCTGACTACCTGTATCATGTGATTAGCGACCTCAGATCACAACCAAAGGCAAGCTGTTCATTAATAGTTAACCCATTCATGACAGCTAAAACTATTGCATCACTGTATAAGCAATACCAGTGTAAAAAAATCCCCCTAGAGTAGTACAGTGTCACTATGATGACACTGAGCTACTCTGGAAAAAAGGGATGTAAAGAAAAAAAAACAAGAGTAATAAAAAGAAAAAAACTTTTTTGTTTTTTTTTCCCTTTTACATACTGTCACCAGTCAGTATCTCTGATCACCGCCACACCAGTCATATGATGACACTGTAATGCACTGATGACAGTGTGTAAAAGAAAAAAAAAAATTAACTTTTTTTTTATAAAATTTTTTAATTTCAACTTTTTAAGTTAAAAAAAACTCACCATGCCTATTACTAAACGCCTCAGACTGTCTACTTTCCAAAGGGGGGTAATTTGCGGGGTATTTGTACTGTCCTGGCATTTTGAGGTCTCAAAAATTGTGATAGGCCAGCAGTACAATCAAGATTGATTTCAAGTACAAATACCATAGTTTTTAGACTCAATAACTTTCACACAAACCAATTATTATTCACTTATTGGGATTTTTTTACCAAAAACATGTAGCAGAATACATTTTGGCCAAAATTTATGAAGACTTCTGATTTTATTGGATCGGTTTTATAACAGAAAGTAGATTATTTTTTATTAAATGTCTGTCTTTTTTCAATAATATAATTAAAACTAAAAAACCCAGTGGTCATCAAAAACCAACAAAAGAAAGCTCTATTTGTGTGAAAAAAAAAATGATATAAAAATGATATAAATTTCATTTGTGTACAGCAGGCATGTCCAAAGTCCGGCCCGCGGGCCAATCACTGCCCGCATTCCGGTTTTAAATGGCCCGCCTGGCTATTTGGACAAATATATCTTTTGTGGCCCCCAACGATCTCTCAGCCCCAGGGCCACAAAAGATATATATGCTGGCTGCCTTGGAGAGGGCAGGGAGGAGGTGGGATCAGTGCTGTACACACAGGAGAATTTCCTGTTTACATGGCAGTCTCTGTAATAGGAAGTCCCGTCTCCTGCGCTGCCATTGGATGACTGTTCTGTCTATCATAAGAGGGGCGAGACTTTGCTGAGAAAACAGGAGTTTTTCCTGTATGTAATCTTTTGGCGCCTGTCCTGCCCCCCCTCCCTGTCCCCTCCAAGGCTGCAGATGGATGGGCATCAATCAGGCTGCACTGATGGCAAAGGTGAGTCTGCATTCATGGCAGTGGGGGTGATGCATTCCTGGCAATGGTGAGGCTGCCTTCATGGCAATGGCGGGTGCTGCATTTATGGCAATGGTGGGTGCTGCATTCCTGGCAATAGTGGGTGCTGCATTCATGGCAATGGTGGGTGCTGCATTCATGGCAATGGTGGGTGCTGCATTCCTGGCAGAGATGGGTGCTGCATTCCTGGATAAAGTGGGTGCTACATTCCTGGCAATGGTGGGTGCTGAATTCCTGGCAATAGTGGGTGCTGAATGCCTGGCAATAGTGGGTGCTGCATTCCTGGCAATAGGGGTGCTGCATTCCTGGCAATGGGTGTGCTGTATTCCTGGCAATTGGGGTGCTGCATTCATGGCAATGGGGGCGCTACATTCATGGCAATGGGGGTGCTTCCCTGATGGCAATGGGGGTGCTGCATTCATGGTAATTGGGGTGCTGCATTCATGGCAATGGGGGTGCTGCATTCATGGCAAAGGTGGGGCTGCATTCATGACAATAGTGGGGCTGAATTCATGGCAATGGGGTGCTGCATTCATGGCACTTGTGAGGCTACAGATGAGCACTGACCCTTATTTTGCTTCACAGTTCTTTATTTAAAATTAGGTATGTTACTGATTAAAATTTTCGTGTTCGATTAATCAATTTTTTTTTTATTGATTAATCGACTAATTTTCATTAATTATAAAGCACATACAGATCCAACTACTTTTAGCTGATCTCCCTCTGCCACCATCATCCCCCTCTGCCACCATCATCCCCCTCTGCCACCTTCATCCCCCACTGCCACCTTCATCCCCCCCCTGCCTCCATCCAGGCATCTATCAGTGTCGCCTATCAGTGCCACCTATAAGTCTCCATCAGTGCAGCCTATCAGTGGGAACCCCTCATAATGGGCACAGCAGGTGTAGGGACATGGGAACCCAGCACAGGGATCATGGGAACCCCTCATAATGGGCACAGCAGGTGTACGGACCTGGAAACTCAGCACAGGGATGGTGGGAACCCCTCATAATTGGCACAGCAGGTGTAGGGACATGGGAACCCAGCACAGGGATGGTGGGAACCCCTCATAATGGGCACAGCAGGTGTACGGACCTGGAAACTCTGCACAGGGATAATAGGAACCCCTCATAATGGGCACAGCAGATGTAGGACCTGGGAACTCAGCATAGGGATGGTGCACAGCAGGTGTACGGACATGAGAACTGAGCACAGGGATAATGGGAACCCCTCATAATGGGCACAGCAGGTGTACAGACCTGGGAACTCAGCACAGGGATGGTGGGGACCCCTCATAATGGGCACAGCAGGTGTATGGACATGGGAACTCAGCACAGAGATGGTGGGAACCCCCAATATAATGGGCACAGCAGGTGTACAGACCTCTGGATGGGAGGGGGCATAATTTACTAGAACTGATTGGCTGTATTTTCTTCCTGCAGCTGCTGACTGCTGGTGGAAGGGAGATGAGGAGAAGACAGTTTTCAGATGCTGCACGTGGAGGAAAATACAGCCCAGTTCTAGTAAATGCTGCACCCCCAGGCTGCATTAGTATCAGCATTAATCACGAGAATCCATAGGGGACTAGTAGTGGGCAGCAGCCTGATCTGTAGGCAGAGTTTTCCATGGGTGGTCACCAGCAGAAGAAAGAAACATAAAGAGAGCCAACACACTGACCGCCCTGCACAGCACTGATATCAGTACTAGCATTGTGCAGCTGGACACTGATCACTCACTTACATCCTGTGCTTCCAACCTGCCGCGCTGTGACCTGTGCAATGTGACCGGGAGAAGAACATTCCAGGGAGCTCGAGGTTATCAGGAGGAAAAGCTGAACTGAACGCTGGTATCATATCATCTTGTCTGAAAGTTGCAGAAAGCGAAGGAACTGTGTACTGTGTCCTATAATGGGGGCGGGATGAGTGTGTACAGAGCACAGTGTGCAGAGCAGTCAGTGGGGTGGAGGTGCTGCAATGTAAAGCCTCGGGGGTCAGCGGTGTGTATAGGGCAGCATTTACAAGCACCAGTCTCTGTATTTTCCTCCACTCGTGTCTCCATATACACGGGATCTGCAGGAGGCTGCCCCCAGCTAGGACTTAATGCGTGTGTGTCAGTGCCCAGGATGAGTGTCGGGAGCTGGGCGGAAGACACTTTCATGCTACTCTGTGTATGGTTCATAGGAGGGGAGCGAAGATCGCTCCCATACACATGTACTGCAGAGCGGCTCCACCACAAATCTTCTGTTTCCCCAGTGACTGAGCCGCCCCGTCTTTGCACTCCTCCCCCCTCTTTGTGCTTGTCTGTCCTGTCATACTGACACCCGGCTCTACACACAAGGCTGTGTCATCTCCACACCAGAGAGCTTTGTATACAGTTGCGCCCTAGGTGGCAGTGCACCCTGGGCGGCTGCCTAATCCGCCTAGTGGTAGCACCGGCCCTGAAAGTACTACATGCACCCCTGTCCCCTGAAGGACTAAACACTGAGAAGTCCTCTTTAAAGAGAATCTTCAGGCTGTATGAAAAATATTCAAAGTCAGCAACTACAAATACTGCAGCTGCTTACTTTTAAAAAAAGGACGCTTACATTTAATATTAGTATACAGTGGATGCAACTTGTGGGCATGATTAGCCATACTCTCTTAAACCATACCTATACACTTATGCGTTGCAGCTTGCAAAAAAATCTTGAACAGCTCTCTTTTTTTTTTTTTTTAGGAGCTTAGAGATGTCATCAAATTGACACGGATTAACAAGACTACTCACCAAGCAGTTCATCCAATAAACTCCTATCTTCTCACATTTAGTAAGCCTCCATAATTTTCTATTTCCATCATCACTGCTGATACATTATTAATTCACTAATATCTAGGGAATTCTAACAATGAGCTGGAGTTCCCAGTCTTCTAGCTTTAATGAAGACTTGTATCTCTAGAGTCCCCTCAAGCTATCTCTGAGTCAGCATTTGTTATACACACAATCTAGCTCCTTGCGATTTTAAGTGGTACACGATGAAAGGAAATGTTAGAAACCAATGAAATTTTGGATAATTTAGTTCAGGTCGATATTACTACTGTAGTATAATTTTTTTTATGAGAACCGTTCCCAAGCATTGTTTTTGATTGTAAAGTTAAACTCATCCATGGAGGTTCACATTTAGATTTTTTTGGTAAACCTTTTTTAAAAATGGTCAATAGATGTAATACAGGAAAGCATATGTTAGTATATATTATTATCTAATATAGATAATAATATAACTAACTATTTTAACAATTTTTACGATTCTTTGCATACTATAATGCTGCGTACACACAAGCGTAATCTCCGTCGGAAAAATCTTGGATGGTTTTTCCGACGGAATTCCGCTCAAGCTTATATTGCATACACACGGTCACACAAAAGTTTGCTAAACTTTCGACCGTCAAGAATGCGGTGACGTACAACACTACGACGAGCCGAGAAAATGAAGTTCAATGCCTATGAGCATGCGTCGAATTGTTTCCAAACATGCATAGGAATTTTGCGCATCGGAATTGGTACAGATATCAGAACTTTTTCCAACCTGAAAAATTGAGAACATGCTCTCAACCTTTTCAAAGTCCAATGGAGCATACACACAGTCACATTTTCTGACCAAAAGCTCTCATCTGTCTTTTTCTGGCCAAATTTCCGATCGTGTGTACGTGGCAATATGAAAAAAAAATAACATTCCCTCTGTTTAAATATTGAACAGTCTTTATGTTTATTTTAAATTATATTTAAACCGAAAACCATTTTTTTCTGTATATTTTGATTAAAGCCCAGCTCCAGGCAGAAAAAAATTATTTGTTGCAGTGGGGCTGTGCCCACGTTGCAAGGGTTAATAGATTGTTTTGTCCAAGAGGAGAAACAATTTTACTTACCTTATCCTCCACTCCCTCAGCAGACGGTTCTCCCACAGGATCCACCAGTGGACTATCCCTTGGCACCCCCCAGAGCAGGGCTATGGACCCTGCTCTGATCTTGATGACTTCAGGACACTAGAGCGCAAGAGTGCAGAAGTTGCGGGGAGCGGTCTAGCTGAGCTTTTTAGGTTTTAATGCCTCACTGTGTACAATTTTTTTTTAACCAAATACTTTTGTGATTGTTGCAAAATTTGTAACCTACAATCGTGCCAGTACCATCCTGTCACAGGCTGACAACTTTAAGCCATGGTATCACAATTAGCAGCAGTATTGTAATGCTGCGTACACATGATCGGAATTCTCATCGGAAAAAGCTCTGATGGTTTTCCCGTCGGAATTCCAACGAAATTTTGCTCAAACTGTCTTGCCTACACACGGTCACACCAAATTCCGACGGTCAATAACACCACGACATACAACGCATTTGACGGCACTATAAAAGGGAAGTTTAATGCTTCCGAGCATGCGCCGAATTGTTTCCGAGCATGTGTCGGCATTTTGAGTGTCGGAATTGCATACACACGATCGAAAAATCCGATAGAAAGGTTTTCCATCTGAAAAACTAAGAACAGGCTCTCAATCCAAAGTCCGTTGGAAATGCCGACAGAAAAAGACCGATGGGCATACACACGGTCGGAAAATCCGATGAAAAGCTCCCATCGGACTGTTTCCATCGGACATTACGACCGTGTGTACGCGGCATTAGCCTTCTGTGTGAGCTCCTCCTGTTGACCATTGGGCTGCCTATTTGATAGACCTAAATGGAATACCACAGCCAAATAAAGGAGATTGCATAGCAGGCTGACAACTCTGTTGTTAGGGCAAATTCACATTATAGCACAGAGCCACTGGTGCGATTCACCGCTCCAACAGCTCTGCATTCTGGCTGCGATAGGGGGCAGTGTGGTGCATAATTCAGTGCATCACATGGCTCCTTTTTTTTTTGTTTTGAATAAAATGTATGTGAAGTGTATAATTTATTCATTGCAACGTATTGCAGCATGATGCGCTGTGATAAAATTAAAATGTAGCATGTCTGCATTTTACCACAGCTTGCTGCAGCGCAGCACTAGGCTGTGTTGCCATGTGACTGGGACACATAGGAAACGATTTTGTGTGTCCCTGCGGTGACAGACGTTTTACACTGCAGTAAAACGTCTATCACTGCAAATAGTGTGAATTAGCCCTTCATTTCGAGGAAAAGCTTAGTATTATCAGCCTGCAAAAGGATGTTACTGATAGGATTTTACATAAGAAACCTAGCGTCGCAAAAATAAGTAAGGAATAAAGGCAAACATACTGAAAAATAGGATTTAAGTTTACATAGAGATTTATATAAAAATATGTTAATACTAAGCATTGAAGTGCTGTTATAGCCAAGATCTCTTGTAAGAAACTTTATAAAAACAATATGCAGTAAGGTATGATGCCAAACCTAAGATCTAAGGTTTATATACACATAAACAGAATTCCTGGGACAATGATTCATTACAGCTCTAAAGTATCTGGTAACTCTGTATATTATTATTACATGCATTAAAACACTATTCAAGATAGATGTCCCTTTTGCATACATAAAGAGAAAACAGATAAAATGAAGACCTTAACTTCAAGTTATTTACAAAAAAATATATACATATATAGGAGATTGGGCAGTCGGGGATGTCAGGAAAAGGCAACTGTATAGTGTTGAAGGTAATCTGTGAAAAAGTTAACATCTTTCTGAGAAGCCTTTTATGGAAGTTACCATTGTCTGACTCAAAAGCTGTGTAGTAGGTTCAGGGATAAATGCATTCAGCAGAATGAGCAAGGTGACTGCCTAAGAACATGGCAGCTTCCATTAAAATCATTGAGACTAAACTTAAAGCCAAGCTTCGGGCACAAAAACAAATTTGTGCAGTGGGTCTCCTGCACTTCAGCCCCAGAAGATTTGGCTGCTCAATGACCATTTTTTGCGATACGGCACTGCGTCGCTTTAACTGACAATTGCGCGGGCGTGCAACGCTGTACCCAAACAAAATCCCCACAAATAGAGCTTTCTTTTGGTGGTGTTTGATCATCTCTGCGGTTTTAATTTTTTGTTCTATAAACAAAAAAATAGCAACAATTTTGAAAAAAAATAAATTTTTTGTACTTTTTGCTATAATATCCCCAATTTTTTTTTAAAAAAAGCAAATTTTTTCCTCAGTTTAGGTCGATATGTATTTGTCTACATATTTTTGGAAAAAAAATTGCAATAAGCGTACGGTATATTGATTGGTTTGCACAAAAGTTATAGCGTCTACAAAATTTATGGCATTTTTATTATTATTATTATTTTACTAGTAATGGCGGCGATCTGTGATTTTTATCGGGACTGCGATATTGCAGCGGATAAATTGAACACTTTTGACACATTTTTGAGACCATTGACAATTATACAGCGATCAGTGCTATAAAAATGCACTTATTCCTGTAAAAATGACACTGGCAGGGAAGGGGTTAACACTAGGGGGCTATCAAGGGGTTAACTGTGTTCCCTAGGTGTGTTCTAACTCTAGGGGGGATAGGACTGTCTAGAAGGAGAGATAGATCAGTGTTCATACTTAGTATGAACACATTATCTGTCTCTACTCTCCTGAAAGAACTGGGATTTGTGTGTTTACACACCCAGATCCCGGTTCTCGATCTGTCACGAGCGATAGTGGGTGCCCAGTGGTCATCGCGCCCGCCGGGCACTCGCATCGGCTCCGGGCACATGCTGCGGGCACATGCGCTCCCCTAGTGGCCAAAAAGGGAAGTGGCATAAGGTAATGTAGTTTTGCCCAGCCATGCCATTCTGCCGCACCAAAACTTTGGCGGCTGGTCAGCAAGCAGTTAAGCCTAGGGGTGCATGAAGAAAAGTGTAATACTTACCTTTTTCCTCATTCCAGCGGGGTCCCTCCAGCTGTGCAACCAGTGCCAAAAAGCTTACTCTCCCAGCCATGGTCACACTCCTGTCTACTCCACGTACAACTGCCCACAGACCAGGGCTTCAGGGAGATAAAGCTAAACCAGAGGTTACCAGAGGATTAGGATAAGCAAAATTACCCATTCCCCCCATATCCAATGAGTGTTTAACCCACTGCAAGAGTAGATTTGGCCAAATTCCTGAAGTTGGACATTAAATATTATAAGTGTTGTACTTCTCATCTCTTGGTCCACAGCTTAAAAAAAACCTGTTGCAGTAGTTGAATCTTTACCTCAATTTACTAAAACTTGGGATGTGTGGGACATTTCAGAGTTTGGCCTTAAAGTGATTGTAAAGTCTTGTTTTAAAAAAACAAAAAAATAACAAACATGTTATACTTACCTCCTCTGTGCAGTTGGTTTTGCACAGAGCAGCCCGGATCCTCCTCGTCTCGGGTCCCTCTTCGCTGCTCCTGCCCCCCCTCCTGTTGAGTGCCCCCACAGCCAGCAGCCTGCTATGGGGGCACTAGAGCCGAGTCACAGCTCCCTGTGTCCATTAAGACACAGAGCCCAGACCTGGCCTGTCCCCCTCTCACCTGATTGGCTAACTGACTTTGATTGACAGCCACGGGAGCCAATGGTGCCACTGCTGTGTCTCAGCCAATCAGGAGGTGGGTCCCGGATGGCTAAGACACTCGTGGACATCGCTGAGAAAGATGGGGCTCAGGTAAATGTTAGGGGTTGCTGGGGAGGCTGCTACACACATAAGTTTTTTTTATCTTAATGCATAGAATGCATTAAGGTAAAAAAACCTTCTGCCTTTACAACTCCTTTAAATCGTCATCCCAGACTCCTATTTAGCTACCTCTCTTGCCCTTTTTAACCAGTTGCCCTTTCATATTTCGCTTTGAACATCTGGTGCATGGTGTGTCCCTTTTTTTCCCCTATTCTTTGTATATTTTTCTGACATAATATTGTGCATATGGTTGAATGTATATGAGCCTTATTGTCTTACATAGTTACATAGTAGGTGAGGTTGAAAAAAAAGACACAAGTCCATCAAGTCCAACCTATGTGTATATTTTATGTGGAATTCCATGTTTGCTTATTGAGCCTGGTCTATTTACAGTATGACCACCTGATTACTCTGTACAGCCTGTACAATGTCTTTCTGTTCAATATATATTTCTTGTCAGTACATACTAAAGTTTTGGTTATTTTTATACTAACTGAAAAATCCAATAAATACACAATTATGAAAAAAACACTGTTATAGTGCATTTCCTGCAGCTACGGTATGTCTGGTTCCAGGTGTTAAAAAAACTGCTAACACACAGAGAGAACGCACAACTTGAGTTGTCAGTAGGATGTACTCGAGAACCTGGACTTTTTAAAGAAATCAATCCCTTCTCAGGCAACTATATATTTACATTCCACCAAACTGCAGATTCTTACCTACTTCTGCTCTGTAGTTTTGAGATAGCTTACATCTTTCTGATTGCACATTAAAGGAATCGGGGTACAGAGAAGGGTGTAAATGACTTTGTTCCCCCAATCCCCTATTGCCTGGTTCAATGATTTTCGCATTACAAGATGTGACCACACACACACAAATGTACCTTGTGCTTGACTGTTAAAATGCAACTTCATGCTAGAAAATCCCACCAGAATGATTTAAGTAATGTTATTTGATTTACTAAACCTGGAATGGTTTTTGAATCTCATACTATTCACAGGTTCTATTTTTACATTAGGCAAGTCAGGTATTATTTATTAATGTGTCAGCTAAGAATTGTCTTCATTACTCAACAGCTGTCCGTCAGTTTCGGATCTGTCCTTGGAAATGACAGTTAATAACGGAATGTCTGATTGTGGTTGGTGATAATACATACAATTATTGCTACTGACAGGTTGATGTATGAAACTATCTTCCACAGCAGGTTGTAAAGATCATTATGGATACTAGTTTAAAGCTGAATTCAAAGCGGATAAAAGGACAAACAATTTGAGGCTGGGTTCACACCTATGCAAATTGGAGGCAGGTTTCACCACTTCTAATTTGCATGACAGGAGATTGTGACCCGCTCTCTATGGAGCCGGTTTACATATCTCCATTGCGGCTGTGAATCAGCTTGCACAGGAGTGCTGTGCGTCTTTGGCTCCATTTCAGGGCCAAATTCAAGCAACAATTTGGCCCTGATTAGTCCCTAAAACGGAGAACAGGGATGCACCAGACCCCTGCTGCGAGTCGCATCTGTCGGAGGTGTGAACTCAGCTTAAGAGTCCTTTCACACTGTGCCACCTAGGGCGTCAGCGGTAAAGCGGCGCTATTTTTAGCGCCGGTTTACCATCGCTTTAGCGGCGCTATTTGGCCGCTATTGGAGTGGTATAGCAGCACTGCCCCATTTCAATGGGGAGGAGTGGTGGAGGAGCAGTGAGTTCAACACTCCTTCACCACTCCAAAGAAGCTGCTGGCAGGACTTTTTTTGACGCCCTGCCAGCACACCGTTCCAGTGTGAAAGCCCTCGGGCTTTCACACTGGAGTTCATGGAGCAGCTGTTTTAGGGCGGTTTGCGGGCGCTATTTTTAACACCACAGCGCCTGCAAAATGCCCCCAGTGTGAAAGGCGTCTTAGTGTGAAACTATAACAGAGAAAGATCAGGTTACCTCTTCTGTCTAACAAGACTGTGCTTTGTGCCAGAGCTGTATAAATCTCAGGACTGGATGGGCATAAAAACATACCCTTTCCTAAAAGAAAAATAGCTTTCATATCCAGTATGTATTACCTATGTACAGTATACTTGTTATCAAATTCTGCTTGAAAGTCCCAAACCCAACAACTGAGGAGGGTTGAGGAAAGAACTGGCATCCTAACTTGTTAAAGAAAATTGAAAAGAATGTTCTCTGGAAAAAAGGCTCTCAAGCATACCAGTCTAGTCCCATAAAATCATTGACAGTCAGATACAACTGAACAGGTATTTACATACATTTCATTTGTATTTAGCTGCTTTCTGGGAATTCAGATTTAACAGATTGGCCCAACGGCATGCTTTGTACCATGTACAATTAAATAAAATAGCAAAAAGAAATTGGAATAATGGTCTTTTAACCAATAGTAAGGAAGTAGTATAAATACTGTGTGTTTGTGTATATATATATTTTTTTTTTATTATTATTATTAAATGCCGCCAAGACAGCTCCCACATGTAATGTGCAGTTCCACTTAAAACTAAAAATCTGGAGGCACTGATGGAATTACAGTCTGTGAGCTGCCGTCTGCTGGAGAATAAACATTAGCAGGGCAAATAAGGGCAATGTGTGTTATTAATACATGTAACAATTTAGTATATTCATTTATTTTATTTTTTAAAGTGTACATATGGCAAAATAAATAACGAATACTATATGATTCAGTCCTCCAATTGCATTAAAATATCAGTTGATTTTTTGAACTCTCCTTTGAAACATAGTCCCACCTTTTGATCCTGCCAGTAGATCTGCGTCGAAAAAGTGTCAGAATGTTCCTTCTATTTTCAGGTCAGCATCTCAGTCAGTATAAAGATAAAGCATCAGAATGACAGCCATGGAGCTAAGGTTCTCATAACAAGAGCTCATCGTTGGCAGCCTATATTATTTTCTCATGAAAAAGTCCCTATAAAGTCAGCTTAAAATTTCATGTCCATCCAAGGCTACTTTATCCAAGTGGTGACAATGTTGCCCTGTAGTGTCACTGCAGGACAAACAGCATTGTCACCTAGTTTAAGTGGAAAAATCACACATCAATTGACAGCATTAAGAGGTGATAAAACTATTTTACAGTGGGGGGGGGGGGGGGGGGGGGTTAGAAACACTAAAACAGGAGCATAGTATACATGTCATTTTTTTCCCTTTTTATTTTGTCCTTAGTTACACTTTAAGCGGAGTAATGTAACAGTCAGGTCACAAAATCCACACCATATTTACTTTGCTGTGCATTATTTTAGATACCTGTATAGATATAGCACATTGGCCAGTTCTTAAAGAGAAGGATCTCCCATGCATAGTAATCCTTGTTGAATTTTACCAAATCATGGAGTATTTTAACATATTTTACCATAAGAAATTTTTTTATTCACAACTATCATCACTCACTAGCTTTCCTTAGAGCCATGTAATCATCATTGTATCATCATATATTTTTAAATGCAAGCAGTGTATGTCCATGAGTGAGCTTGCAATCAGCATTCTATTGTTTAATCTGTACAGCAGAGCTCAGAGAAAGGGAGAGAGAAGCAGCACAAAGAACCAGTCAGATGTTTTGCATTGCTAAGAGCAGGTAGGTGAACTGACTAAATATGGTCATTTAGTTTGCCTATATGGCAAATTAGGAATGGTCTGGGTTCAGGTTGAACTCATGGTTGACCCCTTGCCTGAAACTTATAACCACTTCAGGATACACGTAGATAATCTGAATATTCTCTAAGGCTTATTATAGACAACAATGAACAGACCCAACCTACTCTGTGGTATGCCTGCATACACACCAGGCAGGGCTGGACAGGAGGGACAGATGCCCTAGACGAGGTGGTATCTTGTGAGGTGGGGGGGGGCACAATGAGGAGATTGAGGGGAGGGGATTTGTGTTGGGAGCTGGGCTTTGTGCTAGAAGAGGTTATATGGTAGAGGTAATTGTGCCAGGAGGGGATTTCTTTTTTTGGGGGGGGGGGGTGTTGTGCTAGTAGGGATGAATGGGGGATTTGTGCATGAAGGGGGCTTTTTTTTGGGGGGGGGGTTGTGTTAGTAGAGATGAATGGGGGGATTTGTGCTAGGAGGGGGCTTTTTGGGGGGGGGGCATTTGTGCTGGGGGAATTCAGCAGGGGAAGCAGATTTGTACCGGGAGTGCTCAATTTTTTTGTGGGGGGGGGTTGCTGACACAATAATCATACTTCTTGGGGGGCGCAGTTTGGCATGTTCGACCTGGGCTCTAGAAAACCTTGTCTCAGCACTGACTCCATGGACTTACCTACCAAACATTACTGAAAGGTATTTCTTTGACAAATCTTTTGAAATGTTTACTGCTTTTGTGTCCAAATTGTGCCTAATGGTGTGAACAGTATACAGTAAGAGCGTTGTTTGAAAAAAAATAACCAATGGAGCAGTCAGTGAATATTCCAATTCCTTTTTTTTTTTTCAAACATACCAATTCAAGGTAGATATTGTTTCTATTGTTTTGCAAAATATAATCATTGTTTAAAGTAGAACTCTAAATAAGCAGCTCAACACAGTTGAAATACATGTATGATTACTGGTTTTAACCACTTACTCAGCTGCTGTACATATACTGCGGCAGGTCGGCTCTATTTCGCGAATTGCTGTACTGGTACGTTGATTTGTGTAATAGATACAGCGGGCACGCACACGCCCGCTGTATCTATTACACAAATCAACTTACCAGTATGCGTGTGGCTGGAGCCGATTTGCGTGGCCGGCGGCCGCAATGTCTGCCGGCCACCCGCAACCACGAATCAGAGAGCCAGAACGGGGATCTGTAAACAGATCCCCGTTCTATTAGGGGAGTCCAGAGAGATTGTCTGTTCCTAGTGATCAGGAACAGCGATCTCTCTGTACTTCCAGTCAGTCTACTCCCACCACAGTTAGAAACACCTCCCTAGGACACACTTAAACCCTTGATCGCCCCCTAGAGTTAACCCCTTCCCTGCCAGTGTCATTATACAGTAATTAGTGCATTTTTTTTAGCACTGATCACTTTATAAATGCCACTGGTCCCAAAAAAGTGTCAAGTGTCAAAAGTGTCTAATCTGTCTGCCGCAATGTTGCAGTCCTGCTAAAAATCACTGATCACTGCCATAACTAGTAAAAAAAAAAAAAAATAATAATAAAAACGGCATAAAACTTTTGCGCAAACCAATCAATATTTGCTTATTGTGATTTTTTTTTTTTTACCAAAAACAACATAGTGGCCTAAACTGATGAAGAAATTCATTTATTTTTTAATTTTTTTAACATTTATTTATTATAGCAAAAAGTAAAAAATATTGTTTTTTTTTGTTTGTTTTTTTAATTGTTGCCCTTTTTTGTTTATTGTGCAAAAAATAAAAACAGCAGAGGTGAACAAATACCACTAAAAGAAAGCTCTATTTGTGTGAAAAAAAGAGCATCAATTTTGTTTGGGTACAACATCGCACGACCGCACAATTGTCAGTTAAAGCGACAAAGTGCCGTTTTGCTAAAAATGGCCTGATCAGTAAATCCTTCTGGGACTGAAGTGGTTAAAAAATGTTCACTGTATACAGGCTGCATGTCAGACCTGATGGGCAGTCACTGCTGTTAATTGCAAGACAGGGGTTTAGGTTATATTCAGAATTGTGTGCTTTTCCGCAACGCACAAAAATGCGCAGCCCTTTTGCAGACATTTGTCTGTGCCATTCATTTTTAATGGCACTCCCCCATATCTAGCAATGTGTGCACATCCGTGCATACCAAAATGCATGGTAGCAAAGCACTTTTCATTTTGATGCAGCACAACTTTTAAAAAGGGTCATGGGTTTCTATAGTGTGTTTTTTACACAAAGAATGACCCTGCATTAAGTGAGAGGCGCAGACACATGCACAAAAGCGCATGTGTCTATTGCACTTGCATAGGTGTCGACAGAGCCTTAAGAGTGTATTTATAAAGAAATTTGCTGTGCCAGCATCTCAAGCATTCGTACAACCAAAATGAATAACCTCTGTAATTTATTTTCAAACTTTCTTTGATCATCAGCTCCATCTTGTGGCCAAAATGCAGTATTTTCCTGATTGGGGTATTTCAGGAATATACAAAATTTGGACAACTAGATGGCTATGACCATCACTGGAATTCAACATATTACACAAATTATGGGGATTATTCATGATGGATGTATGCAGTCAGTCTGAAACAGGAAATGTTGTTATTGCACAATCAGGCAAGAAGCTTTCCAACAAATGATTTGCCTAAGAAAACTTCATACAGTGAGGCATCATGCCAAACATACTGAAATATAGATGTTGGGTTTACATACACTTTTAGCTAGTCTTTTAGATTCAGTGATTTAAAGAGTAACACCACTTTTGTTGAGACAAAAAAAAAAACATTCCCCTGTGGGTGATCAATGTACATTTAAAAAAATGTAACAAACTTTGTTGCAGATTGCTACCTGTTTCTGCTTTGAAGAAAACGCAGTTTATTGTTCTGCTGTATGTATTTTGGATACTGTTTCTGTATGGGAGTGACTTTTTCATATTAATCAGCTGATGCAGTTGCAGGGCTCTAATGAGGAAAGTTGATGGGTTTACATTCCATTATAAGTGATTAACCCTTTAGGAGCAGCTCACCAAATCTGAATTTTTTGTTGCAGAGGATGCCTAGAATCTGACTTGTATCTTAGTGCAGACTTCTGGGAAAATCAGTTAGCCAATCACACAAGCAGGAAAATAAATTTCTGCATCATGCACCAACTGTACAGAACGCCTCCAGGGTGTCATAATACAGTACATTTTACAGAAAACGACAGCAGCGCAGAATTAAAAGAAAATGTAATTTTTGATAAGAATAAATTACAATATGGCGTGTGTCACAATCGTATATACTGTATTATTTTTTTTCTATTTGCAATATTTTTTTTCCTCAAAAGTGGAGTTACCCTTTAAATCTATTTGCAGTTTTAGATTGTGCAATAAAGACTCATTTTAGTTAGTAGGCAAATGTTAGAACCTCTCTCAAGTTTTTATTGCTTTCTGTGGCCCTTTGTTTATTTCTTAGTGACCATTGTCACCAGAACAGTAAATGATGAGAAATTCTAAATTTTACAAGTGTCAAAGGATTAGCAGGTAATGGAAAATCTTCCAATGAGGACATCTGTTCTGGTGTCAACTATCTAAGAGGAGACTTCCTGTTAAGTCTTTTAGCAAGGAAGTTAGCAGGAATCTCCCCAACATGACAGAAGTAGAAAATAAAAACTGATAGAGGTTCTAAGGCTTCTCTATCCAAATCTAAAAAAAACAGCCAAGATGTGACTGGCAGCCAAAATGACAAACTTGTTGACATTTAATAAGCTGCCCTGCTTAATAGGCAACAGAATATTTGTCAACCACATCGAGTTTTAAATTTATAAAATTAAATTAAAATAAAAAAATAAAATAAAAATAAAAGTTTATTTAAAAAATAAATAAATAAATAACTATATATGATAGCGAAAGAGACTGACTTAGGGCCAATTCACACTGTACATTTCTATGCATTTTACTTCCATTTGCATATTTTAACTTCCATTGACATACATTTGGCCTCCATTGACATACAATTTGACGTGCGTTGACATACATTTGGCATCTGTTGACATACAATTTGATGTCCGTTGACATACATTTTGTATTTTAGCGCAATGCAATGTTATGCGTGAATAGGACAATTATTGTTTTTCAGATGTCCTTCTGTTGATCTGCATTTTACAGCTGCGCTTAAATGCACTGTAAAATGTGAATTGGTCCTCACAGTAGATGGGTAGGTGAGGCACTCTTAGGCCTTAATACTAGAAAGCAGATAAAACTTATGCCCCGTACACACAAGCAGAATTTGCGTTAGAAAAAACTTGGACGGTTTTTCCGACGGAATTCCGCTCAAGCTTGGCTTACATACACACGGTCACACAAAAGTTCTATGAACTTTCGACCGTCAAGAACGCGGTGACGTACAACACTACGACGAGACCAGAAAATTAAGTTCAATGCTTCCGAACATGCGTTGAATTGTTTCCAAGCGTGCGTAGGAATTTTGCGCGTCGGAATTGGTACAGACGATCGGAATTTCCGATCGGAACTTTTTCCGACCGAAAAATAGAGAACCTGCTCTCAATCTTTTGCTGGCAGGAATTCCACCAGCAAAAGTCTTATAGAGCATACACATGGTCGGAATTTCCGACCAAAAGCTCACATGGGACTTTTGGTGGGGGAATGTGTGTACGCGGCATCACAATTAGTTGTATCTTTTATCTGCTTCTTTTTTTTTTTTTTTTTTTTTTTTTTTTTTTTTGATTTTTTTTTTTTTTTTTTTTTGCGCCACATCAGTTCAGTCTCACACGAGGGACCCGAATCAACTTATCTGTTCATCACTGTCCCAATGGATCGTCACATCATTGTGGCTTTGCTAACTTTAGTTTATCAAAAAGAAGAGAAAACACCATACAGTACTCAAATAATAAAAGAAACAAAAAAGAACAATAACGCTGCCTCTCCCCCGTCTCCTTCCCTGTGGTCATTTTATCCCCTTCCACCCTTCCCTCCCTTCCTCCGCGTCGCCCCGGCACCACGGTCAGTCCATCAATTTGCACCGAGATGTCCCTCTCTTCAAGGGCTATAGCTGAATCCTAACTGCTTCGGCAAAGCTCCAGGTTTTTTTAAATTTAAGCCAACCTTCCCATTTTATATTTTCCGTGACCCCCTTCCTTTCTTCAGCTCTAATCCTTAAAGTCTCCATCTGGCGTATATCTTCAACCCTATCAATCCATTCCCAGATATGTGGGCTATCATGATTGCCCCAATTTCTGGCTATCGTTCGCTTGGCAGCGTTTAGAAGATGGGGAACCAGTGACCTCTCATATTGTTTTATCCCTTCTTTAGTGCCGTGCATCAAAATAACCCACGGGTCGTTATCAAGTTCGTTTCCTGTAATTTCCTTCACGTACCTTAAAATTTTGGCCCAGTAGGTCTTAATTTTTCTTTTTATCTGCTTCTTTGTGTAAAGTCTTGCGAGTGCCTCATTTACAGTGGGTCTGTCTACTATAAAGCATATGTGTACAGCACCCAGACATCCTGTCTTCAATGTGTGCTGCCATGTGAATTTTTCGTGTATCTACGAAAAATCTTTTTAAATAAAAGTCTTGAACATGATAGTTTTCAGAATAAACCTAATTGTTTTCCATTGTTGAAAGTAAGATACAACCCAGAAATCATGCATTGGCATCTTCATTCATGTAAATATGAACAGGTAGAGGGAAGCGCAAGCAGGCAAGTATTTTGCCTGCCAAGAAAAGTGAACACTGCAGTGTGATCTCAACTTTAGCAAATTAGGAAATGTGTAAAATTGCTATGTAGGCATGAGACAATGGTAGTATTGTTCTCATTTTCAAAGCTTCTTAAGGCTTAGCAGATTATAAAGCTATTTATGACACAAAAGGAGTCACTAGAGATCTCAGCAATAAAGTATATATTTCTCCATATAAGCTTCTAAGAAATAGTGGATGACTATCCGGTACAGAGGCTCTGAACAATGTAAATTTTGATATTTATAATTTGTAAGTAACATTTACACAAGATGCCCATCCTATGCAAGTTGAAAAGTAAGAACTACGTTGCATAAAATTGGCAATAAAACAGTTAATGTACCAGCCTACAGGCAGAGCATCCTTCTTACAAACTAAAATGAATGAAGTACACATAGACAGTATTCCAATTTCTGTAAATTGTCTCCCCCTTGAGTTTTTTGGCAGAATAACATTTTAGGTTTTTCAATGAAATGAAATTGAATTTTTACTACTTCTATCAATTATTCAAAAGCAACCTTGGATCACTCAGATCACAGAAACTACCAAACAGAATATATATATATATATATATTTATTATATTTTAATAGATACAAATATACACAAACCACAATATATGTAACAAGTATGTAAACTAACAAAATAAATTACTGCATTTGGCTGAGATTTACTATTTTGAAAATATTCATATTATCTCTAAGTGTTAATGGTGAACGGTGAATGGGGAAATAATAATGATAATACTCTTAATAATAATAATATTAATAATAATAAAAATAGTAATACATGTAATAAGAACAGAACAAATATTAGCAATGGGAAAATATTAGTTTCAAATGTTCTTACCTGAGCTTTCACAAGAAATTCCTTTAAGAATGCCATTATCAGCAAGGCATAATGAAACCAGTAAGTTGCCATCTGTGATTATTTGAAAATAGATCTCCTAAAAAGAAATGATTTTGTTTTATTCCAGATTCAGAAAAAAATAACTTTCAGGGTATATAAAAAAATGATTGTCCCAGGTCCATAAAAATTGTTAGCTTTCTTAGCAGACCCATACACGTCCAAAAGTAATCCTAAATCACAATCTTTTAGAGGAGGTTGTCTTCCAACTTTATCTGGGTTGGGTGAAACCATGTGGTAGTACAGTCCTCTTGCCCTCCTCTTTGCTGTTATAAATGGTTTCCTTTTCTTTCCTTGACATGTTGTGGATCAGCTGTTCCAGCTAGTGCACCATCTGAAAGAATGAGGCTGAATAAGTGAGAACAGCATCTCATTTGTATTACAGCTTATTCCTGTGCAAGCAGCTAAGCAAATGCCATTTAATTTCAGCTCTTTCCCTTCAGCACTCACAAGTGGAAAGCAACCACTGCAGTAGAATCTCTTCTGTTAGAGCAAAAAGACAGCCTGCCTGATGATTCATTATATCCCTGTGTTCTGATCACCTTAAAGCTATGGTATGTGATGCCCCCTCTCAAGCTAAGGAAAATGTATATCCCTGGGAGCTAGATGCTAGGAGCAATGCGAGCACAGCAGGTGTAACCTCTTGAGGCTTCGCTTGATAAATGAAACCTCCTTTTTTAGTACTTTTTGTTGTGGTGGAAGAATAAAACACAATTACTTAAAATACCAGCATGTAGATATGGGTGTACAGACACACAGATTTCGATTTTTTTTGCAGTACTTTAGACAGAAACAGCATTTAACCATAACATCTGCAGCCTTTCCTTTAAACATATAACTGCACACAATTGTATCTGTATAGAGAGAAGCCAATTAATCTGTCAGTTTTCAGAATTCCCGATAGAAAGCTAGAACACCCACTGGAAAGCATTGTAACTAAAGGAAGGTTAATCAATCTCCATACAGTTTACAATTACCAGCTACCCCTTAGCTGTGAAGTGTGCCATCTTACCACACATATATATCACTAACAGGCTATATGAAGTTTATTGTTTTTTCTTTTAAGTGTATCTATAACCAAAACTATTTTTAACTTTGGATGGAGTGGGGAGGAATTAGAACTCTTGTTAGGTTTTACTGCAGTTGGAGAGATTTCCTTCCCGTCAGGAAAAAAAGGCTGTCCCCTAGGACAGGAAGTGAAGGGAAATCTCTCTGATGGCAGTTCAGAAAGGAGTAAAAAAAAAGTTCTCTTTAAAGAGGAACTGCAGTCTGCTCACATAATTTGTAATAAAAACATTTATGCCATTCTGAAGCTGCCCTCCAACCATTTTGCATATTATTTTATATATACCTTGGGGGTGATTTACTAAAGGCAAGTAGACTCTGCAAGGCTAGTTGCCCCAGAGCTTAGTAAATGAGGTAAAGCTTCACTTTATAAAGGATACCCAATCACGTGCAAGGAAAAAAAAAAATGCATTTTTGCTTGCGCATGATTATTTGATGGAAGTCAGCAGAGCTCTTACTCATTTACTAAGCTCTGAAGCAACTGCACTTTGCAAAGTGCACAGGGGTTGATTTAGTAAAGGCAAACCCACTTTGCACTACAGGGGGGGGGGGGGGGCCTTACACAGCACAAGCACTGTGCCGTATAACATGCTTTAAAGGAACAGAATCAATTTTTTTTTTTTTTTTTTTAGGGAAACAAACGCTTTAAATCAACATACATATACTAAAAAACATAATAAATGCCCTTTATATGTGAACAGACAGGTTGATTTACTAAAGGCAAACAAACTGTGCATTTTGCAAACTGCAGTTGCTCCAGAGCTTAGTAAATGAGGCAAAGGTTCACTTTGCAAAGAATACCCAATCACATGCAGGGAGAAAAAAAAACTGCATTTTTGCTTGCACATGATTGGCTGAAGGAAGTCAGCAGAGTTTCTGCTCATTTACTAAGCTCTGGAGCAACTGCTCTTGCAGAGTGCAACTGAAGTCTATTTGCCTTTAGCAAATCGAAAAAGAACTACACATTCAGGAGGTGGTGGTTGCTGCCCACCCCCCGGGGATGTGAACAAAAAAGAAGAAATTGTCTCCCCTGAAAGGGTGGGGTTTTTAGGCAGCAGTGTAGGTTGGAGGTAAATATCAAATCACCAGTATTAAGTGGAGGACACAAATTTATCAAAAAAGGTTTGGTATTTATTCATGTCAAAAAATTGATTGATTGACAAGTAGAGTAAAAAACATAAGCCCATACAGAAAATATAAAATACAACTGTGAGATACACACAAAAAGAATCAACAGATGAACCAGAGGGGTTGGGGGACACCAAAACCCCTCTGGTTCATCAATAGAGGTGTTAGGTGTTATCTGTTGATTCTTTTTGTGTGTATCTCACAGTTGTATTTTATATTGTCTGTATGGGCTAATGTTTTTTACTCTACTTGTCAATCAATCAATTTTTTGACATGAATAAATACCAAACCTTTTTTGATAAATTTGCGCCCTCCACTTAACCACTTCACATCCGGCCGTAGCCGAATGCCGGCCACAGCGCGGATGTGAAATCCCGGGAGGACGTCATATGACGACCTCCCCTTTCCTCGTTCCCTGTGCGCGCTCACGAGCGCGCAGCAGGGAAATTCTGTGTTGGCCGTGTCCCTCGGACACGGCCAATCACAGATCGCTGTAAACGGCCAATCACAGCCGCCGTTTACAGCGCGATCGCCCTGGCCAATGAGAGATGATCTCATATGTAAACATATGAGATCATCTCTCAGCGCCGCTCCCCCTCCTCACACAGAGACAACGTGTTAGGAGGGGGAGACGAACGGCTGCAGCGCCGTAAGTTAAAAAAAATAAATAAACTAAATGCCATCTGTGCCCACTGCCACCACTGCAATCTGTCCCCAATGCCAATTGCCATAATATATGTCCCCAATGCCATCTGCAAGTGCCATATGTCCCCAATGCCATCTGTCCCCAATGCCATCTGTGCCCAGTGCCATCCCCAGTGCCATCTGCCAGTGCCATCTGTGCCCAGTGCCATCCCCAGTGCCATCTGCCAGTGCCATCTGTAGTCAGTGCCATCTGCCAGTGCCATCTGTAGTCAGTGCCATCTGTAGTCAGTGCAACCTGTCATCAGTGCCACCTGTCATTAGTGCCATCTGTCATCAGTGCCACATAGTGCCATCTGTCATCAGTGCCACATATTAGTGCCATCTGTCATCAGTGTCACGTATTAGTGCCATCTGTCATCAGTGCCACCTGTCAGTGTCACGTGCCATCTGTTATCAGTGTCACCTGTCATCAATGCCACGTATCAGTGCCATCTGTCATCAGTGTCACGTATTAGTGCCATCTCTCATCAGTGCCACATATTAGTGCCACGTGATATCAGTGCCATGTATAAGTGCCATCTCTCATCAGTGCCACATATTAGTGCCATCTGTCATCAGTGTCACGTGTCATCAGTGCCCCGTATTAGTACCATCTGTCATCAGTGCCACGTCAGTGTCATGTGTCATCAGTGCCACGTCAGTGTCACGTGTCATCAGTGCCACGTTAGTGTCACGTGTCATCAGTGCCACGTCAGTGTCACGTGTCATCAGTGCCACGTCAGTGTCACGTGTCATTGTCCTGGTGCTCCAGGGCCTTCAAAAGTGTAATAGGTAGTCAACAATTTAGATGTGTAATTTATGCTCCTAGAACACATGATGGCGCTCCCTGCATGTTGGGCCTCTCTATGTGGCCAGGCTGTGGAAAAGTCCCACACATGTGGTATCGTAATAATCAGGAGGAGTAGCAGAATTTATTTTGGGGTGTCATTTGTGGTATACACATGCCATGTGAGAGAAATAACCTATTACAATGACAATTTTGTAGAAAAAAAATAAAAAATAAAAAAATAATTCATTTTGCAAAGAATTGTGGGAAAAAATGACAACATCAAAAAGCTCACCATGCCTCTTACTAAATACCTTGGAATGTCTACTTTCAAAAAAGGGGTCATTTGGGGGGTATTTGTACTTTTCTGGCTAGTTCGGGTCACAAGAAATGAGATTGGTCACCAGTGCATCAGGTGTGATCAATTTTGTATAATTCGCACCACAGATTGTAGAGTCTGTAACTTTCACAAAGACCAAATAATTTCCACTAATTTGGGTTATTTTTACCAAAGATATGTAGCAGTATAAATTGTGGGCAAAATTTATGAAGAAAAATTAATAATTTCCTAAATTGTATCACAGAAACAAAGAAAAATGCGTTTTTTTTTTTTCAAAGTTTTTGGTCTTTTTTCATTTATAGCGCAAAAAATAAAAAACCCAGAGGTGATCAAATACCACCAAAAGAAAGCTCTATTTGTGGGAAAAAAAGGACAAAAAATTCATTTGGGTACAGTGTTGCATGAATGAGTAATTGTCAGTCAAAGTGTGAGAGCACCGAAAGCTGAAAATTGGTCTGGATGGGAGGGGGGTTTAAGTGCCTGGTAAGCAAGTGGTTAATACTGGTGATTTGATATTTACCTCCAACCTACACTGCTGCCTAAAAACCCCACCCTTTCAGGGGGGACAATTTCTTCTTTCTTGCCTTTAGCAAATCAACCCCATTGTTTTCTGTATTCACTTTATCCACTTTGCACTTTAAGTGTACTTGCAGTGCAAAGTGGATTTTCTTTTAGTAAATAACCCCCATTGCGTTTTTTTCAAAATTGTTGCCTTTTTTTGTTTATAGCACAAAAAATAAAAACTGCAGAGATGATCAAATACCACCAAGAAAGAAAAACCTCTATTTGTGGGGAAAAAGGACGTAAATTTTGTCGCACGACCACGCAATTGTCAGTTAAAGCAACGCAGTGCCGTATTGCAAAAAATGGCCTAAGCATTGAGCAGCCAAACCTTCCAGGGCTGAAGTGGTTAAGGGGAACTCCATGCCAAAATGAAAAACAAAATTGTCATGGGGTCCCCCCCACAATACATACCACACCCTTATCTAGGTACGCCGCCTGGCAGGCCAGGAAAGGGGGGACAAGCGAGCAACCCCCGCCGTAACCTTTTTACATTTTGGCATGGATTTCCTCTTAAAATCCATGCCAGACCCGAAGGCCTGGTAAGGATTTTGGGGGGACCCCACGCTGTTTTTCTTTAAAATTTTGGTGCGGAGTTCCCCTTAAAATCAATACCAGACCCAAAGGGCCTGGTATGGATTTTGGGGGACCCCATGCTGTTTTTTTTTCTTAATTCTATATATATTCTAGACTGCCTGCACTGTATACATAGTGTACACTGAATGCACTGTCGGCACTTTGTATATATTCTACACTGTATATATATATATATATATATATATATATATATATATATATATATATATATATATATATACTAAACTGCCTGTACGCCACTAACTAGCCTGCCTTATCTCGCTCAAGTTCTCCTCTCCTGGAGATTAGTCATGTTGGAGGTTGTCAATCAAATCCTGTTAAGGTTGGAAGGGAGGACAAGGTCAAGTCGTGCTGTGGGTGTCAATGGATGCATACAGTTCGGATCAGCACAAGTTTGCCATATATCAAGCAGCTTGCTATGGAGCATTCAGAGAAGAGAAGGAGCAGACAGCAGAAGCAGGGGACACCAGAAGTGAAGGCTCAGGGACACTCTATGCAATGCACAAAGCAGGTAAGTATAATGTTTATTATTTTAAGAAAAAAAATGTATGCCTTTGCAACCAATTTAATGGCAAAGATATTGTTTTTTGGTCGTTTTTAACCACTTCAAGACAGGGCACTTATACACCTTCCTGCCCAGACCAATTTTCAGCTTTCAGCGCTGTTGCATTTTGAATGACAATTGCGCGGTCATGTAACACTGTACCCAAACTAAATTTTTATCATTTTGTTCCCACAAATAGAGCTTTCTTTTGGTGGTATTTGATCACCTCTGGGATTTTTATTTTCTGCTAAACAAATAAAAAAAGAACGAAAATTTTGAAAAATATTTTTTTTTGTTTCAGTTACAAAACTTTGTAAATAAGTACGTTTTCTACTTCACTGATGGGCACTGATAGGGCTGCACTGACGGGCACTGATAAGGCGGCACTGATGGGCAACAATAAGGTGGCACCGATGAGGTGGCATTGATGGGTACTAATATGCGGCACTGATGAGATACTGATAGGCGGCACTGATGGACACTGATAGGTGGCACTGATATGCGGCACAGATGGGCACTGATAGGTGGCACGGATTGGCACTGATAGGCGGCATGGGTGGACACTGATAGGTGGCATGGATGGGCACTGATAGGTGGCACTGATGTACTGTTATGTATGGTACTGATGGATGCCAATCAGTTCCCAACAATAATTCCTGCCAATCAGTGATGCCCATTGTGGGTACTGATTGGCATCCATTGTGGGCACTGATTGGCATCCATTGTGGACACTGATTGGCATCCCTGGTGGTCTAGGGTGGCATAGCTGGTGGGGACATCCCTGGTGGTCCTAGTGGCGTCCCTGGTAGTCCTAGTGGTGTCCCTGGTGGTTCAGTGTGGGCATCCTCGGGGGGCTGCACTGATAATCGATCAGCACAGACCCCCCTGTCAGAGGAGAAGCCGATCGGCTCTCCTCTACTCGCGTCTGACAGACACGAGTGAAGAAAAGTCGATCACTGGCTCTTCCTGATTACATTGTGATCAGCCGTGATTGGACACGGTTGATCACGTGGTAAAGAGTCTCCGTCAGAGACTCTTTACCTAGATCGTAGTTGTGGTGTGTCAGACTGACACACTGCAACAACGTTCGCCGCGATGCACGCCCCTGGGGGCACGCAGCCTTTTAATATCCTGAAGACGTCAAATGATGTCCAGTCAGGATATTGAAACCAATTTTTAGTATGAAGGAAACTCATTACACATATGCTATGTTGCAAGGCTTAAAATTATGTATCTCCCTCAATCAGGGAAGCCCGCTGACAGCTGATAACTCATCTGTTGTTAGAGACGTGGCGAGTGGCTTCACGGCCCACACCTTAACAACCGACAGCTATTCACTGTGTCTAACATGATGTCTGAGGCTATTTGATCTGTAGAGGGAAAGGATGCAATAGTATCAGCTTGCTGTGAGGCTGAAGGTGTCTGACTTGATGTGGTAATCCCTGGTGATCTTGCGGAGCTAGTGGATCATGCAGTCATCTTGGCTGAGTGGTCACCACACCCCCTAAAATCCAATGTTAAAATCAACAATACACAACAGTAAAACACAAAAAAAATTTTAAAAAAAAAGAAAAAACACACAAAGAACCCTAAATAAACAATACACCACAAAAAAAATATATATATATATATATATATATTTTTGAACTCAGCAGCTCATTGCGCAAAATGGGACATTTCTGAACGGACAAATTTTTAGGTAATTTCACGGCAAAACAGATTTTACTAAAATCAGTCTGCTCATTCCTAATTCTGGTAGTCTGAATTATGAAAATTTAACTCAAGACGCCAGAATTACAATGTCACCGTGCTAGCCAATGGGATTAGGGCAAGCTATATCACTTCAGGTACTGTCACTCCCCTGAAAAGTCTCTAATTACCTAAAATTTTCACTAAATCTCACACTAATCTCTGCAGAGGAGGGGACCACCCCAAGAGCTACAGCATGTCAGCGTCGGTGTCATGCTACACTGAACCCCACTTCTATTTTTCTGTGTTTGGAAACTTGGCAATGAGCATTGCACAGTTATAGCCTTTTGCAGACCTCTTGAGAATCTGGCTGCAAGCATAAGGACTTTCTTTTGGGTTTTTGTTACACTGAAGAACTGAACCTTCTGAATCACCCGTGAGAACCATGCAGTAAACACATCAAAAAAACTATTTTATTGAATCTTTTTTATCCCTATTGAGTTTAAAACACTCTTGGCGGGTGGCTCTTGAAACCTTCAGAACCCACTGGCTTGTTTTTTTTCAACCTATGTAAAGAAATTAATAGCTTTTAGGACTTTATTAAGTCGCATGGGATTTTATTGTCAGCTGTGGCAAGAATACAGCATATTTCTGCAGCTGGTTTCACAGGCAGATACAGGTAGTAGTTGCAGCCAGTCAGTCTCTACAAAGCAATGACAGGCTGACATCAGCTGCCCACAGTTTTTCAAATGTTTTTCAAATGTAATGTAATTTGGGATAGTCGAAGGAGGAGCTTCCGGGGACCTCACTGCATCTCGCTGCAGCGAGGTCTCCCGAAAGTGGGGAAGGGTACCTGTCAAAAACAGGTACCTGTCCCCCCCCCCCGAAAGGTGCAAAATGTGGCACCGGAGGGGGGAGGAAGCAAACAAGCAGAGCTTCCACTTTTGAGTGGAACTCCACTTAAAGTTGTTTGTGTCCCGGTGTGATGATCTCTTCATGACAGCAGGTAATTGCTCCTTGTGGGATTACATCCAAACATCCAGAGACAGCTTCAGGCACTGTCAACCTGTCTTTGCCTTCTAAAAGCTGAGCAGCAGCAACTATCCACATCCACTTGTGGATACAGCAACAGGACTCCTGCCACAACTGGCAATATAATCCTATGTAAATGAGACCTTAGTGTGTTGCTCCTTCTAGTTTACACGTTTGAAAGATATAAATGAGTGGAATGGAAATATAGATTATCTTTCTTTCACTCCTGCTGGTTTTTAGTAAAGCTGAAGTCATTTTTTTCCAGTGTATATCAGTGTTTTCTCTACTGCAATTTTTATGATAAATTAGTTTATGACACCAGTAGGGTTATGCCTTTAAACCCGAACACATATGAATTACACAAGTTCTATGGCTGATTAAGGCGGTAATTAAACTCAATTGTTGCCTTATCTGCATTAAATTAGCCTCAAAACCTGTGTAATTCATGTGTGTTTGAGGGATCATCGGGCAACCCTAGTCACCAGAGCAAACGGTTCTTAAACAAAAATGTTATGGCTGTCACCAAAGCAAATGTTGAGTGAAGGTCTTTTGATAGAAACATCTTTTCCGGTTTAAGCTGTCTATGAAGGGAATTCCCCTTTGTTTGCAGATATTTCCCTAACTTCCTTTAGTGTTGCTAAAACAGGAAGTAAATGGAAGTATTAATCCTTTCCTGTTCTATCCAAAGTTAAACATTAAAACCTAAGTCATGAAAAATTATAATAAATCACCACAATGGACATTACTTACCAATAGTGGGATGCGCCTCTTGTGTTGCCGTCTCTTTGTTTAGATGAAATCTTCCTTCTCCGATTCTGCCCCTACCGCTGCCCCCAAAATCTTCTAGTGTGTCAAGGGTTAAGGCTCACATCTGTGATGGTGGTTCCCACTGTGGGTCCAACACCCATTCCTACAGCCGCAACTACCTGACAGGCACTACTCATACGCAGTGCACGTGCAGTGATACTTTGCATTTGCACACAGTATGCAACATTTACAGGTAAGTCTGTCATAATGTGCTAGTGTGCAGTGCTTACTAGCACATTATTTGATAAACCTGTGTGGGGCATCTTTTTTTCTTTTTTGGCAGTTTACTACCGCTTTAAATCTGCTCTTTTGAATTTACTGCCTGATATGATCTTTCGTTATTTTTTACATTACAGCATAAGGGACTCATCAAATTGACGATACGTAATGTCTCTTGTGCTATTTTTTTTTTAATTCCTTTATTTAAGTAATACAAAGTATAACAAAACGGTATAGACAACATTGTCAGAGTACATGTCAGGTCAGAGAATGCAAAAAACATTACAAAGTAAGAAACATCATGTGGGCTAATCGAACCACTTCCCTGCGTAAGGCACAAAATAGGATCAAATGAAATATCAGGGCAATGTTACTGCCCGCCGGGTCGAGTGGGTGGATCAGTCATCGTTATTCCTGACTGCTAATAACTAATACCTTCGTTAGACTATACCAGATGATAGCAAGGTTAGTTTAATGTACGTGCAAGTGAAAAATTCTGCAGCCGAGCAACCCAAACATGAGTGTCAAACTAAACTGGGCATGGTGTGTATATTCATTCCTCTTGTCTAGCTCTCATGGATGGGCAACAGTTGCTATGTCTGAAGCATATTTCGGGGAAAAAACAGGGAGGGGGGGGGGACTCGCGGTCTCTAACCGCGGCAGGTGAGGGGGAGATACATGGGGTAAGGGAGGAGGGAGAAGGAAAGCTTGAGAGGAGCAGAGGGGAGAAGAAGAACAAAAGGAAAGGGATTGACAGAAGAAGCAAGAAGGGCGTTAGAGATACGTGCTTGTCCGTAAGGGATAACAGAGAGAACTGCCCTGTTACTGTGGGGTCCTCTGACTGTGAGGGCCGGATCTTTGGGTCAATGCATTATGGCCTGGGCTCATAGCCATTTCCTGTAAGTATGCGTCTGTGTAAGTGAAGTAATGCCATGGTCTCCAGGTCTCACTGAAGGCCTCCTCCTTATCATGTAGGGTAGCAGTGAGGTCCTCCATGTCTCTTAATTCTTTAACTTTGGCTTACCAATGGGACTGTGTTGGTGGGTTCTTCGATCTCCAGCACAGTGGGATGCAGGCCTTTGCCGCGTTGAGTAGCTGAATAGTTAGGGATTTTTTGTACTTTTTGATAGGTCGTTCCATGAGATGAAGCAGACAGGCCGCTGGGTTGTCCTCTAGGGAAACATTGGTCAGGTGTCTGATCGTGTCGGTCACCCCCCGCCAGAAGGAGGAAAGCCTAGGGCAGGACCAGAAGATGTGCAGCATTGTGCCTTCCTCAGTACCACACCGCCAGCAGCGGTCCGAGACCTGGGGAAATATGCGATGAAGGGTAGCTGGTACCCTGTACCAGCGAGTTGTTATCTTGTAACAGGTCTCTTGAACCCTGGTGGCGATGGAGGACTTCTGTGCAAAGTGTAAGATTTTAAGTCTTTGGTCATCGGTAAAGCTGATACCAAGTTTCGCTTCCCATTTACTCAAGGATGGGGGATAAAGCCCTCTACAGGCTGTATCAGGGACGAGTATATGAATGAGAGACAATGTCGTATGGGTGCCCCCTGATGGCATATGCGTTCCAGTTCTGTAAGTGGCCGCGCTATACCATTTTTCCGTAAACAGCTGCGGGGAAAGTTCCGCAGTTGTAGTCCGCTCCAGAAGTCCAGGGGGGGTCTGTTGCCCACGTTCCCGCCCGTATGGAAAGTTGCCCATCAGGTCCTAAGAAGTCGCATAGGCGGAACTTGGAGCCCGTCACCAGGCGTTGTAAGTTTGGATTCTGTATGCCCGGGATAAATTCCGGGTTTCCAAGCACTGGCACCATTGGCGAAGGCGCAGGGGACAAAGAGGTGTGCTTGAAGGCTTCCCTAGTAACTGCCAGAGTGCTGCCCAGCATTGGGGGGGCCTGTAGATCCCTGGGCATAGGGGATGCCGTCCAAGACCGGCTGCTGAGTGTGTCACCTGAGTCTTCCCCTTCCATGGCCACCCAATGCTTTGCCTCTGCATGACAATGCCAGTCAACCACCCTAGTGAGATGGACTGCCCTGTAGTATGCCTTCATATCTGGGAGGCCAAGCCCACCTCTGTGTTTCGCCATGTGAAGGATCTGTAGTTTGATGCGTGGCTTTTTGTATAACCAGATGAATGATCGAAACATGGCATTGATGCGTTTAAAGAAGGTGGGGGGTAGTCTGATAGGTAGTGCTTGCATCAGGTACAAGACCTTTGGCAGTAAGGTCATCTTAAGGGCATTGCAGCGGCCAAACCATGTCAGAGTAAGTGCGTGCCAATGTAAAAGGTCTTGAGGCGTTCGGGCAATGGTAGAAAGTTTGCACCATAAAGGTCTGCTGTGTCAGGGGTGATGTCCACACCCAAATAACGGATGCGGTCTGTGGCCCACCGCAGTGGGAAAGCTGACTTCAAACGTCGAGCCACATCATTATCAACCGATATATTTAAGATAGATGACTTGGTCAAATTAATTTGGAAGTGGGAAAGAGTGCCGTACAGACGCAAAGACTGTAACAGGTGGGGGAGGGATGTGAGAGGTTCTGTCACAAAGAAAATCAGGTCATCCGCAAAGGCGGCTACTTTGTGGTTCCCCGAGGTTTTGGAGTATCCCGTTATACCCACGTCAGACCTAATATGGCACAGGAGGGGTTCAAGGGAGAGGATAAAGATCAGTGGGGACAGGGGGCAACCTTGGCGCGTGCCATTGCGTATTTGGAAAAAATCGGATCTTTTTTCATTGACTTTAACTGACGCAGTCGGGTTCGTGTAAAGGGACAAGATCCAGTTCAGCATGGAGTGTCGCAGTCTGATATGTTCCAAAGTGGCCCGTATAAATGACCAGTCCACATGATCAAACGCCTTCTCCGCGTCAGTAGACAGCAGGAGAAGGGCCCGTTTGGATGTCTTGGCCGCATGAATCAGGTTGATCACTCTGATAGTATTGTCTCATGGCTCGCGCATAGGGACAAAACCCGCTTGATCTCTGTGGATTAGCCTGGGGATATGGGGGAGCAACCTGTTTGCCAGAATTCTGGCAAAAAGTTTCAAATCTGTGTTAAGGAGTGAGATTGGTCGGTAGTTCCCGCAGTGCAATAGGTCCTTCCCTTCCTTTGGGAAAAGGCATATGTATGCCCTTAACGAGTCCACTGGAAAGGAGTTCCCTTCCGTGATGGAGTTGAGAGCAGATACCAATGGTGGTGCTAGGATGTCAAAAAAGGTCTTAAAGTACACTGGGGTTAGGCCATCCGGGCCTGGGGCCTTTTTGGGTTTTGAGGATGCCAGAGCCTCCCCAAGTTCCGCTATGGTGATTGGTTTCTCTAACTCTTCCTGGGTGTCCTCGGAGAGTGAGGGCATGCCCGATGTGGAAACATAGGTCTGTGGGGTCGGAGTGTCTAGGGTCTGGGGGTCTGTATATGAAGGCTTGTCCAGGTTGTAGAGGCCTTCGTAGTATGTTCGGAATTCCCCTGTAATATCCGAAGAGACATGCAGACGTTGACCGGATGACGATTGAATGTGAGGTATGTACATCTTGGTGCATGGACCCCGCAGGGCTCTAGCCAGCAATAAGCCTGGTTTGTTTGAAAATTCAAACAAAGTACATCGCGCCCAGGCTAGCTTCTGTTTTGTTTTGTGAAGGAGCAAAGTGCGGAGTTCTTCACAGGCTTTAAGCAAGTCCTGGAAGGTGGCCTGGGCGATACTCGCCTTATGTACACACTCCAGTCTGCAGATCAATGACAGGAGATCGTCAATGCGACGATTGCTCTCACGTTTGAGTCGGGCACCTAATTTCATCAGCACGCCCCTAACTACTACCTTATGGGCCTCCTAGACTACAAGAGGATTGGGCACTGACTCTCAGTTGAGGGAAAAGTATTCACGCAGGGTGCTCTGTATCTCTGAACGAGTGTCCTCAGATTGAAGCAGGGATTCGTTAAGAGTCCACGAGGGTGGGGTTTGAGATTCTGGCCCCATCTGCAATATCAAGTGCACAGGAGCGTGATCTGAAAGTGACATTACGTCTATAGAAGTAGATACCACCCTGGACAGGTCTTTATGAGATAGTAATAAATAGTCCAGTCTAGAGTAGGTCTGGTGGACTGGAGAGAAAAACGTGTAATCCCGTTCTTGTGTATGGAGCAGTCGCCAAGGATCAACTAGGTGCAGTGCATGAAGGTCAGTCTTTAGTTGTTTTAAATGCGAGTATGCTAGGTGAGATGCACCCCTGGAGACGTCAAGGGTTGGTTCCATGGCAAAGTTAAGATTGCCCCCGAAAACCAGCATGCCCTCGGTAAATTCAAGGAGTTCCGGGAGGAGCCTCCTCAGGAATTGTGAGTGGTCTGAGTTAGGAAAATAAACATTCACGAAAGTGACCGTCACGCCAGACACCTTCCCCTTCAGTAGTATGAAGCGGCCAAGCGTGTCTGCTCGCTGCGCCTCAAACAACCAGGGGACTGATTTAGCCAATAGGATACTTACCCCTTTAGACCTGGAGATCGGAGAACCACTATGATAGGCTAATGGAAATGCCCCATTGGTCAGCTTAGGTATGCTGTGCGCACGAAAGTGCGTTTCTTGGAGAAACGCCACCTGAGTTTTGCCCTTGCGCAAGTCCGCTAAGAGCTGTGAGCGTTTCTCCGGTGTGTTTAGGCCCCGAACATTAAGGGAGGTGACCTTGAGGAGACCCATCACCGATACTGAATCAGGTTGATCACTACTAAGGTTACGTAAGGTTAACTATACATCTATGCATGGTGTGTATAGACCCCCCACAGCAGAGGGCCAGGACAAGCAAAAGAAGGAGGAAGTGAGGATGAGGGAGCATAAAGGAGAGTAGGCAGGAGGGGAGGTGGAAGGTGTGGAGACAGGCAGGAGAGGGGTGAGGAAGAGTAAGGAAAAGAGGGGGGAGGGGACTGGAGGAAGAAAAGGGTAAGGTTGGTGCTAAGAATTTCAAAAGGACCTCTTGTGAGCACAACAGTGTCCACACAGGGGTCTACCCTAAAGGGGGGTGGTTGTAGCGCGAGGGTTGGACCCCTTCCTCTCCCTGAGCTCCCCTATGGGGAGTGAGAGAGCAAAAAGAGGCCAGATAGCCAAAAGACTATAACGTAAAACTAGTAAAGAGAATGGAGATGCAGGAGATTAGCCCAAGAGAATTTAAACTTAGATTCAGACATATGTGCCAAAATAACTTAAGGTGTAGGCTCCAGTATGGCAAACCAGCATCATGATACATATAATGCAATATAACATAAAAAAACATAATATGTACTTTATTAAAGTAGACTATACTAGACACAGCCTGAGGGGAGGTAGGTACTACTCTACAAGTGTTTACAGTAGATTTTCTCCAGTTCCCCTATTGTGCTATTTTTTTTACCTATTTATTTATTTTTAACTAAACTTATTTGGCTTTAAGTTTTGCCTACACATACCACCATCTCCCTTCTTTCACTAAGGAATAATGGAATAAGTATGCTGGCTGGAAATTTCAATTTCACTGGCTGCATACTGTAATGATTGTAATGAATCCGGCATAACTGGATGGTGACTATGACAAAAAAGCAATCCCCAGGAATGTGTGAACAGTAAAAATAAGGATAAACATATGATGCTTTCAAATGGGTACAATGTTCCTGGCTCAAGGACATGGTGGCTCTGGGATTTAATTTATTAAATATTGTAGCAGTGAGTACATTTATTAACTGACATATAACTTAATTCTCTTTAATCGCATAACGGTAAAATGCCTTAGGAAAAGGAATCTCAGAATTCATCACCTCTGCAGTAAAGGTTAATGTGTCCCCTTACAAAGAATATCCCTAAGATTCAATACAGTTAACGCCACAAAAAAAGGGTTTGGACTAATCCCTGTTTGTTTACAGAGTCTATCTATTGTATTTGATTTTTATTATTTTGGATACATTTTGTTTTTTGCAGTCCTATGGAGAACTCAATGTTCCACCCAAACTATGATTTGGCCACTGAAGATTGAGTACGATTTAAGTAATTTTGTTCCTATTTTAATACTGTGTTTTAAGTCAGTCTGCATCACCTAACTTTTTTTTAATTAGGCTTGAAGTGATTGACCACTTCCCCGACCCTGTAAAATGTACTCATCGAATATTTATTTAGTTGTTACCTCTATGATGGAAGCTTAGGGATAGATTTCCCATTGGGTATTGTAAGCATGTGTCTACAAGCGCCTTTCATAGAGGGGCACCCGTCTGGAGAGAGATGGGGAAACAGAGGCACTGAAGTGCAGCTGTCACTGCCGGCATACTGACTACAGTCACTGGCTGCCCAATGTCACTTTCTGGGCTGCCCGCTATCACTCTCCCCCCCCCCCCATGCTTCCGTAACTCCTGTCATTCCCAAAAGAGCACAGTGCAGATTGTGATAGCGTTGGAGGGAGGCATTTTATCCCCCTACCTCCTCTGGCATTTTTAGGCTCTGGTGTACGCTGCTTGTTATGTGGGTGGGATGGGGATGCAGCCAGCTCTGGAGATCCTGTCCATCTGCCTCACACACCGGCCTGCCTTGAAGAGAATATGTGATCAGACCAGGAGCATGTGCTGCGGCAAGCTCAGCTGGGTGCATTTGATCTCATTGCTTCTGCTCTCTGTCCAACGCCAGAGCACAGAAAGTAGAGGATGGGAGAAGGCTGGAATTGAGGAAAGGGTTAACATTAATGTGACCACCAATGCAGGTGGGGGATAGGGGGGTCAGTGGCAGTGAATGTTAAAGTGTTTCTAAACCCAGTAATATGAAAATAGTTAAACCCCCCCACAGCTTATAAATCTTCTTTTTACATTAAATACTGCCACAATATACCTTTTTGGCTGATATACCACGGTCACGTTAAAAACTGCAGAGTCTATCCAGTGCTGAGAGTTCAGGTAGGGGGAGATTTCCACTATAGTCCATGTGCTGTTGTGGAAGGTGGATCTTCCATGAATTAAGATGTAACATCCCACCCACTGTGTTCTTTTTTAGTTACTGGGTATGAAGGAGGAGGGAGGGACTGGGCTGTGATTTAAGATCTGATTATACACCCACATGTGTGATGTCATATCATGTGACCTGAAAAGCTCAGCTCAAGACAGGAAATGTTCTCTCCAACAATAGAGACCAAACTGAGCATGTGCATGAGAACTACACTTACTATGTATTATCTGGCCTTGCCAAGAGAGACCCTGCAGGAGGAGCTGTGCATACAGGATAAAAGAGCTTTTTTTTACACAATACAGAGGAATAACCACTTAAGTTCCACAGTGAGTATAACAAGCATGCTATTCTGCATATACAGACAGATTTTTACTGTTGTGGGTTTAGTAACACTTTAACCCCCCATTCCCCACCTGCATTGGTCTTCATGGCAGTGAATGTTAACACCCCCATTCCCCACATTGCATTGGTCCTAATGGGGACCTGTGCATCGGATCATGTATATATATATATATATATATATATATATATATATATATATACATGATCCAGATCATCCGGGTATGGCGTGCGCATGTGCACCGCCGGTGGCTCGCTCCCACTGTGATCACACGATGTCTGCTGACACCCGCTGAATGTTCAGTACACAGGCAGAATGGTGATCTGCCTTTGTAAACAAGGCAGATCATTGTTCTGTCAGTAGGGAAGACATGGATCATGTGTTCCTGCAAAGCATGCCTTCCCCTAGTAAAAGCACCTTCCACAGTTTAGAGAAACACAGGCTAGGCACACATTTTGATCTCTTTAATCGCCCCTGATGTTAACTCCTTCTCTGCCAGTGTCATTAGTACAGTGATAGTGCATATTTTTAGCACTTTAGCACTTATCACTGTAATAACGTCACTGGTCCCCAAAAAGTGTCAGTTAGTGTCTAAATTGTCCGCCGCAATATTGCAGTCCCGCTATAATTCGCTGATCGCTGCCATTACTGGTAAAAAATATATAATATACAATACAATAAAATATACAATAGCTTGTAGACTATAACTTTTGCACAAACCAATCAATATACGCTTATTGGGATTTTGTTTACCAAAAATATGTAGCAGAATACATATTGGCCTAAATTTATGAAGAAATTACATTTTTTTATTTTTTTTTATTGGATAAGTTTTATAGCAGAAAGTAAAAAATATTGTTTTTAAAAAAAAAAAAATGTCTGTACTTTTTTGTTTATAGCGCAAAAAATACAAAATGCAGAGGTGATCAAATACCACCAAAATAAATCTCTATTTGTGGGGAAAAAAGGACATACATTTTATTTGGGTACAGTGTCGCATGACCGCGCAATTGTCAGTCAAAATAACACAGTGTCATATCGCAAAAAATGGCCCGGTCAGGGAGGGGGTAAATCTTCTGGAGGTCAGGTGGTTAACCCACCACCCCCTTTTGCCTTTGTGGTAATGTAATTGAAACGTAACCCAACCCCCCCATTGGTGGTCATAGGAGGGGTTACATTTCAATGTCACTGGCCACCAGGGAGGGGGGGTTAGTAATACTGGCACCAATTCCGGGGTTTATTAATGCGTCCAGCCCTGGGTAAGCTGTCCAGATAGTACACAGTAAAGTATCCATAGACCACAATGTTTTCTCCACAATGCTTCATGGTCAAAATGATGTTTTGGTGGTGGTATAAAGTGCCTATTTCCTCCAAGTATAGCATTACACTTTTCAGTCAAAGAATTCAACCTCTGTCTCATCTTTCTACAGAAAAGTTACCCACATTTTTTATCAAATATCCAACATGTTTCTGAAAACTAAATTTTTGTATATTGAAATATTGAAATATTTTTAAAAGAGAAATAGTTTCCTCGATTCTGTTCTTCTGTGTCTGATATTCAAATGTATTTACTTTTTTCTAGAGGATGTATAAACCTCTAGCAAGTTTGAAAGTTGTCTTCAGATTCTCTGGTCATACTGTTCTCGTGGTCTATGCAGGATAACAACACCTAGTGAAAGTAGCATCAGTATTGTATTTCTTCCATTTGCAGACAACTTACTGTACCATTGACTGATGGTCACCCAACACCTTTAGAAATGCTTTTTAGCTTTTTTCATCTCTGCAAGACCTTTGTAATTCATCTGAAATGTCTTTTGATTAAAGCCTGTCTCAAATGAACAGATCGTCTTCTTCACAATAGTAGACTATCATTGTTTGAAATACCCGAGCCCAATTACATTGTTTTCAGTACCCTATAGTAATGTACATTCTTTTTCCATCAAGACTATTGATTGTTTAAAACACAAATTGAATACTGATTCAGCAATGTAAATGTTAGTTGTGTTATTTGGTAACTAATACCGACTTTATTTATTATTTAGATGAATATTAGATCATTTTAAAGCAGCGTTCCAGAACATGGTTTTAAAGCTTTAACTTGTATAAATATAAATATATATATATAGACAGATAGGAAGAAATGTGCACATATTTTGGAAGCAAACTGACATAGGACAGTAGTGTCTCTATTCTTTGGAATTAGGAAAGGGGGCTGATATCAAACCCTTATCCATAACCATAGCCATGTTTCATTTTGATAAGAGGACATTCTTAACCACTTCAGCCCCAGAAGAATTTACCCCCTTCCTGACCAGAGCTTTTTTTGCGATTCGGCACTGCGTCGATTTAACTGACAATTGCGCGGTCGTGTGACGTGACTCCCAAACAAAATTGACATCCTTTTTTTCCCACAAATAGAGCATTCTTTTGGTGGTGTTTAATCACCTCTGCGGTTTTATTTTTTGTGCTATAAACAAAAAAAGAGCGACAATTTTGAAAAAAATTCATTATTTTACTTTTTGCTATAATAAATATCCCCCAAAAATATATAAAAAAAACATTTTTTTTTCCTCAGTTTAGGCCGATACATATTCTTCTACATATTTTTGGTAAAAAAAAAATGCAATAAGCGTTTGAGTGGTTTGCGTAAAAGTTATAGCGATCAGCGATTTTTATCATGACTGCAACATTATGACGGACACATCGGACAATTTTGGCACATTTTTGGGACCATTGGCATTAATACAGCGATCAATGCTATAAAATTGCATTGATTACTGTAAAAATTTCACTGGCAGTGAAGGGGTTAACCACTAGGGGGCAGGGAGGGGTTAAGTGTTCCTAGGGGTGTGTTTCTAACTGTCTGGGGGCGTGGCTGTGTGTGACACCACTCTGATCGCTACTCCCGATGACAGGGAGCAGACGATCAGTGTTTAGGCAGAATGGGGAGATGCTGTTTACATCGGCATCTCCCTGTTGTTGAGCTCCGTGACACGATCGCGGGACCCGTGGGCATGGTCATGGAGCTCCTGGCAGCCATGCCATTCTGCCGACGTATATGTACAGGAGCCGGTCGGGAACCGGTTAACACCTATGGTATTTATTGATGAAAATATCACCGGTTTAGCTGAATATTCCCTCCAATAAAATGCTGCTTATTGGGCATGAGGGCACCTGGACTCAACTGTATTGGTGCAGGCCACTGGTCCAGTCTGTAAATCCAGTAGAGATCATCATAAAGCAATTTTTTTGGGATCATCAGACAGTCCACCAATCTACAACCAAGTTGTTTCCAATTGGCCCATGGTCTGTTCATCATATTAACCAAGCTGTTGTTGTTTGTGCTGGCACTATGGCTTTTCATGGTGCTGGCAGAGTCAGTATTAGTGGCAGTGTGAAAAATCACTGAGGGGAAAAGTGGGGCTTGATCTTAGATACAGCAGTAGTGGCCATTGTTTTGAAAACTCTAAATTGTGACCCTAAAGCCTGGTACACACTAACTGACAACTCCAGTTGGAGCCAAGGTACTAACAATCCAACATTAGTACAGCAATCTTCCTCCCGCTGAGATGGACGCCGCCCCCCCCACCAGAACACTATGATCAGCGCTCTCAGTCATTGGCTGAGAGTGCTGATGGGGAGCTGGTCAGCTGCTGATTTTCAAGCATGCTCGTCCGACAGAAGCCAGCCAAACCGACTGACATACACAAAACAAAACAAACAAAAAATGGAACCATCATTGTGCAAATAGTATAACAAAAATTCCCAATTTTATTAAAACCAACTTTAAATAGAGTCACTGTTACTGGTACACAGATTAATTTTTTCACTGGGAAATTTTTTTTTTCACTGGGACTGATTATTAATTAATGAACCTCTCTTTTTTTCATTAATTTTTTCACTGATTTGTCATATTTACTAATTTTTTCCAATGGGATTGGTATATCAATTAATCAATTTATCAATTTCTCACTGATTTGCTACACTTTGCATATTTATATATTGTTGCACTTTATATAGTATTTTATTATTTTTGACATTATAATTTCATTATATACCTACCCATATTGTTAACCTTATATTGGGGATTGGATAGCCAGGGGTGGGAACCTTAAATTTATTCCTATAGGTTAACCCCTCCCAACACTCCCCCCCCCCCCCCCCCACTTCACTTTAGCCTATTTTCACTGTCGAGGAGGGGAGTATAAGGTGGTGTCGCTAGGTATAAAGGTGTACACTCTTACTCCTCTTTGTTTTATCAGCTCTGGAGCACGTTTATTTTTCACAGTTGTATCTACAGGCAGAGTAAAAAATATAAATTTTTCCTGCATCCATTGTAGTTCTAAGTTGGAGTTCTAATTATCCTGCACAGTCTATTTACACTGTATAGGAGGGGAGTATACGGAGGTGTCGCCAGGCTATAGGTACACAGCTCCTGTAGCCCTTGCTTATCAACCTTGGAGTCAGGGCCAGATTAAGAGCATCATGGGCCTGGTGCTGAGGATTTTTTTATGGAAACAAAATGAAAATGCAAACATTTTTTGCTAAAACAAATTAAATATACTCTCACCAGTAATATCAGCCGTGCAGCCTTTGAGCAGCAGCAACACCCCCAATACCACCTGCTATGCAGTCTCTTAACAGCAGCAACATAGAGAGACCACATTTCCAAACTGCCATTCAGGGACATCAACCCTTCCCAAAAAAAGATGAGGGGGGGTGTAGTCTCGGAGTTGATGGGGAAATAGGTGGCGGGGGTGATTTTTCGGGCAAATGGCTGGTGTTAGCACTTAAAATCATCCTGAAACTATGCTTGATATGGCATCAGGATGATCAAATTCCATTATTTCTATTACTATATTGTAATATATAGTGAAATAGTTCAACTCACCATGATGCAGAATCAGTGGGAACCTGAGCTTTTCACTTGCCACCAGATGCAGCGTGTCACTTGCCACCATCGCCTGCCGTCAGATGCAGTATCCCAGATGCCACCCATAGCCTGCCACCAGATACAGTGTGCCACTTGCCACCAGCCACCAGATACGGTGTGTCACTTGCCACCAGCAGCCTTACACCAGCAGCCTTTTACCAGATACAGTGTGCCACTTGCCACCAGCAGCCTTTTACTAGATACAGTGTGCCACTTGCCACCAGCAGCCTGCCACCAGATACAGTGTGCCACTTGCCACCAGATACAGTGTGCCACTTGCCACCAGCAGTCTGCCACCAGATACAGTGTGCCGCTTGCCACAAGCAGCATGCCAGATACAGTGTGCCACTTGCCACCAGATAGTGTGCCACTTGCCACAAGCAGAATGCCACCAGATACAGTGTGCCACTTGCCACAAGCAGCCTGCCACCAGATACAGTGTGCCACTTGCCACAAGCAGCCTGCCACCAGATACAGTGTGCCACTTACCACAAGCAGCCTGCCACCAGATACAGTGTGCCGCTTGCCACAAGCAGCCTGCCACCAGATACAGTGTGCGGCTTGCCACAAGCAGCATACCAGATACAGTGTGCCACTTGCCACCAGATACAGTGTGCCTCTTGCCACAAGCAGCATATCACCAGATACAGTGTGCCACTTGCCACAAGCAGCCTGCCACCAGATACAGTGTGCCACTTACCACAAGCAGCCTGCCACCAGATACAGTGTGCCACTTGCCACAAGCAGCCTGCCACCAGATACAGTGTGCCGCTTGCCACAAGCAGCATGCCAGATACAGTGTGCCACTTGCCACCAGATACAGTGTGCCACTTGCCACAAGCAGCATATCACCATATACAGTGTGCCATTTGCCACAAGCAGCCTGTCACCAGATACAGTGTGCCACTTGCCACCAGCAGCCTTCCACCAGATACAGTGTGCCACTTGCCACCAGACAGTGTGCCACTTGCCACCAGCAGCATGCAACCAGATACAGTGTGCCACTTGCCACCAGCAGCCTGTCACCAGATACAGTGTGCCACTTGCCACCAGCAGCATGCCAGATACAGTGTGCCACTTGCCACAAGCAGCCTGTCACCAGATACAGTGTGCCACTTGCCACCAGCAGCCTTCCACCAGATACAGTGTGCCACTTGCCATCAGCAGCCTGTCACCAGATACAGTGTGCCACTTTCCACCAGCAGCCTGTCACAGGATACAGTCTGCCACTTGCCACCAGCAGCCTGTCACCAGATAAAGTGTTCCACTTGCCAAAAGCAGCATGCCAGATACAGTGTGCCACTTGCCATCAGCAGCCTGCCACCAGATACAGTGTGCCATTTGTCATCAGCAGCATGCCACCAGATACAGTGTGCCACTTGCCATCAGCAGCATGCCACCAGATACAGTGTGCCACTTGCCATCAGCAGCATGCCACCAGATACAGTGTGCCACTTGCCACAAGCAGCATGTCACCAGATAGTGTGCCACTTGCCACCAGCAGCCTGTCACCAGATAGTGTTCCACTTGCCATCAGCAGCATGCCACCAGATACAGTGTTCCACTTGCCACCAACAGCCTGTCCCCAGACACAGTGTGCCACTTGCCACAAGCAGCCTTCCACCAGATACAGTGTGCCACTTGCCATCAGCAGCCTGCCACCAGATACAGTGTTCCACTTGCCATCAGCAGCAAGCCACCAGATACAGTGTGCCACTTGCCATCAGCAGCAAGCCACCAGATACAGAGTGCCACTTGCCATCAGCAGCATGCCACCAGATACAGTGTGTCACTTGCCATCAGCAGCATGCCACCAGATACAGTGTGCCACTTGCCATCAGCAGCATGCCACCAGATACGGTGTGCCACTTGCCACCAGACACAGTGTGCCACTTGCCACCAGCAGCATGCAACCAGATACAGTGTGCCACTTGCCACCAGCAGCCTGTCACCAGACACAGTGTGCCACTTGCCACCAGCAGCATGCAACCAGATACAGTGTGCCACTTGCCACCAGCAGCCTGTCACCAGATACAGTGTGCCACTTGCCACCAGCAGCATGCAACCAGATACAGTGTGCCACTTGCCACCAGCAGCCTGTCACCAGACACAGTGTGCCACTTGCCACCAGCAGCATGCAACCAGATACAGTGTGCCACTTGCCACAAGCAGCCTGTCACCAGATACAGTGTGCCACTTGCCACCAGCAGCATGCAACCAGATACAGTGTGCCACTTGCCACCAGCAGCATGCAACCAGATACAGTGTGCCACTTGTCACCAGCAGCATGCAACCAGATACAGTGTGCCACTTGTCACCAGCAGCATGCAACCAGATACAGTGTGCCACTTGCCATCAGCAGCAAGCCACCAGATACAGTGTGCCACTTGCCACCAGCAGCATGTAACCAGATACAGTGTGCCACTTGCCACTCCCTGCAGCACTCTGCCCAGACGGATAGAAGGGACAGGGCCTGCATAATCAATCAAATCCCTGGAACCCCCACCCCTCCTGAGCTGGGATGGTATGGCCGTGTGTATGTATGCCAGGAGTATTGATCAGACCAAGTTGTACAGGGGGGTTGTGTGTGCAAAACTTTGGGCTCACACTGGTGTGCTGCAGTCGGCCGCACTGCTTATGTATCTGCAGTATTAGCTGCAGTCCTAATGGTATACATCAGGTTGCAGGTTTTTGCTGGTAAGATGCAGCATGTAGGAATTTTGGTGTGCTTTCATAAAATGCAGAAAAAACACACAACCTAATAGAAATTAATAGGACTGTGGGTAAAACGCAGGAAAACTGTGGATACACCAGCAATGGGCCAAAACATAGCAAACCAGTGTGAACCCACCTAAAAGAACAAGGGACCAAGTACTACCACAGGCTGATGACACAATTCTAAACACTTTGGCTGCAGTTATAAGAACTACTGCTGGAAAAAAAAAGTTAAAAACGAGGGAAGGGAGATAAGAGTCCAGTCACTGAGCTCACATTTGGATGGTCTCTGCATCACTCAGAGATTTCCTGTTCACCTTTATCTGCTGGTGTTCTGTTCATAATTTCCCTCCCACACGGCAAATTTCACAGAGGGAGAGGGGAGGGGAAAGGCAGAGCCGACTCAGCCTCTCCCATTTGTGTAGGGGGGGGGGGCTGTGCACTGTGACATTGTAATAACCACAGTGAGCCAACACAAGTGCAGCCAAACACCCCTACATTTACATACAGCTTCTCCTGTCCCATAGAAGTTTATGGACATGAGAAAATCGGGCTTATACTGCTGGCTGAGTGGGCCTATTTTAAGGCAAAGGCCTGGAGCTGCAGCTCCATCAGCCCCTATGTTAATCCGGCCCTGCTTGGAGTATCTTACACTTGGATCAATAGGTAGCACCAATATTTCCCATATTCTGCATCTATTATCTAAATTGTCCTCTAGGGGGCCATTTTTTGGAAAGGCTGCACACCTATACCATTTATTCCTAAGCGCAGAGTTATTTGTTAATTAATTTTTTTACAGTGCCCACATTTGATGGCACAGTGGCTGCAATTGATGGGCACAGTGGCTGCATTTGATGGGGCACAGTGTCTGTATTTAATTGCACAGTGGTGGCAATTGATGGCACAGTGGCTGCAATTGATGGCACAGTGGCTGCATTTGATTACACAGTGGCTGCATTTGATGGGCCCAATGGCTGCATTTGATGGGCCCAGTGGCTGCATTTGATGGGCCCAGTGGCTGCAATTGATGGCACAGTGGCTGCAATTGATGGCACAGTGGCTGCATTTGATGTTTTTTTTCAGTATTTTTCAGAATTTTGAAGTTTGTTTGCACCCCCCCCCCCCCCAAAAAAAAATTTGAGCACCAGACTCCACCTTTAAACCATAGAGATAATCAGGGAACTTCCAGTCCTTGGTCATCTCTATCGTAAGCCCGGTGGGACAGGAGAGCCCAGAAAGGCAACGGAAGGGACTTCCGGTCCCATGGAACACACGCCAGGAACTGCGTTTTTTACACTATCAGCTCCATGTTTGATGCCTGTTTGATCGTACTTTTTGTAAGTACCCATTCCCTTTTATATTAAACCTTTTTAGACGGTACCTCACTATCAGTTCCATTTCTTTCCTCACTTTTGGGTATTCGTTCGTTTTGCTGAGCAACTTCATTTAAAAATCATTTGGATCTGAAGATTTGACTACTCCATTGGCCCTGGACACCAATATAAAGCCTAAAGCGACTCACCAGACTGAAAAGCTGGGGGTCATTACGATCTGGTGAGTGGGGATACATGAGGGGGTGTTATGCACCTGAATACATCTGCAATATTTCTGCACGTTTGTTTCCTTCGGATTGAAGCACCCAGAGTCACTTTATATATTTGTATTTGGACTTTATTTTGTCAATTATTCGATTGTGTTTCTTCACACGTGTTTTTTATATTTCAACGGTTGTGAGCACTATATTTTATATTTATATGTGATGCACACTAGCTCATTATGTATTGCCTTTTTTTTTTTTTTTTTTTAGTTTACAACCGCTTTAAAATATTTACACAGCAAACATTTTAGGCTTAGACCCCTAAATATTCATATTTTGATCTTACCTCATTCATATCACATTCACATAGGCTTTGAAGCAATTGTTCCAAAAGTTAAATTTTTCAAATTTTAGACAGCAAGGCTAGAAGAAATAACAACTTTCCATTTCAATAGATTTTATTAGATTTTACCAAGTTCATTACAAGAAACATGACATGTGTATATATAACCACTGCACTATAAACAAAATATTATTAAAATACGTAAGTGAAAAAAGCAGCCAGCACATAAATATAGGATACACTATATATTACATCATCTCAAACACTAGTGCAGCGCTCAATGTGAAAAATAAATAATATAGCAAATAGTAAAACAACTCAAAGTCTATATATTATAGTCCACAATTTCCAAGCAATGTGAATCACATCAAAATAATGAGTGCACTGTAATCCTCCTCATCTTAACCACTTGCCTACCAGGCCAATTCTGGCATTTCTCTCCTACATGTAAAAATCTTAATTTTTTTGCTAGAAAATTACTCAGAATACCCAAACATTATATATATATTTTTTTTAGCAGAGACCCTAGAGAATAAAATGGCAGTCGTTGCAACTTTTTATCTTGCACGGTATTTGCGCAGCAATTTTTCAAACACGTCTCATGCTTTAAAAAAAAGAAGCCTTTTTTTCGCATAATGTGAAAGATGATGTTACACCGAGTAAATAGATACCTAACATGTCACGCTTCAAAATTGCTTGAATGCAGAGGCCAGGCATGACGTTAAACATTGCGCCCGACCTCTGAACGATCATAGAGACTCCGGTGACTATCTGGTCTGCTGGAAATCTCTATGGTCAGCATCCGGGGCTAGCGGATCCCTTCTCCGACTCACCGATGGCAGGGGTGAGTCTGTAGAAGCACTAGAGGGTGGCTGGAGAGGAGAGTCCCCTCTCACCGCCCGTAAGAACGTTCAGGCGGCTGAACAGCCACTATGATCACTCTTCTGGTGTAGGGAATCGCCGGCTCTAAAAGACAATATCTGAATGAAGCCTGTAGCTGCAGGCACCATTCAGATATCTCCGCTCAAAGTCAAGGACATCATATGATGGCCGGCGAGCAAACACTAAGGCTTACCAAATGTAATGTGACTCTCATACGAGGAGTCAGAATGCGCTTATGGAAGGATAAATGGAGTGCTATGTATACTCCACAAACCATTATTCCTTGTAATAGGAATAAAAGTGACGCATTTTTTTTTTTAAAGCACAGTGTAAAAATAAAAAATAACCGCCACCTAAATTCAAAAATATGTAACGATGGAATATAAAAATGTATGTTGCTTACATAACAAAATGGTAGCGAAACATTCACTTTTAAAATGTTCAATTATAATACAATAATAGTTATTAAGCTCTAATGTCCTATTATAAGTAACTGAATCTCGTAGTAATTAATATTATTTCTTTATTACATATTACTCTAAAAGTTAAAAGTTTAACAACTTTTTATTTTTTTTTATTTTTTTGCTCTTGATTATATAATTGTTTAAAATTGATTGTGACACCTTAGTCTTTCGAAAAACATATAACCTACTTAAATCTTTAAATGCTTGTAACTACAAGAAATACTAAGATCTGACATGTAAATTCAACTAATGCTACCATTTAATGTAATCAATATTTTGTTAATTGTACCAATGTTTATATTTTCAAAATCAATAAACAAATTTGACAAGAAAAGAAAGTGAAAACATTTGAATTAAAAAAAAAAATGTAGGTTGCCTCTAATAAAAAGTAAGAGTAGATCAAATGCAATGATTGCCAAATAGAACCACCATTACAACATACCTGTCACTGAAAATATCTCAGGTCAACACAGTCCCATTAGGTGTTACATCCAAATTTAATAGCCATGTGCTGTCAGACCTTTTTTTGATTAAAAAGGTAAATAATGTCAGTGGTTTATTGATGGAATTTTTTTTACACCATGTTATGGGATTATGCTATGTTTTTAATAAATAGTCTAAGGCAATGAGCTTGATAATCATTGGTGACATTGGTTACATTTTCATCCATACTTGGAAAAAATGTAAACCCCTACTTATTATACTTTACAAAGATAACGAACAAATATGAAAACAGTGTCTTGGAATGTAAAGGGTTTGAGATCTCCTTAAAAAAGAATAAATGTTTTACGACATCTTCAAAGACTACACGCTGACATAGCTTTACTCCATGAGACACACCCAATGATGACAACAAACGCATGCATAAGCTATGCATAGGGGAGGCAATATGATCCTCTGCAGTGGGCCATAAGGCTGGAGTAATAACTTTACTTTATAAAAATTGATCCTATAATATAACTGCAGTAGACAAAGACCATTTAGGTCATATACTAACTATTCACTTAAAAGTTGACACACGTAACATGGCCATCACTAACATTTATGCACCAAATACACCTAGGAAATTCTATCAATTGTATCAAGATCTCACTACTTTAGTTGTGAACACTCCTGAAGATCACCACAAAATGGGAGGGGATTTCAATGACACCATGAATTCAGAGGAAGGGAGATCACTCAAGCGCACTCCTGAACCTAACATTACCACCGTAACCAAACCATGTCACTCCTTAAGATGACAGACATTTGGCAGGTAACACATCCCTTGGATAGAGAGTATACTTTTGACTCATCTCCTCATAACTCCTTCCCAAGAATAGATATTTTTTTAAGCTCAACATCCTCAGTGCCATTTGTCAATGAGACTTATAAAGATGACATATTGATATCAGACTATGGTCCAATAAGCTTACATCTAATGGACATACAATCCCAAGCAAATTTACGATTGCAGGGATTCCCCTCTTTCTTAGCAACAAATTAGGGTTTCCAGTGCCACTTAAAAAATGCTTGGAATGACTTTAAACTAACTGTGGCCACACATTAAACCCTAACCTATACTGGGAAACAGCTAAAGGTTTTCTCAGAGGAAAAATAATAGCTTATCTTTCGCAGTTTAAAAAAAACTCAGCTGAGAACTATCGTTTAGATAGTGCTGCCCTGAGGGGAGCACAACATAATTTAACTCAACAAAACACTCTAGAGAATAAAAAAGCCTGGCATAAAGCAAAAAGACAATTTGATCTATGGGCTGACCAACAAGAACATAATAAATCATCATTTGCCTCACTACAATTTTATAAATATGGCAACAAATCAGGAAAATTACTAGCTAAACTGAGTAAAGGCCCTTTCCAATCTACCAACATATTGGCTTTACAAAATCCCAAAGTAACCATAGCCAAAACCCCAAGTAAAATACTATCAGATTTCTATAAAGATTTATATTTGAAAGAACCCCTTTAGATAGTGCAACTGCCACCTCACTTCTGGATCAAATTAAGGGCTAGCCACCCAGTCATACTGCAGCAGGTTGGCACGGCTGCGCAAATCGCCGTAGCTGTATATCCTTTCTTTTAGATGTCACAGCAGGCACGCAGCGTGTCTCTGGAGCCGATGCGCAAGCCCAGCGGCGTGATGACCACCGGGCACCCGCGATCGCTCGTGACAGAGCGAGAACCAGGATCTGTGTGTGTAAACACACAAATCCCGGTTCTCTCAGGGGAGAGGAGACATATCGTGTGTTCATATTAAGTATGGACACCAATCTCTCTCCTCCCCTAGTCAGTCCCATCCCCCCTACAGTTAGAATGCACATAGGGAACACAGTTAACCCCTTGATCGGCCCCTAGTGTTAACCCCTTCCCTGCCAGTGACATTTATACAGTAATCAATGGCTATTTTTAGCTCCGATTACTGTATAGATGTCAATGGTCCCAAAATAGTGTCAAAAGTGTACGATCTGTCCACCGCAATGTCGCAGTCCTGATAAAAATCGCAGATTGCCACCATTACTAGTAAAAAAATAATAATAAAAAAAATTACATAAATCTATCCCCTATTTTGTAAACGCTATAATTTTGTGCAAACCAAACATATATGCTTATTGGGATTTACATATCGGCCTAAACTGAGGAAAACATTTTTTTTTTTTTAATTTCGGATATTTATTATAGTAAGAACTACAAAATATTGTGTTTTTTTCTAAACTGTCTCTTTTTATTTGTTTATAGCGCAAAAAATAAAAACCGTAGAGGTGATCAAATACGACCAAAAGAAAGCTCTATTTGTGGGGAAAAAAGGACACAATTTTGTTTGGGTACATAACGCACAACCGCGCAATTGTCAGTTAAAGCGAAGCAGTGCCATATCGCAAAAAATGGCCTGGTCAGGAAGGGGGGAAATCCTTCCGGGGCTGAAGTGGTTAAATTGTTCAAACTGACATTTTCACAATTAAAACATTTAAATGCATCCATTACTATTGAGGAAGTCCAACATATGATTAAAAATCAGGCTAACAATATTCCTCTGAATTTTATAAAATAACACAAGACTACATATTCAATACCCTTACAAAAAACCTACACAAGCATGTGGGAGGGAGGACGCTATTTACCCACAGGTCTTCAGGCATATATAAAATTATTAGAAAAAAAGGATAAAGACCCTACTTTGGCAGGATCTTATAGGCCCATTTCGCTTATAAATGTAGACGTCAAAATACTTTCAAAAATAGTGTTTCCCGCCTAGCAGAAATAGTATCTACTATTATCTATCACGCACAAGTAGGATTTGTAAAAGGAAGATCTGCCATGGTGAAGATTCACAAAGTAATACTAGCTCTTGAATATGCCAAATCCCTTCCAGATAAAGATACAGCTAGTATTACAGTAGATGCTAAAAACGTATTTGATAACGTCAATCTAAAATGGCTCTTTATGGTGGTGAGCAAGATGGGTTTATGGCCTCCATATTAAAAAAATTTAACTGTATGTACAGTATGGCACCAGAGGCCGAAAACACATATTAATTATTTAACCACTTGCTTACCGGGCACTTAAACCCCCCTCCCATCCAGACCAATTTTCAGCTTTCGGTGCTCTCACGCTTTGACTGACAATTACTCAGTCATGCAACATTGTACCCAAATTATTTTTTTGTCCTTTTTTTCCCACAAATAGAGATTTCTTTTGGTGGTATTTGATCACCTCTGGGTTTTTTATTTTTTGCGCTATAAATGAAAAAAGACCGAAAATTTTGAAAAAAAACTAATTTTTCTTTGTTTCTGTGATAAAATTTAGGAAATTATTAATTTTTCTTCATAAATTTTGGCCACAATTATACTGCTACATATCTTTGGTAAAAATAACCCAAATTAGTGGATATTATTTGGTCTTTGTGAAAGTTAGAGAGTCTACAATCTGTGGTTCAAATTATACAAAATTGATCACACCTGATGCACTGGTGGCCTATCTCATTTCTTGTGACCCGAACAAGCCAGGAAAGTACAAATACCCCCCAAATGACCCCTTTTTTGAAAGTAGACATTCCAAGGTATTTAGTAAGAGGCATGGTGAGCTTTTTGATGTTGTCATTTTTCCCACAATTCTTTGCAAAATGAATTATTTTTTTATTTTTTATTTTTTTCTACAAAATTGTCATTGTAATAGGTTATTTCTCTCACATGGCATGCGTATACCACAAATGACATCCCAAAATAAATTCTGCTACTCCTCCTGAGTATTACGATACCACATGTGTGGGACTTTTCCACAGCCTAGCCACTTAGAGAGGCCCAACATGCAGGGAGCTCCATCACGTGTTCTAGGAGCATAAATTACACATCTAACTTGTTGACTACCTATTACACTATTGAAGGCCCTGGAGCACCAGGACAATGACACGTGACACTGACGTGGCACTGATGACAGGTGGCACTGATACGTGGCACTGATGACACGTGACACTGACGTGGTACTGATGACACGTGACACTGATGTGGCACTGATGACAGATGGTACTAATATGGGGCACTGATGACACGTGACACTGATGACAGATGGCACTAATATGTGGCACTGAAGAGAGATGGCACTTATACGTGGCACTGATATCTTGTGGCACTAATATGTGGCACTGATGAGAGATGGCACTAATACGTGGCACTGATGACAGACGGCACTAATACGTGGCACTGACACGTGACACTGATGACAGATGGCACTGATACGTGGCATTGATGACAGGTGGCACTGATGACAGATGGCACTAATACATAACAATGATGACAGATGGCACTAATACGTGACACTGATGACAGATGGCACTAATATGTGGCACTGATGACACGTGACACTGATATGGCACTGATGACTTTACACTTACGGCGCTGCAGCCGTTCATCTCCCCCTCCTCACATGCTGTCTCTGTGTGAGGAGGGGGAGCGGCGCTGAGAGATGATCTCATATGTTTACATATGAGATCATCTCCCATTGGACACGCCGATCGCGCTGTAAATGGCCGCTGTGATTGGCCGTTTACAGCGATCTGTGATTGGCCGTGTCCGAGGGACACGGCCAACACAGAATTTCCCTGCTGCGCGCTTGTGAGCGCGCACAGGGAATGAGGAAAGGGGAGGCCGTCATATGACGTCCTCCCGGGATTTCACATCAGCACCGAGGCCGTCATTCGGCTATGGCCGGATGTGAAGTGGTTAATAAATGAATACAATCAGACTTTTCTTGTGGATAAAATGGCCACTGCCCTTTATTATTAGCATAATAAATACGATTCAACAATAATAGTTTATTTATATATGACCATCATTTACTATAACTACACCACCAACTTGCAACATCTTTTTACATACCAATAGTCCAGCCATTAAAGCTCAAACTATATTTAACCACTTCGCATCCGGCCGTAGCCGAATGACGGCCACAGCGCGGATGCCAAATCCCGGGAGGCCTTCATATGACGGCCTCCCCTTTCCTCGTTCCCTGTGCGCGCTCACGAGCGCGCAGCAGGGAAATTCTGTGTTGGCCGTGTCCCTCGGACACGGCCAATCACAGATCGCTGTAAACGGCCAATAACAGCGGCCGTTTACAGTGCGATCGCCCTGGCCAATGAGAGATGATCTCATATGTAAACATATGAGATCATCTCTCAGCGCCGCTCCTCCTCCTCACACAGAGACAGCGTGTGAGGAGGGGGAGATGAACGGCTGCAGCGCCGTAAGTTTTTTTAAAAAAAAAAATAAATAAATAAAGTGACATCCCCAGTGCCATCCCCAGTGCCATCTGCCAGATCCATCCCCAGTGCCATCTGCCAGATCCATCCCCAGTGCCATCCCCAGTGCCATCTGCCAGTGCCATCCCCAGTGCCATCAGCCAGTGCCATCTGCCAGTGCCATCCCCAGTGCCATCTGCCAGATCCATCCCCAGTGCCATCTGCCAGTGCCATCCCCAGTGCCATCTGCCAGTGCCATCCCCAGTGCCATCTGCCAGATCCATCCCCAGTGCCATCCCCAGTGCCATCTACCAGTGCCATCCCCAGTGCCATCTGCCAGTGCCATCTGTCATCAGTGCCATCTGTCATCAGTGCCACATATTAGTGCCATCTGTCATCAGTGCCACCTGTCAGTGTCACGTGCCATCTGTTATCAGTGTCACCTGTCATCAATGCCACGTATCAGTGCCATCTGTCATCAGTGTCATCAGTGCCACGTATTAGTGCCGTCTGTCATCAGTGCCACGTATTAGTGCCATCTCGCATCAGTGCCACGTATTAGTGCCATCTCGCATCAGTGCCACATATTAGTGCCACGTGATATCAGTGCCATGTATGAGTGCCATCTCTCATCAGTGCCACATATTAGTGCCATCTGTCATCAGTGTCACGTGTCATCAGTGCCCCGTATTAGTACCATCTGTCATCAGTGCCACGTCAGTGTCACGTGTCATCAGTGCCACGTCAGTGTCACGTGTCATCAGTGCCACGTCAGTGTCACGTGTCATTGTCCTGGTGCTCCAGGGCCTTCAAAAGTGTAATAGGTAGTCAACAATTTAGATGTGTAATTTATGCTCCCAGAACACGTGATGGCGCTCCCTGCATGTTGGGCCTCTCTATGTGGCCAGGCTGTGGAAAAGTCCCACATATGTGGTATCGTAATACTCAGGAGGAGTAGCAGAATTTATTTTGGGGTGTCATTTGTGGTATACACATGCCATGTGAGAGAAATAACCTATTACAATGCCAATTTTGTAGAAAAAAAATAAAAAATAAAAAAATAATTAATTTTGCAAAGAATTGTGGGAAAAAATGACAACATCAAAAAGCTCACCACGCCTCTTACTAAATACCTTGGAATGTCTACTTTCAAAAAAGGGGTCATTTGGGGGGTATTTGTACTTTCCTGGCTTGTTCGGGTCACAAGAAATGAGATGGGCCACCAGTACATCAGATGTGATCAATTTTGTATGATTTGCACCACAGCTTGTAGAGTCTGTAACTTTCACAAAGGCCAAATAATATCCGCTAATTTGGGTTATTTTTACCAAAGATATGTGGCAGTATAAATTGTGGCCAAAATTTATGAAGAAAAATTAATAATTTGCTAAATTTTATCACAGAAACAAAGAAAAATGCGTTTTTTTTTCAAAATTTTCGGTCTTTTTTCAATTATAGCGCAAAAAATAAAAAAAAACCCAGAGGTGATCAAATACCACCAAAAGAAAGCTCTATTTGTGGGAAAAAAAGGACAAAAAATTCATTTGGGTACAGTGTTGCATGACTGAGTAATTGTCAGTCAAAGCGTGAGAGCACCGAAAGCTGAAAATTGGTCTGGATGGGAGGGGGGTGTTGGTGCCTGGTAGGCAAGTGGTTAAAACCAATACACCAACTATCCCCTTACAGCAGAAGGGACAAGCCAAGGACCGCGACAAAGGAAGGGGTGTTTGTTAACATGTAAGTAACCAATTAAATTAACTTAACTATAACTGCCCATTTGTGTCAGTCCCTGTTCCCATAGGCAGGGGTCGCTATTGAGCTTCTACTGCCTTTCATGGGACCAGAGGCCGAAAAAACACATATTAATTATTTAATAAATAAATACAATCAGACTTTTCTTGTGGATAAAAAGGCCCTTTATCATTGGCATAATAAATACGACTCACCAATAATAGTTTATTTAGATATGACCATATTTTACTATAATTACACTACCAACTTGCAACATATTTTTACATACCAATAATCCAGCCATTAAAGCTTGAACTATATTTAAAACCAATGCACCAACTATCCTCAAACGTCAGGCTAAACCTACCTAGCCTGGCACCCCACCCGGGCCATGGCCAACTCTACACAATTTAGTAAATCTAGGTTTAGGATATCAAGCCCTATATCAGAAAGCTGGACAATATCAGGGCAATAAAAACCATACAAACCTCCCTCCAAAAACTACATGCCGGTACCCAACTGGTCAGACTTGCTATAACGTAAAAATATCTTAATAAAATTAGGTCCCAAAGTAACGTCAGAAAACAACAAACCACCTAATGAAGATGAAGATTTATTCAATAATTCAGAAATGCGGAAGGCCCCAAAAAAAACATAGGCCGTAAAAACTTGAAAAAGTAAGGCTTATTTAGGAGAATAACAAACATAAGAAGAGGCCGACATCAAATGATGCAAAAGATGTTAATTGACCGGAACTTGAGTATCCCTTTGGTAACCTTTGATAGCCTTTTTAACAAAGAAAAAGGGAGGAAAACCTTGCAATTTCAAAAAGAACGAAATTCCGGCCATCATTTTAACATAGGGAATAGGAATAAGAGCGTTGCATCAAAACGTCCAAGAAATTAAGAACTAAACCTTCAGAGAAACAATTGGAAGGAACTCCCATAGAGCCCAGAAAACCACACCACAAGGACCACGCAGCGTTGTAATTAACCCATGTAGAAGGTGCTATAGATTCACCATGGCAGAATTGACGGTTGACAAATTATGGACCATAGGGGCTCTGGCAAGGTAAACCAAGGAGATCCGCATCTAGGGCCAATTCACAAAATCGATCCAGCTGAAAATGGGACAGGGAATCAGCAATAACATTAGTATAACCCAGGATACATTTTACCTTAATCCATAAATAAAGTTCTAAACATTTGAAAACAATACGTCGCAAGATCGCTAAAACAGGCAATGACTTGGATGACAAGCAATTAATTGCATATGCCACCCCTTTGTTATCTGAATAAAATAATAAATGTGAATTGCAGAGGCAATTTCCCCAAAGCTCTAAAGAAACCAAGATCAGGAATAGCTCAAGGAGAACTATGTTCTTCTTATAATCCAACTCAAACCAATAGTGCGACCAAGGCGCTGCTGATCAATGGTGCTGTCAAAAGGCCCCATAACCTGAACTCCCTGCGGCATCAGTGAACAAAGAAACGACCGAAGTATCTTAGAAAGGAGTTTGCCAGAAAGAACAACCATTGTACGAAGTTAAGAAATCAATCCAAACCAACAAATCAGAGACTAAAGAGGAAGTTATGTGCACAAAATGTCTTTGAGATTAAAACCAGAAATGGCTCAGTACAATCTTTTAGAAAAAACACCACCAATAGGAATAACATGAGTAGCAAAGGCAAGTAAGCCCAATAGAGATTGCAACGTGCAAACCGTCACCTTAGGTTTGGAAATTCCGAAAGAAATCATATTTTGTAAACGGTCCAACTTAGATTGAGGTAAACAGAATTCCATCCTGACAGTATCAATAGTAACACCCAGGAACTCGATGCAAGTTGTTGGCCAGACTGATTTTTCAGGGGCTAATGACACTCCAAAACGCTGAAAAGTCAAATGGAATTCCGTGAACAAGCACAGGCATTCCGTACAATTACCGAAAAATAAAAAATCATCAAGGTAATGTAAGATGTTAACAGATCCTGTCAGGAAAGTAATGACCCATTCCAAAAATGGGGAGAACTAGTCAAAACATGTGCAAAGAACAGCCCATGGGTAGGCATCTGTCACAATAATACAAACCATTATGACAGAAACCCAAAGAATTAAAGAAGGATGTATTGGCAATAAACGGAAAGCCGTCTTAATATCAGCTTTGGCCACAAACGCAGATTTTCCTGGCCATCATATCTTGAAAACCGCATCGCCAAAAGATGCATAGGAGACAGAACTTAAACAATGGTCAATAACATCATTAAGAGAGGCGCCGGCAGGAAAAGACAAGTGGTGGATAAGACGAAAACTTTTAGGTTCCTTCTTGGATATCAAACCTAAGGGAGAAATCCAGAAATTATCAAAGGGAGGAAACAAAAAAGGTCCTACCACCCTGCCCTCAAACACCTCTTTTAGAAATGTTTTCAGACAAAACAGTAGGGAAACGGTGAACAGAAGGTTGTCACAACAAAAACAGCCGGAGCCAGAAAATTGTGGCAGCCGATGGCCAGAAGAAAAACCGTCAATTAGCATGTCGACCGTCTGAGGGTTTGGCTAAATGCAGAGAAATGGCAACATGGTGGCCAACTTCACCAGTGTTACCGCCAGCATGAAAAATATCTTTAGAATGAGACCCCGTGTTCAAAGTCAGATTCTTGAAGCAACAAGAGGCTGGGTGCGCTCCAGAACAGGTAGCACATTAATGCCTATAGCGACATGAATTGGGCCATTTACATTGCCCCTCATTGAAACCAAAGCACAAACCCTTCTTTAAAAGGAACAGGTTGAGTAGACTGCAGAGGCAAAGTAGATTTCGGTGGTATTAGAATGTTCAACTATTTTGATCCCCATTTCAGATGTTTATGTACAGCAAGATTCTGTCTGAAAGATATGTCATAAAAAAAAAAAAAACAAGATAACCCTGGGAAGTTCTTATATGCCTCAATGATTATTTCAAGGTGCTAGAATAAACCACTGCACATATCTGGATGTTTTTTACCCAATGCGCTGGAAGCCAATTGTTAAAAGTGCATGGAGCAGATTTTCGCTTATCATCATCAGTTTTGGCAGACTCCATCTTCTCCAAACTATTTTCTTTAAATGATGGCAAAAGATAAAGTAGATCAAAATAATCACCCTTCCATATCTTTTTTTTAATAGAGGGGGTCGAATGGAAACCAAGAGGGGAAATCTCACAAGCTAAGGCCTCTTTCTAACAACTTTCAGGTACCGTATGAGACGTTGGATTCAATACCGGTAAAAATGAATCTCTTCGACCAGCGGCACAGGCGCAAGCGGCCTATAGTGCACATTAGTTAACCACTTGCCGACCAGCGCACGACGATATACGTCGGCAGAATGGCACGGACAGGCAGGAGGGCGTATATATAAGTCCCTCCTTTCTGCCTGTCCGTGCCATCGGGAGCGCGCCGGGAGCGGTCGGGACCCCCGTGAGTCCGGCCGCGGTCCCCGCGGACTCGATCGCCGCGGGGACACCCGCGATCGTCTCACGGGAAGGCTGAACGGGGAGATGCCGAGATAAACAGCATCTCCCTGTTCTGCCTAGCAACTAGTGACGCCGATCTCTGCCCCCTGTGATTGGAGCAGAGATCAGCATTCACTAGCTGACAGCCACACCCCCCCACAGTAAGAAACACACCCCTAGGCACACTTAACCCTTACACTGCCCCCTTGTGGTTAACCCCTTCACTGCCAGTGTCATTTATACAGGAATCAATGCATTTAAATAGCATTGATTGCTGTATAAATGACAATGGTCCCAAAAATGTGTCAAAAATGTCCGATGTGTCCGCCATAATGTCGCAGTCACAAAAAAAAATCGCAGATCACCGCCATTACTAATAAAAAAAAATTATTAATAAAAATGCTATAAAACTATCCCCTATCTTGTAAACGCTATAACTTCTGTGCAAACCGATCAATAATCGCTTATTGCGATTTTTTTTACTAAAAATATGTAGAAGAATACGTATCGGCCTAAACTGAGGAAAAAAAATGTTTTTTTTTATATTTTTGGGGGATATTTATTATAGCAAAAAATGAAAAATAATGCGTTTTTTTTCAAAATTGTCGCTCTTTTTTGTTTATAGCGCAAAAAATAAAAACCGCAGGGGCGATCAAATACCACCAAAAGAAAGCTCTATTTGTGGGGAAAAAAGGACGTCAATTTTGTTTGTTTTTTGGCTGCAAATTGGTCCGGTCTGAAAGTGGTTAAATTCCTGCGTGTAAACTAGCAAGCAGGCATTTTTTTAAATTGTCTGCTAAAGAAGCAAAGGAAGACATCACCATTAATAAAGCATTTAATTGTTAAGATCCCCACTAGGCACCTCCTGTGACACACACGTTGCCGTAACCATAGGTCTTTAAAGACCTTTGCAGGTCATCTGAGGCATTCTGTGTAGTAGGCACTGAACCTGATGGGAGAGCTGTAGGAGAATAAACATTGCTGACACCATCATGAAACAATAACTCTGAAGATTGAGGAGGAACTGATCCAATTAGTGAAGATTGTACAATTTGTGCAGGCAAATCCGTATATAAATTGTTATTATTCAAATTGGACATCAGAGAAAAAGAAGACAAAACATTAGGGAATGCAAGTTTAACTAAAGAAGCAGAAAAGGGGGGTTAACCCTCCTTTCTCCTTGTTCAGATATAACAGGGAATACAGAACTAAATTCTTTCAAATTCTCCCGTCTATTACGTTTTGCTTTACGTTTTTTATTAGACGGAGGCCCCTTGTTTCAATCCGGTGGACCGTCTTCAGTCTTGTAGACCTCTCGATGCCAGTATCCACTGCGCATGCGCCGCCTTCTGTCGGAGGCTCCGGGCCAGATACCGAAGTGGGCTGACTCGCTGTCAATCACTGGGTCACCTGACCCCTTTAGAAGCTTCCAGAAGGTTTGAATATAGTTTTTTGTTAACAGGTAAGTAACCAATTAAATTAATTTAACTTTAACTGCTCATTTGTGTCAGTCCCTGTTCCCATAGGCAGGGGTCGCTTTTGAGCTTCTCTTGCCTTTCATTCCTCCTCCACAGCTCAAATAAGTGCTTTAAGATTTATGTCAGATACTACCCCATTATCTAAGGGAACTCACCAAGGCTGTTCTTTGTCACTATTAACTGTTTAACTTAGCAATTGAGCCCCTGTCTAGATTCATAAACAACTCTCCCATCTTGTCAGGCATCAAAATAGGAGATTTAACACTTAAATTAGCATTATTTGCAGACAACGTTCTAATTTTCACTTCAAATCCAATAAGGCATATGCCAATACTACAAGATATTTTTAATACCTTTAACCACCTCAATACAGGGCACTTTCACCCCTTCCTGCCCAGGCCATTTTTCAGCTTTCAGCGCTGTCACACTTTTAATGACAATTTTCTTCACAAAAATAGAGCTTTCTTTTGGTGGTATTTAATTACTTCTGGGTTTTTTTATTTTTTCCTAAAAAAATAAAGTTTTGAAAAAAAAAGTTTTTCTTAGTTTCTCTCAGTAAATTTTGTAAATACAGTACCTGACCGCGAGAATGTGTTTGCTGGTTCTCGGCGACAGGGTACTGTACATCTCACACTGGCTGCAATAGGAAAATGTCACATGATGTCACAAATGTCAATGTCAGCGTGAGAAAGAAGCGACAATGTCGCCTCTCTAATAATAAAACCGGCATGGGTTCCTCTCCAGGGGCATACCAGGCCCTTAGGTCTGGTATGAATTTTAAGGGGTACCCCCTACGCCGAAAAAATGGTGTAGGGCCCCCCCAAAATCCATACCAGACCCCTATCCGAGCATGCCGCCTGGCCGGTCTGGAGCGAGCGCCCCCCTCCTGAACCGTACCAGGCCGCATGCCTTCAACATGGCGGCCCCCCACCCTAAAGCACCTTGTCCCCATGTTGATAAGGACAAGGGCCTCTTCCTGACAAACCTGGCCATTGGTTGTCGAGGTTTTCGGGCGGGGGGCTTATCGTAATCCGGGAGCCCCCTTTAGTACCCCTACCCATTCACCTGGGGAAAAAAGTGTCATTAAAAAAACACACTAGACAGGTTTTCAAAGTAATTTATTAGGCAGCTCCGGGGGTCTTCTTCCGACTTCGGGGGTCTCTTCCGACTCCTTGCGCTCTCCGGCCTCTTGTCTCGCTATCCGGTTTTTCTCCTGCTATCCGGCCTCTTCTCCCGCTCTCCGGCCTCTTCTCCCGGTCTCTGGTTCTTGTCCTACTCTTTGGTCTTCTCTGTGTGCGAGGTGCGCAATGACTTATATAGGCATGAGGCGTGGTCACCGGGTGATTTCACATGGTGACCCCACCCATTATGATGTCACAGTCCCAGCATGCCCCTGGATTTGACGTCATAAGGGGTGGGGCCATCGTGTGACATCACCCGGTGACCGCACCCCATACCTATATAAGTCGTTGCGCACCTCGCACACGGTATTACAGCGGGAGAGAGCGTTGTGTCAACGTCGGAAGAAGAGAAGAGGGAAGAAGGACGGGGAAGAGGCGGCACTTATGGGCACTGATTAGTCGACACTGATGAGGAGGCAAGAATATGCATGAGGAGGCAAGAATATGCTGCACTTATAGACACTGATAGGTGGCAGTGAAATGTTGCACTGATGAGCACTGATAGGTGGCACTGAAGGGTGGCACTGGTGGGCACTGATAGGTGGCACTGGGGGTCACTGATGGGCACAGATAGGTGGCACTGGTGGGCACAGATAGGCGGCACTGATTGGCATTGACTGGTGGCATTGATGGGCAGCAGTGGTGAGCATTAATGGGCAGCAGAAATAGCCAGCACTGACTGGCATCACTAATGGGCACTTTTTGCTGGCACTAGTGGGCACAGATTGCTGACACTGGTGGGCACTCGTTGCAGGCACTGGTGGGCTTTTGTTGCTGGCACTGTGGAGGCTTTATTGTAATCAGGACACTGATGATCAGTGCCCTGATTACATACCTAGAAGTCCTAGATGTCCTCTGTGAGGAGATGCAGCTGATCGGCTCTCCTCTCCTCACACTCTGTCAGTGTGAGGCGAGGAGCGCCGATTACCAGCATCTCCGTGTTTACATGTGATTGGACACAGCCGATCACATGGTTAAAAAACCGCAGCTGTGACTCTTTACAAAGATTATGGTCGCGCTGTATCCTAGCAACGCGGCCACGATCACTGTGCTGCATGGCTGCGATTGCGTGCAGGAGCGGCCGTTCTGGGACACCATAATATGACATCGTCCCAGAATGAGAGCAGCACCGCCCCACCGTCATATGACGGTGGGCGGGCAGCACAGGTTTCAAAATAAAGTTTTCTTAAAGTGAAATTTTGCCATTACAGTTGTGCTCATAAGTTTACACAGTTTACCATGGCAGAATTTATGATTTCTTGGCCATTTTTCAGAGAATATGAATGATAACACAAAAACATTTCTTTCACTCATAGTTAGTGTTTGGCTGAAGCCATTTATTATCATTCAACTGTGTTTACTCTTTTTAAATCATAATAGCAACAGAAACTACCCAAATGACCCTGATCAAAAGTTTACATACCCTGGTGATTTTGGCCTGATAACATGCACACAAGTTGACACAAAGGGGTTTACATGGCTAATAAAGGGAACCATCCTCACCTGTGATCTGTTTGCTTGTAATTAGTGTGTGTGCATAAAAGGTCAATGAGTTTCTGGACTCCTGACAAACCCTTGCATCCTTCATCCAGTGCTGCACTGACGTTTCTAGATTCTGAGTCATGGAGAAACCAAAAGACTTGTCAAAGGATCTGCGGGAAAAGGTAGTTGAACTGTATAAAACAGGAAAGGGATATAAAAATATATCCAAGGAATTGAGAATGCCAATCAGCAGTGTTCAAACTCTAATCAAGAAGTGGAAAATGAGGGGTTCTGTTGAAACCAAACCATGGTCAGGTACACAAACTAAAATGTCAGCCTCACACTAAACTTATGAGCACAACTGTATATGTATTTTATTAATTCACATATAAAAGGATAAAAACATGTCATACAATACATCCGCATACATTACTGTTTACACGCTTTTAATTCTACATGTTTCGCCGTGAGGCTTCTTCAGGAAAAGGCGTTGAATCACAACTACTAGATAAATAAACAAACATGTCAAAATAAAACCATAAACATAATTGCATTATGCATATACAAAATGTATACAAATTCTGGGTAAATAAAGTCTGCAAATGCATCCCCTCTAAACCTGGCAAAGGTCCCCAACATGTTGGTTCCCACCTCCAGTATACGAGGAGTTTAAACAAATTAAGTCCTGAAAGAGGAGTCAGTGCTGGTGGCTCTGTGTGTCCAAACAACTGGAATTGATCACCCAAGTCGGAAGGAGTCGGATCTCTCGTAGGAGAAAAGTAATAAGACCTATAATTCAATAAAATATAACATACTCATAGAGGCATGCACCTTCATACTTAATAAACGAACAAATATTTATCATATTTTGATTTTTGCTTACGTGTATGAGATTTCTATATGGGGAGCTGGGAGCCTAAGATTACACCAGGTGACGCCAAAGGTCTAGCCGATAGACTGCTAACTCTAAAGATTCAATAAGGACAATCAAGATCTCTATTTATCAAAAAAAACACCCCAATCCAAATTCAAGGTGATAAATACGTGTTTGAAAGCCAGCCTAAGCTGTACCTCTTTTGTCATGATAGTGTTAGCGATCGAAGGGTCCGCGTATTCAAAAAGAGGGAGGGTATCCATCCAATGATACCGGGCCCAAACGGACCTGCAATTACAAGACATGAGATAAACCAATGGTCAAATCTATGCCGTAGGCACTATGTCTACACGCTGGGGTCCAAACACAGTCCATCTTTGGCACACACCTGCTCGCTGTCATGAGTGAGGAAAGGCTCCCAGGGACACCAACAAAATGGCGTCTGCCATGTGGGTCTCTATATACCCCTCCCCGTCGCATCAGATGCGAACGTCATAACGCGATGTGGATGCAAATGCAAGCATGTACGGCAGCCCCAAGGCTCCATCCACATCTAGGTGTCAGGCTGTGGCTCCAGCCAAGGGGCAAGGACAATGCTCAAGACAAACACGCCCCAGGGAAGTGCCCCCCACCTTCATTTGGACTGGAGTTCACGGATAATAACACGGCATCTACCCAGAACTGGCGAACTACCTTCAAAGGCGGACGAGCATGGGGACCACACACAGATGGTCCAGTATGGCCCAACTGCATGTACAGTGGTGTGAAAAAGTGTTTGCCCCCTTCCTCATTTCCTGTTCCTTTGCATGTTTGTCACACTTAAATGTTTCGGAACATCAAACCAATTTAAACAATAGTCAAGGACAACACAAGTAAACACAAAATGCAATTTGTAAATGAAGGTGTTTATTATTAAAGGTGAAAAAAAATCCAAACCATCATGGCCCTGTGTGAAAAAGTGATTGCCCCCCTTGTTAAAACATACTATAACTGTGGTTGTCCACACCTGAGTTCAATTTCTCTAGCCACACCCAGGCCTGATTATTGCCACACCTGTTCACAATCAAGGCATCACTTAAATAGGAGCTGCTTGACACAGTAAGGTCCACCAGAAGATCCTTAAAAGCTACACATCATGCAGAGACCCAAAGAAATTCAGGAACAATTGAGAAAGAAAGTAATTGAGATCTATCAGTCTGGAAAGGGTTATAAAGCCATTTCCAAAGCTTTGGGAATCCAGCGAACCACAGTGAGAGCCATTATCCACAAATGGCGAAGACATGGAACAGTGGTGAACCTTCCCAGGAGTGGCCGGCCGCCCAAAATTACCCCAAGAGCGCAGCGACGACTCATCCAAGAGGTCACAAAAGACCCCACAACAACGTCCAAGGAACTGCAGGCCTCACTTGCCTCAGTTAAGGTCAGCGTTCATGCCTCCACCATCAGGAAAAGACTGGGCAAAAATGGCCTGCATGGCAGAGTTCCAAGGAGAAAACCACTGCTGAGCAAAAAGAACATCAAAGCTCGTCTCAATTTCTCCACAACACATCTTGATGATCCCCAAGACTTTTGGGACAACATTCTGTGGACCGATGAGACAAAAGTGGAACTCTTTGGAAGGTGTGTGTCCAAGTATATCTGGCGTAGAAGGAACACTGCATTTCAGAAAAAGAACATTATACCAACAGCAAAATATGGTGGTGGTAGTGTGATGGTCTGGGGCTGTTTTGCTGCTTCAGGACCTGGAAGACTTGCCGTGATAAAAGGAACTAGGAATTCTGCTGTCTACCAAGAGATCCTGAAGGAGAATGTCCGACCATCTGTTCGTGTACTCAAGCTGAAACGAACTTGGGTTCTGCAGCAGGACAATGATCCTAAACACACCAGCAAGTCCACCACCGAATGGCTGAAGAAAAACAAAATGAAGACTTTGGAGTGGCCTAGCCAAAGTCCTGACCTGAATCCTATTGAGATGTTGTGGTATGACCTTAAAAAGGCCGTTCATGCTCGAAAACCCTCTAATGTAACTGAATTAGGACAATTCTGCAAAGATGAGTGGGCCAAAATTCCTCCAGGACGCTGTAAAAGCCTCATTGCACGTTATCGCAAACGCTTGGTTGCAGTTGTTGCTGCTAAGGGTGGCCCAACCAGTTATTAGGTTTAGGGGGCAATCACTTTTTCACACAGGGCCATGATGGTTTGGATTTTTTTTCACCTTTAATAATAAACACCTTCATTTACAAATTGCATTTTGTGTTTACTTGTGTTGTCCTTGACTATTGTTTAAATTGGTTTGATGTTCCGAAACACTTAAGTGTGACAAACATGCAAAGGAACAGGAAATGAGGAAGGGGGCAAACACTTTTTCACACCACTGTATATGTATCCCCACAGATACCCTCGGGCATCCGTATGGGGATCCAATAGGTGAATGGGCAATCACGTCGGGAGAGCGCCACCTGCCCTCAGAAAACGCTCCAAAAACAAAAAAAGACAAACAAGAGACAAAAAACAACAATTCAATAAATGCAAAAATTGTATGCCGAACATATGAGTAAGCAGGGCTACAAAATCAAACCTTGCCAGGTAGATGGATGCACCTTATTGATATTCAGGTACAATAAACTTCTAAAAGAATTACATTTTGATTACACTGCTTCATGACCAATAATGATTGTACAAACAAATTCCGTATGCTTAGTTCCCCTCTGCACATGAAGGGACAATTTTTTTTATAAACTGATAACAAATGTCTCCACATCTAATCCTAGACAGTGAGCGTGAAGGACGGAGGATAGTAGCATGAGAGGTCTTTTCCCAAAAAAGGGACCTGGGAGATAGAAAACCAGGACAAAATGTCTATTTACAAAAAGACTTGTAACTGATCCCCTCATTAAGTCCGGGGTATCCAGAAGCCTGTAGCAAATAAATCCATTTGGTTTCTAATTGTAGTAACTTTTTGTCAATCTCACCCCCCCCCCCCAATCTTTTGTGTTTGGATATTAGGGAAACATGATCCCTAATTTGTTTCTAGAATAGGCGCTTTGTTTTTCCCACATAGAATGCTTCAGATTGACATTTCATAATATAGACAGCGCCTATTGATTGACAGGTCATTCTATGCCTGGGAGTCCACATGGTGTTATTAGGGAGGAGAATGATTTCACCTCTTAAAATAGAAGGGCAATAATTACACTTCCCACATGGGTATGTGCCCGGGGTATTGGTTTTCATTGCTTGTGGTTGTTTGCCACCAATGTGTCTCTAAGTGACTTGGACCTCTTATAGGTAATCTGGATACGGTTTGATATATTTATTAATTCTCTGATCCTCAGTTAGCAAAGGGGTCAGCAGCCTCAATGTCTGAGCACTGGGCGGAGCTTTTATGTGGGAAGGTTGCAGCACCTAGACACTTGTTTTCCACAGTTAGCAAATACCAAAATTCTTTATATGTATTGCAAACCTTCTCATGTTGCCTGTGTATATCTTGTAATTATCCTGGTAGATGTGGCTTGTGAGACCCTTTTGGACCTGTATATCAATGAATGCCTCTCTTGAACTTTGACTTTCTTAAACGCTTTTCTAAGGCATGTCTTACTGTAGCCCCTCACCAGAAGACGCTCCCGTAATGCATTAGCTTCCTTTAGAAAGTCCTCATCCAAAGTGCAGTTATGCCTTAGTCTCAGGAATTTACTATAAGGGATGCTTTTGATTAATTGTTCCCGATGTGAACTAGTGGCATGCAGCAATGTATTGCCGGCCTAGGGTTTCCTGTACAATGTAGAACAGAGAACTCTTTCCTCATTAAAAAAAAATCTCTACATCCAAAACTATGTGGGAACTTCAGATTATAGGCATTTTGTTCCAGACTGTCTAAAAATCCTATTATGTCATCTTTTGATCCTGCCCAAACCATAAAGACGTCATCTATATAGCGGGCCAGGATAAAATCTTGTTGACTTGACTTGACTTGTTGACAGCCTCTGTTCTTCAGCAAACAAGTCACATCCCCACCCCCCCAGGTACAGGTTTGCATAGGAGGGAGCACATCTTAGCAATCTCCTGCACCTGGAGGTAGTGGGAACATTTGAAAGCAAAGGTGTAATGAGTAAGGATGAAACTTAGCATTTTAATAATAAAGTCATTGTATTTACGAGAATCCAAATCATGTTCATCAAGAAATTCACAAATGACCTGAACCCCTCGTGTGTGGGGAATAGAGTTGTATAAGGCCTCAATGTCTATAGTGACTAACCATGCTCCAATTGGGACATGTAGTCCATCAATGATTTTCAGAAGCTCAGTGTTGTCTTTTACGATGGAAAATAATCCCTTTACATGTGGGTATAGATACTCATCTATAATGCGACTAGCATTTTTGGTAAGTGAACCGCAACTTGATATGATAGGATGCCCTGGAAGGGAAATCACTCGTTTATGGACCTTAGGTAATGCGTAGAATTTCGGAGTACTCGGACAGGAATTTAAATGTATTAACATCAATAACAGAATAAGGAAAGGCATAGTCGGCACTCAGGATGACATCCAAAATGGTATTTCTTTATTAAATACATGTACAAAGCTGTAAAACAGCCTACGTGTTTTGGACGTTAGTCCTTAGTCATGGACCCCCTGCCCCAAAGCACATTGAGTGCCGACTATCCCTTTCCTTATTCTGTTATTGATGTGAATACATTTAAATTCCTGGACACAACGTGTCCAAGTACTCCGAAATTCTACGCATTACCTAAAGTCCATAAACGAGTGATCCCCCCCCCCCCCCCAGGGCATCCTATCATATCAAGTTGCTGTTCACTTACCAAAAATGCTAGTCGCATTCATCTGTCAGCGAGGAAACCCAGTGACAGCTGATTACTCATCAGTTGTTAAGGAAGCCGTGGCTTCCCAGCCCCGCTCCTTAACAACCAGCTTTTACTGTGCCCTGATTGGGCAAATCTGTGACCAATCAGGGCGCAGAATGCACTGCCCGCAGTGCATTGCAGGGTGTTCGGTGGGGTAAACACCCGCCGAACACCCTGCAAATTCAGGTGTTCCCCCAGCGAGGCAAACAGCCAATGTTCGGCCCAAACTCATGCTCAGGCCGAACCGTTTGGCCAATTCTAGCAGGGTGCTGTGCAGTGGCTCAGCATAAAGAGACACCATCTGACATAGGTAGAGGTTGCAGGTTCAGATCCAGGTACTGACAATAACAGTCCAACACTTTAAAACATTCAAAACAGCACTGAAGGCTGTATCACAGCATATTGACCAATGAGAATAGCTGCCATCCTGGAAGAAAGAAGCCCCAAAGGATTGGTCAGTGGGGTCAAATGGCCAGCACTGACCAATGACCACATGCCATTGCTCACATTGTACTGTTACATAGCCCCCAGCCCTGTGTGGTCATGTTTTCAAATGCCAGTCCACTATATCCAATGTAGAGGGTGATGGAAAAGGACCGGAAGGGAAGGGAAGGCATTATCAGTTAGTTCACCTTTACTTTTTTTGTGAAAATTTTAACTATTTTTTTAAACATCATAAAACATGCTTCGTGGCTATGAAAAGCCACATCTTCAAGTTTAGTGTGCAGAAAATTCTTAGTAAGTTAGGCTATCCAATATCCAAATATCCCAGAGCATTTAAAATAATAAAATATTTTATAATTCACCCTTAAAGTGGTAGTAAAGTCTTTGTGTTTAAAATCTGTGAAATGCAGAGTTTTATTTACAGAAGAGACCATAGAGGTCTCTATTGGCATAAGTGTTCCCCCTGTCTGTCAGCGGGTAATGTGATCTGAGGTGTATGTTCGCAACTCAGATCACATTTATGCCCTGTTCTGTGTGCCGTGGTGATGTTACTCCCATGTGCATGCACAAGAGTGACATCACCACAGCCCCGCCACTCACACGACCAAAGATAGGAGACCCAGAAAGAACACCGGGGGAAGATGAAAGCATCAAGGGAGCCATGACAGCTCTCCACTGTAGGCCTCAGTTTGCAGGTAAGTCTGTCATAATGTGCTTTTATTTTAAGGACTGGACTTTACTAAGACTTTAAGAAATAAGTGAAAATTGCTTTTGTATTTTTAATTTTATGTGTGATCAATTTTAATATTAATGAATTAACTAAGTTATAAATGACCACGTTGTTGTTAAACCCTGGTACATTTTTCTTATTACCATATTTAACATGTTTTATTTAGGAAAGATAACTGTGGCTTTTAATACAAGTACATTTGTAATTCTTGAGCTAAAAAATAACAAACTATACACCTGCTGTAGAATTATTAGAATTCTACAGAATTCTGGGGAGAATTATTGCTACAACATAGGTTATTTCAGTGATGTCCAACTTACAAGGGGCCAAGGAACATATGTTTATTCACAAGTAGTACAGTCTATCTCCTTTCCAGTTCTTTAAAACAACCCACAGCCTTCCCTCCCTCTCAGTTCTGTTTACTTCACTGCAACCTTCCCCAACTCTTGCCCCCCCCCCCTCCTTCCACAGCCTTTACTCCCTCACCTCTATGGACTGCTTTTCAGCCTATCTTTTTCTCCCTAGTTCTGTAAAACACCTGTCAGCCTCCCATTCTTTTAGCCCTGTTTACTTTACTTCAGCGTTTCTCCCCCCAGCTCCATTTCGCTCAAGTAGCCTCTCTCCTGCCAGCACTGTGAACCCCCTACTGCACCCCTCCCACATCTCTGTTTACCTCACTGCAGCCTTTCGCCCTCCAGCTCTGTTTACTTTACTGTGGTCTCTTCCCTCTGCAGCTCTGTGGCTCCCCTGAAGCCCTTCTCCCCCAGGACTGTGAGCAACCCTGCAGCCTCCCCTCCTCCCAGCTCTGCTTGCTTCATTGCAGCTTCTCCCCAACTCTGTGGCCCCCTTGCAACCCTTCCCTCTATGCTTTGTGAACTAACTTTTAGTCCCCCCAGTTCTGTGACTGTGAGCCACCCTGCAGCCTCCCTTCTCTCCTCTCTGTTTACTTCACTGTAGCTTTTCTTTGGCCCACTTGAAGCCTTCCCTCCTCCAGCCCTGTGCTTTCCCACGCATCCTTTCTCCACCCAGCCTTGTCCCACCCCTGCATCCCTTTTTTATACAGCCCTGTGACCCCCCCTGAATCCTTTCCTCAGCCCTGAGGCCCCTCTGCACCTTTGCTTTCCACAGCCATGTGCCCCATGCATTTTTCTCCCTCCAGCTCTGTGCCCCCCTCCCCCACATTATTTATGGGGGCTGCCTTAGGTGGCATTTTAAAATACAAGATACCTTGTCAACATGCTAAACATTTGATTTCAGCACATTCAAAGCACATTCAAAGTCAAAGTCAACAAGTATTAGGATCTGAAATGTTGAGGTGACTTTGTCAGAGACAGCTAGCAATTTGCATTTTCCAAAACATGATTAGCAATGGTAGCTCCATATGGCTGTCATAAATTGCCATTTTACAATAAAAAGTAGTGCAAGTAATTAAAGCGGACCTTCAGTCATTTCTTCAACTTTCCATCTATTAAAGCTTCTGCCCTTGTTGTTTTAACTTTTGATAGTCGGTAAATACCTTATACAGCCCACTTCCTCTTTCTTGTCTGGTCATAAGCCTAGGCTTATGGCATCATGCACAGCTCTCTCTCTAGGGTTTGCTAGGAAGAGAGAGGGGTTAAGTCATAAGAGGGCCAATAAAAGCTGCAGGAAGTGAACAGGGAGCAGCTTCAGCTGCCCAAAGTTAAAATGGATGCAGCCAGACTTAGTAGAGGAAGATTTCTGCAGCATATTTGGCAAGTACAGAATCACAGTATATATAAAATAATATACAAAGTGGTCGAAGGGAAGCTTCAGAATGGCAAATATGTTTTTATTATAAAATTAAGTGAGCAGACTGCAGTTCCTCTTTAATGTTGACTAGTGAGATCATTATGGATTTACAATATGGTAAACAAATTATTTGAATATAAGCAGCTCAGATGGGATGGATATATGTAGACCATATGGCCATTTTCCCAAAACTTCTGAACATATTTTATTACCTCAGTTGGCAATAAAAGATATGCAGGGATTTAATACACAAGCTCTAGAGTATAAATTAACAGTTTGTAAAAGAGAAAACATATTCTCAACCAGGTGTACTTTATATTTATCTAGAGAAATAACTCATATTACCAACAGAATATGTTGACTGTAAATAGAACATTTAAACAATTTGCAATGTATCATTTTGCTGTACTGTGTACATTTTGCTAAGCAACTGCATGTAATGATTAGCCACAGATAATGTAATGTGACTTGTGATACATAAATGCATTCCAGTTAATTATTTGCAATATTCTGTTTGTAGGTACCAAATAGGTAATTATTACCAATACAAATATTACAATGAAAGCTCCTTGAGGGCGGGGACTGATGTGAATGTACAATGTATATGTAAAGAGCTGCGTAAATTGACAGCGCTATATAAGTACCTGTAATAAATAAATAAATATTTTTTTCTATTCAAAAAAACTGTGTTCAACACTAGATGCTGCTCAAAAAAAGTGTGTAAAAACACTCATAAAATTATATAACTCTTAAAAGGTGCAATATGTGCAAAAATAACTCTAAACCTGTGTTACCATAAATACTTATTGCACCAAACATTAACATAAATGTGTGAACAAGCTGTGAAAAATATACCATTATATAAATAGTAATTGTTGATAAATATCAACCAGCCAACGTATATACAATGCTACAGGGAATTGATTTTCAAAGTATTTGAAAGTTTTTTTTTTTTTTTAAAAGTCTCTGAACAAACAGTCTTTAAGAGTTCCTTTACCTTCTAAATCACCACTTCATGAACACACTCCAAAACCATGTTTTCCCACATCAGTGCTCACCGGAATTAATGACCTTTAGGTTGTCAAGGTCTAAAAATATTTTAAACAGTCATTCACTATCTGTAGCATTTTATCTTTATGGCATTGTGGGAAAAAATAAGTTTGCTGAGCAGGTGGATCATAGGAATATATAAATATTAAGCACTTTCAGACCTTGACATCCTAGAAGTCATAATTTCTGGGCAGTGACATGGGAGAGCACTGGTGTGGGGAAACAGAGTTCTAGAGTGTGTTCTTGAAGTGGTGATTTGGAAGATAAAGGAGAACATAGAGACTGCTTGTTCAAAAACATCTTGAAAGACATTTTCATATACAGTATCTTTTATCAGCTCACTGTAACTTTGTATATATGTTGGCTGGTTGCTAATATTTGGTTTTAGTACAAGTTTCACAACCTATTCACACATTTGTGTTAATTTGTTTGATGCAATACTTATTTATAATGGTAATACATGTTTAGATTTACAGTATTTTTCCCCCACATTGCGTTTATATTATAAATGATATGAAAACACTACTATTACTACTAATAATTATAACAACAACACAAAAACATTGGGTTAAAAGCAGCATAATACACATTTTTATTTTATGCTACTAAAAGAGCCAAACTGCATATTTGATTTTATTTTTACCCTAACAAAAAAATTAAATTTTTGATGTCAATGATGTCTTAAACATGGCTCACTGAAATAAATGCATTGCAAAAAAGGTGACAGCCAACAAGAGATTATATTTCTCAGTAGTTTGAGATTGATATTGTCTGTATTGGTTAGCTATAAAGAGTGTAAAACCTGTAAAAATAGAAAAACACATATGTGAGAGTCTACAAGGCTGCACACCCCCAAAAGAATGCAAAATGGGATAGTGTCATGAATCTGCAGTAATGTTCATGTCTGTCTGTCTGTCTGCTTACCTCTCTGTTGTGTTCAGCTTAGAGACTGATCCCTGTTCACCTGTGTGCTTTAGTAATCTTCCCTCAAGCATGGCTGCACCCCAGCCCCTAACAGGAAACACTATATTAACCTGTGTACTGCAGGCCGAACCTTGCTGAGCAATATTGTGTGTTTGGCTTCCTGTGTGCTTCTTGCCATGTGCTCTACGTCTGATCCTGTTTACTGACCTTGGCTTATTCTTTGACTATCCCTGTCTGCCTGATACCCCAACCTGTGGCGTGTTCTCCTGTCTATCCATGCCTGCTCGTTGCCCCAAACTTTGGCTTATCTCCTGACTATCCCTTGTCGTCCTGAACTACTACTTCCGCTCTGTCCACCCAAGCCGGTCCATGAGCCTGAGCTGAGTTACCCCAGGCCACGACCTGGAGTCAGCTGCAGCCAAACCCATCCTCTCCACTAGAGGCTCTGGCGAACACTTGCTGGCTCTTAGACTCTGTGCCCTGGAGAATCTCATGCTCCAGCTTCCAGTGTTATCTGTGTTGCTGCTCCAGCGGACCTGCTTCCTGAAACACCCAGAGCTCCATCAGCAGCAGTCAGACTTAGGGTCCACTACCTTAGCAGTGCACTCCTGACCCCAACGGTGTGCATCTGACACCTGGCCTCAGATGACCTGACAGTTAGTTCCCCCAAGAGGTTTTTTTAGCAGCAAAGTAATTGAATCCAAAAATAAATTATATTTAATAAAATCTTTTATTGTATCAAAAATGGAATTCAAATTTGTTATTGAGGTTTAAAATATGATCTCTGGTTACAGACACAAAAAAGGACATATTCCAACAAAATGATCGATATCATACAATTGAACAAATTCTTGACATTACATGTTACATGGATATCCATCCATGTGAATACTCCGCTTCGACCCATACAGTCATAGTCTTCTTTGTGGGAATTTTTATTCTAAGGAAATATTTCAGAAAAAGCTCATAATTCTGGTACTTCATAATATGCAAATGTTTCTATGGTTGCTAGTAGTATATTTACTGCTCAAGAAGATGGAATTGAAGAACTGTGTCCTATAGCCAGATTATTTTATTTAAAAAAAAAAGTTAGATTCAATGATCCAGGAATCTCCATGTGTCATCACCACCTCCTCCAGGCGAGCTCCAGCCCCAGAGGACTTACAAGGAGCCACACAATTGGACCTCCAGAGAAAGAAAGAATGAGCAGCACCTGTGATACATTTTCCAAATAATCACAATGAGTAAATAGATGGAAAGTATTCAAAGAATAATCTTATACATTTTCAGCACCGTTAAGCAATCCCAGACCAGTTAGTTTTAATCCAAGTTTTTTCATTTTAAAAATCATGGCTCTGTTACAAATGTTGCAGATGTATTAGTAGATGTCATTCATTTTGTATAATATGTAACATTAACAAGGCACACCATAATGTGTGTAGTAAAAATCGAAATAAATATAAAGTCAAAAGTGGTCTATGATAAAGTGAAAATGTATGGGTGTTAGGATGATGATGAATTAATGTTAATTAAGTACTGGACAAAAGATGAATGTGTGGATGTTGATTAAATGTGATACTTGTATTGGATAATCAAATTAACATGTAAAAAACATATAAAAGTGAATTTGTGATACAAATCGTGTTAACTGGAAAAAGCAAACAAAGTGTGTCACAATGTGAAAACCATATAAACCTAAGGCACCGCACTCACATGCCATCAAGTAGACAATTCCACGTGTTGGACAGTTGGTGAAATGTGTGGGTCTAAAGGTTTTACCATTTGGAAGGGAGAAAAACTCCCCCCTTCTAATCAGAGAACAGTGTGAACAATGTCTGCATGGTAAAGAGCCAAGAGCCATAGAGTGGACAGTGTTTTTTGCTGGGCTTTCTTTTATACTCACTTTGAACCAACTTATCTTTGATAGAAGAAGCTCGTTTGTAAGTGATTGATGGAGTTTCAGATATGAATTGTTGGACATTCTGGTCATCTGTAAGTATGGACCAGTGTTTCTGAATGATTTCTCTAATTTGCACATGCAGTTTAGAAAAGTGCATGGTTATTCTCATCGAATCAAGACAATTGTTTTTAGATTTATGTTTAGAGTTCATGACATGGTTGATGAATCATCTTATTATAAGCCTTTCGCAAATGTCAAGAATCGGTTCCATTGTATGATATCGATCATTTTGTTGGAATATGTCCTTTTTTGTTGTCTGTAACCAGAGCTCATATTTTAAACCTCAATCACGAATTTGAATTCCATTTTTGATACAATAAAATATTTTATTAAATATCATTTCTTTTTGGATCCAATTACGTTGCTGCTGTCCCACTTTGCAAAGAGTGTAAAACCTGAAGCTACCCATTTTTATTTTGTGTTAGCAGGTTCCATTTTACTAATGTGCAAATTTGCATTGAAGATCTGTTGTCTTTGACAGTGTTAAAAGTCTATGGCTCACATAAAGACCTATCTATCAATGTTTTCATACGCAATTCAAGTTTAACATGGGATTTGATTTGTTTTCACATAATATTTAGTTAGAAAATTGAGTAACTCTTGGGTGATTCCTGGGTAAAGACATTGAAAAAAGACCTCTTAAATGCACACCAGCAAAATAAAATGCTGACCATAATGTATGCCAATTCCAAAAGATCACCAGTATACATATGATTAGGTCTATTGGTGTCACGTACCTTGTAGCAGAGCCTGATATGTAGAGGGAGGCCTCTCTTACAGCCCTGGCTCAAGGACCACTGATGTTACGACAGTGACTGCGAGAGAACAGCGAGGTATGGGTGCCTGTATGTTCTTCCACCGGTCACAGAGTTGATATAACAAGTGGGTTGCTAGAGTTGGGCCAGATAGCTGTACCAGCATATGACAGCAGGAGCAGCAGACCGTGGACTGGATAGGCAGAAGGCAGCAGTTGCTTGGCAGACAGTGGGCTGGTTGCAGGTGCAGGAAGACTGGCAGCACATGGCAGGTGAAGAGCCAGCAGGAAACAGGCAGTATGCAGAGCAGGAAAGACGAACAACTGGAATGCGTGGTCAGACATGCCAAGTCAGCAACAAACTTGTCTAGAGACAAGCCAAGGTCAGGGCAGGTAGTGTTCAAGCGTGGTCAGGACAAGCCAGGCAATATGGCTGAAAATCCTTGAGAAAAATGGCATGGCTACCCCATCAGCCCCCCCCACCCAAGCCCCTTTGGGTCTTGTATGGATATTAAGGGGAACCCCGCACCCAAAATAAAACCCTATATACTCTGAACAGCAGTATACAGGTGGTGCAAACAAGACAGGGACTGTAGGTTTGTTCTTAAGTAGAATCTTAACAGGTACGTTTTTAAGTGTAGCTCCATCCAAAAAAAATCAATTTTTAAGCTTTTTGGAGAACATAGGGAGGGGTTATCACCCCTGTAACATTTGTTTGGCTGTCTGTGCACCTGTTCAGAGCATTTCACCTCACTTTCCATCCCAATGACAAATGTTTTTGGAAAAGTGGGGTTTTTATTGAAACAAGGATTGGTGATAAAGCATCAGTAGAGAGGAGATACCTTTTTCCCAAATTAAATGTAACAGGATAGAATTTCCCTTCCTAGGGGTAGATTTCCTCTCACTTCCTGTTTTCTCCTTCCATTTGCAAGTAGGAGTCGTTTCTAAGTTGGATGTTTTAAAGTAGGGGCCTGCCGTATATACTCTGCAGAAATTTGCCCCATTAGATGTTGGTGTAGCCACAAGGCTGTAAGCCCTCACAGTTACTCTTGGTGGGCACAGGAATTGGCCCTGCTGTGAATTATTAGATCAAGATTTGTAATTGAATGCACCTGTTGAACAGGGCAGAAAAATTGGGCCTTTGGTGGTGGTGGTGGACGGTGTTGCCACAAGACTGTAAGCCCTCACAGTTACTCTTGGTGTGCACAGGAATTGGTCCTGCTGAGAATTATTAGATCAAGATTTGTAATTACACTCCCCTGTTAAACAGGGGCTGAAAAATTGGGCCTTTGGTGGTGGACGGTGTTGCCACAAGACTGTAAGCCCTCACAGTTACTCTTGGTGGGCGCAGGAATGGGCCCTGCTGAGAATTATTAGATCAAGATTTGTAATTGCATGCTCCTGTTAAACAGGGGCTGAAAAATTGGGCCTTTAGTGGTGGACGGTGTTGCCACAAGACTGTAAGCCCTCACAGTTACTCTTGGTGGGCGCAGGAATGGGCCCTGCTGTGAACTATTAGATCAAGATTTGTAATTACACGCCCCTGTTAAACAGGGGCTGAAAAATTGGGCCTTAGGCACTAGTGCTGGTGCCACAACACTGCAACCCCTCACAGATATTGTACTTGGAGCACAGCAGTCAGACCTGTTGCTTAGCATTGCTTAAAAAATTGTAATTACACGCCCCTGTTAAACAAGGGCTTAAAAATTGTGCCTTAGGCACTGGTGCTGGTGCCACAACACTGCAACCCCTCACAGATACTGTACTCTGAGCACAGCAATGAGACCTGTTGCGAAGCATTGCTTAAAAAATTGTAATTACATGCCCCTGTTAAACAGGGGCTGAAAAATGGTGCCTTAGGCACTGGTGCTGGTGCCACAACACTGCATCCCCTCACAGATACTGTACTCTGAGCACAGCTAAGAGACCTGTTGCAAAGCATTGCATAAAAAAATTGTAATTACACACCCCTGTTAAACAGGGGCTGAAAAATTGTGCCTTAGGCACTGGTGCTGGTGCCACAACAGACAACACTGCAACCCCTCACAGATACTGTACTTGGAGCACAGCAGTCAGACCTGTTGCGAAGCATTGCTTAAAAAATTGTAATTACACGCCCCTGTTAAACAGGGGCTGAAAAATTGGGCCTTAGCCACTGGTGTGGTGGCACCCAGAAACAAAAATGTTCTTCCAAGCGATCAAGGAATGGATCATTGAGGAGGAAGAGGATAGTCAGTGAACATAACAGGACAGTCACTCAGCATCAGCATAGGCTGAAGGGATGTGACATTATAAATTATTCAGTTATATCCGCTTCAGGTGCCTGGTAGCTGGTGGTGATCCAAGACTGATTCATCTTTATTAAAGTCAGTCGATCAACCGAGTCGGTGGACAGGCGCACCCTGTGATCGGTGACAAAGCCTCCAGCAGCACTGAATGTGCGTTCGGAAAGAACGCTGGATGCAGGACAGGCCAGTAGCTCAATTGCATACTGTGCAAGCTCTGGCCCGTGATCCATCCTCAAGACCCAGTAAGCCAGAGGATTTTCGGTGGGAAAGGTGTCCAAGTCTGACCTTGCCCCTAGGTATTCCTGCAACATGTATATCAGACGCTGGCGATGGTCGCTGGAATCGATCATACCTTGGGGCTGCGGACTAAAAAATTGTCTGAACGCATCGGTCAGACGTCCACCTTCCCCACAGCTCCTTCTGCTACTGACCGAAGCCTCAGCAACTCGTCGTCCAGGACCAGGAGTTTGTAACCTCCGAGTCTCTGGGAACGCGTTGCACAGACATTTCTGCAAGGCCTTCCTGAGATGTCTCATCCTCTGCTCCCTCTGCAATGGCAATATAAGGTCCGCAACCTTACCCTTGTACCGTGGATCAAGGCGAGTGGCCAGCCAGTAATGGTCCCTCTCCTTGATCCGAAGAATACGAGGATCCTTCCGCAGGCTTTGCAGGATCAGGGAGGCCATGCAACGTAGGTTAGCTGAGGCATTCGGTCCGGAGTCTTCTGGGTCACTGAGGACGACATGATCGCCAGCCACCTCCTCCCAGCCACGTACAAGTCCACTGGTTTGTTGGGACTGTAAATCATCCCTAAAAGACTGCTGCTGCTGCTGCTGATCCTGAGTGCCAGGCTCCACCTCCATGCTCACACAATCCTCCTCCTCCTCCTCATCCTCTTCCTGTGTGATGGGTGGGAGAGAAGGAACACTGTCTGGATAAAGAGGCAAGGAAGTCCTCCACTTCCTGCCTCTGTTCTGCCTCAAGTGCCCTGTCCATTATCCCACGCAGCGTATGCTCCAACAGGTGGACAAGAGGTACAGTGTCACTGATGCATGCACTGTCACTGCTCACCATCCTCGTGGCCTCCTCAAATGGTGACAGGACAGTGCATGCATCCCTGATCAGGCTCCACTGGCGTGGGGAAAAAAATCCAAGCTCCCCTGACCCTGTCCTGGTGCCGTAGTCGCACAGGTACTCATTGATGGCCCTCTGCTGCATGTGCAGTCGCTGCAGCATGGCCAACGTTGAGTTCCACCTGGTGGGCATGTCACATATAAGGCGGTTCTTGGGCAGGTTCAACTCCTTTTGCAGCTCAGCCAGCCGAGCACTGGCAATATACGATCGGCGGAAATGCACACAGACTTTCCTGGCCTGCCTCAGGACATCCTGTAAGCCTGGGTACCTGCCCAAGAACCGCTGCACCACCAGGTTGAGGATGTGAGCCATACAGGGCACATGGGTCAGCTGTCCCTGTCGCAGGGCAGAGAGGAGGTTGGTGCCATTGTCAGAAACCACCATTCCTGGCTTAAGCTGGCATGGCGTCAACCACCTCTCGGCCAGCCCCTGCAGAGCTGCCAGAACCTCTGCCCCAGTGTGGCTCCTGTCCCCCAAACACACCAGCGCAAGCACGGCATGGCATCTTTTTGCCTGCGTACTTGCGTAGCCCCTTGTACGCCTACGGAGCACCGCTGGTTCCGAGGACAGAGCACTCGAAGAGGCCATGGAGGAAGAAGAAAAGGAGGGGGTGGAGGAGAGAGGTGTGTCACAACCAGTAGTAGCATTTTGGAGGCGTGGTGGCGGAGCAACCTCCAACACTACTGCACCTTGTCCTGCATCCCTCCCAGCTGCCAAAAGAGTGACCCAATGGGCCGTGAAAGACAGGTAACGTCCCTGTCCATGCCTGCTGGACCATGAGTCAGCGGTAATAGGCACCTTACCGCTGACCGCCCTGTCCAGCGAGGAATGGACATTGCCTTCCCCATGCCGGTAGAGAGCCGGAATCGCCTTCCGTGAGAAAAAGTGGCGTTTGGGAACCTGCCACTGAGGAACCGCACATTGAACAAACTCACGGAAGGGGGCCGAGTCTACCAACTGAAAAGGCAGCAGTTGAAGTGCTAGCAATTTAGCCAAGCTAGCATTCAACCGCTGGGCATGTGGATGGCTGGGAGTAAACTTCTTTCGACGGTCCAGCAGCTCGGGCAGGGGAATTTGCCTGGTAGAATCAGACGTCGGTGTACTGCTAACAGAGTGCCTGCAAGTACATGGCTGTGACACACCTAATTCTACACCTTCATTCCTCTCAGAGCAGCTTTCAGAGAGGCCTTCAATAGTTGGGCATCCTCCTGGAGCATGTACCCAACACTGTGCTCAAACAGTTCAGGGGACTCCTCAGGAGGACATGGTGGGTCTAGGGAAAGGGGTGCCTGATGATGCCATTGAGTACGCACTGGCAGCTGCTTTGCCAGTACCCTGAGCCTGGGTGAGAGAGGATGAGGAGGATGAGGAGGGCTTGGTCATCCATTCTACCAAGCCTTTGGCATGATGCGGCTCATCATGTCCAGCTGACGAAAACAAGGACAAGCGTGTCCCATGGTCACGTGCGGATGACGATGCACGACCACGACCACGTCCACGTCCACGTCCATGACCAGCACTGTTGTCTCTAGACACAGAGCCTGCTTGCCCTGTGTTCTTGCCTCGGGACTGTCTGCCTCTCCTTGGTGGTCTTCCAGGCATTGTAGTGGGTAGTGTATATTGTGCTGGAGTCACACAGCACACACACTAAAGCCCCATACACACGGTCGGACAATCCGCGGACCAGGTCGGTCGGATCCTGTCCGTCATACTTTGTCTGATGTTGGTTTTGCGTACACACGGTCGGACAAAGTTGTCGGAAAATCCGATCATTCTGAACGTGGTGACGTTTGTTGCCTACGACGGGACTACGTAGAGGCTAGTAGCCAATAGCTTTGGTCTTGTAATGTGATCTGAGCATGCGTAGCACTTTGTCCGGTCGGACAACCGTACACACGATCGGATTTGGTGTGATCGGACCGTGTTGTCGGCAAATCTTTCCAGCAGGAGATAAGACTTTGTCCGTCGGACAATCCGACGTACACTGTCCGATGGTGCCTACACACGGTCTGATTTTTCAACAACATTGTCCGATCGGACAGAATCCATGAAAAAGTCCGACCGTGTGTATGGGGCTTAACTCCTGCAGATGGCTGCCTTAGATGACAGCAACAGGGCATTATGGCAGATAGAGGCTGCCTTAGATGACAACAGCTGGGCCTTACGGCAGATAGAGGCTGCCTTAGATGACAACAACTGGGCCTTACGGCAGATAGAGGCTGCCTTAGATGACAACAACTGGGCCCTTTACGGCAGATAGAGGCTGCCATAGATGACAACAACTGGGCCTTACGGCAGAAAGAGGCTGCCTTAGATAACAACAACTGGGCCTTACGGCAGATAGAGGCTGCCTTAGATGACATCAACTAGGCCTTACGGCAGATAGAGTCTGCCTTAGATGACAACAACTGGGCCTTACGGCAGATAGAGGCTGCCTAAGATGACAACAACTGGGCCTTACGGCAGATAGAGGCTGCCGTAGATGACAACAACTGGGCCTTACGGCAGAAAGAGGCTGCCTTAGATGACAACAACAGGGCCTTACGGCAGATATAGGCTGCCTTAGATGACAACAACTGGGCCTTATGGCAGATAGAGAGGCAGAGGTGGTTTTATGTGTGCTGTACAAACACAGCACACACACACGCTAGCTCCTGGAGATGCCTGGCAGCCTTCAATGACAACAACTGGGCCTTAAGGCAGATATAGGCAGCCTTAGATGACAACAACTGGGCCTATGGCAGATAGAGAGGCTGAGGTGGTTTTATGTGTGCTGTACTAACACAGCACACACACGCTAGCTCCTGGAGATGCCTGGCTGCCTTAGATGACAATAACTGGTCCTTACGGCAGATATAGGCTGCCTTAGAAGACAACAACTGGGCCTTATGGCAGATAGAGAGGCTGAGGTGCTTTTATGTGTGCTGTACTAACACAGCCCACACACACACACGCTAGCTCCTGGAGATGCCTGGCTGCCTTAGATGAAAATAACTGGGCCTTACGGCAGATAGAGGCTGCCGTAGATGACAACAACTGGGCCTTACGGCAGATAGAGGCTGCCTTAGATGACAACAACTGGGCCTTACGGCATATATAGGCTGCCTTAGATGACAACAACTGGGGCTTATGGCAGATAGAGAGGCTGAGGGCGTTTTATGTGTGCTGTACTAACACAGCACACACACACACGCTAGCTCCTGAGAATGCCTGGCTGCCTTAGATGACAAAAACTTGGCCTTACGGCAGATATAGGCTGCCTTAGATGACAACAACTGGGCCTTATAGCAGATAGAGTGGCTGAGGTGGTTTTATGTGTGCTGTACAAACACAGCACACACACACACGCTAGCTCCTGGATATACCTGGCTGCCTTAGATGACAATAACTGGGCCTTACGGCAGATATAGGCTGCCTTAGATTACAACAACTGGGCCTTATGGCAGATAGAGAGGCTGATGTGGATTTATGTGTGCTGTACTAACACAGCACACACACACGCTAGCTCCTGGAGATGCCTGGCTGCCTTTGAAGACAACAACTGGGCCTTATGGCAGATATAGGCTGCCTTAGATGACCACAACTGGGCCTTATGGCAGATAGAGAGGCTGAGGAGGTTTTATGTGTGCTGTACTACCACAGCACACACACACGCTAGCTCCTGGAGATGCCTGGCTGGCTTTGATATCAACAACTGGGCCTTACGGCAGATATAGGCTGCCTTAAATGACAACAACTGGGCCTTATAGCAGATAGAGTGGCTGAGGTTGTTTTATGTGTGCTTTACTAACACAGCACACACACACACACGCGCTAGCTCCTGGAGATGCCTGGCTGCCTTAGATGACAATAACTGGGCCTTACGGCAGATATAGGCTCCCTTAGATGACAACAACTGGGCCTTATGGCAGATAGAGAGGCTGAGGTGGTTTTAATGTGTGCTGTACTAACACAGCACACACACACACACACGCTAGCTCCTGGAGATTCCTGGCTGCCTTAGATGACAATAACTTGGCCTAACGGCAGAGGCTGCCTTAGATGACAATAACTTGGCCTTATGGCAGATAGAGTGGCTGAGGTGGTTTTATGTGTGCTGTACTAACACAGCACACACACACGCTAGCTACTGGAGATGCCTGGCTGCCTTAGATGACAATAACCTGGCCTTATGGCAGATATAGGCTTCCTTAGATGACAACAACTGGGCCTTATAACAGATGGAGTGGCTGAGGTGGTTTTATGTGTGCTGTACTAACACAGCACACACACGCTAGCTCCTGGAGTTGCCTGGCTGCCTTAGATGACAATAACTGGGCCTTACGGCAGATATAGGCTGCCTTACATGACAACAGCTGGGCCTTACGGCAGATAGAGGCTGCCTTAGATGACAACAACTGGCCTTACGGCAGATAGAGGCTGCCTTAGATTACAACAACTGGGCCTTACGGCAGATATATGCTGTCTTAGATGACAACAACTGGCCTTACGGCAGATAGAGGCTGCCTTAGATGACAACAACTGGGCCTTACGGCAGATAGAGGCTGCCTTAGATAACAACAACTGGGCCTTTACGGCAGATAGAGGCTGCCTTAGATGACATCAACTAGGCCTTACGGCAGATAGAGGCTGCCTTAGATGACAACAACTGGGCCTTACGGCAGATAGAGGCTGCCTTAGATGACAACGAAATGGCCTCTACGCACAATAGAGGCCGCGCCTTATGGCAGATAGAGAGGCTGAGGGGGCAATGATTATATGTGCTTTTATGTGTGCTGTACTAACACAGCAGCACACACACAAGCGCTAGCTCCCTGCCTGGCCTGCATCGATGTGACAAAAACTGGGCCATATGGCCAGCCTTAGATGACAACACTGCGGGCCTTACCGGCAGACATAGAGCTGCTGAAGGGTGGTTTTATGTGTGCATACTAACACAGCAACCACACACACAACGCTACTCTCCTGGAGATGCCTCTAGCCTTACGATGCGCCATACAACTGGGCCATAGGCCTTACGTGAGGCAGAAATAGGCTGTCCTTAGATGACAACAACTGGGCGCCTATTGGGCAGATAGAGAAGCTGAGGTGCTTTTATGTGGCTGTACTAACACAGCACAACACCCCACACGCTAGCTCCTGGAAGATGCCTGGCTGCCCTGATAATTACCTGCTGGGCGCTATCGAGATATAGGCTGCCGTAGATGAAAGGAAGAAAAAAAAAGAGAGGGGAAGAAAGAGACTAAAACCAACGGAACTGAGGCTTACGGCAGATAAGAGGCCTTAGAAGACCACGCCTAGATGACAACGAACATGGGCCTTAGTCTGGCAGATAGAACAGAGGCAGGAGTTTTATGTTCTGTACTAACACAGCAGCTACACACGCTATCCTGGCGAGCCTAGTAGATGACGAAATAAGAACGATGGGGCTACGGCAGATAGAAGGCTCGGAGCTGGAGTGTGTAGCTTTGTAGGGTGCGGACTAGTGCTTGAGTTTGAGGATGCTGAGAGGTGAAGACATAGATGAGTGGGGTGGAGTAGATTGGAGTGGTGTCCTTAGCGGTGAGAGAAAGATGAACAACAACAGGCCTTATACCAGATAGCACAGTGCGGTGCTGAGGTGGTTTTATGTGTGCTTGTAATAACACAGCACACACACACAACGCTAGCTCCTGGAGATGCCTTGCTTCTTAGATAACAATAACTGGGCCCTTAACGGCGATATATGGCCCTTAGATGGACAACAACGTGGATCCTTTATGGCAGATAGAGAGAGGGCTGAGAGTGGTTTTATGTTGCTGTACTAACCAGCACACACACACCGCTAGCTCCCTGGGATATAGCCTGGCTGCCTTTGATGGACAACAACTGGTCCCTATAGGCTGCCCTATAGATGACCACAACTGGCTTATGGCAGATAAAGAGGCTGAGTGTGGTTATTATGTGTGCTGTACTAACACAGACACACACACACCTTAGGCTCCTGAGATGCCTGGCGTTTGAATAACAACCAACTGGGGCCCCATAAACGGCAGATATAGGCCCTTAGATGACAACAACTGGCTTTGATAAGCAGATAGAGTTGGCTGAGGTGGATTTTATGTCCTGTACTACAACACAGCACACACACACACACAACGCAGCACCTGAGAGTGGCCGATGGCTGCCTAAGATGAACAACAACTGGGCCTAACCTGCAGATATATGGCTGAGCTCGATTACAACAACTGGGCCTTATGGTAAGAAAAGGAGAGGCTGAGTTGTTTTAGTCGGAGCTGTACTAACACAGCACACACACACACACACGCTAGCTCCTGGAGATGCCTGTGCTGCCTTAGCTGACAATAACTTGCCTTGCGCAGATAATAGGCCCTTTAGATGACAACAACTGGGCCTATATGGCCGTGAAGAGTGGGCCATAGGCTGTAGCTAACACAGCACACACACACTCTAGCTACTGAGAGAAGGCCTGCTGCCATAGGATGTCTCAAAAACCTGGCCTTACGGCACAGATATAAGGCAGGGCCTACAAGACAGAACAACTGGGGGAACCCTTATTTGAAGATAGCAGATAGAGACAAGCGAACGATAGTAGCTAGCAGAAAGAGTGAGCTTGAGGTAGAGTTAGAGCGATGTGTGGCTGTACTGACCACAGGCACACACACCAAACTCTCACTGGCTAGCAGTGCCCGAGCCTTAGATGACGCAATAACTGGGCCGTCAGATATAGGCTGCCTTAGTACAACACCTGGGCCTTAAGGCAGATAGAGTTGGGTGGTTTTACGTGTGTGCAGTACAAACACAGCACACGACACACACAACACGAGCTCCTGGAGAGAGTCCTGGCTGCCTTAGGACAATTAACTTGGCCTTAATGGCAGATGATGAGTGTGGTTTATTTGTGCCTTAGAGGCTTCCTCGATGACAACAACTGGGCCATAAAAGATGGAGTGGGCGAGAGGTTTTTTATTTGTGGCGAGTACTAACAACAGTCAACACACATAGCACAACGCTACAATGACCACATGGGCCTTAACGCACAACAGCTGGGCCTTACGGCTAGAGCTGCCTTAGATGACAACACAGCTGGGCCTTACGGCAACTATGAAGAGCCTAGATGGAGGGTATACGGCAGAGTAGAGGCTGCCTTAGGATAGAACAACCACAACTGAAAGATGCTTAACAACACACGTGGACCTTACGGCAGATAGAGTCTGCCTTAGATAGTGACATGGCCGAGTACGGCAGATCAGAGGCTGGCCTTATGGGCCTCTAGTAACGCAGATAGAACGTGGCTGCTGAAAGAAATGACAACAGCAACAACGTGCTTTACGCAGATAGAGGCTGTGACCTTAGATGACAACGAACTGGCTGTTACGGCAGATATAGGATGCCTTAGCAACAACTTATGGGCAGATAGATGCTGAGGGGGGTTTTTATGTGTGCTGTACTAACACTAGTGTATGTTGTGCTGGAGTCACACAGCACACACACTAACTCCTGCAGATGGCTGCCTTAGATGACAGCAACAGGGGCTTATGGCAGATAGAGGCTGCCTTAGATGACAACAACTGGGCCTTACGGCAGATAGAGGCTGCCTTAGATTACAACAACTGGGCCTTACGGCAGATAGAGGCTGCCTTAGATGACAACAACTGGGCCTTACGGCAGATAGAGGCTGCCTTAGATGACAACAACTGTGCTTTACGGCAGATAGAGGCTGCCTTAGATGACATCAACTAGGCCTTACGGCAGATAGAGGCTGCCTTAGATGACAACAACTGGGCCTTACGGCAGATAGAGGCTGCCTTAGATGACAACAACTGGGCCTTACGGCAGATAGAGGCTGCCGTAGATGACAACAGCTGGGCCTTACGGCAGATAGAGGCTGCCTTAGATGACAACAACTGGGCCTTACGGCAGATATAGGCTGCCTTAGATGACAACAACTGGACCTTATGGCAGATAGAGAGGCTGAGGGGGTTTTATGTGTGCTGTACTAACACAGCACACACACACACACGCTAGCTCCTGGAGATGCCTGGCTGCCTTCGATGACAACAACTGGGCCTTATGGCAGATATAGGCTGCCTTAGATGACAACAACTGGGCCTTATGGCAGATAGAGAGGCTGAGGTGGTTTTATGTGTGCTGTACTAACACAGCACACACACACACGCTAGCTCCTGGAGATGCCTGGCTGCCTTAAATGACAATAACTGGGCCTTACGGCAGATATAGGCTGCCTTAGATGACAACAACTGGGCCTTATGGCAGATAGAGAGGCTGAGGTGGTTTTATGTGTGCTGTACTAACACAGCACACACACACACGCGCTAGCTCCTGGAGATGCCTGGCTGCCTTGGATGACAATAACTTGGCCTTACGGCAGATGTAGGCTGCCTTAGATGACAACAACTGGGCCTTATAGCAGATAGAGTGGCTGAGGTGGATTTATGTGTGCTGTACTAACACAGCACACACACACACACGCTAGCTCCTGGAGATGCCTGGCTGCCTTAGATGACAATAACCTGGCCTTACGGCAGATATAGGCTGCCTAAGATGACAACAACTGGGCCTTATAACAGATAGAGTGGCTGAGGTGGTTTTATGTGTGCTGTACTAACACAGCACACACACACACACACGCTAGCTCCTGGAGTTGCCTGGCTGCCTTAGATGACAATAACCTGGCCTTACGGCAGATATAGGCTGCCTTAGATGACAACAACTGGGCCTTATTGAAGATAGAGAGGCTGAGGTGGTTTTATGTGTGCTGTACTAACACAGCACACACACACACGCTAGCTCCTGGAGATGCCTGGCTGCCTTAGATGACAATAACTGGGCCTTACGGCAGATATAGGCTGCCTTAGATGACAACAACTGGGCCTTATGGCAGATAGAGAGGCTGAGGTGGTTTTATGTGTGCTGTACTAACACAGCACACACACACGCTAGCTCCTATAAATGCCTGCCTGCCTTAGATCACAATAGGCCAGAAGGTGATACTGCAATGCTGTACTAACAGCACGCACACACCAGACTAATCCCCAGAATCACAGCAGTTAGACTCAGCAGCAGATAATGTCACCACTCAGCACAGCAGAATGTATGAGACAGCACAGCACTGCAGATACTGTCAGCAGCAGTGCAATCAGCAGAATAAATATAAATTCAAATGTGTCAGACTCAGCAATGAATCAGCATCAGCAATGAATCAGCATCAGCAATGAATAAGCATCAGCAACAGCAATGTACACTGACTGTCTGTATCACAGTCACAGTCGCCGGCGTGGCGTCCTTTTATAGAGTGGGGCGTGTACTAACGCCCCTGAGCTATAATTGGCTACAGGCGTCCTGCCTGTAGCCAATTATTGCTCTCCTCGCTGCCGGCGCTGTGATTGGCCAAGCATGCGGAGTCACAGTGCATGCTTGGCCAATCATCAGCCAGCAATGCACTGCGACTGGCGCAATGCATTGCGGGCCGCTCGCATCACACGAATGTGATGCGAACGGCCCAAATAGTTCTGGGCTCGCCTAGCGGGCGAACGCCCGGGGGTCGATTCGAACGTGGGTTCGAATCGAACACCGGGCCCATTCCTAATCCTCTAAAGCAATTCTTCTATATTCATATTAAAGTGCAATGTGCCATAGAAAAATAAATACAATCCATATGCATAATAATTGTGAACAAAATAGTGAGAAATTAATAAAAAGTCGATAGCACAAAAGTCCTAGCGAATATGACTCTTCTGTGATAAATATATTCTAAGTGGCATCATTAGTGAACAGTCCGTCACCAACTGGAATTAATAACACCCAATGTGCTCGATTTGTGGGTTCTGCTTACCAGATAAAAGTGACCTCTTTAGTTAAAAAGCAGGTCAAGTAGTGATTTTAGCAAGATAAACTTGCTTCAATGAAGGAGACTGTTGAGGCAAAAATCCCTCCTCCGCAAGACCATGAATGGGGTATGTGAGAAAAGATAAAAAAGGGAAACCAATAGTGTAATCCTATTTATTAAAACATAAAGTAAAAGACAAGGCCAAGTGGCTGCTTACATATATCGTCCCTTAGCCCGGCACTGAGGCTGTTTGCGTGTGTCTGGATCTAATGGTGCCTCCCGGCTCGAACTCGTTGCTGGCATGCGTTCCACCATCCAGCACGATCAACCAAAGGGACCAGAAGTAGCGTGACCAAGAAGTGCCTCAGAGGCTTAGGATTACACTATTGGTTTCCCTCTTTATCTTTTCTCACATACCCCATCCATGGTCTTGCGGAGGACCCCTATGAGCACTCACATAGAGAAGGAGAGTAAAAAAAATCCCAAGAAATTCTTTAAGTACATAAATAGTAAGAAAGGGAGGTCAGATCATGTTGGTCCCATAAAGAATGATGCAGGGAATCTGGTTACTTGCCACATGACGTCAGAGAAAGGTCATCTGTTTCTTGTCACCGGGTGGCACTGCCCTCAGCTATTTAACAGCTGTCATTGTGAAGAGGCTTCAGTCAGCAGGAGCCTCACATGGAGGTGGAGATTTTTCATTTTTTTTTTCTCGGGTGGTCGGACGCTGTGATCAAAGATGAGTGGACATCGCGGGACCGTTTTTTTTTTATAAAGGACTTGTCCCAAATTGTCTTCTGTCATTTTAACCATTTTGACACTTTTTTGGGTGAAAGTGTAGGGGTACATTGTACCCGATACCCATTCACATGGGGGGGCGGGATCTGGGGGTCCCCTTGTTAAACGGGGCTTCCAGATTCCTATAAGCCCCCCGCCCACAGACCCCAACAACCACCAAGCAAGGGTTGTGGGGATGAGGCCCTTGTCCCTATCAACATGGGGACAAGGTGCTTTGGGGGACCCCAAAGCACCCTCCCCATGTTGAGGGCATGTGGCCTGGTACGGTTCAGGAGGGGAGGCGCTTTCTCGTCCCCCCCCCCCTTGCCTGCGGCCTGCCAGGTTGCGTGCTCGGATAAGGGTCTTGTATGGATTTTGGGGGGGACACCTATGCCATTTGTTTTTATTTGGATTTTAAGGGTTCCCCTTAAAATCCATACCAGACCTAAAGGGCCTGGTATGGATTTTGGGGGGACCCCTATGCCATTTTTTTTTTAAATTAGGCGCAGGGTTCCCCTTAATATCCGTACCAGACCTGAAGGGCCTGGTATGAATTTTGGGGGGAACCCAACACATTTTTTTTTTAATTTTGGCACGGGTTCCCTTTAATATTCATACCAGACCCAAAGGGCCTGGTAATGGACTGGGGGGGAACTAATGCAGTTTTTTTCAATGATTTTTATCTATATTGCCGGGATCCGACAATTCATTACAGCCGCAAGCAGTTTTAAATTAGATTTTTTTTTTCCTTTAGAAATGTAATTTTTCTGTGGTATTGTTCTAAACACGGGAAAGATGCACTAGCTTTACAGGCATACTAAGGACACCCCCCAGGCACGATATTTAAAGGAATATTTAATTTTTATTGTTTCACTTTAAGCATTATTAAAATCACTGCGTCTGAAAAACAGCAGTTTTTAAAACTTTTTTGCATTGATACATGTCCCCTGGGGCAGGACCCAGGTCCCCATACACTTTTTATGGCAATAACTTGCATATAAGCCTTTAAAATTAGCACTTTTGATTTTTCATGTTCGTGTCCGATAGACTTTAACGGTGTTCGCTTGTTCATACAAATTTTTTGCCTGTTTGCATGTTCTGGTGCGAACCAAACCGGAGGGTGTTCGGCTCATCCCTACTGCAAGCAAAGCAAACAGAATATTGGCATGCATTAAAAAGGGAATATGATTTTAATGTACAAATACTGTACTGGTGACCCCACAATAGGGATGAAACTTTTCTGCAAAAGGGAATTAATAAGACACGTGGCCATTCACTAAAATTAGAAGAAAAGCGGTTTAACCTTAACCACTTGCCTACCAGGCACGAACACCTCCTTCCTGACCAAGCCATTTTTCAGCTTTCAGCGCTATCGCATTTTGAATGACAATTGTGCGGTCATGCAACGCTGTACCCAAATAAAAATGTTATCATTTTTTCCCCACAGATAGAGCTTCATTTTGGTGGTATTTGATCACCTCTGCGGTTTTTATTTCTTGCACTATAAACAAAAGAAGAGGGACAAGTTTGAAAAAACATAATATTTTTTACTTTTTATTATAATAAATATCCAATTTTTTTTTTTTTTAAACACATTTTTTCCTCAGTTTAGGCCGATACGTATTCTTCTACATATTTTTGGTAAAAAAATCGCAATAAGCGTATATTGATTGGTTTGCGCAAAAGTTATAGCGTCTACAAAATAGGGGATAGATTTATAGCATTTTTATTATATTATTTTTTTTTTACTAGTAATGGCGGCGATCTGCGATTTTTATCATGACTGCGACATTGCGGTGGACATATCGGACACTTTTGACACATTTTTGGGACCATTCACATTTATACAGCGATCCGTGCTATAAAAATGCATTGATTACTGTATAAATGTGACTGGCAGGGAAGGGGTTAACACTAGGGGGCGCTGCAGGGGTTAATATGTTCCCTATGTTAGTGATTCTAACTGTGGGGGGAGGGGACTGACTGGGGGAGGGGACCGATCGGTGTCCCTATGTACAAGGGACACACCATCCGTCTCCTCTCCAGTGACAGGACATGGATCTGTGTGTTTACATACACAGATCCACGTCCTGCTCAGTTACTGGGCAATCACGCGCGCCCCCTAGTGGCCAAAATGTAAGCGCCGTCATATGACGGCAGCCCGCCACAAGAGCCGCACGGCTCCGCCGTCAATTGGCAGTGGGCGGTCGGCTACAGGTTAAATAACATGCCTGGGGATGTCTTTAACCGCTTCGCCACCGCCGGCCGTCAAATGACGGCCAGGCGGCGCAGCTCTCATTCCGGGAGGGCGTCATATGACGTCCTCCCCTTCTGTGCACTGCAGGGAGCGCGCGCGCGCCGCCGCGAGCGCGCGCGCGCTCTCGCCGTGTCACTGGGCACCCGATGCGCGTGCCCAGCGGCCGCAATGTCCGCTGGGCACCCGCGATTGCCCGGTAACACAGCAGGACCGTTGATCTGTGTGTGTAAACACACAGATCAACGGTCCTGTCAGAGGAGAGGAGCCGATGGTGTGTTCTCTGTACAGAGAAACACCGATCGGTCTCCTCCCCTTGTGAGTCCCCTTCCCCCACAGTAAGAAACACACTTAGGGAACATAATTAACCCCTCCCCTGCCCCCCTAGTGGTTAACCCCTTCACTGCCAGTGTCATTTATACATGAATCAATGCATTTAAATAGCATTGATTGCTGTATAAATGACAATAGTGCCAAAAATGTGTCAAAAATGTCCGATGTGTCCGCCATAATGTCGCAGTCCTCGTGTGCTCGCATGCAGAAGCGAACGCATACAATAAAAATCGCTGATCACCGCCATTACTAGTAAAAAAAAAATATTAAATACAAAAGCATACCAAAAAAATTATAAAACTATCCCCTATTTTGTAAACGCTATAACTTTTGCGCAAACTAATCAATGATCGCTAATTGCAATTTTTTTTTACCAAAAATATGAAGAAAAAATACGTATCGGCCGAAACTGAGGAAAAAAAATGTTTTTTTATATAATTTTTTTGGGATATTTAGTATACCAAAAAGCAAAAAAAATATTGTTTTTTTTTTAAATTTGTCGCTCTTTTTTTGTTTATTGCGCAAAAAATAAAAACCGCAGAGGTGATCAAATACCACCAAAAGAAAGCTCTATTTGTGTGGGAAAAAAATGACAAAAATTTCATATGGGTACAGTGTTGTATGAATGAGTAATTGTCATTCAAAGTGTGAGAGCACCGAAAGCTGAAAATTGGTCTGGTTATTAAGGGTGTTTAGGTGCCCAGTGGTCAAGTGGTTAAATAGCTGGTAATTGACAGCTTACTCCTGTCTGTAAACAAAGTGACTGGGAATTCCTTCATATATACCAGACCCTTAGCCTATGTGAAGGCCTGCTATAGATGTTACACATAAAAAAAAAAAAAAATGTCATGGAACTCCTCCAGACATACATACCAGGATCTCGTATCGATATAGATATCAAAGGGAACCACATGCAAAAAATATCAATTTCCGATAAATATGTGAGCATGCAGCCTAGATGCCAGGAAAGGGGGGGCAAGTGTGCACCCCCCACCTTAACCATACCAGGCAACATTGGGTGTACCTCCTGGCAAAGCACCTTGCCCCCATTTGGATGAGGACAAGTGACTCTTACATAAACCCCTGGCTGAAAATTGTAAAGGTTTTCGGTTCCGGGGGTTAAAACCTGGAAGCCCCCTGTATCAATGAGTAACGGGTACATAGTATCCCTATACTCATTCACAAAAAAAACTGTAAAACTTAAATAAATACACAGTGCAATTATGTATTACCCTAATGTTGTAAAAACACACAATACTGCAGCTAGCATTATATGCGTTCCCACATAAATATATATACAGTATCTCACAAAAGTGAGTACACCCCTCACATTTTTTTATACCTTTTCATGTGACAACAGTGAAGAAATTACACTTTGCTACAATGTAAAGTAGTGAGTGTACAGCTTGTATAACAGTGTAAATTTGCTGTCCCCTCAAAATAACTCAACACACAGCCATTAATGTCTAAACCGCTGGCAACAAAAAGTGAGTACACACCTAAGTCAAAATGTCCAAATTGGGCCCCAAAGGTCAATATTTTGTGTGGCCACCATTATTTCCCAGCACTGCCTTAACCATGTTGGCATTCATGGTTCCCTCACTGAACTGTAGCTCTCCAGTGCTGGCAGCACTCATGGAGGCCCAGACCAGACTCCCACCACCATGCTTGACTGTAAGCACACTTGTCTTTGTACTCCTCACACTCCTTGCCGCCACACACGCTTGACACCATCTTATCCAAATAAGTTTATCTTGGTCTCATCAGACCACAGGACATGGTTCCAGATATCCATGCCCTTAGTCTGCTTGTCTTCAGCAAACTGCTTGTGGGATTTCTTGTGCATCATCTTTAGAAGAGGCTTCCTACTGGGACGACAGCCATGCAGACCAATTTGATGCATTGTGCAGCGTACGGTCTGAGCACTGACAGGCTGACCCCCCCTCCCCCTCAACCTCTGCAGCAATGCTGGCAGCACTCATATGTCTATTTCCCAAAGACAACCTCTGGATATGACGCTGAGTACGTGCACTCATCATCTTTGGTTGACCATGGCGAGGCCTGTTCTGAGTGGAACCTGTCCTGTGAAACCGCTGTATAGTCTTGGCCACCATGCTGGAGCTCAGTTTCAGGGTCTTGGCAATCTTCTTATAGCCTAGGCCATCTTTATGTAGAGCAACAATTCGTTTTTTCAGATCCTCAGAGAGTTCTTTGCCATGTGGTGCCATGTTGAACTTCCAGTGACCAGTATGAGAGAGTGAGAGCGATAACACCAAATTTAACACACCTGCTCCTCATTAAAATGTGTACATCTGGTGCACTACAGTAAAAAAGCTGATTCCCCCTTAAGAAAATAATTCTTTGGTCACTCACAAGATGGTGGCTTGCATACTTCCGGATGGGCGACTTGACGTCATCGGACGAAGTATTAAGTCACGTGACTTCATCAGGCTATTTTGTAGGGCCTATTTATTTACACTTACTTCGACTTTAGCACACATTAAAGTGCCTACCATTTAAAAAATGTTTTATATGTGTAGCGTGTGCCCCGTTTTTCCAACAGTCTTGTCAAGCTGGCCGCCGCGAGTGCATGGGCTCTCCTGAGGGAGAGACAGAGACTGTCGGTGTCTGCAGGGGATTTCTCCCCAATCCCTTTTTCTCCTCACTGACTTGCACAGGCATCTGTCTACTCTGCTCCCTCCCCTGTGTCCCTATTGGCAAGAGAAGGAGAGCCAATTACAGGAGCAAAGAATCCTGGGATCTATAGTCCCCTTACCAAGCAGCCATATAGCCTTGTATGGGGCCGGACCTACAAGAGCCAGTATGCTCTACAACAAGGGTCTTCAAACTACGACCCTCCAGTTGTTTAGGAACTACAATTCCCATCATGCTTAGTCATGTCTGTGAATGTCAGAGTTTTACAATGCCTCATGGGATGTGTAGTTTGAGGGGCATAGTTTGAGCATCCCTGCTCGAGGGGTAAAGGAATAAAAGACTCCATCTTGCTTATCTGAAGGAATTCAGACACCACGAGGCAAGAGAAGAGACTGGACCCAGGGGAGAGGTGCTGCCTCCCAGGTCAGTACACCATGTCATTTCAGCTATCCACAGATGGTCGGGACATCCAGCCTGAGAGAGGGGCATCCCAGGTGCCTATTCAGGTGCACCTGCACCAATGGTGAAAAGTTCCAGTGTAAAGTGACCAGTCAGGTCACCAAAAGAGCCTGCCTGTTCCAGGATGATCATTGGGCCTTGACCGCAGGATTGGTTAGAGGGCACTTGCCCATCTGCAGGAAACAAGGACACTGCACATATACAGGGTTGCCTCACTGTTGCCTACACTTACCAGAGCCTGGGTCTTGTTATTGGCCTGTTAAGCAGTCACAGTGTCCGCCTTGTAATACTATCAGCATACCACAGATACACTTTGCTAAGCAGGAATTTAAGTGCACCAACTAAAGTGGCTAGCCGAAAATCCAAGGCCTCATCCTTCTTCAAAGGGACAGAAGTTACTGGTGCCATACAGGCATGCACACACATATTCAGGGCTCTGTATGTGTAGTGGGTGTGCTGGATAGTTTACCTTGGGGGCTGATCCATTGAATGTTGATTTGAGTACAGTTTTTGCAGCTTTTGGTGTCAGAGGATAGAAGAGGGAGGTTTGACATAAGAGAGGGTCATGCCTCTGCTCTCCTCCTGCCTGGACTCATAGAGTCAAGTTATGTAGAGGTAACCAATCTGATATAGAATTGCCACTGCTAAAGTGTTTGCCTCTGCTCTTGGGGTTATTCTCGGGTTTGGAATACTCTGAAAGCAGCCTGAATACAGTATTGAGTTATATTGCTCTTGATCTCAGTTATTGCTCTCCAGTTGCATTATTTGAATATATACTGTTACTGTCTGTTACCCTTTTCCACAGAAATAGTGCAGTAAAGACAATTTCTGTGTTTTATAATAACATGTGTGGTTTCATTGGTCCTTGTACTTACACTATTACCATGTGTGCCAGAGGGGCTGAGGCTATTTTTGGGGTTGAGAGGCAGAGTACGGAACCAAATATACTTAAGCGGCTCCTGTAGGGGTAGCGCTACATGTGCATCTTTTTGATGCTTCAGTATTTCTTCTATAATTCTTCAATGGTGCTTTGGTAATGCTTCAATGATGCTTTTTGATGCTTTAATGAAGCTTCACAAATGCCCTGTGTGTGTGTGTGTTGAGTTTCTATTATATTTTTTTTGAGGGACCCAGTACAACCTTAGCTCAGTAGTATCCTCACTCAGCAGATCCCCTGCTCATTAGTACCCCTGTTCAGCAGATCCCCAGCTCATTGGTACCGTCATTCAGCAGTTCCCCAGATTTTTAGTACCCTCATTCAGCAGATACCCTGCTTAGTAGTACCCCCAGCTCTGCTGATGCCCCGCTCAGTAGTAACCCCCAGCTCTGCTGATCCCCCACTTAGTAGTAACTCCCAGCTCTGCTGATCCCCCACTCAGTAGTAACCCCCAGCTCTGCTGATCCTCTGGTTTGCTGATCCTCCTCTCCCTATGGACCCTGGTCATCACCCGCTATATTGCTTCCACGCTGCGCACCATGTGTGACATTGCTGTGTTTCTACTGCTCTAGTCCCTGAGCTCTGCTGATCCTCTGATGCTCTCTCTCCAGTCCCTGCTTACCTTCCGCTATTGCATTCCGATGTTGCATACCATGTGTGCCATATGCTAGTTGCTTCTCTCCAGTACGGAGCCCCTCACCTTCCTGCTGCTCTACACTGCACACCAGATGTAACGACTGCACCAGACACTCCCAGAATATTTACACATTAACCAGAAGTGGCTGCTGATGATGTTTTTCCTGTTCCTTTTTGGTTTACCAGTGTATTCTGCAATATCTCATACTTGCAATACCTCAAAAACAAAGCAAAGTTGAATAAAAATTTAAATAGACACCCGTTCCTAGGTATACAACTAAAATATTATAATAAGCAGCCGCTGTCTATCCATACAAATTGGTAAAAATAAATAAATATTCAGGCAGTGATTGCCTGAATATTTATTTAAAAGCTGAATAAAAGCCTCTCAAAAGCTGCAGGTGCTTTAAGCGAGCTTTGTCATAGACTTCTTTGGAGGCTTTGAAGATGCTTTGGAGCACCAAGAAAGCAACATGGGATATCATTTTTGAAGTGAAGCAAAGCAAACACAACGTGCAAACAGGACTGTAAGCCTACCATTTTATTTAGTGACAGGTTCTTTGATTGCCATTCAGAGTCCTTTAAAAAAGCGTGTCAAATGCCGTATTTTGAAGCAAATGTAAACAAGCCCTTAGGCTGCACAGTCATATTTATATTCCCTGCATAGCTGCTGTGACAGCCAACTAGGGATTAAACTATGCAAATTGAATATATTATTACAATATCTATCTGACTGAATATCAAATTCTGTGACTTCAATTGGGCTTTATGGAACCTTTGTATATTAAAAAAATATATTATCTTATCATCAAAAATTATTGTTATTACCTGCACTTGTAAAGGTTTGGGAGAATTGGACTGTATCCCTAAATGAGAGCAGTGACTCCAATAAATCACATTGTTTGAAAATATACGTAAATGCTCAATTTTTTCACCTCATTCAAAAGTGGATTATATAAGGAATCATTTGGAGGTGGCACCTCAAACACAAAAACACAACATGGTTAATGAATCAGGTAACTCGTGCCTAAGAAGTACAACAGAAGAATAGGTTACCTTACGCTGCTCACAATATTTTATACACTTCTAATACTGTAATCTTAAAGCATTTGCTACCCCAACATTTCATATTCCTGATATGTGCCTGCTTTGCCATGTACTTGTATGAGAAAGTATCCTGTTCTCTTTGTATTGCTCCCTTTATGTGAAATCCCTGGTGTTCCTGCTAGTCCCCTTACTTTTCAATAAAAACTGACAACACTGGGGCGTGTCCAATATGGCCACTGGAGCAGCAGCGCCTTAGTAGAGCCCCTGCTTCATCTGCTGCTTCCTGTTGATTTCCCTGCAGATCTTTCCTTGAGACCCAACGTTGTTACCTGCTTAGACTTCCCTGAGTAGTATGACTAAAGGCAGAAAGGTGTCTGCCTTCAAGAAGCCCGGTAAACCCTGGCCATCTCTGAGCGGTGTGCCAGCCTCTCCCGCCAGCAGATACAACATGGTGTCGCAGATGGAAGATAATGAGCCCACGCTGCTGGAGCATAACTACTTTACTGTCCTTATGCAGGTGATTACTGACTGCAAATCCACCCTCACCGGGAAAATTGATTCCCTGCAGCTAGAGATGGCTCTTATCTGTAAAGATATGGATAAAGTCCACACGTGGGTGACGGAGGTTGAACGCTGGGTGGTAGATTCGGAGGACCTGCTCCAAGATCACACTGCAGACCTACACTCCTTAAAAAACTAAATAAAGTTGCTTGAATTGAGGGCAGAAGATGCTGAAAACAGGAATAGGAGGAATAAACTCTGCATTGTGGGTTTACCTGAGGGGGCGGAGGGGTCTGACCCTACGCCCTTTACTGAACAGCTACTTCGTTCCCTGCTCCCTCAGGCACCATTTTCGGCCCACTTAGTGGTAGAGAGGGCGCATAGGATGCCTGCGAAACGAGGCCCCTCGGGTAACCCGCAACGCACCTTCATATAGAAGCTTCTTAATTTTCGGGACAGGGACACAGTGTTGAGAGCGGCCAGAATGGTTGATGTGCTGCGCTATGAGGCTACCAAATTGATGATTTTCCCAGATTACACTGGTGACACCCAAAGTCAAAGATGTTCCTTTGATCAAGTTAAACTAACCCTCTGGAATAGGAAGATGAAATACAGTATGCTCTTCCTGGCCCGATGGTGAGTGCAAGATGGAGAGTCGGCCTGGTTCTTTGCATCCCCCGAAGAAGCTTCTAGATGGCTGGATACTCTCTCTAGAGGCTTAACCTCCCTCTGCCTCATCCCTTGACCAGCTATACTTCACTTTTACAAGGTGAAATTTGTGGCCTTACCCAGCTCCTGTTATGAAGGGTCTAGGCCCTGTTGCTGCCCTCACGGTGTCTTACGCTGACCGACCTGTTGTCTGGAGATTTAAGTGGGGCCTGATTACCTGAATGACTGTCCTCGCTACAAACCTCTGGAGTTTTCTCTGACCCTAATTACCAACCATCTTTTGATGCTGCTCGATGGGCCCTGTTCCAGTTTGCAACACGTTTCAAGTATTGTGCCCCCAGAACTCACTGGGTGAACTTCTGATCTGCAGGGATCGTCTATCCTTTTTTTTCTCCCCCTTTTTTACAGGTGGACTCTATGTGTGAACTGCGATAGCTTCTTAACGCTATCATCTCTGGTGCTGCACGGTGCACTTCCCCAATTGGAAGTTGCTGTGTTTGGGGTGGGGATGCAGGGTGGGGGGAGTTTTGATGATTTTGATTTAAAAAAAAATGTTTCTGTTGTTTTAACTATGTACTTAATATAATAATACAATATTGCTCTATGTCTATCGTGGGGGGCGTGGATGGCTTTGCTTGGACCCCACGCCTAACAAGGTTTTCAGGTGGAGATCAGGAATGCATTTATATATATCCCAAGCCTGACATGGATTCTATATCTCCCTTGTCTTTACTTACCTGAAAAAATATCACCCCCATATCTGCATTCTGCAAGAAACCCACTTAGTAGGCAGTAGAATGCTTGCACTTAAAAAGCCCTGGGTAGGCTCATATTATCATCCAACTTACTCCTCATTAGGGATGAGCCGAACACCCCCCTGTTCGGTTCGCACCAGAACCTGCAAACAGACCTAAAGCTCGTGTGAACTTTAGAACCCTATTAAAGTCTATGGGACTTGAACGTTCAAAATCAAAAGTGCTAATTTTAAAGGCTTATATGCAAGTTATTGTCATAAAAAGTGGTTGGGGACCTGGGTCCTTCCCCAGGGGACATGTATCAATGCAAAAAAAAGTTTTAAAAACTGCCGTTTTTTTAGGAGTAGTGATTTTAATAATGCTTAAAGTGAAACAATAAAAGTGTAATATTCCTTTAAATTTCGTACCTGGGGGGTGTGTATAGTATGCCTGTAAAAGGGCGCATGTTTCCCGTGCTTAGAACTGTCCCTGCACAAAGTGTCATTTTTGCAGGAAAAAAAGCTATTTAAAATCACTCGCGGCTATAATGAATTGCCGACTCCCGTAATACAGAGAACAGTCATTGATTAAAAAAAAAAAAAAGTGTGGGGGTCCCCCCAAATTCAATTACCAGGCCCTTCAGGTCTGGTATGGATATAAAGGGGAACCCCGGGTCAAATAAAAAAAAAAAAAATTACGTGGGATTCATCCTAAATATCCATACCAGACCCTTCAGGTCTGGCATGGATTTTAAGGGGAACTCCACGCCAAATTTAAAAGAAAATGGCATGGGGGTCCCCCTCAAAATCCATACCAGACCCTGGCAGGCCGCAGGAAAAGAGGGGGGACGAGAGAGCCCCCCCCCCCCTCCTGAACTGTACCAGGCCACATGCCCTTAACATTGAACATTGGGAGGATGCTTTGGTCTGTGACCCCTCAAAGCACCATGTCCCCATGTTGATGAGGAGAAGGGCCTTATCCCCACAACCCTGGCCGGGTCTGCGGGTGGGGGGCTTATCAGAATCTGGAAGCCCCCTTTAACAAGGGGACCCCCAGATCCCGCCCTCCTGTTTAAATTGGTAAGGGGGTACAAAAGTACCCATACCATTTCACAAAGAAAGTGTAAAAAATAGTTAAAAAACACACAGACACCGTTGGGAAAAGATTCCAGCGGTGGTAATCCACTCTTGCTATTCAGCGACGGGTGGTCTGTTCTCCGGGGTCCGGTGATGGCTGATCTCTTCCGACATCCAGCGCTGCACGTCCTGTCTCCACGGAGACACTGAGGGAATTCTGTCTGCAGAGGAGGAGCGGTGCACTCCGTCACCTGACCCCGCCCCCCTCTGACGCAACGCAAGGGGGAAGCTGGTATTCCCCTGTGATGTACAGGTGACCCCGCCCCCCTCGGATGGAACAGGAACCTGCGTTACATCAGAGGGGGACAGGGTCACCCGTATGTCACTGGGGAAACCCAGGCCAGGTACTTTTGTACCCCCTTACCATCCCAATGTTGAGGGCATGTGGCCTGGTACGGTTCAGGAGGTGCTCTGTCTGTTGCGTGCTCGGATAAGGGTCTGGTATGGATTTTGAGGGGGACCCCCACGCTATTTTTTTAAAATTTGGCGTGGAGTTCCCCTTAAAATCCATGCCAGACCTGAAGGGTCTGGTATGGATATTTAAGGGGAACCCCACGTCATTTTTTTTAAAATTTGACCCGGGGTTCCCCTAATATCCATACCAGACCTGAAGGGCCTGGTAATTGAATTTGAGGGGACCCCCACGCTTTTTTTTATCAATGACTGTTCTCTGTATTTTACGAGAGCCGGCAATTCATTATAGCCGCAAGCAATTTTAAATAGCTTTTTTTCCTGCAAAAATGACACTTTGTGCAGGGACACTTCTAAGCACGGGAAACATGCGCCCCTTTACATGCATGTTATACACACACCCCAGGTACGAAATTTAAAGGAATATTACACTTTTTTATTGTTTCACTTTAAGCATTATTAAAATCACTGCTCCTGAAAAAACGTCCGTTTTTAAAAAAAAAAACCTTAGTTAGACTTACCGGTAACGGTATTTCTACGAGTCTTTCAGGACAGCACCTGGAGAGAGCGCAGCTCCACCCACTTCCCAGGAAACACTGCAGTATATTCCTTTAAAGCCTGGACACCTCCACCATGGCCTCAGTTGTTACCGAGTACCTCCAGCCATGCTGAAAGTACATAAGCAGAACATAGCAACGTTAACATATTAACATTTATAAACATCTTATAAACATTTCTTAACCCAAGGGAGGGTCATTGGCGCTGTCCTGAAAGACTCGTAGAAATACCGTTACCGGTAAGTCTAACTAAGGTTTTCTCACCTCGTCTTTCAGGACAGCACCTGGAGATGACAAACGAGTACTTACTCTTTGGGTGGGACCACCGCTTGCAGGACCTTCCTGCCACTGAGAGCAGGCCCATCCTATAATGACGAGTAAAAGTTGAATAACTCGTCCATGTGGCCGCCTTACAGATTCGCCCTGGTGAGGCTCCAGCTCGTTCCGCCCAGGATGTAGCTAAAGTGTAAAACGCATCTTCTCACGTCCAGACTATGAAAATCTCTTTCTTTCGGGCCTTTTGGGTTTGGACAAAACGTTGGTAGGATTATCTCTTGAGCCTATGGAAGACTGAAGCCACCTTCGGCAGAAACCCCGGGTCTGTTCTCAGCACTACCCGATCTGAGAAAATTGTCACTTGAGAGGGAACCAAGTTGGATTTTTCCTTGTTCAGGATCCAACCCAGACTCTCTAAATGGCTCTGTGCCCTCTTTAGATCCCTGCGTAAAAACTCCTCCGAGCTGGCGAACAGGAGAAGATCGTCCAGATACGGTACTACCGATATCCCTTCCAATCTGAGTGGTGCTAATGCCTCTGCCATGATTTTCGTGAAGATCCTTGGTGAGGCAGAGAGCACGAACGGGAGAGCCGAAACTGGAAATGAGACACCACACCTCCTGCCCTGATCGCCAGACGCAGATATTTCTGTGACTCTGGCTTGATGGGAACATGGAAATGGATAAACCGCGCTTAGTGAGAATGGAAAGGACAAAAAAGAGGAAAAGGGAGGGGGGGAAAGGGAGGGGGATAAAAAAAGAAAATAAATTGGGAAGGACCCTAACCCAGGAAAAAGGCTGCTGCTAGAAAGTGGGATACTCACACCAAAAAGCAAATGGAAAATACATAAAGCTGCGCCAATTTAAACAAAAAATAAAAACAGTAAATAAAAAGAAAAAATCAGTAAAAAATTATTTTCAATAAAAAACTAATGTCCCATCAAAAATAACCGTGAAGGATTACATAAATCAATTTGAACAGTCCATGATTTGATATAATAGTCCAGTTTAAATAATTAATTTCCTAACACCAAAAAGATGAAATTGGCGTGTAGCTGGTTCAAAAAGGAAAAAGACACCTCAGTGACAGTTCTATAATCTTCACGCTGTGACATGCAAACAATATATAGTAGTATCCCGGCCACCTATTTGATTGGAGGCTTACCAAATGGCTATATGTTTAAGCATTATACACAGAATCCTGTAGTTGTCCCCGTGGGCGAGCGATGGTAGGAACAGTCAATCCGGGACGGATCACTCAAATGGAGGAGGAGAGAAACCAACACACCATCCGTTCCTGATATGAATATCCAGCCAGTTCCCACTAGTTTCCTCCAATTACAGAAAAACAAATGGGGCCGTCCATAGCGTGATACTGTATACAACTTTTATTTCGTAAAAGGTTAAGAACACTTACATAAAATAGTAGAAAAAACAAGCGTATTCTAAAACACTGCCGGCCGGTCAGTGTAAACCCGTCCCCTGTTGGATGCAGTCTGCGTGGTGGCATAGCCGCGTGCCTTCCCATACGACGTTTCGTCAGATGTGACGTTTTCAATGAGGAACGGGCAACGCAGCGACGCACCACCTCTAAATAGCCGACCTCCACCTGAATTGCATGAGGTCAGAAACGGCGCCGCCATCTTACTTATGGGAAAGGATACCATAACCCGAATGGCTAAAAGCGCCTATTGGAAAAATACAATTAAATTGAATTACTGAAGGCTTGGTCTGGTTTATCCACACTTTAACCTATTATTGGACATAATGACTTGTCAGAACAACACCCCAAAAGGATATAAAAGAACCACAGGAAAGTCCCAATAGATATCAGTCTATCTCATAATGTGCCAAGGAAAAAAAGGGGTTGAAGTGCAATAGAATGTTTGATCTAGAATGTGGTCAAACGTGATAAATAGTTATATAAGCTGCCCACAAAGGAAGCTCAATAGTGAAACAATGTAAAAGTATGCTAAAAGCATAATGTATTTATCTACAAATACTAAAAAGGATATTTTAATCCAAAAAGTTATATCTATGTGTTTCTTCGTGAAAAAGAAAGGGTAGGTGAATGAGTGGTAATAATATTAAAAAAACTACCTACAAAAAAGAGGAAAAATTAATAAATAATGAAATAAATAAATTTCCGTGAAGGTGTGCAAAACATAATTTGTTTACTTACATATGAATATAAATAAAAAGATATTAGAAACGGGAAGGTGACAGATATGAGGGAAAAAAATGAAAAATATAAAATTCTTCGTGAATGAAGGAAAAAAAGGGAAAAATGGGCAGAAGGGGAAGTATTCAATTTGCCAATAGATAATTAAGTCATTAGATATAAATGACATCCCCAATTTAGTATAAATAGTATGCCATTAAGGCAAACAAAATAACTGAATATTGTTTTGGGTTTAGTTAAAATATAAGGGTCTAAAAAACTCTATATAGAAAATCTCCATCATGGAATCATATAAATTATTCCTATAAAGAAAGTAATCCATAAAATCTCCATGCATCTCAGGAGGAGTTTACATATATGTTAAAATAAACATGAAACATATAAACATCGAAAACACGTCTCATACATAACAGTAAAGGGTTAAAAATTCATTGAAATTTAATGAACTAATAAACTTATATAAAAATTAAATATAAGCGCAGCCAAATACAGGACCCCTTAGCAGTCATTTTAAGAATTGTCAATAAAAGCGTTTATATAGGTATCTATATTCAACCCATAGGGCGTGTATGACATTAAACGGTGGATCCAGGACATTTCAAGCTTTGAGACTTCCCTAACTAGAGAGCTTCCTCGCCAGTGCGGTTTATATTTGTCAATCCCAAAAAATAAAGTTTTAGAGGGATTCTTACTATGTGCCAGGAGGTAGTGTTTGGACACTGAGTGTTTGGGGAAACCAGTTAAAATATTAGAAATATGTTCCCCCAAACGCACATGCAAGGGGCGCTTAGTGCGCCCCACATATTGAAGGCCACAAGGGCATTGTAACATATATACCACCCCTTTGGAAGAACAAGTGATGCAGGGTTTTATAGTGTGGCTCTCCCCAGTGGCCGTGCAGATAAAAGAAGTCGTGCGTCTCTCAACATCTCTGTTGAGAGAACATACTCTGCATCGTCCGCATTTGTAGTATCCTGAGAGTTGGTCAAAGAAACCACTAGTGTTTCTCGGGGGATCTATGGCATTAACCGCGATCTGGTTCCTCAGTGATGGTAAACCCCTAAAGATCACCTGGGGTCTTTCAGGTAATAAGTCTTTCAGAACAGTATCGCTTTTTACTATATGCCAATGCTTATAGATTAAGTGTTTGATACCCCTATGTTGTGATGAATATGATGTTATGAAGGGAACTCCGCTCGCAAAAGCATCCCTTCTATGTGGCCCCCTTTCTTTCAACAGGACTGATCTATCAAGATCCTTTACTTCATTCAAAGTTTTTGTCAGGTCATCTATTTTATACCCTTTCTCGACAAAACGTTCGATCAGTATATTAGACTGTGTCAAAAATTCTTCCTGCTTAGTACAATTCCGTTTAAGTCTAATAAATTGGCTCTTGGGGACCGAGCTTAACCATGGGGAATGATGACAACTTTTTACAGGAATAAATGAGTTCCTATCTGTAGTCTTGAAATGGGTAGAAGTTATGAATTTATCATTTTCTATTGAGATGTTGAGATCCAAAAAATGGATGGTTTCCTGATGCATGACATATGTTAACTCAATCCCCCTAGTATTGTTATTGAGGGATTGTATAAAGGTTTGAAGTTCATTGGCCTGGCCATCCCAAAGGAGGAGGATGTCATCAATATATCTAGCCCATAAAACAAGGTGGGGTATGTTCTGGGCATAGATGACATCCTCCTCCCATTGGGCCATGAAAAGGTTGGCCAAACTGGGGGCATATTTAGCCCCCATAGCCACACCAACTATCTGTAGGTAAAACTGATTGTTAAACCAGAAATAGTTGTGTGTGGCCACATATTTCAAAAGGGACATAATGAAAGTCACTTGTTCATCAGGGAGGTTGGACTCCTGACTTAAATATTTCTGTACCGCTCTAAAGCCCAACTCATGGGGGATGATGGTGTATAAAGAGGTGACGTCCACCGTCACCATCCAAGTGCCTGGTTTAACTGTAATATTGTTCAACATATTAATGACCTGCCTGGAGTCCTTGATAAAGGATGGCATCTTGGCAACTAGAGGTTGCAAATAAGAATCAATGTACTTGCCCACCCGGGACGTGACAGAGTCAATCCCGCTGACTATGGGGCGTCCGGGTGGGCAAGTGGGGTTCTTATGCACCTTAGGCAGGTAATAAAGAACTGGAGTCCTCGGGGCTCTTGGAATAAGATATAGAGCCTCTTTCTTGTTTAAAATCCCTGTATTTTGACCTACTTGGACTAATTTCTCCAGATCTTTAACAAATTTAGCTTTCGGGTCAGAGGGCAGTTTTATATATGTGGTCTCATCGTCTGCAATCCTATGCATTTCTGTGAGGTAAGTATCCCTATCCAACACAACAATACCCCCCCCCCTTGTCAGCCGGTCGAATCACCAGATCTTTTCTTTGACATAACGAATCAAGGCCCTCTTGCAGGGTCTTATTCATTCTAACTTTTTTATTTTCAACTTGTTCGAGGTCACGCAGTAGGACATCACGAAAAACACGGAGAGGAGGTGGTAAACCTCCTGGAGGGTTAAAGAGGGAGGCGTTAGCCAATCCTGAATGGACAAAGATGGGGGTTGCGGAATTGGTTGGGGTAACCTTAACAGGAAAAGGGTTATTACTCATATAACGTTTAATGTTAAGCTTACGTACAAATTTATGTATATCCATATAGGTATGGAATTTATTTAGGCCCTTTGGAGGTGCAAATTTTAAACCCTTATCTAGGATAGATAGTTCTGAATCAGATAAAAGTTTAGAGCTTAAATTAAAAATTCCCTTCCCCATCATACCCTCGCCCTCTTTAATTGCTCGGGCCCGCCTCCCCCCTCTGGTTCCTCTCCTCTTTCGCCCTGTCGTTTTCTTCCTTGTGGTGGACGGGGAAAACCCCAACCATTTGGTAGTAAGGGGGGTAAAACCCGTATTCCACTCTCCCCATTAGGACCCAAATATTGGCCCTGAATTGGGTCAGTCCTAGGGTGGGGCTGGGAAAAAGGATTGGAAATCGGCTCCTCGTAAGGGCCATTAGCATCATTCAAGGGGTAAAAAGCGTTATTGGTAGGGACGCCATATTCCCAATCTGAGGCTCTCCTCGTGGGATCAAAAAAAGGGGAATGTGGTTCCTTGAAAAGGAAGATAAAGACCAGAAAATAAAGAAAAAAAAGAAATATAATAGGGATTTTGCAGACTATACAGGGAATATAGTCTTTGAGTGGCAAAAAAAACTGTTGGAAGAGCAAACAAAATCCAGTGACCCCTCAATGGAGGTTACCATCCCCACTATCCCTGTGAGAGGGGGTATACCGATTCAACCTCCCCTACCCAAGCGAGGCGTTCCAACTGCCAGTACCCAAGGGAATGGGACATACCAGGCCTACCAATCCCCCCGTAGGGGGCGTGGGAATAACAGAAGTTTGCCTTCTCATCGTGGTAACTTTAAACCAGGGGGCCCCCCAAGATCCAATTATGGACCTTATGAAGTAGGACAAGGTTATACATACCCTCCACCATCTCAGAATCCCCCCCCCCCCGGGAGGTAACTACCCGCCCCGTAACAGAGGGTGGGGGCAACCCCCAGTTCTATCAACAAAGGGTAACCAACAGAGTGGATGGGGACAACCCACTAATAGGGAATTTGAACCACATTCCCCTTTTTTTGATCCCACGAGGAGAGCCTCAGATTGGGAATATGGCGTCCCTACCAATAACGCTTTTTACCCCTTGAATGATGCTAATGGCCCTTACGAGGAGCCGATTTCCAATCCTTTTTCCCAGCCCCACCCTAGGGCTGACCCAATTCAGGGCCAATATTTGGGTCCTAATGGGGAGAGTGGAATACGGCTTTTACCCCCCTTACTACCAAATGGTTGGGGTTTTCCCCGTCCACCACAAGGAAGAAAACGACAGGGCGAAAGAGGAGAGGAACCAGAGGGGGGAGGCGGGCCCGAGCAATTAAAGAGGGCGAGGGTATGATGGGGAAGGGAATTTTTAATTTAAGCTCTAAACTTTTATCTGATTCAGAACTATCTATCCTAGATAAGGGTTTAAAATTTGCACCTCCAAAGGGCCTAAATAAATTCCATACCTATATGGATATACATAAATTTGTACGTAAGCTTAACATTAAACGTTATATGAGTAATAACCCTTTTCCTGTTAAGGTTACCCCAACCAATTCCGCAACCCCCATCTTTGTCCATTCAGGATTGGCTAACGCCTCCCTCTTTAACCCTCCAGGAGGTTTACCACCTCCTCTCCGTGTTTTTCGTGATGTCCTACTGCGCGACCTCGAACAAGTTGAAAATAAAAAAGTTAGAATGAATAAGACCCTGCAAGAGGGCCTTGATTCGTTATGTCAAAGAAAAGATCTGGTCATTCGACCGGCTGACAAGGGGGGGTATTGTTGTGTTGGATAGGGATACTTACCTCACAGAAATGCATAGGATTGCAGACGATGAGACCACATATATAAAACTGCCCTCTGACCCGAAAGCTAAATTTGTTAAAGATCTGGAGAAATTAGTCCAAGTAGGTCAAAATACAGGGATTTTAAACAAGAAAGAGGCTCTATATCTTATTCCAAGAGCCCCGAGGACTCCAGTTCTTTATTACCTGCCTAAGGTGCATAAGAACCCCACTTGCCCACCCGGACGCCCCATAGTCAGCGGGATTGACTCTGTCACGTCCCGGGTGGGCAAGTACATTGATTCTTATTTGCAACCTCTAGTTGCCAAGATGCCATCCTTTATCAAGGACTCCAGGCAGGTCATTAATATGTTGAACAATATTACAGTTAAACCAGGCACTTGGATGGTGACGGCGGACGTCACCTCTTTATACACCATCATCCCCCATGAGTTGGGCTTTAGAGCGGTACAGAAATATTTAAGTCAGGAGTCCAACCTCCCTGACGAACAAGTGACTTTCATTATGTCCCTTTTGAAATATGTGGCCACACACAACTATTTCTGGTTTAACAATCAGTTTTACCTACAGATAGTTGGTGTGGCTATGGGGGCTAAATATGCCCCCAGTTTGGCCAACCTTTTCATGGCCCAATGGGAGGAGGATGTCATCTATGCCCAGAACATACCCCACCTTGTTTTATGGGCTAGATATATTGATGACATCCTCCTCCTTTGGGATGGCCAGGCCAATGAACTTCAAACCTTTATACAATCCCTCAATAACAATACTAGGGGGATTGAGTTAACATATGTCATGCATCAGGAAACCATCCATTTTTTGGATCTCAACATCTCAATAGAAAATGATAAATTCATAACTTCTACCCATTTCAAGACTACAGATAGGAACTCATTTATTCCTGTAAAAAGTTGTCATCATTCCCCATGGTTAAGCTCGGTCCCCAAGAGCCAATTTATTAGACTTAAACGGAATTGTACTAAGCAGGAAGAATTTTTGACACAGTCTAATATACTGATCAAACGTTTTGTCGAGAAAGGGTATAAAATAGATGACCTGACAAAAACTTTGAATGAAGTAAAGGATCTTGATAGATCAGTCCTGTTGACAGAAAGGGGGCCACATAGAAGGGATGCTTTTGCGAGCGGAGTTCCCTTCATAACATCATATTCATCACAACATAGGGGTATCAAACACTTAATCTATAAGCATTGGCATATAGTAAAAAGCGATACTGTTCTGAAAGACTTATTACCTGAAAGACCCCAGGTGATCTTTAGGGGTTTACCATCACTGAGGAACCAGATCGCGGTTAATGCCATAGATCCCCCGAGAAACACTAGTGGTTTCTTTGACCAACTCTCAGGATACTACAAATGCGGACGATGCAGAGTATGTTCTCTCAACAGAGATGTTGAGAGACGCACGACTTCTTTTATCTGCACGGCCACTGGGGAGAGCCACACTATAAAACCCTGCATCACTTGTTCTTCCAAAGGGGTGGTATATATGTTACAATGCCCTTGTGGCCTTCAATATGTGGGGCGCACTAAGCGCCCCTTGCATGTGCGTTTGGGGGAACATATTTCTAATATTTTAACTGGTTTCCCCAAACACTCAGTGTCCAAACACTACCTCCTGGCACATAGCAAGAATCCCTCTAAAACTTTATTTTTTGGGATTGACAAATATAAACCGCACTGGCGAGGAAGCTCTCTAGTTAGGGAAGTCTCAAAGCTTGAAATGTCCTGGATCCACCGTTTGAAGTCATACACGCCCTATGGGTTGAATATAGATACCGATATAAACGCTTTTATTGACAATTCTTAAAATGACTGCTAAGGGGTCCTGTATTTGGCTGCGCTTATATTTAATTTTTATATAAGTTTATTAGTTCATTAAATTTCAATGAATTTTTAACCCTTTACGGTTATGTATGAGACGTGTTTTTGATGTTTATATGTTTCATGTTTATTTTAACATATATGTAAACTCCTCCTGAGATGCATGGAGATTTTATGGATTACTTTCTTTATAGGAATAATTTATATGATTCCATGATGGAGATTTTCTATATAGAGTTTTTTAGACCCTTATATTTTAACTAAACCCAAAACAATATTCAGTTATTTTGTTTGCCTTAATGGCATACTATTTATACTAAATTGGGGATGTCATTTATATCTAATGACTTAATTATCTATTGGCAAATTGAATACTTCCCCTTCTGCCCATTTTTCCCTTTTTTTCCTTCATTCACGAAGAATTTTATATTTTTCATTTTTTTCCCTCATATCTGTCACCTTCCCGTTTCTAATATCTTTTTATTTATATTCATATGTAAGTAAACAAATTATGTTTTGCACACCTTCACGGAAATTTATTTATTTCATTATTTATTAATTTTTCCTCTTTTTTGTAGGTAGTTTTTTTAATATTATTACCACTCATTCACCTACCCTTTCTTTTTCACGAAGAAACACATAGATATAACTTTTTGGATTAAAATATCCTTTTTAGTATTTGTAGATAAATACATTATGCTTTTAGCATACTTTTACATTGTTTCACTATTGAGCTTCCTTTGTGGGCAGCTTATATAACTATTTATCACGTTTGACCACATTCTAGATCAAACATTCTATTGCACTTCAACCCCTTTTTTTCCTTGGCACATTATGAGATAGACTGATATCTATTGGGACTTTCCTGTGGTTCTTTTATATCCTTTTGGGGTGTTGTTCTGACAAGTCATTATGTCCAATAATAGGTTAAAGTGTGGATAAACCAGACCAAGCCTTCAGTAATTCAATTTAATTGTATTTTTCCAATAGGCGCTTTTAGCCATTCGGGTTATGGTATCCTTTCCCATAAGTAAGATGGCGGCGCCGTTTCTGACCTCATGCAATTCAGGTGGAGGTCGGCTATTTAGAGGTGGTGCGTCGCTGCGTTGCCCGTTCCCCATTGAAAACGTCACATCTGACGAAACGTCGTATGGGAAGGCACGCAGCTACGCCACCACGCAGACCGCATCCAACAGGGGACGGGTTTACACTGACCGACCGGCAGTGTTTTAGAATACGCTTGTTTTTTCTACTATTTTATGTAAGTGTTCTTAACCTTTTACGAAATAAAAGTTGTATACAGTATCACGCTATGGGCGGCCCCATTTGTTTTTCTGTAATTGGAGGAAACTAGTGGGAACTGGCTGGATATTCATATCAGGAACGGATGGTGTGTTGGTTTCTCTCCTCCTCCATTTGAGTGATCCGTCCCGGATTGACTGTTCCTACCATCGCTCGCCCACGGGGACAACTACAGGATTCTGTGTATAATGCTTAAACATATAGCCATTTGGTAAGCCTCCAATCAAATAGGTGGCCGGGATACTACTATATATTGTTTGCATGTCACAGCGTGAAGATTATAGAACTGTCACTGAGGTGTCTTTTTCCTTTTTGAACCAGCTACACGCCAATTTCATCTTTTTGGTGTTAGGAAATTAATTATTTAAACTGGACTATTATATCAAATCATAGACTGTTCAAATTGATTTATGTAATCCTTCACGGTTATTTTTGATGGGACATTAGTTTTTTATTGAAAATAATTTTTTACTGATTTTTTCTTTTTATTTACTGTTTTTATTTTTTGATGGGAACATGTAGGTATGCGTCCCTCAAATCTATGGAGGCTAGGAAGCAACCTGCGGGCAGGAGTTTCCTTACAGAGTAAATGGTATCCATAGGAAACTTTTTGTACCGTATGGACAGGTTTAGGATTTTCAAATTCAGGATTAACCTGAATTTCCCGACTGCTTTCTCACCAGAAAAACATGAGAATAGCACCCTAGTTCTTCCTCCCTCTGCGGAACTGGGATAATTACTTTCTGTTGCAGGAACTCCTGCAAGAGTGAGTGCCACCGATTTCTCCTGATCTCTGGGGAGCTGTGTCACATAGAAACGGGAAGGTGGTCTTTCTAAAAACTGGATGTTGCCCCCTCCCACTGTGGAAGAAATGATTGAAGCCTTCCTCCCACAGCCTGGAGACCGTCACTGGGTCTTGGCGGGTTGACTGGGGGGACGAAACAACACCCCAGACTTCCCTCCGCCCCTCTGAGACTTCCAAGGTCTCTTCTGTCCTGCTTCCTTTGAATCCCAGGTCTGTAAAAAAGGACGAAAATTCTTTTTAGGCTGTGGTCTCACCTTCTTTTTGGTTGGGAAAGCTTTCTTCTTGTCCGCCGTTCTATCGAGAACGGCGTTAAGACCCGGACCGAACACTAGATCCCCCTCAAAGGGTAGGCCACATAATTTTGCCTTAGAGGCCGAATCCCCAAACCAAGTTTTGACCCATAAAGCCCTTCTAGCCAAGTTGATCAAGGCTGAAGACCTTGCAGAGATCTTAATAGACTCAGCTGAAGCATCCGCCATATAGCCTACTGCCCTCTGTAGGACTGGCAAGGTCTCTAGCAAATCCTTACGAGAGGTACCTGCCTCAATATGCCAAATTCCTGGCCACTACTGTAGATGCCATAGCTGGTTTGAGATTAATAAGTGTAGAATCCCAAGCCTTCTTCAATAACGAATCAGCCCTTTTGTCCATGGTGTCCTTCAAGACCCCCATGTCCTCAAAAGCTAGATCCGTGTTTTGTGACACCTGCAAAAAAGCTGCATCAAGCTTGGGTCTCTCATTCCACACTTGTGCATTGTCCTCATCAAAGGGGAATCTCCTTTTGAGAGACCTGGAGAAGAAAGGGGCCCTCTCAGGGTCCTTCCATTCCCTCTTAATTGAGTCTGTCAGCACTTTATGTACCAGGAACATGCAATGCTTGACCTCATCCATGCCCCGATACATCTTGTCATGCAATGACAGTTGAGCCTTATCCTCCTTAATGCTAAGGGTGGTGTGTATAGTCTTTAGAAGATCCTCCACTTCTTCTAAAGATAACTTGTAGCGAGAGGAAGAAACCTCCTTTTCCTCGTTTTCCTCCTCTGAGCCTGAAGACTCATCCTTCTCCTCTTCCTCAGATTCACTAACCTCCCTCCTTGCTGTAGAGGAGGTGTGAGCACTGGGGGGATAACTCTCTGCTGACTCTGCTACTGGGCGTCTGTCAAGATAGGAACGGAAGGATAGAAACGTCTCTTCCAGCTCCTTCCGGAAAGAAGTGTGCAACTCACTTGGTTGAACAGAGGGCTCTCTAGAAGAAGCTTTCTCTCTAACCAAATCCGCTATGCAGGTTTTGCACAGTGGTTTAGTCCATGCCTCCCTAAGGGTGGCCTTACATGTAGCACACCGCTTTTTAGGGGGAGGAGTAACATGTTTGGACTTTTCTTTAGCTTTCTGAAAAACACCAAAACCACAAAACACCTCTTTTAAAAACAATTTTGTGTATAAGATTTTCTCGCTAGCAAACCTTAAACAACATATCAACACAGACAATGGCACAAAGACATACCCCAAAAACCACTGCTGTAAAAAACATACATGCTGCACAAAACAAACATTTCTGCAGTGTATGGCAGGCTCCCTTTCCCCCCTATAGAGGGGGAAAGGAAGGGAAACAAAACATATCCAAGGCATTTGTCAGAGACCGCTGTCTTTCTTACCTGGACATGGCCTGTGTCTGTGGCTCCTGCTCCTGCCACTGCTGCTGGTTCTGGTTCACTCATCCTGAACACTGCAGCCGCCCAGTAGCTGTGTGAGCCCTTTTTATTTCAAATCTCCCAGTCCTTTAGCCGCTGCGAGGACCGGAAGTACACAGGCCGCTTCCGCGTTCCAACGGCCGGAACCGGAAGCCGCCACGCACCGCCGGAAGTCCCGCCCCGTCCAACAGTGACGTCGCCCGCCACTCGGAACTGCCAGCGCCATTTTTAAAACTCCAAACAGAGTAAATGGCATCCGCAGTCTGCTGGAGCGGGGACCTCCGGCAGCCTCTACCCTCGCCAGGCTCGAAAAGCGTGAAGCACCGGAATATCCCCCACACATCAGGGGGGGTATTGGGCTGGCCTGGAAGAAAACCAAAACAACAAACAGGTATGCTCAAAAACTCACTTCCACCTGGAGAGAGCGCAGTTGTCATGAAGGCTCCATCCGTGGCCGGCGACCTGATAATCCTGCCAGTAATCGGCGCCTCAGCATCCCTGGTTCCCGTTCTCGGTTGCCATTGCGCATGCGCGAGCGCGCGCGTGCACGCGCGCGCCCGCAGACGAGAGCGCGCGTGCGTGGACGGGTGCGCGCCTCCATTGGCGCCAGTGAGGCTATTTAAACCCTTCTGTCACTGACGGTCCCCGCTGTCTGCTCTACAGCGTTCTGTGCACATACCTGATCTGAAGTCTGTTTACCTGTGTTTGACCCGGCTATCCTTGACCATCCGCTCTGTCCCTGTATATCGACCCTGGCTTGTCTGTGACCATCCTCTTGTCTTCTCCACCTGTACTGCGCTGCCAGCCTGATACCTGACCCGGCCTGTTGACCATCCAAGTCTACCTGTTGTTCCAGTCTGCATACAGATCCAAGTCTACCTGTTGTTCCAGTCTGCATACAGATCCAAGTCTGCCTGTTGTTCCAGTCTGCATACAGATCCAAGTCTGCCTGTTGTTCCAGTCTGCATACAGATCCAAGTCTGCCTGTTGTTCCAGCCTGCACACAGCGTCAGCTTACCTGTTGTTCCAGTCTGCATACAGATCCAAGTCTGCCTGTTGTTCCAGCCTGCACACAGCTCCAGCTTACCTGTTGTTCCAGCCTGCACACAGCTCCAGCTTACCTGTTGTTCCAGCCTGCACACAGCTCCAGCTTACCTGTTGTTCCAGCCTGCACACAGCTACAGCTCACCTGTTGTTCCAGTCTACATACAGATCTAAGTCTGCCTGTTGTTCCAGTCTACCTACAGAACCTGCCTACCTGCAGAGGTCTACTTACCTCCACCGCTGAGCTGATCCAGGGAGCTCTTGTACCGGTCTTGTTGTTCCTGCCAGGCACCTGTGCCCCTCCTGACTCCTGGTCCTACTGTCACATCATCAGGGGACCGGCGAGCGGGAGCCGCAAGGGAGGCCCTTCTCTGCTAATCAGACTCACCATTACTAGGGGGTGTGACGGCAGTACCCCCTGGTTCCCCTGCAGCGATACCACCATAGCCGGAGGAAACAGTACAACTGAGGCCATGGTGAAATGGTGTCCAGGCTTTAAAGGAATATACTGCAGTGTTTCCTGGGAAGTGGGTGGAGCTGCGCTCTCTCCAGGTGCTGTCCTGAAAGACGAGGTGAGAAAATTTTTGCATTGATACATGTCCCCTGGGGCAGGACCAAGGTCCCCAAACACTTTTTATGACAATTACTTGCATATAGGCTTTTAAAATTAGCACTTGAGATTTCTCCCATAGACTTTTACAGGGTGCTCGCGGCTTTTCGAATTTGCCGCAAACACCCCAAATTGTTCGCTGTTCGCTGAACAGGCGAACAGGCAATGTTTAGTCGAACATGAGTTCGACTCGAACTCGAAGCTCATCCCTACTCCTCATATTCCAGGGGAGTCAGTATTTTATTTCATAAATCTTTGCATTTTAACCTCCTTGACCTCCACCTGGATGCTGAGGGGAGTTATGTAATGCTCCATGCGCTCTGTAATCATCTTGACCTGGAGATTGTGGGCTTATATATTCCTCCTCCGGCTAGCATGTCCCATTTGTCACCTATTGTGGCACAGTATCCAACTGCGCATATTATATTGGCTGGTGATTTTAATGTGCCCCCAAACCCCACCATGAATAGACTTTATTCTGGTTCCAGTCTAGACTCTCCCCTGTCTCAATGGGCGGAAACTTATGGGTTGTGTGATATCTGACATTGGAAACATCCGCAAGAGCGTCAATTTACCTGCCAATTTTGCATCTACACTTCCCTATCCCATATAGATCTCATCAATGTCAGCAACCCCCTCTTGTCACATGCCCCCGATGTCCCCATTCTGCCCCGTGGTTTCTCAGACCATGCCCCGTGCTTCTAAAGCTTAAAACGGATAACACATTTAGTCCCTGCCTATGGCGCCTTTGTCATGAATTGGTATGACCAGACTGTGTGGATTGAGAAAAAAGCGCAAATGGCAAATCCATGCTTATAATGTGCCACATCCAGTAGTCAAGAAAGAGAAAGGTTTCCCCTGGGTGGACTTTTAAGGCACCAAATGCGCAGTACACAGTGGACACTTTGTGATGGGGGACAGAAAATGATAGTACACCGGGCAATCCTAATAGTCAGCTGCAGCAAAAGGAAATGCAAAATAGGGGGAAAAAATGTAATTGAATATACATAAAGAATCTTACATAATAAATAAAGCCTACAAGAAAACGATCTTTAGGTATGAAGATAATTTTTTGGTACTATAATGGTTTGGTACAGAAGTAAGTATTTTACAGGCAGAATGATGTAGGTACAAGTCACTTAAAATACAGATATATGAAATATAGGAGAACAGAAATATGATGTTAAATTCAGAAAAGAATATACGGTATACAGTGTGAATACCTACTGCATGTTCACATCCAAGAATGGCATTAATCATTAATATAGTTGTTATTATCAATACATTCATATGTATATGCACATACATTTACATAAGCATATAAATATGTAGAAAAGAAACATAAATACGAAGAGAAGGTATGTATACATGTCACTGTTAGATGGAAAAAAGAGAGGTACAGCCATACTAATGAAAATTTAACAGGCCAGTTGACAGGTCACTAAATTCAAAGTTTATTTTTCCATTACACCAGGAAAAGCCCTTGAGGAATGGTTTAAAAAAACATATGGCCTCATTGAGGCCGGGAGGCAATGTAGCTTTGAGCTGGTAAATCCATCTTAATTCTATCAGGAGGAGGGTTTTATTCCAATCCCCCCCCCCCTGGGATTGGGACGTATCCGGTCCAAAATAGAAAATTTGATATTGGGGAACACTCCACCATGGACCAAGGAGACATGGTGTCCCAGGGAGAGATCAGGATTTTATACTTGCATACTATGAATATGCCTGTATGCCCTCCTCCAGAATTCCAGTTTGGTCTTCCCAACGTAAAAGCAGATACAGCTGCTTTGTAGCATGTAGATAACTCCGAAAGTCCTGCAATTCGCAAAATGTTTTGGATAAAAGATTTTTCCATTAGGGAGGATAGGATTTTTTTGTGTGAGCATGTATCTGCAATAGTTGCATGTGCCGCACATGAACGTGCCTTTATATTTGCAATGCATTTTTGGTGACTCATTTTTGAACTCACTACTGACAATCTTATCATTAATAGAAGTAGCTCTTCTGAAAGTGAAGAGAGGTTTTGCTGGGACAAATTGCCCCAATGATGGATCTAATGTCAGCATATGCCAATACTTTTCAATAATTCTTTGCACTTGATGTTGTTGTTTATTGTATCTAGTGATGATTCTTAAAAAGTTGTTATCATTTTGTTTTTTTTATTGTATAGTAGGTCCCTTCTAGATTTTATAGAGGCTTGCTTATAGGATCTTTTTAAAGAGGCATGTGAATTGCCTCTTGCCAAAATCTATTGCGCAGTTTTTCTGCTTCCTTTATAAAAGTTTCATCATCTGTGCAATTACGTTTTATTCTTAAATACTGGCTGTAGGGGATGGAGTCAATTAGAGGTTGCGGGTAAAAGCTTGAAGCATGGAGTATTGTATTACCCGCTGTAGGTTTTCTATACAATTTGCTGCACAATTTTCCATCTTCTCCCTTGTATATTTCCACATCTAAAAAGGTGATGCAATTTTTATCATAAGACATGGTGAAACTTAGATTGAAATCGTTCCTATTCATTCTTAAAAGACACTGCTGAAGCATGTCCTGTGGTCCATCCTAGATGATCAAGATATCGTCAATATAGCGATACCATCCGAGGATGTGATCAGTGTAAATGGCCAGACTCTCATCTGCCAAAACATTTTCTCCCAATCCCCCAGGTACAGGTTGGCATACGATGGGGCACAACAAGTCCCCATGGCTACCCCCTGCACCTGGAGATAGTGGGAGCCGTTGAAAGTAAAGACATTGGTGGTTATTTATTAAAGGAAAATCCACTTTGCATTGCAAGTGCACTGAAAGTGCACTTGGAAGTGCAGCCGCTCTAAATCTAAGGGGTAGATCTGCAATGAGTGGAAGCTCTGCTTATTTTATCATCCAATCATGTGCAAGCTAAAATGCTGTTTTTTATTTTCCTTGCATGTCCCCCTTGGATCTACAGTGACTTTACTTCCAAGTGCACTTTCAGTGCACTTTCAAGTGCACTTGCAGTGCAAAGTGGATTTTCCTTTAGTAAATAACCCCCATTATGTGAAAGGACATACTCCAGCAGTGAAAGAATGAATTCATAGTATACAGGATCCACAGCCATAGCCTGTTGCAGGACATGGTTAATAGCTGCTAAGCCTTTATCATCGGGAATTGAGCTATACAGTGTTTCCATATCTATTGTGACTAGGAACGCGTACTCAGGGATATTTCGTTTGTCAATAATCTGTAAGAGGGGAACAGTATCTTTCACATACGATGGTAATGATGTTACATACGGTCTTAGAAATTCATTCACTTATTTACTTGCATTATCACTAATCAAGCCAATTGCCGAGATGATAGGCCTGTCTGTTTTTTTTTGTGGATTTTTGTGGATTTTGGGAAGTATGTAGAATGTGAGCACTTTAGGAAAGTTATTTCTGATGAAACTCCACATCTTTTTGTTAATTACATTGTTCAAATAGGTGGTGTCTGTCAATACATAAAATTATTTCTTATATTTTTCAATGATATCCGCTGGAATTCGGCGGTACCAATCACCCCAATATAAACAGTGAACAACCATCCAAACAGTGACCCACAATCAACAATAACTATATGCAATATAAAGGAAGTACTGCAGTCTTAAATGTAGCCAGGCCAGGTTCATTCACAGGAGATAAGCAGATAAACAAGGGCAGTTCCAGAATCACAAACGTAAGGCAGGCCGGGGTCATACACAGGGGATCAGCAGATGGGGGAAGGTGCAAAGGGATCAGGCTACAGGGCAGGGATGCAAGTTAACAGAAGGGAAAGGATCAGGATCAGATGCACAGGGTAACAGGATCAGGTACACAGGTTACAGGTTGCAGAATCAGGTTCACAGGTCACAGGTACGGATCAGGACACAAGGAAGATACCAGGGCAATGAGAGCAATCATCAGCCGGGTATTTATATGAATGCCTGTAATTAGCCTCAAGTGACACCTGAATGCAGGAGGTGCTGTCTGCTCCACAGTCTCGGGAAACACCCGCTGGTGGACACCGGTATTACAGCCAAAGGATCCAACAGTGACACCAACAGGTGAATCCCTCCAATATTATATCAAAATTTGTAATTACATGGCCCTGTTAAACAGGGGCAGATAAATTTGGCCTTTGGTTTTGGTGGCGCCAGAACACTGTAACCCCTCACAGTTACTCTTGTTGGGCGCAGGAACAGGTCCTACTTAACTATTATTTAAAAAATATAACTACATGGCCCTGTTAAACAGGGGCAGAAAAAATAGGCCTTTGGTTTTGGTGGCACCAAAACACTGTAAGCCCTCACATTTACTCTTGTTGGGCGCAGGAACGAGCCCTGCTGTGAAATATTATATCAAAAATTGTGATTACATGGCCCTGTTAAACAGGGGCAGAAAAATTCGGCCTTTGGTTTTGGTGGCACCAGAACACTGTAATCCCTCACAGTTACTCTTGGTGGGCGCAGGAATGGGTCCTGCTGTGAAATATATAAAAAATTGTAATTACATGCCCCTACATGCCCGTGTTATACAGGGGCAGAAAAATTGAACCTTTGGTTTTGGTGGCGTCAGAACACTGTAAGCCCTCACAGTTACTCTTGTTGGGCGCAGGAATGGGCCCTGCTGTGAAATATTATATCAAAAATTGGAATTACATGCCCTTGTTAAACAGGGGCAGAAAAATTGAGCCTTGGGTGGTAGTGCCCTAAACCAAAAATATTGTTGGAAGCTAGTATCATCAGGATTGAGGAGGAATAGGATAGTCAGTATAGGCAGGCTTCAAGGGAGCATAAGGTGCTTGATAGCTTCTGATTCAAGACTGATTCATTTTTTTATGAATGTGAGACTATCAATGGAGTCTGTGGACAGACTCACTCTTTGATCCCTAAGAAATCCTTCAGCAGCACTGAATGTGCGTTCAGAAAGCACACTGGATGCAGGACAGGCCAGTAGCTCGATTGCATATTGAGCAAGTTCTGGCCAGTGGTCCATCCTTAAGACCCAGAAACCCAGTGGATGCTTTGCTGGAAAGGTCTCCAAGTCTGCTCTTTCCCCTAGATATTCCTGCACCATATAATGCAGATGTTGGCGATGGTTGCTTGAACCAATTACTTCCTTTTCTGAGCTGGGCGCTCAGCTGTCGGCTAATTGCGAGCCCCTATCTTTCCACAGTGACTCACCTGTTGATGATATCCTGCCTACTTTAGCCGTCCAGCCCAGATGATCTCTGCCATCGCCTTGGTCACATCTCTAGAGAAGTTCTCCTGTGTTCCTGTTAAAGACTTGCTTGGCTGACATTCCTTCTGGCTCGAGATCCTGCTTGCTGTTCAACTATGCTCATCTCTGGCTCCCTGACGTTTTTGCTTGTCTGACTATCCGTTCCTGAACTCTGGTTATGTTTTGACTATGTTTACTCTGTTTACCTTTTTTTTATTATTATTAAACAAGTGAGATTTAACGGTACTTCTGTCTCAGTCTGATTCATGGTTTCCGACACCACCTTCTCCACCGATCTTCCTCTGACTGAACGAACCCTCAGCAACACGATGTCCAGCACCAGGAAATGGTAACCTCCCAGGGTCTGGAAATGCCAGCCAGTAATGATCCCTCTCTTTGATACCACGAATCCTAGGGTTCTTTTGCAGGCTTTGCAGAATCAGAGAGACCATGCAGCGCAAGTTTGCAGAAGCATTCGATTCTGAGTCCCCTGGGTCACTAAGGATCCCATTATCCGTAACTACCTCCTCCCAGCCATGTACAACTCCTTGGGTTTCTGGGGACTGAAAACCATCCCTTAAAGACTGCTCCTGAGAGTTTTCCTCTACATCCATGCTGACACAATCCTCCTCCTCCTCTTCTTCCTGTGTGTTTGGCGTGCCCGCAGGAATGCTATCTGGATAAATGGGGCCTTGAGAGGAAAGGAAGTCCTCCTTTTCCTCCAGCTGTTATGCCTCAAATGCCCTGTCCATGATTCCCCGAAGCATGTGCTCTAGCAGGAAGACTAAAGGGACAGTGTCACTGATGCATGCATTGTCGCTGCTCACCATCCTTGTGACCTCCTCAGTAGCCACTGGCATGGCGAAAATAAGCCAAGCTCCCCTCACCCTGTCCTGGTGCCATACTCGCACAGGTACTCATTGATGGCCCTCTTCTGTGTGTGCAGCCGCTGCAGCATTGCCAACATTGAGTTCCACCTGGTGGGCATGTCACAAATGAGGCGGTGGGTGGGCAGGTTGCATTCCCTTTGAATGTCAGCCAGCCGAGCACTGGCTTTTATGACCTGCGGAAATGACCACAGACTTTTCTGGCCTGCCTCAGGAGATCTTGTAAGCCTGGGTACCTGCTCAAGAACAGCTGCACCACCAAATTCAGGACATGTGCCAAACCCAGGCTCTTGAAGAGGCTGAAAACAGGGATCAGGAGCTGGAGGCTCAATATGTGTCCACTAGTTCGTTGAAATGTTGAAAAGTCCTATATAAAGAACCGAACCGCTACCTCTCAAAAAATCCCTTTGTCTCAATCGCAAAGGTTCTTTGAACAAGGGAAACAAACAGGTAGGCTCCTGACCTGGCTTGCTAGAGAATGTTCTATTACTACCCATATCAGAAGTGCTAATGGCACAATATTCAACCCCTGACCAAATCAATGCTCAATTTAAATCATTTTATGAACATTAATACTCTTTCAGGACTACTTATGACACTGACAGTTTGCTTGGGTTTCTGGATACTGTAGAGTTTCCAGAACTCTCAATGTCGACTTGAAAAATGTCTTGATGCTCCCTTCACTATGAAGGAGATTCAGGCTGCTATTTCCTCCCTTCAAACAGTAAAGCCTCCAGGCCCCGGTGGCCTACCAGCTGATTTCTACAAGACTCTTGTTGACGATATAGATTCTCATTTCCATACTCTACTGCAAACCGTCCTGGAGACAGACTCTATCCCTTCTTCCATGACAGAAGCGGTGATTGCTGTGGTGCCCATGCCGGGGAAAGACCCCAAACTATGTGCAACCTACCGTCCGATCTCCTTACTTAATGTGGACCCAAAACTTTTTACTAAAGTGCTTGCAAATCGCCTTAACTCTGTGATACTATCTTTGGTACATGGAGATCAGACGGAGTTTATACCTGGCAAGGGTACAGATATGAATATCCATCCACTGTATACTGTTATTGACCACCTTAAAGATGCCTCTGGGATTGTGCCCTCACTTGACGCAGAGAAGGCCTTTGGCAAGTGCTGAACAAGTTTGGCTTTGTGTCCTCACTTTATTGCCTGGATACAGATGCTCTATAGGTCCCCTACAGCTAGAGTTATAATGAATGGTATCTTATCCCCGCAGCTTTCTCTTGGCAGAGGCACTAGAGAGGGATGCCCATTGTCTCCTGTTCTATTTGCCTTGGCAAAGGAGCCCCTGGCTATTTTGCTGCGTTCCTCCCCGTATGTACCTGGACTATCGGTAGGCCCCCTACAGGAAATAATCTCTTTATATGCAGATGATGCCCTGTTGTATCTACCTGATGCCTCAGCTTCCCTTCATGTAACCCTGGCTATTGTAGACAGCTTTGGGGGTTTTATCAGGCATCAAGATCAATTGGAGCAAGTCCCTGATAGTTCCTTTATCCCCCTCACCATCCCCTCCCTCCCCCACCCCATCCCCACTGTCCTGGGTCTCCAAATTTCACTACTTAGGGGTAGAGATCCAAAACTCTCTTTCTTCATACCTCCATTGATAATGTATACCTGGTTTTACACAAACTTACTCTTAAATGCCAGGCCTGGAAGACTCTGTCTCTCACTTTGGTGGGCAGAATTAATCTCTTAGAAATTACTTTTCTCCCCAAATTTTTATATGTATTTCGTAACACCCCTGTCCCCATCCCTAGCTCCATCTTTTGTAAATTAAACCAAGTTGTCACTAATTTCATCTGAGCTGGGTCAACACCAAGAATTGCCAAAACTACACTGCAACTAGCATTGTCCATGGGAGGGCTGGCATTGCCCTGCTTCCGCCAGTACTACTGGACGGCTGTGTTGGTGACGATGCAATGGTGGTTTGAGCAGCCCAAGTCCAATCCAGCAGTCAATTTAAAAGCGGCTATTCTGGGCTCATACTATGCCCTAAGCAACTTAGTGTTCAGAGGCCCAAAGGCACATCTCAACATAACTACCCCAATGACTACAACAATTAAGGTTTGGGCACAGATGTCTAGGCCTGTAGGTGGTCCACAAGAAATCTCCTCTCATACTCCACTCTGGGGTAATCCTCGATTACTACATCTTAGATCTATACCTGACCCTACTGTTTGGGCGAGACATAGTATAATTAAAATACAACACGTTATGCCAGCAGGTACGCTGCTGCCCTATGATAGTCTTAAATCTACTCATCACCTGCCCTTGTGGATGTTCTTCCATTATCTGCAGCTGAGACATGTGCTGCGATCCCATATCCCGGAAGTCCCGGTGATTAAATCTCACTCTGTGGAGAGTTTTTTAATCTCTAGTTATGCTGATAGGATCCTTTTGTCCCTGTATTTTAGAATCTCCGCTGGGGATACTGGAAAAAGTACCCAGCTATATTTACTACATGGCAGAGAGACATTCCAGCTCTGGATTCGAAGGACTAGGACGAGGGAATTTAACAGTATATTCCCTTAATGATCTCTGCTCGAGATAGTTATACTCAGCTAAAGTTCTTACATATAGCTTACTATACACCTCAGAGACTTTCCAGGATTTACCCAACCCAGTCTAGTTACTGTCCTAAATGTCTTACTGGGACATTCACCCATGTGGTTTGGTCGTGCCCCTTGATGCAGAGATTTTGGAAGGATGTAGTCTCTGAAATGAATGTGGTGGGTGACTTGACTGTGGATCTTGATCCTAGGATACTACTTTTAGGAATTTGCGATACCATAAGTCCAGTTCTGCATAAACAGTTGTTTGTGTTCTACATGACTTTCTATGCCAGAAAGACCATCTTGACTAAATGGAAGCAGGTGGACCCTCTCACAGTTTCAGAATGGAGATCAACTGTAGATGCTGTTCTACCACTATATAAACTTACCTATAAGAGCCATAAATGTCCTAAAAAGTTCACCAAAATCTGGGGTGAATGGGTGAAGGCTAGACCTCCACCCACCTAATAATTGGTTTTGTATTTAATTGCTGAGAGATTGATATGTATTTCGCTGTGCGACATTCGTGAAGTTGTTTTCTCCGCCAGCCCCCCAGTTCCTTTCCAACCCCCCTCTCTTCCTTTGGTGTATCCTTGTCCCTTGTGATTTAACTCTATTGCATCCTACTGTATTAAATTCCATTGCTTAGCCCTTATGTAGATATGTATCATGTTTGATCTATCTATTTTGGCTATACAAACTGTTGCCTTAACTAACGTACTTTGCTGAACTGTGCGCCTTACAGGTCTTTACGCTGTTTTTCCTTTTTGTTTTTGATAAATAAAAACTTTTCTGTTAAAAAAAAAAAACTCACCATGCATGTTCAGACTTGTCCTGACATGCCCCTGCTGCCATTCACTTGGAAGCTCAGTGTGCTGCTTCTCCTCCCCCAGCTCTTATGCAGCTGAGAAGAGAGCAGTGTTGCCAACCGCCCGTATTTTTACAGGCAGTCCATAAAAACAGAGCACTTTTTCTTATGCCCGTAAATGTCCGCAGCAGGAGAAAACTGCCAGTAGAAATGTCTGGGACTAGCTTGGCTCAGGAACTGTGCATGCGCAGTTCCCAGAGATGCCCGAGCTGATCCGATCAGATCCTGTATTCACCCGGCAGCAGCAGTGGGTGGGGCCAGGGCGGGTCTGGCAGAAGCTGAGCCAGCTGAAGTCAAGGGATGATGTCATAGGCAGAGGTGCATTCCTGTCACACCACCTAGGAGGCGAGAGGGCGGAACAGAGAAGCTGAAGGCAGCCCTGTTGTGAGTGTTTGAGTCTGTGTTGCTGCACACTGCGAGTGTGCCTCTGCAGGGCGCAGTTTTATGATAATTTCAGAGTTGTGTTACGGTTTATGGAGCATTTATTTTTGTCTTATGCTTGATAGAATGGTATCTGCTCATTCCATGGCTCTGGTGGTAAGAGATGAAAGGTACTGGCATGGGAGAGTCCCTGGTTTTACTGCATAGGAAGTAGTTACCAGACAAGAGTGGCAGTGCCTGGTGAGATTTTAAAGAATCACAGATGTCCATTGTCCACAATCTCTAACCACATCCTGGAACCTGTCCGCAGCCCCTAACCACCTTTTGTAGCATGCCCTCCGCCCCTGACATCTCCTGTACCATGCCCGCAGCCTCTGACATCTCCTGTACCATGCCCACAGCCTCTGACATCTCCTGTACCATGCCCACAGCCTCTGACATCTCCTATACCATGCCCGCAGTCTCTGACATGTACCATGCCCGCAGCCTCTGACATTTCCTGTACCATGCCCGCAAGTTCTGACATCTCCTTTACCATGCCCGCAGCCTCTGACATCTCCTGTGTCATGTCTGCAGCCTCTGACATCTCCTGTACCATGCCCGCAGCCTCTGACATCTCCTGTACCATGCCCGCGGGTTCTGACATCTCCTATACCATGCCTGCAGCTTCTGACATCTCCTATACCATGCCCACAGCTTCTGACATCTCCTATACCATGCCCTCCCACACTCCAAAGACATGCTGGTAGGTTAATTGGTTTCTGTCTAAATTGGCGCTAGTATACAGTATGAATGTGAGTTAGGGACCTTAGATTGTAAGCTCCTTGAGAGTAGGGACCGATATGAATGTACGATGTATATGTAAAGCACTGCGTAAATTGACGGCGCTATATAAGTACCTTAACCACTTCAATACCAAGGACGTCATATGACGTCCTTGACATTGAGTGGGGATATCTGAATGATGCCTATAGCTACAGGCACCATACAAATATCAATCTTTCCGGCTGGCGATTCTGTGCAAGATAAGAACAATCATAGCGGCAGTTCCGCCGCTTGATCGTTCTTATAGGTAACGGGACGGGACATCCCCCCTCCCGCCCCTATCCGGTGCTTCTCCGGGCTTTCCCGTGCCATCCGGGGCCTGGAGAAAGAATCGCCCGCCGGCGGATGACGAGCATAGAGATTTCTGTGACCAGATAGTCACCAGTCATCTCTATGACCGTCTGAGGTACCCGGAAGTGAACAAAGCTGCGATCGCGGCTGTCAGCATGAGATCGGTGAATTTTTTTTACCGATCTCATGCTTTCCAGCCTGGAGGAGAGATGTGGGGTCTTATTGACCCCACATCTCTCCATAAAGAGGACCTGGCACATACATTCCTATTACAAGGGATGTTTACATTCCTTGTAATAGGAATAAAAGTAATCCAAAAAATATTTGATCCAAAAAAGTGAAAAAAAAAGAAAAAATTTAAAACGCCCCTGCCCCCCGGTAGCTCGCGCTCAGAAGCGAACGCACATGTAAGTCCCGCCCACATATGTAAACGCCGCTCAAACCACACATGTGAGGTATTGCTGCGTGCGTTAGAGCACGTGCAACAATTCTAGCACTAGACCTCCTCTGTAAACTGGTAACCTGTAAAAAAAATTTAAAGCGTCGCCTATGGAGATTATTAAGTACCGAAGTTTGGCGCCATTCCATGATTGTGCGCAATTTTAAAGCGTTACATGTTAGGTATCTATTTACTCAGCGTAACATCATCTTTCATATTATATAAAAAAAAATTGGGCTAACTTTACTGTTTTGCTATTTTTTAATTCATTCGTAAAAAAAAGGTGTTTGAAAAATTATTGCGCAAATACCGTGTGAGATAAAAAGTTGCAATGACCGCCATTTTATTCCCTAGGGTGTCTGCTAAAAAAAACATATATAATGTTTGGGGGTTCTGAGTAATTTTCTAGCAAAAAAAATTATGATTTTTACATTAAGGAGAGAAGTGCCAGAATAGGCCCGGTATTGAAGTGGTTAAATAAATAATAGATGAAACATGTAGGGTGTGACTTAAGGTGATACGCCATTTCCTGTTTTTTGTTGGATCCCTGATATCTGCTGGGCATGTGTTAATGCTGTCGATGTCATATGTGATACTAACAGTGCAAGTAAGATCTTAGAAAACCATTTATATTTTAAGTCAGCCTCCACAAATAGTGCTGTAGTATACTTTTAAAGTTCAAGTATGATTTTATTCCTTTGTTGAGATAAATAATAAGCAATATTACACATCAAGTCCCCTTCTTTAAGCCTAGTACACATGATCAGAAAATCTGAATAGAGATACCTCTTTTGAAGCGATCATACAATGATCTCACCGTTGGTACACAGCTTTTGAGAGCTGATCACGACAGTTCATCCGAAATTATCCAAAGGGACAATCACGGAAACACAAATTCTCAGACGATACCAGATCAGACTATTTTCGTTTAATCAGTACAGTTTGCAGCGAAAAATACAATACAAATACAATGCGATACATTACATCACTTCTGAAAATGTATTCTAGCGTACAAGAATTTTCGTAACTTTAATAACCTCTTCATTTTCCATATAAAGACTAGCATGCAAAAAAATGCATGATCATTTGACAATCTCATTGTGTGTACCAGGCTTTACCTGCTCTTCTGATTCAAACTGGAGTCATAGTGAGGGAGTGGCTTGCAGCTCATGGAGTAGGACGCTCAAAGTGCTCTCTCCGCCGAAGCTCCGCACATTTATACTGATATGCTACTCCTGCATTTAACCAGCTCTACCCTTACCATCTGTGGTCTCCGTGATCAGCCCTATCAGACAGTTTCAGTGATTCCTGACAGGGTCATGTCTAGACAGGGTAAAGATTCTCAGGCAGTGGCAGACCATGCAGGGTCAGATGGCGGCCACCCACAAAGCTCGGCCAGGGAGGCAGCATTGAAGCTTTTCACTAAGACCCTTGGAAAAGACAATCCTGCCAAGGCCGTTACTAAATCTCTTGAGCCCACTGACCCTGATTGTATGGTATCTGTACCAGAGGCTGCTTGGCCAGAAAATTCAGGAAGATGCAGACTCGCTGTTATGAGTACCCCAGCCCCCGTAGTTTCTGGCACTGAACCAGAAGACCAGGATACGATCGAATCTAGGCTTACACTCAGAGACATCTTTGCAGCAGTTACATCCTGTAATACAGCTATTATTGCTTTAAACTGGGGTCATACTGAAAACCTTTGGAGCTGTGCAGGTTAAGTGGGGGCTACATAGAAGCTTCAGTGCTGGATCCAGGATCCTCCTGTACTGTGACCTTTTATAATAAAAGGTCACGGGTATCTGGTGACTGGTGAGTGCTATTTACCATTTACCTTATGGGGCTTCGAATTGTGAGCCACATTAGGAGTACTACTGAAGCTAGGAGGAGGATTCTTAGAAAATCCACATCAATTGGAGGTCACATGTTACACATTTGAGACTGTATTCTAGTTAGGTGCCTCATATGTTTATATATTGAAGCACATGTATTTGGACTTTTTTGTGGAAAACTTTATTTATTGTTGCACAGCTGAATGCACTTATTTTAATAGTGAATGAGTAGCACTTTTTTTCATAATATTATCTCAAAGTACATTGATGATTTGTATGTTGTTTAGTTGCTTATTATTATATTGGAGCAAGGAGTTGTTTTAATATGCAGAGTTTGTTAATAAGCGTGCCCCAGGAAGAAGTCATCTTTCGACGAAACGACGTAGGGTTAAGCAGCGTGCTGACATCACCACCATTCCCCGTCTGTCCAGGAAGCGACAGGCAGTGAGAGAGAGTTGGCCGGCTCGTTACTATACACGCTTTTTAATACAGCATAAATGTAAGTGCATGATAAACGCATATTTCTTTTATTAAATTGGTTTACAGAATTATGCTATGGGACCTCTTCTCTTTTTTTATCTGCATAAAATGAACATATATGGCTTTGAGGAGAGGTTTTAGCAGGAGTCCTTTGTGTTGATCTAAGTGGACCATCGGGATTATTCGGTATAGAGACCCAGGCTGGGGGATAAGCCACAGGCACCTTGGATCTCCTTAAAAAGAGATCTAGCCAGCTGGTAAGCTGCAGTTGTTTTATTGGTGGGGGATTTTTTCCCTTTGGTGTATTCTATCACATCTCTGAGGGTGTTGTGTGCAGCGTCACCACCGAAGATTTAATTGTGGACTCTCTACCTTAACTGTGGACTATTCGTACACTTTATATTTTTTATTCTTAATTTTTATGATTTTTTAATTTTATTTATATTTTTTCTTCACTGCTAATCTCACGTTGGTATTGAGTAATAATATTAGGTGATTAAGATTGACCAATATTTATTGCATGGCAGCAGTGTTCAATTACACTTTAATTAATAGTATTCATTGACACTAACATATAGTGTATCACGCACACTTTTTAATTTTCAGCGCAGCTATTTTTTTCGTTGTTAATAAGCGCGACTGGTCCTACTGATCATTGTAGGTCTGAATGTTTAATCAGGTCATTTAGGATAATTTCCAGGTGTTGGTTGAACATACAGTATGTGACTTTGGAGAAGACTTATTCATCGCTCATTGCATCATTACATGGACATTTGTTCACTTGTTTGCTTATTTTTTAATTATTTTTGGCAAAGACTTTTCATTTAATAACTTTTTTGTTTTGTTTTGCACTTTATGAATTGTGTTTCACTGCAGTTGATTAGCACTGTATTTTATTGTTTTTAATGCTGTGCTTATTTTTGTTTTTATTGTAATCTTATTAGCACAGCAACTGATACATTGTTCAGGTACAAAAGCTTAGCACTACACTTATAGATATATCTAGGTTTTCTTTAAGGCTCCGTTCACATGTGGGCGATTTGGAAATGCGAGTAGAATGACTGCGATTCTGCCTGTGATTCCAAACCACAGAAAAATGCACAAGGTACATTTGGGGGGCCATTCATATTGAATGGCACCCCATTTTCCGACAACATGGTCCGAACGGACATTTTCTGTCAGAATTTCCGACCGTGTGTACGGGGGCTAATAATGTCACTGCTTCCCAAATAATTGTCAAAAGTGTCAGTTAGGTGTACGATTTGTCCGCAGTCCCGCAAAAAAATTGCTGATTGCCGCCATTACTAGTAAAAAAAATAAAATAAACCAAAGTAAAAAATATATATTTTTTACAAAATTGTCGCTCTTTTTTTTTTGCACAAAAAAATAAAACCATAGGTGATGAAATACCACCAAAAGAAAGCTTTATTTGAGAGATGAAAATAACATACATTTTATTTGTGTACAGTGTCGCACGAATGTTCAATTGTCAGGAACGCAGTTCCGTATCGCAAAAAATTACCTGGTCATTAAGGGGGTAAAACCTTCCGGCATTGAAGTGGTTAAGTAAGTATTTTTCTCTTTCTTTTCTATAGCAACCAATCAGAAAGTTTGCCTCCCTCACTGCGTTTCCTATATTTATCAAATAGCATTTTCCTTTAAAAATGGCACAGAGCACTTTTTAAGTTTAGCATTATATAAATTATTGTTTACTGCAAGTTAATCATTATTATTTTCTAGATATCTTTAGGCTGTGTTCATTTTTTGTAAGTTTGGATGCACTCAGCAATAAACAAAGGTGATATTATCCAGTTTTGCTGAACTATAGCATAGCATCATCAAAAGCTACCTATTTTCTGACAGGGTCATACTTGCATCATAAGGTTTGTAAAGGAAAGGTTGCAATGCCATTATAATCATGCGCCCCTGGCTACAGCTTAGACCATGGAAATTATAGTCTGTCAATAGCCGCAAGTTCTGTATAAATTAAAGTAAAATGATGAATAATAACGTGCAATTTTCTAGAGAGTTCACTGTGTTAGGTTTGACATCAGCAGCTGCATGCATAAATATAATAAAAAAACAAAAAAGACTATTCAAGCTGTCTGTAAAGACTGGAGACAAAATCACCCTTAACCACTTCAGCTCTGGAAGGATTTATTTCCTTCCTGACCATTCCATTTTATGCGATAAGGCACTGCGTTGCTTTAACTGAAAACTGTGCGGATGTTCGATGCTGTACCCAAAAAAAAAAAAAAAAAACGGAAGTCCTTTTTTCCCACAAGTGGAGCTTTATTTTGGTGGTATTTGATCACCTCTGCGTTTTTTATGTTTTGTGCAAGATAAAAAAAAAAAAACTGACAATTTTGAAAAATATATATTTTTAATACTTTCTGCTATAAAACACATCCAATAAAAAAAAAATAAAAAAAAAAATTTCTTCATCAATTTAGGCCAATTTGTATTCTGCTACATATTTTTGATTAAAAAAAAAAAAAATCGCAAAAAAGCATCTATTGATTGGTTTGCGCAAAAGTTATAGCGTCTACAAAAAACTATGGGATATATTTATGGACTTTTTATTTTTTTAATTGTTTTTACTAGTTAAGTTACTAGTAAAGCGAATTTTAGCAGGACTGTGACATTGCAAAGGAACAAATCTGGCACTGCGTTGCTTTAACTGAAAACTGTGCGGATGTGCGATGCTGTACCCAAAAAAACGAAGAAAATAACATACATTTTATTTGTGTACAGTGTCGCACGAATGTTCAATTGTCAGGAACGCACTTTTTATTTTTTTAATTGTTTTTACTAGTTAAGTTACTAGTAAAGAGATTTTTAGCAGGACTGTGACATTGCGACGGACAAATCTGACACTAAGTGACACTTTTTGGGGACCAGTGACACCAATACAGTGATCAGTGCTAAAAAAAATACACTGTCATGGTATAAATGACACTGGCAGGGAAGAGGTTAACATCAGGGGCGATCAAAAGGTTAACTGACTGGAGGAAGAGAGACATCTATGTTCCTGATTAGCAGGAACACAAGATTTCTCTCTCCATCTCTGACAGAACAGTGCTCTGCCTTGTTTACATAGGCAGACCGCCGTTCTGTCTCCCCTACAAACAAACGGCGGGTCCCAGTGGCCATCGAGGACGCCGAACCCGCTGATTTGCTCCTGCTGTGTCCAACTACAGCGGGAGTGCGGCTTCGGCAATGCGCATGCACACCCCAGAGCCGATCTGAGAAATCAGGAACAGGTACATGATTTTGTGCTTAAGGGCCGCCCTGCTGCAGCAAATGTACATGGGAAGATCCTTAAGTGGTTAATGATGAAATGATGAAATCTGCATCAGTGAATATATTAATATAACATATATATCTTATATAAAGAGGGACAATAGAGTTCACTATTCAGTTTTTGCTTTCATGCCTGAAACATTTGTAAAGGAAAAAAAGAAGCCATTTAAAACCACTTGCGGCTTTAGGTTTGATCTTAAGTAGAATCTGAACAGGTACATTATGAAGTGTAGCTCCATCCCAAAAAAATCTATTTTTAAGCTTTTTGGAGAACATAGGGAGGGGTTATCACCCCTGTAACATTTGCTGTCTTTGCACATCTGTTCAGAACATGTCACCTCACTTTCCGTCCCAATGACAAATGTTTTTGGAAAAGTGGGGTTTTAATTGAAACAAGGATTGGTGATAAAGCATCAGTAAAGAGGAGATACTTTTTTCCCAAAATAAATCTAACAGGATAGAATTTCCCTTCCTAGGGGTAGATTTCCTCTCACTTCCTGTTTTCTCTTTCCGTTTGCAAGTAGGAGTCGTTTGTAAGTTGGATGTTTGAAAGTAGGGGCCAGCCGTATATACTCTGCAGAAATTTGCCCTATTAGATGTTGGTGTAGCCACGAGACTGGTGGTCACAGGAATTGGCCCAGCTGTGAGTTATTGGATCAAGATTTATAATTGCATGCACCTGTTGAACAGGGCAGAAAAATTTGGCCTTTGGTGGTGGTGGTGGTGGTGGTGGTGGACGGTTTTGCCACAAGACTGTAAGCTCTCACAGTTACTCTTGGTGGGCGCAGGAATGGGCCCTGCTGTGAGTTATTAGATCAAGATTTGTAATTGCATGCACCTGATGAACAGGGCAGAAAAATTGGGCCTTTGGCGGTGGTGGTGGACGGTGTTGCCACAAGACTGTAGGCCCTCATAGTTACTCTTGGTGGGCGCAGGAATGGGCCCTGCTGTGAACTATTAGATCAAGATTTGTAATTACCCGCCCTGTTAAACAGGGGCTGAAAAATTGTGCCTTAGGCACTGGTGCTGGTGCCACAACACTGCAACCCCTCACAGAGACTGTACTTGGAGCACAGCAGTCACACGTGTTGCGAAGCATTTTTTTAAAAAATTGTAAGTACACGCCCCTGTTAAACAGGGGCTGAAAATTTGTGCCTTAGGCACTGGTGCTGGTGCCACAACACTGCAACACGGCCCTCACAGAGACTGTACTTGGAGCACAGCAGTCACACGTGTTGCGAAGCATTTTTTTAAAAAAATTGTAAGTACACGCCCCTGTTAAACAGGGGCTGAAAAATTGTGCCTTAGGCACTGGTGCTGGTGCCACAACACTGCAACACGGCCCTCACAGAGACTGTACTTGGAGCACAGCAGTCACACGTGTTGCGAAGCATTTTTTTAAAAAATTGTAAGTACACGCCCCTGTTAAACAGGGGCTGAAAAATTGTGCCTTAGGCACTGGTGCTGGTGCCACAACACTACAACACGGCCCTCACAGAGACTGTACTTGGAGCACAGCAGTCACACGTGTTGCGAAGCATTTTTTTAAAAAATTGTAAGTACACGCCCCTGTTAAACAGGGGCTGAAAAAATGTGCCTTAGGCACTGGTGCTGGTGCCACAACACTGCAACACGGCCCTCACAGAGACTGTACTTGGAGCACAGCAGTCACACGTGTTGCGAAGCATTTTTTTAAAAAATTGTAAGTACACGCCCCTGTTAAAACAGGGGCTGAAAAATTGTGCCTTAGGCACTGGTGCTGTGGCATGGATCATTGAGGAGGAGGAAGAGGATAGTCAGTGAACATAAGAGGACAGTCACTCAGCATCAGCATAGGCAGTCTTGAAGGGATGTGACATTAAAAATTATTCGGTTATATCCGCCTCAGGTGCCTGGTAGCTGGTGGTGATCCAAGACTGATTCATTTTTGATGAATGTCAGTCGATCAACCGAGGCGGTGGACAGGCGCACCCTATGATCAGTCACAAATCCTCCAGCAGCACTGAATGTGCGTCGGAAAGAACGCTGGAGGCAGGACAGGCCAGTAGCTCAATTGCATACTGTGCAAGCTCTGGCCAGTGCTCCATCCTCAGGACCCAGTAAGCCAGAGGATTTTCGGTGGGGAAAGGTGTCCAAGTCTGACCTTGCCCCAAGGTATTCCTGCACCATGTATATCAGACGCTGGCGATGGTTGCTGGAACCGATCATACCTTGGGGCTGCGGACTAAAAAATTGTCTGAACGCATCGGTCAGACGTCCACCTTCCCCACCGCTCCTTCTGCCACTGACCGAAGCCTCAGCAACTCGTCGCCCAGGACCAGGAGTTTGTAGCCTCCCAGTTTCTGGGAACGCGTTGCACAGACCTTTCTGCAAGGCCTCCCTGAGATGTCTCATCCTCTGCTCCCTCTGCGACGGCAAGATAAGGTCCGCAACCTTACCCTTGTACCGCGGATCAAGGAGAGTGGCCAGCCAGTAATGGTCCCTCTCCTTGATCCGAAGAACACGAGGATCCTTCCGCAGGCTTTGCAGGATCAGGGAGGCCATGCAGCGTAGGTTAGCTGAGGCATTCGGTCCGGAGTCTTCCGGGTCACTGAGGATGACATGATCGCCAGCCACCTCCTCCCAGCCACGTACAAGTCCACTGGCTTGTTGGGACTGTACATCATCCCTAAAAGACTGCTGCTGCTGATGCTGAGTGCCAGGCTCCACCTCCATGCTCACACAATCCTCCTCCTCCTCCTCCTCCTCCTCCTCCTCATCCTCTTCCTGTGTGATGGGTGGGACAGAAGGAACACTGTCCGGATAAAGGGGGCCTTGAGAGGCAAGGAAGTCCTCCTCTTCCTGCCTCTGTTCTGCCTCAAGTGCCCTGTCCATTATCCCACGCAGCGTATGCTCCAACAGGTGGCCAAGAGGGACAGTGTCACTGATGCATGCACTGTCACTGCTCACCATCCTCGTGGCCTCCTCAAATGGTGAGAGGACAGTGCATGCATCCCTGATCATGCTCCACTGACGTGGGGAAAAAAACCCAAGCTCCCCTGACCCTGTCCTGGTGCCGTAGTCGCAAAGGTACTCATTGATGGCCCTCTGCTGCGTGTGCAGTCGCTGCAGCATGGCCAACGTTGAGTTCCACCTGGTGGGCATGTCAGATATTAGGCGGTTCTTGGGCAGGTTCAGCTCCTTTTGCAGCTCAGTCAGCCGAGCACTGGCATTATAAGATCGGCGGAAATGCACACAGACTTTCCTGGCCTGCCTCAGGACATCCTGTAAGCCTGGGAACCTGCCCAAGAACCGCTGCACCACCAGGTTGAGGACGTGAGCCATGCAGGGCACATGGGTGAGCTGCCCCTGTCGCAGGGCGGAGAGGAGGTTGGTGCCATTGTCAGAAACGACCATTCCTGGCTTAAGCTGACGTGGCGTCAACCACCTCTCGGCCTGCCCCTGCAGAGCTGCCAGAACCTCTGGCCCAGTGTGGCTCCTGTCCCCCAAACACACCAGCGCAAGCACGGCATGGCATCTTTTTGCCTGCGTACTTGCGTAGCCCCTTGTACGCTACGGAGCACCGCTGGTTCCAAGGACAGAGCACTGGAGGAAGAAGAAGAGGAGGGGGTGGAGGAGAGAGGTGTGTCCCAACCAGTAGCAGTAGTCGCGTTTTGGAGGCGTGGTGGCGGAACAACCTCCAACACTACTGCACCTTGTCCTGCATCCCTCCCAGCTGCCAATAGAGTGACCCAATGGGCCCGTGAAAGAAAGGTACCGTCCCTGTCCATGCCTGCTGGACCATGAGTCAGCGGTAATATGCACCTTACCGCTGACCGCCCTGTCCAGCGAGGCATGGACATTGCCCTCCACATGCCGGTTAGAGAGACGGAATCGCCTTCCGCGAGAAAAAGTGGCGTTTGGGAACCTGCCACTGAGGAACCGCACATTGAACAAACTCACGGAAGGGGGCCGAGTCTACCAACTGAAAAGGCAGCAGTTGAAGTGCTAGCAATTTAGCAAGGCTAGCATTCAACCGCTGGGCATGTGGATGGCTGGGAGTGTACTTCTTTCTACGGTCCAGCAGCTGGGGCAGGGAAATTTGCCTGCTGCATTCGGACGTCGGTGTACTGCAAGTACTTGGTTGTGACACGGTTGTCTGCCCTGTGTTCTTGGCTCTGCACGCTCTGCCTCCCCTTGGCGGTCTTCCAGCCATTGTAGTCGGTAGTCCTGTGGGTGCTGCTGAGAAGAAAATATAGGAGCTCTGTGTGATGCCACTAACACACTAGAAGTCCTATAGGTGCTTCTGCAAAGAAAATATAGGAGCTCTGTGTGATGCCACTAACACACTAGAAGTCCTGTGGGTGCTGCTGAGAAGAAAAATATAGGAGCTCTGTGTGATGCCACTAACACACTAGAAGTCCTATGGGTGCTTCTGCAAAGAAAATATAGGAGCTCTGTGTGATGCCACTAACACACTAGAAGTCCTATGGGTGCTGCTGAGAAGAATATATAGGAGCTCTGTGTGATGCCACTAACACACTAGAAGTCCTATGGGTGCTTCTGCAAAGAAAATAGAGGAGCTCTGTGTGATGCCACTAACACACTAGAAGTCCTGTGGGTGCTTCTGCAAAGAAAAATAGAGGAGCTCTGTGTGATGCCACTAACACACTAGAAGTCCTGTGGGTGCTGCGGAGAGGAATATATAGGAGCTCTGTGTGATGCCACTAACACACTAGAAGTCCTATGGGTGCTTCTGCAAAGAAAATAGAGGAGCTCTGTGTGATGCCACTAACACACTAGAAGTCCTGTGGGTGCTTCTGCAAAGAAAATAGAGGAGCTCTGTGTGATGCCACTAACACACTAGAAGTCCTGTGGGTGCTGCTGAGAAGAATATATAGGAGCTCTGTGTGATGCCACTAACACACTAGAAGTCCTATGGGTGCTTCTGCAAAGAAAAATAGAGGAGCTCTGTGTGATGCCACTAACACACTAGAAGTCCTGTGGGTGCTTCTGCAAAGAAAAATAGAGGAGCTCTGTGTGATGCCACTAACACACTAGAAGTCCTGTGGGTGCTGCTGAGAAGAATATATAGGAGCTCTGTGTGATGCCACTAACACACTAGAAGTCCTGTGGGTGCTTATGCAAAGAAAATAGAGGAGCTCTGTGTGATGGGACTAACACACTTCAAGTCCTATAGGTGCTTCTGGGAAGAAAATATAGCTCTGTGTGTGTGATGGGACTAACACACTTCAAGTCCTATAGGTGCTTCTGGGAAGAAAATATAGCTCTGTGTGTGTAATGGGACTAACACACTTCAAGTCCTATAGGTGCTTCTGGGAAGAAAATATAGCTCTGTGTGTGTAATGGGACTAACACACTTCAAGTCCTATAAGTGCTTCTGGGAACAAAATATAGGAGCTCTGCCTGCCTGCCACGAACACACTACAAGTCCTATAGGTGCTTCTGGGAAGAAAAATATAGCTCTGTGTGTGTAATGGGACTAACACACTTCAAGTCCTATAAGTGCCTCTGGGAACAAAATATAGGAGCTCTGCCTGCCTGCCACGAACACACTACAAGTCCTATAGGTGCTTCTGGTAACAAAATATAGGAGCTCTGCTGCCTGCCACTAACACACTACAAGTCTAATCAGAAGGTTTAAGGGCTCATTCACATGGGATATGTGAATGAGCCCTACAGAGAGCCATACACACCTGTCACAGTATGACATAGGGAGACTCTTTGTATGGTGTACAGCTCTCTGCACTTGCACATGTGAATGGGTCATAAAGAGTAAGTCAAGTCAAAATTTAAAAAAACATATACAATATATCTCTGCAATACATGGACATTAAATAAAAGTATAAAATATATTGTGGCGCTTGCTAGCTCCAATATACGCACATCCTTTGGAATCTTCCCAAAAGGACAGATCAGAACGGCGTCCTTAATATTGATTTATTCAATCAGATTGCACAGCTAGAGATAGATATCAATTCTGAAGCAAAAACTTAAATGGGCATCTACTGATCATGGCCTTTGACAAAGTCACGTGGACAGTGACTATACGCGTCAGGTTAGCGAGCCGGGTGACAGAGCGTGTCCGATCTCAGCCGGGATTGGTCACAAGTTTGTACTACCGCTGTTTTTCATTCATTTAAACTGTAAGTAATTTTATTATATTAAAACGTTGTTTAACCACTTAAGGACCGCCTTACGCCGATATATGTCAGCAGAATGGCACAGCTGGGCACAACCACGTACCTGTACGTGGCCCTTTAAGAGCCCAGCCATGGGTCGCGAGCACGCCGCCGGTCCTGAGCTCCGTGACCGCGGCCGCGGGACCAGCGGACCCGATCGCCGCTGGTGTCCCGCGATCGGGTCACATAGCTGAAGAACGGGGAGAGGTCTGTGTAAACAAACCTCTCCCCGTGCATCCTAGCGCAACTGACACTGATTGGCTGTTCCCTGTCATCGGGAAAGCCGATCAGTGACGTCAGACCCAAAGCCGCACCCCCTACAGTAAAAAAAAAAAAACACACACACACACTTAACCCCTCCCCGCCCCCTAGTGGTTAACGCCTTCACTGCCAGTGTCATTTACACAGGAATCAATGCATTTAAATAGCACTGATTTCTGTATAAATGACAATGGTCCCAAAAATGTGTCAAAAATGTGCGATGTGTCCGCAATAATGTCGCAGTCACAATAAAAATCGCTGATCGTCGCCATTACTAGTAAAAAAAAAATATTAATAAAAATGCTATAAAACTATCCCCTATTTTGTAAACGCTATAACTTTTGCGCAAACCAATCAATAATCGCTAATTGCAATTTTTTTTACCAAAAATATGTAGAAGAATACGTATCGGCCTAAACTGAGGAAAAAAAAAGTTTTTTTATATATTTTTTGGGGATATTTATTATAGCAAAAAGTGAAATTTTTTCAAAATTGTCACTATATTTTTGTTTATAGCACAAAAAATAAAAACCGCAGGGGCGATCAAATACCACCAAAAGAAAGCTCTATTTTTTGGGAAAAAAAGGACGTCAATTTTGTTTGGAAACCACGTCGCACGACCACGCAATTGTCAGTTAAAGCGACGCAGTGCCGAATCGCAAAAAGGGGCCTGGTCCTTTGGCTGCAAATTGGTCCGGGGCTTAAGTGGTTAAACTCACCACACTATGGAGTGCTTCCCTATCTTTGCCCTCATATTATGATTGAGTGCCTGGTGGGATTGATAAGTTTTGGAGCAGCGTCAGCAGGGGAAGCCCAGAAGCAAGAGCAGCTTGGTAAGAGGCTGGGGCAAACACTTTTTATCATCACACTGGATTCTGCATGGATGGGATCACTGGCTGTAATTACTGAACTTTAATACACACCGAACGGAGCTCAGATACAGGAAAACCATCAGTGATGTAAGTAACTGAGTTAAAATAAACTGAGTTACCTAACGCAGTTACTTTAGAGGGTAACGAGTAATCTAACTGATTACTTTTCCCCTCATGGTAACTCAGTTCCCATTACTTTGGCTTAGTTACCTCAATTACATCTACCACCACTAGATGGCAGTAGTGTAATTCCGGTGTCCTGTTGAAAAAGTTCCCCCGCCGGATAAGGACCCCCTGTACTGCGCAGGCGCAGGGCTTGCGCAGTAGAAGGACTACGGAGCTTCCGAAAATTGCCGAACCTAAACAGCTCTGAGTGAACTCTACACCACGCAGGTGCAGTTAACATGTAATTGTACGAGGCGATGCCGCACGCTCCTGATGCTCGTGCTACTCTGCAAAGGGCGTCTATCGTGTAAGGGGCGGGTCTAGTATTACTGTAACCAAGGGGCGCATTTATTATTATTGTTATATATCGAGCTCTGCCCATTAATTTAACATTCGCCCTCTTCTGTAGCCATCTGCCCCTTACACGATATAATAATAGACCCGCCACTTGCTTACACGCTATAACAGATCTGCCCCTTGGTTAGAGTAATAATAGAGCAGCATCTTGGTTACACGATATATAACAATAATAATAAATGCGCCCCTTGGTTACAGTAATACTAGACCCACCCCTTAGTTACAAGTATAGAATATTTAAAAAAAAAAAGCCAGTTACTTTGCTGCGTAACTAAGTTACTAACTAACTAACTGAGTTACTAACACAATTACTTTTTGGGAGAAGTAATTTGTAACTTAACTAATTACTTTTTTAAAGTAAGATGACCAACACTGAAAACCATATATGAGACCGTGCTTCACATTAGGAATTTTGAGGACTGTTTATTTGGAGCACTGTTTGGACAATTCCTTTATTTTTATTTTTCTTTGCTTGCATAATATTTTTTTAATATATTTCTTTATATTATTTTAATATTTTTTTGCTTCCACATTAAGCATTATTGGGTTATTTTTGCACAGTGCTTGGCACAGTTATAGTATACACTGGCATTTGTTTGCACAGGCATTTTTTTGCTTAGTCATCGCTCACACTGACATTTTTGCACAGGCATTTTTTGCACATTTTTTTTTTCTTAGGTTTTTTTTTTTTTTGCACAATTTTTCCTCTTTCTCTTTTTATTACTTGATTTGTGTGTGAACACTTTATCAATTATTATATGCACTTATTGCTGCTGTATTTATTTTCGCACATGAGTTTGGACATTTGCACCTTATTTATATCTATTTATTGATGTAATCTATTGATTTATTTTCATAATTTAACTGGATATATTTGTCTATTTTGCATGGATATATATTCGTGTTATGGGAGTGTAATCGTGGCTCCATGATCAGTAGATGCCCATTCAAGTTTTTGCTTTAGCATTGATATCTATCTCTAGCTGTGCAATCTGATTGAATAAATCAATATTAAGGACGCCGTTCTGATCTGTCCTTTTGGGAAGATTCCAAAGGATGTGCGTGTATTGGAGCTAGCAAGCGCCACAATATATTTTATACTTTTATATCATTGCTTGGTGTGAGAACACTTTTATGGTGGCTGCTGCATTTTTAGTTTCCCTATTTATATATAGTGGTTTTTACCTTTCCCCTGAGTGGTTTGCACATTAGTCACCCCCTATTATACAATACATGGACATTATTTGATGTTTTCCCTTTAGCTGTTTACTGCCAAAAACATTTGTCATGTAGAGTGTAAAAAATAAAAGGTATACCCAAGCACCTAAGACAAAAAAAAAGTCTTGAGCCCTCCCCCCATATTCACAAACATAGATATGTAAGCACACATGTCAAGGGCATTTACAAAATAAGTGTTTGCATTACACATGTGATAAATCGCTGCACATACTGAGAGCTATAATTATTCATGGCTTACTCTAACCTGATGATCTTTAGGGGTTTTAATGCATTGCCTATGGAAAATTTGGGGCATTGTAATTTTTTTGCTTCACCAGTACACACTATTTTAAGGCTTGACATGATGGGTACTGCATATATTTGTGCAACCTTATCTTTGATAGTTTTCCAAGCTGGGTTTAATATTTAATTTGTGTGCACATGAAATAAGTTCACCCACTAGCTGAAATTATGGGAACTACTTTATGTCCAGTTTATAGGCATGCTCTGAAGTGTGAACATACTGCCTGTATGGAATTTATGAAATAAATCAGGCAGGAGCACATTATGAAAATAGTTTCTGTGGCAAAGCTGGCTTGGAATGAGTGGATTTAACAGAAGTGCAGGTAGATGAAGTTTGTAGAAAAGGTGCTAAAGATAGTGGTGTATCAGCTAAGATGGTGTGCTCAACAGTGGCGGCTGGTGAAGTTTTGGATGGGGGGGGGGCGCCAGACTCTGCCCCTCCTTTTTAACCCATCTCACTTCTCATAAGCCCCATCCCTTATATAATCCACCTACTTCGTCCCCTGTATTCCACTAGCTTCCACCCATAGTGTCAGGAGTATTTAACGAGAGAAAAAATCAATGCAATGAAAAATTAAGACATTTCTACATTGCTTTAACCGATCCCAACCGGCGCACGATGATGTACATCGGCAGAATGGCACGGACAGGCAAATGAGCATACCTGGACATCCCTTTAAATTTGCCGCTGTGCCATCGCGTGTGCACCGCCGGTGGCGCGCACTGGCAGGAAGCTCTGTGAGTTGGGTCGTGGGGATACCTGCGATCGTCTCACGGAGAGGAAGAAAGGGGAGATGCTAATGTAAACAAGCATCTCCCCATTCTACCTAGTGACAGTGTCACTGATCTCTGCTCCCTTTGATCGGAGCAGAGATCAGTGACTTTCACACACAGCCACGCCCCCTCCACTGTTATAAACACGCCCCAGGACACACTTAACCCCATACACTGCCACCTAGTTGTTAACCCCTTCACTGCCAGTGTCATTTACACATCAGGAATCAGGGCATTTGTATAGCTCTGATTGCTGTATAAATGACAATGGTCCCAAAAATGTGTAAAAAATGTTCGATGTGTCTGCCATAATGTCGCAGTCATGATAAAAAATGCTGATCGCCACCATTACTAATAAAAAAAAATATTAATAAAAATACCATCAAACTATCCCCTATTTTGTAGACGCTATAACTTTTGCGCAAGCCAATCAATAAACGCTTATTGTGATTTTTTTTTTTACCGAAAATATATAGAAGAATACGTATCGGCCTAAACTGGGGGAAAAAAGTTTTTTTATATATTTTTGGGGGATATTTATTATAGCAAAAAGCAAAAAATAATGTGTTTTTTTTTTCAAAATTGTTGCATTTTTTTGTTTATAGTGCAAAAAATAAAAACCACAGAGGTGATCAAATACCACCAAAAGAAAGCTCTATTTGTGGCAAAGAAAAGGCATCGATTTTGTTTGGAAGCCACGTCGCACGACCGCACAATTGTCAGTTAAAGCGACGCAGTGCCGATACGCAAAAAGTGCTCTGGTCTTTGACCAGCAAAATGGTCCGGAGCTTAAGTGGTTAAACACCTTTACAAAACCATGATCTAACATCATATGTGACAGAATCATCAAAGACTGCAAATAAAAATGGCACTATAAAACATCATACTCAAATTAAAAAAGAATTTAAAAATATTTTAAAATCAAATTTAATTTAAAGTAATTAAAATTAAATTAAATCCAATTGGTTAGGAGACAAGTGGGGTTTCATAATACAAACAGCAATGTGCAAAATACTGTAGCCCATAGCAACTAATCAATAAGAGCATTTCATTTTTCTGGTATAAATTATGCATTACATAGTGTAGGTGTTCCTTTAAATGTTAAATGCCCATCAATTCATTGGTAACAGTAATGTATGGCAGTGGGTGGTACATGTAGGAGAGGGGTGCAGAGTGTATGGCGGTGGGTGGTACATGTAGGAGAGGGGTGAGGAGTGTATGGTGGTGGGTGGTACATGTAGGAGAGAGGTGAGGAGTGTATGGCGGTGGGTGATACATGTAGGAGAGGGGTGCAGAGTGTATGGCGGTGGATGGTCCATGTAGGAGAGGGGTGGAGAGTGTATGGCGGTGGGTGGTACATGTAGGAGAGGAGTGCAGAGTGTATGGCGGTGGGTGGTACGTGTAGTAGAGGGGTGAGGAGTGTATGGCGGTGGGTGGTACATGTAGGAGAGGGGTGCGGAGTGTATGGTGGTGGGTGATACGTGTAGTAGAGGGGTGAGGAGTGTATGGCGTGGGTGGTACATGTAGGACAGGGGTGCGGAGTTTATCGCGGTGGGTGGTACATGTAGGAGAGGGGTGCAGAGTGTATGGCGGTGGGTGGTACATGTAGGAGAGGGGTGCGGAGTGTATGGTGGTGGGTGGTACATGTAGGAGAGGAGTGCGGAGTGTATGGTGGTGGGTGGTACATGTAGGAGAGGAGTGCGGAGTGTATGGTGGTGGGTGCTACATGTAGGAGAGGGGTGCGGAGTGTATGGCAGTGGGTGGTGCATGTAGGAGAAGAGGTGCAGACTGTATGCCGGTGGGTGGTACATGTAGGAGAGGGGTGTGGAGTGTATGGCGGTGGGTGGTACATGTAGGAGAGGGGGGCCGAGTGTATGGCAGTGGGTGGTACATGTAGGAGAGGGGTGCGGAGTGTATGGTGGTGGGTGGTACATGTAGGAGAGGGGTGCGGAGTGTATGGTGGTGGGTGGTACATGTAGGAGAGGAGTGCGGAGTGTATGGTGGTGGGTGGTACATGTAGGAGAGGAGTGCGGAGTGTATGGTGGTGGGTGCTACATGTAGGAGAGGGGTGCAGAGTGTATGGCGGTGGGTGGTGCATGTAGGAGAAGGGGTGCGGAGTGTATGCCGGTGGGTGGTACATGTAGGAGAGGGGTGCGGAGTGTATGGCAGTGGGTGGTACATGTAGGAGAGGGGGGCCGAGTGTATGGCAGTGGGTGGTACATGTAGGAGAGGGGTGCGGAGTGTATGGCTGTCACGTACCTGGTGGTGCGAGCCCGAAATTGCAGAGAGAGACCTCCCTTGCGTCTCCCACTCCTGGTTCCCTGGTGTGGGGACAGGAGATCCAGGAGTGAGGAGGAGCACGGGTGCCTGGCAGGATCAACAGACCGGTAGAGTGACCAAGTCAACTTAGCGGACACGGTGGAGGCCTGGATAGCAGGGAAGGCTGGATACAGACTGATGAGCTGGACCACTGGTAAACAGGTTAGCAGAGCAGGCAGGAACTGGATGGGCAGCTTAGCAGACTGGTTAGCAGAGTAGGCCGAAACCGAACAGGTAAGCAGGCTCACAGGTAAACAGGATAGCAGAGCTGGCTGGATCTGGACAAACGGCTTAGCAGACTGGTCAGCAGAGTAGACTGGAACTGAACAGGTAAGCAGGCTCACAGGTAAACAGGATAGCAGAGCTGGCTGGATCTGGACAAACAGCTTAGCAGACTGGTCAGCAGAGTAGACTGGAACTGAACAGGTAAGCAGGCTCACAGGATAGCAGAGCTGGCTGGATCTGGACAAACAGCTTAGCAGACTGGACAGCAGGATAGACTGGAACTGAACAGGTAAGCAGGCTCACAGGTAAACAGGATAGCAGAGCTGGCTGGATCTGGACAAACAGCTTAGCAGACTGGTCAGCAGAGTAGACTGGAACTGAACAGGTAAGCAGGCTCACAGGTAAACAGGATAGCAGAGCTGGCTGGATCTGGACAAACAGCTTAGCAGACTGGTCAGCAGAGTAGACTGGAACTGAACAGGTAAGCAGGCTCACAGGTAAACAGGATAGCAGAGCTGGCTGGATCTGGACAAACAGCTTAGCAGACTGGACAGCAGGATAGACTGGAACTGAACAGGTAAGCAGGCTCACAGGTAAACAGGATAGCAGAGCTGGCTGGATCTGGACAAACAGCTTAGCAGACTGGTCAGCAGAGTAGACTGGAACTGAACAGGTAAGCAGGCTCACAGGTAAACAGGATAGCAGAGCTGGCTGGATCTGGACAAACAGCTTAGCAGACTGGTCAGCAGAGTAGACTGGAACTGAACAGGTAAGCAGGCTCACAGGTAAACAGGATAGCAGAGCTGGCTGGATCTGGACAAACAGCTTAGCAGACTGGTCAGCAGAGTAGACTGGAACTGAACAGGTAAGCAGGCTCAAAGGTAAACGGGATAGCAGAGCTGGCTGGACCTGGACAAACAGCTTAGCAGACTGGTCAGCAGAGTAGGTAGGATCTGTGCAGATGATCAGACTGGGAACAGGAAACAGAACCACTGAATAGGCTGGAGCAATGCAGGTGGTCAGGTTCGTTACAGGGATCAGACTGCAGACCGGACAGGGACCATGCAGATAATCAGAGTTCATCAGGTCAGGAATCAAACTGGTGTTGAGGTACAATGGATGAGACAGAAGGATGGTCACAACAAGCCAGGGTCGGGTACAGGCAGATAGCTGGGTAGTCACAGGTAAGCCGGGTCAATAGGACAGATAAATCAGGATCAGATTACACACACCACAACGCTGTAGAGCAGACAGCAAAGGGCATCTGCTCAGGTCAAGCTTAAATAGGCTAGCTGGCGCTAACTAGAGCATGCGCCCGTCTCCCTGTGCACGGCTGCACACGTGCACGCGCCCGGGCGTGCATGCGCATGCGCAATGGAATCTGAGGGCCGGGACGGCCCGGGTTTAGGTTTCTGGCAGGATCTTCATGACAATGGCGGTGGTACATGTAGGAGAGGGGTGCAGAGTGTATGGCGGTGGGTGGTGCATGTAGGAGAGGGGTGCGGAGTGTATGGCGGTGGGTGGTACATGTAGGAGAGGGGTGGGGAGTGTATGGCGGTGGGTGGTACATGTAGGAGAGGGGTGGGGAGTGTATGGGGGTGGGTGGTACATGTAGGAGACAGGTGCAGAGTGTATGGCGGTGGTACGTGTAGGAGAGGGGTGCGGAGTGTATGGTGGTGGGTGGTACATGTAGGAGAGGGGTGCGGAGTGTATGGTGGTGGGTGGTACATGTAGGAGAGGAGTGCGGAGTGTATGGTGGTGGGTGGTACATGTAGGAGAGGAGTGCGGAGTGTATGGTGGTGGGTGCTACATGTAGGAGAGGGGTGCAGAGTGTATGGCGGTGGGTGGTGCATGTAGGAGAAGGGGTGCGGAGTGTATGCCGGTGGGTGGTACATGTAGGAGAGGGGGTGCGGAGTGTATGGCAGTGGGTGGTACATGTAGGAGAGGGGTGCGGAGTGTATGGTGGTGGGTGGTACATGTAGGAGAGTGGTACATGTAGGAGAGGGGTGGAGAGTGTATGGTGGTACATGTAGGAGAGGGGTGCGAAGTGTATGGCGGTGGCAGGTGCATGTAGGAGAGGGGTGCGGAGTGTATGGCGGTGGGTGGTACATGTAGGAAAGGAATGCAGTACCACTTTCTGAGCCACTGTTATACCACCTTGGTGAATCACTTTTCAGCGGGAGTATGGCAGGTCTGGAAAAGCTCTAAAGCCCCATACACACGGTCGGATTTTCCGATGGATTCTGTCCTATCGGACAATGTTGTCGGAAATTCCGACCGTGTGTAGGCACCATCGGACAGTTTCCATCGGATTGTCTGACGGACAAAGTCCTATCTCCTGCTGGATAGATTTTTTGACAACAAAGTCCGATCACACCAAATCCGATCGTGTGTAGCGAATTCCGACGGACAAAGTGCTACGCATGCTCAGATCACATTACAAGACCAAAGCTATTGGCTACTAGCCTCTACGTAGTCCCGTCGTAGGCAACAAACGTCACCACGTTCAGAATGATCGGATTTTCCGACAACTTTGTCCGACCGTGTGTACGCAAAACCAACATCGGACAAAGTACGACGGACATGATCCGACGGACCTGGTCCTCGGATAATCCGAGCGTGTGTATGGGGCTTTAAACTAAAAAATCTCAAACTAATTTCTTACCGAAATCGACAGGGGGTCTCAACAGGGCAGTGTACAGGATGTCCGCAGGGCACATTAAAAGGGGGGGGGGTGCAGAGCACATTATATAGGGCACAAGATAAAAGGCAGCTGCTGAACAGTGAAGAAGTAAATTGTGCATCCCATTGGAATTTAGCTGATGAGCTGTACCTGTGTTGGGGGAGAGAGCAGATAATATATATGCTGAGCAGTTGGAATGTTGGGATCGGCAGAGAGATAGGATGGTCTGATAAGAGGGGGAGTACAGGAGCGAAGGATTTGCAGAGAATGACTAACCCAGTACAATCAGTGGGACTGAGAAGAACAGAGGATCAGAACAGCTTTGCAGAGACAGAGGGGAGATATATGACTGGGAAAGCGAGTGGAGAAGCATCTGGAGGGAGGGGGGGAGTGGAGTGAGAAACAAAGTTAGAGAAACAGAACAAGTGGAGTCATACTGAGCACAGCAGAACCATGCTGCGAGAGAATGACAGGAGGAATTAACTCCCTCTCAACTGAGAGAGAGAACCTCTGGCTCTTATTCACTGCGCTCCGGCTCAGCACTGTCAGCTCTGCGCCCATCCGCTGCATCAGTCATCCGCTCCCCGCCTGACACAGGGTCCTGGTTTCTCCACACTCAATACCGACTCCACAGCACTGTAAGTGACGCCATGGTGCCGAAAAAGCACCACCTAGTTGTCCTATGGTCCCAGCCAATTAAAATAAAGGACAGGAGCCAGAGACAATTGAGTGGGGAGTGGAGGTGTTTGCGGGCACAGAGCTTGCGCCCCGAACACACCCCCTAAACGTGGGCAAATCAGCTTTCCAGCTTGCAATAAGACAATAGACCGCTGTGGGTCCGGCACCCGGTTACTATGGACGGGCCACCACTGGTGCTGAATGCGCACTGGGAATGACTTCAGTGCACAAATGTTAAATGTATGTGTAGCGCCGACACTTTTCTAAAGTGTGCGCTATATATGTAAATGTAGTTTTCCAGAACTGTAACAGAGTTCTGGGGGTTAATTGTACAGGTTTTTACTTTGGCATCAGTTTGGCTAGGCTGTATTGGAGTTCTGCCTGGTCATAGGTGCAGTGAGGCACCTGTGACAGGCTGAGAACCAAGCCTGGTTGGACGTGTTAGGTACCAATCTTTCTTGGAGCCTATCAGTGGGCACGTCTGGCCCCACTGTGTAGTCTGGGAAGGAGTATTTAAGATGCTGAAGTCACGTGTTCAGGGTTCGGCTGCTGCTTTGATTCCTGGTTCGGAACCAACCCCGTGAGGGGTCCCGGACCCAGGAGTGTCTGCCGTCCCCGTAAGCCTGGTCACCCTGACCAGCCCCAGAGGCCCTCATTGTCTAGGGTGGGGATCCGTCTGTTCCCGAGCCTTGGAACTGGCTAGTTCGAGGCACAGTAACTGAAGGAGGATTTGGAGGTGTCCCGGTGTGCTCTTGGCATTGGAGAGATACGGCAACTTGTACAAGCGACAAGGGGAGGACTCTTCAGAGGAGGGCCAAGAAGCTGGCTGCTCGGTAAGAGCCTGGGAGCTGAAGTTGTATGGATACTAGAGAATCCACACTTCTCACAGTATCGCCAAGAAGGCTGAAATATCCAGGTACTGTGGGAAAGGTTCCTAACTTATCTTCAGTTACAATCTAGTCTGTGGCAGAGACTTTGCAAATTTTCCGGATCACATGTTGGATGCTAAATCTATGGTTAGAGGTTTATCCAGCAGTGAAGCACCCAGTTGCGAGTGGCTACTCTCTGGGCTATCTGAGAGACATTCAATTGATGTCGGCAGTTCTAAGTGCCTGAGTTTTATCACCCGTACCCTCTATTCCCAATTGACACTGTGTTATATTTGGATGTTACCCCTGCAAAATAAAAATCCTCAAACAGACTTTTGTGTGTCAGTATCTGAAGTTACTGGGTACTAACCCTGGGAACCCCTAGACAACGAATGACGCGCTACATGGAGGAGGTAATTGGTAAGCCCAGAAAATTCAAGGTCGCCCCAAGGGGTTATGGCCGCTACATATGTGTATGGCCATGAACTGCCATGTGACTAAGCCCTCAAGTTTCTATTTATAGGCAAATAGATCATAAATCATAAATATCAGTTCCAGTTCCCATATTTGCAGTTTTTTTTATCATATGTAATCTGTACATAATATACAAATAGAATTATACTGTAAACCAAACCAAAAGCATAGGATATAGTGTATTTTAAAGTGTTTGTCCTCATGTGGCAAATCAACAAAGATATTGTTAGGAATATCCTCAGCTTGTGATCAGTCAACTCGAGATGTATTAAGAAGTAAAAAATGTATTTCTAATATGTTAACACATTAGGATCCCCTTCCTTACACATCAAAAGTTCGGCAAGGGATGAACAAAAGACACATCTCTTGTTACCTAAAACCTTCATAACCCAGCCCCTATTTTCCTATTGGCTGAGGAAATCACAGTTTCACTTATCTGGGTGAAATTCGATATACCTTTATTATGTGAAGACTGCGCTTTCCTTTACAATCTTAGTGTTACCATATATGGTTATACTGCAATCATCCTGAATTCTTACGGTGGAGTTAGTAAAAACATACATAACAATTAATACAAAGTGCTCATAGGTGGGATTAAAAACCAGTCTCAGGATTGTTTTCCAAATAGTCACACAATAAACATTTAAAACTTTTCTAACATTCCCTCCTCTTTGTGTGACTATTTTATCTCAACACATTTCAATAATAGTCCCTGTGTTATACACTTTCAGACTGTATGTCATTAAGTTGAGCTTCAATGTCCACATAGGTCTCCTCAGAGGTAGGAAGAGTTTGATACATCGTTCTTGAGACGGCAGTTTCAATCAGTTTTTGTGAAAGTCCTCGAATACAGGGAATACAGCAGCATCCACAAGTGACCAAAACAGCCAAAGCCACAGCGATTGAAATCAAACATGATGTAATAAGTCCAGTCCATTTACCGAACCATCCTTCAAGCCAGGTTGTGAATGGATCAGTAATACCTGAGTTTTCCGCTAATTCATTCGATAGAGCAGTCAGTCCTTCCAAGGCTCTGGTCACGGTCCCTCCAGGAGCTGTATTATTAGGGATAAAGGTGCAACACATGCTGCCAAACATTTTGCATACCCCTCCTCTTTCAGCTAAGACCATATCTAAAGCCATTCGGTTCTGCCATGCCATTAGAGATGTGGGGGCCAACTGTTCAGCTAGGCCCTTCACAGCATCCCTAGTGTAATTTACAAATCGTTGTTGGTTATAATATATATAGTTAATCCAGTCAACATTTTTATTTATAGTTACCCACCAGAAAAGAGACTCAAACCCAGCCGTCACCTGATTCCTGGCCTTAAACCCATCCGGCACCCCGCGAGGAACCCCAATCTCATCTATGTAGACCTGAGAGTCAAATGACCCCATGGGAGAGGTGTCCCTCCGATACCGTTGGTGACTCTTAGTCCACGGGTGTTCTGACAGGATCCTCAGGGGCATAGCCAGCTGGACCATAGCACAATCCCCTTGGGCATTGGCAGGTAGTCTAGCTCGTAGTTTCTTATCCCCACACATCCACCAGATGTCAGCTCTCTGAATGTCATGTTCAACCCAGTCACCGTTGTCTATGTTAATCCTCTCCACACAGTAGTCATCAGGTAATGACCCAAGATCTACCCCGCTACGGTTCCCTGGGAGTGCAAAACAAGTAAAATTGCCCGGATATGCAGTGACCGCTGGAGGTATCTGAGGTCTCTCCACTGGGGGAAACAACAAACTCAATGTGTGACAGGTAGAATTGGTTTCAGGTTTATAGCTCTTATTATATAATTGCAACATACATTTTAAACCTTTTGGATCTGTTTTGTGATCTAGAGGAAAAGGAACTGTTGCTAAATGTGGTCTTGCACTGGCACAAACTAAACAGTTTTCTTTTTTTAGAGTTTTAACCGTGTACCTCAACCATTCTAACCACTCATTATTTTCTTGATAACCCGTCTCTAAAGCTATGGCATCTTCTATTGTTAGGTTAGTAAATCTTATGGTTTGACTCAGAACTTCTATTTTAGTATGGCCTTCTTCTTTCCCTTCTAGGTCTACCTTTTCCTGTTGTTTGGTTTTATTGGGTGGTAATACCTCGAGGAAAAATTTGCCTGAAGGATCAGTTCCTGACACCCATGCTCCCATAGAATACAACCGCTGATCTTCCTTCCTCGGCTCCTTTAATGTTATTAATAGTTGATTACAGTTTTTACTATTTGTGCAGGGGGAGTTAGCCGCTTTTGTAATTATGAGTCTTGCCTTTATTCCACTCTTTTCAGCCCATGGTTGATTATACCCCCAATCTTGATGTGCTGTGGTCCACAGGGCCTGATTCCATGCTTGACATCCTACCTTATCCCAGAGCCAGCAAATATATTTATCTGCCCATAGAAGTCCTCTAGCCCCAGTTGTATCCCCACAATCTGCGATCTGACAGAAGTCTACCAGTATAGTACTAGTTATTCCTTCTATAAAGGTTAAATTCAATGCTTTTCCTGTTCTTTCCCAATTCAAAGGTTCCTCTACTCTTCCATACCGTCTACCCCCTCTTATGGATGCCTTCCCTAGACTCACCAGTATCCCAAGGATAATTACTTTCCCTTTCATTCTAACCAACTACAGAGGTTCCAGCGGATAGGGTAAGGGAGACTTCACCGGTTTGAGACAAGCCCGCCTTGTGCGAAACCTCCCTTTGTAGTCGGATTTTCTGGATCTCTGCAGCCAACTGGCCCTACTCTACCTGTAAAACCTTTTTACAATGGGACTGGTGAATCCAGGTTGACCTCTCTGCTATCCTTATAGCCGTGGGAGTGGTGAGAAGAACTTGATATGGTCCCTCCCACTTAGGTGAGTGCCAATGTTTTTTCTTTATTACTTTTACCAGGACCCAGTCTCCAATATGGATTTTCTCTTCTCCTTGAATTGGACCTTCTGGAATAGAACAGACTTCATTAATTTGTTTTTGTTTCAACAGGTTAGACATATATTCTGATAGAGTACGTTCAGATTCTTCGGCTGGTGTTTCATTTGGTAATAAAGGTATTCTATATGGCCTTCCATATATTATTTCAAATGGGCTCAACCCCTCTTTTGTTGGTGTAATATGCATACTAGTCACTGCCAATGGTAAGCAGTACATCCAACTTTTACCAGTTTCTTCCATAGCTTTTTTCAACTTATTTTTTAGGATTCCATTGTGTCTCTCCACCAATCCAGCTGATTGGGGGTGATAGGCACAATGGTTTTTTACTTGAATACCCATCACTTCTGTCAAATGTTGTATAGTTTTATTTACGAAATGGGGTCCATTATCGCTGTAGATTTTTTCAGGGATTCCAAATCTAGGGATAATATCTCTTAGTAATGCTTTAGCTACAGTCTGTGCGTCCGTACTTCCTGTCGGGAAAATTTCTACCCATTTAGACAGGGCATCTATAATTACCAAACAATATTTCCTTCTTTTCACATTTGTCTAATTCAATAAAATCCATGCAAATGTGTTGGAATGGATATTGTGGTGTGGGGAACTTCCCTTTCCGTGGTCTTATGCCTCCCTGAGCATTGTGTCTTGCACATATAATACATTGAGAGCAAAAAGTTTTTGAGTAGTTTGTGAAGCCATAAGCTGTACATACTTTATTTAACATCTCAGTCATCCCCCTGTTTGACACATGTGTTACTCCATGTGTCAAAACTGATGCATACCTAAATAAGGACTTCGGCAATACCGGTTTCCCTTCAGGTGATGTGTAAATATTATTTATTATTGTGCAACCCTTTGTTTTCCAATATTGTTTTTCCCCGGGGGGTGCATTCTGCTGCATATCAGTAAGGACTGTGTGATCTACCTCTATAATTTCCTGTTCTGTCATTATTTGATGTGTTTCTTGTGCCGCTATTTTGGCCGCTTCATCTGCCCTTTTGTTTCCCTTTGAGATGGGGTCCGTATATTTTGTGTGTGCTTGACATTTGCAGATTGCAAGCTCTTTTGGTAACTGTATTGTATCCAGAAGTTCTAAAATGAAATCCGTGTGTGCAATTGGTTTACCACTGGAGGTGACCATCCCCCTGTTTTTCCATTGTTGTGCAAAAACATGTACTGTCGAAAAGGCATATTGACTGTCGGTGTATATGGTTACAGATTTTCCTTCTGATAGTATGCATGCTCTTGTCAGTGCTACAAGTTCTGCTACTTGTGCTGAATAATGTTTTGGTAGTGGCCTAGCTTCCAAAATGTCATCCTGTGTCACTGCTGCATATCCAGTTGCATTTGTGCCATCCGGATTTTTCCTACTAGAACCATCAACAAAAAGTGTCATGTCAGGGTCAGCTAACGGTACATCTTTCAAATCGCTTCGTGGCAGTACCTTTTCAGCGATGGCAGCAGAACAGTCATGTTTATAACCATCAGTAGGGAGTGGTAGTAGTGTGGATGGGTTTAAAGTAGTACACCTCTGTATTGTTAAGTGAGGTTGTGCCAAGAGTATTGTCATACAGGAAAGGTGCCGTGCTGGACTCAAATGTGATATCTTTTGTTGTAAAAGGATAACAGACACTGCATGCGGCACCTTAAGTGTCAGCGGGTGATATAGCACTATAGATGCTGAGGCCTTGACTGCTTCAGCTGCAGCTACCACTGCCTGTACACAGGGTGGAAGTGCTCTAGTTACACTGTCTAATTTTGTAGAGTAGTAAGCAATCGGCCTCTGGTGCCCTCCATGGGTCTGCGTAAGTACTGATGTCATGTGACCTTCCCTCGAGTCTACTGTTTGTTCAAATGGTTTGTCATAGTTGGGTAAGGCTAACACCGATGAACTAGAAAGGACTTGTTTTAGGTCCGTAAAGGCTGTCTCCATTTCCTCAGTCCATTTTATAGCATCCTGGGGCGCCATAGGGCTCCCATGTATTGCCTGAACCATCGGGGCTGTCAGCATAGAATACCCGGGAATCCAGGCTCTACAAAAGTTTGTCATACCCAGAAAGGACATCATTTGTTTCTTTGTCTTTGGTTTCGGCAACTGGAGGAGTGTTCGAATTCTCTCCTCATCCAGGTGCCGACCTTCTTTTGAGATATTATACCCCAAATATTTGACCTGCTATTGCCACAACTGGAGTTTATTTCTATTTACCTTGTGCCCTTGGTCATGGAGGAAATACAACAGAGCCATTGTGTCAGCCCTACAAACCTCCTCTGAAGGAGACGCCACTAAAATGTCGTCTACATAGAGGAGGAGCTGGCTTCCCCCTGGGGGTACAAACTGAGCCAAGTTTGAGGACATTGCTTGTGAAAAGATGGTAGGGGACTCACAATAGCCCTGGGGCAATCTGGTGAAGGTGTACCTTTTTCCCCGGTATGTGAAGGCAAACCAAAATTGATGGTCGGGATGCACCGGTATACTAAAGAAGGCATTACTGATGTCAATCACAGAAAAAAAATTATTCCCTGGATCTAGATCATTCAGTAATGAGTGTGGATCAGGTACCACAGGAGCTCTTGGTATAACTGCCTGATTGATAGCTTGGAGATCTTGTACCAATCTCCAACCTGTAGAGGGCGGGGACTTCTTAACAGGGAAAAGGGGGGTATTGCAAGGGCTGTCAGGACATAGAATGATCACACCAGTTTTTAAAAGTTCATCTACTACAGGGGCTATGCCCTCCTCTGCTTCCTTCTTAAGGGGGTATTGTCTTAGGTGGGGTCCATGGTGTGATTTTGGAGTGATGGTTACTGGTTGGACTCCTTTCATGAGTCCCACATCCGCTGGACCTCTAGTCCACAGTGTCTCTGGGAGCCCATCTAACAGGTGACCTTTTTGTCTCAAGTATCATTCAGTTCCTGCAGCCCACATGTGTGCCGAGGGTGTTGTAATGATTTCGTGTCCCAAGGGTTTGTGACAGAAATAACCTGTCGATTTACTTTTGTATAGTTCAGGTAGGCCCACAGTTGTCCAATCTCTTAAGTCTTGGCATTCCTTCACAAACTCTCCCACATCCTTCCAATCTCTGTTTTGGGGTTTAGCCAAGGATAGATGTGGGTTGATTTCCCTAAACAGAACCTGCTCCTCAGGAGGTATACAACATGCCGATGCACAAAATCCCTCAACACTCCAGTAAACATTGGTTAATTGCAGGGTAACTTCCTTCTTTGAGAAAAGTCTGGAGGCATAATACCTATCAGGCCCTGGTGTTCTCTTAAAATACATTGTGCAGTGAGCCCTATTTGGTGTCTGTAAATCCACTGTCCTACCTTCCATCACGGTTTCAGCATAATTAATCATTTTGTCAACAATCTCAACTGTCTCCTTGTCTTTCATATACACATCTAAGGAGTAATAATAGTGTGTTTCTTCTATTGGGTTAATGGGTCCCTGTCCTACCCGGACTGTAAACCCATTATTTTGTGCACTGACTGACATGCGCATGGCTGATATTAGGTCTCTACCCAAGAGATTCACAGGGCAGACAGTAGACAAGATCACTCTGGTGGTGATCTTGACCCCCGTCTCTGGCTCCTCAATAGTGACATACTCAGACAGTGATTCTCTCACCAGTTTTCCACTTACTCCTTGTACCAAAATAGATTTAGTGGATTTATCAATATGAGGCACATCTGCAGGGTGAATTAAGGTCCTAGAGGCCCCAGAGTCTACCAAAAACTGTACACATTGTCTCTCAACCATTAACTCCACCTGTGGTAAGTTTTCAGCGTACCCTATCGTTTCCAAATGGCTCACACATACTGTTTCTAGTCAAATTGATTTGTGAGGACCTGGCCCCTCAGGGCAATCCCTGGCCAAATGCCCCTGCTTCCCACAATCCCAACATTCCCTTCTTCCCACCCATTCTTTATTCCTCCATTGTCCTCTACCCCTTCCTTTTCCTCTAAACCTGTTCCTTCCTCTAAAACCACCTGTGCCTCTCCCTCTATGCGATTCCTCTGGTTCTGCCTCCGCAGTGTACTCTTCTGCATCCTCATCCCCTTCATCACCTTGCACAAAAACCTTTACTTTCACATTCTTTTTTGCCTTTATTTTCAAATATTTCTCAGAATGCTTAGCATATTGTAAAACATCTATAACTGATGCAGTTCGATATGTAACCATATTTTTAACAATGTAATCCTTATGATCCTGTTTCAATCCATTTACAAAAGCTATCTTTAGCTGTTGTTGATATGCACTATTCACATCCTCAGCTTCGGGGAGCCCGGAGAACACTTTAAAAACCTCTCGTAGTTTATTTAGGTAGTCACTGACACTCTCCTTGTCCTCCTGTACTGTCATATTAATTTTTTGCCAATCAGTCCGTTGTACCCATCTAAGCTGGCATCTGTTCAGTAAGGCAGTCAACCTGTTTCCTAAGTCTAGGCTATCTGGAGGCAATGGATCCCCTCGCCCCTGTGCATCTGCTAGGGCGCAGGGGTCCCAGTCCCCCTTTACCGAAGCCCAATCTGATCCTAGTACTCTTCTGAGGGCCCTCTCCACCTCCACCCCATTCAACTTATAACTGTTCCGTAATCCCTCTATGTTTTCAGTGAATTCAACTGGACCTAATTTTGGATGTTTTATGTGTTCTGTAGCCTTTTGTATGTCACTGTCGGTCCATGGTCGAAAAACAGTCATAGTCAAGGGATATGGCTGGCCCAGTGCATCATTCTGTCCTCCTCTAGGATTCGGGACTTCTATCAAGGGGTATTCCTAACCATCATCTACCCCATACCTAATAGGAGGTTTACTTAGTCTCTTGGCTCCTGCTGTGGCACCTAGTGCCTGGGTTATGGCGTCAGTTAAAGTTTCAAGGATCGATCTGTTCATCTCCAAGGCTGTACTGCTGTCTGGAGAGGTTGAGGAAGTGGAATTGGGGTTTTGTTCAGAGGCGGTTCCCCTGACAGGGGTGGATGTCACAGGGAAGGTGGTACTCTGGGCAGTTGTTTGTACCTGAGGGGGAGGACCATTGTAAGGAGGTGGTCTCTGGGTATAACAGATGAGATCATCCTCTTTGTCCACTAGGGGCAGTTGGGCTTGGCATTTCTCCTTTGTTCTCTTTCCTTCTACCCTAATTCTAGCTTGCTGAAGCCAGTACTCTGCCATTTCTAACCCATACCTTTTTTTATCTTTGGGTCCTAACAACTTAAGCTTATCCACCAACTCCTGACACCCTTTCACAGTTAATTTACCATTAAATCCAAACTTCCTCTCCCACTTAGCACAATACTGAACGGACTTGGGGTCATTGCTATGCATAAATTTCTTATCACCTTCTAACGGCACATTAGGGACACAACAACAACAACATAAACAAGCACAAGAAATTCCTTTACAGAGACTATTCCCCATTTTCGGCGTTAGTTGAGTCTCTCATTAACCTATAAAACACTGGGATCGTGACCCTCCGCTCACGGTAATAAAAGGAATACCAGAAAAGTATAAACATCAACACCCCCCACACTATCGGGAAAATTAAAAAATAATTAAAACGTACATCTGCAGTATTATTATAAAATGAGCTCGTAACATCAACAGAATGGTTAAACATGAGACAGGAGAAAATAAAACACACAGAAAAAGTTAGCTTTGTGATCTTTTTAGATCACTTAACTAAATAGCGCTTAATATGAATCTCTGACACTGGTATACCTCAAATTTTTTTTTTATCTGTCCGGACAGCAGGCAACGTAATTTTTTACCTTAGACAACGTCCCCAAATGTCTCTGTCTACGAACACTGGATTATCAAGCTATTATACGATCAATACCAATGTCGGCAATTACAACACATTTAAACCAGAATCAAACAGAAAGAGAAGAAAAAGACTCTTAGAAAGAATTAAGAATAATTAAAATCTCTTACCTCTCAAAACACCAGGAGGACTAGATCAGCAAGTTCGAAAACAGACAGTGTATTCGGGTGATAAGGCCCCCTGCCCCTCTTTAACCACTAACGTTGAGTGGGGGGACTTTTAAATTTCAGTGATTTTCTTTCACTAACTACTCACCGAAGATGAAGAGGGCTCATAAATCCCAAATAAAAAGTTGTCCCCGGCTCGAAAGGACCACAAATGTTAGGAATATCCTCAGCTTGTGATCAGTCAACTCGAGATGTATTAAGAAGTAAAAAATGTATTTCTAATATGTTAACACATTAGGATCCCCTTCCTTACACATCAAAAGTTCGGCAAGGGATGAACAAAAGACACATCTCTTGTTACCTAAAACCTTCATAACCCAGCCCCTATTTTCCTATTGGCTGAGGAAATCACAGTTTCACTTATCTGGGTGAAATTCGATATACCTTTATTATGTGAAGACTGCGCTTTCCTTTACAATCTTAGTGTTACCATATATGGTTATACTGCAATCATCCTGAATTCTTACGGTGGAGTTAGTAAAAACATACATAACAATTAATACAAAGTGCTCATAGGTGGGATTAAAAACCAGTCTCAGGATTGTTTTCCAAATAGTCACACAATAAACATTTAAAACTTTTCTAACAGATATGGTATACTATCAAATAGTTTATCAAATAGCAGATATTGACTGTGATTTATGACGAGGCGCAATGCACATTTCCATATTTATGAAATGGTGTGCCGGTAATGGGGCGTGAATCCCCCATTTACTATAGTGATTTCGGTGCACGGGAGAATGCAATCTGTGCGCCACTATGGACATACGGCAGGTGTACGACATCTCCAAATCAATATTGACAGAAGATGGAGGTGCCAATATTATGGGGTAATGTGAGGAAGTTTAGAAACAACTGCCCAAGTTACAAATATACCCAAAATAGAATGAGAAAGTAATTTTTTCAGAAAAAGCCTGCTGTTCCCGCAAGTACGTTTAGAACTGCATGAGATCAATGTAAGCAGTGCACATGCACAAGCGTCTGTTGCACTCGTTCACATGCATTTGTTCACTGTGCGGCCAAAATCTTAGTAAATGTTAAGCAACGTACATGCAATGGCATGGGTTGAATGGGCGCACCTCTAAACTTGACAATTTTTTTTTACGCTGGTTCACCTTTATGTATTTTTTAAGGAGATTTGCACACAGGTCATGTTAGCATTTTACGTTGCAAACATGTGACATGCACCTTGTTAAAATTATGTAAAAAGTCTCTCGCTTCTCTAGCTCCTCCTAAAAGGGCATTTAACCTTCCCACTCTAATTCATATGATTTCCTTGGGCTATCTTTTGCTTTTAAAGGGGAACTCCACACTCCATTCTCCAATACTCTTGTCTCCCCCCTCTAACCCCTTGGATTTCCATGGGTTAACTTTTGATTTTAAAGGGGAACTCCACACTCCACTATATTCTCAAAAGCCTGTGAGCTGTCTTCACCAATCCAAACATCCTTTTTCAGAGCTTAAACAGAGCCAGTTAGGAAAGGGGCGAGAAGAACGATCGCCCAACCCCCTCCTGAACCATACAAGGCCACATGCACTCAACATAGCTGACTGCCTTTGGGGCATGTTGGGCTCAGCTCAATACCAACCACAAAGCACCTTGTACCCGCTAGTTTAACCACTTGCTAACTGGGCACTTAAACCCCCCTCCTGTCCAGACCAATTTTCAGCTTTCAGCGCTGATGCCCTTTGCGCGGTCATACAACACTGTACCCAAATTAAATTCTTATAATTTTTTTCCCCACAAATCAAGCTTTCCTTTAGTGGTATTTGATCACCTCTGCGGTTTTTATTTTTTGTTAAAATTTTTTAAAAAGACAGAATTTAGAAAAAAAATATTATATTTTTTTATATTTTGTTATAAAATTTAGCAAACAGGTAATTTTTCTCCTTCATTGATGTACGCTGATGAGGCTGCACTGATGGGCACCAATAGGCTGCACTGATGGGCACCGATGGGCTGCACTGATGGGCACAGATAGGGCGGCACTGGTGGGCACTGATAGGCGGCACTGGTGGGCACTGATAGGTGGCACTGAGAGGTGGCACTGATGGGCATTGATAGGTGACATTGGTGGGCACTGAGAAGTGGCACTGATAGCTGGCAATGATGGGCACTGATGGGTGGCAGTGATGGGCACTGATAGGTTAAACTAAAAGGCAGCAGTGCTAGGTGGCACTGATGAGGCATTGATAGGTGGCACTTGTGGGCATTGATAGGTGGCACTTGTGGGCATTGATAAGTGGCACTCATGGGCATTGATAGGTGGAAGTGGTGGGCACTGTGGGCACTGGCAGGTGGCACTTGCAGGCACAGAGGAGGAAGAAGATGTGCCTCTTTCCTCTTCGGGACCAATGTCCCTTGAGCATAAGCTGGTGATCGCTTTTTTTTCTCCTCGCACTATCAGCACGAGGAGAAAAAAAAAGCTGATTACCGAGCTTTTGTTTACACACGTGATCAGCTGTCATTGGCTAACAGCTGATCACGTGATAAGGGGCCAGGACTCGGTGATCACAGCGTGCGCAGCGCGTGCCCTGCAGGGGGCACGCAGTAGCGCGCAAAGGGGAGGACGTCCTACGACGGCCTCCTGGAAATTCAGGTCCGCGCTGTGGCCGTCATTTGGCTATAGCGCGGACCTCAAGTGGTTAAAGGGGTTTTCCACATTCCGTAAAGCCCCCTGTCTGCAACCCCCACAACCCCAACCTAGGGTTGTGTGGAAGAGGGCCTTGTCCCTCTGAATATAGGAACAAGGTGATTGACTTTTTGGGTGCCCGAGCCCCTCCTGCCTCCAAGCATCCATCCCCTTTTTCATGGGCTGGCTTGCTGTGTGTTTGGCTAGGGGTTTGTTAGTGTGTGGGAGGGGCACAATATTTTCTTAGATTGGGGTGATATTTTTCACGTGGGGGGTTCTCATTTTAAGCCTTAACAGACCCAAATGGCCTTGTATGTATTGGGGGGCAGGCTATTTTTTGTTATGGGTTAAAATCTTGCTGATTTGTAAGTTTTCTCTAAAGCCATACATCTTTGAAGCAGCATTTTGGATACATGCTACAGATGCACCACTTTACAGGCAGAGTAAGCCCCCCCCCCCCCCCCCCCTCAAGTTACTAGCTTTTAAGCAATTTTGCATTTTTAAAGGTACTTTTTTTTTCGTTTTTGGGGTTGTCCAAATTGGTGAAATTGATATATGTCCCTCAGGGTGGGACCTGGGCCCCCATACCCATTTTAAGGCCAATAACTAGAATATAAGCCAGCCAAGTGGGGACTAGCAAAATTAACAAGTCAGTTCCCATAGACTGCAATGGTATTTTTTATATAACTTTTGCCCATGTTAGGCTCTTTGTTTGCCCCCCTGGACTGGGGGGTGTTTGTCCCATCTACAATTTTGTAGCATGCTGGATGATGTGCTTAATTTTGGACAGGGGGGTGGCTTATTTTGTGCTAGCTGCATTTGGGTTGTTCTGGGCTTGCTCAGGGACTTTGGTTTTTTGCTGTGGCTTTTGGTGTGTGAAATGCATTTCGGTTGGTCTGGGCATGCTCAGGGACTTTGTTTTGTTTTTTTTGTGCTTTTTGTGTGTGAGCAGCACTTGGATTTTTCTGGGCATGCTCAGAGAGTGTGTTTTGGGTTAGTATTTAAGGACATCCTTAACAGATATACCCACTTTGAAGTTCTCTACATTGGGTGAACTTGCAATTTGTTTGTATCTTGTTTGTTATGTCTTTGCAAAACAGATGTGTTTTTCGGAGGAAGTATTTATTATTTTTGTTTCTTTTCTTTTTCTTTTTTTTGGGGGGGGCGGGGATATTTTTCACTGAAATATTTTTGATGTTGTCAATCTGTGTTGTTTGTAGGTTATTAGTTTGATCTTCCTCAAGATGTTGTGAAGATGTCCTTAAGAGACTGTCGGTTTTTGGGCACAGTCCTTTTAACTCCTGTTAATTTCCTATGCAAGGAAGGAAATGGTCAGACCTCAAAACCATATTCTGTTAGTGTCTCAAATTAACATACATTTTTTTTTTGCTTTCCTTGCTCTTTTCCAAGTCCTGTTTTGTTGACCAATAAAATTTGTAGCAAATTTTTATATTTTATGTGTTTACCTAATAATTTTTTTTGCAGATGGATGCTCAATCCAAGTAATGCATTTTACACTCCCCCATAAACAATTTTCATGCAACAGATTTCCCAGCTGCAGCTTAACTAGGCTGATTGCCATGGCAAAACCAAAAAAGGTGTAATGTGTCTAAGATACTTTCCTGGTGCCTGGTGCCTTCATGGTAGCATATGAACGGATTGTGCATATGCTACCATACCGTAACTAGTGTCCCCATTAGGCAAATTGCACTCTAGCACTTTGTTGTGTACACCCCAAATTATTAGGTATTTTGGGGTTTATTAAAGGCAAATCCACTATGTAATACAAATGTACTCGCTGTAAATCTGAGGGGAAGCACTGGTGATTTTATCATCCAATCATGTAGAAGCAAAGATGCTGTTTTTTTTTTTTTTTTCCTTGCATGTCCCCCTCGGATCTCCAGCAACTGCACTTCCAAGCGCACTTGTAGTGCAAAGTGGATATCCCTTTAGTAAATAAATCCCAAAGTCCAAGATACCTAATAATTTGGGGTGTACACAGCAAAATGCTAAAGTGCAACTATTTAGATTGACCTGTGTGCCCCCAAGGAAAGACATTGGTAGGGTTTTACCCTTACTTCCTGTTTGGCTGTGTGACAGGGAATGAATAAATTTGAAGGAGAAACTGGCAAAATTTGGAAGGTTTCTTCACCCTATCAGGGGTGCAGACATCCCCAAAAACTGACAAGACTTCTAATCCCTCTGCACTCTATCCCCAAGCAAAAATAAGAAGGATTTTGTTTAGTTAAACTTTGCAAAGACACATTCCTAAGTTCAACTATGATGCATGTCAATGGCCCATTTAGACCTTGTTTAATAGAAAACACCAGTTGCCTTTCACTATAAACATTTGTTAGTCCAGTCCTGGAAATCTGGATCTGCTTTACTATTAATTTCCATAAAAATTGTGTTCCTGCAGCTAGATGCGCGAAATGCATCTAGATGCGCGACCGCTGTGTATGTGACATTCGCAACTGCTGTGTGCACGGAGGTATGTACCTGTGGCACATATCTGGGTCCGGAAGCGGTGGCCAGCACACAGGAATGACATCACACCCCTCCAGGAAGTTGTTTGTACTGCTGCTAATTTCTTCCCACCACCATGCCCCGCTCACTGTTCTCTGCAAATTAAAATAATTTTTTCATTTATTTTTACATGGGGTGGTGTTTGTGTGGGTCATGTGTGTATGTCTAAATGATTTTGCCTCAAAACACACACCTACTTCCTGTGTATAGATTCACTTCCGGGCCAATGTACATTGCTTCCTGCTTCAGTGTGTGTATATATATATATCTATATATATATATATAGGTGTTTGTGTCCATCAGCAGAGTGAAGTTAGGTAGATGCCACACTCCCAATTCTGAAGGCATAATAATGGTCTAGCACAGGGGTCTTCAAACTACGGCCCTCCGGTTGTTCAGGAACTACAATTCCCATCATGTCTAGTCATGTCTGTAAATGTCAGAGTTTTACAGTGAAAAACTGTGTTTTTTCATGTGCATTGTATAATGCCCAAGAAATATCGTTAGGAAAATACAAGTGGGTCATGGCACATCTACATTCCAAATTTGACACTTAAGATGGTCATGCACTATGCAATCTGATCAGCCAATCTCTGTACAACTCGATATTTAGGCAAAATAGGTAATAGGAAGACGCACTTGAACAATTAATTCAAAATGTAGGAAATCAAACAGGCTCTTGCATTAAATCTAATTTTTTTTTTTTTTAAAGATCAAGATCCGATGGAGCGTACAAACTGTCGGATTTTAGGTCATCACACAATTCCCGGCGGAAAATCCGATCGTGTGTACAAGGCTTAAGACTATAATGTAAATCATGCAACAGATACCTGTGTCTACATGAGCCTCAAAGAAGTTAAATATTAACCCTTTGCTAGTTAAAATTTTGTTCATAACATGGCTTTAAAATCATATCCCTGCACAGCCTGACCATCACTGTTCCTCCCTGTGACCTCTACACATCCACATTTAGTTACATGTCACATGAAATCTCACAGAAGTAGTGCTGAATCTCACAGAAATAGTGCTGAAGTCATATTAAATCTTGTTTGAAGTTGCACTTTAAATCACACCACTTTAAATTCTACTCGGTGTGACCACAGGCTAACATCTTGAAAAAGAATTTGGATCTTACACATCAGGTGCTGGGTGGGGGAGCCTGGAGAAATGGATGTGTAGGTGGCAGTAGTAGATAGCTGGGGTACAGTTAGAAGACAGAGTTACATAGTTACATACCGTGTTTCCCCCCAAAAAAAAGCCCTACCTCGAAAGTAAGACCTAGTGCGATTTATCAGGACGGGCTGCAATATAAGGCCTAACCCGAAAATAAGCCCTATCAAAGTTCACAAAAATAACTGTAATCCATTACTGTATACTGGTGCAGTGTCTCAGTTTATTACTTTATTAATAATACAATGATTTACAGCCGTCGGAGGTCCTCTTTTCTCATCCCGGCTGATGTCTGCAGCCCCTTCCTCTTCAGTGTATGGAGCGGGCTGATGTCAGCTTGATCTCGGCTCTTCTCTCTCATCCTCTCCTCCCCGCTAAGGTCAGCTGGATCTCAGGTCTTCTCTCTCATCCGCTCCACCCCACTGATGTCTGCAGCCCCTTCCTTTTCAGTGTATGGAGCGGGCTGACGTCAGCTGGGTCTCGGCTCTTCTCTCTCATCCTCTCCTCCCCGCTAAGGTCAGCTGGATCTCGGGTCTTCTCTCTCATCCGCTCCACCCAACTGATGTCTGCAGCCCCTTCCTTTTCAGTGTATGGAGCGGGCTGACGTCAGCTGGGTCTCGGCTCTTCTCTCTCATCCTCTCCTCCCCGCTAAGGTCAGCTGGATCTCGGGTCTTCTCTCTCATCCGCTCCACCCAACTGATGTCTGCAGCCCCTTCCTTTTCAGTGTATGGAGCGGGCTGACGTCAGCTGGGTCTCGGCTCTTCTCTCTCATCCTCTCCTCCCCACTGATGTCTGCGGCCGCTCCCTCTGCAGTACTCAGAGCGGGCTAACATCAGCTGGATCCCGGCTCTTCTCTCTCATCCTCTCCTCCCCACTGATGTCTGCGGCCCCTCCCTCTGCAGTACTCGGAGTGGGCTGACATCAGTAGGGATCTCAGAGAAGAAGAGCAGATCACACGTGAATGCCTAGGGGAGCTGTAAAAGGTATTTTTATGGTATAAAACTGTGGACACACTAAGTATAATATTTTTATTAAAAGTATTTGATAAGGATTTTAAGCAAGATAGATTTTTGTTAATGATTAAACTGACTTCTGACCTGACAGTGGGAGGGGTGGGGGTGACACCGCATGTTGCTTTTGAGCGTTTCTGCAGTGCTTTTTGCTATGCTTTCCGCTTTTTTGGACATGTGTTTTTTACAGCGATTTTACCGCGATTTGCGTTTTTTTTACACTGTATATAACTGGTTGCTAAGGAGGGGGCCAGGAAGCCAGCTGCCGCATCCTTAACAACCAATGAGCCATCGGCTGTCAGCGGGCTTCCCTGCTGACAAATGAATATTAAAAAAAATAATTGACGGCTAAAAAATTGTGAAATAATACAGTGTGGGGTCCCCCCTCTGGTCCATACCAGGCCCTTGGGTCTAGTATGGATTCGGAGGGGACCCCCCCACACCAAATTTTTTTTAAAATGGTGTGGGGTCCCCCCCAAAATCCATACCAGCCCTTATCCGAGCATGCAGCCTGGCAGGGGGCTTCCAGATTCCAATAAGCCCCCTGCCTGCAGACCCCGACAACCACCGGGCAAGGGTTTTCAGGAAGCCTGCTGACAGCTGATGAATCATAGTTTGTTAAGGAGGCAGTGGCCGGCTTCCCGACCCCCTCCTTAGCAATCAGTTATATACAGCGAATGTTAGCTAAAAAAAATCACACAAACCGCGTCAAAATCGTGGTAAAAAAGCGGTTCTTGCGTTTTGGATGCAGGTCCATTGAAGTCTATTACTTGCAAAATGCTGCATTTCGCGGAAAAAAATTCCCCCGACCCTTTCCAAAAACGCAGAGGCACAAAAATGCATTGATGTGAATGTGTTCCATAGGAACTCATGTTAAAAAAATTCCCTGCATTTCTGCAAAATGCATCAAAAAATGCATTTGTGTGAATGGAGCCCTATGCCCCATACACACAGTCGGATATTCCAATGGAAAAAGTCCGATTGGATTATGTTGTCGGAAAATCCGTTCGTGTGTGGGCTCTGGCGGACTTTTTCCGTCGGAATTTCCGCCGGAAAAAATTTGAGGGCAGGATCTAAAATTTTCCGACAACAAAATCTGATTGGACTTTTTCCGATTGTGTGTAGAGAATTCCGACGCACAAAGTGCCACGCATGCTCAGAAGAAATTTGGAGTTGAAAGCTATTGGCTACTGGCCTCTACGTAGTCCCGTCGTACGTGTTCTACGTCACCTCGTTCGGAACAACTTTGTGCGACCGTGTTTCGACCAAAATCTGTCAGAAAAAACCTGACGGATTTTGTGGTCGGAATGTCCGACCGTGTGTACAAGGCATTAGTCTGCCTGTAAAGTAGCGCATCACCTCTGCGGTTTTTATTTATTGCGCTATAAACAAAAGGAGAGGGACAAGTTTGAAAAAACTCAATATTTTTTACTTTTTGCTATAATAAATATCCAATTTTTTTTATTTTAAAACCATGTTTTTCCTCAGTTTAGGCTGATACATATTCTTCTACATATTTTTGGTAAAAAAAAATTGCAATAAGCGTATATTGATTGGTTTGTGCAAAAGTTATAGTGTCTACAAAATAGGGGTTAGATTTATAGCATTTTTATTATTTTTTTTATTTACTAGTAATGGCGGTGATCTGCAATTTTTATCGTCATTGCGATATTGCGGCAGACAGATCAGACACTTTTGACACATTTTTGGGACCATTCACATTTATACAGTGATCCATGCTATAAAAATGCATTGATTACTGTATAAATGTGACTGGCAGGGAAGGGGTTAACACTAGGGGGTGATTGAGGGGTTAATATGTTCCCTATGGGAGTGATTATAACTGTGGGGGGAGGGGACTGACTGGTGGAGGTGACCGATCGGTGTCCCTATGTAAAAGGGACACACCATTGGTCTCCTCTCCTCTTACACACACACAGATCCACATCCTGCTCAGTTACTGGGCAACCGCGGGTGCTCGGCGGACATCGCGGCCGCCAGGGGCATGTGCACCGCGTCCCCAGCGACGCAAGCGCGTGCGCGCACCCTAGTGGCTGCAAAGGAAATCACGTCATATGACGGCAGCCCAGAATAATGGGCTCTTCGTCCCGCCGCCATATGACAGTGTGGAGGGTACAGCTCTACTGGGGGAAATGGAAAATTTATATCAAATACTTACTGTAATTTTCCTTTCCTGATGGACTCCATGGCAGCCTACGTATGGGTTAATCCCGCCTCTCATACCTCATAGGACCCCACTCCCATAAATCTTTGCTCCTAATCAGAGACCATGTTCCATAACTTAGCCTACTCCAGCAAATGGGAGGGAGACTCCGGCTGCCATGGAGTCCATCAGGAAAGGAAAATTACGGTAAGTATTTGATATAAATTTTCAGTTTTCCTGACTGACTCCATGGCAGCCTACATATGGGAACTAGCTAGCCATACAAACTAGGGTGAGCACAAATTGCTGGTTCAACAGAAAAAGGTTTAATTGGCCCTGTTCAAACAGATAAAACATTTAAACCAAAATTCACAGAGAAAAGAGCCGCCGGCTCAACCCAATAGTGCCTCATGAAAGTGTTCATTGACGACCAAGAAGCTGCCTTGCAGATCACCTCTGCCGATACGTGTCGGGAGGCCGCCCATGATGTCGACATACCCCTGGTAGAATGAGCAGTCACAGTCTCCGGAGGAGCCAGCCCCTTAGCCGTATATGCCCTTTGGATAGCTTGAACAATCCAACTTGCAATGGATCTAGAGGAAGCACACAATCCCCTGTTCTTTTCATAAATGTAGACAAACAGATGATCCGACCTTCTGAAAGGTGCAGTAACTCCTAAGTAGCTTTTCGAGACTTCTCCGACATCCAGAGGATGGGCAATTGAAGAATCATCTGATTGAAAGGTTGGGAGAACAATCTCCTGGTTCTCATGAAACACTGATGTTACTTCAGAATTTGATCCTAACATCAGAACCAAGACTACCCGATCAGGGAAGAAGGTAAGGAAAGGCTCCTGAGAACCTAAAGCACTGATTTCCGACACTCTTCTAGCGGATATTATAGCTACTAGAAAAGGCTGTTGTAAGGTAAATGTCCTTCATAGACAGTTCATCCATTCATTGAAAAGAATCTTCTGAGAAGAAATCCAGAACAAGAGGAAGATCCCATTTGGAGAACCTTGGCTTTCTCTGAGGCCTAAGACTTGAAGCTCCTCTAAAGAACTTGTCTGGTAAGAGGATGTCTTGCCCAAAAAACACCAGTAAAAGCAGATATTGCGGAAACTTGGACTCACAGGGAACTTACAAAGGCAGATCCAGACTTGTCTGGAGAAAACCTAACACATCCTTTATTTCTGGATTATTACAGGAACCCCCGGAAGAGGAGACATAGTCTATAAATTTAGACCAGGTTCTCTGGTAAACTTTATTCGTACCCTACCTCCTAGCATTCAGCAGGGTAGCAATTGCTGAACTTGGGCAACTTAATGCTTCCAGCCTCTTCCTCTCAACCACCAGACCATCAGATGGAGATGGGACAGACACGGATGAAGGGATGTTCCCTGTAGTAGAAGACCCGATCTGGAGGGAAGCGGAACTGGGTCCTGGTAACTCAACCTCAACAGGAGAGGAAACCATGGCCTGTTGGGCCAGTATGGGATGATTGCCACTATTTCTGCCGTCTCTTGTCTGAGTCTCGAAAGGAACCGAAGAATTATGGGGACTGGAGGAAAGGCACAGGCCTTGTGGAATCTCCACTGATCCTTGAGAGCATCCACTCCTATGGCTTGGGGACAGCGATACCTGGTATAATATTTCCTCATCTTGGCATTGCCAGGAGATGCAAACAGGTCCACTTCCGGAGTCATTCCCAATGACAGGATTCAGTCGAAGACCACCGAGTGGAGAGACCACTCGTTGTTGTCTAAAGAGGTTCTTGACAGAAAGTCCGCCTGGACATTTTGGACTCCAGGAAGATACACTGCCATCAGGTCCATCAAGTTTGCCTAAACCCAGGACATAATTGGACTCACTTCCTTCAGAAGGGAGAGACTGCGAGTGCCCCCTTGTCTTTTGATGTACGACACTGCCGTCGTATTGTCCAATCTCATGAGGACTGAGGCTCCCGATGTCAGATGGAGAAAAACTCGAAGGGCCTGGAAGGCAGCTCGAATCTCCAATACGATCGAGACCACCCCCTGAGGTGGGAAAACCCATCTGCCCTGGGCTACCTCCGACGGACACAGAGCACCCCAGCCTCTGCTGCTGGCATCTGTTGTTACCGTTATCCAGGAGACTGGAGCTATCGAATGGCAGTTGAGAAGATTCCTCTGTTGCAACCACCTGGGAAGACTCTCCCGCATGGAAGGAGTTATCCAAATCAAATGATCTTGCAGCTCCGGATTCCACTGTTGGAGGAAACCCTTCTGAAAGGGCCGCATCCTCCATTGCACCCATTTTACCATGGTGCTTATTATCCTGAGGCGATTAGAAGGGGAGCTGACATTACCAGATGAATCCTGTCCGGACTACCGGGATCTTCTCTAGAGGAAGAGAGATGGTGCTCTTCACTGTGTCGAACTGCGCCCTCTAGAAAAAACTAGAGACTGGGTTGGCTTCAGATGACTCTTTTCCCAGTTTAATAGCCAGCCGAATTCTGTCAGGGTAGATATGACTTGCTCCCAGTGTAACAGTAATTGTTCTCTGTCTTGAGACAGTAGGAGTAGGTCGTCGAGGTAATGATGTAACCGAATACCTTGGACTCTGATCAAGGCGACCACCGCCAGTAAGAGCTTGGAAAACACCCGCGGTGATGTCGTAAGCCCGAACTGGAGACATATGAACTGAAGGTGTTTTTGGTCCACCGAGAATCGGAGATATTTTTGGAAGTCCTTCGCGATTGGTACATGGAAGTACGCATCTTTCAGATCTATTGACACTAGACAATCGCCTGGTTGAATTGTCTGGCGAATGGTCAATAATGTCTCCATCTTGAACTTTCCCTTTATTATAAAGGAGTTCAGGTAAGTCAGGTCGATAACCGGCCTCCAGGAACCACGTGTAGGTCAACAGAACCTCTCTCTTCTTCTTCCGACAATGGAAGACTTGTGGGAACGAAGCGATGTATGGGTGGACTGCTGAACACCCAGGCATGTCCTAGGGAAACTGTTTTAATAGCCCAATAATCTTGTATCAAGGCTGCCCAGACGTGGCAGAAGCGGAATAAATGAGCCCCTACTTGCTCCGCCTGGACAGGCATTATATCAAAAAGACTTTGCAGCTTTGCATCCCCCAGAAGATGTAGACTTTGAAGGTTTCTGACCAGAAGGCTGGTTTCTCCTCCAATTTTTCCTAAATTCCCAACCTGGCCTGTAACAGGGTGTATCCCTGTTTAGAGGCTGGATCCGCCACCCAAGGGCGTAGCCATAAAGCTTGTTTAGCTGTAATGGAAGACAGCATGACACGTGCCATCTTCATCTCATGTATTGGAGAGTTCTTGAGAGCTTCTTCGAACATACTTCCCAAGGTTGCACCCATATCATCTGCCACAGGCACGTCACCGTGGATTACTTCAGGGAAAAGGCCTCCTGCTAGTAGCTAGGACGAATGGCCATACTGCCACTTGCCAGCCAGTGGCTGGATAGTAAGCTCTTCATGGCAACGCTCTTCATCTTCATGTCCACCCTGATAGTAGCTGGGCTACTGGACTCCAGACACCAGAATTCATCATCCATTGTTTTGGATAATGCTGCCAAGGCCAAAGCTGGCTTACAGGCCATCCCAGCCGTGATGTATATACGCTTCAAATCCGTATCAATTTCCCTCTCAAGACCATACTTGAAAGAGATGGTGTCTTCCAGTGGGAGCGTGACATGTCTTACCAGCCTCATCAAGGCGGCATCAATAAGAGGAGCAGACTCCCGGGTGCTGAACTTCCTCACCTTTAAACGGATACATTCTTCATCCGAAATAATTTCTCCCAGTTCACCCAGAAAGGGAAAATTTGAGCGCTCTTTTTTAAGATGCTTAAAATACTTCCTCTGTTTAGAGGTTGCTTCCACCGGCTCCTCTCACCTCAATGCATCCTTCACTGCCCTCACCAGATGAGGGACCTGGGAAAAGTCAAATCCTGCACTGGGATCCTCCACTGAAAGAGAAATTGTCATGGGAGGGACCTGGAGCTTCAAGATTTTCCACCTCAACCACTGAAGTTGGTACAGAGGGAGGTATAGCTGCATGGGCGGAATCTGATTTATTCAAGGATTCCAGAACACCCTTCCTGACCAAGGCCTCCACTTTCCGGTCTTTAGCATCCCTTTCTTTAGCAGCTTGGAAAAACAAAAATTGCATAGCGATTTATCTCCTGGCACTTTCGCTCTACATCCCCAACAGGATCTTTCTTCTGAGCGACCAGAATGGTAGTGGGAATAGTGCCGAGACCCAGACCTTGATTTTTCAGAGCGGTGTCTGGAAGAGGACTTATGCGGCGTAGACACGGTTGGAATTTACGATGGAAACAGTCCGATGGGAGCTTGTCATCGGATTTTCTGACCGTGTATATGGTCAACGGTCTTTTTCTGTCGGAATTTCCGACGGACTTTGAATTGAGAACCTGTTCTAAATTTTTCCAACGGAAAACCTTTCTATCGGATTTTCCAATCGTGTGTAGGCAATTCCGCCACGCCAAAAATCACGCATGCTCAGAATCCACTACGAGACGGAACCGCTCGGTCTGGTAAAACTAGCGTTCGTAATGGAGCTAGCAGATTCTTCACACTGGGTTTTTTTTAATTCTTCAATGCGCCGCTCATTCTCTTCTTTATAATGCTATAAGAATGAAGTGGTTTTGCTGCTTATATTCACACAGAGTTTTTACAAACGTATTTCTTTATTATTTCTAGGTCTCTCCAGAATAATATTTATATTAGAATTTAAGCCAGATCTGCATGAAATAGATATAATTTTTTTAAGTGTTTTTTTTTTCTTTAATAAGAATATTTGTATTATTGTATTATTTTCTTGTGCTCTCCTTTTTTTTAATGTTATGTTTCCACAACACCATTATTCTGTATTATTTGTAAACCTGTTTGTTGTTGGTGTCCCTTGTTAATTTTGACATTGTATTTTTGAAATGTACCTGCCTACTCCCCCAAAATAAATTGATTTGCTATTTGTAGAAAAACACATAGGCAAGTATTTTATGAAAACCAAATAAAAATTTATTTCACATCATAATTACAAAATAAAGATAAAGGCAACGCAGGAAAAATTGCTTCAATTTGTGAAGACCCGGGTCCCCAAGGCAGACATCAAATAAACTGGTAGCTGAGAAGTCCATATAAAAAGTAGGACAATGAGGTCCAGGAGTCCCAGAGAACCGGAGCAGCAGCAGATGGTATATGTACCCAGTCTGTGGTCCTACAACAGGATGTTGGTTCTTTGAGACGTGAAGGCAGGGGATCACTTCCTGGTCTTCTGTAGAGCCTTCCCTGCAGCCTTCCGTGCAGCCTTCCCTGCAGCCTTCCCTGGAGGCTGTGGCTCTGGAGGTGGCAATGTGGCAGGAGGAGGAGGAGGATGGGGGAGAGAACAGAGGTGTTGGTTGTCCGAAATTTCACCACTCAACCCCTTCTGTATAGTATCGAAAATTATTCTTTCACACTTTCGCCGTTGGCCCTCCTCCATTTGTTGCAAATTAGAGGCAATATAGATGCCATAGGCCTCTGTAGCATCAAGGGGGGATCTGAGGGACTCGTTAGCCTCCCTGATCAGGGCCAGTGCTGCCTCCTCTGCTTTTGTGTCCTTCCTCTGGCGTTTGTAGGGAAGGATGAGGGGAGGAATCTGCGATTGGGTATTACTGGGCCCTGCCACCTCCTGGGTGACACTTCCCCCTGCCTCCTCCTGTATGCCACTAGCCAGAGCCTCGTCCTGGCTGAGGTCATCCTGTGTATGAAAAAGGGACATAGTTTTAGTTGTTTGTTCATCAAACACACACAATTTTCAGCTCATGACTGTTGCAAATGTTAAGAAATAGAAAAGACTATCATTGTGAGCCCAGCATTTTCCCTTCCTGTCCTAATCTTTTTTGGCCACTTCTGTCTATTGATATGTGAAACACTTTTTGTTACTTCATTCATTTATTAGCAATAATAACATCTACTTACCAACAATCTTTTTTTTGCACAGATAAATTATGTATAAAAAACCTATACCTGGCTCCATCTGGGCTCCTCAATCTCCTCCTGTATGGCAGGCCCAGGTTGGTCCACAGATGCCTCAGCTTGGGTAGAGGGAAGGCTGGAGGGAAGGCTGGTTGGAAGGCTGGAGGGAAGGGGTGCCGGAAGAGTAGAAAGTGATTCCCTGCCCTCCATCTGGTCATCTATGAACCTCATCCTGTTGTAGTACCACAGACTGGGTACATACACCTTATCTGCTGCTACTCCGGACCTCAGGGACTTCTGGACCTTCTGGTACTCCTTCTTATAGGTGCTTCTCAAGCTACCTATTTTTGCCTCAACAAATTTGATATCTGCATCAGGGACCCGGGTCTTCACAAATTGAAGCAATTTCTCCAGCGTTGCCCTCCTAGCTGGCTTATTGTGGTACAGGGGGTTTTTCACCTCCCAGAGATTTTTCATATCCCTGTACTTATCTATGAATTCCCCAAGGAATTTGGGGTCCTTAAATGGGAGCATTTTCTCTGCAAGATAATCTTTCAACACAATATAGGCATCAATCTAGATTCAGTATAGGCCGCACATGACTCCAAAAAGTTTCTAATCTTACCTTCGTTCTAACGTTCGTCGTTGTTCGACGTTCTTCGTGGCGTCCGTTCCTCCTTTCCGTGCACACAGAACGTAGTTACGACACACACGTGTTTGAAGCTTTATATACACTGCGCATGCGTGAATCTCCACCCGCGTCGCCCGCCCCTGACGTTCTTTCTAGAATATTCGCTGCCCAGTCTCTTTCGTTGCAGTGGGAGCGGAACATGGCGGAGACACAGCAGGTGCATAAAAGCAGTAACGAGGAGGAGGATAGCCCGGAGCCTGAAACGTCACGATCGAGGAGGAGATTTAAGGCCTCAAATATGTCCTTTGTGGAGATGATGGAGATGGTAGACATCTTGAGGAGCAACGACTATGATGGGAATTACGGTCCGTACCCCAACCAAAATATGAGAAAGGCCAAGATCATGGCTAAAGTTGTGAAGAGTCTGTACAGTAATTTTGGGGTACGACGAACGAAGGATCAACTGAGGAAACTATGGTCGGACCTCAAGTTAAGGGAGCACGATCAGTACAGGAAGATCAAGAAAGTTCTTCGAAAAAGTAAGTATGTTATGTCGTGTGTACCTATTATTATTAATATTGCATGCTGCGCCATGTGTTTTCCCCTAATAAGGTCTTGTACACTCCAAAATGGCTACTTTCATGGTCATACGCAGTAATCGTTCGTCGTAAACCTCATTCCTTATCCAAAATACGATGTTTTCACAGATAAATGATTAAATACTGTAGGGCCTTCAATTTTTCACATTTATCCAAAAGAGTTTTTTAGGACATTGTTGTCTAGATGTGTTTGAACCTAGAAGGAATATCAATCTTCATTCAGTGTAATGTATGTAGAGGACACTCTGCAGCTGTTTACACATCTGGACTCAGGTGCACATTTTAGGGTGTCAAACACAGGTACTCCAGTGGATACTTTGGGGTGTCTCCAGGTGGGAAAATTATCCAAAAAAGGTAAGTATTCCAGCCTCAGGAATTAAGGGAATAAATCATGTGTTCAGCTTGGAATTCTGCCCAAACAGACAATTGTCCCCCACTTCCAAGCAATGTTTATCATTTAAATTTGTTGCCTCAAATATCTGTGTGCTAAGTATACCTTTTATTTTATTCTCATAGGGGAGCAAAGAATCGGGAAATATCATGTCCCCAGGGACCGGCCATCTCCGGAACAGAGGGAACGAAGGTCACCACCAGAGTATGAGGATGTGGAGGAAGGAGAGGTGATTGAGACCACAACAGGTGAGTGTCTGACACCCCAGATTCAGGTAATCAGACATGTATGCCTGCCTATTTATAATACATGGTGTGTTTTTTTTATTTTTAGGTGAAGTACAGGTTGTGGAAGAACAGTCACAGTCACAACATTTCACCACTGACAGTGCCCAAAGGCTAATCCAGGACATAATGTTTTGTAGTCAGGATTTAGAGATTATTCGGAAAAAAACTAGGGATATTGAAGTGAAACTTAAAAACATGATTGATGTCCTTGGGAGAATCTAATTTTTCCCAAAATGTCCAACCTTTTATTTTTGCTGTTTAAAAGTTTACAACATTTTCAAAAGCCTAATTTTGAAGCTGCACACAGTATGTCAACATGTGCTATCTGCCATCAGGGGATATCAATGTACGCGTTTTGTGCCTGCAACCCCTTCCTCAAAACTCAAGTCGGTGAGAGGAAGGGGTTGCACCCCCAAAACACATACATTGATCCCCCATGATGGGAGATAGCACATGTTGACATTAGGCATGGGATCAGGATGTAAATCCCCAGTTTGCCGCACAATTTGTGTGCATCTTCAAAATTAGGCTTTTACAGGGGTGACTGCACCCCATCTGATGAAGGCAAGATGCACACATTTTGGACAATGTAATGTGTGATCTTGGCTTCCAAAGTTTTTCTACGTAGAACTTTGTTATGCACCAGAGTTGTGTATTTTATTTTTGGAAACATGGCTGTTTATGTACCGTAACCCCAATTTTTTGGGGTGAAAATGCAAAACTTGTTATTTTTGTAAAAAAAAAAAAAAAAAAAATGTGAATGTGTACGGAGTAAAAATAATATTTTTTGCTCAACAATGTGTGCCTTCTTCTTTCAATACCATTTCTTGGTGTTTAAATTGGTGTTTACAGTGACAATGGGTGTTTAGATAATAATGTGCAAACCACTTGGCACTACAAGTGCACTAGGAGACACAAAAAAAAAACACAAGCAGGAAATTCAAAGCAAGATTTTTCTAGATAATTAAAGCATTTATTGAAGCACTGCTGGCAAAGCAATGGCCCCCCTCCCCGAAAAATATTCAGAATAATTTTCCCGCACTTCACGGGCGCTTTAGGGGGGCAAGCCAGGAGGGGCCGCTTCCAGGGACGTGAGAGATTGTAGCCCAGCGTCAGGCCCAAGTGTTACCACATAATTTGGGTTTGTTCGTTTAAAAAAATTGTGCAAGATGCAACATGATACCACGATGGTGTTCAGTTTATATTCCGCAATATTTATAGCCGTTTGGAACAGGCGGAACCGGCTGGCCAGAATAACAAACGCATTCTCCACGACTCTTCTGGCCAGCCGGTAATTAAATACCCTCTTCTCCGGAGTGAAGGTCCTCTGGGGGAACGGTCGCATCAAATGGTTTGCCAAACCAAACGCCTCGTCTGCCACGAAGACAAATGGGAGTCCCTCGACATTCTCCTCCGGGGGTGGCAATCCCAAGCCACCACTCTCGAGACGTCGGTAGAACTCCGTCCGGCAAAAGACTCCTCCATCCGACATCCGACCATTCCGCCCCACGTCCACATATAGGAACTCATAGTTTGCCGCCACCACCGCCATCAACACGATACTATTGAACCCATTATAGTTGAAATAGTATGACCCCGAATGGGGTGGTGGGACGATGTGGACATGCTTCCCATCGATTGCCCCTCCGCAGTTCGGGAAATCCCACCGCTGGGCAAACTGGGAGGCCACAGTCTGCCATTCCTGTGGCGTGGAAGGAAACTGTGGAGTCAAACAAGAAAAATATAATTAGTACATTTGATAATAAACATTACAAGCAGATTCTACACAAACATTGTTGGCAAACATCAGTATAACATTTCTTGTAGTATTTAAAGGCTAAAATATAAGGTCCACTTATCAGATTCCTCCCCCCCCCTCTGATGGCCCCTTGTAAATATTTTGGGGGGGGGGGGATGTTTTGGACAGGTAACCACCCTCTCCACTACGTAATGGAGTAACAAAGTAATGTGTGATAGTTTGGCCAGCCCCTCCTTCATTACACTATTGGCAGCCCACTGGACAGGTAAAAAAAAAGGAAAATGGAAGCACATTTTTGGATTCTGCTATTACCTATCACAATAATAATAGGAGGAGAAGAATTAAAACAGTAGCATTTGAAAGTATTGAGGCAGGCCCTGGCACTACATGCTTGGAAAAATTCATCCATAAATATGACCACTAAAGAGGTAGGTATAGTGTGTATTGGGTTTGGCAAAGTCAGCACATAGAGGATTGGTATCAGCTGACTGAGCAGTTGGGGGAGGGGGGGTTCAAAAAAGATTTGGGGCACCACAAAACAAAGCCTCAGGCCCTCTGAAGGAATTTAAGGACAACTATAACATTTGTACACATTTTAGGGGGTGTTTAGGGTAAAGCATTACAATGGAGCTGACAAAATACATTGTTAAGTGACTAGACTATAGGTATATATGGGCCCCAGATAGCATGCTGGGGGGGGGGGGGGTAAGTGAAGGCAAATATGCATGAAGGACAAAAAAGGAGCATACAAAAATCCAACATGCATGAGGACAAAGGGGCACAGCATATTACAGCATATTGCAGCATATTGAAATCCTGGTAATTAGGGAACAAGGAAAGAAATACAATACATTAGCAAACAGTAAATACATAGAATGTGATGTTAAAGAATACAACTTACCCTCATATAGTCCTTCTGCAGGACCTGGATGATGGCAGAACAGGTCTCTGGAATAATGATCCCCAGAGCCTGGGGGGAGATGCCTGTCGAGAACTTGAGGTCCTGCAGGCTTCTCCCTGTCGCCAAGTATCTCAACGTGGCAACTAACCTCTGCTCCGCAGTGATGGCTTGCCGCATGCAGGTATCCTGCCTGGTAATATAAGGGGACAGCAAAGCCAACAGACGGTGAAAAACGGGGTCTGTCATCCTGAGATAATTCCTGAAATCATCAGGATTATTCTCACGGATCTCACAAAGCAGAGGCATGTGCGAGAATTGGTCAAGCTGGAGCAACCAATTCTTGGTCCACGAACTCCTCCTCGCCCTGTTCATGGACCGGGCTTGTGTCAAAGTAAGAACCCCAACACCAAGCCCCCGCACAGCACGAACTCTACGACGAGTATGTACACGTAACATCGCTTCTAAAGGTCGGCTGATCAGAACGGACTAAAGAAAGCACTGATAAACAGCAAGGCCTGAAAGAACGAAATGCAAATCAAGCAACGAGCGGACAATAAGCACTGGAAATCAAAGCATACTATATATAAATATATAGGCCGCAAAGACAAACAAATGCGAACTGACTACACGCACTGATAAGCAAATACGCACCGACAAGCACAAACTGTAGAGCAGGAACGATCTGAAGCACAAGTCTGAAAAGACACGACTCGTCTATAGCGAAATTCCTACTAACACGCGATAAACACGAGATCAGCAGAAGGAGCCCAACGGGTGCCGGACATGGTGCTGAACTTTCCTTTTATGGTCTTGTCGTATGTGGTGGAAGTCACCGTGTTCTTGGCGGTCGGAATTTGGTGTGATCGTGTGTAGGCAACACAGCTTGAGCGGAATTCCGTCGGAATTCCGTCGGAAAAACCGACACAGTTTTTTCCGACGAGAATTCCGATCGTGTGTACGCGGCATTAGGACATCCAGAACTTGATTTTGACACTAACCTAGCGTGCTGACGAACGAAGATCCGGTACGGAAGGGCTAAAATAATGATAAAGGAAAAAAATTCAAATTTTTAACCTCTATTCCCTAACCAACCCCAACAAACAGGCAGAAAGGAATGGCAAAAAAAATTCCGTCCTATCTGTGGCGCAAGGGCTGGCCACAAGGGGGCGGCAAAACATCCATAATAACAAATTCAGACAGGCTTCAACAACACCCATAGAAAATAATTAAAAATCAATAAAAAATGTATTAAAAATTAAATAATTAAATAATTAATTAAATATCTCCAATGCATACATTAATCCAGTAAAAATAAAAAAAAGCAATAGGGAATAAGGCATTAAAGCTTCTTACCTCTGTAAGGCACAGCAAGAGTGTCAATTCATTTTAAAATGAATGCAGCAGCAAGCCTGTCCAAATCTGGCATTCAAATCTGCCGCCTGGATGATGTCATGACGCTGTCAGCGTCACCCCCACGGCACTCGTGCACATGCGTGAATACCGTCATTCGCCCGTACTGCGCATGCGCCGACCAAGCCTCGATCTCAATCGAGACTATGCGGCTGCGCAGTACAGGAAAAGCGGCGAATTGGAGCGCAGATGCGCTCCAGCCGCCATACCCACATGGAAACCGCAGACAACCACAGACAACATACATAAACAGGCTGCCATACGATACCGCTCCAGCACGCCAACCATCCGACCTGGCCCCCGTCCACAGGCACGTCACCAGGGATTATTTCAGGGAAAAGGCCTCCCGCTAGTAGCTAGGACGAATGGCCATACTGCCGCTTGCCAGCCAGTGGCTGGATAGTAAGCTCTTCGTGGCAATGCTCTTCATCCCCATGTCCACCCTGCTAGTAGCTGGGCTATTGGACTCCAGACACCAGAATTCATCATGCGTGCGAATGGCAACAGGAACCAGACCCGGATTCATGACTCCTTGAGGTAAGAACTACTACTTCAGTCCTTAAGGAGGAGGACAAAAAAAGGAACACGGTCTCTGATTAGGAGCAAAGATTTATGGGAGTGGGGTCCTATGAGGTATGAGAGGCGGGATTAACCCATACGTAGGCTGCCATGGAGTCAGTCAGGAAAAAATGGATAGAAGGTTGGAGGAAATGTAAAACTTAGGAAGGGGTGGGGGCATAAAAGTATACACCATATAAAGAGCAAGGGTCAAAGTGGAACTGGATACAGTGAGTGGAACAAACACAGTAAGTGGGACTAAAAGTAGAAGGCAGGAGAATTGTATTATCTAATTACAGAAAGTGTTTCAGAATCAAACTGTAATGTAAGAGTGGGCAATAATAAAATATTAAACAATAATACCAAGTTACAAGGTAGATGCATAGATGCAAGAAACCTGGTAAATAAAACAGAAACACTAGAACTTCTGTTCTTCAAGGGACTTTGTGGGAGTATAGGAAATTGGGTAGACAACTCAAATGACTGGACTGTTAATATCTAGAGGTACAATCTATTTTGCAGGGACAGGATTTGTACAAGAGGTGGAGGGGTATAAGGCATTAAAGCTTCTTACCTCTGTAAGGCACAGCAAGAGTGTCAATTCATTTTAAAATGAATGCAGCAGCAAGCCTGTCCAAATCTGACAGGCATTCAAATCTGCCGCCTGGATGATGTCATGATGCTGTCAGCGTCACCCCCACGGCACTCGTGCGCACGCCGTCATTCGTCCGTACTGCGCATGCGCAGACCAAGCCTCGATCTCAATCGAGACTATGCGGCTGCGCAGTACAGGAAAAGCGGCGAATTGGAATGCAGATGCGCTCCAACCGCCATACCCACATGGAAACCGCAGACAACCACAGACAACATACATAAACAGGCTGCCATACGATACCGTTCCAGCACGCCGACCATCCGACCTGGCTCCCGTCCACAGGCACGTCACCGGGGATTATTTCAGGGAAAAGGCCTCCCACTAGTAGCTAGGACGAATGGCCATAATGCCGCTTGCCAGCCAGTGGCTGGATAGTAAGCTCTTCATGGCAATGCTCTTCATCCCCATGTCCACCCTGCTAGTAGCTGGGCTATTGGACTCCAGACACCAGAATTCATCATGCGTGCGAATGGCAACAGGAACCAGACCCGGATTCATGACTCCTTGAGGTAAGAACTACTACTTCAGTCCTTATGGAGGAGGACAAAAAAGGAACACGGTCTCTGATTAGGAGCAAAGATTTATGGGAGTGGGGTCCTATGAGGTATGAGAGGCGGGATTAACCCATACGTAGGCTGCCATGGAGTCAGTCAGGAAAAAATGGATAGAAGGTTGGAGGAAATTTAAAACTTAGGAGGGGGTGGGGGCATAAAAGAATACACCATATAAAGAGCAAGGGTCAAAGTGGAACTGGATACAGTGAGTGGAACAAACACAGTAAGTGGGACTAAAAGTAGAAGGCAGGAGAATTGTATTATCTAATTAAAGAAAGTGTTTCAGAATCAAACTGTAATTTAAGAGTGGGCAATAATAAAATATTAAACAATAATACCAAGTTACAAGGTAGATGCATAGATGCAAGAAACCTGGTAAATAAAACAGAAACACTAGAACTTCTGTTCTTCAAGGGACTTTGTGGGAGTATAGGAAATTGGGTAGACAACTCAAATGACTGGACTGTTAATATCTAGAGGTACAATCTATTTTGCAGGGACAGGATTTGTACAAGAGGTGGAGGGGTATGCCAAATGTGATCTAAAATTGAATATGAAAAATAATATCACTAACATGAGTTGTGATGATTGATGAAGTACAGTCATTATAGCTGGAGCCATATTAAATTAATTGTGGGAGCATTCTTTAGGCCCCCTAACAAAAAGGGTAAAGAAAAGATTTAGATTCTTCTATAGACTAAATAGGGTGGGGAACAAGGCAATGTTATTATTATATGTGACATTAATCATCCTGCTTTTGACTGGGCAAATGGAACTCCGCACTAAATTAATGTCTGTAATTTCTTTAATGTACTGCAGGATAACTGCATGGGTCAGATTGTAGAATACCCAAGAGAAAAAAATGCTCCGTTGGATCGAATAACTTTGAATAACATAGATCTAATTATAGATGTCCGGATTAGAGACAAATTAGATCATAGTGATAATAGTGTAATTACATTTACCATAAGGGAAGTAGAGCCATGTTGGTATGAAAAAACTCTAAATTTTTAAGACCCCAAGAAAATAGAGGAACATTATTGTTACTTCAAAATATCATTTTTTTAAAGGTACACCCTGAGACAGCCAAATTAGTATTAAAAACATGTAATTTATTCATAACATTGTTAAAAATACATTGGTTCAAAAGATACAAAATACATTGAACCTCCCTGGCGGTATTCCCAAGTATGGCTCGGGGTGGAATTTCAGTACCACTAGCGGTAACCCCGAGCCAGACTCGGGATCACATTGCAGGATACAGGGAAAGTTACTTACCTTGTCCCCTGGATCCTGCGATGTCTCCCCGCTGTGTGTGCGAGCTGTCTGCTCGCTTAATTCACACAGTGCCGAGTGCCGCTGAGCTCCGTTCCCTGCGACGTTGCGACGCACGGGAGCGGAGATCGGCGCCAAATTCAAAAAATTTTTTTTTCTGCCTGGAATTTGGAGATTGTCCATAGCAACCAAAAAGTGTCCCTTTACATCAAAAGTGGTTTTAGACCAGCTAGAAAACAGCGATAATAAATTAGAATCACTTGCAGAATTGAGCGATAGCGATTTGTAGGGAAATTTATCATCAAACACTAAATCTAATGACAGCGACAATTCTACAACTGAGCAAATTTCTGTGTTTTTGATTTGATTACATTATTGAATATTTTTTTTTATTATTATATTATTTGTTATAATTATTTATAGTCTTCGCTACCATTAGAACATGTGTCTTCCGGACGTGCTGACGTAGCGTCCGCACGGAGGGAGGAGTTCTGGGGCCTGAGGGCTGAGGAGAACAGGTGTGCAGCCAGGGAGGACGCGGGACCGTTCCGTGGGTGAGATGCAGCGGACGCCCGTTGGTCAGCTCGTCTTCCCGGGAAAAGCAGCGCAGGAGGTGGGGGCCCTACCTCAAAGGGAAAGGCAGGGCAACCTGCAAAAGCGGCGGCTCTAACCGGCATTTAACTGGGACGCGCAGCACCAGCTCTACCTCCCCGCTCCGCCTCCACTAAACCCTTCCCTTCAAGTACAGCGCGGCGGACTCATAGGAGGCTGTAAGGCAAACGATGTCAGCGCATCTGTGAAAACGCCGACCGTGAGTATCCGTCACACACTCCCTGAAGCCCGCTACACCTGGAGGTAAGATCAAGCTAACCATCGATATGGTTTGCAGAGGATTTCTCCAAAACCGAAAAATGCACTAGGACATGTCTTTTATTTTTCGTTTTTTTTTATTTGTTATCAGCCCCTGTCTGCTCTCCGAGGCTGGTGGTCATGACTATTTCCTTTATTATGGAGCACTATGAAACCCCTCATGGCGTTTAGGCCACACTCCCCAAGGGGTGATACCACATAGTTCTGTTGAAAAACCATGGAGGTGCTCAAACGGGAACAAGCTGGGGCCCGGGCACAGCAATTAATGGACAGGGGGACTTTCGGGGACGTGACCCTGTGATTATTATTCTGGGTGGCGACAGAGGCGGTAATACCCCAGGAACGCAAGGACCCTACACCCCCTCTTGCTCGGCTAGATCAATATATACAGCATGACGGAAGATGCAGTGGGTCTTTGAAAGGATACACCACAATACACTATGTGAGAAAGTGAACTGTTTATCTTCTTCTAATGCCTGAAATGTTTAAATCTGGATGAGACAGCTGTGTACAATATAGCGACCAGGTGTAAAGTGTAAGGTGATAGAAGACTACAGATTGGGTGTTTGAAATAGCCCCCTTACTTGGGGCGTATCAGAGGAAGGCCTAATATAAATTTATTAGTCGCAGCCATCTAGTCTGTAACTTGTCCATGCGAGTATTGCTCTGGATGGCGACAAAAGCTGAAACATCCCAGGAACGCACAGACCCCACACCCCCCCTCACTTGACTAGAGCGATATACACAGCATGACAGACGAGATAGCGGGACTTTGGGAGGATATACCACAATATATTTCTTGAAAAAGTAAACGGCTTATTTTTTTTTTTTTTTTTTTCCAACTTTTTTTTTTTTCCAATTTTTGAAATGTTTTGAACCCTGATAAGGCAGCCTGGAGTATTACTGCGAGTTGAGGGATGGATGTCTGAAATAGCCCCCTTATTGTGGGCGTATCAGAGGAAGGCCCAATACAAATTTATTAGTCGCAGCCATCTTGTCTTTAACTTTGCGCTAAGGTCCAGCAAACAGGGATTATAGGGGACAAGTCCATGCGATTATAGCTCTGGATGGCGACAAAAGCTGAAACACCCCAGGAACGCACAGACACCACACCCCCCCTCGCTCGACTAGAACGATACACACAGCATGACAGATGAGACAGCGGGACTTTGGGAGGATATACCAAAATATATTACTTGAAAAAGTGAACTGCCTATTTTCTTCCAATTTTTGAAATGTTTTAAAACCCTGACAGCTGTGTGTAATATCGCGATCAGGGGTAAAGCTAGAGGTGATGGAAGACTACAGATTGGATGTCTGAAACAGCCCCCTTAGTATGGGCGTATCAGAGGAAGGCCTAATACAAACTTATTAGCCCCAGCCATCTTGTCTGTAACTTTGCGCTAAGGTCCAGCAAACAGGGAGTATAGGGGACAAGTTTATGTGATTATTGCTCTGGAGGGCGACAAAAGCTGAAACACCACAGGAACGCACAGACCCCACACCCCCCCTCACTTGACTAGAGCGATATACACAGCATGATAGACGAGATAGCGGGACTTTGGGAGGATATACCACAAAATATTACTTGAAAAAGTGAACTGTTTATTTTTTTTTTATTTTTTTTTTTCTCCCAATTTTTTGAAATGTTTTGAACCCCGATAAGGCAGCCTGGAGGGACATAGCGATTTGGCTTAAAGTGGGAGACGACAGAAGACTACAGATTGAACGCCTGAAATAGCTTCCTTACTCTGGGCATATCTGATTAGGGCTCGATATCTGCCCTAGCCTGAGGCCTAGTAGGCGGATAGGGCCCCCCCCCTTCCCCTCTCAAAAGAAGGGAGAGAGGAGGGGGCAGGGCCTAGCTCGGGCCTTGGCACAGATTTTTAGACCAAAAGATTACAAATTATCAAGGGCTAAGTAGCCCTAATATAAGGTTCATAGGCGGAGGAAAAAGGGCCCAGGCGGCCCAGGTATATAATAAGACTGGGGAGGAGAATAAGACCTACCAGGAAGGTCAACATGAGTAAAGACCAAGCAAAACAGACAAAGAAAGCGACCACCAAAAGCAGTAAAGGGGAGACAAGCACAATCAAACACTACCTAAGACAAGGTGCAAGCCCAAAAATATTGGGAAAAGAAACCCAGGTCAGAGCCTCCCCGGAGAGCAGGGGCGGGGCTGAGGGTGAAATCAATAATTCCAGAGCGGACCTCACTATGGAGACCGAGATTGACCTTATCCGGGGGGAAGACCAACAGGCAGGAGCCCACATTCCCAATAAACTAGAAATGGAGGCAATGCTTCTACGCCTTGAAAATGCTATTAAACTAGAAATTAATTCCCTGCGGGAGGACATGGGCCATTTGTTGTCAAGGGTAGAAGTGGCGGAAGGGAAAATGGAGACGATGGATCTGGAAATATCAAGACTAAAATCACAACTGAAAAGCGCCTCCCTTGCCCAGAGAGACACCCTCTATAAGATTGAGGACCAAGAGAACAGGGACAGGAGGCAAAATCTGAGGCTACGTGCCGTCCCGGAACAAAGAGGGGAAGACTTAGACAAAAAGCTATGGGCAATCTTGGGCCCAATAAGCGGCAAGGACCCAGACCACTACCCTGGCATAGAAAGGATACACCGAGTAGGAAGAACTGAAATGCGTGACTCGGAGAGGGCACGGGACATTATAGTTAGATTTAGTCATTTCAAAGAAAAGGAGGACCTCTGGGTGAAAATAAGAAATAAGTCTCCTTTAATGCACGAGGGTGAAGTACAAGGCTTCTGTGCGAAACTCGGGATTCCAGTCCCGGAGCTCCAGGGCTGGAACGAAATGGAGGGTGTGGGGGATTCCAGGGGGGGGAGCGGAGGGGGGACGGGAGGTGGGGAGATCTCCCACCTGAGGTAGCAAAATAATCCTGTTCAAGTCGGCCCTGCCCACCCCCCTTCTTGCAGCCCGGGTATCGGGCAGTGGAGGGGGGGTGGAGGGTCTAACAAACTCCACCTCCCCAGGAATCTGGAGTCCGAGGGAAGCCACAAAAGATGGCCCCCAAGGACTTAGAGACCCTAGTTGGGGTAGGAGAGGAGGGGGGGTGGTGGGAGGGACAGAGAGAGGGGGGGAGGAGGGAGGAGAGGGGGAGGGAGGGGAAAGGATGGGGGGGGGTATGGGGTAACAAAGGGGAGGGGGTCCCCATCCGCTGCTAGGCTGACATCAATATTAAAACCTCGAGAAAAAGAAAAAAAAAAAAAGAAAAACCCAAAAAATAAATGAAGGATATCGAAATCAAATTTATATCTTATAATGTTAAAGGCCTAAACTCTCCCGGCAAGCGCCTCAAGGTACTAAAGGAAGTAGAGAGATATAGGGCTGGAATAGTTTTCTTGCAGGAGACTCACCTGGCAAAAAAGTAAAAACACTTTCTCAAGTAGGGCAAGAGGAGTGGCCATCGGGTTCGCGAATACACATACAGTAAAAAAGGGTATCTGATCCTGATGGGGGATCTTAATTTTGTTATGGACCCGGTCTTGGATAGTACGTCGGGTGTGACGGGGAGGGGAAACGTGCAACTAAAACGGATAAAAAAAAAAAAAAAAAAAAGGACCAACTAATCTTGCCCAATCGAACGACAACGGGGAGGTATCAGAGGCCCAACTATGGGACTCGTAAGGGGGCTCCTGATAGCAAAAGCCTCATGGAGCATGCACTTTTAATAAGATGGCCGGGGAACAGTATGTTTGGGGTAATAAGCCGGGGAAATTAAAAATCCAAACAAGAAACGGGGAGATGAAGTTTATCCCTAGAGAAATTTTTTTTAACTGCCCGAGGAGGAATTTGGAGATTGTCCATAGCAAAAGCCAAAAAATTACAGACCCATTTCTTTGTGTCCACTTTACGCAAATCTTGGCGGATCGTGGTTTTAGACCAGCTAGAAAACAGCGATAATAAATTAGAATCACTTGCAGAATTGAGCGATAGCGATTTGTAGGGAAATTTATCATCACAAATTCCAGAACACTAAATCTAATGACAATGACTAGCGACAATTCTACAACTGAGCAGCAATTTCTGCGAAAACGGCGGAAACAAATTTCAGTGCTGTGTTTTTGATTTGATTACATTATTTAAAATAATTTGGTATCTATGAACAGATATTTTCATACCACTTAATTGTTTAAAAGAAACGGATCTAAAATAATAGAGCTGGCCAACAACCCGAGGAAAATAATAATAAAATTAAATTTGATTACATTATTGAATATTTTTTTAATTATTATATTATTTGTTATAATTATTTATAGTTATTTATTATATTAAAATTTACGATTTTGTGTTTTAAACTTTATCATACCCGGAATGTCTACTAGACTCTGGTTTGGACAGATTTAAATGAGTTATTCCTAAGAATTACAGGCCTACAATATAAAACACCAAATTTCCATACAAAATTATTGTACCGCTTTCAGCACCTAAAATCAGAAAACATCACACTGCCAGGGAGGTTAAGAACATATATAATGTCAGTACATATCACCATCCCAGAATAGGGACAGGACAGCTGCAATTTCAATAATCAAATGTTTTTTAAGTTTTCACAAATGCATATTGCAATGTATTAGTATTGTGCATTCACTGTCATTTTGAGGCCAACGCCGCTTCCTTAGGACAAAATAATCATCTAATAATACACTAGATATAATCAAAATCAAATCATTAAGTACAATTAAATTATAAAACATCCTTTATCAATATATGGAAAAAAAGATTAAATATTCTCTCACATGACCAGGCAATGCAGTAACTGTGCAATAGTCTAAATTGTACAAGAGCTATAAGATTACAAAGCTTTAAGGCAACAAAGCTACACACCTTCTTGCATGATACTCATAGGATAGCATGATACTAATAGGACCAAATATTATGAACAAATAACATAGGGTGTAAAAGAGAGTGTTTTAATGATGTATTAAACAAATGCATTTGCTAGAGTATTCCAATGCGTAACAAATCTAAAAGAACAAAAGTAAAATCTATGTAGCTAAATTTTAGAGAGTTACAAAAAATGCACTAAGGTGTCCTTTTATGAAACTGCGGTAAAATACCGCTATTCGGTTCTCAGGCATTCTCAGAGGAGATCGCTCTCCTCTGAGTGCCTGTTTATGATGGTCTGTAGATCGCTTCCCATGTTGAGTTGAGAAGCGATCTACAAACGCCGTCTCTGAAAACGTCTCCTCACACTGTAATCTCACGTGATGTAGCGGGATTACAGTATGAGGAGATGTAAAATACAAACGTTGAACACTAATCACCACACATTATTCCCCAACATATTAATAAAATAATAAAGTTAAATTCCCCCTACACAATATACATTAACCTAATTATTAAAAAACATTTTTTTTATCAATATTTAAATATCATACATGTGCCTATTTAAATGTGAATGGTGTATAGTAAATTAATGTAATCCACATATGTAATGCAGCTATACACCATTCATATAAATGTAAAATACATTTATAATCATTAAAAAATACTTTTAATAAAGTATACAAGTATAAATATTTATTAATAAATTAAAATAAAATATATTTCATAATTGATAAATCCCTGTATAAGGCCCCTTTCACATTGGGGTGGGAGCGGCTTTGGCGGTAAAGCAGCGCTATATTTAGCGCTGCTTTACCGTTGTTTTAGAGGCGGTTTTCGGCCGCTAGCAGTGCAGTTTTAACCCCCGCTAACGGCCGAAAAAGGGTTAAAACCACCCGCAAAGCGCCGCGGTATTGCCGCACTGTCCTATTGAGCACTCCAAAGATGCTGTTAGCAGGACTTTTTTGACCGTCCTGCTAGCGCACCACTCCAGTGTGAAAGCCCTCCGGCTTTCACACTGGAGTGAAAGGGGCTGGATTTTTTTAGGCACTATACAGGCGCTATTTTTAGTGCTGTAGCGCCTGAAAAACGCCCCAGTGTGAAAGGGGCCTTACTGTAAGGCCCCTTTCACACTGAGGCGCTTTGCAGGCACTAAAGTTCTAAAAATAGCGCCTGCAAAGCACCTTCAAACAGCCGCGGGCTTTCACACTGGAGCGGTGTGCTTGCAGGATGCTGAAAAAATGTCCTGCAAGCCGCATCTTTGGAGCGCTGTAGGAGCGGTGTATTTACCGCTCCTAAAGCGCCCCTTCCCATTGAAAACAATGGGGCAGCGCTCCAAACCCGCCTGCAAAGCGCCGCTGCAGTGGTAAAACTGCCCCGCTAGCGTCCGAAAAGCGCCGATATAACGGCGGTAAAGTAGCCTAATGGAACATGCCATGGGTAATGGGCTCCTGAGTGAAAGAAGGAACTCAAAAGATTTCCTGCTTTCTCCAGAATACTGAGGCAGCTTTGCGCTTTTCTCTCTGATTCTCCACCTCTGAAATGGTGAATCAGAAAGTGAGAATTCTGTTACAGATCGCCAGTGAGGTGCTGAGATCGCACCTTCATACACTGGCCGTTTATGTGACAGTCAGTTACAGATTCTCACTGTGCTGAGATAATCAGTGGAGAACATGTTCTCCTCTGATTACCTCAGTTTCATAAACTGGTAATGACCTGAGATCAGCTGTGAGACTTGGGATCACAGCTGATCTTAGTTTCATAAAAGTACACCTTAGAGTTGCAAAACAGCAATCAAGGCCGCTAAAATAGAATACTCCAAGCATATTGTTACAGCAAGTATTACAACCCCCTTCCAGATTTGTCAAATATATCAATGATAAAAAGGTAAGAATGGAACACATAGGCCACACAAAAGATGATTGTTGTTCAGAAATTATAGGAAGAATCAAGATGTAATACATTATTTTTTCACTTTAGTTTATATAAACCAAAAAATGTGGATTTGATGGTCAAGATAATAATGCTAATAACATTGTACTGAATATACCTCTGTGACTGACAGAAAACTGAGTTCCATACAGTTCCATACATACATACAGAAAAACTTTATGTAAATAAAACATTACAAGTCCTCATGGTCTAGCTCTTATATAGCCAAGCTGCTATTTCTAATCTTTAAAGACACCTTACTAACTGGAATGGTACAAACTGATTGGCATAGTGTAGACATGTGCACTGACGAAAAATTTGTTAATTTTAGTTTTCGTTTCATTCGTGTTTTTTGGGTCATTCGTTATGATAGAAATTCGTAAATTTGTACATTTGTAAATTTGTAAATTCGGCAATTCGAAAATTTGTAAATTCGTATTTACATTTTTCGGGTTATTCATTATGATCGAAATACGTAAATTTGTAAATTCGAAAATTTGTACATTCGTAAACTCAAAAATCCAAAACCCGGAAATTCAAAAATGTGATAATTTGTACATTTAGAAATTTGGAAATTCTAATTAATAACTAACTAATAATAATTAACTATTAAATTATAGGTATTGGAATTTTCTTTCAAATTTGGCTGTTAGTGAACATAACGAATATGAATTTATCCAAAGTTATGAATTATCTGAAAATAACAAATGTTGCATTTAAACAAATGGAACGGAACAAAATAATTAATAATAATAGTAATACGTTTTTATTATTATTGTTATTTATTATTAATTCATTACGTTCCATTCATATAGAGACGGCATTTGTTATTTCTGAAAATTCATAACTTCAGATAAATTCGTAGTCGTTACCTTCACTAACAGCCAAATTTGAAAGGAGATTCCAATACCTATAATTTATTACTGTAGTTAGTAAAAGGTAAGTTATTATTAGTTATTTAAAATTTTCTAATTTTCGGATTTCTGAATTTCCGAATCTTCTAATTTTCGGACTTTCAAATTTCCGAATTTTCAGATTTTCCAATTTTCGGATTTCAGAATTTCCGATCTCTCAAATTTTCAAATTTCATAAATTTGTAAATTCGGAATTTTCGAATATTCAAATTTACGAATATTTGGAAAAAATTTTAAGCAGGTTTTCATTAACTTGGATATTTTACGAATTTACGAATTTGTCAAAATTCGTTAAAAGACGAACTTGGAACAAACCGAATTGCAGTAATTGAGTAACAGTGGTACCAATATTCAAAAAAGGATTGAGATATATACCAGGAAACTATAGACCAGTAGGTCTAACATCCATAGTATGTGAAGTCTGGGGGAATGGTAAGGGACTAAATTCAAGAATTTGTCTGCTACAAGGGTATCATAAGTAATAACAGTGTAGCGCCGGGCTCCTGACGAGTATGTGCTATGTGTTTTGTAAATTTAATGTTCCTGGAACCACAGTTGGGTTTCAGGGTTAATTGTACCAAATTGTGGTTTCAGTACCAGTCTGGCTGGATTGCACTGGGTTCTGCTTGGCCATAGGTGTCGCTGTCACTTCTGGCAAGTACGAGAACGCAGTTTGGCAGGGCGCATTGGGTGCCAATCTCTCTCGGAACCAACCAGTGAGAGTGTCGTCTTGCTGTGAATTCTGGGAGAGGGTACTTAAGGTACTGGGATCACATGCTTCTGGGTTCCGGTCCAGAAGATCTTTCTGTCTGTTTGGTCCTGGTCCTCCTGACCAGCCCTCAGGGGCCCTCATGGCCCGGGGTGTGGATTCATCCAATTCCGAGTCTCGGGGCTGGCTAGCCAGAGGCAAAGTAACTGGAAGGAGGATTCCAAGGTGGTCCGGTGCCGTCTCGTCTGTGGAGAGGCCCAGCAACTGAGAAAGCAACCAGGGGAGGACTCTTCGGGAGAGGGCTACACACAAGGCTGGTTCCTAAGTAAGAGCCTGGAAGCTAAGTTGAAAGACACCAAGTGAATCTACACTTGTACGGTATCGCCGTGCCGGCTGCAAGATACTGGTACCGTATGAGGGCTCTTAAAGTTTGTCTATATTCTTCAGTTACAACCAAGTCTGTGACAGAGACTTTATTCACAAGTTCTACAACCAAGTCTGTGGCAGAGACTTTATTCACAAGTTCTTCAACCAAGTCTGTGGCAGAAACTTTGCTCTATTTGAACACTCTATCGGTTGCTAGGCCTAGTGAGAGGAGGTTTATCCGATAGCTGTGAAAATCCAGTTGTGAGTGGCTATTCTCTGGATTTATACATCGAGAGACTTTCAGTTTTGAGCAGTTTCAAGAGTACCTGAACTTTCTACCTAAACCCTCTATCCCTATTGAGAGACTGTGTTTGTCTACCCTTTTTGCAAATAAAAATCCCAAAGTGGATCCAGTGTCAGTTTCTACAGTTCTTTGGGCCATCTACCTCGGGAAACCCCTAGACGCATACAAGGTCATAAAGGTAACGGTAAGCCCAAATTAAACCAGCAGCTCCTTCGGGGGCTAGTGCTACATGTGGGGGCTCCCAGTCCGGGATTTACCGTTACCCCTCGCAACGAAAGAACTGTACACGTGGTAACTATAGGGTAGAGGGTTAACATTTTTGGACTGCGCCATTTTATGAAAAAATGATTGACATCCAATGTTGGCGCGTAATCGTGGGAGGAGCCTGGAAAAAGCCAGTGAGTTGTGCAGCCGGAGGAACCAGTGGGAGGAGTCTTGTCTGTTTCATTTCCCTGCACGAGGCACAGCGTGATTCTGTTGTAGGAGAAAGAGAAGCAAGTCGTGTTTTCTTTGCTGAGAGAGAGAAAACAGAAACCCTAAAAATGTTTTTAGTTCCAGGAACTTCACCCACCATGGGACCCAGGATGCTGACTATGGGGACCCTTACGGGCGTGAGACTCCCTGGGACTGTGCTGACTGATACAGGGATTCGCCTGGCTCCACACGGGCATTTCATCCTGTATACATCGGGAGACATCGATGCCCTTGGGATGCTTTGTGACAAGCCCATGGCCATTCGTTCGCTGTCTTGGCTGTGGGGAATACTTTTTCAAAGTGGAACAGCCCGTCATGTCGCCAAAGGCCTACCGCATGGACTGGGCCACGGGCGTAGCCACCGAGGAGTCGGCTGTCTATGCTCCTTTGGTGAGGCCTTCCACAGCCGCGATGCCTGTTTTTGCTAGCATTCCGGAGGGAGATGCGACAGTTTCTGCGGCTGCCACTGTCGGAGGAACTACTCCGGAGTTTATGGACACCTACTCGTCTACCATCACTGATGCCACCATGACTGCTTTGGAGAAAATGGAGCGTGCCAAGACCTCCTGCGGCTGCCGTAGAGGACCACCTCCAAGTCCAGCCGGACCAAATCAGAGGAAGGAGACTGTCCCGGAGAAGTCCACCAAGTTTACCTGTGAGAGATCTGGGGCTATGGTAGCGAGCAGGACTGTGACAAATTATTTGCCAGCGGAAGGGTTGCGGGACTCTCTTTCTGATACTGGGGATGATGATCTTTTTGAGACAATGTCCCAAGAGTTACTATGGGCCAACGGGGATGATGTGGCTGCTACCTGTGGTGACATATCGGGCTGGCTAGCCCTTACTTCAGGGAGTGTATCGCCATGGGCGGAAAACCCAACCATAGATTTGACTTTGCCCAAACCTGTGAACTTGCCCGTACCCAAGAAAACCTCTGTTGCCCTGGTGCGCAAGTCCTCAGATTCTTGTGTGCCTCCTGGGGATGGAAATACAAGATCCTTGCCAAAACTTGCAAGGTCTCAGCGGCACCTTAACAAACGGGTTGCAACAGAGTATGGGTTAGAGTTCCCATATGTGCCCAGAGACATTATGGACGTGATTGAGGAGAACCGCGAAAATGGCATGCAGAGGATGTCTGGAACTACCTCAAAGTTCTGAAGCCACTTAGGAAACAAGCTTTTTCTCCAGACCTGTACGAGCGCTTCATCGGTTGTCTGCAGCACTGGAGCTATGGACGGCACATTTATGCAGACAAGGTGTTCATTTGTAGGCCAGATAGAGACAACGTAGTCTACTTTATTACAACTGTAGATGCACAGGGAAGAACCTTGTCTATACCGGATCCAAGATTTTACTGGTAGAGAACTACCAAGACTCCGGAAGATTTACCCCCTTCCTGACCAGGCCATTTTTTGTGAAACCGCACTGCATTCATTTAACTGACAATTGCGCGGTCGTGTGACACTGTTCCCAAATAGAATGTTTGTCCTTTTTTCCCACAAATAGAGCTATCTTTTGGTGGTATTTGATCACCTCTGCTGTTTTAATTTTTTGCTATACTATGCACTGTTACTGTTAAAATGACACTGGCTGGGAAGGGGTTAATATCAGGGGCGATAAATAGGTTAACTGTGTGCCTAGCCTGTGTGGGAGGTGCTTTGACTAGGGAAAGAAACACAGGATCACAGAAACACAGGATCAATACCTTCCATTCTGACAGAATGACAACCTGCCTTGTTTACATAGGCAGATTGTCATTCTGCCTGTGTCCTGTGTAATCGGCGGGTGCCGGTGGACATCAAGTCGCTGGGCTCCCACTGTGTGTGATCAGAGTGGAAGCGGGTCACTAGAGGCTCACGTGCGCCCCTGACCCGGAAGTGTCAGATCACGTACTGCCGCCCTGCTGCAGTTTATCTACTGTGGGCGGTCGTGAAGCAGTTAAAATATAAAAAAAAAACTGTAAGCTCTATTGGCTGTAATGCCATTGCACATATTACCTAAACACAGTATATTACCAACATTAAATATTAAGAAAAAAAATTAAGAGAACCCTTTATCTTATTTTTCTTTTCTTTCAGCAGTTAGTAGATGTCCCCTACTTATTATTATGTGGTAGTGCACTATCAATTTTGCCCTCAAATTTTGATTTTAGTTTTAGTCATATTTTAAACTTTTGACTCAAATGCCATTTTAGTTTTAGTCATATTTTAGTAATCTGAATTGTTTTAGTTGTATTTCAGTCAACTAAAATAGTGTTAATTTAGTGGACAAAAATATTTTCATTAACACTGCCCATAATACAGACCAAACAATGTATGAAGCTTAAATTATGCATACCTCCCAACTTTTTGAGATGGGAATGAGGGAGACCTATCAGCAAAAGTATGCAGGGATAGGACACACCCCTTGTCAAGCCCCCTTAAAAGAGAATTATACAAAAAAACAAGATTGGTTAAACCCACAACTGCTTTTTTTACCACTACTATTCCTTTATGTTGGCTTTTGGAATTTACAAACGCAGCAATTTAGAAATCAGATGAAAGGTTTAGCGCTGGAAAACACTTTTTGATAGATAAAAAGTGCATTTTATATACAACTATATATATCAGACCAAAATGAGGGACAAATGAAGAGAATGAGGGACAGAGGGACATTTCTCCAAATCGGGGACAGTCCCTCAAAATCAGGGACAGTTGGGAGCTATGAATTATGTCATGTGCCCCCATAATACAGACCAAACATATGCCACACACAAAACATGAAGCTGAAATGATGCCATGTGTTCCAGAAGTAAGGAGAACCATGTGCTACAAACAAAACATGAACGTGCATAACTGTTAAGACAAATGAGGTTGTTGAAAGGATTACAAGTGCTTTACCATGTGCTCCACCAGATCCAGGATGTTGGGCACTCACTTCTGCCAAGGCCCTGAGAGTTGTGTGTGCATCGGAATATAAGTGCAGCCCACTGGATATGAGGACACATGCCGTATATTACCACACAGTTTCATACCTTTATTGCCATAAAACAGGACAAAATACTGCATATGGTATTTTAGAAGCGTTTTTTTTCGTAGATGCCAAAAAACAAATTTCAAATGGTGAGTGGTATTTTACCGCATTTTTCTGTCTTTTGGCAGATGATTGACAAAATAATACAATACATGGAGGATTTTTTTTTTTTTTTTGGCTAGCTTGTATATGATTTAGCTGGATTTTTAAAAAAAAGGCAAATAGATTGCTGTGCTGAATATTCTAGCAGAATTCGAGTATGGATCACATGCAAGAAGAACTGTCTGTACTCCTAACTATGAGCTTTTAATGTTTGGCTTGGACCCATGTTTGATATGAAAGGTTTTATTCATGTTTGCAAATAAATATAGTGAAAGGGGACACCCCTGCTGGATTTTAGCCTGGAGCAATGTTCATGAGGTCATGGTACCACTGACCACTACTGCAACTACAAGTGCTTGAGAAAGTCGTGCAACCCATTTTATGAAGCAATCCTCGATAATGAATCAGTTAGGACTGCCACATAGGAATATCCACTTCACTACACTGTATGTAGTGTATGGTTAAAAAAAAAAAAAAAACATTTTTATTATCCCAGGTTATTTAAAAATAATTGGGTATGCACTGATGTCTGTTTATTTAATGAAGTGGCATTTCTGGGCATAAATCCAATTTGGTCCTGTATTAGTGGAAATCTGTGAATGCACTTTTGCCAGTATTTTACAGTTACAGTTTAATAGGGCTTACATTAAGTGGATTCTTTACTTTTCTAAAGCAGCACAATAATTGCAATTTGATATGAAATGGAAGAAATGGAAGAAGCTGACTTGTATTCCGGAGGTGATTATATGGTGACTTTGGTATGGGCCAAAGTCACTAAGCATAACTCATAACTGACAGCCTTTTAGAGCTTGTGGATTTGTAATTATCTAGGGCAGTGATGGAGAACCTTTTTGAGCCAGAGTGCCCAAACTGCAACACGAAACCAACTTATTTTTTTCAAAGTGCCAACACTGCAATTAAACCTAAAGGCAGCTGGTCACGCGAGCGCTAAGCAGGCTGGGGCTTTGAAAAAGGTATACAGCGGCTTATTTTAAAAAAACACATACACTGGGACACGTCATTTAATGTAACAGAGAAGATTGTAGAAAGAAGGCTCAGTGGCTTTCTAACCACTTTAACCACTTCAGCCCCGGAAGATTTTACCCCCTTCCTGACCAGAGCACTTTTTACAATTTGGCACTGTGTCGCTTTAACTGAAAATTGCACGGTCATGCGATGCTGTACCCAAACTAAATCTGCATCCTTATTTTCCCACAAATAGAGCTTTCTTTTTGTGGTATTTGATCACCTCTGTAGTTTTTATTTTTTGCGCTATAAATAGAAAACGAGCAACAATTTTGAAAAAAAAAAATACTTTTTACTATAATAAGCATCCCCAAATAAAAAAAAACAAACGAATTTCTTCATCAGTTTAGGACAATCTTGGTAAAAAAAAAATGCATTAATCGTATATTGATTGGTTTGCGCAAAAGTTATAGCATCTACAAACTATGGGAAAGATTAATGACATTTTTATTATTATTTTTTTTTTACTAGTAATGCCAGTGATCTGCGATTTTTAGCAGTATTGTGATGGACAGATCGGACACTTTTGACATATTTTTGGGACTATTGACATTTATACAGCGATCAGTGCTATAAATATGCACTGATTACTGTATAAATGTCACTGGCAGGGAAGGGGTTAACACTAGGGGGCGATCAATGGGTTAAATGTGTGTAGGAACAAACGACATGTCTCCTCTCCCCTGACAGAACAGGGATTTGTGTGTTTACAAATATCATATATTTGGCTGTCACGTCAACACAGCACGTACGCTCGTGAAACGCGTCGCTTGCCAGTGACGTCATTCCGATGTGCCTGGAACTCACTGCGGACCTAGCCTCACTTTCAGAATTTTCTCCACCGCAGCCGGCTTTTCCATCACAGCGGTGTACAGAGACAACAATCCCAGGAGGACTGCACCCAGCAACGAAACGGAGACTGATCTGAAGACATCTGATGGATATATATATAACATGCCTAAGACAACCTTACAAAATGTGAGTTGTTAAAATACATGCTTAAAATAAAATTATCCTGTTTAACCACTTTCAGACCGGACCAATTTGCAGCCAAAGGACCAGGCCCCTTTTTGCGATTCGGCACTGCGTCGCTTTAACTGACAATTGCGCGGTCGTGCGACGTGGCTCCCAAACAAAATTGACGTCCTTTTTTTCCCACAAATAGAGCTTTCTTTTGGTGGTATTTGATCGCCCCTGCGGTTTTTATTTTTTGCGCTATAAACAAAAATAGAGCGACAATTTTGAAAAAAAATGCATTATTTTTTACTTTTTGCTATAATAAATATCCCCCAAAAATATATTAAAAAACATTTTTTTTCCTCAGTTTAGGCCGATACGTATTCTTCTCCATATTTTTGGTAAAAAAAAATCGCAATAAGCGATTATTGATCGGTTTGCGCAGAAGTTATAGCGTTTACAAGATAGGGGATAGTTTTATAGCATTTTTATTAATAATTTTTTTTTTATTAGTAATGGCGGAGATCTGCGATTTTTTTTTGTGACTGCGACATTATGGCGGACACATCGGACATCTACGTGCCATTCTGTCGACGTACATCTGTGTGCGCCGGTCGGCAAGTGGTTAAAACTACTGCACACAGAGGCGCCCCTCTCTTTGTTCGCCATCACTGATCTAGGGAGATGACTGCATTTTGAACCTTGTCTTTAGTAATAGGGGATGCAAGATAGGGCATTTGCACAGGGTTTACGCAAAGATGTCTATATCTGCAAGGTAATAATATACATTGCTCCAAAAATACCTACTGCGAAGTGTACTCCAGAAAGATTTTTTTGGAAACAGCAAATTTTGGAATAGTGGTACTAAGCACCCAATCTTTTGATTATATGTGCATTAAGATAAACAGTCCGATGGGAGCTTTTCATCGGATTTTCCGACCGTGTGTATGCCCATCAGTCTTATTCTGTTGGCATTTCCGACGGACTTTAGATTGAGAGCCTGTTCATAATTATTCCGACGGAAAAACTTTCTATCGGAAATTCCGATTTTGTGTATGCAATTCCGACATGCAAAATTGCAACGCATGCTCGGAAACAATTCGATTAAACTTCCCTTTTATAGTGCTGTCACACGTGTTGTATGTCGCAGTGTTATTGTCCGTCGGAATTTGGTGTGACCGTGTGTAGGCAAGACAGTTTGAGCAGAATTCCATCAGAACTTTTTCCGACGAGAATTCCGATCGTGTGTACGTGGCATTATATATTTATTATAGGGGGAAAAAAAAGACTTTACAATCACTTTAACTTAGATGTCATGCTCCATCCCTTCGTAACTTTCAAGTACTTTAGAAAAAAAAATACTAGAATGTGCTTTGGGAGGCAGCATACTGTCTGTTTTATAATAACCACTTAAACACTGGGCGCTTTCACCCCCAACCTTTTGATATTTCAGCGCTGTCACATTTTGAATGGAAATTACTCAGGCATGCAGTATTGTACCCAAATTAAATTTTTATCACTTTTTTGAGACATATAGACATCTACAGTACATACAGTATATTTGAAAATTGATCAATCCTAATGTACTGACTGCCCATCTCTTTTCTTGAGGCCCTAAATTGCCAGAACAGTACAAATACCCCCCAAATAACTCCTTTTTTGAAAGTAGACTTCTGAAGGTATTTATTAAGAAGCATGCTGGACGTTTTAAAGTTGTATTTTCTTTCCCACAGTTTTTTGGGGAAAAAAAATTACAGATCTAATTTCCGTACTACCTGTCACATGTGTGAAGGCCCTGGAGCACACAGATAGGGGAAACACCCATAAAATGACCACATTTTGGAAAGAAAACACCCAAAGTAATTTTAGGAGGCATAATGAGCCTTGTGAACGTGTCATTATTTTTATTTTTTTTAAATGTGGAAAGAAAATGAAAATGTGTTCTTTTTGCACAAAGATGTCAATTTAACAGATACTTTTAACACACAGGAAAAGTGTGTATTACTGCGCTGTCCAAAAATCAAATGAATAAAATGCTGTGTCACAAAGAAAGAATAAATAATAGAAAACCCTAAAGCTGCTGCAATCATATATGTGAGACACCCACACTAAAACGACAAACAGAAAAAAATGACTGCGCTGCAAACTGTGAATTAGCACAAATGACTGCGCTGCTAGAAGTGTGAATTAACACACCAAAAATTAAAGTGTTAAATGTGTGAACATATATGTAAGCACCAAAAATAATAAATCTTAAATACATAGAGAGTGTACAAGTGAATCATACATTAAGAAGTGGTATAACCTGGGGAAAGTTTATGAACATTAAGTTGGCAACAATCAATATAAACACCTTATTCCACCAAAGGTCACTCAAGAAAAAGAATTACAATTATAATAAACAGTGGAATGATGTGAACACGCCATTGTGAATCAGTTCCATATTCATATAATGTCCGTAAAAGAGCCTCAAAGTTCCGCTGGTGACAACACTCGTATTACACCCAAAGAGAATAGTGGCCAGATAGAAGAACCTCCACCATCAAATAGTACTGCCTCTTACCGGATGGCAAGATCTCCTATTACAGAGATCCTGAGAGCCTTTGGCTTGTTTCCCCAGCCACGGGTCTCTGGGGGGATGAGATGATTTCCACTGGATACTGAACAGACTTTCTCAATAGTCACAAGCAGGTACCATGCAGAAATAAAAGTAAAAAAACTCCATAGTGCATCACTTAAAAACGTTTATTAAAGAAATAAAAGGATTGCACTTACAAGAACGTAGTTTTAAAAAGCGTGTAAATAGTGAACCCGGCCGGCTCGTGTGTAGCTGCCCGTTGCTTCCGGGTCTAGCGTGGTAATGTGGTGACGTCAGCACGCCGCTCCTCCCTACGCCGTTTCGTCAAAGATGACGTCTTCCAGGGGCAATAGGTACAATTGCGACAATTTTGAGAAGGTGAGAGGAATACTAAATGAACTGAATATATTGCCAGGGCTTCTCTGTAAGAACACCAAAATCTTCTGACCAGTGTGCCCTACAAGGCAGATCTGCCTTATTATCCAAAGCTGCTAAATGTATACTAACATAAAGATAGGAAATCAAGCTCTTAGTTGATGTGGCAAAGGCAATGGAACGTAGCAGGGGCACCTTGCTCCAAACTGAGCAGTGAAAGCCATGGGGAATTTGCAAGTACTGGTAAAAAGTAATATTCGGCAGAGAATACACACCCTTCAGCTCTTGAAAGGATTTTAGTGTGGTACCAGCATACAGCTGAACAAAAAGGTCAATACCATTCCTCCTCCAATCATTAAAAGGCACCCAAACCACTTAGCTCCTACAAATGTGCATTAACCCAGATCGGTGCAAATTCAGTATAGCCCTTATGGGTCGGACATTCTGACAGAAAAAATCTGATGGGAGCTTTTCATCGTATATTCCGACCGTGTGTATGCCCCATTCGACTTTTTACGTCGAAAATTCAGACGGACTTAGATAGAGAACATGTTCTATACTTTTCCGACGGAACAAATTCCTATCGGGAAAAACGCTCGTCTGTATGCTGTTCCGACATTCCAAAAATGACGCATGGTCTGAAGCAAGTATGAGACGTCGTACGTGTTGTCCCATCGTACATGTTGTACGTCACTGCGTTCTTGACGGTCAGAATTTTGTGTGACCGTGTGTATGCAAGACAGCTTGAGACAAATTCCGTCGGAAAAACCCTCAGAGTTTATTCTGATGGCAAAACAGCTTGTGTGTACAGGGAATGATATTGCAAAAGGGATTTAACCTTTTTCCATAGCTTCACTAACAGTGAAGATCTAAAAGAGTTTGCCTCTAACGCCTCCAGTACAGTGGTATGAGGGGTACAAAGTAGTATGGACCTGCTGGAATGTATTCCTGTAGTGAAGACACAGTCCATTAAATGCTGGAGTTGAGCCCCCAAAAAATAAATCCAGGGGTGTGAAAGAACCAACCCCCCATATCTTTAGGCAAGTGTACACAGAAAGATCCTGCCTCGATCCTCCTTCCATACCAAATCTCTAAAAATGGTATCACGTTTGTGAAACCAGAAGCCAGGCAACCACACTGGTGATAGTTGTGAAGTATATATAAGTATATATAAAAGTTGTGGCATACCAACCATTTTACTTAAGTTACAGGGACCCATTACAGAAATTTGAAGGCACCATCATGTATTGCATTTACTCTTGAAAGTATCAAGAAGGGGAACCAAATTTATGGGCAAGAGTGTAGACTTATCCCAATTAATAGTCAGGCCTGAAAAAGAGCCAAAGTCAGTTATTAAATCCAAGACTGGGTATCTCTAAGAAAAAGTAAAACATCATCAGCATAATCTCAAGTGTCTGGGAAAAATATCACATTTCCCCTTCAGCACTTCCAAAACGGTAGTACGGCTTAAAGGTATTAGCAAGTTTTCAGGGACAGAGTGGTAATACTACCGGCCTATGTTTTAATAGAAGAGACAAAGGCAGGGGAAGAATGTGCTTGTGCCAGTACAGCAAGCTTATGGCCAGTTCTCTCTCCTTCCACATAAAAATGGATTTGCAAAGGAACGCATATTCTCTGCTTTAGCTAACGATAATGCATGATAGGGCTGTTGGTGCTTTGACCACGCTGCCAATGTGGAGGGATTAGGATCATAAATATAAAGCCCGTTCCACTAATGCTACCTCCTGCATGATGTTTAGCTCCCACTATTTACTTTGTTTTTTGAGCTTGGAAACCTGCTGAATAAGTGAGACTGTAGAAACATTTGTGGCAAAAAACTCCTGTAATGAGTTCATCACATGCTTTGCAGGTCTAATTAAGTCTAACCGAAAGGGATTTACTTTCCAGCCTACTGGACATGACCCACCCCCCAGATCAAGTGACAGTGTAAGCGGAGAGTGATCAGAAAAGCCCCAAGACTCATAGGCATAGCATAAGGGGTTGCAGGGGTCACAATCGCAACCCCGCCCCTAGCTCCAGGGGGCCCCTACAGCCTCCCTGTCATATTATTATATCCTCCACAAAGTCTAGCTACGATCTGCTCTAGGGCCCCACAGCCATGCTCCAGTACTGGGCTTCCACTCTGCCTTCCACAGTCCACACCCCTCTGTTCTCATTGGCTGGGGAGAAGCTGTGAACCATTTCCGGAATGGAGAGGAGCATGGGGTAAGAACAGCCCAGGATGGGGAAGTGTCTGTGCTTTGTGCTGGCAACATGGAATGGTAACCAAGCTCAGCGAGTTAAGAGGAGGAGAGTGCCGTCCTGTAGCCATGACAGGACCAATGTCACTGGTGAGGTAAGACACCTCCCCACCTGGGGATGTCCGCTTACCCCACTTCCCTGACAACTGGGGAAAAGACACGCACCTCCGGGAGGTGACCTCCCCCAACACCTGCCAACACTGACAGAGAAACCTTCAGAAATTGCTAAAACAAATCCCTTAACACCTCCAGAGGGGCTGCAGGCTCCAGATTTCATGTCACATGGCTTTGCCTCCCCAGATCTAAGTTTCGCCCCCTGGCCACCCCCTCCGCCCTGGATGCTGTGCCTGCTGCTGAGCTTCTTTCCCAGTACAGAACTCTATACTGCTCCTCCTCCGCAGGGCTGAAATCACATTCCTTTACAGCACAGACAGTCAGCCATGATCTGCATAGGGTGTATTTGCCTACTGTAACTACATTGCCGTTCCGACCAGAGAATTTCACAGGTAAGAACAGCAACATAAAAGCCAGATACACCCTGTGAAGGCTGATAGACTGTGTGTAAATAATGTGATTTCAGCCTTGTATATTGTGGGGGGGGGGGGGGCTGTTTACAGTGCTGGAATGGGAAAGGAGCTCTGCCAAATGACCTGCCAGGGGTCCCTGTCCTCTGATTCTCCAGCAGTGACCCCTGTCCTCTGACTCTCCAGGGGTGATACCTGTCCTCTGATTCTCCAGCAGTGATCCCTGTCCTCTGACTCTCCAGGGGTGATCCCTGTCCTCTGACTCTCCAGGGGTGATCCCTGTCCTCTGATTCTCCAGGGATGATCCCTGTCCTCTAATGTAAGGAACTCTGGGAACTTTAAACTCTTAAGCCAATTTGAGTATCTTGGCATGCGGTGGGTGTATCTGCACAATGTGGAAGTGGTGGGTGGTAGTGGGGGGGGGGGGGGTCCCAGGTCAACTTTTGCATCAGAGCCCACAAGCTTCAAGCTACGCCTCTGCCAAGACTCATAGGTAATGTCAGAAACTAGGGGCAACAAATTATTACCCAGGGCCAAGTCTATGCTCAATAAAGTAGAATGGGTTTGGAAGTAGCAAGAGTATTGCCGAGAGCTTGGGTGGCGTACTCTTCACAGGTCCCTAAGCCTCCATTGATCTGATAATAAAGTGAGGTAAAGGAATCCTGTACTGTCCCAACATCTGGGGGAATCCTGTCCAAGTGAATATTTAGAACCATATTAAAATTCCCCATGATTAATACAGGTACACCTGGCTTGTCTGCTACAAAATTTAGGAGGTATTTTAGTATGTCAACATTAAAGGGTGGTGGTACATATACATTAGCCAAGATACAGGAAGTGTATTTTAGTACACAATATAAAAAATTATATCTCCCATTATCATCAATGGGAGATTGTCTACAAGGGAACAAAACCTATAGTCAAGCAATATACTCACCCCTCTAAAGCCCCATACACACGGTCGGATTTTCCGATGGATTCTGTCCTATCAGACAATGTTGTCGGAAATTCCGACCGTGTGTAGGCACCATCGGACAGTTTCCATCGGATTGTCCGACGGACAAAGTCCTATCTCCTGCTGGATAGATTTTTTGACAACAAAGTCCGATCACACCAAATCCGATCGTGTGTAGCGAATTCCGACGGACAAAGTGCTACGCATGCTCAGATCACATTACAAGACCAAAGCTATTGGCTACTAGCCTCTACGTAGTCCCGTCGTAGGCAACAAACATCACCACGTTCAGAATGATTGGATTTTCCGACAACTTTGTCCGACCGTGTGTACGCAAAACCAACATCGGACAAAGTACGACGGACATGATCCGACGGACCTGGTCCTCGGATAATCCGAGCGTGTGTATGGGGCTTAAGTAAGAGGTGTGTACTGAGTGAAATTGTGAGGGGAAGCAAAGGAGCTTCAAATCTTTAGGAGTATCTTTGGTGAGGTGCATCTCCTGTAGACATAGTATGGAGGCATGAAGGGTGGAGGCAGTAGTAAAAACCTCCACCCTCTTCAAATAGTGTCCCAGTCCTCACACATTCCAAGAGCACGGTTTCATTCACACCACTGACATTTATGGAGCAGAGCTATGGCCCAAAATGGATAGCATATTTGCATAGAGCTAAAATAGTAATCAAGGTATCCTATTGAATACAATGCAGAGGGTTGCAGTAGGCAACAAGTAAAAACATTGCTAGCATAAAATTATTAACACACTAATAAGCAGACAGCAAGTCCAACTAAAAAAAAAAGTCCAAAAACAGTAGAAAAATAACAAATGCCCAAAAAAAAAGACCCAGATAAGGGGCACAGGAAGTGGTACCAAGGCACATCCCATGCGAACCATGGGGTTCAGTGGCACATAAATGTAGATGGTAACAAAGTGCTCACATTGTACATCAGGAAACACATGCCTCAAGTGCAGCACTCAGTCCTGCTCCTGAAAGGATAAACAAAACATCATGTGTAGTCATTAACTGAGGTTCTCAGCTATGAGGCTCAATGCTCAAAGTAGGGTCAATTATTTTTATCCCCTTGCTTCTCCAGACACTCTGCTAAAACCTGGTTCCACATTGCAGTCTTTCCTTCATTCGAAATGGATAATCTTTAGTGGTTATTTGCTTGTCTAAATCATCGAGGATGCTCATCTTTTTCCAATTAAAGTCTTCTTCCTCATCATAACCCATAACTCCCTGAACTATCAACTTATAATAATCTTCTGTGCAATTCAAGAGGAACCTTAAATTGCACAGGATTTGAACTTTCCGTGCTTTCTGTCAATCCTGCTAGGTTGTCCAAGCTCTTGAAATACTTGCAAGAATCTCCTTTGAGGTCTCATTTAACAAAGGAACTGGATTTAAGAGTCTATTGAAATGATTACCTGCAGTCTTTGGAACAGAAGCTTGCATCTATACTTAATTCGTCCTGCGTCTGCTGACTCTTTATTCTTACGCTTCTTTGACAAGTTAAAACCCATTATTTAGGCAATGAAAACTCTCCAGCAAACTTATGTGTTCAAACAAAAGAAAGGCTCTTACACAATCCTGTAAAGGTTAAAACACATTAGAAAACAAAGAAGGAAATATAAAACAGTTTCTGAGGTCTTATGACTATGTGCTTTTACTTTACTTGTTTAACTACTTCAATACTGGGCACATTCACCCCTTTCCTGCCCAGGCCATTATTCAGCTTTCAGCGCTGTCACACTTTGAATGACATTTGCATTTTTATATTTGTTTTGGTATTTGGTACCAATTTTTGTGGTATTACATTTTTGGTGGTATTCAATCGCCACAGTTTTTTTTTATTTTTTGCTAACAAAAAAAAAAAATTGGGGAAAAAAAAAAAGTTTTCCTTTCCTTGTAAATAAGTAATTTTTCTCCTACACTATTGTGCGCTGATGAGGCTGCACTGATGGGTACTGATGAGGTGGCACTGTTGGGCACTCATAAGAAATTTTTATAATTTTTTTTCACACACATAGAGCTTTATTTTGGTGATATTTAATCACTGCTGTATGGAGAGATCCACCACTCCAGGATGATCCACCCAAACTCAATCCCACAGCTGTTCCTATGGTTAGAGAACCCAGGTGCAGGCACGGCACAAGCTGATGAAGATGCAAATTAAGGACTCTGGACGGCCGCACTCCAAGAAAAATTCAAAAGCCTTTATTGGTAAAATATGGAATCACACAAAAATAGGTCACAGCAAAGCAAGAAAATAGCTAATGCATTTCACACTACCAAGAGTGCTTACTCATAGCTATGAGTAAGCACTCTTGGTAGTGTGAAATGCATTAGCTATTTTCTTGCTTTGCTGTGACCTATTTTTGTGTGATTCCATATTTTACCAATAAAGGCTTTTGAATTTTTCTTGGAGTGCGGCCGTCCAGAGTCCTTAATATGCATCTTAATCACTGCTGTGTACCCTAAATAAAAAAAAAAAAAAAAAATGAAAAAAGACCAAAATTTTTTTAAAAAAATAAAGTTTTTCTTAGTTTCTGTCAGTAAATTTTGTAAATAAGTAATTTTTCTCCTTTACTGATGTGCGCTGATGAGGCTGCACTGATGAGAACTGATAGGCTGCACTGATGGGCACTGATGAGGCAGCACTTATGGGCACTGATTAGGTGGCACTGATGAGGAGGCACTAATATGCCACACTGATGGGCACTAATAGGAGGCACTGATGGGCACCGGTGGTCACTGATAGGTGGCATGGATAGACAGCACTGATGAGTGGCGCTGATGGGCACTGATGGGCATTGATGGGCAGCACTGATGAGCAGACACTGATGGGCAATGAAAGGCTGCACTGACTGACATCACTAATAAGGCACTTATTGGTGGCACTAATGGGCACTGCTGGGGCTTTACTGCAATCAGGACACTAATGATCAGTGCCATGCTTACCTGTCCTGGTCTCCCCTGCAAGGAGATACCACTAATCGACACTCCTCCCCACACACTCTCAGTGTGAGATGAGGAGAGCCGATTAACGGCACTTCCCCATTTACAGGTGACGGCTGCTATTGGACACAGCCGATCACAGGGTTCAAGAGCCATGTCATCGGCTCTTTACAGAGATCGGGGTCACGCCATGTCCTAGGAACATGGCATGGCCACGGTCGCTGCGCTGGATGCCCCTGCAGGCACGTGAGAGCGGCCGTTCTGGGGCGCTGTTTGTCCTCCCAGAGCAAGAGCCGCACAATCCTCCGTCATTTGACGGTGGGCGGGTGGCAAGTGGTTAAATAAGTCAGGTGATACCTCATTCAATTTCCTATTGAAATTGACTCATCCCTTGGTTATGCACACAATCCTTGTTGCTACTGAGGAAGTATATATACAATCACACAACACCCAATGCAGCAGTCACTTGCATTTCAAAGCAGGCTGATCCTTCAAACGCTCCTGACAACCGCTTGGGGGCATGTCAAGACAAACGCAATGGGGTTGATTTACTAAAGGCAAATCCACTTTGGAGGTGCAGTCGCTGTAGATCTGAGGGGAAGATCTGAAATGAGGGGAAGCTCTGCTGATTTTATAATCTAATCATGTACAAGCAAAAATGCTGTCCCCCTCAAATCTACAGTGACTGTAGTGCAAAGTGGATTTGCCTTTAGTAAATAACCCCCTTGTATCACACTTCAAGCACACGTATAAATACTTCCCTCATAGGTTAGTTTATCAACAGAGTAATATGTTAACAAAATTACTATATAGCACCATGGCATAAAGCGGCAGTGTAAAGCGGCAGTTATTAAAACAGATTATGACAGACGCAAGCATAAAACAAAGACAACCAATTAAGGCCAGTGACAGGGTGATATTTTCTGATATCTACAATTCTTTATCAGCCAATTATCTCAAAACAGTGGCCTCAATTAAAGTGCTGTGCAAGCACACAATGTTTCTGCTTCCTTAAAACCAATATCTCTCTCTTTCCGCAGTGGCAACGCTCTCTGCTCTCTCAGCAAAAGACAAGCAACTTAGCAACAAAAATCAGCCTGCTACCAAGCAAAAAAATAATTAAAGAAGTCCAGCCTGAGTTTTATCCTATGGGTTACAGGAGTGCAATTCATTTTGCACTCCGGTGTCCCGTTTTTAGCGGAGAGCGATCTGAAATCCGCTCTCCGCTGACGTCACTGCCATCAGTCGAGGCATCGCGTTATCCCGACTTCCAAGTCTGGATCCGCCAGCTGCCTTGATTGATGGCAGTCTCAGCATCTCAGCAAGCTACTGAGACGGATGCTCCCCGCGCCTCCACAGCTCAGCGCTCCAATGAGCGTGGAGAAGCAGAGAGGAGAGACGCTGAAAAATAGAATTTTGTCTACTTCAATACCAACAAACTCTACTTACTCAGAATAAATGCTTACAGCATTATATTCTCACTACTATTGCCACACTAAAAGGAACAAGCTTAAAGTGATTAAAGTATTCATTTTTTTAAAGTAAAAAACAGGTGTATACATACCTGCTCTGTGCAATGGAATTGCACAGATTGACCCCGAACCTACTCTACTTGGTACCCTGCTGGGATTTCAGTCTCCTCCTCTTCTCCATGTCTCCAACTGGCAGGAGGTTCAGAAATATAAAGGTGAGGACAAACTGATTTAAGACAAGTTTCTTTCCAAGAGCTATCAAGGCCCTAAATGGTAATTTTGAATAATATTATCTAACTGCAGGTGACTTGGCTTTTCTGCGGTGGAGAGGGTTCTTCTTAGGCTTTTTATACAGGGGGGGGGGTAAAATTGTTTACATGTTTAAAGGTGATGGCACATAAAGGAAGGTTTGAGCTAGCTGCACACCTCATAAACAGATTTAAATAAAATGGAGTGAATTCCCTGTGTTTTTTTTTTTTAGCAGCAATGAGAAACAACTTGCCTGTAAAATTAGGTTGATTTTATTTATCCAATAAACACTGGTCAGAACATCTTACGTGTGCAATAGAATTATTAAAATATGAGCTGGTGTACATAGTGTGAAAAGATGGGTGGACAGAAAGAAATACATACATCATTTTAAATATTGAATCAAAAAAATGATACAGTAATATTCAAGTATTATTCCATTACATATATTTCATAGGACCATCTGATAAGAAACACCCCAATGCATTTCGACCTTTGGAAATGACGGTCTTCTTCAGGGGGAGTTTTTTTTCACATTTCTGCAAATATATCAAAGGGACAGGTTTGAACATTTCATGAACTAATTTTATATTTGTTTTTCAATTCCAACTTCAACATGTAGTAATTACCCTGTCCACCAGATAGTTTTGCTCAAACCAGAGATTTTCCTTAAAAGCTAAAAATTCTTCCCTGAAGGTATTCCCAGATCACGCCACAGATCATCCGCACTCAACCCTCCCACCGAAGTGGAAAGGGGGAATCACCCCCCTGGGGGGAAGAGAGAAATCATGTGTGTATGTTGAGATTGTTATATGTTTACATATGATGGGAGCATTTATAGAATTTCCTTGTAATTTGTGTTGCATGGATCATAAAAGTATTTTTCTTATCTATCTTATCTATCCATGTGCCCCCAAAGCAAGCCTCTGCTCTCAGTCTGTCCTGTGAGAGCAGGGAGAGAAGACAGAGCCATGGCAGATGGGCACAATGCTGGATAGACTGAGGCAAGGATGGGGGGGGGGGGGCAATACTGATGCCTAAACATTTTTTACATCAATGTAGGGAATGTAGTAAGATAAAACATGTTTAGACTTTAGGACCACAAACATAGTGATATAACATTGCCTTTCTTCTCTTATTTTCTCCAAAGGCCAGCTTTGATATCAAATCCCCAAAACAGCTCTCCTAGTCTATATTGTCTCCCAGCAGCAAGGTGGCAAAGTTATCTGACAATAAGCAATCCATAATCTCATACTTCAATTGCCAATTAGTACGGTTAATGGGAAACTTAGTAGAAGAAATAGAAGTTGGCATGGTTACACACATTAATTTACATTAGTTTAGCATTCTCAAAGGAATTAGCTTCAAATCACAGTAAACAGTTGCAGGCTGCATGCATTTATAGACACACAACCTTAGTATTAACTGGAACTTATCAATGCACAAGAGAAATAGAATCACCTGTCATGCAATACTACTGGGTCCCGAAAAAACTTTGGGAGGAGAGAGACTTAGGTAATCCAAACTTGCCTATAGTGCTAGTGTGTGTCACATTCTCCAGAGTCCAGATGTGTTGGTTTGAGAGTTAACGCAATATTATATGCCCACCACTGTGTCACTGTGTCTGGGGAGGTAATTAGGATTTTCTTTTCACTTTGATTGCTTATTACAATGATGATCTCATCACTGTTATAAGCTATAATCTTTATGAATGGGGTCCATTCATGTGCCATTGTGGACTATTGTGATAGTTGTGATTGGCCACAGCTATCACATGGTACAGGTCCGCTGTGATTGACCCCTGTACCACATAATCACTGTGACCAATCTCAGATATAACAATAGTATACAAAGAATGGAAAGCCATTGTGTACTATTGACATGTGATTGTTGTGATTGATCACAGCGGTCACATGGTACCAGGGCAGGCCTGGTACAATGATCTGACTTCCACTGAGTCTGGTGGACACAGATAGATCATGCCGTTTCATGGCCCCCAATGTGCTCACAACATCATATGACATCTACTAAAGAGTAGGGATGAGTCGAACAACCCACGATTCGGTTCGCATCCAGAACATGCGAACGGACTGAAAGTTTGTGCGAACATTCAAACACTGTTAAAGTCTATGGGACTCGAACGTGAGAAATCAAAAATGCAAATTTTAAAGGCTAATATGCAAGTTATTGTCCTAAAAAGGGTTTGAGGACCCAGGTCCTGCCCCAGGGGACATGTATCAATGAAAAGAAAGTTTTAAAAACAGGCGTTTTTTTTGGGAGCAGTGATTTTAATGATGCTTAAAGTGAAATAATAAAAGTGAAATATTCCTTTAAATATCGTACCTAGGGGGTGTCTATAGTATGCCTGTAAAGTGGTGCATGTTTCCTGTGTTTAGAACAGTCCCTGCACAAAATTAAATTTCTAAAGGAATAAAAGTCATTTAAAACTGCTTGCGGATGTAATGTAATGTTGGGTCCCGGCAATATTCAATGAAAATTATTTGAAACACAGCAATGGGTAACCCCCCCAGCCCATTACCAGGCCCTTTGGGTCTTGTATGGATATTAATGGGAACCCCGCACCCATTTAAAAAAGAAAATGCGTGGGGCCCCCAGGCCCTATATACTATGAACAGCAGTATACAGGTGGTCCAAACAAGACAGGGACTGTAGGTTTGTTAAGTTGAATATGTTTGTAATTTGGAACAGGTACGTCTTTTAAGTGTAGCTCCAGCCAAAAATCTATTTTTAAGATTTTTGGATAACATGGGAAGGGTTATCATCACCCCTGTAACATTTGTTTTGCTGTCTGTGCCCCTGTTCAGAAGATTTCACCTCACTTTCAGTCCCAATGACAATTGGATTTTGAAAATGTGGGTTTTTTAGGGAAACAAGGATTGGTGATAATAAAGCATCAGTGGAGACACCTTTTTCCCATATTAACTCTTAAAGGAGAGAATTTCCCTTTCTAGGGGTAGATTTCCTCTCACTTCCTGTTTTCTCCCTCTGTTTGTAAGTAGTAGTCGTTTGTAAGTCGGGGACCGCCTGTATATACTATATGGCCTGCACTATATACTCTGCAGAAATTTGGGCCTTAGGTATTGGTGGTACCAGAACACTGTAAGCCCTCACAGTTACTCTTGTTGGGCGCTGGAACGGGCCCTGCTGTGAAATATTATATCAAGAATTGTAATTACATGCCCCTGTTGAACATGGTCCGAAAAATTGGGCCTTTGGTGGTGGTGTGGTGGTGTTGCCACAACACTGCAAGCCCTCACAGTTACTCTTGGTGGGCGCAGGAACGGGCCCTGCTGTAAAATATTAGAGCAAACATTTTAATTACAAGCCCCTGTTAAACAGGGGCAGAAAATGTGGGTCTTAGGCAGTGGTGGTGGTGCCACAACACTGTAACCCCACACAGATTCTGTTGTTGAGCGCAGGAACGAGCCCTGCTGTGAAATATTAGATGAAAAATTTTAATTACGCGCCCCTGTTAAACAGGGGCAGAAAATGTGGGTCTTAGGCAGTGGTGGTGGTGCCACAACACTGTAACCCCACACAGATTCTGTTGTTGAGCGCAGGAACGAGCCCTGCTGTGAAATATTAGATCAAAAATTTTAATTACGCGCCCCTGTTAAACAGGGGCAGACAAATTGGGCTTTAGGCACTGGTGGTGGTGCCAAAAATGCTCTTAGAAGCTATCAACATGAACATTGAGGAGGAATAGGATAGTCACTCAGCATAACAGGGGCGGGGCGGGGAAGGGGAGTGTTTATCTTCTAGGTTGGCATGATTGGCTATCACATTCGGATGGGAGAGCAAGAACATGTAAACAGGGGAGGGGTCGGAATGAGGACAAAAGGGCAAATACGTCCGTGAGAGGACAACTGGTGAGATCAAAACAGTGTGCAAACAGTCATTGGCAAGTGGGCAATGCGGCTTGCCTGGGTAGGGGACTGTAGAAGAGGAAGGTATCCCAATTAGCCACTAAGAAGGCTAACAAGATCCCTCCTAAGGGGACCACAGGTCTAATGAGGAAACCAGTCACCAAATGTGTTGATGTGTAGGGTAGATCACTACACAAAAGTATAGGGCAGCCGTCCGGCTCCAGAAGCGAGGGTAAAACATCCCGTCAGGGAAATAGGGCGACGCTGCTCATCTTGGGGGGTATGCCTCTCGGTGCCTCTTTGAGAGTTGCTTGTTCCACAGCGGGGTCAGAGGGCTGTTTGGAGGGGGTCGCTTGGATGATCCTGGTTTGGCTGCAGAGTACTGAGGTTGCAATTCTTGAGCGATGAATCCTAGTTGCAAAAGTAAACGTTCGCCGTCTTGGAAGTTGGTGAATCCGTATGTTTTCTCTCTGAATTGAAACTGGAGACGGAAAGAAAATGACCAGCGGTATTTGATGGATCTCCGTTTTTGGATAGTGGTGGGGGAGATATTAACAAAAATTTGAATTTTGTTTCCTTGGAAGGAGAGGTTTTCCAGATTGCGGGTCTTTCCCATTATGTCTTCTTTTACTCCGTAGTAGTGCGGTTTGACCACAATATCTCTCGGGAGTCCATCTTGGCGGGGGGGTTGCATGGCTCTATGTGCTCTGTCCAGCTCAAGTCTGTGACCCTGGATGTCAGGTATAATGTCCTTAATAAAAACCTTAACCGTGCTCGGTATATCGGTAATTGATTCAGAGATCCCTCGTATATGGAAATTATATCTCCTGCTTCTATTTTCCAAGTCATCCAATTTGGCTAACGCAGAATCAAGTTGATCTTGTAGCGTTTGGATACAGGTGGTGTTTTGGTTGGTGCGTGCAGCTGTGTTGTCTACTGCCTGCTCAATGGCATCCATGCGGGCTCCTAAGCTCTGCAAATCAGCCTTAATGGTAGCCGTGATTTGCGAAGCATTTTGAGCTAGGCCTGCAGCCAGCATCTCATAAAAGCTGTGTAGCAGATGTAGCAGCGTGGGAGAGGTCTGTTGTGAGCCTGAGAGGCCGAGGGGGGAAGTTCATCATGGGGGTATGGAGGAGATCTCCCATTGTCCTGCTTAGCAGGGATTCCGTGGATGCTGGAACATGTTACTTACAGGAGTTGCCAGCAAGGGAGGAGGCTGCTAAAGTGGTGGCTGAGGGTTAGCTATTGATTCCAGAACCTCCAGGCCTCCTCATGTGTGCGCCGTGGCCACCATCTTGGACGGTGCAGGGGCTGCCAGGCCAAAGTCCAGTTGGCGGCTAACGTCTTTCCTGGTGGGGTCCTCCGTCATGTAATATTTTGCCCTGAGTCCTCCGGGAGGTGTGGGGGTCTGAATGAGGTGGGTCCCGCTCGATCAGAAGCCTTGGGAGCTGAGAAGGGCTGGAGCGGTGTGGAGCTCTCGGCTACAGCGTCCTCCCGGGAGTCCCCCAAATGCGCACCCGTATAGATTTTTTATTGGTAAATTTGACCTAGTAATTAATGGGGTTTCATCTCAATTTAGGCATTTGATCTGCATGGTAGTGAATTGCCACTGTGTATTTAGGAAATCTACAGGCATACCCCACTTTTAAGTACACAATGGGGTTTATTTACTAAAGCTGGAAAGTGCAAAATCAGGCTCACTTATGCATAGAAACCAATGAGCTTCTAACCCCAGCTTGTTCAATTAAGCTTTGGTAATAAAACCTGGAAGCTCATTGGGTTCTATGCAGAAATGAGCCTGATTTTGCACTTTCCAGCTTTAGTAAATAAACCCCATTGTGTACTTAAAAGTGAAGTATGCCTGTATTGACTACCGTCCTGATAATATTGGCTAGTTGTTAATAGTGAGTATTTTTAGCGATTATCATTATTATTATTATTATTAATGTATCAAGTGCCCCCTTTTCTTGAGCCCTCTTTGCTTTTCTAGTATCTTTCTAGCTTGAATTATGTTGTTATTAATTCTACATGTTCTAGGGCAATGTTCTAATGAAGAAACGTTCTTTGATAGCTTCTTCCTCCCTCCCAACCACACCAAAATTGTTGGTTGTGACAGAGCTTACACAGGGCTGAAGCTCTGTCACACGCTCAGGCCTTTCAGGCTCTTCAGCTCTCCCTGGACCAGCAATCCGAGACCCCCTCCCCCCCAGGCATGGGGATTAGGAACAGGATCCCCCCGGCCTCCACACAATCCCCCTGCCCAGCCTATCTCCACACCACCCGCATCCGCCATCCGCCACCTTAATCCGCCGCCTCAATCACAGCCCGCCAGGCTCTCCTCTCCGGGCAGGCTCTCAGGACACACCGCGGCTCCGGCCTAGCTCCGGCCAGAGCCGGATCGCCGGCCAAACAGCTCCCCCCTGCATCCATTCTCGGCAGCAGGCCCAGGCACCAACGCCGATCTGCGAACGCCACTCACTTGCACCGGGATGCCGAGACCAGGATAGTCCGCGGCTCCGGCCTAGCCCGGTGGCCATCTTGGTCCACCCAAACACTGCCACAGGACGTCACCAGGACCTGAAGTTATCCTCAGGACCCCCCCTGCAGGTTCCAATGGGACCTGGACCCATCCCTGCCCAGCACCTGGGTGGGCAACATCCACAGCCAATATTGGTCACCTCTGCTCTAGATAGCTAGACGAGGAAGACCGCGGCTGTGGCTGAGCCCCAGTCCATGCTAGCCCACCTCCAAGCTTACATCTACCTCCTTTTCAGTATGCCGGCATGCCCTTCCGGTCCCAGAACACTGCTGCCTTAGCAATCCGACATCATCACAGAGGCACCAGGCGACACAGCAAGTCGGGACCACCATAACTCAGGCCTACCACCGATGTCCTTCTTGCGCCACCCAGACACAGCTGCATCACTGGTAAGTAATGGCTTAAGCCCCAGTGCCCTCCTCTCCATCTCCTAGCCCCATCTCCTCGCCTCTTCTCTTCTTGGGATTATCTCCAATCAGGTAAGCGCTCGGGTCCCCCCCCCCAGCAGTTGATCCAGGGTCCTGTGGGCCGACCGCCTCGGGGGTCAGGAAGGAATTTTTTCCCCTACTGGTGCAATTGGCTGGCACAGCTAGGGTTTTTTTGCCTTCCTCTGGATCAACGGGAGGGTGGTAGGCCAGCAGCCCCCCTATCACCCCTACCGGAACCATTCACATCATCATCAGGACAACAACACAGCTGTCACCAGCAGTATTATTCTGGTCCAGGATCTTCGCTACAAGCAGAGGGAGCTGGAACAGCAAGTAATTTGCGACTCGACTACACCACATAGGATACCCAAGGTCAACTTGCGCGCTACTAATAGTTTATACTATACGGCGGCAAGGCTGACAACCAGATAGACAACAGGAAAAAAAAAACAGATCAGGATCATCATCTCAGTCATCCTAGCACCATCAACTTCATCATCTCGCCATGTGCCACTTCAAATACTCAGAAGAAGTTCTTCACAGGCTAAGGAATACCACCTCAACACTGCCAGCCTCCATTCAAAAAATCCTACGAAAAGAACAACTACTAAAGACCGACCTACAATCAACCATCAACAAGATACCAAGTCAACCACAACAATTAGTATGCGCCATGATTAACACCAGGTCTGCAGCCAAACACAGACTGAAAGTACACGACTTCATCACCCAAAACAACATAGATTGCCTCTTCATCACGGAAAGCTGGCTAACTCCCGACTGCAACACCATCCTTACCGAATTGGTGCCGGAGAACTACAGGATCCTAACTGAACATCGGATAGAAAAAAAAGGAGGAGGCCTAGCAGTGATTTTTAAATCTCACCTTGTGCTCACCAAACCAATTTTGCAGAACTCAGTGCCTTTTATGAGACACTGACGCTACATCTTCAATCAACACCCCATGACACCACTCACATTCTACTTTTCTATAGACCACCAGGACCAAAGACCAATGTTCTTACACCCCTCATGGAATTCATTTCAATACACACCCTGAAATCCAAAAACTTCCTGGTACTTGGGGACTTTAACCTCTGGGCAAACTCTACCCAAAACCCTATTGCGACCACATGCATCAACCAACTGGAAGAACTGGGTCTCCAGCAACTGATAAAGACTCCCACACATGGTTCAGGACACACTCTGGACCTCATCTTCAAACAAAATATGGACATCAACGTACAGGACAAACATACCACTACCATGGACAGACCACCATGCAAATTCAATATCTCCGAACTTACTCATACCACCCACCAAAAACAGAAACCTGCAAGAACAACTCATTGGACCAGATCGCAGAAGAAACTACACTCCGAAACCTTCAAAACCACTTTATCAAACAAAATAGCAATGCTGAACTTAAGCCACTCATCGGAACAAACACTTAGCTCCCTAAACAAGGTATTACTACAATCAGCAGACTTAGTGGCTCCAAAACGCAGAACACTCATCCGGAGAAAAAACTCGGGATGGTTTAATGGCTCTCTCACTCTACTCAAGCAAGAACGCAGAAGAGCTGAAAGAAGAAGAAGAAACCCTACCAAGGAAAACCACACAAACTACAAAGGACTCACAGAGAACTATCACAAAGCAATCTTCAAAGCTAAAAAAGATTATTTCTCAATGACCATCTCATCGGCCTTAAACCGCCCTCGGGAACTTTTTAAAATAGTCGCTCAATCAATGAACCCAGTATGCTTGGAGCCCCCAGCAAACGAAACCCAAGATTTCTGCAATGAATTATCAAATTTTTTCATCGACAAAATCGACAACATCCGGAAAACAATCCATCAGAAAAAAACAACCAACCTCAGTCAACCAAAGCAAAAAGAAGATATCGACACAAACATCCCACAATCACCGAAGTTCTCTCTGACCCCAATCACCATGGACACCACCAAAAACATCATCAAAAACCTTCGAGACAGTACATCACCAATTGACATCATCCCCACAAGACTCCTGAAAGAATGTTCCGACATCTTGGCTCCCACCATAACTCACCTTATAAATCAGTCGTTTAAAGAAGGGATTGTTCCGGACACCCGGAAAACAAGGGATCATTAAACCCCTACTAAAGAAACCCAACCTCGACCCTCAGGACCCTAACCACCGCAGACCGATAACAAGCCTTAACACCATCTCCAAGATTATGGAAAAAGCTGTAGTACAACAGATTCAAAGCCACCTGGACACACACAAACTCCTGGACCCTCTACAATCAGGCTTCCGCCCGTGCCATGGAACAGAAACAGCACTCCTCAAGATATGGGACGACGCCCTCGAAGCAGCAGATGACGAAGAATCATGTCTCCTGGTACTGTTGGACCTCAGTGCAGCGTTTGATACAGTGGACCACAATACTCTACTCCTCCGCCTCACAGAAGTAGCAGGAGTCACAGACTCAGAGCTACAATGGTTCGCGTCCTTCTTAGGAAATCGCTCTCAGACAGTGAAACTAGGAGGATTCACCTCGGAAACCCCGGGCAATCTCTTGTGGAGTCCCTCAAGGATCACCTTTGTCGCCAGTGATCTTCAACATATACATCCGCCCACTCCTAAAAATAATCAGAAGATCAGATCTCTGCTTCCACTCATATGCTGACGACACGCAATCATATTTTCATATCACCGGACAAAAAGACCATCATCAGCAATTAGAAAAATGCCTCACCTTGATAGACGACTGGATGACCACTAGCTCCCTGAAACTCAACGAATCAAAAACAGAGCTTCTTATCCTGCACGCAAATCAAAATTCCTGGACCAAGATCCCTTGGTCACTACCCACCATCTTTGGACAGACCATCCCCCCAAGCACCAAGGCCAAGAGTCTCGGAGTCATTTTTGACTCAGAAATGTCAATGGATGCACAAATAGGAGCAGTAGTCAGTGGTTCTCACCATCTGCTCCGCCTGCTACGCAGACTCATCCCCTTCATTCCAAAGGAGGACAAAGCAGTGGTGGTTGGAACAATCATTAATTCACGACTTGACTACGCAAACTCCCTTTACACTACCCCAATATCAACTTGCGTGCTTACAACTTATCCAAAACACTGCAGCAAGGCTGATAACAGGAAAAAAAACCTGGGAATCCATCTCCCCTTCCCTGAGGACCCTACATTGGCTAACAGTAAAGAATCGGATCACATTCAAGACCCTCTGCCTCACTCACAAATGCACACATGGAGTCGCTCCTCAATACCTAATTGAGAAAATAGAACACTACACACCCAATCGCAGTCTTCGATCATCTAACCAAAACCTCCTCATCATTCCAAAATCCTGCTACAAATCAAAGGGGGAGCGGAGATTCGCTGTCCAAGGACCTCGGCTATGGAATGCTCTACCTACCAACATCCGCATGGAAGAAAACCATCAGGCCTTCAGGAAAAAACTCAAGACCTACCTCTTCTAAGAAGTTTACAACAAAGCACCAATACAGCGCCTTACAGCGATTCAGTTCGCATTGTTAGCGCTATACAAATTATTCATTCATTCATTCATATATATATATATATATATATAGGGATTATCCTGTTCCAAATCCTGCATCTTTAGGACATAATCCACTCCTCCCATTCAATTTTTTTTTGGGGGATACACCGTTTCTGATCTTCATGTCCAACTATTTTGGGTTGATAACATGTAAGTTTTGATGTTGGGTTCCTAAGAGGGCCACCACATCTATGTATAATTACTATCACTAATATTGTATATATATATATATATATATATATTATATATTTATATATTTATTTATTTTTTGTCTAATCTATATAAGGCATATGCTTAATTGTATCTCTTTCTCATGTGTCTCTAATTTAAGGTTCTCTGGTTACGAGTCAATAAATATTTGGCTCTGAAGAAGCTATTTTGTGAAACGCGTCAACCATCTTTTTTGACATGTACTGTAACTATGATTGTCGAATCTCAAGAGAACATTTTCCATGATTTTATAATGTCTTTGTATATATTCTATTTTGTTTAATAAATTTATTAGAATGTATTTTTGTATGAAATCCTCTATGGTACCGTGATAATCCGTCATGTTGGTTCTTTTTTGTGTAAACATTATTTAGGATGAGGTACCCCATAGTCTTTTTTCATATATTCTATATGGCAATAATTAAGAGTGAGCGGAGTCTCACCTCCCCCATCTATAAGAAGGAAGGATTCATATTACTTAAGTTTTTAAAGTTTTAATATTTTAGTTAAGATAATAAGTCCTTTATATTACAATATTTCTTGATTAGGATATTATTAAGAACATTGTGTTTTAAATTAATATACTTACTGTTTAAAGTATTTGATTTAGAAGTCAAAAGAAAACTTATATTGTTTGGCCAAATTTAGTTAAAAGGTTTTACACATGGGTCCTCTTAGCCCACACCTCGGGAATGTTAGAGATTAGGTAACCCCCACCTTTTTAGTGAGGTGGAAGGGAAACTGTTCATTAGAAGCCTGTGTTTTCCTGTGGAAATATAAGATAAAAACAAACTTTTAAGCCAGCCTTTATAGGAAAAGGTGGGGGCTGATTTGAATAGCAAAAAGCTAGTAACGAGGGCAGACAGACAGATTCTGCAGACACTCTCTCCAGCAGACACAAGAGACTTGGATTCTCACACACACACACAAAGATACATTTATACAATCTTCATTTTAAGAATAAGAAATGTATTGAAGCTATTTTTATATTCTACATTTTGACATTGTTTTTTTAATATTTTGCTATTTTCATTATTAAATACATTTTTGAGTACACTCACTGATAATGACAACTCAATCAATATGACAAACAATGATGAAAATTAAAGAGATGGATTACTTCCATCGCCATCAGGATTTAGGAAAGAAGTTCTCTCCAACATTAAATTGTGTTGCTCCAATCTTGATAGATGAAGGTGGAAGGCCATAGATATATGGTTTATTAAATGGTAAGAAAACTAAATAGATTTGAGCTGAACTCAGTTTAACTAAACACAAATTATCTGTGAATATTGATTCTCAAAAATGTAATATAATTGGTTTCAGTGGAAAAGAAAATACAGTTGCAACTAAAGTTTCTGATGTGGGAAGGGGATGATATCTAAAGTATACTCACATATAGGTGGTATTTTTAACTTATCACAAGCCGTATTAACGCATAAAGAATTAAATATTTTAAATCTGGGTCTAAAATGTGGAATAAAGAAACCGATAAACAAATTTGATGTTTACATAGATATCCACAAGTATATAAGAAAACTTAATATAAAAAAACATTTTCTGGGGAGAAATCCCAGGATAGAACCAGTGGTGTCCTATGAAAACCGAATCATTAATAGTGGATTCAAAAATAAATCTTTGTTCAATCCCCCAAACAACCCTAACCACCAAATAGAGGTATTCAAGGGGCTGATATTACAGGATTTGGAAGCTATAAGACCGAAGAAAAAATATGCGTGAGACACATCAATGAAGGGATCGAGATGCTGGAGAAACGGAAGGACATTATTATCAGACCAGCGGATAAAGGAGGAGGAGTGGTCATACTTGATAAAGTATATTACGAGAACCAAATAGCGGATATGCTATCAGACACAAATACCTACAAGAGACTGGAGAAAGATCCAACGTCACCATATAGAGAGGAGTTGGAGATCCTAATCGATATGGGAACGAAAAAAGGGGTACTAACAAGTAAAGAAAGAAGATACCTGTTACCATCTAACAGCAGAGTACCGACATTATACACATTAGCAAAGATTCACAAAGACCAAGAAAACCCTCCCGCTAGGCCTATAGTGAATAGTATAGATTCCGTATCAGCAAGATTAGGCCAGTACCTCGATAAATTCCTGCAAAAAAGTGTGCAAGATACGAGATCCTACTTAAGAGACACGAAAAGCTTTTTGAACAGCTTACAAAATGTGAATCTAACGAATAGATCACAAATCTTTTTAGTAACAGCAGACGTGTCATCACTATATTCGATCATCCAGCACGACGATGCCCTACTGGCCCTGAATTGGGCTTTATGTAAGAGAGATGATATTGCGCATAACCAAAAAATATTTTTAAGGAACAGCTTAGACTTTTGTCTAAGCCATAACTATTTTTGGTTTAATAGCGAATTTTACTCACAGGAACGGGGCGTAGCCATGGGAGCTAAATTCGCCCCTAGCATCGCAAACCTTTTTATGGCAAAATGGGAGGACAAGACGATTTTTAATAAACAGCCGCCAGAACTTATTTTTTATAAACGTTTTATCGGTGACCTCTTTTTTATCTGGGCAGGCACAGAAAATGGTTTGGATGGTTTTATTACGTTTTTAAATATCAACGATCGAAACATTAAATTAACTTCAGAATGGAGTGAACATTTTTTAGATGTGAAGGTGTATAAAAAGGACGATAAGTTGGAGACTATGGTGTTTTTTAAGAAAACAGAAACAGCTATCTCCCCACATCAAGCGCTCACCACCCTCAGTGGCTACGAAATATCCCCCATGGCCAGATCATGAGGGAGCGTCGAAATTGCTCGGAAGAAGTGAACTATATCTCACAGGCAAATATTTTGGCGGACAAATTCATAGCTCGGGGATACGACCCAAAAGTACTGCATAAAGTCATCGAGGAAATCGGGAACGTACCAAGAATGAGTTGTCTGGAAGAAAAAAACTAAATAGATAAAGAACCGACTAATGAGATCAAAACCACAAATAATAAAGAATGGGGATTTATTTCAGGCTTCCACGCCCAGTACCGTGAGATCGAGGCGATTTTTAATGAACACTGGCATGTTTTATTGTTAGACCAAAAATTAAAAACAGAATTACCACCTAGACCGCAATTTATATACAGAAAATCAACAAGCTTTGGTGACAAAATTGTACGTAAAATAGTAGACCCACAAAAATTGGTGCATGATCCTGCTATTTTGCTGCAAAGGAGATAGATTGTGGAGGAACGCAGATGCATGGTTGTCTTATTCAAAGGCTCTTATTTATCATTGGTCTGGTGAGTGCATCCCCAAAGGGGAGTTCATTCCGCACGTGGTGAAAGATCTGGTGGAAATATACGGTGGAAGCTGTCACTATTTCACATAAGGGAATACTACGTGGGGACGTTTTTATCAGATCATATTGATTCTACTGGTTGTGTTTTTGATTTATTCACCACATGGTCCTGGGTGTTAATAAGGACAAAAGCGCTGCTGCAATAATATAGAGACTGTGTTCAAAGGACTGCTTTTTTCATAATATTGCCGTATTTTCATGTTTACATAGCCTAAGCAGCTGCTATCACCAGAAGTGGTGCATTGTATTTATATATTTATTTTTTTTTATATTTATATATTTATTGATTTTTATCCATTATTTAAGAAACACATATCCAGATAGCGCAGAGGGGTGGACCCTAAGGGCGGGTATTTGCGGTCTCACTCTATTTCTACATATACTCACATATACATAAAGGGAGTCGGGAAGGGCCCCAAATAAGCCCCCAAAAAGTAAAATGGGCTAATGACGTGGGAAACATTTTGGACGCACAATGGGAAAGGATAATAGAGCTTGCCCCGTGGGTCTCTCTTTCCCCCCTCAGAAGATGTCACATCTTTTTCTAATATACCGTGCGCATTATACCCCAGTAAAATTGCTCAGGTTCGGATGTAGACAAGATGATATATGTCCTAGATGCGGGAGATCGGGTGCAGATCTTATCCCTATGTTCTGGAGATGTCCAAAATTATATCGCTATTGGAATGAGGTGGTGGCTAGGATCGCCCAGATTTTTAAAATCCACCTGGACTTAGATCCTATCCTTTGCGTCCTGGGGGGGTGGAGGGAAGGGGCAGGCCAGGGGAGACACAACTAGCGATTTAGTGATGCCTATTTCAGGCCAGGAAACTCATTGCCCAGAAATGGCAGTCCCCTATTCCCCCATCAGTTAAGGAATGGAAACAAAACATGGAGAGGGTGATTCTTAAAGAGAGAACAATTTATATTAAACAAGGGAACTTTGATAAATTCCATCTGTTGTGGAAATCGTGGAATGAAAAGGATAGAAATATGAACTTCTAATATAATGGAGTCCTATCTAACTGAAGCGGAATTAAATAGTAGGATGAGGGTGAGATAGAGTCGGGTGAGTGAAAGATGGATGCATGATGTAAGGGGGGAGAGAGGGGTGGGATGGGGGGAGAGAGGGGTGGGATGGGGGGGGGGAGCGAGTGAGGTATAACATACCTACAAAATGACTAGGTAATTTTTCTTTTTCTATGCTTCAATTGACTATTGTTTACTAGTTGTATGAATATGTATGTTATTTGTAAATGCGTAAAATCTATAATAAACATATAAAGTTTAAAAAAAAAAGTTTCTGATGTGACTTTTGAAATTCCAGGACTTTTGAAAACAAATATAGACTATATCTGGTGTTGCCAAAATACAGAGAATATTTTAGGCATGGATGTGATTAGTAAATTAAATTGGATTATTGATTTAAGTAATTCTACTATATGGAAAGATTCATCTAGGCCCAAATCTATATTAATAGAACCCTCAATGTACAGTAATGTTGGAAGTATTTGTACAGCATTCGCTGATCTGTCTTCAGATTTTAATTGGCCACATATAGGAACCAATCTCGTATTGGAACAATCGGTTAGAACACATAAAAGTCTTTGGAGTTAGACCAAAATGGATACAGGTTTGTTTAAAGATATTGAAATATAAATTGAGGGAAGAGATCCTAAACCCCAAATTCAAAATAAGTTGCCACAAGAATCAATAGAACAAGTTTCTGACATTGTACAATCATTTTACAACAAGGAATATTAAAGAAGGCACAATCCCTGGTAAATAATTGTATTTGGCCTAGCAAGAATGCTGATGATTCATATTCTTTATCAGTTGATTTAAGATTACTGAAAAATGCATTACAAATAACAAATCTATTGTTCCTAATTAAAATTTAATGTCACACATGGATGCCAAGGCCAAAGTATTTTCAGTACTGGAAATCGCCAATAGTAATTTTTCGGTACCATTAACGAAAAGCTGTCATTATAAACTTGCCTTCAGCTTTAATAAAGAAACTTATGGATTTACTAGAATAATTCCAGGACTGGAAATGAGTGACAGTTTAGTGCACGAGTGCTTGGAGAAAGTATTATCAAAAATTTCTAGACCAAAATGTATTTTACAGCATGTGGACAAAATGTTATTGTCTACACAAAATATAGCGGAACATGTCACTCTGTTGACAGAGTTATTTACTCTGTTACAAACAGCAGAGCTGAAATTGAACACAGAGTCAGTTCAGTTAATGAAAGATAAAGTTAAATTTCTTCATATGTAAATTAGTCATGGACAGAGACAGTTATCACAGGAAAAAGTTAGAAACATTTCTGCTATTCCAATTCCAACATCTTACAAGGCATTATATACACTTTTGAGAATAGTAAATTGTTGCAAAGAGTTTTTTACAGGAATATGATGATAAAGTTAAACCATTATTTGATTTCTTGAAACAAAAAGATGTTGTGTTTGATCAATGGAGTCAAATTCAGACAGATGCCTTTGAAATATTAAAAAAAAGACTTGCAGAAAGCTCCTTTATTGAATATAATCTAAATTGGTATGTCTATGCCTGTTGTTTTGAAAACTGATGTATCTGAGAATTCAATTTCAGTAATTTTGTCTCAAGAAAAAGATGGTGAACCGGAGATAATAGTTTTTTTCTCCATAGGTTTGACAAATATGGAAAAGACTTTTGACACAAATAAGAAGCAATTGTTAAGCGTTTATTTTGCAGTCAAAGTAACAGAAAATATTGTGAGATCTAGTAGGATCATATTACAGACACCTGATTTGTCATTAAAAATTAATTCAGGAGAATTATATGACAAATTGGCTCATTTTTTAAAACTTTACAATTTAAACCTATACAGGTAGATTTGGTAACAGAACATTCTCGGTTAAATGTATTCAGAAAACCTGTAAATGGTATTTTTAGAACAAGTGCTGAGAGAGGCTTTGAGCTAGTATTTGTCAACAGTGATGTAAGTAACTGAGTTAAAATAAACTGAGTTACCTAACGCAGTTACTTTAGAGGGTAACTAGTAATCTAACTGATTACTTTTCCCCTCATGGTAACTCAGTTCCCATTACTTTGGCTTAGTTACCCCAATTACATCTACCGCCACTAGATGGCAGTAGTGTAATTCCGGTGTCCTGCCGAAAAAGTTCCCCCGCCGGATAAGGACCCCCTGTACTGCGCAGGCACAGGGCTTGCACAGTACGAAGGACTACGGAGCTTCCAAAATTGCCGAACCTAAACAGCTCTGAGTGAAATCTACATCGCGCAGGTGCAGTTAACATGTAATTGTACGAGGCGATGCCGCACGCTCTCGATGCTCGTGCTACTCTGCAAGGGGCATCTATCATGTAAGTAAGTGGCAGGTCTAGTATTACTGTAACCAAGGGGCGCATTTTTTTATTATTGTTATATATCGAGCTCTGCCCATTAATTTAACATTCGCCCTTTTCTGTAGCCATCCACCCCTTACACGATATAATAATAATAATAGACCTGCCACTTGCTTACACGCTATAACAGATCTGCCCCTTGGTTAGAGTAATAATAGAGCAGCCCCTTGGTTACACGATATATAACAATAATAAATGCGCCCCTTGGTTACAGTAATACTAGACCCGCCTCTTAGTTACACGTATAGAATATTTTAAAAAAAAGTCAGTTACTTTGCTGCGTAACTAATTACTTTTCCAATGTAGTAACTGAGTTACTAACGCAATTACTTTTTGGGAGAAGTAATTTGTAACTTAACTAATTACTTTTTTAAAGTAAGATGACCAACACTGTTTGTCAATAATATTTAGAATTGTTCAACAAGTCTTCCTATGTGTTACCCAAAGAATGGTTATGCTATTCAGCAAAAATTCTATAGAAAATGCTGAATTGAAAAATGCTAGAAGTACAGTACAGCACGCATTACTCTGAAATCTTAAAGAGGAAAAGTGAATGGATACAGTTTGCTTCAGTCTTCTGGGGTTGATTTGAAACCTTTCTTTGTTTGTGAAAACAAGGTTTTGAATCATGACAAAAAAGAAGGAATTGCGTCCTGTTATAGGTTAAATACACAGAATAATACTATTAAGAAGTATAGGTCAGTTTAAGAAAAATAGAGCAAATTAGGGTAATTAGAAGTGTTATTACTAAAATATGTTTTTCATGTCATAATAAAATATTAGGATTGTGATATGTAAAATGAATAAGGCCCCTTTCACACTGGGGCGGTTTGCAAGCGCTATTGCGCTAAGAATAGCGCCTGAAAACCGACCCGAAACAGCTGTTGCTGTTCCTTCAGTGTGAAAGCCGAGGGCTTTCACACTGAAGCAGTGCGCTTGCAGGACGCTCAAAAATGTCCTCCAAGCCGCATCTTTGGCTCGCTATAGGAGCGGTATATTTACCGCTCCTATAGCGCCTGGTCCCATTGAAAACAATGGGGGAGCGCGCCGAACCCGCCCGCAAATTGCCGCTACAGCGGCGGTTTGCGTGCGGTATTGACCCTTTTTCGGCCGCTCGCGGGGGGTAAAAACACCCCGCGAGCGGCCGCAATGCGCCGCTAAAACACCAGTAAAGCGGCACTAAATATAGCGCCGCTTTACCGCCAGCGCCCCCACCACTCCAGTGTGAAAGTAGCCTTAGTAAATGAAGGTATATTTTGCATTCATTAAATTCAATATAATGATACTGCATTCTATTTTAGGATCCGACTTGTAAGTCACCAAAAGAAAATAATTTTTATATTTCTAGACCTTCCAGATGAAAACAAAACCTTGAAGTTTAATGTCGTCAGTTCTGGGAGAAGAGTTGACAGAAGAGATTAATTCGTTATAATTATTGTTGTCGTTTTAATGTTCAATAAAGTTTTTTAAACTTTACAGAGTGCAGGGAGAAGAAGAAGAAGAAGAAACCCTCAAGAGAACCCTAATAAGAGAGAACATTTGAAAAACAATTGACTTTTGATTTTTGACTACTGATGAAATAATTTATCCATCAGATATATTGCAGTTTTTATATATATATATATATATATATATATATATATATATATATATATATATATATATATAATAATTTTTATATGACAGGACATGTTTATCATATTAAGATGAGATATTTTTTACATATCAATTTTTACAAACATATATAGTGTAGTTTCAGAGTTAAAAGGGTTAAACAGCCTTACAATAAAGTCACTCTAGTTAGAAGGAACATCTGGTGCTAATTAAGATAATAGTACTTTTTTTTTTAAAGTCATATAGACATTCTGGAGGGCATGGGTATGGGCGTCACATTTATAAAATGTATTAAACTATCATATGCTCAACCAACAGCCAGAATCAGAGCTAATGGGGAATTATCTGAGCCCTTTTCACTGTTCAGGGGCACTAGGCAGGGGTGCCCACTATCACCCCTGCTGTTTGCCCTGGCTCTGGAACCGCTCGCAGCTAAAATTAGAGGAGAACCTAAGATTGTAGGATTTCAGAGACCCTCGGGTACAGATGTGGTGTCATTATACGCAGACGACACCCTTCTGTATCTAGGTGATACTCAGGCCTCATTAACCGAGACTATGACCCTCATTCAGACGTTTGGTACCCTGTCAGGTTTCTCAATTAACTGGAACAAATCGGTCCTTTTGCCACTTGATCCCATAACAGGACCTCTCCCAGATAGTGCTGGAATGATTCAAACACTATCCTCCTTTCGATATTTGGGGTACAGGTATCCCCAGATGTCTCACAATATATCCTCCTTAACCTAATCTCCCTACTAGCCAAATTCAGGGAGAAATGTAAAAGCATGGTGTAAACTACCGCTGTCCATGGTGGGGAGGGCCAATCTTATTAAAATGGTCTGGGCACCTCAACTCCTCTACATTTGTCATAACTCTCCAATATGGATTCCCAAACGGTGGTTTACTAAAATAGATTCCCAGTTCAGGAAATTGATTTGGCGCAAAAAAACAGCTAGAATTAGCTTGACTACCCTACAATACAAAAAAGATGAAGGGGGACTGGCAGTGCCGCATGCTAGGACATATTTTATGGCCTCACAACTGCAACAACTAGGGGGCTGGGGAACAGATGATTCGCTAGACCCCATACGTAACCTGCTGAACGCACCCACAGGAACCCTAACGGCTTTATCTACCCTAGATACAGGATACACACACTTAGATAGAAGCACCCCGACCATCTCCCTGCTGAACACTCTCTGGTCACAAACAAAATGTATCCTGGGAATGAGAGGATATCTCTCACTCACACCCATATGGAATAATGCGCAATATGGTGAACTGCTTAAGCTCAAAGGTTTTAATACTTGGAAATCAAGGGGAATCCAATTTCTATCTCAATTGTACAATGGGCAGGTTCTTAAATCATTCATGGAACTACAAGCGGAATTTGAAATCCCACGGGGAGAATTTTATAAGTACCTACAACTGAGACACGCTTTACAAATGCAATCCAGATCCACACCGCTTCAGTTGATGAACCACACCATTGTACAATCGATTTTAATGTAAAGCGAAAGGAAAGGTATGATCTCAAGAGGCTATGATATCCTTTTGAATGCACTTCAGGATGCGTCTGCACTGCCATGCAGGCGGAAATGGGAGGGTGATCTGGGAACGATGGATGGAGAGACGTGGAACCTTTGCCTCGCCTCTGCTCCCTTGGTCTCAGTGTCGGCCTCCCAAAAGCTCTCACATTTATATTCACTGCATAGAGTCTACAGAACTCTCGCAAAATTACATGCATGGGGTATTATAGAGACACCTCTGTGTCCCAATTGTATGAGGGATCATGAAGACCTCATGCACATGTTCTGGAAATGCCCAAAACTAACCAGATACTGGAATGGGATCTTTGAGGTAATAACACAGGTGTTTGCGGTAGCCATACCAAAGACAACAGTGGTGTGCCTGCTGGGTGCTCTAGATGAAGAGACTCTGTCTCCAGCCGTACATACGGCAATAATACGATTACTCTATGTGGCCAGAAAACTGATTGCGCAGCTATGGATTACATCTAGAGTACCCACCAGGAGGCAATGGATAGAACAAGTCAACAAAATGCTAATACGAGAAAAACTGACATACCAGCACAGGAAAGCTCCCCACAAATTCCTTAAAATGTGGCAAGAGTGGTTAGATACTCCGGGATTAGCACCCCACCAGATGGTCACAGATAGGCTGCTGCAGGGCTAACCCCTGCAAGGCCTTGACATTGGTTCGTATTCATCTGAACAAGACCCAACATACCTGGCTAATAAACCAGAACTCCTATCGGTATAACGATCCCTTAACTGAAATTACACTATATGGAAATTCAGAGTGAATTTTACAAGCGCCTTCAATATATAAAGTCCAGGATCTGTATGTTCTGAAAGTTTTTGTTTTTCTTTTATGTTACCCTTGCTTTATTTCTGTTATATGTGCTACATGACTGCCAGCCATGTATATACCTAAGATTTACAGCTTTGTACATTTTAAATACATATGGTTTGTTTATTATTGATTGTTGAATACGCTGTAACACTATGTTAATGTCAAATAAAATCTTTTTTTCTGGTTAAAAAAAAAAAGTCATATAGACAAGTTAGGACTTACTTTTACTTACTTTTACATTGTAATTATTTTTAAAATCATCTCACATATATGAATGAATTAAAGTTAAGAAACATATTTTAACTTCTAATTTTGACAAAGATTATTTGAAAGGTTGTATGGATTATAGATTTATGCTAAACACAATTTGGAGGGAATGTTTAAAGTGATATCTATACTTCAAAGTATTGTACAACAATGTTACATTTATGAATTATGAATTTAAGGGGATTGATTTATTTGGTAAAAGAAAAAGATAATAATAAGTGTGAAAGTATTTTTCATGGTATATGAAGCAAAAGGATTACAGAGTTCACTTTTCCTTATATAGAATCAATATTATCTTAAGATCTAAAAGTATGTGTGGATACGAATGTGATGCATTTGAGGTATAAATAAATTTAGATAAGAAAATTATAAGATTATTAATCAATCATTTTGAGAGGGAAATGTTAGAATATCAGAATTTATGAATGGATTGGGTCTCTGGGAATAATGGACTTGGATACATTTATATATTTATATTTGTGTTTGGATATGGAAAAGTGAAATATATAGACCTATGGTATATATTTATGTAAGTATACATTTTGTTTGAAGGTTCAAATGCTTTTCTATGGAGTCAACATATGGCAATAATATAAGAAGGAAGGATTTATGTTAAACTTTTAATGTTTTTGTTAAGATAAGTCCTTTATATTACAATATTTCTTGATTAGGATATTATTAAGCATATTGCATTCTAAATGAATATACTTACCGATTTATAGTATTTGATTTAGAAGTCAAAAGAAAAAACGTATTGTTTGGCCAGATTTAGTTAAAAGGTTTTACACATGGGTCCTCTAAGCCCACACCTCGGGAATGTTAGAGATTGAGTAATCCCCACCTTTTTAGTGAGGTGGGAGAGAAACTGTTCATTAGAAGCCTGCGTTTTCCTGTGGAACTATAAGATAAAAACAAACTTTTACAATCTTCATTTTAAGAATAAGAAACTTATTGATGCTATTTTTATATTCTACATTTTGACATTAATATTTTGCGATTTTCATTATTAAATCAAATTTTGAGTTTTTACATGAGAACTGAACGGATTTTCTTGGAACTTTCCTCATCAATATGAATTATTGAATATCGTTATTAATACAATAACATAACTCAACTTATTTCACTCCTTTGGCAATGTGCCTTTTGTGTTCTATCTTAATTGCACCCTTACATTTCTTGTTGCATTCTTTGTAAAAGTTGTAATGCTGATGATGATCCCTCAGCCTTGTATTTTTTGAAGGCTTTCTCCTTTGCTTTTATATGCATTTTACGTTGGAGTTAAGCCACCCAGGACTTTATTTAGCTCTTTTAAATGTATTTTCCATTGGGATGCTGTCAGAAACCATGAAATCAGACCGAGACAGAAGTACAGTTAAATCACACTTGTTTAATAATAAAAGTAAATAGAACAAACGTAGTCAAAACATAGCCAGAGTTCAGGAACCGGAACGGATAGTCAGACAAGCCAAACGTCAGGGAGCTGGAGATTAATAAAACAGAAAGCAGGATCTGTATCAGGAACATACTTACCGAGGCCGAGATGCTGAGAGCGGTTCACCCTTGCGACCCAGCGCAGTCTGCCCCCTGGAGATGGGACAGGGAGCAAATGGCACCAGGAGGCACAGGTCACCCCCGTCAGGTGGGCGGAGCCGGTGTGACAGTCCGGAGGAGGTGAGGACCCAGCTTAGGTAGGCAGACAGGCAGCAGGTAGTTTTAGGCAGGAGCCCAAGAACCAGGCTGGGGGTCTAACACAGGAGGTGATTGGAAGTCCGTGTAGGCCTGGGCAAGGAATGGTGGAAGCCACAAGTTGGAACCGGGTTCCCAGGGCAAGGGGAACTAAGGCAGCAGGCAGGTATTCAAGACCCGGCCGAGGGTCTAGTACGATAGTCACTGAGTGGCAATACTGGCAGGGGAAGAGGTGTCTGGGAAGACACAAGGCAAAGTCCAGGTCACAGGCAGGAGGTCAGGCAAGGAGACAAGAGGCAGGTCCGGGTCACAGGCATGGGGTCAAACACAGGAGAAGGCAGCAGAGTCCGTTACACAAGCCAGCGGGTCAAGCAGAGGAGAAGGCAGCGGAGTCAGGGCAATCCGAGTCAATACAGGCAAAGGCAGATCAGGTTTTTTGCAGGGGTCACAGGAACACACAGGCACTAAGCTGGAAAGACAGACCAGCAAAGTGCCTGTGCGTCAGGCGGCTTTTAAAGGCGCCCAGGGGTCGCTAATTGTGCGCCAGTGCGCATGCGCGAGTGCCGGACCGCCGAGCCGCGAGTGCGCATGCGCCGGAGCGCCGAACCTCCGCGCATGCGCACTGGAGATCGGCCCGTTCGTCCGGCGCTAATGCCCTGACAGTGCCCCCCCCCCCCCCCCAGAGGGGTGGCCTCTGGACACCCAAACTGGACATTAGCTCTGGGTGAGCCTGGTGGAATGCCCGAATCAAGCGTGGGGCGTGCAGGTTCCTAGAGGGTTCCCAAGAATTATCCTCAGGGAGTAGCTCTTCCACCTGATCAGGTACTGAAGTTGCCTGCCCATTTTCCTACAGCTCAGGATTTCTTCCACCTCAAATTCATTCTCGCCCTCAATCAGAACAGGTGGTGGCGGTGGTCTTTCCCTGTCTGGGAAGGGGCTGGGCGTGACGGGTTTCAGAAGGGAAGCATGAAAGAACGGATGGATCTTGTAAGTCTGGGGTAGGTCGAGTTCAAAGGCTACAGGGTTCACAACCCTTTTAACTCTAAACAGGCCGATGAACTTTGGCCCCAACTTCTGAGAGGGAACGGGCAATTTTAGGTTGACGGAAGACAGCCAGACCTCTTTGTCGATCCTGAAGGCAGGATTTTCCTTCCTTCCTTTATTAAAGTACTTGCTATACCCATCCTGGGCTTCTTGCATAGCTTTTTGTAACTTCTGAAAGTCATTTTGTAAAGATTCCATGCGATTCTGAAATGCAGGGACAGAGGTTTCCGGGGAAGATCCAGGGAGAAATGAGGGGTGAAAGCCAAAGTTAGCCCAGAAGGGTGTTTGCTTGGTGGCGGAGTGAACGGAATTGTTGTATGCGAACTCAGCGTATGGTAGGAGAGTGGACCAGTCACTTTGGGAATCCGAACAGAAGCAACGGAGGTACTGCTCTAGGGTTTGGTTGGTTCTCTCCGTCTGACCATTGCTCTGGGAGTGGTAGGCGGAGGGAAGGCAGATTTTTATCTCCACTCCTTCCAGAACTTTGAAGTGAACTGGGTACCTCTGTCCGAGGTGATGCTCTTTAGTACCCCATGAATCCTTACAATTTCTCTGAAGAATACGTCGGCAGTGGTTGAGGCAGAGGGAGTCCCGACCAAAGGTATAAAGTGTGCCATCTTGGAGAACCGGTCAACAATGACAAGAATGGTGGTGAATTCTTTTGATGGGGGTAACTCTACAATGTAGTCCATAGAAACTTCTGCCCATGGGCGTTCAGGAATAGGCAGGGGTTTCAGCAGACCCCAAGATTTGGCCTTTGGCCCTTTGCTGCGCTGGCATGGAATGCAGGAAGCGACAATCCTTGCAATCCTGCCTCCAACCTGGCCACCAAAATGAGCGGGAGACAAGTTCTGTGGTCTTCCGGGACCCGAAATGGCCTGCCAGTTTGTGGTCATGGAAGGTCCTAAGTACAAGAGGCCTCACTCCTTGAGGGACAAAGATCTTTTTTCCGGCCCACAGCAGGTCATCACGTTCTTCCAGGGAGAGGTCGGTAGGGACCGGGTTGTGCCTGGTAACAGTTTTAATAGCAGTTATTAGATTAACCTGGGTGATCAAGCAGAAGTTTTGTGGGGACAAAATGGTACTGGGCTCAGCTTCCTGGGTAGTTTCGAGGAACATCCGAGAGAGCGCATCGGCCTTTCCATTTTTGGAGCCTGGTCTGTAGGCGATAAGAAAATTAAATCGAGAAAAGAAAAGGGCCCATCTGGCTTGCCTGGGTCTCAACCGTTTAACTGTCCTAAGATATTCTAAGTTTTTATGGTCGGTCCAGACCATGACAGGATGGGATGCCCCCTCTAGGAGATACCTCCACTCTTCGAGGGCAAATTTGATAGCTAGTAGTTCCCTGTCCCCCACATCGTAATTTCTCTCTGGAGGACCCAGTTTCCGAGAGGCAAAGGCCACCGGGTGTAAGAGAGCTTTAGCGCCCTGACGCTGAGAGAGGATAGCCCTGAGAGCTGTTTCGGAGGCATCCACTTCCAGCACAAATGGTAATGCGGGATCCGGGTGCCGTAGGATTGGGGCAGAAGAGAACAGAGATTTTAACTGGACAAATGCTGCCTGATGGATGGCCTGGACCTTTTGTGGGTTCATTGCGACCCCATTGGTTGAGATAATAAACCCCAAAAACTGTACAGTAGATTTTTCAAATTCACATTTCTCTGCCTTGAGATAAAGTTTGTGTTGCCTGAGGATTATGATGACCAGTCTAACATGCATTTGGTGGAGTTTGGGGGTAGCAGAGAAGATAAGGATATTGTCTAGGTAGACCACTAAGAAGTCATCCAGGTATCTTCGGAAGATGTCATTCACCAAATGTTGGAAGGTCTCCGGGGCATTACAGAGCCCGAAAGGCATTACAAGGTACTCGTAGTGACCAAATCTAGATCTAAAAGCAGTCTTCCACTCGTCACCAGCCCGGATCTGTATGAGGTTATAGGCACCGTGAAGGTCAAGTTTCGAAAAGATCCGGGCAGACCGAAAGTGCTGGAATAACTCGGGAATAAGAGAAAGCGGGTACCTGTTTTTAGTGGTAATTTTGTTAAGTTCCATGTAGTCGATACAGGGTCTCAGCGAGCCATCCTTCTTCTCGACGAAGAAGATACCGGCTCTGGCCGGTGATGAAGAGGGACGAATGAACCCCTTGTCTAGGTTTTCATCAATGTATGCCTTGAGGGTCCTCAACTCGGTTTTAGATAATGGGAAGATAAGGCCGAAGGGGACTGCGGCTCCAGGTAAGAGGTCTATAGGGCAGTCATAGGGCCGGTGAGGTGGTAGGTGGTCAGCCTGTTGTTTGTCAAAGACATCCTTGAACTCAAGGTAGATAGGTGGTACATGTTTCAGGCTATCGGGCACCGGCACGAGGGCTGAGCAGGAAGCTGGGGCTGGTAGGGAACAGTTTTGGAGACAGTATTGGGAAACGTAAGAGACCTCCTTCGTTCGCCAGTTAATTAGGGGTTCATGTGCTTGTAACCAAGGGAGCCCCACGATAATGGGAAACATGGGGGACGGAATGATGTCCAGGCGGAGGAGTTCCTTATGGCCGGAGTCGGTGGTGATGAGGATGGGACTGGTCTCTAATGTGATCAAGCCGGAACGAGGAAGGGACCCATCGGCTAGGTGAACCTGAAGGCACTGCTTCTTGGGGACGAGAGAGAGATGAAGCCTGGCAGCGAGGGCGGAATCCAAGAAGCAGCTGCATGCTCCGGAATCAATTATGGCTGGGAGGGGGACCTCCTTTCCCTGTAGAGAGACAAAGAGGGTAATATAAGTTTGGGAAGAACCAGATACTTGATAGTTAAAGTTAAACTTAGGGAAGGACTTACTAGGCCTTACGGGGCAGGTGTGAAGGAAGTGCCCGGAGCCCCCGCAATAAAGGCACAAGTTGGTCTGTCGCCTACGTGAGCGCTCTTCTGGGGTCAGGGGAGCGCGGACCAAGCCTAATTGCATGGGTTCGACTCCGGGAGCGGTAACAGATGGTGCCGGGAAGGTGGGCTGGACGGGACTTGGTTTGGGCAGCATCCAATTGGGGCGAGGTGTCAGGAAACGTTCAGCGCGGCGTTCCCGCATGCGCCGGTCAATCTTGGTGACTGCTTGTATTAGGTCTTCCAGGGAGTCCGGGATGTCAATCCGAGCTAGTTCATCCTTGAGGGTATCTGATAGTCCTTGGCGGAATTGATATTTAAGGGCCGGCTCGTTCCAGCCGGTGTCAGCCGACCACTTCCGAAATTCTGCAGTGTAGTCTTCAACAGGCCTCCGGCCCTGGGAGAGGTTGTGTAGGGTAGTCTCGGCCGTGGCCCCCTTCTGGGGGTCGTCGTAAAGCTGGCCCATGCTCTCAAAGAAGGTATCCACGGAGTTCAGTACAGGTTTCCTTTGCACCATTAGGCTATGGGCCCAGGCCTGGGGTTCCTCAGCCAGGAGGGAGATGATGAACCCCACTTTCACCACCTCAGAGGAGAAGGTCCTAGGTTGGAGGTCCAGATACAGAGAACAGGCATTTTTGAACGCCCTGAATCTCTTGCGGTCGCCTGAAAACCGCTCAGGTACAGGAACCCTGGGTTCTGTAGAGGCCATGATAACTGTGGGGTTCGTAGGTACAGCAGAAGAGGACGCCCCACTGGGGGTGGCAGGGTTGGCGGGTGCTGGGGCGGACGGCCCGGTCAGTTGTTGTAGACGGCTGTCAATCTGGGTATATCCCACTTTGGACAGTTTTTGGACAGCTTCAGTGAGTGCTGCCATCTGCTGGCACAGGATCTCAAGGGGAGAACACGCTCTGTCGGCCTCGGACATGGCTGGTCTGTACTATCAGGAACGTACTTACCGAGGCCGAGATGCTGAGAGCGGTTCACCCTTGCGACCCAGCGCAGTCTGCCCCCTGGAGATGGGACAGGGAGCAAATGGCACCAGGAGGCACAGGTCACACCCGTCAGGTGGGCGGAGCCTGTGTGACAGTCCGGAGGAGGTGAGGACCCGGCTTAGGTAGGCAGACAGGCAGCAGGTAGTTTTAGGCAGGAGCCCAAGAACCAGGCTGGGGTCTAACACAGGAGGTGATTGGAAGTCCGTGTAGGCCTGGGCAAGGAATGGTGGAAGCCACAAGTTGGAACCGGGTTCCCAGGGCAAGGGGAACTAAGGCAGCAGGCAGGTATTCAAGACCCGGCCGAGGGTCTAGTACGATAGTCACTGAGTGGCAATACTGGCAGGGGAAGAGGTGTCTGGGAAGACACAAGGCAAAGTCCAGGTCACAGGCAGGAGGTCAGGCAAGGAGACAAGAGGCAGGTCCGGGTCACAGGCAGGGGGTCAAACACAGTAGAAGGCAGCAGAGTCCGTTACACAAGCCAGGGGGTCAAGCACAGGAGAAGGCAGCGGAGTCAGGGCAATCCGGGTCAATACAGGCAAAGGCAGATCAGGTTTTTTGCAGGGGTCACAGAAACACACAGGCACTAAGCTGGAAAGACAGACCAGCAAAGTGCCTGTGCGTCAGGCGGCTTTTAAAGGCGCCCAGGGGACGCTAATTGTGTGCCATTGCGCACAGGCGTGCGCCAGTGCGCATGCGCGAGTGCCGGAGCACCGAGCCGCGAGTGCGCATGCGCCGGAGCGACGAACCCCCGCGCATGCGCACTGGAGAGCGGCCTGATCGTCCGGCGCTAATGCCCTGACAATCTGGAGCCAGAAGGCATGTCAGCCAAGCAAGTCTTTTAACAGGAATGCAGGACAGAGTCTCTGTGATGTTGACTAAGGCAAAGGCAGAGATCCTCTGGGCTGGACAGCTTAAGCAGTCAGGACTGACAAGCAGGATATCATCAACAGCTGAGTACCTGTGGAGAGATAAGAGCTGGCAATTAGCCGACAGCTGAGCGGTCAGCTCAGAAAAAAAAGGGCTGAGCCATGACAGTACCCCCTCCTCAACGATCCCTCACCCTCGGAGGACCACCAGGCTTGAGGGGAAAACATCTATGCAAATCACGGAGGAGGACAGTGGCATGTACGTCCGAGGATGAGACCCAAGAGCGTTCCTCCGGACCGTACCCCTTCCAATTCCCCAGGTACTGTATGCGCCCACAGAACCAACGGGAGTCAACAATGGACTGTACCTCATACTCCTCATGGTTCTCAACCTGTAAAGGGTGAGGACGTGGCACAGAGGTGGTAAAGCGGTTGCAGACCAAAGGTTTTAGTAAGGAGACATGAAATACATTCAAAATAGGCATGTTAGAAGGAAGGTCTAATGCGTAAGCCACTGGGTTAATCTTGCGAAGAATACGGAAAGGCCCAATAAACCGAGGTGTGAACTTCAGTGAGGGAACACGAAGTCGGAAGTTGTGAGATGACAGCCAGACCCCAACCTGGTAGGAAAGTGTGGGCAGGCGTCTGCGGTCAGCATGGAGTCTGTACCTATCATTAGCATGTCGCAAAGCCTCCTGGACTTGTGCCCAAGTTGAACAAAGACCACAGAGATGTTCCTCTAATGCAGGAATAGTCTGCGGAACAAATGAGTCAGGCAACAAGGAAGGTTGGAAACCATAGTTTGCCATAAACGGGGACAATCGGGAAGCAGAATTTAAGGCAATATTGTGAGCAAACTCTGCCCACGGTAATAGGTCTAACCAGTTGTTATGATGGTCAGAAATATAGCAACGTAGGAATTGCTCCAAGGACTGATTGGCTCCTTCTGCGGCCCCATTAGACTGCGGGTGATACGCAGAGGAAAAAGCAAGCTGAATTCCCAACTGTGCACCAGGATATAAACTGACTACCCCTGTCCGAGACAATCACCTTGGGTAGCCCATGTAAGCGAAAGATCTCCCAAGGAAAAATGGAAGCCAGTTCCTTAGAAGTGGGCAACTTCTTAAGTGGAAAACAATGAGACATTTTTGAGAGCCGGTCAACCACCATAAGGATAACTGTGTTGCCCTGGGAGTTTGGTAACTCCACATCGAAATCCATAGACAGGTGGGTCCAAGGCCTCTCTCCATTAAGTATGGTTTGTAGGCCCACTGGAAGATGTCATGCATTCTTACTCTGAGCACACACGGAACAGGCAGCTATGAAGGCAGTTACATCAGCACGTAGACTAGGCCACCAGAATTGTTGGGAAATGGCCCAAAAGAGTTGATTCTTCCCAGGGTGGCCAGCAGCCTTGGGAGAATGGTAAGTCTGGAGCACGGCAGTACGGAGACTCTCTGGGACAAAGCAGCGGTCACAAGGTTTCTCAAGAATTTGGTCACCCAAAGGAGAAGTGAAACTGGCGCGAACCGTAGCCAGAATACGATCAGGAGGAATCACCGGAACCGGAACCGACTCCAACTTGGAAGTGGAGGAAAATTGTCATGACAAGGCGTCAGCCCTTACATTCTTAGTACGGGTCAGAATGAGACAATGTAATTGAAACTAGACAAGAAAAGAGCCCATCGCGCCCTTCTGGGAGAGAGGCGTTTAGCCTATGCATACTAGCTCATTATGCCTTTGTCTTGCAGGGTGTATTTTTTTTTTCTCCTGAGGCCTTACTTCCTCTTTAAGTAGGCAGGACTGATGAGCAGGATATCCTCAACAGCTGAGTACCTGTGGAGAGATAGGAGCTGGCAATTAGCTGACCGCTGAGCGGCCAGCTCAGAGAAAGAAGGGCTGAGCCCAGCCCTGACAGTTGCACTGGCTAATGCCCTTATTTAATATGCTCTTAAAGCATACCCATTTTTTCTCTGTGTTCTTTGCTCCTAAGATTTTATCCCAAATATTATCTTCTAGCAAGGATCGTAGTTTATGTAAGTTGCCGCTTTTGAAATTCAGTGTCTTTGTATACCCCTTATGTTTCCTATTTGTGTGATTTATACTAAAACTAATTGACCTGTGATCGCTTTTTCCTAAATTGCCCCGTATTTCCACATCCGTGATCAGGTCTGTATTGTTGGTAATCACAAGGTCTAGTAACGCTTTGTTTCTAGTTGGTGCATTTACCGTCTGACCCATGAAATTGTCCAACAAGACATTTAGGAACTGGTGAGCCTTAGATGTATGTGCGGTTCCTTCCACCCAGTCTATGTCTGGATAATTAAAATCCCCCATTATAATGTCACTTCGCATTCTTGCCGCTATTCCAAATTGTGATAGGAGGTCCGCCTCCACCTCTTCTCTCCGGTTTAGGGGGCCTATAGCATACTCCTAGTATTACTTTCCCCTTAGTTTCCTCCCTTTGTAGCTCTATCCATAAGGATTACTCCTCCCTTGCTCCCTTAGTGATGTCATCTCTCACATTCACTTGTACATAGTTTTTGATATACAGGCATACCCATCCCCCTTTTTTACCCTCTCTATCCCTGCGATATAGGGAATACCCTTGAATGGTTGCCAGCCAATCATGAGATCTGTCAAACCAAGTCTCTGTAATTCCTACAAAATCCTCCTCGTACAACAGTCGCTCTAGTTCTCCCATCTTGTCCACAAGACTCCTGGCATTGGTGAACATGCCACGTGGACTAGACCGGCCACATACTATCTCCTTATTGGGTGCTCTGGGGTTGCAAATAGGACTTGTTACTATACTTACCTCAGGTTTAGGTGCTTTAGTCAACCTACCACTTACGCCCCCAATACTACCCTCTGGACTATATTCCGCGCTGACTATCTCTACATCTGGACCCCCCCCCCCCCCCCCCCCCCTGTTGCCTAGTTTAAAAGCCCTACTAACTTTTTGGCCATCTTCACCCTCAGCAGAACTACACCTTCCCAGCAGATCTGCACATTTGAATAAAATGTTTTCCTTTAGAAATGTCATTTTGCTGCGGCACTGTTCTACATATCACACAGATGCGCCACTTTACAGGCAGAGAGGAAAAAGGGAAGTCTGGATGGCCGCACTTCAGCAAAAACGTCTTTATTAGGCAAAAGATAAAATCCAAAGTAGTGACATCTCATGCGATACAGCAAAACAGCAACAGTAGCTTAGTCATAGCTATGTTCTACATATCACACAGATGCGCCACTTTATTGTTTCTTTAAGCATTATCAAAATCACTGCTACTGAAAAAAACGGTTGTTTAAACACTTTTTATGGCAATAACTTGCATATAAGCCTTTAAAATTAGCACTTTTGATTTTTCATGTTCATGTCCCATAGGCTTTAATAGGGTTCTCAATAGGGGCGTTTTTCAGTTAACCTATGGTGGAGCTTTTCCTTTCCCAGGAGAATTATTTAAAGTGCAGACGTGAGCGTGTGGGCATACCTCTGATGACGTTATAGATAACGAAACAATCGTAGGGATAATGCACACACGCTGCTGCACAGATGCTTTTTTTAATTTATGCTTTTTTTAATTTATGACTGTTTGAAGGATAGCACTGGCTATAGTAAAGAGATTTACAGCCAGCAGCATCTTTATTTTCTATGTAAGTGCACTGATTTTAAAATAAAACAGTTGAGACCATAATACACCATGAGGAGACTCCCTGTTTTTTACCCATTTTAACTCATCCATCCATCCCATCTGAGACGGTGAGCTGGATCATCTTGTCACCATAAGCGGAACACAGTGAGGCTGGCGGGGGAACATTTCTGGATTTCCATCTGAGGACCAGAGATCCCAATAAGTGCTGAATGATCTTCCTGAGTAAGGAAGATCGCTGGTGGTCTAATAAGCCCCCATCTTATTTATGGTGAAGATGTCACAATGGGGAATGTCTGAGTACTGTGTCATCAGGATCAATCTATCCAGTGTGGGACACTGGCAAGCATGAACTGTTTGCACAGGAGCACTTTAACTGCTTGCCGACCAGCCGCCGTAATTATACTGCGGCAGGTCGGCACGATCTTGTGAGCCGTCATAGCTGTACGTCGGTTCCTTTAAGCGGAATAGCAGCACACGCCCGCTGCACTGCAAGGGTGCTGATGCTCGTGGCCGACGATGACCACCAGCCACGATCGATCACGGGCACGAGAGGCAGAACAGGGTGTAAACACACAAATCCCTGTTCTGCAAGGAGAGACAGATTGTGAGTTCCTAATAGCTAGGAATCACGATCTGTCATTTCCTCTAGGTCAGTCCCCTCCCCCCACAGTTAGAAAAATACACAGGGAACACAATTAATCGCCCCCTAGTTTTAACCCCTTCCCTGCCAGTAATCAGTGCATTTTTATAGTACTGATCGCTGTATAAATGCCAATGGTCCCAAAAATTTGTCAAAAGTGTCCAATGTGTCCGCTATAATGTCGCAGTCCCGATAAAAATCGCAGATTTCTGCCATTACTAGTAAAAAAAAAAATAATAATAATAATGCTATAAAACTATCCCCTATTTTGTAGACGCTATAACTTTTGCACAAACCAATCAATATACGCTTATTGTGATTTTTTTTACCAAAAATATGTAGAAGAATACATATATATATATATATATATATATATATATATATATATATATATATATATATATATACACATACATATACATATATATATATATATATATATATATATATATATAAATTGAAAAAAATATATAAAAAAAAAAAAATGGGGATATTTATTATAGCAAAAAGTACAAAATAATGTGCTTTTTTTCGCTATTTTGTTGTTTATAGCGCAAAAAATAAAAACTGCAGAGATGATCAAATACCACCAAAAGAAAGCTCTATTTGTGGGGAAAAAAAGGATGACAATTTTGTTTGGGTGCAGCATCGCACGACCGCGCAATTGTCAGTGAAATTTGTGCAGTGCCGAATTGCAAAAAATGGCTTGGTCATTCAGCAGCCAAATCTTCCGGTGGTTAATGATCGATTTATGAACTTTGCACTGTATGAATATAATATATTTTGCACTTTTGCATAAGGACATTTTTAGGACATACATATTTGTTTAACCTGGTATTTAGGTTTTAGTGCACAGCTGCTGTACTTACTTTTGATAACACACTAGCACAGATTTTTTTTCTATATAATAGGGTTCGCATGTTCACTCAAACTTTTTGCCTGTTCGCATATTCTGGTGCGAACCGAATCGGGGGGTGTTCGGCCCATTCCTATTCACAACCAGCAATCCTCCTTGACATTCTGCTTATCATTACAGTCTCAGTAATCCCATACTTTGCACTCACATCCTCCATCCAGCACTGACTGAGAACAGCTCTCAATTTTAAAATATTATGCAGAAAGGTATTGGATGCTTAAGAAAGGTTAACCTACAGTGGTGTGAAAAAGTGTTTGCCCCCTTCCTCATTCCCTGTTCCTTTGCATGTTTGTCACACTTAAGTGTTTCGGAGCATCAAACCAATTTAAACAATAGTCAAGGACAACACAAGAAAACACAAAATGCAATTTGTAAATGAAGGTGTTTATTATTAAAGGTGAAAAAAAATCCAAACCATCATGGCCCTGTGTGAAAAAGTGATTGCCCCCCTTGTTAAAACATACTATAACTGTGGTTGTCCACACCTGAGTTCAATTTCTCTAGCCACACCCAGGCCTTATTATTGCCACACCTGTTCACAATCAAGGCATCACTTAAATAGGAGCTGCTTGACACAGTAAGGTCCACCAGAAGATCCTTAAAAGCTACACATCATGCCGAGACCCAAAGAAATTCAGGAACAATTGAGAAAGAAAGTAATGGAGATCTATCAGTCTGGAAAGGGCTATAAAGCCATTTCCAAAGCTTTGGGAATCCAGCGAACCACAGTGAGAGCCATTATCCACAAATGGCGAAGACATGGAACAGTGGTGAACCTTCCCAGGAGTGGCCGGCCGCCCAAAATTACCCCAAGAGCGCAGCGACGACTCATCCAAGAGGTCACAAAAGACCCCACAACAACATCCAAGGAACTGCAGGCCTCACTTGCCTCAGTTAAGGTCAGGGTTCATGCCTCCACCATCAGGAAAAGACTGGGCAAAAATGGCCTGCATGGCAGAGTTCCAAGGAGAAAACCACTGCTGAGCAAAAAGAACATCAAAGCTCGTCTCAATTTCTCCACAACACATCTTGATGATCCCCAAGACTTTTGGGACAACATTCTGTGGACCGATGAGACAAAAGTGGAACTCTTTGGAAGGTGTGTGTCCAAGTATATCTGGCGTAGAAGGAACACTGCATTTCAGAAAAAGAACATTATACCAACAGTAAAATATGGTGGTGGTAGTGTGATGGTCTGGGGCTGTTTTGCTGCTTCAGGACCTGGAAGACTTGCCGTGATAAAAGGAACTATGAATTCTGCTGTCTACCAAGAGATCCTGAAGGAGAATGTCCGACCATCTGTTCGTGTACTCAAGCTGAAACGAACTTGGGTTCTGCAGCAGGACAATGATCCTAAACACACCAGCAAGTCCACCACCGAATGGCTGAAGAAAAACAAAATGAAGACTTTGGAGTGGCCTAGCCAAAGTCCTGACCTGAATCCTATTGAGATGTTGTGGTATGACCTTAAAAAGGCCGTTCATGCTCGAAAACCCTCTAATGTAACTGAATTAGGACAATTCTGCAAAGATGAGTGGGCCAAAATTCCTCCAGGACGCTGTAAAAGCCTCATTGCACGTTATCGCAAACGCTTGGTTGCAGTTGTTGCTGCTAAGGGTGGCCCAACCAGTTATTAGGTTTAGGGGGCAATCACTTTTTCACACAGGGCCATGATGGTTTGGATTTTTTTTCACCTTTAATAATAAACACCTTCATTTACAAATTGCATTTTGTGTTTACTTGTGTTGTCCTTGACTATTGTTTAAATTGGTTTGATGTTCCGAAACACTTAAGTGTGACAAACATGCAAAGGAACAGGAAATGAGGAAGGGGGCAAACACTTTTTCACACCACTGTACAATGCTATATGAAGCTTTAATCTCAGAAAACCATCTCTACAACTTGGGATCTTGTCCCATACCCGACTCTCCTCCCTCCCCTTCTCCTTCATGACCACCGAAGAGGGAATGGAGTAGTGATGCTGGCCGAAAGGCAGTGGGCGACCTCTGGTAGTCGGTGCATGGCAGTGCGGGTTGTGCTGCCTCACACAACCACCTCCCACCCCCTGCCACGTGGCCCGGTGCCCAGCAAGCCACGGACCGGCACTGGTCTGCAGTCTGGGGATTGGGGACCCCTGGCATACAGCTATATTTTTCTTGGCACCATGATGGGAATTTCCCACATGCTCCCAAAACAAAATTGAGTTGGGCTGAGTGCTGCTCAGCCATTCACAGGAATGTGAAATTGTGACATCATCAGCCCACATTTCCTCCTCAACCAGTCAAAGTAAGCTTTGTATTCATTCAGCAGGTGTGAGTGAAAACCCTTGTGAATGAACAGTGACACCCTGTGAATTGTGTTGCTTATCAAGGTGCCTGCACTGCTGTATTGTAAACAGTTTTAAGTCAATCCATTTTTTTCTAGAGCTTTGCCTTTAAATAAAGCCCAATTAAGGCTCTATACACACTTGCGTTTTTTTAAGCGCCTAGAAGCTATTATCAGCATTTTTTTCTGATCCTAGAAGCTAAATAATGTTATCCAATGTGCCCACACTACTTTAGGCTATTAGCGTTTTTTGAGCTTCAGCATCTAGTAAACGCTAATAAAACAATAATTCTCCTAAATGCTCTTAAACGCTCTTAAATGCTCCTAAACCCTCCTAAAACACTGCTAAAACACTGTGAACAAATACAACCCTTGGTTAGGTTGCGCAACTCCGCGCCACTAGTGGTTAAACTAAATTGATGATGAACTATGTTAATTAATAAAAAGCTGCTCCCTGTGGAAAACCGTGAATTGGTAATAATGGTGATGTAGTGTGTCAGGGGCGCTAACTAAATAGATAATAGCTATAAAAGTACTCTAATCATAAGTAATAGTGGAGAGTTACTAATCTAACCCTCTACACTTGTGTTATCTCTTAGGTGTAAACATGTGCAAATAATATATAATAAATACGTAACAACCACCACATTCTCAATGACATGGGAAAAGTTCATCCAAGTGAAATCATGCCGGTGGAAAATGTATAATAACCAAACAAAAGAGAGAAAAGTGTTTCAAAAAACTAAGTTTGAAAAAACTTTAGAGTGTCCAGTGATGTGATCAAGGGATAAACCACAGGTTAAATTGCTTGTCTGTAGACTGTGAATGAAAAGACCTTCACCACTTTCTTCTATAAATCACCCAATGTGAATAGGTTAACTGGCTCCTTACCAGATGTATTGGACTTCTTTAATTAAAAAGAAAGTCAATCAGGCTTTCACAGGTTAGTGCCTGTGCACATACGATAGGCAGGAGATGATAATGACAATTCCTCTTCCCATTGGATTCAAGCAGGGTATATATAAAAAGGCAAAAGGAACAGCTACATAGTATAATACTGTTGGATTTATTAAAAATTAAAAAATAAACATAGCCAAGTGGCTACTTACAAGGTAAGGTGCCTACCCGGCACTGGGGCTACTTGCATGTAGGAGTAGTGTATGGCGTTTCGATAGAAACGTGCGTCGGCGGCTGTCTAGTCACGCAAAACTCTCTGGTACTCATATCCTGTTCCTGGATAGTGGTGGTTGTCAGCGATCGCTGCTGGAACGCACGCCGCTCTGCACCTCATACAGACAGAACAGGATCTCCACGCCATACACTACTCCTACATGCAAGTAGCCCCAGTGCCGGGTAGGCACCTTACCTTGTAAGTAGCCACTTGGCTATGTTTATTTTTTAATTTTTAATAAATCCAACAGTATTATACTATGTAGCTGTTCCTTTTGCCTTTTTATATATACCCTGCTTGAATCCAATGGGAAGAGGAATTGTCATTATCATCTCCTGCCTATCGTATGTGCACAGGCACTAACCTGTGAAAGCCTGATTGACTTTCTTTTTAATTAAAGAAGTCCAATACATCTGGTAAGGAGCCAGTTAACCTATTCACATTGGGTGATTTATAGAAGAAAGTGGTGAAGGTCTTTTCATTCACCGTCTACAGACAAGCAATTTAACATGTCATTGAGAATGTGGTGGTTGTTACGTATGGCACATGACATGTGATACCGAATTCACCTGGATAATTATTGTGTTTTTTTGTTTATTTCTTTGCAACATTGTCTATCATTCAGCAGCCAGCTGATTTGAATATAGGAGCATTTATTATATATTATTTGCACATGTTTACACCTAAGAGATAACACAAGTGTAGAGGGTTAGATTAGTAACTCTCCACTATTACTTATGATTAGAGTACTTTTATAGCTATTATCTATTTAGTTAGCGCCCCTGACACACTACATCACTGCTAAAACACTACTACAAAAAGCTATTACCAGTGTTTTTTATCTAGCTAGCTCTTTTTACCTTAAGGCTGGGTTCATATATGAGCACGCAGCGGCTTACAGCAGAAGTCCGGTTCGTCCTCGTTCACCGTTTCAGGTCTGATTTCAGCCTGAATTTTTGGCTGAATTCGGACCTGGAATGGACCAAAGGACACACAGGGCTCCTGTGCAAATCGTACTGGAGCCGCTGCAGAGATATGTGCTCCATAGAGAGTCGGTCACAATTTCCTGCTGTGCAAATTGGATGTGGAGAAAGCCGCATCCAATTCGCACTAGTGTGAACCCAGCCATAAGGTACATCAATGTTCTCGGGTCCAGGTAAGGGCAGTTCATTACAGGGCAGAAGGGACCCAATACAATTAAATGGCTCCTCCAAGGGTGAGCTCTACACTATTCATGAGCTATTAAGTCCTGGAAAGTTTCCATAAACTTTTAATTCTAAAACAAATTGATGAAAACAAACACTTGGAAAAGAACTGATTACAACAATCTGACACCCACGGTTTTTGTTTCCTTCTAGCTTTGAATGATTTAACAATTTAAATGCCAGTCAATACACATGTTTTAAACAAACTGGAAAACTACTGAAATCAAGCGTAGCAGATAATCAGTTCTATGCATATACATTTTGAATCAAATACTGATGGAAAGTTGTCAAACTGCCACACAATTGCTAACATTTACAATGGCACTGTGAAACCCACATTTAATGCAAATATTTCTGAATACATATAAATGCACATAGTGTTTTTTCAATGGTGCTGTTCACACTGTATGTTTACCTGCATTTAGGTGCAGTCAGTTTAGCTGCATTTAGAGAAAATTGAATTCTGTGCCCACAGGATCAAACAGCTAAACACGTGTAAATGCATCTATACCTGCTTTAAAGTAGGACCATCTAAGGACTGGCTCAAAGAAGAATCACACAGGAACACAGTCCACATTACTATGCTATTCATATGCATTCCCCTGTATTGCGATTTGGCAGCCCATTTATTTGGATGGGCTTTAAATCTCACCAGAATGCACAAAACGTGGTGCATGCACTATTTAAAAAAAAAAAGCACTACACCATACTGTGGTACTGTATGGTGCCCACATAAGCATTGGGCTTGCCATTTGCATTTGGGGTGTTGTTAGCAATGTACTGGCACCCACAGCAGATCCCAAAGGCAGTGCATTTAAAAACAGTGTGGGAAATGTGCACAGAACTCTCTCTTTTCTTGCACCGTGTTCTAGTATGAATCAGCCCTAAATTGAGGAAAAAGTTATCTGGGAAAGTTGTTTATACTTCCCATATAACTTCTCCTATGTTTAGGAAAGCTAAACACAAGAGTGCCAGTGTGAATGAGGTCTAATGGTCAGCATTACAAAATTATAATGGCCACATATCAGTCTGTATAAGTATCAGTTGGCTTAAAATTAAACCTGTACCCAGAACATCTACACTACACTTCAAAATTAACAACAGATTCAGTGAATTCTGGCTTTCTTTCTGTAGCACCCTGGGGTTTAATCAGGGAACTCTCTCATCAAATTCCTTGTCAGGAGTAGCTCCTGCAGTTAATTGATAGAGATCTTTTGATTTCTCCCTAAGTTTGGCATCGTTGCACTTTTCTCTTCTACCACTAGGTGGCCAGCAACTTGGTGGTACTAGATATGAGAAGAGCAACCCAAGGTCAGGTTCTGGGTATATGGGGTATCTCAGCCAATGAGCAGGGGTTTTCTTGAATCCCTTGGCCTGCTGGGAGAACCTATATATTCGGGGGAGGTCAGGTGATCTATGTTCTGTGCCACCCGGACTGCTGTCTAGGTGGACATGTGTCGTACACCCCAGGCTGCTTGGCCAGAGATTGGGCCTATCCTGGGGTGCATCTGGCTGCCAGGCTGTGTGAGGGCCTATTTAGAAGTGACAGGGCAGCGCAGGGTTGGGACTGCGGCTTGCAGTACAACCAAAAGTGACGGTTCTGTCGGCTGGAGAACCTGACGTGGTTGGAGGTAGAAGGGAAGCTGTTGCCACTAAGAGACCATCCACCTTTACCAGGGACCACAGTGAGTAACTGAAGCAAGTACCCGAGCAGTATTCTCACCGAACAGGCACAGTGGAGAATCTGGAAACTTCAGGGACCCAACCAGCCGAGGTGACGCTTGCAGAGCAGCCTTGTGTGTCAAGCCAGGGACCGAGCCAGTTAGCAGGGGTGAAGCTTAAAAAGTATCTGGAGTACCAAAAAAGGGACCCAACAGAGAAACATGGGTGACACGCTGCTCCAGCTGCTGTCAATTAAAGTCAGTTAGCCAATCAGGAGTCTGTGTCTGAAAGGACACAGGTAGCTGTGACTCAGTCTGACCCCCATAGCAAGCTGCTTTTTGGGGGCACTCGACAGGAGGGAGTCGCCAGGAGCACAGAAGAGGGACCCAAGAAGAGGAGGATCTGGGCTGCTCTGTGAAAAACCACTGCACAGAGCAGGTAAGTTTGTTTGTTATTTTTAGAGAAAAAAAAATACACTTTCCAATCACTTGAAATTTGGTCACCTGACCCTGCAGCTCCCCTGTTTAAGGGGAAGGGAATGGCTGGTAGTTCCGTGAGCTGTGAAATTACCCATTGACTCTCTGTAGTAGCCACTCTCTGACCCAGGGGAGCCAGAGCTGCAGAATCACCCGACCAGACTGGAATGAACTAAAATAAGGTAAGTATACAGATCTTTTTAACACAGAGCAGGCAGTATAGGTAGAAGGAGGGGGTAAGAATTTTTTTTTAAGAGGCGTGGTCTAGTGCCGGAGTGTGATGGGCGCTTGATCCCCCTGTTCCTACACATAGAGATCCTGCGAACAAGGCAAACCGGCGTGAAAAAGCCACCAAAATGTGGGGAAAAACGACAAGAACCCCACCAGTCCCGGTCCTGCTCTCCCAGGGAACCGGAGACACAATTAAGCAGGAATATACCAGAGATATTCCGCACACAATCACATGAGTCTGGGGCTTCATCTCAGGCCTCCATGAGACCCACACGCTCCTCAAGCCTGAGTCCATCCAGCAGCGGCCGCACACAGCCTGCGACCACAGGGGTGCACACTGATCAACCATTGAGCCTGAGGGACCTGCGATCTGTAGCCACCGACATAAAGGACACCGTGGCAGCTGCAATCGCTGATCTCATACAGGATATCCAGTCCATGACCACAAGGATGGATGATTTGGAGGAACCAACTACTCGAAATGACTCTGACATTCAGCAGCCCACACTATACAGCTTAGGGAACTGCACAGGCACATGGAGGCCCTGGACAATCGAGGATGCCGCTATAATATACGGGTAAGAGGAATACCCAAATCTGTAGACTCTAACTACATATCTCAGGTCACAATAGCGTCCTTTAATGATCTCTTGGGCAGACCTCCCGAGTCCCCTAACGAATTTGAGTGTCTCCATAGGACACTGAAACTCAGAGGCAGAGACACAGATCCTTCTGTGAAACTCTAAATCTGCCCACAATCAACCTGCCTGATTGGTACAGCTCCTTTCGCCTACCACCCATGAGACAAATTTCTTCAATGGGTGCAATACCAGGACACAATGATTTCCATATCTGCCAACGCAGATCACCAACTCCGCGATCACATGCACCAATGGATGCCAGAAATGGAAGAAACACCAGCCCGAAGGCTTTTCTTGCACACAATAGAGCACGCCATGATGGTGCCAATTAATAGTTCCAGTTCTTCATGATACTCATAGGAACCACCAAACTCAGAAACTTTCCACATTACCCTGCTCGTGTGCATTTTCGAATCCACTTCCCAACTTATGATGCCACAAATGACTTACTGTACAAATAGCAACCTTCCCATTGACTTGCCTCTCATATTCTTCTACATAACTTGAGATTCTCATTTACGTAGTGTTGCTAATGGCTAGATGGACACTCACAATGCAAGGTAATTCAATAGTTTTCAAACGCGCTCAAAATGCTCTATTGCCCACCTCCGGAGCAGCACTGACCCTGTCTTCTCAGAATTTACTATCAATGGGACACCACAGACCAGTTGAGTATGCGCAAATGAAAACTTTTCACATGTTGCTCAGACTGAAAGTCATCATTCCTCTGAAGCCTGGCTCTGATTACCGCTTTTTAAACAGCACGTAAGGGAACTGATCCTTCCATCTTTAATAGTAGTTCTTGCTCCCACCATCTGATCCCATCCAACCCCTCTTTTTTTTTTGTAAGAAAGCTTACTTAAAATGCTGGCTCAGGCGAGTGATTCCATGTGGAGGACATAAATATAATGCCTGTGCCTTCACCCGGCCTTTTCCTTTATACAGCCAGATCTATTGCTACTCTGGCCAACATACACAGAGAATAGGATGTTTGCCCTTACTTGTGAATCATCTCGCTGCACTATGGAGGCAGGATGAATGGATGTATCAACAAGCCCTCAATCAGTGAACTTCCTCCACATTGGATCGTTCACATGTTATAATATGAACAGATGCCCAGAAACTACTGCAGTATAAATAATATGGTTATATACCAGAGCCAAGAACACCTAAACACCACTGATACAAGCGGGAACAACAAGTACAGTGAACTCCTTTGTTTCAGTTTCCTGTGTTTTATATATATATATATATATAATTTTTTTGTTGTGCTAAATAGCTTAATTCAGAGGAATGACCACTATATGATAATATGACAAGCATACCAGATGAGTAACAATTCTGCAGGAGGTTCAATTGAGCTGAAACCTAGTAACACTTTTCCACACACTCTACACTTCTGAGTTCAGCAGGTCTAGACCTCACACATGCCAAGGACAATAAGTAAGGAATGATAGGTCCTTTACCTACTCATACCGCAAGTTACGAAACTAGCCTAATTATTTTTGGTTTATTTTTTTAAATGTTTTATTGAGGGTATATAAGATATAACAGAGGGAAGCGTAAACGCGGATGCAGCTGCTACAATAAACATACGAATGTAACAATATTTCCATTAAAAGTATAATACATATAACACAATAGATTGATTGTCACTAATCAAACTAGCCTACTTATTATTATTGTATAAGAACAAAGTGAAAACACACATACGCAAATAAGTTACAGATGAGTTATTATGTATGGTAGACTTATAGTGGACACTTATCTCTTACTTTGCTTCTTTATAATGTGTACATAGCTGAACCTGATAATAACATGACCACTCCTCACAGAGGATATACTATCCACATTTGTACATGAGACTTTTCTTGCACTATAAAAACAAGATAAACAGAAATATTGATAGGAGATTTTACACATTTTACACACATCCCTCAATTCATCTCCTCCGCATTGAATTATTCATATGTAATCAATTAAACAGACGTCCACAGACATATGTGCTAACAGTAAAAGGGTTCATATACTAGAGCTCAGCTCAATTGAACACCAACGATACAAGACTCAGGAGACAAACACAAGCAGGGTACTTTTCTTCTAATTGGATGGTGTAAGATCTGGTGAGATCTGGCCAGTGTGTGTAAACAGACGATCCAAAATTATCTTTAATTTGAACTGCCCAGACACACGAGAAGGTACGAATATAATAATAAAAAAAAAAATTAAAAAATGAAGAACAGGCCAAATCTCCACACACAATGAAGCCGTTATGCAAAGACATGTTCTGTTACTTGGTTGGTAACACTGACTGTGTCTACATAAGAAATGATTATGGAGAAATGTTACCCTTCAGTTTATAGTTAACAGTTTAAAGTTTACAACATGCCTAAAATACTCTGACCAGGCTAAGACTACACAATGTTGCTTTGATTGTCTTAAATTTAGTATTCATATAAAGGCTGTTCATTTTTACTGGAGACCCATCTTTATTCGCAATTACAAATATACAGACCCTAAGTTAAAGAAACCCCCTTAATACTGACCCCTAGTGGTCTCTCTGAATACCAAGCATAATAGGCTCCTTCCTTCCTCCTACACTCCCACTAACCTTGTGTGCACTGGAAATATCGGTATATCCATCAGGACACCTGTCACTCCTCCACACAACAGGAACTACTCCATTCCAGTTGACCTACTCCAGACTTTTCCATTTTCAGGGTAAGATCAGGGTCTATCTCTACCTCTGGACTTCATCACTCCTTTCTGAGACCCGTTCCGCCCTTCATAACCCCCACTTCTTCTCATCTTCCCCTATTCCTTCTTTTACCCCCTCCACCACCACCTCCTCCCTCTATCTTCATTCCGACCCCTCATCTCCCTCCCCGATCCAAACCTCAGACCCCCCCACCCACAGGGCTGTCCCCTTTTCTTTTTTTCTTTATTTCTTCTACTTTCTTCCTTCTATCTCCCATGCCTCCTTGATCTTTGTCACACTTAATCAAAATCTATTGTGGCATAGCTTCCCTCAACACTCACATTCTGCTTAGTTGTACCCGATCCTAAGCCTCTGGCTATGTCAAACCCTAACACACTACTTAATTTCTTGGACCTTCCTCCATATAGAAGAAATCATGACTTCCTCACACTCCAACACTAAGCGTCCAACACTAAAGGTAGTCTCATCAAATATAAAGGGGCTTAACATCCCTGAAAAACACAGCCAGGTACTAGATATGATGCACGGCTGATGTTGTATTCCTTTCAAGCAGACTATCCCCAAACTATCAAACCGATTTTACCCCACATTTTATCATGCTACCAATACATTGGCCAGAACTAAAGGTATATCAATACTGATTGCAAAAAATCTAAACTGGCATATTACGGACTCTTTCATAGAAACGGAAGGTGGGTACCTAATTCTCAAAGGTTTTCACGAATGGTATTTTGTTGAATGGTATAAATGTTGGCAAGGGTCATGAGATTCATGACTGTCCCGTGACCCTTCCCAACATTTATAGCCCCAACACGGCACAAGTAGGATTCTTTAGGGCACTCTCACAACTTCTAGCTGGTTTTCAATCTGGAGTAACAATTCTGGGAGGGGACTTTAACCTCGCCCTGAACCCACTGGTAGATACATCTTCTGGCTCCTCATACCTGCCGTAAAGAGCTCTGCGTCAAATTAAAATACAATTCCAAGATCTCCTCTTACATGCACCCTACATCCCAATGAAAAAACTACACTTTCTATTCTCCCCAACATAATAAATATTCCAGAATCGGTTAATTATTTCTTTCCCAAAAAGATCATTTTTAACTAACGCCACCATTAAACCTGTGTTCCTCTCTGACCATCATCCAATCACCCTTACCTTAACCTTCCCAGACAAAATACCATTCACAAAAATTTGGCACCTTGACGCATCCCTCTTAATGTCAGAAGTTACTGCAAACCACAACCGTACTAGCATATGGGAATTATTTACAGACAATGACACCCACGACGTAACACCACTGACCCAATGGGAGACACACAAGTGTGTTGTCAGAGGCAAATGTATGGCGCTAAAATCGGCACAGAAAAAAGCCCAGCAGGCTATAATTTCAGATCTGCTAGTAGAATTAAAACCCTAGAGTTGGCCCATAAACAATCAAGAGCTGAGCAGACTCACAAAGATCTCATTCGGATCAGGAAGGTACTACTTGAGGAACTGGACCGTAGATTCTATGAGCAGGGCAACAAATGCAGAAACCTTCTAGCCAGAGCTATTTAATAAAAAAAAAAGCAAAAGCCAACATCCACCACATTAAAGACTCCCAAGGCCGCATGAGTGCAACCACTACCAAAATTGCATCCCACTTCGAACACTGCTACACGGAGCTATACAACTTACCTCAATTACCTGATGGAAACCATGCCTGAAGCACACAAATCAAGAATTTCCTTCAAAAAAACTGCCCTAAACCCATCTCTAAGGAAAATGCACAACAACTAGAAAATGCTGTTTAGGAAGACGAACTAAAAACAAGCAGTGAAACAACTTAAAATTTGCAAAAGCCAAGGCCCGGATGGATTTATGGCAGTATACTTTAAAACATTCCTAGACTCACTTGCTACCCCATTTATTCGAGCCATCAATTCTCTCTCTTCATCCTCACTTCCATATGTGCGCAAAATTCTTGTGGAAACAGAAACATCCAAGGATAAGCTATGACAGGCTATTTAGACCCAAAACAAAATGTGGAATTGGACTGCCTGACCCCAGAAACTACTATAGGGTATGTCACTTATCCAGAATTGTAGATTGGAATGGTCCACAACCAAATAAAGGACTGGGTACACCTTGAACACTCACTCTCTTCAATACCACTAGAATCAACTCCGTGGCTTCTACCTCACCAAGTCCCCCCCAATCTTACAGGAACACCTGCTAATTGGCCCAACTTTAAACAATTTTAGAGAGGGCTGTACAAAACGACATCTTTCATCAAGCCCAGGCCCCCTAACACCCATCAAGTTCAACCCAGTCTTTCCCCCCAGACTGTCCACTCAATTTTTGCCAAACATCTGGCCACACCCTAAAATATTAGCTCACCAGTTCTTTCAGGATGGGACACACTTAAACCTCCCCACTTTGAACACAGTGCTAAATGGGAACTCTTTCCCTTACTGGACCTACTTTCAAATACGCCACTTCTTAAAAGACATCGACCATTCTTCATCATTCTCAAGGTCACTCACTCCATTTGAATCTTTATGTTCCCAAACATTGCCCCAAAGGCATGTAATCTCTAGCATACACAACATACTTTTTTCTTCCATACCTTCCAATTCAGGTAAAGAATGCCAGGTTTGGGAAAATAACTTAAATGTGGAATTTTGCAATGAACACTGGGAACGCATCTTCACTATCGCACATAAAGGGTCAAAAGAACAATTATAAGCTTTTGACTCAATGATACTCAATTATAAGCAAAAGTTTTTGACTCGATGATACCAAACGCCAATTTTACTGAATAAAATTAACAATGAGACATCTGACAAATGCTGGAGATGCTCCAAAGAACCAGGAACACTTCTACATATCTGGTGGTTGTGTCCCTTAATATAATCATTCTGGAAGCAAGCTCATGAAATAACCACACAAATTTCCACCCACTCTTTAGAGCATACACCAGCACAACTCCATCACTCAACCACACCTGCACACACATATTGTAAATCCTTAGCTCTTCACATGATCAATGATGCCAAACTTTGCATTCCCAAACTTTGCATTCCAACAAACTGGAGCTCGCCTCATACCCTGACCATACCTGAATGGTTTAAGCGCATATACAAAATAGCATAGCTTGAAGAACTGATCTATATAGCACATGATACCCCTACTAAATTCTCTCGCATATGGGCATGCTGGACCCATTTCCGAACTACGGACAGATACAAAAGTCTAATGAGTCTAGATCCCGCTAACCTCCTGAATTGAACACAGACCTAGAAACTTTACTCCACAAATACACAAGACGTATCACTATAGACACTGGGCCTCCCTCCCCTACCCAAGGGATGAGTCTGGGAGGACTTCACATCAAGAATGAACAATGCCACTACTGACACCTTTATGCAAAAATTCTAGTTCATGAATCTTTAACATATCTTTACTCCTATCATATGAGCATGTTGCCACCTAATGCCTGTAAGGTGTACATCACTGGGACCAAGGGGGTTGATTGCCACTCCTCCACCACCCTAACCCCCTTCCCCTTCTATACCTTTCCCTACACCCCTCATACAATCTAGACAACCCTAAACCACCTCATGGCTTTTCATATTAATATCTCGCAACATCGGCCTGTACCAAATGAAGCACTTAATCTATAACATAGGAGGTACAGATGCACTTTCGATCCGTCTTCTACTTAATAAGTTAATTAGTCCCTCTCCGTTATCATACTTCCAAAATTGCTACCTTACAGAACTGAGACTCCAGCTGCACATACAATGCCCCGTACACTGAATATGATAACGGTTGATCTTTCTCCTAAAAACATTTGTTGATGGTTTCATTTAGCAGAACAGATGATTGTTTAAAACGTTATTATATTGACAAATGTACTTTGTGTATATGATTAAGATGTACTATACTTTATTGATCTTCAATAAAACATTGTAAAGTTAAAAAAAAAATAAACATTTTTAAGAATAAGTAGTTAGATTTAAATTCCACTTTAAAATTGAAAACACGGCTACAGAGTCTTTTTTGTAGAAACAAAATATCAAATGTCTCTATATTTAAAATAAATACAGTGGAACCTCAGATTACGAGCATAATCCATTTCAGGAGTATGCTCGTAATCCAATGTACTTGCATATCAAAGCGAGTTTTCCCATTGAAGTCAATGGAAACTAAAATAATTTGTTCCGCATTGACTTCAATGGGATGCAATACCGCATGCGGCCAGAGGCGGGGGGCGCCGGAGATCCGCGGAAACGCCCTAAAAGGCCAGAGCACACTTTGGCTGACCTCGGCAAACCTCAGAAAGACTCCGTTCACTAGCCTTTCCAAGGTTTGCCGAGGTCAGCCGAACTGACCGCGGGTCTTTCCGTGCATTTCCGAACGCCGACGATTGCCGCTGTTTGGCTCCGGCGCCCCCCCCCCCCCCCCACCTCAGGCCAAAAGCGGTACTGCACACCTCTTTTGGCCTGAATCCTGCTCGTTTTGGGAGACAACACTTGCAAACCGAGTTAGGAGTTTTAGAAATACAGTGCTCGTTTTGCGGAAACGCTCGTTAACCTCGTTACTCGCAAACCGAGGTTCCACTGTATAGTAAATAAATCTAACATGTTAAGCAACTGACTGTATTAACTCATGAACACTAAGAATAAATGCCAAAAATGTAAAATTAATATCTCTGAAGTGGTTATAAAGGCAGAAGGTTTTTTATCTTAATGCATTCTATGCATTAAGATAAAAAGCCTTCTGTGTGCAGCAGCCCCCATAATATTTACCTGAGCCCCATCTCTATTCAGCGATGTCCAAAGGTCCCTCCTGAAAGACTGAGACACAGCATTGTTGCCATTTGCTCCCGCTGCTGTCAATCAAACTCAATTAGCCAATCTGGAGAGAGAGGGGCTGTATCTGAATGAATACACGGAGCTGCTGCTCAGGTCAGGTGCCTCCATAGCAAGCTGCTTGCTGTGGGGGCACTCAACAGGAGGGATGGGCCAGGAACTCCAGCCAGGGACCCAAGAAGAAGAGGATCCGGGCTACCCTGTACAAAACCCCTGCACAGAGTAGGCAAGTATAACATGTTTGTTATTTTAATAGAAAAAAACAAGACTTTACCATCACTTTAAGTGACATGCGCTTTTTTCAACCTAGAACAAAAAGTTCTGCAGTACACTAGAAGTTTGGGTTAGTATCTCATTGTAAAGGATTTTGTTCAGATTTGAGACTTGATCTATTCCTCCATTATGATGATTTATGTATGTCTAAATGTGGATAAATATTTATTTTAATTTATTATATAATGGGGCCAGTGAATTTACAATTTCTTTTGATTTATGTCTCCTCTTTTTTGTTTGTTTTTTCTTCTACATAAAACAGAATGTAATTAGATCTAAAACAGTAAATTTGAAAACATTGATAAATAATCAAGAGCAGTTACAAAGCTGGATGTAGATGCTATTCCTCCATTAAGTGACATGCGCTTTTTTCAACCTAGAACAAAAAGTTCTGCAGTACACTAGAAGTTTGGGTTAGTATCTCATTGTAAAGGATTTTGTTCAGATTTGAGACTTGATCTATTCCTCCATTATGATGATTTATGTATGTCTAAATGTGGATAAATATTTATTTTAATTTATTATATAATGGGGCCAGTGAATTTACAATTTCTTTTGATTTATGTCTCCTCTTTTTTGTTTGTTTTTTCTTCTACATAAAACAGAATGTAATTAGATCTAAAACAGTAAATTTGAAAACATTGATAAATAATCAAGAGCAGTTACAAAGCTGGATGTAGATGCTAATGAAACAGCCTTAAAAAAAAAAAGAATTGAGAAGTTCATTACTTAAGAAATATAGAGTCACAGCGCCACCTAGGGCTTGACACATTCACAAGTTCATATGATTGCAAATATTCAGTGACAGGAACCAGGCAGTAAGAGTTAGGATAAGATCCTCTGACACCCAAAGCACAGATGTCATCCAGCACAACAAAAACTAACAGTGACCCATTCAAAAATGTAAAAGGCTTTGTTGTGATCTACAAGGATCTTTGAGAACACATTACTTCCCATTAAAATCGAATGAATGCGGCTTTGAAATAGTACTTCACCTAAAATAGCACAATTTCAAAGCCGCATGTCAGTGCAATTTCAGAAGCGACTTTGAAGACATATTTGCGGCTTCATGCACAGATGTCTATATAGGTTGCACCCAAAATCGCCAAAAGTAGTGCAGGAACGACTTTTTCAAATCGATGCGGCACCGCAAAGTCTAAATAGGCAAAAATAGGGTGCGACTTGTCAGGTGATTTGACCTGTCAAATCACCTGACAAGTCACTTTAATGTGATTGCGAGCTAAATGGACTTGTTTTAAAGCCCCTTTACTGCTTGTTAAGGATATGTAAATATTTATAGAAGGGTTGCCACTTTTTGTTTTCGAACACTTAAGCGATACAGAGAATTTTTATTTTTTTTAAGGGGGACTCTAGTTTAAAGGGGAACTGCCATGTAAGGGAGTTTCTGCTCACCAAAGCCTCCACTTACATTTGAATACCTAGCATTACCCTTTACATCAGGTGATCTGAACCCGGGGACAGGATTTAAAGCCCAGACTGTCCTGGTGAATCCCATACTTCATAGCTTGGGAAGAGGTGCACTTTAAAGCCCAAATCCAGAGGAAACTCTTTATTTTGTTATTGATATAGCAGAAAATGTTATGAAGTTTCCGGCTTCGTTCCAGTCTCAGCCTACCCGTAGAAGTGCCGGATCGTGGATCGGGTCTCCCGGTGGGACGGCGGTGGGAGGGGGACGTCCCTCCAGCTCCTTTAGGATAACAGCTGAGGGGCTTTTAGCTACATCGGTTGTTATCCCTAAAGAGCCGTCTGCCCGCTCCAAAAAAAAAATGGTACTGGGCCCTTAGAAGCCTCGTCTTGAAGGGGCTATACCGGGGTGATGCAGGTGCAGGCATAGGCATTGCCCCAGTATAACCCCTTCAAGCCAAAGCCGCTAAGGGGTTAAGTTGTAAGAGTGGTAAAATAAAAGTGGGTGCACTGAAGGACTTGGTGGAATTGCCAGTGGGTGGATTCGGTGGGACGACCAGTGGGCGGGCCATCGGGAATGTTGGTGGCCAGACCTGGGGGGCCCACTAAAATTTCTGATGGATGCACGTGTACAAATTCTTCTAGTTCCCAGACTGTCGTAGATGAGAAACAAACAACCACCGCTCCAAGACTCTCCTTCCCAAGCGAATGCTCCTGCTCCTGTGTGGGAGCCCCAGGTGCTGGCTAATAGCACAATGATTGAAAATCAAAAAAGGAAGAACTCCGGACAGCCGCACACCGAGAAAATAAAATCCAAAAAGTTTATTTAAAAGCAAAAAACACTGCAATCCATACACGGCAAAAAAGGGGGGTACAGAGCTGACGCGTTTCGCACCACAACTAGTGCTTACTCATAGCTGATGAACTCACAAATGAATATCAAATATATATGCTTACAGGATGTGCATCACATGATTGTTTGATGGAAAAAGGCTGTTACCAGCAGCTGAAAACTAGGCTTAATTGGATATCAACGTGTGCTGCTAGGCTAATTCTGCAGAGTGAGAGTGACCACTTTAAAAGAAGCCTGATGTTGTTTAAAGACAAACTTAGGTGAAAAAGTTATAAGACCTGATAAGGAAATCGCATAAAAATGCATAAAACTATCAAGTGTGCACGCAGTGTTATGTGTACACACTTAAAGGGCCCATTTAATAGAATAGCCCAACCCAATTGCGATTTCAATGAATGTTATAGTGAAAAAAAAAAATCTTTTTTACGTGTGTAAAGGAACTAGTGAGATACATTTAAATAAAAGAAATATATACATAATGTTCAAAAAATGTGGAATGTATATAAACTCTCCAAAAATAAAGTCTATATATTTGTGATAGCGAATGGGTGAGGGGGTGAATAGATAGTGAGGTATGTATATAACCATTTATTGGTATTATATATATCCGCTAACCAAATCGCTGTGATGAAATCACTAACCAAATCGCTATGATAAGGTTTGTTGAACAACACTTGCCGAAAACCACCCAGTGAGTTGAAGTTATATTTAAATACTATACTGGTGATACTAATATTTAGCGGTTATATTGTGTGTCTTAAGTTATTTTAAGTTATTTTAAACGTGATTCCTGATGTGAATTTTAGTATCCAAGACTTCACTTGTATATTGTGTGGATAGGCATATTCAAAAATGAAATGAAATAAAAGATAAAAAAAGATAAATGACAAAATATATGAAATGTGAAGAAGAAAAGTGAATAGACAATCGTGCACTCTAAATGGTGTGTCTATATGTTTAATTAATCGTTTTTGTATTTATTTTTGTTTTTATTTTTATTTTGTATATCTAATGTTGTTCAATCGGGTTGATAGCCTGCATAGTGTGCTAACGGCTATATCTTCTTTCAAAGGGTTTTTAGCAAAACCTTACTCACTGGCTACTGGCAGTGTCGGTGATAAATATATGCATTTTATACAATAGTTATACATGACCAGTGACTGTAATTAATCCTTTTGAGACTTCGTAATTGTGTATCTATGGAACAATCCGTGGACCCGGGCGACCAAATTGGATAGAAGTCCCGACCAGTGTCGGTGCTTCTATGGGGCGGCGGGCTGCAGAGGCATCGCAGAAACCTCCCAATTTAATGTTATTGGGTTCTACGGGTCGTTGACAGCTGTCTATTTTAATGAACCGTCCCATGACAATTGGTGGAAACATTGAGAGGTAAGGCGGATCAATGAATTAAATGTGGCCCGTATTACACAGCCAGTGTACAACTCGAAGGATGCAAAAAACGGGTTGTCACTCTGATAGTGAGCATTATACGATAAAGCGCTTCAATTCCAAAATGTTGTGCAACCAATCACCACAGTTGTTCACAACTCTATGGACACTGCAAGTGGAGGGGTTTCAGCCAGTCCCTATCTATCTGTGTGTACACATAGCCTTACAATGTGGATTTAAAACTATTTATTCCACTATGTCTGAGATGATACGGCTCTTTATGCATGGGATGATGTGAGACTCTATAAAGATAGAAGATTATTAGTTTGACAATAGTAATGATCATAGATAATTATATGTATATGATAAGTTTGCATCCAAATGTCAAAAACTTTGAATGCTGATGACTGTAGATGCCATGTATCCAAATAGGTAACAAAGTTGATATAAAAGGCATCAAAGGCAGTGGGTAGTGGAGATAATGTATATAAACGTATATCAATATACGCTATATATTGTCATCAGGATGCAAATAGAATCTATGTAGAGGGAAATCAATGTGTTTGACCGGCATGCATAAATAATACTATACTACGGCAATAGTAAAGCCATGGTATATATTGGCTGAAATCAGCAATGATAAAGCCGTAATTACCACCCGTTATGTCAGTAGTGGTGTCTGCTCCCTGAGGACAGCCGTCTTCCTAGTTTGCTGCACCTGTGTCGGATCTTAGTTTATCCAATGTTGATGTGTGTATGGAGCCTTCAGAGATCTAACATTTGGTGTATGCATTTGAATGAAAGTATCCCTTTAGTCTTAGTAAATAGCGTGTGTGCTTGGATATTCAGTGGAAAATATGTTTTATAAGTGACATCCAGCATATTTGGCAACTGAATAGGTCCATATATAAATGAACATTGACAACCATCATAATAGGGAAGCCAAATTTAAACACGATATACACAAAGTGTCTAGAGGATATTTTAGAAACAGTTCTCTTATCGGAATAGTGGATGTAAAGCGCATAGGGCAACTGTAAACATACTTAGTCTGAATGAAACGTAAATAGGAGTAAAGCAGTAAATATTTAAATATAGAACTCCAAAAAAACAACCTTCATTCATAATAGTGGGAAACATCCCATTCAAAATTTAAACCAAGAGGAATTCTAGTATTTAAAATAAAAATCCAATAGACTTCACGTTTACATAGCAAACGGAATCGATCGCCTCCCCGTTTTGGAGTGGCGATTTTCTCAATACCTTGTATAAATAAACTGGAAACATCTTTTGCATGTACTAAATTCCAGTGTTTTGCAACATTGGTAGAATGATTTTTAGTGATGTCATATAGGTGATCGTACAGTCGATCCTTTAAGCGGCGAATAGTGCGCCCCACATATTGAATATGGCAACTTGTACATGTAATTACATAAACTAAAAAAGATGTATTGCAATTGATGAAGGTGGATATTTCATGCGTATTTTTGTTGGTACAAGACTGAATATTGGGGCCCTGCCTTATATGTATACAGTAGGCACAGCTCCTTTGCCCACATTTGTAATTGCCTTTAAAATGGAGCCAGTTTGGTTTGGACTGGTGTGAGAGGAAAAGGCTGGGTGAAAGGGTATTACCCAGAGTGGGGGCCCTTTGTTAAACTGTCTTGATTCCTTTGGCCAAAACTTCGTTAAATGCTGAATCACCGTATAGAACGGGAAGGTATCTCATGATGATCTTTTTTATGTGTTTAAATTCAGTACTGAATGGCGTAGAAAAGACCGGTACTGTCTCTGTAGCACGTGACGTGCTGTAGCCCTGCTTATTGCTGTTTTTTTCTTTTTTTTCTTTTAGCAAGCTAGCTCTTGGGATAACACTGACAGCAGAATAGGCTTTATCTATATCAGTGTTTGAATAGCCTCTACTTGTAAACCTTGATGCCAGACTGTCGTATATTCAAAATAACATAATCTACTATTCAAAGGGAAGATGTGAATTATGCGCATACATAGTGTAACATGATCAGTAACGCAGATATTTGTATTTTTCCACTGATCTAAATGTAATGTTAGTTTACTGATATTTACACGCCTGTGTGTACAGGCACATTGAAAGCAATATTTTAGATTCATGTCAAAAAATGCTTAAATGTCTAAAAATTTAAAGTTTTAGCACCCATGTGTAAAAGCCCTAATGCCCCATACACACGGTCCGAAATTCCGACCACAAAATCCGTCAGACTTTTTCCGACGGATTTTGTCCGACGCTGGTGTTGCATACACACGGTCGGACAAAGTTGTCGGAGAATCCAATCATTCTGAACGTGGTGACGTTCGTTGCGTACGACGGAACTACGTAGAGGCTATTAGCCAATAGGTTTGGTCTCGTAATTTGATCTGAGCATGCATGGCAGATTTTTCGAAATTCTCTACACACGATCGGAAAAAGTCCAATCGGATTTTGTTGTCGGAAAATTTAAGAGCAAAAATTTGAAAAGTCCGATGGAGCCCACACATGGTCTAATTTTCCGACAACATGGTCCGATCAGACATTTTCTGTCGGAATTTCCGACCCTGTGTATGGGGCATAATACACATTTTAACTCTTTCCTGCTTTGAAAACAAAATAAAATGTCATGGCTGGAGATAGACATTTCACCCATGCTTTTAGGCTCCATGCTCACTGAAGCTCATAAACTGATGTTTTTGGGAGTTTGGGCGATTTTTTTTTTTAACAGCCCACAAACTATGTTATCCTATGTGTCCATGCACACATGGACATTTTTGGACATTTATAAGCAGTGAAGTTTATGGGCTGTTGTCTGAATGCCCTAAAATCACGTTCAGGAGCTGTTTTTCTGACCAAAGAAAAAAAACACTTAAAAGCGTTAAAGCGGAGTTCCACCCAAAAATGGAACTTCCGCTTTAAGTGCAGGTGACCCCCTGACATTTGGCATGTCATTTTTTTGGGGGAGGGGCGGATACCCTCTTTTTAAAGGGATCCAGCTCCCACTCCCTCCCGGAGCACTGCGGCGCCGGAAGCAGTGCGTGCCCGGCTGTGAAGCCAGAGCCGGGCGCCCACAGTGACAATGGCGGCACAGCAGAGAGGAGGGGGAGAGGAGCAGGACTTTGTACACCCGCATCGCTGGACCGGGGGACAGGTGAGTGTCCAATTAATAAAAGTCAGCAGCTACACTTTTTGGGTGGAACTCTGCTTTAAAAGCGCATAAACGCTGATAAACGTCGATAAACTCTCAAAAACGTGGCTCACCAGCTTGTTTAACGTTTTTGATCCATTGAAAAAAAAAAATTTGAAAAAAAACAAAAGCGATAAAAAACACTAACACGGAAAAATGCTTAAAAACGCTATTGCAAAAACGTTAAAAAAACTTTGAAAGACTCACTGCAAAACTACTGGCGTTTTTATAACGTTATTTTAACGTCCAGTGTGCATGTGAGTCTTAATCTGTATTTCTCTCAGAACCAACAGTGGTAGGTTTTCTCCAGATGTTTTTTTTCCCTACACCTCTCTGTAAGGCCTTAGAAAATAACCCTTTATCTGCCAAGGATTGCTTCACTTTTTGTATCTCAGATTGCCATACCAATTCGCTATTTTTCAAATGCATATTTTAAACCCATTCCTTTTTTTTTTTTAAACACACAACTTGTAGAATTTGAAAATTGCACTGCTGATTTTGTACTTTTAATGGTATTGCACATTTTTTTATGAAACCACATTTTCGATAAAGTATAATAAACATATACCATACTATACTATACTATAAAAAGTTCCCACAACGATATAATCTAAAACCATCATATTGAAATTTAAAGATAAATCTGTATCAAGTAAATATACAGTATATATATATATATATATATATATATATATATATATATATATATATATATATGTATGTATATATATATATATATATATATATATATATATATATATATATATATATATATATATATAAAAACACACAGTACTGTGCAAAAGTTTTAGGCAGGTGTGAAGAAATGTTGTAAAGTAAGGATGCTTTCAAAATATATATTTTTTAATTGTTATTTTTATCAATTTACAAAATGCAAAGTGAGCAATCTAAATGAAATCGATATTTGGTGTGACTACCCTTTGGCTTCAAAACAGCATCAATTCTTCCAGTTTCCAGTTTTTGAAGAAACTCTGCAGGTAGGTTGTTCCCAACAACTTGGAGTACTAACCACAGATCCTCTGTTCAAATAGGCTGCTTCAAATCCCTCTGTCTCTACATGTAATACCAGACAGACTCAATGATGTTGAGATCAGGGCTCTGCGGGGGCCAAACCACCACTTTCAGGACTCTTTGTTCTTCTTTACACTGTAGTTCTTAATGACATTGAGGTTGATTTACTAAAACTGGAGCACTCAGAATCTGGTGCAGTTCTACATGGTAGCCAATCAGCTTCTAACATCAGCTTGTTCAATTAAGCTTTCACAATAAAACATGGAAGCTGATTGGTTTCTATGCACAGCTGCACCAGAGTTTGCACTCTCTAGTTTTAGTAAATAATCCCCCATTGGCTCTGTTTGGAGCCGTTGTCTTGCTGCAGAAAAAAATTGAGGCCAATTGCACCCCTCACCTTCCACTTTTTCAATCATCTTTACTGGCATAGTCACAGTCGCCATGAACATTTCATCCACTGTTTCTGCATCTATGGACACCATTGGTATCCTTGAAACAGACACAACAGGTAGCAGAAATGGAAGCCTCTACGGTAACCTTGTCTTCACCACTACTTTGGTTGCTTCCATTGTGGGCTACTATCTCATCCGTGTTTTGTGCAATAGGCCCTCTCACTTGTATAGGTTCACCTGTTTCTTCCTGTTGTATTGTGTGAATACACTACTTTTTACAGTTGTTCCTCAGTCTGTATGTCTTGTAAAGCATCTTGGATTAGGGAAGATGTTGTGAGACCCACTTTAGCTTTGCAGTCAAAGAGAGCTTCATATGGTGTTCTCTTACCCTAGGTTCACATCTGTGTCACTGCCATTGATGTGTTTTTCCAGGACATTTCACAGTGAGTTTTTCATTTTTAAACCCATGTTTTTGATGCATTTTTGCACAAAGTTTTCATGCGTTTGGGGTTTTTCTCTTTACCAAACTGTGAATAGCTGGATGTTAAGGAGTGGGCTGGGAAGGCGCTGACAGCTGAATGCAAAAAAAAAAAAGAATAAAAAAATAGGGGAAAATACGGCGTGTGACTCCCCCCCCCCCCCCCAATTCATACCAAGCCCAAGTATGGATTTTGAGGGGAATCTCACATCAAATTTTTTTTTTTAAATGGCGACCATGACACTCCCACCACCATGCTTGACTTTAGACAAGACACACTTGTCTTTGTACTCCTCACCTGGTTGCCACCACAGACGCTTGACACCATCTGAACCAAATAAGTTTATCTTGGTCTCATCAGACCACAGGACATGGTTCCAGTAATCCATGTCCTTAGTCTGCTTGGACTGTATGCAGACTTTCTTGTGCATCATCTTTAGAAGAGGCTTCCTTCTGGGATGACAGCCATGCAGACCAATTTGATGCAATGTGCGGCGTATGGTCTGAGCACTGACAGGCTGACCCCCTACCCCATCAACCTCTGCAGCAATGCTGGCAGCACTCATACCTCTATTTCCCAAAGACAACCCATGGATATGACGCTGACATGTGCACACACTTCTTTGTTCGACCATGGCGAGGCCTGTTCTGAGTGGAACCTGTCCTGTTAAACCGCTGTATGGTCTTGGCCACCAGGGCCGATCCTAGGGTCACAGACGCCTGGGTGCAGAAATATTTCTGGTGCCCCCACATGGGCGTGGTCATCTTACCAAGTCCTCCCCTTTACAAATTTTTCTATGACAATGACTCCAACACAGAGATGCTCCCCTTAGAAGTCTTTGTTACCTTGGGATCCTCCCATGATCTCTTATAAAATAAAATACAGAAGGAGAGTAAACTAATGAGACCTGGAGGGTAGTCTGAGACTGCAGACATGATACAGGAGATGGTCATAGACTGCATATATAGTACAGGAGATGGTCAGAGACTGCAGACATGATACAAGAGACGGTCAGAGACTGCAATAATAGTAGAGGAGATGATCAGAGACTGCAGACATAATACAGGAGATGGTCAGAGACTGTAGACATGATACAAGAGACAGTCAGAGACTTCAATCATAGTACAGGAGATGGTCAGAGACTGCAGACATGATACAAGAGACGGTCAGAGACTGCAATCATAGTACAGGAGATGGTCAGAGACTGCAGACATAATACAGGAGATGGTCAGAGACTGTAGACATTAAACAAGAGACAGTCAGAGACTTCAATCATAGTACAGGAGATGGTCAGAGACTGCAGACATGATACAAGAGATGGTCAGAGACTGCAGACATGATACAAGAGATGGCCAGAGACTGTAGACATGATACAAGAGACGTCAGAGACTGCAGACATGACAAGAGATGGTCAGAGTGCAGACATGATACAAGAGACGTCAGAGACTGTAGACATGATACAAGATCGGCCCTGGTGGCCAAGACATACTACAGGAGATGGTCAGAGACTGCAGACATACTACAGGAGATGGTCAGAGAATGCAGACATGATACAAGAGATGGCTAGAGACTGTAGACATGATACAAGAGACGTCAGAGACTGTTGACATGATACAAGAGACGGTCAGAGACTGCAATCATAGTAGAGGAGATGGTCAGAGACTGCAGACATAATACAGGAGAGGGTCAGAGACTGTAGACACGATACAAGAGACAGTCAGAGACTTCAATCATAGTACAGGAGATGGTCAGAGACTGCAGACATGATACAAGAGACGGTCAGAGACTGCAGACATGGTACAGGAGATGGTCAGACTGCAGACATGGTACAGGAGATGGCCAGAGACTGCAGACATAATACAGGAGATGGTCAGAGACTGCAGACATGATATAAGAGATGGTCAGAGACTGCAGACATAATACAAGAGATGGTCAGAGACTGCAGACATGATACAAGAGATGGTTAGAGACTGCAGACATGATACAAGAGATGGTTAGAGACTGTAGACATGATACAAGAGATGTCAGAGACTGTAGACATGATACAAGAGATGGTCAGAGACTGAAATCATAGTAGAGGAGATGGTCAGAGACTCAGACATGATACAAGAGATGGTCAGAGACTGTAGACACGATACAAGAGATGTCAGAGACTGTAGACATGATACAAGAGATGGTCAGAGACTGAAATCATAGTAGAGGAGATGGTCAGAGACTGCAGACATGATACAAGAGACAGTCAGAGACTGAAATCATAGTGAAGGAGATGGTCAGAGACTGCAGACATAATACAGGAGATGGTCAGAGACTGAAATCATAGTAGAGGAGATGGTCAGAGACTGCAGACATGATACAAGAGACAGTCAGAGACTGAAATCATAGTGAAGGAGATGGTCAGAGACTGCAGACATAATACAGGAGATGGTCAGAGACTGCAGACATGATACAAGAGATGGTCAGAGACTGCAGACACGATACAAGAGATGGTCAGAGACTGCAGACATGATACAAGAGATGGTCAGAGACTGCAGACATTATACAAGAGATGGTCAGAGACTGCAGATATAATACAGGAGGTGGTCAGAGACTGCAGTTCCTATGGACGTTAGTAGATAATGGCTGATCGGCCCTCTCACCTGACCCAGCGATACAGCAACGGTTCCTCTGATCCGGAGTCAGCTCACTCTGAATTGCCCATGGCATCTCCGCTGGGTAGCACCCAGATCTGTATTCTGGCAATGACTCCATTCCTTTCTCCGCCAGGGATGGCGCTAGGCTGTGTGGCTTTCCCTCTGGTGGCACAGGGCAGCGGGGTTCTCTCTCTGATGGTGTTCTCTCAGCACTCCCCTCTCCCTCTGGAGTCCTGGGTGCACTTCCCTGAAAGCTTTCCTGGGCTCCTAGCTCTCTCTCTCCCATTCAGTTGAGCATGCTTTGTGGGCTGCAGTTTCCGTGTTACAGTGTGACTGCCAGTCCTCCGAACTACATATCCCACAATCCTCTTCTCTGCTCATTTTTGTATTCTATTTTTTCCCTGGCTGACATGAAGGAAGGGGAAGAAACATAGTGAGAGTGCCGCTCACTAGTACAGCAGTGCATGTGAGGAGGAGAGGGAGAGGGAGGGGAGGGGGGAAAGAAGAGCCTGCAGCTGCAGTGGCGTCACTAGGGTTGGTGTCACCAGGTGCGGTATAACATGGTGTCACCCCCCCTTTCACCAACTATAGTCCCCCCTCAGTACAGACCCCACTCCACTAAGTATAGACCCCCTTCGTCAGTGCAGACCCCCCACTAAGTATAAACCCCTCCCTTAGTACAGACCCCCTTCATCAGTATAGACCCCCCAGGACAAACCACCCCCCCCCCATCCATTAGTACAGACCCCCACCAGGACAACCCCCCTCCATTAGTACAGACCCCCCCAGGACAAACCCCCTCCATTAATACAGACCCCCCAGGATAAACCACTGTCCATTAGTACAGACCCCCCCAGGAGAAACCCGCCTCCATTAGTACAGACCCCCCAGGATAAACCCCCCCTCCATTAGTACAGACCCCCCCAGGACAACCCCCCTCCATTAGTACAGACCCCCCCAGGAAACCCCCCCTCCATTAGTACAAACCCCAGGACAAACCCCCCCCCCTCCATTAGTACAGACCCCCAGGACAAACCACCCCCCTTCCATTAGTACAGACCCCCCAGGTCAAACCCCCTCCATTAGTACAGACCCCCCAGGACAACCCCCCCTCCATTAGTACAGACCCCCCCAGGACAAACCCCCCTCCATTGGTACAGACCCCCCAGGACAATCCCCCTCCATTAGTACAGACCCCCCAGGACAAACCCCCCTCCATTAGTACAGACCCCCCCACCAGGACAAACCCCCCTCCATTAGTACAGACCCCCCAGGACAAACCCCCCCCCCCCCTCCATTAGTACAGACCCCCCAGAACAACCCCCCTCCATTAGTACAAACCCCCCAGGACAAACCCCCCACCATTAGTACAGACCCCCCCACCAGGACAAACCCCCCTCCATTAGTACAGACCCCCCAGGACAACCCCCCCTTCATTAGTACAGACCCCCCAGGACAAACCCCCCTCTATTAGTAGAGACCCCCAGGACAAACCCAACTCCATTAGGGTACATAAAAACGCCCGGGCGGCAGCTAGAGAGGAGAGGACAGTGTGCAGCCGTGCCACCCGGTTTGAGAGCAGATGGAGACAGGCTTCGGCAGGAGTGAGAGACAGAGAAGGAGAGTATGTGTCAGGCACGGTGATGGACGCCCTCCCCCCAGCGACATCCCTGCACGGCTGGTCTCTCTCCACACAGAGACCAGCAGCTCCGATCTCCGGCGACTGCTCTCCTTCTCTGACAGGAGGAAGGAGGGGGGTGGTTTTGGGCAGCGAAAAACACAGCCGTGGCGGAGACCTGCGGAGAGCTGCCTCTGGACACAGAGAGGAGGAGGGAGGGGAGCACTCTGGCACTTCAGCGCCCCCACCTTCTGTGGCACCCGGGTGCACTGCACCCCGAGCACCTGCCTGGGATTGGCCCTGTTGGCCACCATGCTGCAGCTCAGTTTCAGGGTCTTGGCAATCTTCTTAGAGCCTAGGCCATCTTTATGTAGAGCAACAATTCTTTTTTTCAGATCCTTAGAGAGTTCTTTTTCATAAGGTGTATGTTGAACTTCCAGTGATCAGTATGAGAGAGTGAGAGCAACAACACCAAATTTAACACACCTGCTCCCCATTCACACCTGAGACCTTGTAACACTAACGAGTCACATGACACTGGGGTAGGAAAATGGCTAAATGGGGCCCAATTTGGACATTTTCAATGGCTATGTGTTGAGTTATTTTGAGGGGACAGCAAATTTACACTGTTATACAAGCTGTACACTCACATAACCTACACATACACATACAGTACACCTCACAAAACCTTTTCTGCTTCCAGTGTACTCAGTGATAGCAGCTGCTCACATAAGTGTTTCCTGGTCACCAACATCTTCGTTTCTGAGTAAGCCCTTAGTACATTAAATTAATTCTGACCTGGCATGGAGTTGGTTAAAAAATGCATTGAACAGTTCCAAGTCAGTAAAAGCCATGTTCTGTCACAATCATAACCACCGCCAACAGATTGTGAGATTTACCCAGTTCCTTTGTCTATGTCAGGAATAGGAATATGCATAGTGGCTTCCAAGGATGCAGATGGAATTTTTTTGTCAGAATCTATTTGCATTTTTTTTGGCCTGTATTTCCAAATTTAGTTTCCATCCAATGTTACTTTTGACACAGATGTCAAAGTATGAAACACTTCACATTGCACACATTTCCTTGGCATTCTATACAATGCCAAAAAGCAACTCAGCAAACAATAAAATGCTCAGGGTAGTTACGTATTTATTTTTTGACTTCCACCATTTGCACTTCAGTGTATACTATATATTATCTAGGCATTCTTTGAAATGCAATTAAAGAATTGCCGGTAACATGTCAATAAAACTGTCAGTATCAGAAGTATTTTATACTTTGCTGGATTGCCTTTAGGCATTGCATAGAACGCCTAGGAAATGTGTGTTTTTCATACTTTGATGTAACATTTTTGCCATTCTATATATTCCCTAGGCATTCCTTACAATGCCTAACTTCAAACATACATTTCCTAGGCATTCCATGCAACATGACAATAATCAAAAGGTTTGAGGTCTGTTTTAATCTGCTATATCTAGCCAACATCCCATCAATAGATATATGTAAATTTTCCCCTCAAGTGGGCGGGACTTTATAGGCATGAACTGTGAGACTTACAACAAGATTTGTAAAGGTATGTTGAGTATCTTTATTTAAACAATGTATCAAAAAAGAGAAGTAGATATAAAAAGGGGAAACATTTCAATAATCCCTTTATGCAAACACGCATTACACACAATATATATGCATTTTGTCTTTTCGAACGTGCAATCCTACCGACTAAGTCAAAGTACGTATGCACGTTCAAAAATCCAGTAATAAAACAATCAGATCATTTATGTGCATTCGAAATGCCTACGCGTTACGGAGTCTAATGCGGCGTACACACGGTCGGAATTTCCGATGGAAACAGTCCGATGGGAGCTTTTCATCGGATTTTCCGACCGTGTGTATGGTCAACGGTCTGTTTCTGTCGGAATTTCCGACGGACTTTGAATTGAGAACCTGTTCTCAATTTTTCCGACGGAAAACCTTTCTATCGGATTTTGCGATCGTGTGTAGGCAATTCCGACACGCCAAAAATTACGCATGCTCAGAATCCACTACGAGACGGAACCGCTCGGTCTGGTAAAACTAGCGTTCGTAATGGAGCTAGCAGATTCTTCACACTGGGTTTTTTTTAATTCTTCAATGCGCCGCTCATTCTCTTCTTTATAATGCTAGAAGAATGAAGTGGTTTTGTTGCTTCTATTCACACAGAGTTTTAACAAACGTATTTCTTTATTATTTCTCGGTCTCTCCAGAATAATATTTATATTAGAATTTAAGCCAGATCTGCATGAAATAGATATAATTTTTTAAAGTGTTTTTTTTCTTTAATAAGAATATTTGTAATACAGAATTGTCCGAGCCCTCTATGTACCTAAGGGAGAGACCAAAATATGGGGCCCAAAAGACTGTGTGTAATACAGTGGCTGCACAGAGATGATCTCAGCTCATCCGTAAACTAAGGATGTACAATAGCAGAAGAAAAATGATCACCATTAGGATTATTTGGGAAACCAATAGCGTTGTATACTTATCATAGTGGTGTAGTTGTGTAGTCTATAAGGGTACAGTGCATAGTAGTTGGCATATCCCTCTTGAGATGAATATCAGACATTTTGGATGGCGTCTTTCAGGGGCTGCATTGTGCCTTCAATGAACTTCGAGCATTAGTTGAGGTATTGTCACCTAGCCAAACTGAGGGATTCCAAGAATTTGCCCACTTGGGAAGGTGTTTTTAACCACTTCAGCTCCGGGCCAATTGGCAGCCAAAAGACCAGGCCCCTTTTTGCGATTCGGCACTGCATCACTTTAACTGACAATTGCGCGGTCGTGCGACGTGGCTCCAAAACAAAATTGGCATTCTTTTTTTTTTCTCACAAATAGAGCTTTCTTTTGGTGGTATTTGATCGCCCCTGCGGTTTTTATTTTTTGCGCTATAAACAAAAATAAAGCGACAAATTTGAAAAAAATGCAATATTTTTTGCTATAATAAATATCCCCAAAAAATTATATAAAGTTTTTTTCCTCAGTTTAGGCCGATACGTATTCTTCTACATATTTTTGGTAAAAAAAAATCGCAATTAGCGATTGATTGGTTTGCGCAAAAGTTATAGCGTTTATAAAATAGGGGATAGTTTTTATAGCATTTTTAGAAATATATATATTTTTTTTTTACTAGTAATGGCGCCGATCAGCGATTTTTATTTTTTTTTTTTTTTTTTTTTTTTTTTTTTTTTTTTTTTTTGACAACATTGTAACCTTTTAACTTGGTAAATGGTGGAGGTATAACAAATTTACAGTGGCTGGTCACTACTTGTTTAAGACGTTCAGTCTCTGAATTTATGATGGATAATGACATAACATGCTAGCAGTAGCACTGATATTACAATTTGACAATGACTTTAAATATTCGGTCAGCTTTTTTCAAAGGACAATTATTTATGTAGTGCTACCCCTGAAGGAGCCGCTGATTTAACATTTTATTTTTTATTTTTTCCGAAAACAGTTCAGAGACTGTCAATCACTCAGGCAACAGTCCATTCACTCTGACTCTATTAAACAGTTTAGGGGTGTCTTTTTATGATTTATTGCTTGTAGAACTTGTAACAGAAGATGGGTTGGTGTGGTATGGGATACTCTAGAAATTCTGACTTGTAACAGGAAAACAAACCTCACTAGTTGCAACTTCTTTGCGCAGAATTTAAACCTGAAACCAAGGGGGTAAGGCCTTGAGTCTGAGCGTCTTCAGCAGGACAAAAAAAAGGGCAGCTCGAGAGCTTGGATGATTTGTTCTTTCCCTAAACAGGAAATTGCATTATGAACACTTTGTTTTTAGTTTAGCTGCCTCCCTCCACATATTTTAGTGGTTACAGTATTTAAATGGCTAAGTGTAAAAAGAATTTAGGTTTGCAAGGGGTTGGGTGTTTTTTTTTAATTTTTTAATTTTTTTTTCACTATTACATGGTTTGCGGCTTGTAAGCTTTCAATGAACTAGGAGTGTGGTTAATGATAACTCTTGTAGTTGAAAGCTGAAGTATGTCTGCAAGAACCTGCCATTGCACCTGTTATCCACTGATGGCAGGTATAATGCTTTGCCGGCTCCTGGGGGGAGAAAATAAATGCACAATTCTGTTTTTCTGTAAAGGATATGAGAATTTCTTTTTATATTTTTCCCCAAAGGTCAATTTTAGCTTTTTAATTCTGCTAAGGAAAATAGTTTTTCTTTCCGGTCAACTATCGGTATATGGGGTTTTAGCACGCTTAGTTATGGTTCCTTAGGCTGAGTTCACACTTGTGCGATCAGACATTGCATGTGATTCGTGCCGCATTGCTGTGCAGATCACATGCGATGTCTGCAATGAAAATTCAGCCATACAAGCACAAAGGGTGAAATCGCATTCGCATGCACAGGAATTGGTGTTCACACCTATGCGATCCATTTCACAGTTTGCACTGCGATCTGGGGATGTCAGCAACTTTACATTGACTCCCCCAGCAGTTTGCAGATGTCAGAGTGAACCAGTGTGCGATTCAGAGAGGGAGAATGGGTATTGGGACTTTAAATATACCTCTGTGTGCACAAATGCATATAAACAAATACAATATGTCTAAAGAATTTTGTCTTTATTTTATACACTATAACAAGCATATGTTGCTATCAATATAGTACATTACAAACAAGTCTGTGCATAAGGTTTTCTAGAAGGGTCAATGCATTTCACAGATCATCCACTTCGTCAGGACCAGTAGAGTTAGGCACATTGAGACTGACAAATCAGACAATTTAAAAACGGATCTATACCAAAAGCAAAGAATCGTACATCATATTAAAAAAATATATACAAACATATTAGAGTATTGATACAGGTCAGATTATACCATTTTTTTATCCAATAAATAACTATTCTTGCCATTCCTCAGGGAAAAAAAATCATCTGCCTTTTTAGTATTACATATCAACTCATCCCTTTGGGAAGAAACAAAAAAACTTATCCAAAATGGATATAGTATAATCTACTGTGTCCATGGAAGGAAAAGGATCAATGGGAGGGCAACCATCAAGTTAAAGTATCAAGGCCAGGTAAACTATATCCACCAAAAAAAAAAAAAAGGTATTAACTAGCAGGAGGGTTACTCGCTATCAGAATAGACCATGCTTGAGATGTAATACATAACCCTATTTGTGTGTGTGTGTAATATATAATTTCTCACAGTTGTGCTCATAAGTTTATATACCTAGGCAGAATTGTATGATTTCTTGGTAATTTTCCAGAGAATAACAACACAAACTTTTTTTTTTTTTTTTTTTTTTTTTTCTTTCACTCATGGTTAGTGTTTGGCTGAAGCCATTTATTTATTGCCAATCAACAGTGTTTACTCTTTTTAAATCGTAATGGCAACAAAAACGACCCTGATCAAAAGTACCCCAATTCTTAATACCGTGTATTGCCCCCTTTAATATCAATGACAGCTTACAGTCTGTTGCGGTATTTGTGGAGGAGGCTCTTTATCTTGGATGATAAAGTTGCCCATTACTCTTTGGAAAAAAGCCTCCAGTTCCTGTAAATTCTTCGGCTGTCTTGCATGAACTGCACGTTTGAGATCTCCCCAGAGTTCAATGATATTGAGGTCAGGAGACTGAGATGGCCACTCAAGAACCTTTACTTTATTCTTCTGTAGCCAATGACAGGTCGACTTGGCCTTGTGTTTTAGATCATTGTCATGTTGGAATGTCCAAGTACGTCCCATGCGCCGCTTCCTGCCTGATGAATGCAAATGTTCCTCCAGTATTTTTTGATAACATACTGCATTCATCTTGCCATACATTTTTACCAAATTTCCTGTTGTGTGTTTTTTTTTTTTGTAGCTCACACATCCCCCAAAATATCAGTGATCCACCTCTGTACCTTTCATCATAGGCATTGTTGACTCCTCTCCAAATGTAGCATTCATGGTTGTGGCCAAAAAGCTAAACACTACTACAAGCAAACATATCACAGGTGAGAATGGTTACCCTTTTTAATAGCCATTCAAGCCCTTTTGTGTCTACTTGTGTGGATGTTATCAGGCCTAAATCACCAGGGTATGTAAACTTTTGATCAGGGTAATGTGGGTAGTTTCTGTTGTCATTATGATTTTAAAGAGTAAACACAGTTGATAATACATGGCTTCAGCCAAACGCTAACCAGGAGTAAAAGGAAAATTTGTGTTTATCATTCATATTCTCTGAAAAATGGCCAAGAAACCATAAATTCTGCCAGGGTATGTAGACTTATGAGCACAACTGTGTATTTACAAAAATGTGAGGGGTGTACTCACTTTTGTGAGATACTGTATATAGTATCATGGGTCATCAGGTGCTATCATTTTATTTATTTTTTTCCTACATTTGGTATGCGCCAAGAAAGAACAAAACTCATAGTGAATACATGTATATAAAAAAAAATGTACATACATACATAATACATACATACATACAAAAGCAATAGATATAAATCCGAATTCAGTCCATTGGGCCATAATGTGGTTAAACGGTGTATCCGTTGAACCTCCTGCTTTCTAAGGGTTAATTCCCTGTTTCCTTCATGTCTGTTCTTGGGTATACCATCTATGACCATAAATCTTAATTGGGAAACAGTATGTCCTTTAACAATGAAATGTTGGGCCAAGGGTAATTTGTCTCATTTATTCCTGATGGAATACTTGGTGTCTAGCAATCCTATCTTTTCACCTTTTTTTTTTTTTTTTGGTTTCTCCCACGTGGACACTTTATAATGTATACAACATAGGATGATTGACAAGTGTAATGTAATCTTGGCTCATTCCCCTGTCTGTGTTGCATCCAATGCAACCGCATGATAAAAGGGGAAATAATTTTCCCATCCACACAGAGTATAATATTGACATTAAAAATCATTACACTTGTCAATAATATGTTGTATACATAATAAAGTGTCCATGTGGGTTATTAATACGCGGGAGAAACCACCCAAAAGGTGGAAAAGATAGGATAGACACAAGTATTCCATCAGGGATAAATTAGACAAATTACCCTTGGCCTGACATTTCGTACAGAAAAGGATATACTGTTTTTCAATTAAGATTTATGGTCATGGATGGTATACCTAAGAACAGCCCTGGAGGAAATGGGGAATTAACCTTTAGAAAGCAGGAGGTTCAATGGATACATCGTTTAACTACATTATGGGCCAATGTGTGTGTGTGTATGTATGTATGTATGTATGTATGTATGTATGTATGTATGTATGTATGTATGTATGTATGTATGTATGTATGTATGTATGTATGTATGTATGTATGTATGTATGTATGTATGTATGTATGTATGTATGTATGTATGTATGTATGTATGTATGTATGTATACATACACATACATACATACACATACACATACACATACACATACATACACATACACATACATACATACACATACATACATACATACATAGTGATGTAAGTAACTGAGTTAAAATAAACTGAGTTACTTAACGCAGTTACTTTAGAGGGTAACGAGTAATCTAACTGATTACTTTTCCCCTCATGGTAACTCAGTTCCCATTACTTTGGCTTAGTTACCCCAATTACATCTACCGCCACTAGATGGCAGTAGTGTAATTCCGGTGTCCTGCCGAAAAAGTTCCCCCGCCGGATAAGGACCCCCTGTACTGCGCAGGCGCAGCGCTTGCGCAGTACGAAAGACTACGGAGCTTCCGAAAATTGCTGAACCTAAACAGCTCTGAGTGAACTCTACACCGCGCAGGCGCAGTTAACATGTAATTGTATGAGGCGATGCCGCGCGCTTCCGATGCTCGTGCTACTCTGCAAGGGGCGTCTATCGTGTAACTAAGGGGCGGTCTAGTATTACTGTAACCAAGGGGCGCATTTATTATTATTGTTATATATCGAGCTCTGCCCATTAATTTAACATTTGCCCTCTTCTGTAGCCATCCGCCCTTTACACGATATAATAATAATAGACCCGCCCCTTACACAATATAATAATAATAGACCCGCCCCTTGCTTACATGCTATAACAGATCTGCCCCTTGGTTAGAGTAATAATAGAGCAGCCCCTTGGTTACACGATATATAACAATAATAATAAATGCGCCCCTTGGTTACAGTACTAGACCCGCCCCTTAGTTACAGTAATACTAGACCCGCCCCTTAGTTACACGTATAGAATATTTAAAAAAAAGTCAGTTACTTTGCTGCATAACTAATTACTTTTCCAATGTAGTAACTGAGTTACTAACGCAATTACTTTTTGGGAGAAGTAATTTGTAACTTAACTAATTACTTTTTTAACCACTTCAGCCCCGGACCATTTGGCAGCCAAAGGACCAGAGGTCTTTTTTCAATTTCGCACTGCACTACTTTAACTGGTAATTGCGCGGTCATGCAATTTTGTAACCAAACGAAATTTGCGTCCTTTTCTTCCCACAAATAGAGCTTTCTTTTGATGGTATTTGATTGCCTCTGTGATTTTTATTTTTTGCGATATAAACGGAAAAAGAGCGAAAATTTTGAAAAAAAAAGAGATTTTCTACTTTTTGTTATAAAAAAAATCTAATAAACTCAATTTTAGTCAAACATTTGGGCCAAAATGTATTCAGCCACATGTCTTTAGTAAAAAAAATGCCAATAAGCGTATATTTATTGGTTTGCGCAAAAGTTATAGCGTCTACAAACTAGAGTACATTTTCTGGAATTTACACCGCTTTTAATTTATGACTGCCTATTTCATTTCTTGAGGTGCTAAAATGGCAGAGAAGTACAAAACCCCCCCAAATGACCCCATTTTGGAAAGTAGACACCCCAAGCTATTTGCTGAGAGGCATGTTGAGCCCATTGAATATTTTTTTTTTTTTAGTCCCAAGTGATTGAATAAAGACAAAAATAAAAAAGATTTTTTTTTTTTTCAAAAAGTTGTCACTAAATGATATATTGCTCACACATGCCATAGTTATATGTGGAATTGCACCCCAAAATACATTTTGCTGCTTCTCCTGAGTATGGGGATACCACATGTGTGGGACTTTTTGGGAGCCTAGCCGCGTACGGGGCCCCGAAACCCAAGCACCGCCTTCAGGATTTCTAAGGGTGCAAATTTTTGATTTCACTCCTCACTACCTATCACCGTTTCGAAGGCCATAAAATGCCAAAATAGCACAAAACCCCCCCAAATGACCCCATTTTGGAAAGTAGACACCCCAAGCTATTTGTTGAGAGGCATGGTGAGTATTTTACAGCTCTCATTTGTTTTTGAAAATGAAGAAAGTAAAGAAAAAAACATTTTTTTTTTCTTTTTTTCAATTTTCAAAACTTTGTGACAAAAAGCGAGATCTGCAAAATACTCACCATACCTCTCAGCAAATAGCTTGGGGTGTCTACTTTCCAAAATGGGGTCATTTTGGGGGGTTTTATGCCATCTGGGCATTCCATGGCCTCCGAAACTGTGATTGGCAGTGAGAAGTGAAATAAAAAAATTACACCCTTAGAAAGCCTGAAGGTGGTGATTGGTTTTTGGGGTTCCGTACGCAGCTAGGCTCCCAAAAAGTCCCACACATGTGGTAACCCCGTACTCAGGAGAAGCAACAGAATGTATTTTGGGGTGTATTTCCACATATGCCCATGACATGTTTGAGCAATATATCATTTAGTGACAACTTTTTGTAAAAAAAATATATATATTTTTTTTTTTTTTCATTATTCAATCTCTTGGGACAAAAAAAAAAAATATTTAATGGGCTCAACATTGCTCTCATCAAATAGCTTGGGGTGTCTACTTTCCAAAATGGGGTCATTTGGGGGGGGTTTGAACTGTCCTGGCATTTTATGCACAACATTTAGAAGCCTATGTCACACGTCACCCACTCTTCTAACCACTTGTAGACAAAGCCCTTTCTGACACTTTTTGTTTACATGAAAACATATTTTTTTTTTGCAAGAAAATTACGTTGAACCCCCAAACACTATATATAATGTTAAAGCAAAGGCCCTACAGATTAAAATGGTGGGTGTTGCATTTTTTTTTTCCACACAGTATTTGCGCAGCGATTTTCCAAACGCATTTTTTGTGGAAAAAATACACTTTTTTTTATTTTAATGCACTAAAACGCACTATATTGCTCAAATTTTTGATGAAATAAAAAATATGATCTTAGGCCGAGTACATGGATACCAAACACGACATGCTTTAAAATTGCGCACAAACACGCAGTGGCGACAAACTACATACATTTTTAAAAGCCTTTAAAAGCCTTTACATGATACCACATTAGATTCACGGAGGAGGTCTACTGCTAAAATTACTGCCCGCGATCTGACCTTCGCGGTGATACCTCACATGCATGGTGCAATTGCTGTTTACATATGACGCCAGACCAACGCTTGTGTACGCCTTTGCGCAAGAGAAGGGGGGGCAGGGGTGCTTTTTTTTTTTTTTGTTTTTTTTTTTATTTATTTAGCTTTTTTATTTTATTTTTAAACTGTTCCTTCCATTTTTTTTCTTGTTATGATTTTTATTGTTATCTCAGGGAATGTAAATATCCCCTATGATAGCAATAGGCAGTGACAGGTACTCTTTTTTTGAAAAAATTGGGGTCTATTAGACCCTAGATCTTTCCTCTGCCCTCAAAGCATCTGACCACACCAAGATTGGTGTGATAAAATGCTTTCCCAATTTCCCAATGGCGCGGTTTATATCCGGGAGGGGGGACATTCCCTCCCACTGCTTGTAAAAGCAGTCTAGAGGCTAATTACCCGCTAGAATTGCTTTTACATGAAAGCCGATCACTGGCTGAAAAGAATGATACCAAGATGATACCTAAACCTGCAGGCATCATTCTGGTATAACCATTCAAAGTCCAGCAACATACTGGACATATATTGTAATCTTTTTTTTTTTCATGCAGCCTCTTGGCTGAACGAAAAAAAGAGATTGATTGGTGGGTATGCCCACCATTAGAATACCTCCCTTCATCCACCCACTTCTAATGATGGGCATACATGCACCATTTATATATGCCGATGCATGGGGGCATCCTCCCGCAAAAGTTATGCCGTGTACACACGGTCGGAATTTCGACCGTATGTACGTGGCATTAGGAGCCAATCGCTCCTCCCCCCCCCCCTGCTGCCCCCATGCTTCGGCATATATGCTCTTTTTTTTTAACTGTGGTGGTGAAATCACCTCCTACAGCGTTGGAGTCGCGGCTTTATGTATCGTGGGAGCAAACGCTGTTGCTGTCAAGATAAATCCGCGTTGCAACTGAATGGCGCACCTGAAAACAAAAAAATGCTTAACACTAAAACACAGTAAACAAAATTACATACCTGAAAAGCAAGCATGATAAAACATGATAAAACATAATAAAACATTGCAGAATAGAATGGAGTAAAAAAAAGAGCAACAATAGAGAGAGAATAGAGTGAGAGAGAGAACAATAAAACGACAACTATTTTTTTTTTCTCTCTTCGCCTTTCAGGACAGCACCTTGGAGAGAGCGCAGCTCCGCCTTTACCCAGGAAACACTGCGTGACAACGCCCCTTTTTAAGATCAGCTGCTTCCACCATGCCTTCAGTTTTAGTGTTTCCTCCGCCATGGTGGAACACTGCTGGGGAACCAGGGGTGCTGCGCTCTCTTTAAAGGAAAAACGAGGGTTTTGGCAGTACCTTGTGCTTACGTTCGCAAAGACCAGCCCAGCACCTTCCCGAACGATGGGGTTGGTGTTCCGGTGTTCCCTTCCTTCGTCGGCTCACAGGAGTAATGGACTGCCGGAGGTTGATCGCCCGTGCGTTCGGGGGGCCGCGGTTGTGCTCAGAAACGAGCGTTCCATGCCAGGCCTCAGCATGGCGGCGCCGAATCCCGGACGGCGGGGGACGCCAGTTCCGGTGGGTGGAGACCTCCGGCAGGGCGTAGCAGCAATTGGTTCCAGCTGCTGGAACGCAGGAGGAAGGGGCAGGTCCTCTGGCCGGGACTTCCGTTTGTTTGGCACGGTCGGAAAGCCATTTAAAGCGTGCGGACGGCGGCTGCTACGATCGAAATGGAGGACGGATCTTCAGCAGCTATGGCGGATGCAGGCGCCCAGGTTCCCGGCCAGTCCCAGGTAGGAGAGGTACAGAGGGACCTCTTTCCTTTACATCACTGGGTGTTTTTTGTTTGGTTTATGTATTAAGTTAACCTGCAGCTGTCTGCTTTGGTGTAAAGGTCCATTAGCAGTTCAGCAGGGATTGAGACTCTGGGCACTTAGGGTGTTTGTCTTTGGGGGGTCTACCTGTTGTACTCTTTAGTGGCTGCAGTTAAAGAGGACCTGTGGGTTCTTTTATTTCTGTCGTTTCAGAAAGTTACTGCTAAGTCAGAGAGAACTTCAAGAAAATGCCCCTCATGCAAAAATCCTTTAAGGGACTCTTGGCCCAAACCCCTGTGCAGATCCTGCATTGCGGATTTAGTGAAGGAGGAGTCTTCACAGGAGTGCAAGGAACTCCTGTCTTCAGTCAGAAAAGAGCTAGCAGAGGCCCTAGGGACAGTACGCTCCCTTGTGAAAAAAGCGTGGTCAGAGTTCCAGCCAAGAACAGGGTTCTCAATCCAGTCTCCCTCCGTCCACTTCTGTGCAAATTGAAAGTGAGTCTGAGGAAGAAAGGGAAAGCATTCCTCCCTCAACGTTTGATTCTGAGGATGAGGAAGAGGAAGAAGAAGCCAAGGCTTCTAGATATAAACTGTCACTTGAGGAAGTTGATGATTTACTCAAGGCAATTTATACTACACTGGAAATCCAGGAAGAAAAGATTCAGCTGTCAGTACATGACAAAATGTACCAGGGGCTGGAGGAGGTTAAACACAGAGTCTTTCCGGTACACAAGGTGTTAACAGACTCCATTAAAAAGGAATGGAAGGATCCAGAGAAAGGACAATTTTTTTCTAAAGCCCTTAAAAGGAGGTTCCCTTTTGAGGAGAGTGAGGAGTGTGTTTGGAATAAGAAGCCAAAGATAGATGCGGCCTTCTCTCAAGTATCCAGAAAAACGGACTTAGCCTTTGAGGATATGGGAATTCTTAAAGACGCTATGGATAAAAAAGCGGATGGGCTACTGAAGAAAGCATGGGACTCTTCATTAGCCAATCTGAAACCTGCAATGGCAGCCACAGTTGTGGCCAGAAATTTGGAATGCTGGTTAGACCAACTCAAAAACCATGTGGTGGCAGGTACCTCCAGGAAAGATTTATTAGAGTCCTTCCCTACTCTGTTAAAAGCCGTCCGATATATGGCTGATGCCTCGGCAGAATCCATCAAAATGTCTGCCAGGTCATCAGCATTGGTTAATTCCGCAAGAAGAGCCCTCTGGCTTAAAACTTGGTCAGGGGATTCAGCCTCTAAAGGGAAATTGTGTGGGATTCCCTTTTCAGGGGACTTGTTGTTTGGTCCGGAATTAGAGACTGTACTTGATAGGACAGCAGACAAAAAGAAAGCTTTTCCTCAGAAAAAGAAAGTGGTACAACAGAGGAAGAATTTTCGTCCTTTTCGACAAACCGATAAGGAAAAGGACCAAACAAAGAAAAGACCCTGGAACCCCCAGAGAGGAAGAGGCAGGGGTGGGGTATTGTTCAGAAACCCTGAGCAATCCCCTAAAAAACAGTGACCAGCTTCCAGTAGGAGGGAGGCTTCAGGACTTCTTGCTCAGTTGGGAAAAAACAACAAGAAGTCCATTTGTCCTAGGGATAATCCAGCAGGGTTACCATCTGGAGTTTTTACAAAACCCCCCAAGTCGGTTCTACGTAACAAACTTACCGAAGGATCAGGAGAAGGCTCTGGCTATGAAGTCTCTTCTTCAAGAGCTGATGCAACAGAATGTCATCTCTCAAGTCCCAGAGGGGCAAAAAGAAAAAGGGTTTTATTCCCATATATTCTTGGTCAGGAAACCATCGGGAAAGTTCCGTCTGATCCTCAACTTGAAGCTGTTGAATCGATCCATAAAATACAAAAGATTCAGGATGGACACGATTTTTTCAGTAAAGAACTTGTTGACCCCCAGGTGTCACATGGCCTCCATCGATTTGAGGGATGCATACCTCCATATCCCAATAGCACCCCAGTCCCAGAAATTTCTACGTCTGGCAGTCAATTTGGGGAGGGGGGAGATTTGGCATCTCCAGTTCAGAGCCCTGCCATTCGGCCTCTCCTCCTCACCCAGAGTTTTCACGAAAGTGATGGCAGAAGCATTGGAACCCCTGAGACTGAAAGGGATCCCAATAGTGCCCTACTTGGACGACCTGCTACTTTTCGCCGACTCAAAAAGTCAGGTGGAAGTCAACCTTCAAGTGACTCAAGCACATCTAAGAGGTCTGGGTTGGCTTCTCAACATTCAGAAGTCCAACCTAATACCAGCTCAAAGAGCAAAGTTCCTGGGGTACGAAATAGACTCAGTAGAACAGAAAATATTTCTGCCCCAAGAAAAAATAGAAAAGATACAGTCGGCTCTGAAGGTACTTCAGTCCAATTCAAGGTTCTCAGTAAGACAAGCCATGTCAGCCCTGGGTCTGCTGACAGCAGCAATCCCTGCAGTACAATGGGCCAGACTGCATGCTCGTCCGCTGCAGGCAGACATTTTGACAAATTGGTCCTACCAGGAATCGCTGGAGAAAAAGTTTGTCATAGGGGTAAGAGCAAAAAGATCACTCTGGTGGTGGAGGGACCAGAGAAACATCTCAAAAGGTCTTCACTGGTCATTCCCAGTAACCCAAAGACTGACCACAGATGCCAGCGCATGGGGGTGGGGAGCCCACCTGGAAGAACAAACTATTCAGGGGGTTTGGTCCAAGCCAGAAGCGAGAAGGTCATCGAACTGGAGAGAGTTGAAGGCTATTCATCTGAGTCTTCTGTCCTTCCAGGAACTTCTAAAGAATCAGCATGTCCAAGTCTTGACGGACAATATGACGGCAGTGTTATACATAACAAAGCAAGGGGGCACAAAAAGCAGAACTCTGTTGGATTTAGCCTGCCAGATACTGAGATGGGCAGAGAACAACTTGGCCTCCCTATCGGCAGTACACTTAAAAGGGACGGAAAACACCTTGGCAGATCTCCTCAGCAGGAGGGAAGTAAGAGAAGCAGAGTGGTCTCTGAATCAAGATCTATTCAAGACAATAGCCAAGAGTTGGGGTGTTCCTCAGGTGGACCTATTCGCAAGTCAGGAAAACGCGAAAGTACCAGTTTTCTTCTCCCTTCAGAGACAGGATCAAGCTCTGGGGTTAGATGCTCTGGCTCACAGATGGGACTTCCAGCTGTCCTACGCTTTTCCCCCCATTTCCACTAATTCCAAGGGTACTAGCAAAATTCAGACTGGAATCCACGGAACTAATTCTGATAGCTCCTTATTGGCCAAAAAGGCCGTGGTTTGCAACCCTTATGAACCTCTCAGTAAAACCTCCTTGGAAGTTACCAAACAGGTCAGATCTACTGAGTCAGGGCAAGTTTCTTCATCCAGATCCAGCGTTTCTCAACCTAGCAGCTTGGTTTCTGAAGAACAAATCCTAAGACAAAAGGGACTATCAGAAAAACTCATTACTACCCTTCTTGCAAGTAGGAAGAAGGTGACAAGAGACATTTATTTTAAGGTCTGGAAAGTTTATAATACATGGTGTTCCAGAAAAGACTTTAGTTTGTCTAGTACAATTTCAGTTCTAGAGTTTCTTCAAGACGGATTGGAGAAAGGCCTAGCAGCAAGTACGCTCAAAACGCAAGTAGCGGCCTTATCAGTTTTTTTGGAAAGAACCCTATCAGGGGAGCCTTTAATAATTCGTTTTTTCAGAGCTATGGCTAAAGTAAAGCCTAAGCCTGTAATCATTTTTCCCAAATGGGATTTATCTTTGGTTCTTCAAGGGCTAACAAAGCTTCCGTTCGAGCCAATAGAAGGATCCTCACTTAAGTTTTTAACGTTTAAAACTGTGTTGTTGGTGGCAGTAACATCAGCTCGTAGAGTCAGTGAGTTACAAGCTCTATCAATCAAAGAGCCATTCATGAGGTGCCTACCAGACAGGGTAGTTCTAAAGACAGACCCAGCCTTCCTACCAAAAGTAAGCTCTGCTTTTCATCGGGCACAGGAGATCATTCTCCCTACATTTTGCCCCTCACCTTCGGGGCCAGGAGAAGAAGCCTTCCATACTCTGGATGTCAGGAGATGTCTTCTTAAGTATCTGGAAATAACAAAGGACTTTAGAAAATCATCCTCATTGTTTGTTTTAATGGAGGGCGCTCACAAGGGATGTAAAGCTTCCAAAAACACCCTTGGAAGATGGTTAAAACAAGCCATTAAAGAAGCATACACCTCTCTAGGTTTGGAGCCTCCAGAAGGAATCTTGCCTCACTCAACCAGAGCAGTAGCGGCATCATGGGCAGAAAAGGCCGGAGCATCGCCTGAACAAATTTGTAAGGCTGCCATATGGTCCAGTTTTTCAACTTTCATAAAACACTACCGCTTGGATCTGCTTTCAGCCTCAGACCAATCCTTCGGGAGAAAGGTTTTGCAGGCAGTGGTCCCACCCTGAAGTAAGTTTCTTGGTTATCCTCTCCAAGGTGCTGTCCTGAAAGGCGAAGAGAGAAAACCTTAGTTAGACTTACCGGTGACGGTATTTCTACGAGCCTTTCAGGACAGCAGCCTACTTCCCTCCCTAGGTTATGATGTATAATGTATAATTATAGGGCATGGTAACTGTCTGCTTATATTTTCCAGCATGTCGGAGGATTTCTCGATAACAACTGAAGGCATGGTGGAAGCAGCTGATCTTAAAAAGGGGCGTTGTCACGCAGTGTTTCCTGGGTAAAGGCGGAGCTGCGCTCTCTCCAAGGTGCTGTCCTGAAAGGCTCGTAGAAATACCGTCACCGGTAAGTCTAACTAAGGTTTTTTTTTTTTGAGATTCACAGGTAAAAAAGCTCCTGACTGAAGCGACTGAATCAAAACGCTACCACAAAAAAAAAAGTTAGCGATCGCAGGGATCAGGCCTGACTCTGCGAACGCTGCAGTTATGTGTGCTTAGTGTTTTGTAAGTGACAGTGATCGATCGATACTGCACTTGGGTGGGCTGGGCTGGGCTGGGCGGAGGGGGAAAACGCAGGTGCTAGCAGGTATCTGGGCTGATCCCGCTAACAATGCGGTTTTTTTTTTTTTGAACCCTAAACTGCTGGGACGCTAGTATAGATCTGATCAGATCAGATATTGATCTGTTCAGATACTGTACCACTAAGGGAGGTGTATGCTTTGCGCGTGGGTGTTTGCGGTACTGGCACTAACCTGGGGCGACGCAGACCTTATTTGACCCTAAAACCTAATTGATATCACCCGCCGGGCGATCAGGGGTTAAACCGTTATTGGGTAATAAATGGCGGGTGCCCTGACAGTATAAAAAATAAAGCTAACTAACCAGCGTCACCCGTAACAGTAATACAAAAAAAAACTGGTTACCTAGCGACACTAATGCAGCGATCAGAAAAACGATCGCTTAGTGACACTGGCAAAAGGGGGTGAAAGGGTTAACTAGGGGCAATCAGGGGGTTAAAACCTTTATTAGGTAATATATGGGGGTACCTGACGCTATATAAAAAACCTGACGGGGAACCTAAATAACGAAATAACTAACTGGCTAACCAGCGTCACCAGTGACAGTTATACAGTGATCACTGGTGAAAGGGTTAACTCTAGGGGCAATCAAGGGGTTAAAACCTTTATTTAGGTTGTAATATGGGGGTACCTGACCTATAAACCTATTTATGAACCTATATAAACATGGCGGTTACCTAAAAAAAAAAAAAAATGGTTACCTAGCGACAGCAGTGACACTAATACAGCGATCAGAAAAAACGATCGCTTAGTGACACTGGCAAAAGGGGGTGAAAGGGTTACCTGGGGGGCAATCAAGGGGTTAAACCTTTATTAGGGGGGGGTAGGGGGCTACCTTGGACCTAAAACTAACTGCACTGACAGTTATTACAGTCACACTGACACTAAATGCAGTGATCAGTAAAAAAATGATCACTGCAATTAGTGACACTGTGACTGGGGGGGGGAGGGGGTGATCTGGGGGGTGATCTGGGGTGACAGGGGGGTGTTTTGTGTGCCTATGTGTACTGGTGTCAGTGTACTGTTGGTGCACTAACCTTTAGATGTTCACAGCTCGGCGTTCCGGTCACATAGACCGGCGCACCGAGCGTGACATCACTTCCTCTGCCTGTGTTTTGATTGACACAGACAGAGGAAGCATCTGATTCGCCAGGAGCGATCGCGAGGGGGTGGCCAGAAACCACTGGCCGTCCCCTCATCCCGGATCGCTCCTGAAGCGATCCCGACCGTCCCCGCCGGCCGGGGGGGTCCGATCGGACCCCCCACGCGCCTGAAGAATGGCACGTACAGGTACGTGGTTCTGCCTGTACGTGCCATTCTGCCGACGTATATATACAGGGGGCGGTCGGCAAGTGGTTAAAGTAAGATGACCAACACTATATATATATATATATATATATATATATATATACATATAATTATACATGTATTCACTATGAGTTTTGTTGTTAGCGCACACCGAATTTAATACGAAAAATGATAGCACCTGATGACCCATAATACCATGTACAGTATCTCACAAAAGTGAGTACACCCCTCACATTTTTGTAAATATTTTATTACATCTTTTAATGTTACAACACCGACGAAATTGCACTTTGCTACAATGTAAAGTAGTGAGTGTATAGCAGTGTAAATTTGCTGTCCCCTCAAAATAACTCAACACACAGCCATTAATGTCTAAACCTCTCGCAACAAAAGTAAGTACATCCCTATTTGAAAATGTCCAAATTGGGCCCAATTAGCCATTTTCCCTCCCCGGTGTCATGTGACTCGTTGGTGTTACAAGGTCTCAGGTGTAAATGGGGTGCAGGTGTCTTAAATTTGGTGTTATCGCTCTCACTCTCTCTTACTGGTCACTGGAAGTTCAACATGACACCTCATGGCAAAGAACTCTCTGAGGATCTGAAATATATTTTTTTTGCTCTACGTGGCCTAGGCTATAGGAAGATTGCCAAGACCCTGAAACTGAGCTGCAGCACGGTGGCCAAGACCATACAGTGGTTTAACAGGACAGGTTCCACTCAGAACTGGTCTTGCCATGGTCGACGAAAAGAAAGAAGTTGAGTTCATATGCTCAGCGTCATATCCAGTTGTCTTTGGGAAATAGATGTAGGAGTGCTGCCAGCATTGCTGCAGAGGTTGAAGGGGTGGGGGGTCAGCCTGTCAGTGCTCAGACCATAAGCCGCACACTGCATCAAATTGGTCTGCATGGCTGTCATGCCAGAAGGAAGCCTTTTCTAAAGATGATGCACAAGAAAACCTGCTCACAATCTGCTGAAGACAAGCCGACTAAGGAGATGGATTACTGGAACCATGTCCTGTGGTCTGATGAGACCAAGATAAACATACTTGGTTTAGATGGTGTCTTTCCTACAGTCAAGCATGGTGGTGGGAGTGTAATGGTCTGGGGCTGTTGGCACTGGGGAGCTACAGTTCATTGAGGGAACCATGAATGCCAACATGTACTGTGACATACTGGAGCAGAGCATGATCCCCCTGTATCCTGTGCGGCAGGGCAGTATTCTAACATAACAACCCCAAACACACCTCCAAGATGACCACTGCCTTGCTAAAGAAGCTGAGGTTAAAGGTGATGGACTGGCCAAGCATGTCTCCAGACCTAAACCCTATTGAGCATCTGTGGGGCATCCTCAAATGGAAGGTGGAGGAGCACAAGGTCTCTAACATCCATCAGCTCTGTGATGTCATAATGGTGGAGTGGAAGAGGACTCCAGTGGCAACCTGTGACGTGCTGGTCAACTCCATGCCCAAGAGGGTTAAGGCAGTGCTGGAGAATAATGGTGGCCACACAAAATATTGACACATTTTCACTTAGGAGTGTACTCTTTTGTTGCCAGCGGTTTAAACATTAGTGGCTGTGTGAGTTATTTTGAGGGGACAGCAAATTTCCACTGTTGTACAAAAGCTGTACACTCACTACTTTACATTGTAGCAAAGTGTCATTTTGTCAGTGATGTCACATGAAAAGATATAATAAAATTTTTACAAAAATTTGTGTGTATTGTATAATGTATGTATGTGTATATTATATAATGTATGTATGTGCAAGTCTTAAAGCTGAGCTGCACCCGCACCAAAAATATTAAGTCAGCAGCTACAAATACTGCAGTTGCTGACTTTTAATTATCGGACACTTACCTGTTCCAGGGTCCAGCGGTGTCGGCAGAATGTGACGAGCGACCGCTCGTCTCTCATCGGCCCCGCCACCATCTTCTGTCAGGGAATCGGGAAGTGAAGACGCAACGTCTTCACTGCCCGGTTCCCTACATGCGCGAGTCGCGCTGCGCGTCTCTATTGGTCCCCGCTGTGTCCTGGGAACTGTTTCCCAAGACACAACGGGGCATCTCCGGACAGGGGCGGGGCAGCTCCGGATAATTTGTCACGGAAGTGGGTGCAGATACCTGTATTATAGGGGGGGGGGGGGGGGGAAACCGATAAGCGGAAGTTCCACTTTAGGAATTTTTTTTATTTATTATTTTTTTTTTTTTAAACCATTATAAAAAGCATATGTTGCCAGAATGCGTTTTTGTGGATAATCCACTTCGTCAGGACCAGTAGAGTTGGACACATTTAGACTGATAATTCGAACTATTTAAAAAACGATCCAAAATGGATGTAGTATAATATACTCTGTGTCCATGAAAGGAAAAAGGTCAATGATCCAAAAAAAAAAATAGCCTGACGCCCCATGGGAGGGCAACCATCAGGTTAAAATATCAAGGCCATGTAAACCAAAGTCCGAGTTGATACGTATATAATATCATAGTAAATCAAAGCTGAAATCCAAGTAGATTATAATGCATGTACTGCGATTTTTGAAGGGCTCACCACACCTCAGATGTAAAAGATAGACAAATGACGCATGAAGCAGCAATAATTCAAAATCCCTAATGAGGCCCAATTGGCTCAGACTGATAATTGCAAGCCACAGTCAAATTAACCACCTGAGATCCGCGCTATAGCCGAATGATGGCTACAGCGCGGATCTAACTTCCCGGGACGACGTCTATTGAGTCTGTGAGACATGCTGGATCACAGATCCGAGTAAGGGGTCGTATCACCTGTCAGCCAATGACAGCTGATCATGTGATAACAGAGCTGGTAATCGTCTATTTTCCTCCTCGCTCTGACAGCGCGAGGAGAAAAAAAAAAAGCCGATCACCGGCGGCAGTGAGAGGGACATCAGTCCCGATCACTTCAATGTGCCCTATACAAGTGCCGCCTACCAGTGCCCACTAGCTCCCCCTGTCAGTGCCATCTGTCAGTGCTCACAATGTGCCTTTACAGTGCTGCACATCAGTGTCCACCTACCAGTGCCACCCATCAGTACCGCCTTTTCTGTCCCCATCAGTGCCACCTTATCTGTGCCGCCTCATCAGCGCATATCAATGAAGCAGAAAAATTACTTGTTTGCAAAATTTTATAGCAAACTATTAAACATGATTTTTTTTTTTTTTTTTTTTTTTTAATTTTCCATCTTTTTTTGTTTAGCAAAAAATAAAAACCCCAGCTGTGATTAAATACCACCAAATGAAAGCTCTATTTGTGGGAAAAATGTATAAAAATTGAATTTGGGTACAGTGTTGTATGACCGCGCAATTGTCATTCAAAGTGCGTCAGCGCAGAAAGCTGAAAATATTGGTCTGGGCAGGAGGGGGGTTTAAGTGCCCAGTAAGTAGGTGGTTGAAGTCCTCTTCACACGGGGATAACCCACACACAATCTTGTATAGAGATCAGAGATGGTATATCTCACCCCTCCTTCCAGGATAGCAGCACTATATACTACAAGCCTTCTAGAAGGCCTTATGCACAGACTTGTTTGTAATGTACTATATTGATAGCAACATATGCTTTTTATAATGTGTAAAATAAAGACCAATTCTTTAGACATATTGTATGTGTTTTTATATGCAATTGTGAACACGGGGTTTATTTAAAGTCCCAATACCCATTCTGCCTTTTTGCTACTATATATGGGATGATACCCCTGTGTTCACACATTTATTTTTATTTTTTTCCAATATAATTACTCCCTCCCACAAATTCCTCGCAGTGTGCGATTTCAGCGACGCGAGAACCGTCTCTCAATTGCAGGGTTTCCCGCATCGCACCAGTGTGAACCGGCACTTAGGGTCTCTATTTCCACTAAACGGCTATTGCAGTGCACTTGCTGAAATCTTTCCTAGTTAGTGCTAATTGGGAAAGTTTGTAACTAGAATAACGTGAACAATCTCAACCTGCATTCTGTGTGCCAAAGACATACATTCACCAAATAATCCTGGTTATTTACTGG